>CM077169.1:5265475-6537975 GCA_039654105.1 Coreius guichenoti | reverse complement strand
TATATATGTGTGTGTGTATATATATATATATATCTTGTGTGTGTGTGTGTGTATGTATATATATATATATATATATATATATATATATATATATAATGTGTGTGTATACAGTATCAAGGCTCGAAATTTCGACCATTTTTGTCGCATATGTGCCCGAAATTGAATCTGTGCGATCTCAAAAAATATTTGGGAGCATTTGTGCGAGTGCAAATAATTGTTGAGGTGCGACCTGTTTTCATTTCTCTACAAAATGTTCGCTAGTTACTGCACAGTATGAGCTTGCTGTGAGCTGATACAGTGACTGATCCACCGTTCTGTAAATAACTAATTAAACTCAATACAACAGTTCAATAAACAGTTAAAATCAAGTCACTTACACTTTAGACGCAGTGTAAGTTTAGACTCTTTTTGTTCTGTTTCAGCAGCGAAAATATTTCCAAACAAAGATCACAGCAGAACCACAGCGCGTCTCACAGCAACACTCTTCCATCACTGAATGATTCAGCGTTTTGAACGAATCGGTTGAGTCAAAGATTCAATGACTCATTCATTAAAGGTGAATAGAATGCATTGATACAATATTTTAAATTGTTCTCTGATATCTACATAGAAGGTATGTGGCTCAGGTAAGGGCAAAAATTCTCCAGATACGGTTTTACATGTCCATTTACAACCCTAGGATTTGTCCCTAGAATGAAATAGGCTGTTATTACCTTATTTGGAAGGGTCATGAATAATAATGTTCAGCTCTGCTCTGATTGGCTGTTTCACAGCAAGGCTCATTTCAGTAGCTCACACAAGTGCACTTATTCAGCAAACACAATTGCAAATAGTCGAGAGATCCATGCTTGGATTTATTACAGTTCAGGGGGATTTAAATTATTGAAATCTGGCAGCCGCAAGCATGAACGCTCGAACGCTGCTCTTTTCCCTCCCGACAAAACCAAAGAGTGATTTTGGTCAAGTTTTTATTTTTAAACTACATTTTAGTCTCGTCTTTTTTCATCAACGATATTGCATGTTTATATAGTCACAGTTATCGTTTAAGGACGTTTGTGTCATCTCGTCTTGTCTTAGTCATGGAAAAGGTCGTCAACGAACATTTTTCGTCATATTTTCGTTAACGAAAATAACATTAGTCAGAGCAAACTAACAATGAATTAAATTGGTGCGGTATCCTGTTATTGATAAACATCAACCATGCCTGTTCTGTGCCTGTGCTCACATCCCCTGCACAGCCTGGAACATAACATTTATATCCATGATCTGCAATTTTCGCTATTGTCCTTGCTTGCTTCTTCACAATACCTGCAAAACTTCTGATGATTCGGCTGTGCAGGTCCACGTTAATACTGCCTGGCCTTGAACATGGGCTTGTATATGCAAATTTGGGGGGCGTAAATATTAATGATCCTGACTGTTACGTCACAGTCGGTGTTATGTTGGGATTCGCCCGTTTTTCAGTTGTCTTTTGCACGCACAAGATTTACATATGAAGGAGGAAACAATGGTGTTTGAGGCTCATGGTATGTCAGTTCCATGTACAGAACTCTTATTATTCAACTATGCCAAGGTAAATACAGTTTTCCATTCTATGGCACCTTTAACAACTGCCTCATTCTTGAATGAATCAGCCGTTTGAACAAATCGTTTGAATGAATGACTCAATGACTCACTCATTAAGACGGTCACTGCGCCACCTACTGGCGGTTAAGTGTCATGTTTAAAATATCATTCTTTCCAACATTTCTTTTTTGTATATTCAAAATATATTTAAAACAATCTCATAACATTATTCGATGGAATTTTAATTTTTCAGTGTAAATGATTTAATTTCATTGGCAACAGCCCTATAGTGTATTATTATTCTAATTGAATTTATTGATCGAATTTAAGAATTTTAAATGAAAGATGAAGAATACATTTAATAATATCAGGGGAAAATGCCCTTTATAAAAGGTAAAAAAAAAAAAAGCCCTCAGGGTAAATATCACAAATATGCAGATTTAAATAGGCTGTGATAGAACACTGGAAAGAGTATTGCTTCAGGATAAATTATATTTATAACACAAATACAATTTTTTTCCAGACAAGCAACTTTTTTTTATTCTGACAGTTGAATGACCAATTTATTTGCACATGACACACACACACACACACACACACATATAAACATTATATAACATATAAATATTTTAGTTGCGGTGCTCCTAAATTTTTGCTGGTGCTCCTGACTTTTTGCTGGTGCTCCTAACTTTTTGAAATTGCACCAGTGCTACCAAGTAAAAAAGTAAATTTCGAGACCTGAGTATATAATTATATACATATAAGAATATATATACTGTACACACATATATTATGTAAACAAAAACTTTTATGTTAGATGCGATTTAATCGCGATTAATTGAAGAGACCGCACTAATTAAAACAAAGAAAAGTATTTTTGTAACACGTGTTAAATGTGTATCTTTAACTTCAGATTGTCAGTGGCTGTGGACAAAATTGTCCCCTATACCCTCATTTACTATTCCCTACATTACTCCCCTAATATAGTCTACTTGAAGGAGTGAATGAAAACGAGTGAGTGAATTTGGACACTTGAGTGCTTGCTGTTTGATAATCATTTGAAACGTAGCAAACTGGGAGCTCCAGTAGTAATGAAAATATTTATCTTGAACTCTGTCAAGATTCAGCGTGTGATTTGTTACTCTGATTCAGACCGAGGACTTGTGAGTTTGAGAGATTATTGTCTCAGTATTATCTTAATCTTTGATATACAAAAAACAATAAATTATGACAGTACTTTGTTTCGGTATGTCAATGTGCCATCCAATATCGATCCTGTCAGAAATCAAGTCTAACGACCTAACGTAGTTTCGAAAACACTTTTGAACCAGTTTATGAAATAAGTAGAATAAAAACTTTGTGTAGTAGACATACTTTTTAGTGGCATCAGACCCGTCCAGACGCTGTAATTGATTTCGCTGTCAGATTTCACCAGTAACTTCACATGGCCCCCTTTACACCTGGCATTTTTAATCTGACCGTATGCATCGGAATGAAGGTGTAAAAGCAATCTGACTAAAAAAATTATCCAGATACTATCTGAATACTATGGAAGCCCGTTTCCGCCACAACTGAGTAAAAAAATATAATTCTTTAAGTCATAATAATGAGAAACTTTCTCATAATAATGACTTAACATCTCGTAATAATGAGAAACTTTCTCGTAATAATGAGAAACTTTCTCGTAATAATGACTTAACATCTCATAATAATGAGAAACTTTCTTGTAATAATGACTTAACATCTCATAATAATGAGAAACTTTCTCGTAATAATGACTTAATATCTCGTAATAATGAGAAACTTTCTCGTTATAATGACTTAACATCTCATAATAATGAGAAACTTTCTCGTAATAATGACTTACTCCACGCATGCGCAATTTGCACATGCGGGCAGCAACTTCCAGCACATCAAGCGAGGTGGGCAGCAAGCATTATATGTGCTATCTTATTAATTTATTTTTATTCTTTTTTTTTTATTTTACTATCTGTGTACTTGTCTCTGTGTACTAAAGCTTCTTCTGTCACCAAAACAAATTCCTTGTGTGTGCAAACATAGCTTACTTGCTCTTTGATACCAATCTCTCATTTGAAAGCCACGTTTCTAGCATCTGTAAAACTGCTTTCTACCATCTTAAAAATATATCTAAATTACGGCACATGCTTTCAATGCAAAATGCTGAACAGTTAGTTCATGCGTTCATGACCTCAAGGCTAGATTATTGTAATGCTCTACTGGGTGGTTGCCCTGCTCGCTTAATAAATAAACTGCAGCTTGTCCAAAACGCAGCAGCTAGAGTTCTTACTAGAACCAGGAAGTATGACCATATTAGCCCGGTTCTGGCAACACTGCATTGGCTCCCTATTAAACATCGTATACGTTTTAAAATCTTGCTGATTACTTACAAAGCACTAAATGGTTTAGCTCCCCAGTACTTGAGCGAGCTCTTAACGCATTATACTCCATCATGTCTATTGCGGTCTCAAAATAATGGCCAATTGATAATACCTAGAATATCAAAATCAACTGCAGGCGGTCAATCCTTATCCTATTTAGCACCTAAACTCTGGAACAGTCCTCCTAGCATTGTTCGGGAAGCAGACACACTCTGTCAGTTTAAATCTAGACTAAAAACACATCTCTTTACTATGGCATACACATAAAACATTTTAATTATTATTATTTAAATCAGTTAAATGATTGTTTTAGGCTGCATTAACTAGGTCAGCCGGAACCGGGAACACTTCCCATAACACCTGATGTACTCGTTACATCATAAGAAGAATGGCATCTACGCTAATGTTAGTCTCTCTGTTTATCCCGAGGTTTACTGCAGTCGGCCGGATGCGGGCCGTATCCAGACCAGATGGTGGACCTTAGCCTGGACATGACGACCGCATCCCTGAAGTGTCTGCAGAGACCGTGTCAATTAAACTCCCCCCTGTAAATGCCGCATCGACACGACATCCTCATTAAACCCGTCCCCGGCGTGACGACTCCAATCTTTCGAATAATCCTACGAATATCTATTGATCTAATATGACTTCTGACCTGTAATGTTGCCAGAATCATAATCATACACTATTTGTTCGTCGGCCAGAGGAGAACTGGCACCCCGACTGAGCCTGGTTTCTCCCAAGGTTTTTTTCTCCATTCTGGCCCTGAAGGAGTTTTGGTTCCTTGCCACCGTCGCCTTTGGCTTTTGGCTTGCTCAGTTGGGGACACCTAAATTTCAACTATATTAGTGATCTGCCCGCATTGACACTATATGATAATTGAAATGAGCTGGATGACATCACCGTTTTCACCAGAGCGGCTGTACAGCCGAATCAAATTCTGTTGCATTATTTTCTGTTACCACTGTGAAGCTGCTTTGAAACAATTGGCATTGTAAAAAGCGCTTTATAAATAAAGGTGATTTGATTTGATTTGATAAAGCTCCTTTTGATTCTGATATTGATTAAATAGGCTGCTCTGTTTGAATTTGTCACGTGCGCCATTTATTGAAACATACAATATCATTTTTACAGGAGTATAAGCTATACTTACTGTTGAATGAAAACTGCTGCCCAATCACAACCTCATATTTCTGTTGCAACTGTTCGGCAGCAGAACTCACTGTTTCCCTGTCGGTTACAACACCATCCAACCAACGTGTGTGTGTGTGTGTGTGTGTGTGTGTGCGCGCTTCAATAATCATGACATTGGCCAGAGGTTTGAAGTTGTTCAATGAATGTTGCCACCTCATGCACCTCTGTTCGGTTCTTTCTGCGCCAAAGCTTGTTCTTGCTTAAAATCCTCTCAAGAGCGCGTTTGCTCAGAGATAGGCTATTCAATGCCATTCAGATAATAAGATAATAAGGCAATAATTTAATCATTAGTAGCTAAAACCACAGTTAAAATACTCCTTAATGTGTTCACAACTCATCCTGTCGGGTCGCGGCAGATCAATGAGCAGCAAGTCATAATTTCGACTTAGTTATGTCATAATTTCGATTTAGTATGTTATAATTTGGATTTTTTTTCTTATGTGCCGGAAATGGGCTTCCATAGGAAATGGGCTTCCATACGGAGGCCCACTGTTTGCATGAATCAGCATCAGCAACACCGGCTCAGTAGATAGCATGGCGCAAGCGCACAATGCGTCGTAATGACAGTTTCTCATTATTATGAGATGTTAAGTCATTATTACAAGAAAGTTTCTCATTATTACGAGATGTTAAGTCATTATTACAAGAAAGTTTCTCATTATTACGAGATGTTAAGTCATTATTACGAGAAAGTTTCTCATTATTATGACTTAAAGAATTATATTTTTTTACTCAATTACATGCATCTGTTAGGATGAGCAGAGTCCATATCAGATGCAGAGACATGCTTTTGTTTTCAGTTTTGGTCCCCTGACATGAGCAAATGGTGTTTGTGTTTCGGAGTGTGGTCTCTCAGTGTGTGTTCATGTGGAAAGCATGCCACAGCTCTTTAATTTGTATATCAAAGGTGTTTGCTAGCAGCGTGTTTGTGTGAATCCAGTGAAGTATTGTGCAGTGTGTTTTTCTCTTAGCTAACAGCTGTTTCAAGCTGTGTCTACACTGCAGGTGGCAACGTGACACTCCAGTTTTGTCGCGTCATATCAGTGTAGACTGATTC
The DNA here is from genome assembly GCA_039654105.1 of Coreius guichenoti. NCBI lineage: Eukaryota > Metazoa > Chordata > Actinopteri > Cypriniformes > Gobionidae > Coreius > Coreius guichenoti. Next base: position 6,531,759 of record CM077169.1, on the reverse strand, counting down.
GGTGCATTATAAATAGATACAGTCAATTATTGCAATAAGTTCAAGTCATTTTCGTAGTATATACTGCAACATAATTTGAATATACAGTATACAACTGCGGTTGGAGTATAGACAGCTTCGTTGATTCTGATGGGAGCATTTTAATTTGTCGTGTCAGGTTTGCAGTGCAGTGATCTGCATTGATGGTAACATTCTAGTCATCATGTTTGCAGTCTAGACCAGGGGTTTTCAAAGTGGTGTCCGTGACCCAATGCCAGGGGATCCGCGAAATAATTTGCAATGTGAATAAACAATGCAAAGCGTCGGATGCAGTGGTGTAAAGCATGCCGCCACTGGACTCTAGAGCAGTGGAGATGTGTTCTCTGGAGTGACGAATCACACTTCTCTGTCTGGCAATCCGATGGACGAGTCTGGGTTTGGCGGTTGCACTTGCCAAGTGTAAAGTTTGGTGGAGGGGGGATGATGGTGTGGGGTTGTTTTTCAGGGGTTGGGCTTGGCCTCTTAGTTCCAGTGAAAGGAACTCTTAATGCTTCAGCATACCAAGACATTTTGGACAATTTCATGCTCCCAACTTTGTGGGAACAGTTTGGGGATGGCCCCTTCCTGTTCCAGCATGACTGCGCAGATGCATGCTTTATAGTCATCCAAATTTTTAGCATAGTGAAAATTTTAAGAGCATCATGATTGTGGCCTACCCCAAATGGGTGTGTTTTAGTTTCTCTCATGCATTGAGAAGTGGATTATAAAGATTCTATATTGCGAGTGTGTGTGGGCATTGTTGCAACTCTTTATGTTAAAACCTGCAACCGCTGAGCTGGTATACCTGACCTTACAAAGCTACCCATGGAAAGCACCGCTCGCTCCCCCTCAATCTCTCTCTCTCTCTCTCTCTCTCTCTCTCTCTCGTTGTGTCTGTGTAGGTGCTGTGGTTCACCTTCTCTAGTCCGTAAACAGGATGCTCGACCTGTGTGAATATGAAGTTGAATATGAGTAGCTGTGTGTGTGTGTTTTATCACTAGTGTATGAGTATTGTGCTGTGTTGTGTCACTCACACTTTCCAGCAAGCCAAATTGCATATGTATTTATGGTGATTAAGCCAAAAAAAGTCTTTCTGTAATTCAAGTGCTGGTGCAGTTTCTCAACATTATTGCAGGCGAGCGGATGTATTTGAATCTATAGCTGCAGATATACTGGTGAAGCTGTGATAAAGATTGAACTAAAAGGAAAGAGAAAAATGACCTCTTTTGCTTGATGTATTAATGTACTTTTTCCCCCCTGCAGTGCATTAAATGCAACAAGCACATGCAGCATCTTAACACAGCTAGCGATGGATGACAAGTGGTTTTCTAGCTGTTTCAGATTACAGAAAACATCCCTTTTCACAGAAATGTAAGATATTTGTCCATCATCGGGAGGTTTTGACTGACACAGGAAACCTGCTTTTTTTTGCGCTTCTCCCTCTCCCTCTCTCTATCTCTGTGTCTTTCTTTCATGTGTATTTTCTCAGTACTGCTGTGGTGGGGCTTTCGAGAGCAGCAGTAAAGGTCAGAGTGATTGACACTCTATTTTAGCAGTGTGCAGGGAGGGAGAGGGAGGTAAATAAATAAAAGGAATGTAAAAAAAATAAAGCCTGTGAAAACCATGAGCAAACCGTTCTGACTTAGGAAGGGATCCGTCTTTAACACAGCAGCATGCACGTGTGTACAAATGTGTGTGTGTGTTGTAAAAGGGGTGAAAACTGAAAACATATATATATATATATATATATATATATATATATATATATATACATACATATATATACATATATACATATATACACACACATATATATATATATGTGTGTGTGTATATATGTATATATGTATATATACATATATACACACACATATATATATATATATGTATGTATATATATATATATATATATATATATATATGTGTGTGTGTGTGTGTGTGTGTGTGTGTGTGTGTGTGTGTGTGTGTGTGTACGTACGTATGTATGTACACTACCAGTCAAAAGTTTTTTAATGTTTTTGAAAGTAGTCTCTTAATCTCACCAAGGCTGCATTTATTTGATCAAAAATACAGCAAAAACCGTTATATTGTTAAATATTTTTACAATTTAAAATAACTTTTTTCTATTTGAATATATTTTAAAATGCAATTTATTTCTGTGATCAAAGCTGAATTTTCAGCATCATTACTCCAGTCTTCAGTGTCACATGATCCTTCAGAAATCATTCTAATATGATGATTTGCTGCTCAAGAAACATTTATTATTATTATCAATGTTGAAAACAGTTGTGTACAATTTTTTTTCAGGATTATTTAATGAATAGAAAGTTCAAAAGAACAGCATTTATCTGAAATATAAAGCTTTTGCAACATTATAAATGTCTATACTGTCACTTGATCAATTTAATGCATCCTTGCTGAATAAATGTATTCATTTCTTTAAGTTCTTTCCCACAAAAAAAATAAATAAAAATTCTTACCGACCTAAAACTTTTGAACGGTAGTACAATGGTACAAAAGCTTTCTATTTCAGATAAATACTGTTCTTTTGAACTTTCTATTAATCAAAGAATCCTTAAAAAAATGTTTTACACAACTGCTTTCAACATTGATAATAATCATAAATGTTTCTTGAGCAGCAAATCAGCATGATTTCTGAAGGATCATGTGACACTGAAGACTGGAGTAATGATGCTGAAAATTCAGCTTTGCATCACAGGAATAAATTATGTTTTAAAATGTATTCAAACAGAAAACAGTTATTTTACATTTTAATAGTATTTCACAATATTACAGCTTTTTTTTTGTATTTTTAATACCATAAATGCATTAAAAAATCTTACCGTTCTCAAACTTTTGACCGGTAGTTTGTGTGTGTGTATATATGTATATATGTGTATCACACACACACACATATATACACACACACATACACACGCACACACACACACACACACACACACACACACACATACATACATACATTGACATTAATGTAACTATTACTTTTTATATGTATGTATGTTTAGATAAGACGGTTGATATATGTTAGTTTAGAAAAAATAAATAATTTTAATTATTTTGTTTGTCATTTTATATATAATTATATACTTTGTGTATATCATAATTAAAATACATATATTTTACAAGGTGCTGTATGTAAGTTTTTCACTTTACTAAAGCATAAAAATACCATAATATGCTTGCAGATATGTAGGAAACATGTTAAATTCACCTACTTGTTTCTCATAAAATCAATGCTACAGCCAGTTATTCTACTTTGAAATGTGCGTTCCGTGTGGGAATGTCTGTTTTTGTTTTGGTCTGTGCGATACTGCACGCCAACAGTTTACCCAATAGTATTTCAACACCACGGGTTGCCAGATGGCGGAAAACAAAGCATATTGCTGCCATGGAAGCCAGCAAACAAACTGGGTCAGAGATCACAGATTCTACCCGCCCTAAAAAGCCTCGGCATCCATCTAAAAATCTCTATGAACGAGAGCATATTAAAACGCAGATAAATCAACTCATCAACTTACAGTGTGGCTTTCATTGTCAGTTGTGCTTGTTCCTGTTGCATTTCCTCAAGCTGGCCACCTGCGTGAGCGTCGAGGAGGAGGGGGCGGGGCGGGGCGGGGCAAACTATATTTCGAATTTGGACTGCAGTACCAATTTCAACCACCATGTTGTCAAGCCAACATACCGCACCTTTAAATGTGTGTGTGTGTGCGTGCGTGCATGTGAGAAATGTATATATGTATGTGTATATATATGTGTGTGTGTGTATATATATATATATATATATATATATATATATATATATAAATATGTACAGTATTGTGCAAAAGTCTTAGGCACGTTAGTAATTTCACTAGGGAAAAAAAATGGTTTTAAGCCAGTTTTTTTTTTTTTTTTGCTGTAGTGTGTCAGTAGGAAATATGAGTTTACTTTTCCAAACATTCCTTTTGCCCTTAATTGTAATAAGTATGTACGAGTCTGACAACAGCCGGTATGCTCCACATGGAGATCTGATCTCACCATCATCGAGTATGTCTGTGATTACATGAAGAAACAGAAAAAACGGAGACAGGTTAAATCCAGAAGAACTGTGGCAACGTCTCCAAGCCGCTTGAAGAAACCTTCCTGTAAAGCTACAGTACTGTGAACAGTTTTAGACACAAAAATGCTGTAAAATGAGGATGCTTTAAAAAATAATGTCATAAATAGATTTTATTCATCAATTAACTTCTATTAATTAAATCAAATCAATATTTGGTGTGACCACCCTTTGTGTTTAAAAGCTTTTGTCCTAGGGACACTTGCACATAGTTTTTCAGGTAGCTTTACAGGAAGGTTTCTTCAAGCGGCTTGGAGACGCTGCTACAGTTCTTCTGGATTTAGTCTGTCTCAGTTTTTTCTGTTTCTTCATGTAATCACAGACGGACTTGATGATGGTGAGATCAGATCTCCATGTGGAGCATACCGGCTGTTGTCAGACTCCTTGTGCATACAAAAATCTCACTGGATTATTACAATTAATGACAAAAGGAATGTTTTGAAATGTAAACTGATATTTCCTACTGACACACTACAGCAAAAGATATAAATAACTGCCTTAAAACTATTTTTTTCTGGTGAAAATACTAACGTGCCTAAGACTTTTGCACAGTACTGTACATATATGTTTGTGTGTGTATAGATAGACAAATACATGTTAGTACACGTTAGTTTAGAAAAAAATTACATAATTTTATTTATATTTATTGTGTGATGCTATGCTAAATATTTTACATATAAAATTATTTTCTTTTTATCACTCACTATAGACTCACTCAAAAAGACAGTAGGGCTGTGTCTGAAATCGCCCCCTATACCCTTAAATAGGGCACTATTTGAAGGGACTGCCATTTGTAGTGGTGTCCGAAACCATAGTGGACGTTATCCAGTGTACTCAATCAATCCCATAATGCTCCACAATAATGAGTGTACAACTGGGGTGCTTCTCATTTCTTATTTGTGCATCCTTGTTTCCTTCCCTCGCTTCCTCTCCTCATGTTTTAGCTCCACCCCTTAGGATGCGAGGGAAGAATACGTCGCTGTATCCTCGCTCATGACTCATCAGGAAGCTTCCTCGCTCCTTTGATATAATTAGTATATACTAACTCCTCGTTCTTCGCCTCCTTGGGGTGCAATTAGAGAATTGAGATGCCCTTCAAGATGGCTGAGTTTGATCGGTTTCCGGGTCACAGGCTTGAGGACGTAGGAGCGAGGAAACGAGGAAGCATCAATTTGAGAATGGAGAAGCACCCATAATGTACACTCAACGGCTAGAGAATACCCATAATGCACTGTGAGGGTCGTGCCAAATGAATTCCAGCTGAATCATTCATCCATCCAATTTTTAACCCGCTGGTCCAATGTTGCTAAAGCGCAATATCATAAAGGTATAAATTCGTTTTTAATTGATTATTAAATTGTTTAATTAAGGTTTATAGGTGCTAGTTTCCATGACAGTTCAAGATAAATCTTTTCATTACTACTGGAGCTGCCAGTTTGCTAAGTTTCAAATGATTATTAAACAGAAAGTATGCAAACTATGCAAAAGCGGCAGCCCTTTCGGCACTCAGTGTCCAAATTCACTCACTCATTTTCATTCACTCCTTCAAGTGGACTATATTAGTGGAGTAATGTAGGGAATAGTGAATGAGGGTATAGGGGGCGATTTCGAACACAGCTTAGGTGTGTTCAACTTGAAGCGGCCCTGCGCAGACCGATTGGTGTATGACATCACAGTACCACGAGAGCAATTTGAAAGCATGCATAGCCTCTTGCTTTGTCCCTGAATGAATCAGGCGTTTTGAACGAATCGTTTGACTGCATGATTCAATGACTCACTCGTTAAGACAATGATTTGCCGCCACCTACTGACAGTTTAGTTTCAAAAGTATAATTTCATTTTTTCCATAATTTCATTTTTCTACGTTTATATTGCACGCCTGCGGCTGATAAAATCATATCTGCGGTCCACCATGCTGCCAGAAAGACTGTCCGTGTCTGCACTTGCTGTCATTACACAACGTTATGCGATTGCTGGATAAGGATAGACTTGTCAGAGCTTTTGCAGCATTTCATCGTCAGAAAGTTTATTTTGTAATACCGTATTACTAATTTTTATTAAATCCCTTATCTAATCCTTGTCCTCTAATTTTTATTTCTTTGCTCTTACTGCCTGGTCATTTCGCTGTCCAAGGTGTTCGCTGAGGGACTGAGAAAGTGACGAAGATTGAATGCTGTTTTGTTTTCGGTTGTGATAGTCTTAGCCTCAGAGGTCACGCCCACGGACCGCTGGCTGAACGTCGGATGCATATGGCACACTTAACTGGAAACACTTTTGAAGTCGTCATCTGATTGGTTGAATTCTACAGGATTTCCGGAAGACGCGCGTGTTGCGTTCTTTAACGGTCCACCCGGAAACAAAGATGCCATGAAGCCAAACCCCCTCATGTAAGAAGAACATTGTTTTGGTTACAACTGTGACAATGTTTGACAATGTGACGGTTTGTTATTGTAGGGACCATAGACTGTAAAAAAAGATGGACGACACGCCTTCACTCTCTTCCATTGAAGTAAGTGAAGCTGGCAGTGTCCAAATATGGCGCTGACATCTTGGGTCTCGAGTCTGTGCAGTAGTGAGCGCGAAGTAGAGCCGCGATATCAACGTCCTGCCCACACTCCCGCCTAATCAACAACTTTTAGTGAAATAAACAGTTATGGAAATGTAGAAGTTAAAGCTCCAATCTCCTCCCAAAGTTCCCAAAAAATGTCTATTGTTGCCTCAGTGACTACTTCGCTCAGAGAAGCTGTCAATTTCAGCTGTCAATCATAACTTCACACCCCTGTTTTTATAGCATCAAATAACTAACTAAAACCAAACTTATTTAAAGAACGAACACTTGAACTAACATCAGCGTGATAACAACTGCCTAAAATGACAGAAACCATCTTTGGAAAAAATGTATTTGAAGTGTAATTTGATTGTTTAGTTTGTCTATGTCCCATTACATTTCACGGAGAGGGCGGAGTTTATGACCTGTACTGCATCCAGCCACCTGGGGGCGATCGAGACGCTTTGGCTTCACTTTTCAGGACTCGTGTGGCATGCTTGGTAGGGACATTGATGTTACATTTCCACGCCCCTAAACATGACGCGGAACAAAACGAACTGTGATTGGTTGCTTTACATGTCAGTCAGACGGCCTCTGGGTGGTCCTTAGCCAATGAAAGCTGCGATGGAGTCCAGCTCTTCTGCCGTCAGTCTGAAGGTCTGGCTATGCGAGACTATGGTCGTGATTGGTCGTGATTCTGGTTAAAGAGAGAATGTGTGGATAGTGATAGATGGAATGCGTTTATAAATAGACTATTAAGTGTTAAATATAAGATAACATTGTCAAATATAACAGAGATAATAAAGTAATTGCAGTCGCATTTCATACATCATACATTTTTTTTGTCTGACTTTTTTTCTCATTGGGTGGTGGGGGCCTCCAACTGTTTTTTTTTTTAAACGGGCCTCCAATTTGCAAAGGCCGCCTCTGGAAAACAGCAGAACATCACTGAGACGTCTCTTCCTAATGTCGAGTTACATTTATTTCTATAGCGCTCTATACAATAAAGATTGTTTCAAAGCAGCTTTACAGTGATAAACAAGAAAATGGTGCATTTCGGCTGTTGATCATCTGTCAGTTCAGTGTTGATTCAGTTCTGTTCTAAAGATCATCAATTATTAAATTAATTCTTTTCATCTATAAAGCAGTTCTGCAAAAAAACAAAAAAAAAAAAAAAGATGTCATCGCCCAGCTCAGTTCAGTTCTCATACATCACCGTCAGTACAGTCAGATCAATAATGTTGTTGAATATTAAGTGATTCCTAATGGCTGTCAGCGTCAGGTTGTTTCTAGATTTCTTTGCGATTTGTTATTGCTAATTTCATTATGTGACTCATTTTGAAAGGTTGTTTTGAGAAGGTGACTAAAAGCAAAAGTAACAATTAGGAAGTGGAGTTATTCAGATGAATGGCATGGCTGTTTGTTGTGGCATTTTAAACTGCACTCATGCACAATTAAACAGTGTTTTATGCGGTGACACCAGAGAACATATGTGACTTGAAATGAAACTTTTTAATGTGAGGATGAGCCATGAAATCCTTACACAATATACAAAAACAGGATTTTAAATGGATCAAGTGAATAATTAGGCAGCCTTACAGGACTCCAGTGCATCTCATGCGTCTCCACATGGACTGCCTACATTGAAACTCAGTTTGGCTGGACTCAGAATCGCAGGAAATGCACTACAGAGTTGTGTCAGAAAACAGATAAACAGCATTCTACACAGCCTAGCAAAATGTTTGTATTGTGTGGAGTGGTGGTGAGTATTCAAGCCTCAGACAAACAGAAACGGGGCCCAAATATGGGCATAGAAATTGAGCCAATATGGATTTCTTCGTTTTTTGCTCTTTGGTTTAAGAGCCGTCATGATTTGTCACATTTGGCAGTATTTAGTTTAGACTAGAGTGCAGTCATTTCACAACATGGTTGGGGAAGCTAGTTTGAAAGTGTAGCTTGCTTAAGTTACTCATAGCTTAAAGTAGTCAAGCTGTAAAAAATAAATCAAAATAAATAAAAGGAGTTATATACACTACAAGCTACTAACAAACAGTGTCTAACCACACTGAAGCTACTAGACAGTATCTTTTTAAATGATAGCTATGCATATTTTTCTTGAAGGTATTTGAATGGATGGAGTTAAATTACACAAGATAAAAACCGTTCTTTTTTATTTTTGATGTGCGTCACAGCTGCTCCAGCCACTTTATTTTCAATGTATGTGTGAAATTGATTATATTTAAATAATTTTTGAATTCGTGATGCTTCTGGTTTATGACTTACTGCATCTTTTACCCGTATAGTATGTATACTAGTGTAGGTAGTGTCTAGTGTAAATAATTTTTTATTCATAAGCGTATGTGTACTAGTTTTAATCATGTTTTGTTCATAACAGTATGGTTACTAATTTAAACCATCTTTTGTTTGTAACGGTATGTATACTAGTTTAAAACATCTTTTGTTTGTAAACTTATTTTTATCATCTTTTTTTGGTATGGGTATGTTTACTAGTTTAAAACATCTTTTACATGCGTATACTAGTTTAAACGACCTTCAATCATCTTTTCTTTGCAATCATATACTAGTATTAATCATCTTCTGTACGTAGCAGTATGCATACTAGTTTAAATGCTCTTTTGTTCACTTCATAAACATATGCACTCAAAAAATAATGTTGACTCAACAAAAAAATTAACGCAACAGTTTGCATCAATTTTTTTGAGTTATGACAACTTTGATTGAATTTACGTCTGACCATCAAGCTACATTGAGTTAGAGGAACTTAATAATTTGTAGCATAAACACAAATTTTTAAGTTGATTACTCTTAAAAAAAAAAATGAAGTCGCCAGAGTTGTAGCCCTGGAACCAACTAATCTTATCTATTTCAGTTCAAATCAACAGCTATCATGGCACATACTAACATAACTTATTTAACATGTATATTTAATGAACGAGTAAGATATTACTTGTCACTCGCATTAGTGCTGTCATTGCTTATAGAGTGAATGTAGTGTTTACCTTCATGTATCTACTCTTCAGCACAATGGTAACCACCAAAACTTCAACATTACAGAAATTCTTTTAAATGTCAAACATAACAGCATTAAACACTAACATGTCTTCACTAAACACTAATACATTAACACTTCATTTCAACATTCTCCTTATCCAGCAAAGCATGCTGGGAACTAGAAATCCACTGCCTAATTTCCGAAGTTAAGACAATTTCATTAAGTTACTACAACCTATTTTTTTTTAAAAGCCAATTTACAGAAATTTAAGTTTAAATTACTGATGATATTAAAATAATTCTACAATTATTTTGTACAATTCTACAAAATAATGTTTGCAACTTAAAAAGTTTAATTAAAACAATAAATTAGAATTTTTAACTTGCAACCATGCATTTATTTAAGTTGTGGTAACAGGTCCCCAGAATTACTTATTAGAGTGTGTGTACTAGTTTAAATGATATTGATTACACTAATATTTTGTTTGCAACTGTATATGTACTACTAGTTTAAATCATTGTTTGTTTGTAGCCATATGTATACTAGTTTTAATAACATGTATACGCAGCCATAACATACAGACTGCAAACAGAGTTATTGTACAATGTGTTGATGTTCAGCGATAATGGAGTTGCTCCTGAAATTGAATAAGAAAAGTGGATGTCAACAGTTTAACAGTTTAAAACATATTAACATCCAGCAATTTGTACATCTTAGTTGACCGAGACACTTCAAGCTGATCGATCTGTGGTTTGTGAACTTGCACACCCTCAACACTGATTCTTGGACACAGTCGTCTTGAGTATTAAATATATTTTAGAATCGCTTTTGTGGAAATCTGCTCTGTAAATTTAAAAGCAGCTTTCATGCATTTGCCTTGGCGAAGACAATTAGAGAAGAGAAACAAATCATCTGCTTTACTCTTTGTGTGTGTGTGGTTTTTAATACTTCAGACAGTTCTTGTTTTCTTGGAATTAGAGCATAAGTGTGCAAATGTGCATGCATATGCATGTGGATGTGAATGTGAATCAGTGGTGTTTTCTCCTCTCCTCTCTGTGTGAGGCTTGACTGCAATTCAAAGAGGAAGGATTGTAGTATTACGGCACCGTTACTTTGGCACTAGCCAGTGCGTGTGAAGCTATTTTAAGCCATGATTTAGCCTGACTCACTCAAAATGACAGATCTTGTTTGAGAAAGAGCTTCTTGATTCCTAAATCTTTGATGTGTCAGAACTGACGGGATACACTCTGGAAATTCCTGCAGCTCAGAGCGTCCGGATTCATTTGCAGCTCTCACAACTTCCCGGAATCCATTCTCATTTTTTCCCAAGGAGATTTTGTGTGTGTGTGTGTGTGTGTGTGTGTGTGTGTGTGTGTGTGTGTGTGTGTGTGTGTGTGTGTGTGTGTGTGTGTGTGGGCGTAGGTCGAAGGTTTCAGATCACGGGTCGTAGCTCTATTCTCTCTTAATTTCCAGATGAACATTCTTAGCTAATCCCAGTAGAACAAGAAAATCATCCCCTCTCGTTTCCCTCTCTCTGGACGACATTCGTGGAGTGTGTCATGCACTAGAAATGTATGTTTTATCATCAGTGACAGAGTTGTTTTTTGTTTTATTGACCTGTAAAGAAACTTGTAGGGTTTTGAGAGTCCAAATCGCGGTGTAAAGTTTTACATTTATTTATGTAGCGGACACTTTAATCCAGAGCAACTCACAAATGAGAATAATATAAGCAGAAGTGATCAATACAAGGAGAAAGCATTGCAAGTAGAGCTACTGTACAAAATTGAATGCAATTAAAGCATAAAGACATTATACAGGCACAATATAAACAGTAAAGGAGATTTTTGAACTTGTAAATGTGTCTAAAGACATTATGTATTTGTTATATGATTATATAAAGAAGTTGTGTTGCTTTCTTTGTGTTTTAGGACTACAAAGCACCAAAACTTACCGTACACTGTTCGGACATCAAAGAGATTCGACGCTGTAATCGCCTAGAGATGCCAGACAACATGAACACATTTGTCTTAAAGGTGAACAAAGACACACACTTGTTCATTTCATTGAAAAAACTGATATATTGATGGCCGATTAATTTGGTTGGTTTTAGGCCATTTTAAGATGATCTGCTTTGGCCTGATCTTGATAGTACATGTCCTGTTTTCAAAATGTTTTTAGTGCCAGGTTTAGTAAAAATTGCATGCAATAAATTCAATTTATATATAATTATGGAACTATATAATATATACAGTGGGGTCCAAAAGATTTTTTTTTTTTCCATTTGAACCTGGAAATTTATAGGACTTTCATGTTTTAAAAAAAAAAAAACACTAAAACCTTATTACTATTTCTAGGTGACTAGTCAAATGTAAGTAAATGAGAGTCATTGATCATGTGACTTTTTGTACAGTCAGATTTTCTTTCTTTGAAGCTCAAGATGCTCCTTTCAACAACTCAAATCATGCTGGAGAACACGGTCATCATGTTTTACAATAAAAAAAATACATTTGAAAATTGCAAAATAGAACCATTTTCTCTACTCTTCTCTGATTTTTGAACCCCACTGTATTTGATATTTGAAAATGTGTGATGATGAGTTTTTTTGAGATACTTTTAAGAGGTTTTATAAGCATGCATGCACACAGTATTTTCACAGTATTATACTGTGTATTTTCACAAACCCAAGTTCTATTTGTTGTCCGAATGAAAAAACATCTAGCGCGCATAAAAGTTTATATCTGTCTCAGGTTAATGCCACTTCTTTGGAGTCTCATCGATTCAAAGCTGGAAAGGAGAGCTCAGTCTTTGGATTTTATTTTTTGTTTTTTGCTGAAGTCTTCAAGATTAGTGGTCGACCAAAATGGGTTTTCCTTTGGTCTGTGCTGATATCTAGAGAACAAGGTGGCTGACAGCCAATATAAAGCAGATGAGTAGTTGACTGCAGCGCTCTGTGGTGTAACATGCTATTATCTATCTATAAAACTATTAAAACAATCTTTATAATTACTTCAAAAGAACAGCATTTATTTTAAATAGAATCTTTTGTAACATTATAAATGTCTTTACTGTCACTTTTGATCAATTTAATGTATCCTTGCTCAATAAAAGTATTAATTTCTTTAAGTTCTTTCCCAAAAAAAAATTCTTACTGACCCAAAACTTTTGAACGGTAGTACAATGTTACAAAAGCTTTCTATTTCAGATAAATACTGTTCTTTTGAACTTTCTATTCATCAAAGAATCCGAAAAAAGTTGTTTTACACAACTGCTTTCAACATTGATAATAATCACAAATCATCATATTAGAATGATTTCTGAAGGATCATGTGACACTGAAGACTGGAGTAATGATGCTGAAAATTCAGCTTTGATCACAGGAATAAATTACATTTTAAAATATATATTCAAATAGAAAACAGTTATTTTACATTTTAATAATATTTCACAATATTACTGTTTTTTTTTGTTTTTTTTAAATAAAATAAATGCAGCCTTAGTGAGCGTAAGAGACTTCTTCTAAAAACTTTTGAACGGCTGTGTATGTAGCTGTCTTGAAACTCAACAGTTCATTAACTGATGCTGACAATCACAAAATAATCAGCCAAGTTCATTTCTAAATCTTTTATTTTCTTGTGTTCTCTCCATTCTCTCTCTCTCCGTTCTCCCTCTCTCTGCTCAGATTACTGGCTATCCACGTAGTTTTATATTTGAGGCCGATAATGAGCAGCAGGTGAGCTCTTGGACCACAGAGCTCAGAGAATGTATCACCATCAGGTGAGAGCAGCGCTTTCTGCATTTGAACTAAATTCACTTCTGAAGATTCCAGACATCTGCAAAAGTTCCTGACATTCCCCTACTGAGAAAACCCACTCACTTCCTCTTACACACACACACACACACACACCACATACACACACACGTTGGGTTTTCATGTTTTATGGGGACATTCCATAGACATAATGATTTTTATACTGTACAAACTATATATTCTATCCCCCTAAACCTACCCATCACAGAAAACCTGCATTTTTACATTTTCAAAAAAACATCATTTAGTATGATTTATAAGCTGTTGTCCTCATGGGGACCAAACAAGGTCAAAGATTTTAGATGTCTTTGTTGTCCCCATAACGTAGGGTTTACCAGGAACACACACAAACACACACACACACACACACACACACACACACACACACAAAAACAATAACACAACAGCTCTATTTTAACAAGGCTCAACTTAGTACTAAAGAAAGCCACAGTGTTTGGTTTCTCTTGCATTTATAGTTTTTTTTCTTCTTAATTTAGATGTTTACTTGCAGACATGTCCATACATACCATGTGTGTGTTCTGCACATGCTATGTCTGTCATAAAGGTGTGTTTGTGTGTGTGCACACAAATATGTTTCATTTCCTTTTATTGGTGTGAGGGTACTAAGAACTCAAGCCTGTGTGAATATATCAGTGTGAGTTTTAGGAAGAGAGAGAGAGAGTGAGGTCTTCCTGTTATTCTGATTACTAAGAATCTCAAGAACTCGACTCAGCACATCTCATGGCCTCCTTTCTCCCCATGCCCCCTTGTCTCTCGTTTTCTTTGTATTGTTTCTTTTTTTTTTTTTACCCCATTTTTTTTTTTTCGGTCCACCCTGTATGTATACATTCGTCTTGACATAAGAGCATCATATGCCGTTTTTTTCTTGTCTAAGAATTACAAGACATTTCCTGACTCAAACCAAAAGCTTTTGTGCTGCTCTCTCCCGCAACTTCCCCAAATGCCCCTCCCTGATTCTTGCTTCTGCTCTCTTCCTCTGTTCTTTCCTTCATTTCGTCCCTGTAGGTTTCAAAGCGACGTCTGTTTTTCTGTCTAATTCTCATCCTATAGCTTCTGCCTTCTTCTCGACCCAGTTTATCTCTGTATTCATTGCATTCATATTTGATTCTTTTATTTATGTATTTATTTTCAATTAGTCCCAAATTTCTCCCAGTTTTTCATGATTATATATATATATATATATATATATATATATATATATACAGTGGGGAGAACAAGTATTTGATACACTACCGACACTGCCCACTTACAAAGCATGTAGAAGTCTGTAATTTTTATCATAGGTACTCTTCAACTGTGAGTGACGGAATCTAAAACAAAAATCCAGAAAATCACATTGTATGATTTTTAAGTAATTAATTTGCATTTTATTGCATGACGTAAGTATTTGATACATCAGAAAAGCAGAACTTAATATTTGGTACAGAAACCTTTGTTTCCAATTACAGAGATCATACGTTTCCTGTAGTTCTTGACCAGGTTTGCACACACTGCAGCAGGGATTTTGACCCACTCCTCCATACAGACCTTCTCCAGATCCTTCAGGTTTCGGGGCTGTCGCTGGGCAATACGGACTTTCAGCTCCCTCCAAAGATTTTCTATTGGGTCCAGGTCTGGAGACTGGCTAGGCCACTCCAAAACCTTGAGATGCTTCTTACGGAGCCACTCCTTAGTTGCCCTGGCTGTGTGTTTCGGGTCGTTGTCATGCTGGAAGACCCAGCCACGACCCATCTTTAATGCTCTTACTTAGGGAAGGAGGTTGTTGGCCAAGATCTCGCGATACATGGCCCCATCCATCCTCCCCTCAATACGGTGCAGTCGTCCTGTCCCCTTTGCAGAAAAGCATCCCCAAAGAATGATGTTTCCACCTCCATGCTTCACGGTTGGGATGGTGTTCTTGGGGTTGTACTCATCCTTCTTCTTCCTCCAAACACGGCGAGTGGAGTTTAGACCAAAAAGCTCTATTTTTGTCTCATCAGACCACATGACCTTCTCCCATTCCTCCTCTGGATCATCCAGATGGTCATTGGCAAACTTCAGACGGGCCTGGACATGCGCTGGCTTGAGCAGGGGGACCTTGCGTGCGGTGCAGGATTTTAATCCATGACGGCGTAGTGTGTTACTAATGGTTTTCTTTGAGACTGTGGTCCCAGCTCTCTTCAGGTCATTGACCAGGTCCTGCCGTGTAGTTCTGGGCTGATCCCTCACCTTCCTCATGATCATTGATGCCCCACGAGGTGAGATCTTGCATGGAGCCCCAGACCGAGGGAGATTGACCGTCATCTTGAACTTCTTCCATTTTCTAATAATTGCGCCAACAGTTGTTGCCTTCTCACCAAGCTGCTTGTCTATTTTCCTGTAGCCCATCCCATCCTTGTGCAGGTCTACAATTTTATCCCTGATGTCCTTACACAGCTCTCTGGTCTTGGCCATTGTGGAGAGGTTGGAGACTGTTTGATTGAGTGTGTGGACAGGTGTCTTTTATACAGGTAACGAGTTCAAACAGGTGCAGTTAATACAGGTAATGAGTGGAGAACAGGAGGGCTTCTTAAAGAAAAACTAACAGGTCTGTGAGAGCCGGAATTCTTACTGGTTGGTAGGTAATCAAATACTTATGTCATGCAATAAAATGCAAATTAATTATTTAAAAATCATACAATGTGATTTTCTGGATTTTTTAGATTCCGTCTCTCACAGTTGAAGTGTACCTATGATAAAAATTACAGACCTCTACATGCTTTGTAAGTAGGAAAACCTGCAAAATCGGCAGTGTATCAAATACTTGTTCTCCCCACTGTATATGTGTGTATGTATGTGTGTGTATATATATATATATATATATATATATATATATATATATATATATATATATATATATATATATATATATATATAAACACTCACCTAAAGGATTATTAGGAACACCATACTAATACTGTGTTTGACCCCCTTTCGCATTCAGAACTGCCTTAATTCTACGTGGCATTGATTCAACAAGGTGCTGAAAGCATTCTTTAGAAATGTTGGCCCATATTGATAGGATAGCATCTTGCAGTTGATGGAGATTTGTGGGATGCACATCCAGGGCACGAAGCTCCCGTTCCACCACATCCCAAAGATGCTCTATTGGGTTGAGATCTGGTGACTGTGGGGGCCATTTTAGTACAGTGAACTCATTGTCATGTTCAAGAAACCAATTTGAAATGATTCGAGCTTTGTGACATGGTGCATTATCCTGCTGGAAGTAGCCATCAGAGGATGGGTACATGGTGGTCATAAAGGGATGGACATGGTCAGAAACAATGCTCAGGTAGGCCGTGGCATTTAAACGATGCCCAATTGGCACTAAGGGGCCTAAAGTGTGCCAAGAAAACATCCCCCACACCATTACACCACCACCACCAGCCTGCACCGTGGTAACAAGGCATGATGGATCCATGTTCTCATTCTGTTTACGCCAAATTCTGACTCTACCATCTGAATGTCTCAACAGAAATCGAGACTCATCAGACCAGGCAACATTTTTCCAGTCTTCAACTGTCCAATTTTGGTGAGCTTGTGCAAATTGTAGCCTCTTTTTCCTATTTGTAGTGGAGATGAGTGGTACCCGGTGGGGTCTTCTGCTGTTGTAGCCCATCCACCTCAAGGTTGTGCGTGTTGTGGCTTCACAAATCCTTTGCTGCATACCTCGGTTGTAACGAGTGGTTATTTCAGTCAAAGTTGCTCTTCTATCAGCTTGAATCAGTCGGCCCATTCTCCTCTGACCTCTAGCATCAACAAGGCATCTTCGCCCACAGGACTGCCGCATACTGGATATTTTTCCCTTTTCACACCATTCTTTGTAAACTCTAGAAATGGTTGTGCGTGAAAATCCCAGTAACTGAGCAGATTGTGAAATACTCAGACCGGCCCGTCTGGCACCAACAATCATGCCACGCTCAAAATTGCTTAAATCACCTTTCTTTCCCATTCTGACATTCAGTTTGGAGTTCAGGAGATTGTCTTGACCAGGACCACACCCCTAAATGCATTGAAGCAACTGCCATGTGATTGGTTGATTAGATAATTGCATTAATGAGAAATTGAACAGGTGTTCCTAATAATCCTTTAGGTGAGTGTGTGTGTATATATATATATATATATATATATATATATATATGTATATATATATATATATGTATATGTATATATATATATATATATATATATATAGAAAAGGTAAATTAGAATAGAATATGCCACCGCTACGTTTACATTACATTACGGTTATGAATTTTGCCCACTGAGGATTTCTTAAAAATACTGTGCAAAAATTTTGTTTCGTCTCGTTCTCGTGAACCCAATCTCGTGTCTCATCTCGTGAGCTAAGTGTCTCGTCACACCCCTAATAAATAAATAAATAAATATGTATGTATGTATATGTTGGAGGTTTCACGCCGATATGCACGGCCTCGTCTCGTGAGCTAAGTGTCTCGCACCCCTAATATATATATTTGGACAATAAAACTGAAGTGTAGTGTTGGAGGTTTCACGACTGTATGCACAGCCTAGTGGCCAATCTTTATTGATTTTTACATTCCATCAGTAAGAGTTTGAAGGCTGAATTAGCAGAGCAAATTGCAATATTGTACATAAAATATTGCAATCCACACAACATAATAAGAAATCAAGTTCAAAAGAAGACAAATTGTTGGTATGCATCTCGCTGGCTCATCTGTGACCAGGACAACAAGTCTTTGTGGTGTATCGAGAGCTATGGTATGTATGGTTCACGTAGGACGAACCACATCCAACAGGAGTAACTGTGGACGCAAGAGAAAGCTGTCTGAAAGGGATGTCCAGGTACTAACCTGGATTGTATCCAAAAAACATAAAACCACAGCTGACCAATGCAGAATACAGCTGCAGAATTAAATGCACACCTCGACTGGAGCTTCACAGAGTCAATATTCAGGGTCTGGCTGCTATTGTCAAACCATTGGTGCCAACAGTGCAAATCTTGGGCTGTGGAGAATGTGAAACATGTATGAGTCCACCATCACTGTCTTTCCCACATCCGTGGGAGTTACGGTGTGGAGAATCCCCAAAGAGGCGCAACACCTGGACTGTTGCTGCCCAGAGTGAAGCACAGCGGTGGATCAGTGATGTTTGGGCTGTAATATCATGGCATTCCCTACTGTGCTTGATGGCCGTCACTGCCAAGGACTAGCGGACCATTCTGGAGGACCATGTGCACCTAATGGTTCAAACATTGTACCCTGAAGGGGGTGCCGTGTATCAGAATGATAATGCACCAATACACACAGCAAGACTTGTGACAGAATGGTTTGATGAACATGAACGTGAAGTTGAACATTTCCCATGGCCTGCACAATAACCAAATCTAAATACTTTTGAGCCACTTTGGGGTATTTTGGAGGTCAGAAAACGTTTTCCTCCACCAGCATCACATATTATTCATTTATCCATTTATCCATTTATCTAAATGTTACACAATATTGAATTACAAATGCAAATAACTTTTTTCTATTTAAGCACATTTAATATTTTGTTAATTACAACAATTACATTTACTTAAATAGAAATAAATTAAAATAATGTATTTTAAAATAAATAAAACAACACATTTTGTATTTTATTATAAAAAAAAAAAAAATAAAAAAAAAAAAATATATATATATATATATATATATTTTTAAGTCATCAAACAATGTGGACGTACCTTTGCATATGTGATGTGATGTTATTGACTGTGTGACATTCTGGGACTTCTTTATGCAATTAAAGAAGTTCGTAGATGTTTATGAGAGTGTGTGTGTGTGTGTGTGTGTGATTCCAGGTCAGATAGTGTGGATGGAGAACCATTTCCTGTTAGTGACTCGCTGAATGCAGCTCACAGAGGGAGCACAGAGCCCAGCGGCCAGGGTGAGTCACGTACATACGCACATACACACATGCACTTTCTGTCTTCCTCTCGTTTTTCACTCTCATTTATGCAAGTACTCTAAAATAACTGCTTGAAAAAGCATTTGTTGTCGACTCCATCAAAACGGATCTTAATACCTGGTGTAAACGGGATCAAAACTCTCAATTTTGTCTTTATTGTTCATATGTTTTGTACATTTGAAACAGTGTGACAGTTTAATCTCAAATGTTAGTTTGTAAAAATGAATGAAAAACGTGTTGAAGTGGAAATTGTAACTATTTCGCATGGTAATCGACCACTTGCTGTAGATTGAAAATCAGATAAGAGTCATATGTAGATGTCTGTAAACATGTCTCATGTGTGCCTCCGCAGGCTCTCTGGGCTTTGGACTCACAGAGCACGCCTACAACAAAACGGATCACTTCCTGTCCTCTTACCCATGGTTCCATGGGCCCATATCACGTGTGCGGGCTGCCTACCTTGTACAGCATGCCGGGGTCAGCGGTCATGGGAACTTCCTGGTGAGACAGAGCGAGACACGGAGAGGAGACTATGTCCTCACGTTTAACTACCAGGGCAGAGCGAAGGTAATGAACTCAACATCATCATTATCATGAATATTATTTTCATTAGGGATATACAGTATATCAATACCAAATGGGTATTACTCAAAAAAAAATTTAAATGTAGTAGTATTATTATTTTTATTATTATTATTATTATTATTATTATTATTTTATATATTATTATATTTTTAGATTTTTTTTAATACATGTATTTATTTTAAAGGCCTCATGCTTAGGCTGCTACTGGAAGCAAATAATATCAGGGCTTATTTTTTCATATTGAGTCAGTATAATGTATTTCTTTAAAAACATTAAACAATTATTAATCTTTTTACTGTACATTATACTGTTTTTTTTTAAACACACACACACACACACACACACACACACACACACAAACACACTCAAAAAAGCCAGAAAAAACGTTTAATTTATTTTATAAAACTTTATCCCACAATTATTATTAGACATTTTACACATTTAAATTAAAATGCAAAAATGCTTTCTATTTAAGTGCATTTAATATTTTATTAATTAAAACAATTATATTTGCTTAAATACAAATATATTAAAGTAATGTATTTTAAAATAACACATTTTACATTTTATCACTGTTCACATCAATATTACTGTTGCTCATTGTTTCTATGTTTATGTCTGTATTTATAATGCATTTTCCACTGTTTTTCTTCCTTTGCAGCATTTGCGTCTATCTTTAACCGAATGGGGTCAGTGTCGTGTGCAGCACCTGCGTTTCCCATCAGTCATGGACATGCTGAGTCACTTCCGCAACTGTCCGATCCCGCTGGAATGCGGCGCCGCATGTGACGTTATGTTGGCCAATTATGTGCGGGTAAACCCCACTCACACAGGTGAGACTAGAGAAATATATACATGTAAATGTATACAGTATAGCATGGCTTTTTACCCGGGGTTATGAAACCCTGCTCCTAAGCCAAACATGGGCAATGTGAAACGATGCAGTGTTAGAATGTTATATTAGATGCTTAGCAACCGACAACCAATCGCGTGCCTCATATTCACGTGCTTTGGACCGTCACAGAAACTGTTAAATTGTGATGGAAAACACGTCAATTGGCATAAAGAAAAGACCATTTCATTCTTATCTTTATAGTTCGAAAAGTCCATTCAGGATAAACTTGATAGTATAGTCTGCTAGGGGTGCAACGGATGGCAGTTGATCCGTGATCCGTACGGACCAGGCCCCACGGTTCGGCACGCACGTGATTTGCAGATTAATTGCCAAGTTTAATCATCATAGAGTGAAAGTTTATCATTTGCAAGTGTTTTTTCTTGACAATTTACACATTCAAGCGATTTTAACCCTCTGGAGTCTGAGCTGTTTTGGGGCCCTTTAGAAGTTTTGACATGCTCTGACATTTGTGCTTTTTTCAGTTGCTTATAAACACATTAAAGCATTCAAGCACAAGAAGAGGTGACAGAGAGGCGCGTTTCAGAACACCGAATTGATTCCTCTTTCGCTTCTCTTTGCGCTTGAACGGACACATACACACAAAATTATGTTAAAATACCCGTCTCGGCAAGTATTCTCATAAACACAGTCCGTTATGTTGTAAGTGAACGTAAACCGTTAAGAAAGAAATCGGATGTGTATCAGTATATTGGATCCGTGCATTAGGTCTTAAAGTCATTTTAATGTTATTTAATGTAATTTAATGTTAATCAAACAACAAAACACCTTTAACAAAGATTAATCCATATTTAATTTATACAGTGAACACTATAGTGTTATTTTACATTTAATGATTACATGTCTGTAACTGAATACTACTGTTAGACCTTACTTTGTTTATAACTTTGTAATTTTGTATTTATCTATGATTGTAATTCGTGTATTTGTTCTTATTTTATTACTGGCTGTTCACTTGTCTTTAATGTTTAATTATTAAAAGCTAGATTTTTGCTATGGTATCAAAGTACTTAAAGTGGGCTTGAAGTAATAAATGAAAAGCAAAGTTACATTAATGAACCGATCCGTGACTCAAAAACCATAATATGATCTGAACCATGATTTTAGTGATCCATTGCACCACTACAGTCTGCAGTGTATAATATAAAGATGTGCAATGCTAGAGCTTTTATATAAACAGGTCGTGCACTGCTCTCCTCCAGTCAATAACACTGACACCGCAAATAAGGACATTAGGTATATATATATATATATATATATATATATGTATGTATGTATGTATGTATGTATGTATATATATGTGTATGTATGTTTAGGAATGTACAGTGTGAAACGTCAGTTAATGTGAATACCTAAGATTAATTGTTAACCCGGGTAAATTATGAGCATTGTGAAACATGAAGGAAGATAGCGCAGGATTCTGTTTACCCAGGGTTTACAATGACGCTGGGTTAACTATTTCAAGTTTGAAAAGCCCTATATTTTCGTTCTGATGGCTTAATGCAAGATATATAACACATAAGTGCTGCCACGTGTAGTTCTGGAGGGAAAAAAGTCCTTTAAGCATCCTTTTGCACATACAGTAAATTGTTGCTTGAGTGCAACAGATGTTTTTTTATTAGACAACTTGATTTAAATCACTTCTGAGTCATTTTTGCAGCTTGATGTAAACCATCTGATGTTCGAATAGATCGTAATAGTTCGATTTATGTTTGATTTAGTCACCAAAGCCATTTTTTTCACACATTTGGTGCTTGCCAAGAATTAATTTTGGTGCAAACCACATTAAATAGCATAATGAAAAATGTATAAATAATGTTTGACTAGTTTATGTAATCATACACTGTTTAAGTACCAGTATCAAAGGCTTTATTTATTGCACTGGTAAATATAATATATAATAGTATATAATAAAAATTCATTAAAATATTATATAGCAGTTATTGATCTGTATATCATACGGGCAGTTGAAAACATGCATACAGTTTCTTTTTTGTCTCTGTCACACACACACACACACACACACTCAGGAGCGTTTTCCTCTTGTGCTTTGTGGTTTAGATGGGTTTTAGTAGTTCTGAGAGACATGACACATGTCTCAAACACACAAACACATACGCATCCATATACACTTATGCATATCATCACAACTACAGACTAACCTGCCATCAAGTCTCTGTTTCCTGCTGTCCCACCTTCACAAGCTGTAATAATGTGGTCAAGCAAAAATACACACACATACACAAAGCCTAATACCGTGTTTTATCACACACATTTACTAACATGCTCTATTTTGAGCACATACTTCTCTAACACACACTCGCAGAGGATGCTGATGTTGTAAATGTGAAGAAGATGCCCTCTATGGGATACAGGGAGTATTGTATGGTTATTGAGGAAATATTTTTTGGGCTTTTAGTATGAATTTGGTAGCCTTAAGGTTATCTATAAGCTAGTGTGCTCCAAAACAATGACAAAATTCGCATTTAGAAGATATAAGCATTCAAAACTTATAGTCTCTCACTTCCGCCAATATGGATCAATGATTTTGATGACATCACTCTGTACTTGAGCTTCTCATCAGATTTTCTGTCCAATCAAATGCTCTCTAGAATATAAAGTGTCCCGTCCCCTGCACTATAAATAGATGTTGAAGCTGCGGCTGAAATCGGTCATTTGTTCACTATTTTCTACATGATGAATGGCACATATAGGGGATAGGGAATGATTCAGCGCAGACCGCAAAACATATTGAACTCATTTGAATTCTACACAGAATGCCATATTTTAAAGCGATATGGAGGAGATTAAGAGGAGAAACGTTTAGGCAGACTCTGCATTAGAAATAGCACTGACGAGTGGAAGAGATAAAACCGATGCCATGCATGCATCAACATAAATTTCAAAACAAAAACTACACTTTTCAAACTACACATCCTCAGCATGATTATGTTCACTGTTTTGCTTTAGTAACAGTTTCATGTTAAATCTAAAAGGGAAATCCTTTAGACTGTGGCTGTCATAAGCTGTCAAATGCGGATTTGCAGAGCTCAACGGCTCTGGCTGAGCTGTGATATAAGCAAAACGCTACTGGCTATAGTCTTCCTGTTTCAGTGGAAATTACATCGCTACATTACTTCAGTGGGCCTTTAATGTAAGAAGTAAAATGCTGGGGGGGAAAATAGTCAAAACTAGTCAATAATCCTATTTATTTGCATAATTGTTGTATCTACTATTCAAAAGTTTGGGGTTGGTAAATTTTTTTTTTATATTTTTGATTGAAGCCTCTTATGTTCACTAAGGCTGAATATATAAATATGAAATATATGAATATATTTTAAAGTGTTTTTTTTTTTTCCTGTGATGCAAAGCTGAATTTTTAGCATCATTACTCCAGTCTTCAGTGTCACATGATCCGTCAGAAATCATTCTAATATGCTGATTTCATGCTTAGGAAACATTCATTATTATCAATGTTGAAAACAGTTGCTCTGTGCTTAATATTTTTGTGGTAATCGTGATTACGGTAATAATCGGCAATAATTTTTGCGGTAATTTGTTCAGGATTTTTTTAATTGAATGGAAAGTTCAAAAGTACATAATTTATTTGAAATGGAAATCTTCTGTAGAATTATAAATGTCTTTACTGTCACTTGTGATCAGTTTAATGCATCCTTGCTAAAAGTATTACTTTCTTAAAACAATCTTACTTTTAAACAAAAGTGTAATAAACAGTAATATTAAGCAAAATATGAAGTGTAATTTAGAGATGTTCAGTTCTAGAAATAGTTTTTTGTGAATGTCATTTAAAAAAATAATTAAATAAATAAAAAGTCAGAAAGTAATTGGTCAAAAGGTGTGGTAACTGAATTTCACAAATAAAAACGTTGAACTTCTGAGTACTTTTGAGTAAGTTGCAGTTTCTGATAAAGTGTAGTGTTCGCCGTCATAGACAGATAGAGCAATTTTTGGTTCAAAACATTGAACCTAAATTAAAACTTCATCTACCTTTAAAGGGATAAATGAACTGCATTGTTTTATAATGTTTCCTGGGCTGCACTTGTAATGTTCATCAAAAATGGTCATTATTTAGAAATAAAAGGCATTTTTCATACCCTGATTTTACCCCTTTGAAGTCTCACAGCAGACATGGGCCTTCAAACGGACCGTTCAAATCAGTGTAAACGTCCACTGCTGTGATTGGCTAACATCTTTGTATATGAAATAGCTAAGTATTACATGTGGAACTCTCTCGAAAACTTTTAGCATGTTTTTACTATTACAGCTCTCAAGGTTAACTAATCTTGAAAAGTGTTGATTATAGCATTATATTTAGATCTATGGCATTATATTTAGATAGTGGCATGAAAGGTTGCAGTGATTGCAGCGGATCACAGACAACAATTGCAACTCGATTTCTGCACACTAAAGAATGCTTTCATCATAACTAACAGTGCAAACACAATGTAAATAAAAGATTTGTTGATTATTACGGGAGTTTTGGCGAGAGTCCAGAACTCAGTCACTGATAAACTCGTGCTGTTTGATTGACCGCTCCAGTGATTGTAAAGGGAGCGTTCTTTGATCGCTTTCTATATATATAATTTAATTACAGTTTAAATAAGACTATTTTAATCCTACTAAGAGAAACAATGTGAAGTTGAACGTTTAGTCACTGATTTGATTTACTGACACACAGACAAAGAACATCTGACTGTACATGAATCATTACATATCAGAAATCACTGATCAAAGATCAGGCATTAGAATTAACACAGTTACTTACATGTTGTGGCATTACTGTCGAGTATTGTAAAAGTCTGTTTGCGAAGCCTGCACCGAAATTGCAACTGAGTTACCAAAGAATCTACACTGAAATGTACCGAATACAAATAAAAAATGCTCTGAGACATTCACATTGTTGAAAATAAATAACCACATTCCTAGCATTAGGATCCTTTGGAAGGTAATGTTATTTTTAGTCCAGTGATCCTGTCGCTCTTCTCTCCTCGTCATCTCACTAACACGCCTGTGGGCGGGGCCTAAGTTGCAATGATGAAGTAGCCGTTGATCATCTTCTGCAGAGGCGGCCTTTCACCTATAGATACTAGGGGTGTAACAATATATCATGTCACAATATATCGCAATACAAAAATGCAACATGTATCGTGGATAGTGACAATATGTATTGTGAAAAGGTTAAAAGGAAAATTACTATGTGAGGAAAAAAATCAAGTTTACAGAGTTTTAGTGTCAGTACTACATTAAACTACTATATAAATGTTGAATATGTATAATGTATAATATTGCAATGGGGGAATATTTGTGGGTCCTGATGCCAAATGTCTTATGTTACCAGTAAAAAGTGGCCTACATTATTTTAAATATATCTAGTCAGTGACAGAGTGCAAGCATAAGCATCTAAAATAATTCTGTATTTTCAGCTTCAGAATCATGAATATTTTTATTCTGGTATCACCATTGTCTTGTGCATTGTTTTACCAGCACCAAGTCTATTCATTTACACCCCCAGTGTAATACCATATTTAGCATTTTAATCAACAGTACAATTTTTGTTAACCTTTTACTATATGTCTTGGTGCATCACAATATCGAATCGTGAGTTCAGTATCGTGATATGTATCAAATCGTGATATGAGGGTATCGTTACACCCCTAATAGATACACATTCCACAACGAGTCGTTTGCTGGGCTTGGTTACAATAAAAGTTTTTGGACTAACAAGGAAGTTTTCAGTTCTGAAACTTACAGGATATTCTTATAGTATAATGACCTCTTATATGTCAAAAGCTCAAGGAAAATGTGATTTCTCAGTTCATGACCCCTTTAAGACTAACTAAAATAAAATGAAAACCAAAATGCTTAACTAGTAAAACATTTTTTATAACTGTAATAACTGTGTTCTCTTACTGTTGCGCTGATAAAGTGTTTTCTCTGCTCCATCTCTCTAGGTCAGAGTTCGGCTCTTGGCTCTCCGGTGTTGGTGCCCTTCTCTCGCTGGAGCTCAGAGCCGAGTCTGGCTCACTGTAGCCCGGATTCATGCCCTCACACCAGCCCTTCCATGGCCCAGTCATTTTCGCCTCCATCAGCGTTAGTCGCGCTTCCCCACCGCACGCCCCCTTCCCTTCCAGATCGCCCAGTTCCCATACCCTTGCGCCGGAGTGAGTCAGTGGGCCGCAGAAACCTGCTCCGCCACCCCAACCCGCTGCCGCCCCTACTGCCCAACCGGGACTCTGACTATGAACTAGAGCCGCTCGACAGGGGGCGCAAGAGAGCGATCGACAACCAGTACATGTTCTTCTGACAGAGACGGGATGAAAAAGCGAACAAAAGAAGGCGCAGATGAAAAATGCTCCAGAATTCCCGCCTGGATGGAGAGCATTCGGCAGACTTGGAAAGAGATCTAGTCGTGCACAAGACTCGGGGTAACCGTGCGATGCACATGTGTCTGAACGATACCGCCAGAGCCCTGACACCTAACCATGACAGCTGTCTACCTTGTGAATGTATTATACAGATGTTTCACTATCAAATCTGTGTGTATTGTAGAATAACTAAAGTAGGAAGGAGAAGCACAAGGCTGCTCATGGGGATACAGAGGATTTGTTGGAGATATGGGAAAGTTTCACAATGGCTAGTCAGTAAGTTGAACACAAACCAAGGGTATATTCAAACACGTCTATGTGTCTACACTGGAAGTGGCCGACATTGCGACAACTTGAGGTCGTCTACACTGGAAGCGTTCACAGACCAGTCAGCTGCAAGCTTGAGACTAGACTTGAGCGATTAGTAAAATGACAATAAAATCACCTTAAAAAAAAATCGTTATTTTCAACAGAGATCTGTTATAAAATTGATTTTGCGTGTGATAATATTATACTTAATTTTACATATGTTAGTATTCATACAACTGCAGATGTATATGGTTAAATAAAAATCAAAATTAGTACATCAGACCAGAAACGTCTCTAGCTGGCTTTGATATAACGGTCAAAAGTTATTTAAACATGTAAAGAATACAATTTATAGATTTTCAATAAAATCACATCATTTTAGATGTGGCTGGAGTAGTCAGAAATAGAAATGGAGAAATGGGGCATCCGCATAAGTGCTTACAGTGTAGACAGCTCTGTTAATTATAACTGGAGCAATTTAGTTTTCGTGTTGCCACATGCCGCACATGTCCGATGTAGATACTGTGTTAAACATCTAAAAGATCCAAATAGTTTAGTCTGGCTGCACGCATACACACACTTTCAGATTGTTTAATTCATGTTCAGTTTGTAGTAATACACAGGTTTTTATGTTTCGTGTATTAGATGACCAAATAATATAGACCATAGAACCACATTTTGGCTGCATAGCCGAGGCCTAGATGTAGTACGTCTCTCAACACAGTGAGCCATGTCATCTTGGATAATAGAGGTTTACAATTTAACTGACCAAAGAGTAAAATTAACCAAACCAATCCAGCAATAACTAGTATTATAGGCAATACGTTTTGTCACGCCTAAATTGTAAATTTTAGCCTGTGAATTGATTCTTTTTATCTGTTTTAACACATTTTAACCCTCATGTGTTTCATGGCTTCATAAGCTGTGGAAATACTACTTTTAAACTAACAGCTACCAAATCTGACACCATAAATAGTTGATTTTAAGCTATCTGTCGTTTTTCAGTAAATGCATTACAAAAAAAAAAACATTGCTCGACGTTTTCGGAGTTTGTTCTCCTTTGTGTCTCTTTGAATCGTTGTGAATGTCTTTCTTTGTGGCTTAACACTACCACAATAGTCAAATCTCTATGAAGTGCAGATACCCAAATCACTTTATATCTCATCCATACATAATTTGGCAAATCTCACATTTCACCCCCAAGTCAAAAGAAAAAATATATATACAGTGGGGAGAACAAGTATTTGATACACTGCCGATTTTGCAGATTTGTCCGCTTACAAAGCATGTAGAAGTCTGTACTCTTCAACTGTGAGTGACGGAATCTAAAACAAAAATCCAGAAAATCACATTGTATGATTTTTAAGTAATTAATTTGCATTTTATTGCATGACATAAGTATTTGATACATCAGAAAAGCAGAACTTAATATTTGGTACAGAAACCTTTGTTTGCAATTACAGAGATCATACGTTTCCTGTAGTTCTTGACCAGGTTTGCACACACTGCAGCAGGGATTTTGGCCCACTCCTCCATACAGACCTTCTCCAGATCCTTCAGGTTTCGGGGCTGTCGCTGGGCAATACGGACTTTCAGCTCCCTCCAAAGATTTTCTATTGGGTTCAGGTCTGGAGACTGGCTAGGCCACTCCAGGACCTTGAGATGCTTCTTACGGAGCCACTCCTTAGTTGCCCTGGCTGTGTGTTTCGGGTCGTTGTCATGCTCCCAAGACCCAGCCACGACCCATCTTCAATGCTCTTACTGAGGGAAGGAGGTTGTTGGCCAAGATCTCGCGATACATGGCCCCATCCATCCTCCCCTCAATACGGTGCAGTCGTCCTATCCCCTTTGCAGAAAAGCATCCCCAAAGAATGATGTTTCCACCTCCATGCTTCACGGTTGGGATGGTGTTCTTGGGGTTGTACTCATCCTTCTTCTTCCTCCAAACACGGCGAGTGGAGTTTAGACCAAAAAGCTCTATTTTTGTCTCATCAGACCACATGACCTTCTCCCATTCCTCCTCTGGATCATCCAGATGGTCATTGGCAAACTTCAGACGGGCCTGGACATGCGCTGGCTTGAGCAGGGGGACCAGGATTTTAATCCATGACGGCGTAGTGTGTTACTAATGGTTTTCTTTGAGACTGTGGTCCCAGCTCTCTTCAGGTCATTGACCAGGTCCTGCCGTGTAGTTCTGGGCTGATCCCTCACCTTCCTCATGATCATTGATGCCCCACGAGGTGAGATCTTGCATGGTGCCCCAGACCGAGGGAGATTGACCGTCATCTTGAACTTCTTCCATTTTCTAATAATTGCGCCAACAGTTGTTGCCTTCTCACCAAGCTGCTTGCCTATTGTCCTGTAGCCCATCCCAGCCTTGTGCAGGTCTACAATTTTATCCCTGATGTCCTTACACAACTCTCTGGTCTTGGCCATTGTGGAGAGGTTGGAGTCTGTTTGATTGAGTGTGTGGACAGGTGTCTTTTATACAGGTAACGAGTTTAAACAGGTGCAGTTAATACAGGTAATGAGTGGAGAACAGGAGGGCTTCTTAAAGAAAAATTAACAGGTCTGTGAGAGACGGAATTCTTACTGGTTGGTAGGTGATCAAATACTTATGTCATGCATTAAAATGTGAATTAATTATTTAAAAATCATATAATGTGATTTTCTGGATTTTTGTTTTAGATTCCGTCACTCACAGTTGAAGTGTACCTATGATAAAAATTACAGACTTCTACATGCTTTGTAAGTGGGCAAACCTGCAAAATCGGCAGTGTATCAAATACTTGTTCTCCTCACTATATGTGTGTGTGTGTGTGTGTGTGTGTGTGTACCTGATAAACCCTACGTTGTGGAGACAAAATGACCCCACAAAGATAGTAATACCAGTCATTTTTAACCTTGTGTAATGTTTGAAAATAGAAAAATTAAAGTTTTCTGTGATGTTTAGGGTTAGGCGATACAGTTTGTACAGTATAAAAATCATTGTCAATGGAAAGTCCTCATAATGATAGGAATGCGTGCGTGCGTGCGGGCGTGCGTGCTTGCGTGCGTGCACGTGCGTGCGTGTGTGTGGTGTCCAGGTAAACTCTATGTTATGAGGACGAAATGTCCCCACAAAAATGGCAGTATCCAAAATCCTTGTCCTTGTGGGGACATTTTTTGGTCCCCTTGAGAAAAACAGCTTATAAATCATGCTAAGTGATGTTTTTTGAAAATGTAAAAATGCAGAAAGTTTTCTGTGATGGGTAGGTTTAGGGTTTGGGGATAGAATATACAGTTTGTACAGTATAAAAACCATTATATATATGGAAAGTCCCCATAAAACAACGTGTGTGTGCATGTGCGCGTGTGCATAATATATTTGCTAATATAATATAATATATAATATTTTTTACTATATTTATTTTAAACATATTTTTCATAAAATTACGAAAATTAGGCCTTAATTTTTAGGACCATAAATAATTCTCATAATGCTTCATGATTATTTGCGTGTTTTACAATTACTGTATTACATTAATTTTATACAATATTACATTTTAAAAAATTATAATAATCAATGTACAATTAAGATTTTACTTTTGGTTGTGGGGTGAAATGTGACATATTACAGACAGGTTTTGTGAGATTCACGCAATTCACAAATCCGATTGTCAAGTAATGATGCAAAGCAAGAAACCTTTCTATACTCTCTCTTTCTCATCTGCTTTGCTGCAGAATTCGGTCTCTGCTACAGTACGTTCTGTTCCTGCTACTCTTCCGTTGTTTCTTCGTTATTGTAACAAGCCTCAAGACCACAAAGAACCGTTTCACACTCAAAGAGTAGGCGACCACGTTCTACACTCTATAATTATATATATTTTAACATATGAATATAAGCGTGAACTGTACCTGTGTATCACTACCTCGCATTGCATTGTGGACTGTGTGTTCCAGGTGGGCTGTTTTTTTTATGATTGGACGGTGTCAGAGCAGCATTGTGCAGATGGAGTTAGACTATTCAATTACTTGTGTCATTGACATGCATGTCCACTAATAAGTGATGTGCTCAATTCAATCAGCAGAGTATTGTTTAAATGACTATGCTGCTTTGCATATGACCCAGAATGTCCTTTTGTAATTAGAAAACACTTGTTTTTATGCAAATACGTTTCTAAACATGATTTTTTTAATATGTACAGATTACATTTCGTATTGCTGACTTTATCAGAAAAACAACAGCTGCATTGTCCGGTAATGAATTGCTTACTCCAAAAGTAGTGCTCAACTGGCCATATTGACAAAGTACACCTCAGAGTCATTTGCACTGTTATATAATGTGATTGAAATGGGAAGATCTGATCCTGAAGCTGTGCTGTGCTCTTTGAGATGCTTTGTACATACAGGTCCTGAATTGCAGCACTTTGCTTTATAGTCGCAAATGTACCCCTTCTGAGGTCCCTCAAAGTTCAACCAATGAATGTATGTCTTCTCTCTCTATACTGTTGTTACGTTTAAGAGCACTGTAAACCCCTGGGCTTCACCCTCAGCTAGTTAAACCACTCCACCACGGCTTTCTGATCAAACTTTCCAGTTACTTTCCATGTAGCAATATGCATATTAAATTATACCAACTGTATATTTGATCTTTTTTTAGGAAAAAAAAAATAAAGTTAATATTTCAATCCACTAAGTATTTTTGCTTCTTTATGGTGGGTGTATTGAACAAAATAAGAAAATATATACACACACAATATTAATATCATATTGCATACAAAACTTTACTAATTTACTTTCTAATTTGTGTCTGAGGTTAATTCTTAAATAAGGTCATTTCATTTTGGAAAGCATTATTATTTTGCACCAAAACCTTCTGCTCAATGAATACATGTAAATGTACTATGATTCTGTTTGATTAACAACACCTAAAAAGTACCATGGTATTACTAAAATACTTACGCACAGACACACACACACACACACACACACACACACACACACATATACATATACATATATATATATATATATATATATATATATATACATACAAACCCGATTCCAAAAAAGTTGGGACACTGTACAAATTGTGAATAAAAAAGGAATGCAATAATTTACAAATCTCATAAACTTATATTTTATTCACAATAGAATATAGATAACATATCAAATGTTGAAAGTGAGACATTTTGAAATGTCATGCCAAATATTGGCTCATTTTGGATTTCATGAGAGCTACACATTCCAAAAAAGTTGGGACCGGTAGCAATAAGAGGCCGGAAAAGTTAAATGTACATATAAGGAACAGCTGGAGGACCAATTTGTAACTTATTAGGTCAATTGGCAACATGATTGGGTATAAAAAGAGCCCCTCAGAGTGCCAGTGTCTCTCAGAAGTCAAGATGGGCAGAGGATCACCAATTCCCCCAATGCTGCGGCGAAAAATAGTAGAGCAATATCAGAAAGGAGTTTCTCAGAGAAAAATTGCAAAGAGTTTGAAGTTATCATCATCTACAGTGCATAATATCATCCAAAGATTCAGAGAATCTGGAACAATCTCTGTGCGTAAGGGTCAAGGCCGGAAAACCATACTGGATGCCCGTGATCTTCGGGCCCTTAGACGGCACTGCATCACATACAGGAATGCTACTGTAATGGAAATCACAACATGGGCTCAGGAATACTTCCAGAAAACATTGTCGGTGAACACAATCCACCGTGCCATTCGCCGTTGCCAGCTAAAACTCTATAGGTCAAAAAAGAAGCCATATCTAAACATGAGCCAGAAGCGCAGGCGTTTTCTCTGGGCCAAGGCTCATTTAAAATGGACTGTGGCAAAGTGGAAAACTATTCTGTGGTCAGACGAATCAAAATTTGAAGTTCTTTTTGGAAAACTGGGACGCCATGTCATCCGGACTAAAGAGGACAAGGACAACCCAAGTTGTTATCAGCGCTCAGTTCAGAAGCCTGCATCTCTGATGGTATGGGGTTGCATGAGTGCGTGTGGCATGGGCAGCTTACACATCTGGAAAGGCACCATCAATGCTGAAAGGTATATCCAAGTTCTAGAACAACATATGCTCCCATCCAGACGTCGTCTCTTTCAGTCTCTTTTCAAAACCTTGCATTTTCCAACATGACAATGCCAGACCACATACTGCATCAATTACAACATCATGGCTGCGTAGAAGAAGGATCCGGGTACTGAAATGGCCAGCCTGCAGTCCAGATATTTCACCCATAGAAAACATTTGGCGCATCATAAAGAGGAAGATGCGACAAAGAAGACCTAAGACAGTTGAGCAACTAGAAGCCTGTATTAGACAAGAATGGGACAACATTCCTATTCCTAAACTTGAGCAACTTGTCTCCTCCGTCCCCAGACGTTTGCAGACTGTTATAAAAAGAAGAGGGGATGCCACACAGTGGTAAACAGGGCCTTGTCCCAACTTTTTTGAGATGTGTTGATGCCATGAAATTTAAAATCAACTTATTTTTCCCTTAAAATGATACATGTTCTCAGTTTAAACATTTGATATGTCATCTATGTTGTATTCTGAATAAAATATTGAAATTTGAAACTTCCACATCATTGCATTCTGTTTTTATTCACAATTTGTACAGTGTCCCAACTTTTTTGGAATCGGGTTTGTATATATGTACACACACCGATCAGGTGAAGTGAATAACACTGATTATCTCTTCATCACGGCACCTGTTAGTGGGTGGGATATATTAGGCATATATTAGGCAGCAAGTGAACATTTTGTCCTCAAAGTTGATGTGTTAGAAGCAGGAAAAATGGGCAAGCATAAGGATTTGAGCGAGTTTGACAAGAGCCAAATTGTGATGGCTAGACGACTGAGTCATAGCATCTCCAAAACTGCAGCTCTTGTGGGGTGTTCCCGGTCTGCAGTGGTCAGTATCTATCAAAAGTGGTCCAAGGAAGGAACAGTGGTGAACCGGCGACAGGGTCATGGGCGGCCAAGGCTCATTGATGCATGTGGGGAGCGAAGGCTGGCCCGTGTGGTCCAATCAAACAGACGAGCTACTGTAGCTCAAATTACTCAAGAAGTTAATGCTGGTTCTGATAGAAAGGTGTCAAAATACACAGTGCATCGCAGTTTGTTGCGTATGGGTCTGCATAGCCGAAGACCAGTCAGGGTGCCCATGCTGTCCTCTGTCCACCGCCGAAAGCGCCAGCAGTGGGCATGTGAACATCAAAACTGGACCACGGAGCAATGTAAGAAGGTGGCCTGGTCTGATGAATCACGTTTTATTTTACATCACGTGGATGGCCGGGTGCGTGTGTGTTGCTTACCTGGGGAACACATGGCACCAGGATGCACTATGGGAAGAAGGCAAGCCGGCGGAGGCAGTGTGATGCTTTGGGCAATATTCTGCTGGGAAACCTTGGGTCCTGCCATCCATGTGGATGCTACTTTGACACGTACCACCTACCTAAGCATTGTTGCAGTCCATGTACATCCTTTCATGGAAACAGTATTCCCTGGTGGCTGTGGCCTCTTTTAGCAGGATAATGCACCCTGCCACAAAGCAAAAATGGTTCAGGAATGGTCTGAGGAGCACAACAACGAGTTTGAGGTGTTGACTTGGCCTCCAAATTCCCCAGATCTCAATCCAATCGAGCATCTGTGGGATGTGCTTAATAAGTCCGATTTATGGAGGACCCACCTCAATTTACAGGACTTAAAGGATCTGCTGATAACATCTTGGTGCCAGATACCACAGTACACCTTCAGGGGTTTAGTGGAGTCCATGCCTCGACGGGTCAGAGCTGTTTTGGCAGCAAAAGGGAGAGCAACACAATATTAGGAAGGTGGTCATAATGTTATGCCTGATCGAGATATACACACACACACACACACAGTGGGGAGAACAAGTATTTGATACACTGCCGATTTTGCAGGTTTTCCTACTTACAAAGCATGTAGAGGTCTGTAATTTTTATCATAGGTACACTTCAACTGTGAGAGACGGAATCTAAAACAAAAATCCAGAAAATCACATTGTATGATTTTTAAATAATTAATTTGCATTTTATTGCATGACATAAGTATTTGATCACCTACCAACCAGTAAGAATTCCGGCTCTCACAGACCTGTTAGTTTTTCTTTAAGAAGCCCTCCTGTTCTCCACTCATTACCTGTATTAACTGCACCTGTTTGAACTCGTTACCTGTATAAAAGACACCTGTCCACACACTCAATCAAACAGACTCCAACCTCTCCACAATGGCCAAGACCAGAGAGCTGTGTAAGGACATCAGGGATAAAATTGTAGACCTGCACAAGGCTGGGATGGGCTACAGGACAATAGGCAAGCAGCTTGGTGAGAAGGCAACAACTGTTGGCGCAATTATTAGAAAATGGAATAAGTTCAAGATGATGGTCAATCTCCCTCGGTCTGGGGCACCATGCAAGATCTCACCTCGTGGGGCATCAATGATCATGAGGAAGGTGAGGGATCAGCCCAGAACTACACGGCAGGACCTGGTCAATGACCTGAAGAGAGCTGGGACCACAGTCTCAAAGATAACCATTAGTAACACACTACGCCGTCATGGATTAAAATCCTGCAGCGCACGCAAGGTCCCCCTGCTCAAGCAAGCGCATGTCCAGGCCCGTCTGAAGTTTGCCAATGACCATCTGGATGATCCAGAGGAGGAATGGGAGAAGGTCATGTGGTCTGATGAGACAAAAATAGAGCTTTTTGGTCTAAACTCCACTCGCCGTGTTTGGAGGAAGAAGAAGGATGAGTACAACCCCAAGAACACCATCCCAACCGTGAAGCATGGAGGTGGAAACATCATTCTTTGGGGATGCTTTTCTGCAAAGGGGACAGGACGACTGCACCGTATTGAGGGGAGGATGGATGGGGCCATGTATCGCGAGATCTTGGCCAACAACCTCCTTCCCTCAGTAAGAGCATTGAAGATGGGTCGTGGCTGGGTCTTCCAGCATGACAACGACCCGAAACACACAGCCAGGGCAACTAAGGAGTGGCTCCGTAAGAAGCATCTCAAGGTCCTGGAGTGGCCTAGCCAGTCTCCAGACCTGAACCCAATAAAAAAATCTTTGGAGGGAGCTGAAAGTCCGTATTGCCCAGCGGAAGCCCCGAAACCTGAAGGATCTGGAGAAGGTCTGTATGGAGGAGTGGGCCAAAATCCCTGCTGCAGTGTGTGCAAACCTGGTCAAGAACTACAGGAAACGTATGATCTCTGTAATTGCAAACAAAGGTTTCTGTACCAAATATTAAGTTCTGCTTTTCTGATGTATCAAATACTTACGTCATGCAATAAAATGCAAATTAATTACTTAAAAATGATACAATGTGATTTTCTCGATTTTTGTTTTAGATTCCGTCACTCACAGTTGAAGTGTACCTATGATAAAAATTACAGACTTCTACATGCTTTGTAAGTGGGCAAACCTGCAAAATCGGTAGTGTATTAAATACTTGTTCTCCCCACTGTGTGTATATATATATATATATATATATATACACTGATCAGTGTTGTGTTTCCTCCGGAGCCACAGCCAGTAGCTCGCTTTCTCTGCCTCCTCTCCCAGCTTTAAAGAATTATATATAATTATGTTTTCCAGTATAATTAAGCCTGATTTTTTTAGGACCATAAATATTCATGATTATTTTCACTTTTTACCATTACTGTAATACAATAATCTTATATCAAAACATAAATATATAATTAAATTTTTTTTTTATATTATATAATGTTTTGCAGTATGGTAATTATAATGAATTATAATGCAATTATTAAACACTTTAAGTGACGGTAAAACTAGGATATATGGTATCAATATTGTTTGATACAGTATATAGTACTTGCATTTATCGTCCCAACTTATAGTCTATTGTTTTCATTCACTTCACTTATGTTTGCACTATATTCATAAGTCAATGGATAAAACGTTCTGCTAACTGAATATATGTCTATGGTAAGTTTGACAAGCAACACTTCAAAGGTACCACAATAATACCAAGGTATATTTTAAAGTATAGTATTACCACCATCTGATTCCACAACTGTACCATGCTACCGCCACAATACTTTTTTTGTAATTGTAAAGGTTTAGTACCAAAAAGTATGTTTTAGGGTATGGTGTGCTACTTGTGGCCTACTATGGGAGTTCCATGGTATTCTGGGAAGAACTTTCCAGTTGGCCTACCATGTAAATACCATGGTACATGAATTTCAGTACCATGATGCATCACAGTATTGTAGACTTAATTCTAAACATTTTAGGTTTGTACGTCAGTTAACTTTGATGGATGAATAGAATACAGTTCACCTTCCAAACATCGTAGTCATGCAAATTTCAGAGATATGACAGACAATCAGACAGACCTGCCAAACCGGAGGAGAGTTTGAAAGAATCTCGTGTGCGTGACGTCACAGCCCACGTCGGCACCTTGCGGAAATACTGCTGAGAGAGAACAGCTCGATCGGAACCAGTACTCCGAGATGTTTTCATACTCGAATAGAGAGTTTCAGATCTAAATTAACGCATCGTTATCTAGGTACGCCGCTAGTTGAGTTAGTGTCCTTGTTCTCCCATCCGGTGCCGGTTCCGGTTAATAGGCGCACCAGGAAAAAGAGGGACAAAATGTCCCTGTTCCAGTCAGCGCTCGATTTCCTGGCCGGGCCCGGCGGATCCATCGGCGCCGCAAGCCGGGATCAGAACGACTTCGTCGGGCAGGTGGTGGAGCTCGGAGAGCTGAAGATTCGGATCAAACGAGTCATTGCGGAAGGTAAAAGCTTCATTCAAAATAGCATCAGGCTAGCCATGCTAACCTGTGTTTATGCTAATAACATGTATTTTATTTAAAACAGCTTTGAATTTGACTGTAAAATGTCAGTGATATATTATTATTCACATATATAAACACTGACTTTAGTGTATATGTGTATATTTGAGAATTTTGTGTAATGACAGTGGACTAAAACTAGCTGGCTAAGTTGTTAGCAAGTCACTTGGCTCTTATACACCTGACATGAACACAGATATTTCATATGCTCATCTGTATGTTTTTGAGGCATTCAGACATATGGATACAGTCATTCAATAGCACATCTATATAAATTGCCACGTCAATAACAGTTCATAAGTTGATAGTCCATCTGTATGTTTGTGTGTTTGTTTGTGTGTGTGTGTGTGTGTGTGTGTGTGTGTGTGTGCCTTTACAGTCTATGGTGTGTACAGACTGCACCATGGTATTTACATGGTACTCAATGGTAATTCAAAGAGTATATTGATATATGTCAATAAAAACATGACATGACCATGGTATGTGTGAAATAAAACATGGTAGTACCACCGGTGGTACTATGGTATGTTTTGTTAGTGGTCTCTCTCATCCCTTTAAAAAAGTACTATGATAGTACCATGGTATC
Organism: Coreius guichenoti; assembly: GCA_039654105.1. Classification (NCBI taxonomy): domain Eukaryota; kingdom Metazoa; phylum Chordata; class Actinopteri; order Cypriniformes; family Gobionidae; genus Coreius; species Coreius guichenoti. The sequence continues at coordinate 6,492,669 of CM077169.1, read as the reverse complement.
ACTATTTAGTGCTGTGGCACATTGGAATGGTACTGAATTTCACGAATTTACATCATACTCAAAGTAATATGGTACTTATTTCTATAAAGTCGTGTGTGTGTGTGTGTCATATGACACATTTTATAAGAATTCTAATTTCTTCCGCGTCTATTTGTGCTTGAATGTACACATACATGCAAAATTATGTCAAAATGCTCATCTCGGTGAGTATCCTCGCAATGTCATAAACAGTCGTTTGTGGCTTATGTGAATGTAAACTATTGGGGGAAAAAAACATACCTATCATTATATTGGATCCGTGCATTCGGACTTAAAGTGACAGCAGCCTAATATTCCTGCAGCTGTGTGTCATTAATGTTAATCAAACATCAAAATACAAAGAGAAAATCACTTTTGTAGCTTTAACAAAGACTAATTATATTTAATTTATACAGTGAAGACTGTGCAGTGTTAACATTTAATTATTCAATTTCTGTACCTGAATACTGTTAGACTAACAAATTAAATAAACAGTGCTTTATGTTTTTCAGGTGTCTTTGTTCTATGGTATTTATCTATGCTTGTAATTTGTTTATTATTTCCTATCCAAAATCACCCCAGTCATTTTATTCCAAATAGAGCTATTCAAATCATCTGGTGAAATTGTTTTCATATCGCAGAATATAAAAATATTGTAATGTGAGTTTTTTTGTCCAGTAATGTCAGTCTATATTGTGTATGAATTTTAAAATGTGGATAAAATTATACAATATTGTTCAAAAGTTTGGGACTGGTTCAATTTTTTTTTGGTTTCTAAAAAAAAATTACTATTTAAAATAACTGTTATTTATTCCTGTGATGTCAAAGCTAAATTTTCAGCATCATTACGCCAGTCTTCAGTGTCACATGATCCTTAAGAAATCATTATAATATGCTGATTTGCTGCTCAAGAAACATTTCTGAAGTCTTTTGTAACATGATAAATGTCTTTACTGTCACGTTTCATCAAATTAATGTGCCCTTGCTGAATAAAAGTTTTTTTTTTAAATTTTTTTTTATATAAATAGTTATTACATATTTGATGTATGTTCATATATTGACTTTATATTTTGTCATGTATATTCATAAGTTGTGTATTTTGCTCAGACCTTTTGAAATCTGTTGGATTATGGCAGTAAGATCAGTGTATGTCCATAACCCCTCATATAACTGGCTCAGGTGTGTTGATATAAACAGGCCTTGAATGGAAACAGAGGGCATTCTGGGTAAACAGGAACGATTTACATGGTGGTGGTGAGGTATAGTGGTTACAGGTCTAGGCCGGTAACCAGAAAGTTGGAAGTTTGAACACTGCAAGTGGTGATCTGAACTATCCATCAACGTCAGGTTTCTGTCTGTGTAATGAGTGCGCTGCAAGTGGCTTTGGATGAAAGCATCATTTTAATGACAAAGTATCTGTCTCAGTATTGTTTACATAAAATATAATATATATATATATATATATATATATATATATATATCTCATATGACATTTCTGGGCTGTAATGTTGATGAGAAATTGTTTCCAGAAAAGGCTTTCTTTTGAGAATGAAATGTTTGGGCTCAGTATACTTCATATTTACCTAAGCTCTTCTTCTGTTACTGTGTTTTGCACCGTTCTTTGCAAGTTTGTGGTGCGTGTGAATGTCAGTGCAGTGTAACGTGAAACTTGAAAGCTTCTTTTGATTCGTGCAACCTGACTCAGGCCTCCGCTGGTATTCATTTACCCATTGCCATGGTTACAGGTCGTTTTGGTCGCTTGAGGATTGTTTCACGAGTGTCCATAAATACCTGGTATTGTCACTTTTGTTCGTCTAAAGACATACACACCTGTCCATAGTTGACCTAATACAGTCGGTCAACATCTGTTTATGGAACCGTACTTTCAATATTTTATTATTCATTTTAATAATCAGTCAGGTATATTCTCAGATATTTCTATTCAAAATTTTGGGGCGGAACAACAAAGTTCTTGGAAGACGTGAAATGGACATTTATTATTTTTATATCTTCACACATGGAGTAGCCTAATTGAGATCCCTTTTTACTTTCTTAATACTTGTTGCTGGTCATCAGTGCATGCTTTTACAAAGAGAAAAAAATATTTGTCTTTGTAATCTTTCATTAATATGTATATTTTAGCAAGTAATTTTAAAGGTGGAACAAGTATGTATGTATGTATGTCCCTTTTGGATATGCTCATTCATGTCTTTATGGACCTTGCTTTGTTCACTGGTGCGACGTCATGTTGGAACAGGAAGGGGCCATCCCCAAACTGTTCCCACAAAGTTGGGAGCATGAAATTGTTCAAAATGTCTTGGTATGCTGAAGCATTAAGAGTTCCTTTCACTGGAACTAAGGGGCCAAGCCCAACCCCTGAAAAACAACCCCACACCATAATCCCCCCCTCCACCAAACTTTACACTTGCTTTACACCACTGCATCCGACACTTTGCATTGCACTTGGTGATGTAAGGCTTGGATGCAGCTGCTCGGCCGTGGAAACCCATCCCATGAAGCTCTCTACGCACTGTTCTTGAGCTAATCTGAAGGCCATATGAAGTTTGGAGGTCTGTAGTTATTGACTCTGCAGAAAGTTGGCGACTTCTGCGCACTGTGTGCCTCAGCATGCGCTGACCCTGCTCTGTGATTTTACGTGGCCTACCACTTCGTGGCTGAGTTGCTGTTGTTCCCAATTGCTTCCATTTTGTTATAATACCACTAACAGTTGACCGTGGAATATTTAGTAGTGAGGAAATTTCACGAATGGACTTATTGCACCGGTGGCAACCTATCACGGTACCACGCTTGAATTCACTGAGCTCCTGTGAGCGACCCATTCTTTCACAAATGTTTGTAGAAGCAGTCTGCATGCCTAGGTCTTTTTTTTTTTTTATATACACCTTTGGCCATGGAAGTGATTGGAACACCTGAATTCAGTGATTTGGAGGGGTGTCCCAATACTTTTGGCAATATAGTGTATATTGTTCCATCTTTAAAATTACTTGCATTTTTAAAGTCGCCATAAAATCAAAATTGACAATTCTTATTTTTGATGTACTATTGTAGTATTTATTATAAATGATTTATCTGTGCACTTCATTATTTTTTTCAAAATTCATGTGCCCTCATAATCTTTAATTCTCTACCTGTCATGTGCTATGGTGCGAGGGCCAAGCCCCGCCCTACATTTTTTCTCATTTCAGAAGCCGTTTCACTTGGATATACATCACAGTAGGGAAAAAAAGAACAATTCCAACTTCTGTTTCATGCCGACTTTAACAAACATTTCCTATGCTGTGTAGATCAGGGACTCACAAACTTTTTAATCATCTGAACACCTTTGACTTAAAATATTAATTTGAAGTACCCTCTGAATTTTTTTATCTAGTATTTCATGAATTTAAAGACACATTCGCATGTTCATGATTCTCTGATGTCAGTTAATGGTTGCATATGCAGGGAAACAAATAAAATATTGTATGTTTTTTAGTAAGTTTAGTTTTAATTATTTTTGTAGTAACACTTTAGTTTGGAGAACACATATTTACTATTAACTACGACTTTTGCCTCAATTAACTCCTAATTTACTGCTTATTAATAGTCATGCAGAATAAGCCATTAATATGTGCTGTATAACAGCCAATATGGTAGTAATATGCATGCTAATAAGCAACTAGTTAATAGTGAGAATTGGTCCCCAAACTAAAGTGTTACCATTCTTATTTTAAAGTATTTATTTAAATTGTACATTTTTATGAATTAATTCTTAGCTCTTCACCAACCTGTGTAGGCTATTGGTTAATAGTTAATGTTAACTTAAAGCCCTATAATTGATTTTGATCGATATTCACACTTACCTTACTTTTACTTATTTACACTTTTCAGTAATTAATTCAATATTGGGTCTATTGATAAATGGCAAATTTGAAATTTCCTTTTGAAACATTCCACTTTGTCATAATTTTTATTGTTTGATAATGTTATTTCTTGTTTTTAAGATTATTTACTTTTGAACATCTGGCGTGAGTGTGGAACTCCGGGTCCTTGGAAGGGCAGGAGGTCACTAGGAAGCCGGGTTGCTACTAGTGTGTCTCATGAACCGAAAATCTCTGACTCTTCTGATCAGACAGGGGAGCCCCGAATTTAGTATTGTTATTTTCTTTCTTATACATGGTATTTTTATTTCTTATGCATATGTTGCGATTATTCTATCAATATTTTAATACATTTTCTATGTAAAGCACTTTGAATTACCATTGTGTATGAAATGTGCTATATAAATAAACTTGCCTTGCCTATTTAGTTGCGTTTTTAAATTTCTGCCATATAATGTCAATTAGGTAGATGTTTTTAAATTAATTTCTAGTATTTTCTCCACAGCACTGACTCTTGGTGAAATGTTGTGTAAAATGGTTGCTTGCGCTGTGCAACGAGACAAAGATCCTATCAGTGTTTCATTAATGTTGTGTTGGGTCATAGCTATAGTCGTAATGATTTAATTCTTCCTGTGTCTATTTGTTGAATAATGACTGCTGAAGGCAGACATTTTTTTTCTGTGTGAGTGTTGCAAATGTACTCTGGAAGACTGACTCATTCATTTAAATCTATAGAGGATTTTATAATGTGTCAATAATTACTGACTCATGTGCCACTCAAAAAGAAGTTTCTTTCCTTTTAATGGGCTGATTCTGTAGTCTACTTGTCTTTTCGGAAATCAGCTCTCTGTCTCACGTCCTGTTTGTGCAATTCCAAGTCAGCATAAAATGTGAATCTGCCAAAATCTAATTCAGATTGGTGTCATCACAGTGAACCTAAAATAAACATATTGATGCAAAATGTTCCCTCTCTTTATAGGTGGCTTTGCGTTTGTGTATGAAGCCCAGGATTTGGGCAGCAGTAAGGACTATGCGCTCAAGGTATGATGACCTCATCACAAATAAAATGTATTAACGTTCAGATAGTTTCAGATAGCCTCAGTACAATCAATATTGACTCCCATTATATGTGCTAATGAAGTTCAATATGCTCTACATAGCAGTGCATGAATATTTACCAATATTTACCCCCCTGGAAAATGTTTAAAAATCTTTACTTTAGCTTTTTTTTTTTTTTTTGCTATATACAATCATATAACAGTGTTGTTATTGTAAACTTATTACTTTTAATTTTATTATTACTTTTTTAAAAAAAATTAAATCTTTGGTAATTGAAATAAAGCTAAAATAAATATTAGACTTAAACTTAAAAAACTTAAACCTAAATTAGAAATGTTTTCTTGGCAACTAACTGAGTAAAGTACTATAATTACTATAAAACTGAAATAAAAATAAATTAAAGCTAAATATTTATATTAAAATAATAAGAAATTAAAAATAATAATAACAAAGTTTTTACTAAAAATTTAAAATATATGATAGTGTAAAATATAAAAATGAAAATCTAATTCAAAATATTAATAAATACTATCATAGTATATAAATAGCCTAATACTGAAATAACATTTCCATTCAACTCAAAAAACAACTTGTCCATTTGTCTCAAGTACTTCAAACCCATAATGCACTAGATAGGCCTAGAATAAAATAGGATATCAAAGGTTTCATAACATATACAGAAAATTAGGAAATTCACTTTAGACACATTTATTTGCCCTGATATTTTATGTGCATTTTTGTCACTTTTTCTGGTAATTTTTCCTTTTAAAAAAAAAGATTTAAAAAAAAGTTGCGGTTTATTTATTAGTTTGTATATTTGTGTGCAGAGACTTCTCTCCAATGAAGAGGAAAAGAACAAGGCCATCATTCAGGAAGTCTGCTTCATGGTAATAATTAAACGTCTTTAATTTAACAAGTCTACAAGTTAACATGTTGCTGGCCAAAGCATCTCTTGCATTTTTCTTTCACCAGTTTGTAAAAAAAGAAAGAAAAACAAGCATTACCCAGTAAATCAAAACCTTTCTAAACGGTATGCTTCTCCATATGCACTGTGTAGAAAAAGCTGTCTGGTCACCCCAACGTCGTGCAGTTCTGCTCCGCTGCGTCCATCAGTAAAGAAGAGTCGGACACGGGCCAGGCTGAGTTCCTCATCCTCACAGAGCTCTGTAGAGGTACAAACACATCATCGCGTACACACTGTACTGGGCTCTCGTTTATCAGAAACCACCTTAATGGCAAATTAATTTATCAAATTCAAGTCACACTTTAAGAAAATGTAATTGTTATTTGCAGATATCAAATTCAGGGCTCTAGACTGCTATCAAAATGGCCGCAAATGCAATCATTTTTTTGATAATGTGCGAAAAAATTTCACACGGCCGCACTGGTGCGAGTGCATAATGTTCAGATTGTTTTAATCCCTGGCTGGCACATGTACTCCGTTAACCCTTTGATGTGTACGATCACACCGGTGTGATTAGAACCTTCAGTGCATCACATGATCAACTGCTAAATTCAAATGTGCTTTTGCGCTTTGGCTGGCACTGAGCCAGAGACACACACGCTTAGCGCTTGACATATATGACAACTATTCAGTGTTTTCAACCACATAAGGTTTATTTATAAGTACCAGCAAAAAAATACATTTATAGTTTGTAAAATACACACTGTGTCTATGGAAGCGGCAATAACAATCCATTCAAATATAAATTGACGAGGTGTTTTATTTATATCAGATACACATTATATAGTTAACTATACAGTTTACTCTATTCTTCTCCCACTTCACCGGTCACTTACTTTCTTGTATTTCGGGAGAAGTGGATGAATTGACGTGCTGTAAATGCCGATTCTCTGAACTGCGGCGCAAACTAACATGCCGGCGCCCATTGCGCATTATAGATCAACTAACATAATCATTATAAAGTTTTTTTCAACAACAAAACGCATTCACTTACATGTATTTGAAAGTCAGAATATCAGGTAGTTGATGGCAGCCAACAAGTTTGTGAATATTTTGAATAAAAAAGTAAATAAAAGCGATACATCTGCCATACAGCGCTATTGTGGCTGCGGTGTCACGTGACAAGCATGAAATATATTGTTATATATATTATAGCCTATATGATAATGTTTTCTTTTAAATTTATGCTTGTTGGAAACAATGTTCAGATTAAAATATTTTGCAAATATCAAGCTTTTAGTCGCTGTCAATCTTTACATCAATGCAAAACCAGCATATAAATCAAAATCAAATCAAATCACCTTTATTTATATAGAGCTTTTTACAATGCCAATTGTTTCAAAGCAGCTTCACAGTGGTAACAGGAAAATAATGCAACAGAATTTGATTCGGCTGTACAGCCGCTCTGGTGAAAACGGTGATGTCATCCAGCTCATTTCAATTATCATATAGTGTCAATGCGGGCAGGTCAGTAATATAGTTGAAATTTAAGTGTCCCCAACTGAGCAAGCCAAAAGCCAAAGGCGACGGTGGCAAGGAACCAAAACTCCTTCAGGGCCAGAATGGAGAAAAAAAACCTTGGGAGAAACCAGGCTCAGTCGGGGTGCCAGTTCTCCTCTGGCCGACGAACAAATAGTGTATGATTATGATTCTGGCAACATTACAGGTCAGAAGTCACATTAGATCAATAGATATTCGTAGGATTATTCAAAAGATTGGAGTCGTCACGCCGGGGACGGGTTTAATAAGGATGTCGTGTCGATGCGGCATTTACAGGGGGGAGTTTAATTGACACGGTCTCTACAGACACTTCAGGGATGCGTTCGTCATGTCCAGACTATGGTCCGGATATGGCCCGGATACGGCTGACTGCAGTAAACCTCGGGATAAACAGAGAGACTAACATTAGCGTAGATGCCATTCTTCTTATGATGTAACGAGTACATCAGGTGTTATGGGAAGTGTTCCCGGTTCCGGCTGACCTAGTTAATGAAGCCTAAAACAATCATTTAACTGATTTGAATAATATAAATTAAAAATGTTTTATGTGTATGCCATAGTAAAGAGATGTGTTTTTAGTCTAGATTTAAACTGACAGAGTGTGTCTGCTTCCCAAACAATGCTAGGAAGACTGTTCCAGAGTTTAGGTGCTAAATAGGAAAAGGATCGACCGCCTGCAGTTGATTTTGATATTCTAGGTATTATAAACTGGCCAGAATTTTGAGACAGCAATAGACGTGATAGAGTATAATGCGTTAAGAGCTCGCTCAAGTACTGGGGCGCTAAACCATTTAGTGCTTTGTAAGTAATCAGCAAGATTTTAAAATGTATACAATGTTTATTAGGGAGCCAATGCAGTGTTGCCAGAACCGGGCTAATATGGTCATACTTCCTGGTTCTAGTAAGAACTCTAGCTGCTGCGTTTTGGACAAGCTGCAGTTTATTTATTAAGCGAGCAGGGCAACCACCCAGTAGAGCATTACAATAATCTAGCCTTGAGGTCATGAACGCATGAACTAATTGTTCAGCATTTTGCATTGAAAGCATGTGCCGTAATTTAGATATATTTTTAAGATGGTAGAATGCAGTTTTACAGATGCTAGAAACGTGGCTTTCAAATGAGAGATTGGTATCAAAGAGCACACCCAGGTTCCTAACTGACGACGAGGACTTGACAGAGCAGCCATCGAGTGTTAGACAGTATTCTAGGTTACTACTTGTGGAGTTTTTTTGTCCAATGATTAAAAATTCATTTTTTTTTTAAATTAAGTTGCAGGAAATTACTAGTCATCCAGTTTTTTTTATATCAGCTATGCATTCCGTTAATCTTGTGAATTGGTAAATTTCGTCAGGGCGTGAAGAAATATAGAGCTGTAAATATATGCTTTTGTTCCTCTTTTGTAAGTTGCTTTTGTAAAGCGCCTGTTAAATGCATAAATGTAAATAAATATACAAATTAAGAGAACGATTCATCAACATGCAAGGTCATTATGATTACTATGAAAAAAGGGGTGCGACCAAATTGTAATGTGACCAGTGGGAAGAATGAGTCTAGAGCCCTGCAATGACATTATAACATTTTTCTCAAAAAATCTCAACCTTTTTTTTTATTTTAAATATACTAATATTTGTCATATAAATTGGAACATAATATAAATTGCAACATTTTTAAAAGCTTTTTAAAATAACTCTGCTTTCTCTGCATTTCTTCTGTTCTCTCGCTTGCTTCCTAATCTAGTTGTCTAATAAACCTGGCGTTACGAATATTGTTGGCTCTTTGATAAATGCTTTTGTTCCTCTTTTGTAAGTTGCTTTTGTAAAGCGCCTGTTAAATGCATAAATGTAAATAAATGTTAATGTAAGAAGATCATGGCATTAATCACGATTTAACAGGCCCTGTAACTCACTTTAACACAGTTTGGTTTTAGTTACTGGATGATCTCTGATGTGCATCTAAACTCATGTATCTTCGGTTTTTATAAACGCGAAAGGGAAACTCTTGACTGACTTAACACATTCCACTCTCTCCTTCTGACTTTCTGGCACTGGCGTCGGTTTCCTGTGTTCACGTTGACCTCCGCCCTCTGTTTCCTGCAGGCCAGCTGGTTGATTTTGTGAAGAAGGTGGAGCAGAGAGGACCCATGTCATGTGACACAGTGCTGAAGATCTTTTACCAGTCATGCCGTGCTGTGCAGCACATGCACAAACAGTCTCCACCAATCATACACCGTGACTTGAAGGTGAGGCTCCTCCTGCTTTCAGACTGCAGGCTAAATCCTTGAATAATGATTTATTTACAGAACATCAAAGTAAGATATGAACAAAGAAGTGTTTATTTATTAGATTATTTATAATAAGACTTATTAAAGCAGTAGGGTGAATCTCTTGGAAACATATTTCACTCTAAAATCAAAAGAATAAAAAATAGAAATGTTTTGCATAAGAAAATTGCAACTTTATTTTAATGACTGTTAATTTCAGTTAATAAGTACATTTTCTTTTTTATTTTATTATAATAATAATATAATAATAATATATTTTCAATTACATTAATTATTTTTTATTTATTTTATGTATCGCATATGCAGTACAATGAATACTACCATAGTGTTGTGTGTGTGTGTGTATATATTGTGGTAAAAGCACAGTAACACATGGCCTTAGGTGGCTCATTGCTTTAATAATATGCAAAACAATGTGTATATTCTCTTTTGAGCAGTGCCAAATGATCAAGTACATTGTTTGATAACATTTCTTCTTCTCTGTAGATCGAGAACTTGTTGATCAGTCACCAGGGCACCATGAAGCTGTGTGACTTTGGCAGCGCCACTACCGTGACACATTACCCAGACTACAGTTGGTCTGCTCATAAGAGATCTATGGTGGAAGATGAGGTAAGAAATGCAAAAAATGTATCTTCTTCTTCTCCAAGCACCCATCCAGCTTTATGCTATATAAATATTAGTACCAGTTTAACATCATTCATGACATCCTTGTCCTCTGGTTGGTTCATTTTGCCATAGATTGTGATTTATGGATTGTCACAATAATTGTGGAAATGATTACATTGTTATGTAGCCAGAGAGAAATATTTTGCGGTGATTGTATTAAAATCTCTGGCTATTTCCCGTGGAAGCCTCTACTGATTTAATTGTTTTGTTGATTAAATTAGTTTGTTTGGTTTCTGCTCCTCTTAAATCAGTTATTGGTAGTAAATTGAAACCCACGCAAAGCACAAAGCCCGCCATTTCTCTACACATGAATGTCTGTTTGTGCTTCTTCAGTTGACGTGCATTTTTGTAAGAACCCAATGAGGACCCATTTTTAGCATTTTGCAACCTTCTTTTTATTTTTTTCCTGTAGTTTTTTTGTTGTCGTGTTTAGTTTTGTAGATGCACATAGACGTTGTTATGCAGTGGAATATAAGAATTTAATAATCTTATCCCACAAGAATGCATTAATTTTTTGCAATAAAAACATGTATGATGTTACAAAAGATGCTTTCAAATAATATTTGAAATACATGCTGAACTTTTTATTCCTCAAAGAATCCTAAAAAATATGAAATGACTGTTTTCAACATTGATGATAATAGGAAATGTTTCTTGAGCAACAGATTAGCATATTAGAATGATTTCTGAAGAATCATGTGACACTAAAGACTGGAGTAATGATGCTGAAAATAAATTTACATTTTAAAACATATTCAAATAGAAATTTTTTTTTAATTGTAATAATATTTCACAGTATTACTGTTTTTACTGTATCTCTGATCAAAATAATGCAGCCTTGGTGAGCATAAGAGAATTCTTTCAAAAATGAAAAAAAAAAAAAACAACAACTTTTGAACAATAGTGTAAACTGTTGAGCAAGGCCATTTATTTATCATAAATGATTCCTCTGAATCCACACATGCACATCTTTTAACATGAAGGCCCACTAAATTATAAATAATTTCTCTTTTTTTATTCTCTGTGTCTCTCAGATCACTAGAAACACAACTCCAGCATACAGGACACCAGAGATGATTGACCTGTATTCCAACTACCCAATAAATGAGAAACAAGACATATGGGTGAGTTAGTTCATGAGTAAGTACAGTTATGACGGAATGGTTGGAAAAATAAGAAGTCTGAAAAGGAAAGTTGATTTAGAGACAAAGCAAGTTGATGTGAAGTTTTAATAAAAGATTACGAAGGTAAACTTTTTTTTTTGTTGTCCAAATCAGGTGTGACGAGAAAGCATCAAATGATCAATTTTTTGTCTTTTTTTTTTCCAAACTAGCCGCTACAAGTGTCGCATAGCAGAAGTACAATTTGTTTGTTTCTCCACATAGCTGTGTATTAAATGTTAGATATGTTCTGATTGGCAGTTTTTGATTGATTTGGCGTATTACCGTTACTTGTCACATAGCACCTGGTTAGGACACAGTGTAACACACTCTTTTTTTTTTTTATCTCTGCAGTTATTGTAAATTGTGTTTTTAAAGAGTCTTTGTTTGTTCCCTATAGGCTCTGGGCTGCATCCTGTACCTGCTTTGTTTTAAGCAGCACCCGTTTGAAGAGGGAGCCAAACTCCAGATAGTAAACGGCAAATACAACATTCCACAAAATGACACCAAGTACACAGTCTTTCATCAACTCATCCGTAAGTATCCCGCAGGAGCCTAACTACATTCCCTCTTCCCAAAATCTCTCCTACTTCATGCTGTAATTTTGCTCCTGAATGCAGTTGAGTGAAAAAAGCCTTGTGTGTTTGTTCCAGGATCTATGTTGAAAATCAATCCAGAGGAACGGCTGTCCATCAGTGAGCTTGTTAACCAACTGCAGGAGATCGCTGCAGCCAGGAACGTCAACCCCAAATCTCCCATTACTGAGGTACTGAAGGTCTCTTAGATCAAGTCTTCACTAGTCATTCATAGGTTGCTAAATATGTGATGCAAGAGTTTATAATGGTCAACCAAAATGGGGTTTATAATGGAATCACCTCTTCTGTTAATCTGCCAAACCGACACAGTTATTATAATTTTGCCAGATTGATTAATCTGTCAGTATTTAGTCATTTTGAGATCATGGCATCAGCCGATAACCGTATCCACTTTGCAGATTAACCAAGGGCCTGTTTACACCTATTGATTTCGGGCCCTATTTTAACGATCTGAGCGCATGGTCTGAAGCGCATGGAGCAGGTGCACTTAGGGCGTGTACAAATCCACTTTTGCTAGTTTAACTACGGAAAAATCGGTCGGCGCACCAGGCTCATGGTACAAAAGGGTCTCTTAATGGTCCATGGTCTTTTAATGAGTCATGGGTGTGTTTTTGGCGTAACTTGCAATAAACCAATCAGAGTCTCATCTCCCATTCCCTTTAAAAGGTGGATTCACTATTTACATGGCGGAATTTGCGAGCGGAAATACTGAAAGCGTCTCCAGAGAGGAATCCTTTTATTTTTAATAGTTAAAATGTTTGTGTGCTGCTGCGCGTCCCTGTGTGTGTAATAAGCAGAGTTTACGCACGCTGTGCACTTGTCTATAGGCGCATATTACTAACGCGCCCTTTAAATAACACAAAAAATACTGTCAATGGCGCAGTCGTTTTCAGTTGCCTCAAAATAGCAACGCACACCTCGTTTTCAGACCAGCACGCCCATGGGCCAACAGATGGGCGTGAGTGCATTTGCTATTTAAACAACGTGGCGCTGGACGTGAAAATGATAACTGCGCATTTGTGCCAGGTGTATGATAGGGCCCTTCATGCGTTTTTACTGATTAGATGATTTGTTAAAACGATTCTGTTTACACTTGGCCAAACGAATATAAATCCGATCTTCAATTCCCGCGCTATATGCACATTTAGTTCACATCGACGAAAGCAAAAGATATGAGCTGTATTTTATTTATCATCAGCTAATTTCAAGATCAAAGACAGCAATAGGAGAGAGAGCGGCATCAACACTGGTAAGATCATTTAGTCTCACTACTTTTAATGAAGACTATTGTGTGTTGAGCGTCTGCGACTTACTTTCAGTTTCATTTGCGGCAGTTTGTGCGTCTGATGGCTGAAGAGATACACAGCTACTCATCTGCTGCGATGCGTGTTGCAGTAGCACTGTCATAACTGGCTATAACGTTATATAGCCTATAACATGCTCTCATGCGTTTATTTATTTTTACATTTTTTTGAGAGTAAATATTTACATATTTGTAAATATTTCACATATGTGGTTTCAACAACCAGATGAATTTACACTTGTCAAGTTTCATTCATTCACGACCTCCTGAAGTGGTTTGAGTGATCGGATTTAAATCCGTCTCAAAAGCATTTCGGAGGGCGTTTACACCTGGTCTTTTCACGATCGGATGCCTATCCTATCATAGAAAACGCATGAAGTGACCAGGTGTAAAACAGGCCCCAAGATGTAAGCTGGTCTTATGTCAGTTATAAAAATATAACAGCATTTTTAATGCATAATGTACATTTTCCAGTGAATTTAAACCTGTTTTTTTGAGGAGATATGAGTGTAAAATAATTACTTTTCTATCAATTTTCTATGCGTGTACATGTGCATTGTTTAATATATATATATATATATATATATATATATATATAATACACATTATATTCTGCATCATTATATGTAAATATATAATTTGTGTATTATTATTATTATTATTATTATTAATATTAATATTCATATATACACACGCACACACACATATAGTGCTGTCAAACGATTAATCGCATCCAAAATAAAAGTTTGTTTACATAATATATGTGTGTGTACTGTGTGTTATGTATATATAAATTATTATTTATTATGTATATATAAATACACACACATGCATGTATATATTTAAGAAAAATGTTATTTATGTATAAAATATGTATATTTATATACAATATAAATTATATAAATATGTATAAAGTATATACATGCAAATATTTCTTAAATATATACATGCGTGCGTGTGTGTGTGTGTATTCAAATATACATAATAATTATGCACAGTACACACACATTATGTGTAAACAAACTTATTTTGGATGCGATTAATCATATATATATATAATGCATGTAAACACTAATGCTAATATATATATATATATATATATATATATATATTAGCGTTGTTATTAATAAATAATAATACACAATAAACATATTACATATAAATACATTACATATATTAATATTCTGTGTAAATTAAAATATAAAAATAATTTGCAATCATTCAGTTATTACAAGTAGTATGTGTGTATATATGTGAAATCAAAAATCGCCCTCTTGGCTCTCTATATATCAGCATGAGCTATTGAAAAACCCACTACTGTCAATTCATCTTGATTTTAGTTAACTCTCCTTCCGAGCTTCTGTTTGATCACCAGACTGGTTTGGTTGGTTGAATGAGGATTTTTTGGTGCTTCATTTGAAACAGACCTCTCATTCTTTCACACTCAGACACACACACACACATGCAGAGGCGGGCAGAGTCTCACATACTGATCGCAACTCTCTGAAGGGCCATTTAGAGACACCGCCACTCTCTTCCTTTCGAGTTCTGTTCTGTCCTTCTTTCCTTTCCTTTCCTCCCTCCATGACCTCCTGGAGACAAAGGAGCATCTCATCCCTCTTTTTCTCTCTGACCTAATGGCCACTGATCTCACTACATAAGACAGAAACAGGACTGGTAAACAAGTGGGAGGACAAGAAAAGGATTGGGCTGTTCCAGCCATGTTTGGTCGAAGAACCACCAAGCGGATTAATAATTATGCATGTGTATGATCTAGTTGAGAGCATCCATACAGCATTTGTATGAGTGTTTGCATACAGAAATCAATGTTATGGTCCTATGTGCACACATGGTGAAGAGGGCGGCTTCAGGTGCATCTGATCTGGGTTAAGAAGGGGTTTCTCTCTGGATTAAAGTGATTACCACCAACAGCCAGAAGCAGAGAGACACACAGAGCCTGCAGCAATTGAGTCATCCTGATGTTCTGCAATCATTGACTAGCGTTCAGATCCATAAGTATTCTGGAGTCTGGGTTCCTGCTTTTCTCCTGATGTGTGTGTGCATCGGACTGTTGTCCAGATGAGTCTGTTAAGTTCTTACTACTGTCTGAAGTCTGTGTATGATGGCTATGAATCCCTACAGCTCCTGGAGCAGAACGGAGGTTTCGGGAACAACAGTGCGCAGCTTCCTTCTCAGATCAACAACATCAACAACGCTGGTGAGTTCTGCGTTCAACTCATTTTCTTTATAGGTTTATGTAGATTTGACATGTGGCTTCCTCCTTATTCAAATGTCATTCCCTCTTTGTGATTGATGTGATCTGTTCTCTGGAATGATTTCACAGACTGTACTGTTCGATCTTATCCTGTCGTAGGATCTGTTGATGCACTGACATCCTGTGCTTACATGCATTACATTTTGCAAGTTTCTCTATGTTTTGTGATGCCACTTTTACATTTTCAGTTCTTTAGCATGCATATAGTTAGTTAATTATTTATTTTGGTTGGTTTATTTTTTTTATATTTGTTAGTTATAATTATTCTTGTTAGTTATTATTTTGTAATTGTTTTTGTTAATATATGTTAGTTATTGTTGTTCTCAATAATTATTAGTTGCTTGGTTAGGTATTTTTTGGTGTGTTAATGTTTTCTGTTAGTTATGTTTGTAGTTACACGTTATAACTTTTTAGGTAATGTTTGGTTTGTTAATGGTTGTTTCTTTAGTTAATCTTGTTGGTTGTTTGATTAGTTATTTTTTTATTTGTGTCTTAATGTTTTGGTTTTGGTTTAGTTAGTATACATATACTCTTCTGTGAAATATTTCATCACCTGTAAACCTTGCTCTTTGTGAGTGCTTGTGTAGAGTAAAACTATTAACCTCTACAAATTATAACATGCAGTGTATAATAATATAGACAAGTAATATCCGGCACAGCTGTATTTTAAATTGCACACTTTGTTAAACTGCTAAAAAGCTCTTAATACCACACATTAATGTGTTCAGGAACTGGCTGAGTAGTGTAAACAGAGATTCATATCAAAGGGTATTGAAGCTTTTACAGGATACAACACCATCAGTCATGTTATTATACTTTTGTTAAAACCGCTCTTAATGACACCTTTGAGTTCATCAGCGTGGCTTTTCACCTTACAGAAATTCACACACGCAAATGCATTGAAGTGATTGTACATAAAGACATTCGCTGATGCCTGCTCACACCACTAGACTTAATAGGGATCTGAGACGTGTTTCATCCTTCAGGATGTAACTTGAACAGCAGTGGATGGATGCATCATTAAGAACCAACTTAATTTTGAAAATTTTGCTAGACATTATATTTCAGCCAACATGTTTCAGGAGTATAACCCTCCATTTACCTTCATGCTTCCATAATACTGTACACAAGCTGATAATGCCTCATACACACCCCTGCCCCCATATTTACCCCAAGGGATGGTTTCTCTCTCCATGCTGTAAGAGGATTGACCTCTAGTCACCATCTGCTGAGTTTACTCTAATTTTCTGACTGAACACAATCAGAAAGTGATAATACTACTCACGTAACCGCACACGCAATCCTGTCTCGGTTTCGAATTTAAGCCAATTCATGTGTGAAAATGATTCTTCATGCTCCCTCACAACCATTCTTTCACAATTTGAGCCTGATGAATCTTGACATTGTCATCCTGGAATATGGCCATGATGTGTCTTCCTACATGGTTGCTTAAGAAATGAAAATTTACACACTCCATCAGTTAGGGTTAGAAGAACTGTTGCCAAACATATAACATGCTAGAAACACAATAATCACTGCAATAATGATCCAATCATTCACTATTTAAATCCAAACAGCGACTTTTTTTCTTTTTGGCCGGACAGTGAATGTTAGTTATTTGGTTTTGCATTGCATTACAACTTTGCAGCTTTTTCTGGTTAAAGGCAGCCTACCTAGACTGGAAGAGACCATCAGACGCCCATGCAAAGCTGCCAACCTCAGTTTGCATGGTTTAAAATCTGATATAACTGTGCACTAATACCTTGTTTACATAGTAGTGTTCCTCATAAACTAACCCCTTAAGATCTGATCATTTGAGTTTTAAAGAACAAACGTTGGCCTGTGGTTATGTGTGTGTTTGTATCTTTAGGTGTGTATGACACAGACCCGGCCATGGGTGGAGGCTTCCTGGATATTCTGAAAGGAGGGACCGAAAGATTCCTCACCAACATCAAAGACACTTCATCCAAAGTCATTCAGTCGGTGGCCAGGTGAGCGACTCATTCATACTGCAGTAAAACACCCCTGCGGCTGCCGCCCATTAACTAGTGCACACGCCTTGCTCGAGTATGTTTTGGCATGCCTTGGTTTCGCTATGATGCATCACTTTACGCTGAGCCATTGACAGATTCAGCCTAATGAAGGAAGAGGTCGTAGTGGTGTAGAGAGTACTAGTAATCTTCTGGCGGTTAATCTGATATCACATAATCTAGCTCACAAGCAATGCCACCAGCTGCTGATTTTGAGCATGTTTTCTAAAGTCTGTGCTCTATTCTTAATATAAATAGATTCAGAGGCTCTTTTTCATGAGCTGTTGCATTTTAAGGCCTCAAAAACATGCTGTCCTGACATGAAGGCTATTTAAAAATGGAAAGATTCCTTTGGACAAATTCTGCAGTAGCATTACATCATTCACATCATTCACAGAGCGAATGCATTGGGATGGAAAAAAATCCATTGAAGATGGAGGACGAAGCAAGAGTAATTTTATAATTAAAGAGAATCTGAGCGCTTTCTGTCCTTCCATTGCGGTTTAGTCCAAATTTTCTGAAGAGACACGATCACGTATATTGTTTTATTCACATATAAACATTCGTCAACTCACACATCAGTTGTGGTAAACGGAAGCTCAAGCATGTTCACTTGACATACAAGAACCAATGAGGTTAATTCTCATGTTACGCATAACGTTTGAGCTTCTGCAAGAACCAATGAGGTTCATTCTCGTGTTACGCATCACGTTTGAGCTTCCTCAAGAACCACTGAGGTTCATTCTCATGTTACGCAGCACGTTTGAGCTTCCGCAAGAACCACTGAGGTTCATTCATGTTACGCATCACGTTTGAGCTTCCTCAAGAACCAATGAGGTTCATTCTCATGTTACGCAGCACGTTTGAGCTTCCTCAAGAACCAATGAGGTTCATTCTCGTGTTACGCATCACGTTTGAGCTTCCTCAAGAACCAATGAGGTTCATTCTCGTGTTACGCAGCACGTTTGAGCTTCCTCAAGAACCAATGAGGTTCATTCTCGTGTTACGCAGCACGTTTGAGCTTCCTCAAGAACCAATGAGGTTCATTCTCATGTTACGCAGCACGTTTGAGCTTCCTCAAGAACCAATGAGGTTCATTCTCGTGTTACGCATCACGTTTGAGCTTCCTCAAGAACCAATGAGGTTCATTCTCGTGTTACGCAGCACGTTTGAGCTTCCTCAAGAACCAATGAGGTTCATTCTCGTGTTACGCAGCACGTTTGAGCTTCAGCAAGAACCAATGAGGTTCATTCTCGTGTTACGCAGCACGTTTGAGCTTCTGCAAGAACCAATGAGGTTCATTCTCGTGTTACGCAGCACGTTTGAGCTTCCGCAAGAACCAATGAGGTTCATTCTCGTGTTACGCAGCACGTTTGAGCTTCCGCAAGAACCAATGAGGTTCATTCTCGTGTTACGCATCACGTTTGAGCTTCCGCAAGAACCACTGAGGTTCATTCGTGTTACGCATCACGTTTGAGCGTCAGCAAGAACCAGTGAGGTTCATTTTCATTACGCAGCACGTTTGAGCTTCTGCAAGAACCAATGAGGTTCATTCTCGTGTTACGCATCACGTTTGAGATTCCTCAAGAACCAATAAGGTTCATTCTCGTGGTTCATTCTCGTGTTACGCAGCACGTTTGAGATTCCTCAAGAACCAATGAGGTTCATTCTTGTGTTACGCAGCACGTTTGAGATTCCTCAAGAGCCAATGAGGTTCATTCTCGTGTTACGCAGCACGTTTGAGATTCCTCAAGAACCAATGAGGTTCATTCTCGTGTTACGCAGCACGTTTGAGCTTCTGCAAGAACCAATGAGGTTCATTCTCGTTACGCAGCACGTTTGAGCTTCTGCAAGAACCAATGAGGTTCATTCTCGTGTTACACAGCACGTTTGAGCTTCTGCAAGAACCAATGAGGTTCATTCTCGTGTTACGCAGCACGTTTGAGATTCCTCAAGAACCAATGAGGTTCATTCTCGTGTTACGCAGCACGTTTGAGATTCCTCAAGAACCAATGAGGTTCATTCTCGTGTTACGCAGCACGTTTGAGATTCCTCAAGAACCAATGAGGTTCATTCTCGTGTTACGCAGCACGTTTGAGATTCCGCAAGAACCAATGAGGTTCATTCTCGTTACGCAGCACGTTTGAGCTTCTGCAAGAACCAACGAGGTTCATTCTCGTGTTACACAGCACGTTTGAGCTTCTGCAAGAACCAATGAGGTTCATTCTCGTGTTACACAGCACGTTTGAGCTTCTGCAAGAACCAATAAGGTTCATTTTCGTGTTACACAGCACGTTTGAGCTTCTGCAAGAACCAATGAGGTTCTTTCTCGTGTTACACAGCACGTTTGAGCTTCTGCAAGAACCAATGAGGTTCATTCTCGTGTTACACAGCACGTTTGAGCTTCTGCAAGAACCAATGAGGTTCATTTTCGTGTTACACATCACGTTTGAGCTTCCTCAAGAACCAATAAGGTTCATTTTCGTGTTACGCAGCACGTTTGAGCTTCTGCAAGAACCAATGAGGTGTATTCTCGTGTTACACATCACGTTTGAGCTTCCTCAAGAACCAATAAGGTTCATTTTCGTGTTACGCAGCACGTTTGAGCTTCCGCAAGAACCAACTCACGCGTCAAGCAGGTTCGGTTGAGCTTCTGATTATGTTCGCTGATCAACGTTCAAATGTGAATAAAAGCCTAAATTCAATCTGTTCATCATATAAAGCGATCAAGTCTCTTCAGTAAATTTGGACTAAACCGCTCAATTCATATGGATTAGTTTTACGATCTCTTTATGAACTTCTTGAAGCGTCAAAGTGGTAGTTGTGTAGCGGTCAATGGAGGGACAGAAATCTCTCAGATTTCATCAAAAAGATCTTCATTTGTGTTCAGAAGATGAACGAAAGTCTTACGGGTTTGGAACTACATGAGGGTGAATAATTAATGACAATTTTATTTTTTGGGTCAACTAACCCTTTAACTAGTTAATGTTTTTTTATAAATATATTTTGCTCAATTTCCTGAAGAAAAAATTTAAAGAGTGAAGAGTATTTTACTCAAACATTGCACTATGTATTTGTTTCTAAAATCTTGTTTCTTGTGTTTGTTATTTTAGTTTTATCACTATTATAGTAGTTATTAATGTTTTGCATATTTTCAGCTTTAATTTTAATTTAAGTTTTAGCAATTTTGTTGTCTTATCATTTTTATTATTTTTGTTTTTTTATATATTTCTATGTAGCTTTAATTGATTTTTATTTCAGTTTTTTGTTTTAGTAATTCTAATACTTTTAAAATTGAAATAAGTTTACATTTAAAACTTAAACTTACTTCAGTTAAGGCTCCCACACACTACAAGATAATTGGGATGATTGTGGGCCCAATTCTCCCCTTCGGAGAATCCTAGGATTATATTGATGGTTCTACAGATTATATTATCAAATTTTTCTATGGGGTGTTTCCTGTGTTCGGAAACACACCACATTGTGTTTGTGATTGAATCTTCTTGGAAGAATGTCGGGGCCGCACCAATCTTAAATAGTAAATATCCAACATGTTGAATATTTGCGATCAGAAATCGCACGCACTCTATAGATCACGTGGAACGAAACGATATTCGATCAGAAAGCGAGCTGACGGAAGTTTAACAATCTCTGTAAAGTTTTCTGTAAAAAACAGTCCAAAGGATTTTGCGAGATTTCCCGTGTTCACAGTCGGGACTCTTGTTGTTTGTGAATGCAATCTGTTAGTGTGTGTTGTGCTGTCTTGTTCACATCCCACTACAGCAGGGGTCTCCAAACTCGGTCCTGGAGGGCCGCTGTCCTGCAGAGTTTAGCTCTAACTCCAATTAAACACACCTGAACCAGCTAATCAAGGTCTAAATAGGCATACTAGAAACTTTCAGACAGCTGTTTTAGAGCTGGTTGGAGCTAAACTCTGCAGGACAGCGGCCCTCCAGGACTGAGTTTGGTGACCCCTGCACTATAGGAACAAAAATGTTAAATCTATTAATTTTTTTTATCTTCACGTTTGTGGTTTCTTACATTTTCATCACTTATTAATAGTTAGTAAGGTAGTTGTTAAGTTTAGGTATTGGGTAAGATTAAGGGATGTAGAATATGGTCATGCAGAATAAGGCATTAATATGTGCTTTATAAGTACTAATAAACAGCCAATATCCTAGTAATATGCATGCTAATAAAAAAAAATAGTTAATAGTGAGAATTGGACCCTAAATTAAAGTGTTTTAGTTAACGATAACAACAAAATAAATACAAAAAGATATTTTAAAATCCTGTTGTGGTTTCATCAGATACTACCTTATTCGATTGCGTGCTGCACAATTATTCCTGCACACTGAACGTGTGATCCCTGATATCTAATTTTACGAACAAGCGATTTGTTCGATTTTTTTTTTTTAATGCTCTGCTTTTGCGCTGCTTTTGATTGTTTTTCTGTAGAATAACAAATGCTAATGCGTCGTACTCAATAAAACGAAGGACATTCATAAAAGTAAATGGGTCAATTCTGAGTCCATGTTGATTTGATCATCAGAAAGTAAATTTGATCTGTCTAATTGTAGTGACTGTATGTTAATCTCTTGGTAAACTCAATCAGGGTTTTGTTTGACACACACTGATCTACCAGATCATAAATTCTCCTCCATAATCCGTTTGCGTTTAATCATGTTTAATAATCACCCCCCATCATCCCCACAAGTCTGTCATGTTTTTTTTCTCCTCAGTTGGCCCAATTTGCTTAAATTTTTTTTGTTCATTGTCTTTTGTTCATTTTGTTCCTGAATCACATTTCTCGGTCCCAAATCACCAACCCCTTTCAGCTCCAGGTAACTATGGGACAGCACCTTTGTGTCTGTGTTTGCGTTAACTGTGTGTGTGTGTGTGTGTGTGTGTGTGTGTGTGTGTGTGTGTGTGTGTGTGTGTGTGTGTGTGTGTGTGTGTGTGTGTGTGTGTGTGTATAGAGATGTTGTGTGAACTTCACTCCACGTTCATCTCATGGCTTTGTATGCTGTTTGTTCGTAACCACAGTCTGCTCCCATCAGCACAGCTTGATCAGTAGAATTGGTTCATAAAAGTTTGAACAGCTTGCCTACTAAATACATATGTGTGAATGCTACTCTTTGAAATGACTTTAAAGGAATAGTTCACTTTATTCCAAACTATATCATGGTATATTCAAAGTCTTCAAAATATATATATATAGACCTTATGTAGCCCCGTCCCTTTTCAGTGCTGCGCTTATTGTGTTCTGTCTTCCGGTTTGTATTTCCACAGCATGATGGTAAGATCTTAAGATCAGATTTATGAATGAACCGCTCATTTTAAATTCTGACATTTGACATCTGCTTCAAACATTATGATGCTCATGATAACTTTCGTTAACTCTACAATAAGTAAATCCACTTCATCAGCTAATAACTCTTTGACAGCAATGCCATAGAAATATACAGAGCTAAAGCAAAAATGGAAGTTCAAACACAAAATTCTAAAGATGGCTGTGTGCTTGTTTCTCTGCCGCATAAGGTCTACAGTAACAAGTCTTTCTCACCAAGTCTGCTTTTATTTGATCGTAGAACACTGTGATCAAAGCTGAATTTTCAGCATCATTACTCCAGGCAGCGTTACATGATCCTTCAGAAATCATTCTAATATGCTGATTTGCTGCTCAAGAAACATTTCCTTTTTGAGTGAACTATCCCTTTAACTGTAGTCTTTGCATTTTTAGTCCCAGATTTCTACGAAAGTGTAGTAAAGTTTGATGACATTTGAGTTTTGATACAAGCTGTTACTCTTATTCCTCTTGACAGTTTTTCTGCCTGTAATCTAGATGCTCTTCTTGCTTTGCTGTTGTGTTCACACATTTAAACATTTGTCCTATCCTGTCTCAGTTATGCTAAGGGAGACCTGGACCTGTCCTACATCACCTCCAGACTAGCAGGTACACTCGCCTGTGCAATAGGACTTTAGATTAATTTTGAATGTCTTAATCCTAATGGTGTGAAGTTAATTACTTGTCTGTTTGTGTGTTTTTGCAGTCATGTCTTTCCCAGCTGAAGGAGTTGAATCTGCCATTAAGAATAACATTGAGGATGTGCGTCTGTTCCTGGATTCTCGACACGCGGGTCATTACGCAGTATACAACCTTTCCAAACGCTCCTATAGACCAGCCAGGTTTCACAACAGGGTGAGTGCGTATAGCAAAGCTTTTTGCTTTTACAGTGACCTAAATTGATGTCTTTCCAATTATTATAAATCCAGTGTTGTAAATAAATAAACTGATTTTTAATAGCTTAGTTTTAAGTGAAATGAGCTGAAGTAAAATATAAAAATTTGATGAAAAACTTAAATTTATTAAAAAATGTAAATGAAAACTTTAAAGGGTGTGTTCACACTTGGCATGTTTGGTTGGATTAAAACAAACCCTGGTGCAATTGCTCTGTTAGTGCAGTTCAGTTGAATAAGTGTGAACGCTGCCATCCGAACCAAACAAGCGGACCGAGACCGCTGAAAAGATGGGTCTCGGTCCGCTTCCAAACAAACTCTGGTGCAGTTCGAATGAAATATGAACGCAACACGGACCAAAGACATGTAAACGAACCAAAAACGGGATATGATGTCATAAGATGCGACCCTAAAGAGGACAGAATGCTCAAGCGAACCTGTTTTTTCTTGTCATAGTCGTGATGTTGCCCGTCACAGTTCGGTACAGGCATCAGAACTGCGTCGTCTCACAGCAGATCTTTGTTTGTGTGACGCAGGGATTCCTGCCGCTGTTTTGACTCCTTTACACATTTTATAAGCTCTTCACGAGTTCTCACCTGATACCGTCATATGTAGCTACGCACATACAGCGAGCGCATTTAGCCCAGCACACAGCATTGCTTTGGATGTTCGGTAAGTTCCGTCGCGAAATATATCCCTGTGCCTTTAGGTTCAGTGTTAAAATGCCAATGTGAATGCTAAGCGGACCAGGACTAAATGTCTTTTCCATGTTAATTAGCGGTTTTGTCCTAACCAGCCACGACGGCGACATGCGATGATTCTATTTTAGAAACGGTTTCTATTTCGGTTTCGTTGCGGCTGGAACAACAACACAAAACATGGCAATGATAATCTCAGGTAATATTTATGTGCTTTATTTAATGTTAAAAATGTGACTTTGAATATCATTTAGTGCTCCCAGCTTTGTAACGTAGTCGTACTAAAAGCAACAATGGATAATTCACTTCAGATCTTGAAATTAAACAAATGGAAACAAGAACGTCCCGCCCACACGCTGTTCTGATTGGCTGTGGTTTTTGATTGATTTTGTCGCATCTCGTAGTCGCGTCGCGTCTGGTGTGGACAGACAAATTGCTTGACGCTGGAATCTTATCGCATCGCGTCTAGTTAGGACACGGTGTAACTACACGTGACGCCGCGACACGCAATAAAAGGTATCTTTTCCGTGTTAATTAGAGTTTTTGTCCTAACCAGCCACGACAGCGACACGCGATGATTCTATTTTAGTTTCTATTTCTGTGACGTCGCGGCTGGAACAACACCACAAAACATGGCAATGATAATCTCAGGTAATGTTTATGTGCTTTATTTAATGTTAAAAGTGTGTAATGTGACTTTGAATATCATTTAGTGCTCCCAGCTTTGTAACATAGTAACGTTAGTACTAAAAGAAACAATGGATAATTCACCTCAGATCTTAAAATTAAACAAATGGAAACAAGAACGTTCAAACAAGTATATTCTATGATAAAAATTGTTTTAGTAACTCAGTATGTATTTTAGTAATGTTTAAATGGTGTAATAATTTTATTATTGTAGGCTACTTATCCATTTCCATTGCAAGTGCTGTCAAGATTAATCTCTGGTGCCGTACACTTGCTGCGAGAGCCCGCCCACACGCTGTTCTGATTGGCTGTGGTTTTTGATTGATCTGTCGCATCTCGTAGTCGTGTTGCGTCTGGTGTGGACAGACAAGTTGCTTGTCGCTGGAATCTTATCGCGTCGCGTGTAGTTAGGACACGGTGTAAATGTTGCCTGGGCAACTAACTAAAACAAATAAGTTTAAAGGCAGGGTAGGCAATTTTCTTTTTATAAACACTTTTGTTATACTGCTTGAAACTCTCTTCACATTCTGATAGCAATCAATAATAGAAGTGGTCTAAATATTTAAAAATGTACATATATCTTCTGTGGAAGTCTCAGGACCAAAAAATGTTTATCCAATCATTGCATTCGGTCCGATATGAAGTATGAAAATAAAAACTCATTTGAAAATATTAATAAATACTATAATTGTAAATACAAAAATAACTAAATAAATCCAGAGTAGATGCCATACTTAATTTGATAAATATGAAAACAAGGCTTGATAGAAGTACAGCAACATTGATTCAACCAATGGCATGAGTTTGTGGCAGGGCTATTAAATGAAGAAACCTGTTTGTCGTTTTTCTTGCTATTTCTTATCGGCAGGGTAATGACACCCTTCACTTTTAAATATGGTGTCTACTCGGTCTATTGTCAACATGTATTGTAATTGTTTTTCTGTGCCGTTCTGTACTTAATAAAACTCATAATTGTGTCGTGTGTGCAGGTATCAGAGTGTGGCTGGCAACCTAGACGAGCTCCTACTCTGAAGAACTTGTACAGTATATGTAAGAACATGCATCAATGGCTCAAACAGGACCAGAGGAACATCTGCATTGTACATTGTCTGGTGAGCACACACACACACACAAACACACACGCACGGCTCTTTTCCACCGATATTACTACACTGTAAAAAAAAAAAAAAAAAAAAAAAAGTTGAATCAACTTAAAATAATAAGGCAACTTATCGCAAGCGCTTCTTTGAGTAAACTTAACCAACAGGCACTGAAGTCCACCCAACTTAAAATATTACATTAACATCACAAGTTGTCACAACATAAATAGTCATGTTTACCTAATGAATAACAGAACAAAATATTTTTTGTTTACTGAACACACATAGGCCTATTATCTATAGCCATAGACTGATTCATATATTTAAATAGTCTAATTAAATAAAAGACAGACCGTAACGGGTCAAATAACTTTTCTTTTTTATTATTTAAACAGTTTCTGTCCAATGCACCACGTCATTACAGTATCAAGTTCTGCATTTTAAGCATTTTACACTGAACTCAATGCATGTTAAAGAAATCCAGTGTTAATTATACCATAATCCATTAGCTGTCTTGTGGCATGAGGCACATTTGCACGTATTTAACATTTTTGGTTGATTTTTAAAGGAGCAATTATGTGAAAACTATATTGCATATTTTAACATCAACCTAAGAGTTCCTCAAAACTAAGTTACTATTGTGTCCAAGAAACCAAAACTAGTGAAAGCATCTGAGTACTGATTATCTGAGTACTCAGTTATTATAAATCCACTGTACTTTTTTTGTCAGAACATCAACATTGAAACTATTGAAACATTGAAATTACAATGATATGCCTGTAATCCACTCTTGACCTAGATCCTTGGACGTACCAGTGTCTACATAGAAATAAAATACAATTAGTTGAAAAACTAAGAACAACTTTGGCCAGAACAAAGAAGAAAAAGGAAGGGGGAAAAAAAACACTTTAGGAGAAATTCCAGCCTGAAGAGTGTTCACACAAAAATGACTTAATAAACAATGTTTTCTTTCAATGTATTAATTAATGTTAAGTATTCACTTGTTACAACCTTTGCCTTAAAGAGATAGTTCATGAAATGAAAGTTCTTTCATCACTCACCCCCAAGTTCACACAGGTTTAGAACAACTTGGTTTAGAATCTCTTTAAGGCAAAGGTTGTAACAAGTGAATACTTAACATTAATTAATACATTGAAAGAAAAGAGTATTGTTTTTTTTAAGTCATTACCTTTGAAAATAAAAAAAAACAATGGCCACTGGAAGAACGTCATTCAGATGTCCATTTAGCAAAGTTTTGACTTCAATGACTGTACTCTTGCAGAGCAGGTACCACCAAGATCCATGAAGATCTTTTGTATTACTTCAAAAGTATACTTAAGTTCTTTTGGGTACTCCATGTTGAGTGCATACAAGAGACCGAACAAGTATGCGAATGCTGCTGGCAGATCTTTAATGTCCTCAAGCACAATGGCCTCTTCCAGGATTATGGCCAGGTTGATAACAGTTGGCGGTGATGTGACAGCAGCAAAATCATCTTCAAGCATAGTAAGGATTCCGATCTTTACATCTTTGGTGCAGTGGTCCAGAGAATCAGTATCCTGGGAGAATAATGGATTTGAGGGGGGTATTATTATTAACTAACACTACATTATTAAAAATTGGTATTTTTGTAGACAAAGGTCTCAGATAATGAACCATGTAAGGGAACAGGCTTATTTCTAAATATTTTTTCTAAAATAAAAAATTATTTATTCACTCCATAACTTAATTTGTGTCAACTCCGTCAGACACACTAAAAAGCATGCTAATTTAATCTATCCAAAAACAATGTAAAATCTTCAGTTATGTAATATTGGTTTGATATGACAAATAACATAGTCGATTATAAAAATGATTAATACACACCAGTTATTTTGAAGAAAAGCTGGATTGATGAGGAACAACACCACTCCTTCACATCAGCATCCGCGGAATAAGAAACACTGCGCAATGAAATTAGGCCGTCAGTTCGTGAAGAGCACAATATTCATTATATATGACAAATAACATACAGTAGATTACAAAAAATGATTAATACGTACAAATTATTCTGCAGAGATTGATTAGGCACTTCTTCACATCAGCCATCGAATGAACTGTAACAGTGCTAAATTAGATTACGCCATCAGTTTGAGAAGAGCACAGTACATATGACAAATAACATAGGCGATTATATAAATTATTAATATATACCAGTTATTGTGCAAAAAAGATGGATTGGTTAGGCAGAACACACGGTCACTGGCTTCTTCTCATCAGCATCAACTTCTAGAAAAAAACGCTTCTCACCTGCATGAACTTCTGAAAAGCCTGTGCTGTCTCAAGCTGCGCATGCGTTCAATGTTCAAACTGCGCACGCGCTAACGAGAATCGCGAGATTCAATTAAAACTAAAACTTTGTAGTAAGATCAACAAAACATTGCACGTTTTTAACATTTAAGGAACAAATTTGTTAAATCAACTTAGTATTAT
Organism: Coreius guichenoti; assembly: GCA_039654105.1. NCBI lineage: Eukaryota > Metazoa > Chordata > Actinopteri > Cypriniformes > Gobionidae > Coreius > Coreius guichenoti. Next base: position 6,463,738 of record CM077169.1, on the reverse strand, counting down.
GCATGAACACTTCCAAAAATAAATATCTTAGTTCAATTTACTGTTTTATGTTTATTGGGAGGACTTTTTGGAAGTTGGCTTTTTTACAGTGTAGCTACGTTTACATGGACACCTTTTGTTTCAGTCGGAATGAATTCATTCCGACTGATGAATCCGAATGTAGTGTTTACATGAACGTTAGATAAAGTGTGCGCGTTTATATCTCACAAGCTTCAAATCTTTTTTTTTTTTTTTTTTTTAAACATCTTCACAGTTTCCTGCTGTTTGTGCATACTAACCATTCTCCTACATTGCTGCTTGTCTTTGTTTTGTAAAAACCAGACTTAATATTTATCTATTTCGGGTCCTAATTAGGAGACGACGAGCACATGAACCGTTGTGCCGTGCTGCTTTTATTTATCAAGCAGTAAAAATGCCAGAAACAAGGACTGGTGGGACGATGTGGTGGGACCTCAGTACTTCCCAGTTTCGTTTTTCAACCTGATCAAGTGTTTACATGTCCTCTCGATCGGATTAGAAAAGTTTTAAACCACTCCTTACAATCCGAATGAAATGTTAATCGAATTTGGCCAATTCATTCCGACATGGTTGCATGTGACTTTTTTTTAAATTTTTATTCCTACTGTGCTACTAGTCCGATTACATTTGGATTATTAAGGGTCCATGTAAACGCTAGGGGTGTGAATCGTCACTGGTCTCACGATTCAATTTGATTACGATTATCATGTCAACGATTTTATATATCTTCAATTTTCACTATTACTGCACATGGCTACGTTTTTTGTCAATGAATACAAGCAGTCAGATATATGAACTCCCTTTTTATTTTATCTGCTCCAAGAAAGTACACTTCCTGAATATAGCAAACATCAAACAACACTTAAGTCTGATCACAGCAGACGATAGGAGCATTTAGAACTAATAAAAACTAGTAAATAGGCTACTAAAAGCGCATGAAAATGTCAAGTAGTGTACTTAAGTTACAGTAACGCTCACACGCACGCACTCGCTCGCAAGCGCTCACACACACACATAATCCCCGTTTCCACTGAAATTACCCGGAACAATTTGTCCCAGGAACTTTTTTCCCAGGAATTTTTTTTCCCCTCAGACCTGTTGTTGTTTGCGTTTCCATCGCGGTCTAAAGTACCGTGAAAATTAGTGTGACGTAGGACTGCGCGCGGCTTTCCAGTTCCCACTGGATTTCGTCCTCCGCATAAGCTTAATAAAGCCTGAACCTCGTCATCGGTCGTTTTTTTCAAACTTCATTGTTGATTCGAATAGCAAACAACTCTTACTGCACGCACCGCAACAGACTTTTAGGTTGAAATAAAATGCTGCGTGAACTGAACCAATCAGCATGTTCAGCGCCCAAGTCCCACCCCTGAAAGTTCCTGAATGTTGAAAAAGTACTACCTCGCGAGCAGGGCCGTTTTGAGTGGGACATTTTTACCCGGAACTTCATTTAGACCCTGGATCCTGTGGTCGAAACACACCGAGTACCACCCCCAAGTTCCTAGTTATTGGGGAAAGTTCCTGCGGTGGAAACGCGGCTATAGACACACACACATTCTCAAGCGCACACACTCGCACGCTGTAAATGTTAAAATAGTGGGTGCTTTTTTTTTATTATTCACTTTTGTTTCTCCTCCCTCCGCCATTTTACGCTAGCACGAGAAGCGTGTATGCAACAAACATTACATTGTTGTCTTTGTTGACAAGTCATAATCTTAGTTTTGATAAACTATTTTAACATCCCAATTAATTTAATTCAACATCTTCAGAAGAAAAAAAATATGCAGGGGTATCCAAGTGTGTCTTTTGTCGTCGTCTTATTGTGTCCATGTGTTTTTGTACGCAGGATGGACGGGCAGCGTCGGCTGTGGTGGTTTGTGCATTCCTCTGTTTCTGTCGTCTGTTCTCTACGGCCGAGGCTGCAGTTTACATGTTCAGCATGAAGCGATGTCCACCGGGCATCTCGCCCTCACACAAGCGGTAACAACTTTTTTTTTTCTCTCACTTTTTTTCTTTGAAGTAAGACACACCACACACCAAAATTTCAGGACAGGTTGTTCTAGAACAGAAATACACTGGGGAGAACAAGTGTTTGATACACTGCCGATTTTGCAGGTTTGCCCACTTACAAAGCATGTAGAGGTCTGTAATTTTTATCAGATAATCTTCAACTGTGAGTGACGGAATCTAAAACAAAAATCCAGATAATCACATTGTATGATTTTTAAGTAATTAATTTGCATTTTATTGCATGACATAAGTATTTGATACATCAGAAAAGCAGAACTTAATATTTGGTACAGAAACCTTTGTTTGCAATTACAGAGATCATACGTTTCCTGTAATTCTTGACCAGGTTTGCACACACTGCAGCAGGGATTTTGGCCCACTCCTCCATACAGACCTTCTCCAGATCCTTCAGGTTTCGGGGCTGTCACTGGGCAATATGGACTTTCAGCTCCCTCCAAAGATTTTCTATTGGGTTCAGGTCTGGAGACTGGCTAGGCCACTCCAGGACCTTGAGATGCTTCTTACGGAGACACTCCTTAGTTGCCCTGGCTGTGTGTTTCGGGTCGTTGTCATGCTGGAAGACCCAGCCACGACCCATCTTCAATGCTCTTACTGAGGGAAGGAGGTTGTTGGCCAAGATCTCGCGATACATGGCCCCATCCATCCTCCCCTCAATACGGTGCAGTCGTCCTGTCCCCTTTGCAGAAAAGCATCCCCAAAGAATGATGTTTCCACCTCCATGCTTCACGGTTGGGATGGTGTTCTTGGGGTTGTACTCATCCTTCTTCTTCCTCCAAACACGGCGAGTGGAGTTTAGACCAAAAAGCTCTATTTTTGTCTCATCAGACCACATGACCTCTGGATCATCCAGATGGTCATTGGCAAACTTCAGACGGGCCTGGACATGCGCTGGCTTGAGCGGGGGACCTTGCGTGCGCTGCAGGATTTTAATCCATGACGGCGTAGTGTGTTACTAATGGTTTTCTTTGAGACTGTGGTCCCAGCTCTCTTCAGGTCATTGACCAGGTCCTGCCATGTAGTTCTGGGCTGATCCCTCACCTTCCTCATGATCACTGATGCCCCACGAGGTGAGATCTTGCATGGTGCCCCAGACCGAGGGAGATTGACCGTCATCTTGAACTTCTTCCTTTTTCTAATAATTGCGCCAACAGTTGTTGCCTTCTCACCAAGCTGCTTGCCCATTGTCCTGTAGCCCATCCCAGCCTTGTGCAGGTCTACAATTTTATCCCTGATGTCCTTACACAGCTCTCTGGTCTTGGCTGTTGTGGAGAGGTTGGATTCTGTTTGATTAAGTGTGTGGACAGGTGTCTTTTATACAGGTAACGAGTTCAAACAGGTGCAGTTAATACAGGTAATGAGTGGAGAACAGGAGGGCTTCTTAAAGAAAAACTAACAGGTCTGTGAGAGCCGGAATTCTTACTGGTTGGTAGGTGATCAAATACTTATGTCATGCAATAAAATGCAAATGAATTATTTAAAAATCATACAATGTGATAAAAATTACAGACCTCTACATGCTTTGTAAGTAGGAAAACCTGCAGTGTCGGCAGTGTATCAAATACTTGTTCTCCCCACTGTAGATGCTCTGTGGATTAATTCAGCAGAACATGAGCAGTGAGCCGCAAGTGTAACGGTTCTTTTGGTGCTGAGGTCACTTCCTTCCACGAATGTTCTTAGGCCTGCCAAGAGCTTCTGCCGAACTTCGCAAGCTCATGGGACTCTTTTGACTCTAACCAAGTGTGAATGTATTAGATGTAAAGGAAGTTACATAACCTTGAACAGAGCGTTCAATTCTGTTGCTCATTAGAAGCAAAGAGCATTGAGCTGCCATTAAAGGAATATCCCAGGCACTTTACTTTAATTTTTATATTTTCTATTTAGCTTTAATTAATTATTTTTTCAGTTTTAGTAATTTTAGTACTTCAACTTAAGTCAGTTAGTAGCCAAGGCGACATTTCTAATTTTTGTTTAGGTTTTTTAAGTTCAAATTTCTATATTTTAACTGATATCTGATTTCATATATCTAATATTTCAGTTCACAATTTTTTTTAATAGTTTTAGTTAACAATAACCAGGGTTATTATCATTAAACAAAACTAAAACCATAATGAAAACATTTTCATTACTTGAAATGAAATAAAATGTATAAAAAAAACTTACTTATTTTATTTCATCTAGTTGCAAAGTTTAAGTTCTACTTTAAGTTGAAGTACAAAAATAACTAAAACTTTATAGTCACTTTTATTAAATTAAACTAATAAAATTGTCAAAAACACACAACAAAATTACTAAAACTTTAAAATTAAAAAAGCAAAAAAAATCAAATTTAAAATATTAACAAAAACTACAATAGTATATCAATAATTAATACTAAAATAACACTGACGGTAACAACACTGGTTTTAAAGTTAAGTGCAAGTTAAGCATTTGTATTTCTGCACAGAAAATAAATTCAACTTGTTCTTTCCTTTTGGGAAAATCAAAATCATGTTTAGACTAATGCACTTACAATGGAAGTCTAGAAGACATTAGACCACGATAAACGTTAAAATTGCAAAAGTATTGCCTCAAGACTTAATCATTATATAAGTGTTAACATACGTCAGATGACTTGCTAAACTAGTCTGTGCAAAGTTAAATCCAACATTTTTCCTATCATGATCTTATAAAGCTGGTAAACATGTAAAAATACTCTTTTATTGAAAAAAAAAAAAAAAAGTCCAAATATTCACCTCAGTAATGCCTTTAAAGTTGAAAAGTACACTTTTAAGCAACTTTACAACTCAAGCAACACACATTTTTGTACATATCTCATGATATCTCCTGATGTGTGAGATCTGCTTGTGAGGATGTGGGGTTCACAGCAAAGATTGTAATGATCTCTGTTTTCACTGTTCATGAGAATGAGGTCAGACTTCTCATCCCACACCTTAGATGTTAGATGAACTATGATGATTTTGGAGGTTGTTAATGGTGCTTTCAAAGCAATCATCACTGTTATATTTTAAAATGTTCACTGTTGCTTTTTAAAACCTCTTTGTTTGAACCCCTGGTATGTTGAAGTGGTATATTGAAATATTTTCAAGCTATTATTTAAGGGGCTATTCAACAGTTTTGTAACATTTATTCCATTAAGAAGTTACAAATGTGTTGAATATTGCCGCTTAAATAGTGTTTTGGCTCAAGAACAGAATGTTGTGTTGTTCAGCTATAGATTTACACTAAAAGTTTGGAATAATATATATTTTTTTTAAATGTTTTTGAAAGAAGCCTCTTATGCTCACCAAGCTGCATTTATTGGATCAGAGATACAGTAAAAACAGTAATACTTTGAAATATTATTATTATTATTTAAAATAAGTGTTTTCTATGTTAATATATTTTAAAATATAATTTATTCCTGTGAAGCAAAGATGAATTTTCAGCATCATTTCTCCAGTCTTTAGTGTCACATGATCATTCAGAAATCATTCTAATATGATCAAGGTTTTCACATAAATATTAAGTAACAAAAAAGTGTTTTTCCATTATTAATAATTGAGCACCAATAATTGATAATTGAGAACCAAAATCATCATATTATAATGCAATAAAATATTACTGTTCTACTGTATTTTTGATCAAATAAATGCATCCTTGCTGAACATAAGACGTCTTTTAAATGCACCGGTCGTGTATGTAATCATAACTGTGTGTTAACGGATTGCATTAACCAGTGACTGTTGTTGTTGTTTGTAGGTATATTGAATACATGTGTGATATGATGGCAGAGGAGCCCATAATCCCCCACAGCAAGCCTATAACCATCCGCTCTGTCGCCATGACACCCGTACCGCTCTTTAATAAGCAGCGAAATGGTTGTCGGCCATTCTGTGAGGTTTATGTCGGTGATGAGCGCGTCGCAACCACCTCACAGGAGTATGACAGAATGAAGTAAGTCACTTCCAAACTGTGATGAAACTTGTCACATGATCCAGTGCTGATGGATTTGATGATAATCATCTCTAACTAACTTTTCCGTTTCTGCAGGGATTTTAAGATGGAGGATGGGCGAGCTGAGATTCCTCTGAATATAACCGTGCAGGGTGACGTCCTGATAGTGATTTATCACGCCCGCTCCACACTGGGTGGACGCCTGCAGGCCAAAGTAAGACACTTAGTGACCGATATTTGTGTATATTCTCCCCGTACATTAGCAAGATCTGAAATTAACAAATGCAAATAAAATAGAGTTACTGATCAGTTGGCCAGTAGCTTTATTAGGAAATGCATGATTATGACAAACACACCATTGCGCATTTTTTTTTTTTTTTTTTTTTTTTTTTTTATAAAAGAGTTTTTATTTGCAAGAAAGAATTTAATTGTTTGTATAGAGACACTATTTTTTACATTTTCAGTCTCTCCCTGAATAACCCAGAACAAACTGGCTTGGAAGAAATTAATTAAATTACTTTTAATAAATAAATACAATTAAATAAGTAAATAGATAAAAAAAATAGGGCTGGGCAATTTTTCCAATTAATTAGAATTTAATGTTCTGCTGCATTTTTTTAATTATTTTTAAATTGAGAAATCGTTAGCAAACGTTACATTTAGACATGTTGACAATACAGCAATGATAACAGTTAAGAGAAGAAAATGATCCGAAGTTCCGCTCTCGTGTGACACGCTCTATGAACGCAGAACATCACGTCTAAGCGGCTGTTCACACAGAATGCGATATTGTGTTGAAAAAAAGATATTAGATGCGAGTTGAACTTTCTTCTAACTTGAGCACCGTTTTAATACCGTTTCATGGGTGAGGCACTGCTAAAGACGCAAGACATGAGTGCAACAGCCAAACACGTCCACCAAACATAAAAACAACAGGGAAAATAGCTCAATGGAATGCAAAAACCGGCAAAGAACTACTACTGTATGTTTGATATTTCATGTTTGCATGATGGTGACAGGCTGAAAGGTGCTGTTACTTTCTGTTTTTACAAAGCATTTGTTGTTAATAGCCTATTACTGGTGTTATTTATTGCTATTACTTTTGGAAATATTTAGCATTTTTCTTTTTTTATATTATTTCTGAGTATATAGGCTATGTACAATATTTGCCTTCATATTTCATGCATATTTTCTGCACCATGTTGATCACTTCAGATGTGTGCTTTTGGAATAGAACTTTAACCAGATGGTTAATAAAGAGAATGTTACCTGAATCATACTGTAGTTACGTTTTTAAGTTGACTAGTTAAACATTAAAAAAAAAAAAAAAAAAATCATGAATCGGTCAATCGTTCTGAAAAAAAAATCGAGATTTAATTTTTTTGCCATATCGCCCAGCCCTATAAAAAATACAAAAAATATAACCATTCTGCATCTTCAACAAATGGTACCTCATTTGTCATAATTCCACCAATTTTAAGGCACCATAATGAAAATACAAGGAACAAAATTAAGATGGAGTTTCTGTTTGCCGCAAATATGTGAGGGATAGATGGTCAGATAATTAATTTGTCATAGGGAGAACATATAGATGAATATATACTATTAATGAAACAACGCATAATACTGTTTATGGACAATAAAAATTGTAGGATTTCTTATTTTATATATATTATTATACAAAGATTTTATATATAGTGTAATTGTATTTTGTATTGGTTTGTTTTGTTTTTTTTGCCCTGAATATAGCCTTTTCATATGATGTGGCATTAAATAAAACAGTAAAATAAATAGTGTTTTAGACAATAAAAATATTAATGGGCTGGTAAATGTTCTCATTTCAGTCTATTCTATTCCATTTTATTCTATAGCTTGCTTCCAACAGATCTTCACTCCTGAAGTTCCTGAAACCTGACCCTTTCCACTCATAATTCAGGACAAGCTATGACTGTTCATATTTTGTTAGTGCTTCTTAGTCATTGTCAGTCATTGCAGACATGTTGTGTTGTGTTTTTTGCAGATGGCTTCCATGAAGGTGTTTCAGATTCAGTTCCATACAGGCTTTGTGCCCAGAAACGCCTCCACTGTCAAATTTGCAAAGTAAGTTTCAGATTACTCTTAAAATGATCTCAGATCAGTTTCACTTTCAGTTGTATGTCAAAATGTGACGCTCTTTTAAAATTATGTGATGCTCTATATAAAATGATGATGTGATGCTCTTTTAAAGTGATGTATGTATTTACAGATATGATCTTGACGCGTGTGACATCCAGGAGAAATACCCTGACCTCTTCCAGGTACATGTAAATGTTGAGGTGGAGCCTCAGGATCACCCTAGCAACAAGACTACGCCCTGGGAAAACTTTGCCACAAAAGGACTCAATCCCAAGATCCTTTTCTCTAGCCGAGATGAACAGCAAGAGATCCTGACAAAATTTGGTGAGTTTTCTCTTTATTTGGTTGTTTTTTTCCTGATTCTTCAGGGTTCTTATATAAGTCTTAATAAGATATTATATAAGGTCCTTAGTAAGTCTTAAAATGTCTTAAATTCAGTTTGATCAATTTTAAGGTCAAAAACAGCCTTAAATAATATAGCAAATGTCTTAAATATCATTTTAGGACGTCTTAAATTTGGGAAAGGAAAAACAGGAATCAAGATACGGACTAATGTGATTTATATAACTTCAAAAGGCTATGATTTCATTAAAATGATTGTGAGCTGTTGATGATCTGCTGTTGATGAATTATGACAATGTTTACTTTATGGTGTTTATATTGTAATATGTTGCAGATGGTTGTAAGAGTGCATAATATTTATTCCTCGTCTATTTGAATGAGCAGCTGGAAGTAGTAAAGCATAGACATTTCAAAATAAGAGTCCTGGTCTATTTCAGACTTGCTTATAATTAAAAGTACTCTATTAGGCATAAAGTCTTTTTTTCTGGATATTATTGCTACTTTGGTTACACAATAAACTAGGGGTGTGGGATTAATCATAATTGATTTTCGATTTTGGCTTCCAACGATTATGAAAACAAGATAATTGAGTTAAACCGATTATTGTGCCGCTGCCGCATTCCATTCAGCGCACCTTCCTTTCCTTCACAGCGGTGTGCTTTCGTTCCTCCCTAAATGACCAAACTTAACATCCAAATCAGCCAAATAAATGTGTGTTGTAAAATGGAGTCTACTGTTGCTAAACTACGGATGTGTTCAATATTAAACAGTGTTGTTTAAATTGCATTAAGCCGTGAAAGAGACACTATTCCCCAGGCGGCTTTCTGTGTGTGCGCTCCAAGTCGGAGGCGAACGTGAATAAGCTAATGGGCTTCGGATACTCGCCTAAACAGTTACACATGTAGATGTCAAAATGCCTTTTTGGAGAGTATTCATGTAAACACAGTAGGTGATGTCTTAAGTAAACTTACACAGTTGAGAAAGAAAACGCGTGTGTATCAGTATATTGGATCCGTGCATTAGCTCTTAAAGTGACAGCAGCCTAATAAACCTGCTGCAGTCTGTCATTAATGATAATCAAACAACAAAAGACAAAGGGAAATCACTCACTGATCTTGACTGAATATTTTCAGCTTTAATAAGGATTATTCTATATTTAATGTGTTCAGTAAGACTATTCAGTGTTATATGGAGTGTTATTTTACATTTGATTATTCAATGTTTTTGTTGTAGACTTACAGAATATCTGAATGCCACTTTTAATACATCTACAAAACACAGTTTATTTCAGTTCTATTGTATTTATTTGTCTGATTTGTTTGTAATTAGTTTCTTTGTTCTTATTGTACTGCTGACTGCTTACTTGTCTTATGTAATTATTTTGAGCACATTTTTCTTGCATTAATTTACCTAGTATTAGTTTGTGCTGAAGTATTGATAATTGTGAAATTTCGATATTTAAAATTACAGTTATTACAAAACAGTGACAATATATAGGGGATAGGGAACGATTCAGACAGTGTAAATATGCTTTCCATTGGGGCGAATGAAGTCTGGTTTCACATTAGTGTCACGCGAACTGCAGCAGCGCACAATCTGTTCCGATCCAGAGACAGGATAACACAGAGCGGATCATATGCGCGAGTCGGCACAGACCACAAAACATATCCGACCCATTTGAATTCTGCACAGAATGCTGTATTTTAAAGCGATATGGAGGAGATTAGGAGGAGAAACGGTTAGACAGACTCTGCATTAGAAACAGCACTGATGATTAAAAGACACCAGTGCCATGCAGCAACATAAATTACACACTTTTCAAATTGCACATCCTCAGCACGATTATGATCACTGTTTTGCTGTAGTAACAGCTCTACAGTTGAACACTTCTACAGGATCTGCATGATGTGTCCCACGCTGTCTTACTGTTTCAGTGGAAATTACATCAACACACTGAATAACGCTGCATGTTTCAAGGAACTTCAGCGGGACTTAAAGCTCTCAGATACCCTGCATTCTTGCTTCTCATCTACATTATGATGTTACACATTTCCTATTAGTTTTAACTTGACATTTTTGTTCTTAATCTTTCTGGTTGATCAGGTAAGCCAGAGCTTCCACGTCAGCCTGGTTCAACAGCCTGCTACGCCTCTGAACCTTCCCAGCCGGAGCACTCGCCTGAAGGGCCACAGACCGAACCAGATTCCCCTTCTCCTCAAAGCACTGACACCAATGCTAACAGCTTCTTCCAGATGCTTGACTGGGAAGGTATAAAGCACATTTATAGCAATTTCAGTTAATAAGAACACAAAATCCTACACATTGTTAGCTGCCTCTGCACATTAAATGTGAAGTATGTAACTTTTTAAATGTTAAAACTAGGGCTGTCATGCTTCCTCAATTCGAGTGCTCGATTTTAAAAAAATCCTCAATTGCAAGCTACCTGTGATTGTGATTTTACTCGATTGCAATTTAACCGTTTAACCGGCAAAATATTGGAAGTGGCGCATTCCATGGACAAGAATCCATGAACCGCGTTATTAGACCGCTATCCATCTCTGCATATGTTTGGGTTGCTAACTTGCTTATAACTTTCAACTAGGAACGCAGTGTGCGCCATTTCACCAAATTTGTAACGTAAATCATTTATAAACCTACATCAATATGTTTCTAAATTTGCAAATTGTTGTTTTTCGTGATTTCAAAATAAAAATTTGAACCCTTGCTCTGAGTTTGCATGTTTTGATGTGACTGTAGCATTTTGTATCGTAAAGAAGTGGCCAAATATTAAAGATTAAGTGGAAATTTGAATTAAATGTTGTTTGGGCAATATTAAACAAGGATTTGATCGTGCTGTAAAGTGTAACAACAACAATCACCAGGCCGTTGTCGCCCCCCAAAACAGGCATTTGTTGTAAAATGTAATGTACGTAAGTTGATTGTTAAAACAAATGTAAATTACATAATATAAATAGTGTTGTTCAATAAAACCATATGATTACTTACTTTTTATTCTTAATTTGAACCAATTATTATTGCCTCATTGTTATTATATATGTATTGTAAGGCATTTTAAAGGCTATTGTTCACTTAGGTCTATTTCCATTACCACAAAAAAATATTATTCGAGTACTCGATTAATAGTCAAAATAATCAACCGATTATTTGAATACCAAAATAATCGTTAGTGACAGCCCTAGTTAAAAGTTCACAATCAATGAATAATGCTTATTTTATGCCCAGCGATTGCTCATGATCTACTATTGATGAATTATGACAGTGTTTACTTTGTGATGTTTATATTGTAATATGTTTTAGATGGATGTAAGAATGCATGTTTTATCTCTCTCATCTTTTTGAATGAGCAGCTGGAAGTGGTAAAGACATTTCAAAAAAGGGTCCTGGTCTATTTGGGCTTGTTTATAAATAAAAGTCCCGTATTATGCAGAAGTATGCGTCACGCCCTGTATTTTATAGCGTTTATTACACAGAAAGTGATTTTAGACTATTTGTTTGCGGACCATCATCATCCTTCCTTTCATGACATCTGCCAAACAAAGCCATTCTTTTTTCTTTTTTTTTTGCCTTTTATTATGATTTATGCACTTATTATTTGTACTGTATTATGATGTATTTACAGATGGCAGTCGGCATTTCGATCGCTCTGACAGCCAGTTGGATGACCAGGAGGATTTGAGTGGCGGCTCAGAGGAGGAGTCAGTGTCGTACTCCGCCCCCATTGATGGGACACTGTCACGTGACACCAGTGAACCGCTTTTCGAAGCAGATTTCACAACCACACCACCTGACCCCCAGCCTGACACGGAGGACCTGCTCGGCCTGAACTCTGACCCCTGTCCTCCGGCCGAGACCTCTCAGCCGGGTGTTTCTGCAGTGACTGGTTTGAAAAGTTCTGCTAGTAACAGTGATTTACTAAATGATCTCTTCGCCCCTCCATCCAACGCTGTGCCTCCAGCTAACACAGAAGACCTGATCGGAGAAGGTACAGGAGAAGATCTGTTCTTCTCCAACACGTCCAGCCAACCGGCACCAACGGCTAATAAAGGTAGAAGAGATTTTAAAGAGTGTTTAAATATAGTGTTCAGTAGCAAAAGGTTGCAAGTTTGACACCTGGAAGGCATAATAAAGTTTAAAGATCAAAAATCTAAAGAAATTCATATTTTGGTTAAAGAAAATAAAGCCTGTTTTAGGAACAATATTATTTTTGCATATGACCATTTTTTGACAACTAATTAATTCCATTTTCCTCTCAAATTCTCATTACTGTAATGATAAACATGTATATATTGTATTTATAAATGTTTGTACATAATCTTTTATGCATCATGGTGATTTAAAAAAAAAAATTTTATTTGTAATAAAAAATGTTTTGATACGTACTAGATGGAGAAATAGCACCAACATCAGAATTAAATTTAATTTAATTTAATTAAACTATTAAATTAAATAGAAGTAAAATATTGCCGTAGTATTACAAAAATTAGGGTGTTGTATTACAAAAATTAGAACTATCGATGAAAATAACAGATGCACTGAATAAAATAATTTAATTATTATTTTTCATTTTTTTCCTTTGATGTTGGGGTAAATATCACCTGGACATGTTATTTGATATTTTCCCCCATATTAATTATTATTATTATTATTATTATTATTAATATTATAATTTATTTATTTTATTTTATTTTTCAAAATATATTTGTACACATTTTTTCCCCAATTGTTCTAAATTACAATGACTTTTATTGGTGGTGGTTGAGTAGAGACCCCTGATATGATTGTAAAATATAAAAGCTTTATTCATTCGTTTTCTGTAGACTTCTTTGACCCCTTTGGTGTGGGGTCAGCATCTTCAGGGTCAGATCTGTTTGGTGACCTCCTGGGTTCAGACAGTGGAAGTAGTGGGTTCAAAGCTCCGTCTCCTGCATCCAACTCCAGCCTTTTTAACCTCAGTGAGTTCTGCTCTGATTTACATGTCAAAGTATTGTACTACTAAATCATTGTCTTATTATTTTAAAAAAGGTCAAAAAATTTGGTTATTGAGATCAATGATGACAGAATTTTCAGGTTTTGGGTGAACTATCCCTTTAAGCTAAGCTATTTATTTTTTATTAGGCTGCTTTTTATTATTATTTTAAATAGGGCTGTCACTAACGATTATTTTGGTAATCAAGTAATCTGTAAATTATTTTGACGATTAATCGTTATTTTTTTGTGGTAATAAAAATAGACCTAAGCAAACAATAGCCTTTAAAATGACTTAATACATATATAATATCAATGAGGCAATAGTTGTTTCAAATAAAGTATCAAAATCAAGTAATCATATTATAGATTTATAGAAAAACACTGTTAAAATGCATAATATAATATACATAAAATATACAATCATCTTATGTCCATTATGTATTATAACAAATTCCTGCAGAGGGCGCCAACGGCCTGGTGTTGTAACACTTGACAGTAGATCAAATCCTGGTTTAATATTGGCCAAACGATATTTAATTCAATGATAACTTAACCTTTAATATTTGGCAACTTCTTTAAAATAGAAATGCTACAGCCACTGTAAATTCTTGACTAAGTGATGTGGACATCAAAACATGCAAACTCAGAGCGAGCGTTTAGACTTTTATTTTGAAATCACAATGAACAGTTTGCAAATTTAGATATGATGTATTCTCCTGTGTTGGCGTAGGTTATAAATGATTTACCTTAGAAATCTGATGAAATGGCGAAAATTGCGTTCCCAGATGAACGTTATAAGCAACTCAAACTCACAGCATATGCAGGGAGTTTGAGACGCGCTTCACGCATGTAAATGATAACAGTTCATGTTGAGCAGCATCTGTGAACGGAGCCTCTCTGAGACGCACGTAACCTACACGCATGTAAATAATTAAAGCACTCAATAGCATTATCTGTGCTGTAGTAGGTTTTAAAATGGTTTTAATACATTATGCAGCTATAGAAAACGTTCTAATAATGCGGTTCATGGATTCTCATCCGTGGAATGCGCCACTTACGGTATTTTGGCGGTTACTCGACACGGGTAAATTGCAGTCGAGGATTTTTTTAAATCGAGTACTCTAATTTAATCGAGGAATCGTGACAGCCCTAATTTTAAATATAAATAAACATTAGTTTAAGTTCTGTGATGTTTTCAAAGTAAATGTTGGGGTGTCTGAAAGTGTTTTTCATAAAATATTTCATATAAAAATTCATATTTATAAAATATTTTGCCAGATAAGTTAGCAAGTGAGACTCCGAAGATGACATCATCAGCGAGTCAGCCTGATCTGTTAGGTGGGTGGGACAACTGGACCACAGGTGGAACCAGCACGACTATTAACATGACCACCGCTGCCAGCAAACCTTCTATGAGTGGTAGTCAAACATTCATTCCTTCATTCAGATATCCAGACCTTAAAAGCAGTTACTTGGTTAAGTTGGTAACACTTTACAACAACGTCCAATTTGTTAACTTTAGTTAATGCATAAACTAACAATAATATCAGCATTAAAAGGAAGTTGCAATAGTTTTTTCCTTCCCTATTGTTTTTTTCTTTCCTATTGACGTATATTCGAGTGAAACAGCTTCTCGAACGAAAAAATGTAGGGACTTGATTTTGTCGATGGGGAATTGATTGGATGGTTGTGGTTTGCTATTGATGGATCTCATGTGAGTGACAGGTTGTCCCGCCCTCACACCAGTAAACATGTCATCAGAGAAGAGAAGAGATGTCCATTATTTTGTTTAAAGATTACGAGGGCACGTGAATTTAAAAAATAAATTTGTCAGATAAATCATTTATAATAAACATTGTATTCCATGAAAAATATTAATTGTCCAATTTCATTTCATGGAGACTTTAACTAACAATGAGAAATATACATTATATTGCCAAAAGTTTTGGGACGTCTGCCATGCACATGACAACTTTAATGACATCCCATTCTTAATCCGTAGGGTTTAATATAGAGTTGGCCCACCCTTTGCAGCTATAATAGCTTCAACTCTTCTGGGAAGGCTTTCCACAAGGTTTAGGAGTGTGTTTATGGGAATTTTTGACCATTCTTCTAGAAGCGCATTTGTGAGGTCAGGCACTGATGTTGGACGAGAAGGCCTGGCTCGCAGTCTCCGCTCTAATTCATCCCAAAGGTGTTCTATCGGGTTGAGGTCAGGACTCTGTGCAGGCCAGTCAAGTTCCTTCACACCAAACTCGCTCATCCATGTCTTTATGGACCTTGCTTTGTGCACTGGTGCGCAGTCATGCTGGAACAGGAAGGGGCCATCCCCAAACTGTTCCCACAAAGTTGGGAGCATGAAATTGTCAAAAATGTCTTGGTATGCTGAAGCATTAAGAGTTCCTTTCACTGGAACTAAGGGGCCAAGCCCAACCCCTGAAAAACAACCCCACACCATCATCCCCCCTCCACCAAACTTTACACTTGGCACAATGCAGTCAG
Organism: Coreius guichenoti; assembly: GCA_039654105.1. Lineage (NCBI taxonomy): Eukaryota > Metazoa > Chordata > Actinopteri > Cypriniformes > Gobionidae > Coreius > Coreius guichenoti. The sequence goes on along the minus strand of CM077169.1, from coordinate 6,447,811 downwards.
GCAAGTACCGTTCTCCTGGCAACCGCCAAACCCAGACTCATCCATCGGATTGCCAGATAGAGAAGCGTGATTCGTCACTCCAGAGAACACATCTCCACTGCTCTAGAGTCCAGTGGCGGCGTGCTTTACACCACTGCATCCAACGCTTTGCATTGCACTTGATGTAAGTCTTGGATGCAGGTGCTCGGCCATGGAAACCCATTCCATGAAGCTCTCTACGCACTGTTCTTGAGCTAATCTGAAGTCACATGGAGGTCTGTAGTTATTGACTCTGCAGAAAGTTGGCGACTTCTGCGCACTGTGTGCCTTAGCATGCGCTGACCCAGCTCTGTGATTTTATGTGGACTACCACTTCGTGGCTGAGTTGCTGTTGTTCCCAATTGCTTCCACTTTGTTATAATACCACTAACAGTTGACCGTGGAAAATTTAGTAGTGAGGAAATTTCACGAATGGACTTATTGCACAGGTGGCAACCTATCACGGTACCACGCTTGAATTCACTGAGCTCCTGAGAGCGACCCATTCTTTCACAAATGTGTGTAAGCAGTCTGCATGCCTAGGTGCTTGATTTTATATACCCGTGACCATGAAAGTGATTGGAACACCTAAATTCAATGATTTGGAGGGGTGTCCCAATACTTTTGGCAATATAGTGTATTTTACAGCATTTATTTTTAAGCTTTGTTAATGTTAGTTAATAAAAAATTTTCTTGTTCATGTTGGTATTGGTAACAGATATAACTTTTTATCTTTAAAATGTATTTGTCAATATTGAGATTAACATTACCATTAATAAATGCTAGATAATAGAAGTATTGTTAGTTCTTGTTAACTAATGTATTTAAATAATTTTAACAAATGAAACCTTACTGTAAAGTGTTACCGTTAAATTTAACAATTACCCTGTTCATGCAATCAAACACTTCCTATGTTTACCAGCCAATCAGCTATTAAGATTAGTTGTTAGACTACTCATACACCAGTCATAGTAGCCCATAAAGTGTTTAATACGTTTATTTTTGAACCCATCTTTCTTTGTGCAGCCTCAGGACTCTCATCTTTCTCCAAGGCCAAATCTCAAAGCTTTGACCCCTTTGCAGACCTGGGCAACCTGGGCTCAACACTACCTGGTATGTTTTACTGTGTCAAATGTCTGTGTTGTCCCTTTATCAGACTACTTTGTCATATGTCATTCACATCATATAACTAACACTGATTTGTGTTTAGGCTCGTCCAGTGCTGGTTTCTCTGGTTCAGGTTATAAAGCGGCACCCTCTGCTGGTGGCCCAAAGAACTCAGGTCAGCAGTGGCAGAAGACTCCTCGGCCCTCATCTGGCCCAAACAAACCTTGGATGCCTCTTAACTCAGCGTCCAGGCAGCAAGCCCAGCCCTCCAAACCTGTTACCCAACCGGCTAAACCAAACTACGCCCCCAGCTTCAGTGTGATCGGTGGACGAGAAGAGAGGGGGATCCGTGGACCGACCTTTGGTAAGGCTTCTAAACAAATGAATGAAAGTTGCAAACACAAATTTGAAATTATGTCATTGCTAATAATTGTTTGAGCAAAAAACAAGATATTTAATCTCGTGTAATATAGATTTTTGTGCATGTTTCTGCAAAGTTACAAAGTCCATGGCAAAAGAAGTGAATCCCTCCATCAGAAAACACTTGCCTGAAACACCTCATTTGTAGTCCTGCCATTATTTCCATGACTTAAAGGGATAGTTCACCCAAAAATGAAAATTAGCCCATGATTTACTCACCCTCAAGCTATCCTAGGTGTATATGAGATTCTTCTTTCAGACGAATGCAATCGGAGTTATATTAAAAATGTCCTGGCTCTTCCAAGCTTTATAATGGCAGTAAATGGCAGCCCAAAGTTTGAAGCCCAAAAAAGTGCATCCATCCATTATAAAAGTACTCCACATGACTCCGGGGTTAATAAATGCCTTCTGAAGCGAAGCCATGCGTTTGTGTAAGAAAAATATCCATATTTAACAAGTAAAATATCTAGCTTCCGCCAGACCACCTTTCGTATTCAACTTACGAAAAAAGCGCAACTGATGCAACTTAGGACGTAGCTCAAGTGCTTTGAACTGCGAGAGGCGTTACACTTTCTTTGTAAGTTGAATACAGAAGGCGGTATGGCACATCGATTTGCTTCAGAAGGCCTTTATTAACCCCCTGGAGCCGTATGGATTACTTTTATAATGGATGGATACACTTTTTTTGGGCTGCCATTCACTGCCATTATAAAGCCTGGAAGAGCCAGGACATTTTTTAATATAACTCAGATTGCATTCGTCTGAAAGAAGAATGTCATATACACCTAGGATGGCTTGAGGGTGAGTAAATCATGGGGTAATTTTCATGTTTTCAGATTTTTGCCATAATCGAGCAGCCCGACTGAGAGGGCAAAAAAAGAATAGTATGAACTTCCAATACTTGCGTCATAGTTTACGTAGATTTAGTACTGCTTACAGCTGCTCATGAAGCCTTGGGAGCTGAAACTTGATTATGGTAAAGGGGCGTTTCTTTTCCAACCCACATGCTCTAAGCGGTTGACCAATCAGAGCAGACTGGAAAGCGGGCTTTAAAAAGACAGTAACTAAAACAGACGCTGCGCCCCAAATCGAATACTTCCCTACTATATAGTATGTGAAAAACAGTATGCCAAAAGAGTAGTGTGTCCGAATACATAGTATTCGAAAAACAGTAGGTGAAAAGTCCCCGGATGGCCTACTACTTCCGGCGAGATTCTGAAGTGTGCATACGATGGACACTTTACCATCCCGTCAGGGCCACGGGAGAGGATTTATGAATGGTCGCAAAGTAAATTAAAATTTAAATGTAGTACCTACTCAGACTACTCAGTACACGATTCGGATGCAGAGAGAGCGTTTCATGCAGGGAGTGAAATGAGGAGCTGCAGTTATGTACAGTAATATATTTTTGAACTTCTAATAATGTGTAATCATGTAAATGTATTCTAGCAGACCCCAAAAATAAAATTATAGACTTCTAATGGTGACTGAATGCAATAATTGTCATGGGCGATTTGGTGCATTTATGATGCATTAATACATTTCGTGCATTTGTTGTGGTTGTTATTGTGTGCTTTTGTTGTACAGAGTGTTTCTGTCCTTTAGGTCCAAAGCCCAAAGTGAAAGAAGACGACTTTGAGGATCTTCTGTCCACACAAGGTTTTGGCTCCAAACCTGACAGGAAGACACCCAGAACCATTGCTGAGATGAGGAAGCAGGAGCTGTCTAAAGACATGGACCCTCTTAAACTTCAGGTATAGATGACCGTTTGGCTCATTTTCTCAAGAACATATTTACTGCTGGATGTGCTTTGGGCTTGATGATGATGATTCTGATGTTTGTATGTTAGATCTTAGATTGGATCGAGGGGAAGGAGCGGAACATCAGGGCGCTGCTCTCCACGCTGCACACGGTCCTGTGGGAGGGAGAAACCCGCTGGAAGCCCATCAACATGGCAGATCTAGTCACACCTGACCAGGTGAAGAGGGTCTACAGGAAGGCTGTGCTTGTCGTGCACCCAGACAAGGTATGGGATATTTACATTACAGCAATGTTCAGAAGGCAAAGAAGGAAGAGAACGTATTTTAGTTTTTCATCAAAATGTATAAACTTAGCTGTGTCAGCAGAAAAAAACAATTCAGAGGCCAAGGCTGTATGGGCGGAGAAAATCTTTTTAATCAATAATATTCAAGTCAAGTCACCTTTATTTCTATCGCACTTTATACAATACAGATTGTTTCAAAGCAACTTTACAGTGATAAGGAAAGTAATGATTCAGTGATGCAAACAGAATTCAATTCTTCTGTAAAGCAGCTCTAAAAAGATAATAGTAAACAGTCATTATTCAGTTGAAACCAGTTCAGTGTTGATTCAGTTTGGTTCAATAACTGTGTAAAGTCAATTATGGAATGAGTTCAATTCATCTATAAAGCAGCTCTGGAGAACACAGTGATGTCATCTTCCAGCTCAGTTCAGTTCTCATACAATAGTGTCAGTGCAGTCAGATAAATAATATTGCATTATTATATTGCATGAATATTAACTGTCCTCAACTAAGCAAGCCAGAGGCGACAGTGGAAATCCGATTCACGATCCATTTAAACTTTTATTGTATGTATGGATGCATTTTAATTATGTTGATTATGTATTTGTCTTATTTATTGTTTGTCTTAATGTATATTTAATATTGTTTGTTTATTTAAAGTAATATATGGATAAAAATATTTTTTGACAGTAATACAAATATTAACTAATATTAATAAAATGATTTTCATTTCAATTTATGGTCAAGACAATAATAAAGAAATGTTAATTATAATTCATATATTAAGCAATATATTCATTAACTATATTATGGATACAAATATTTATTGACAGTAATACAAATATTAATTAATATTAATAAAGTATTGCTTTCATTTCAGACATGATCATTTGGGGTGGGGGATGTTTTTGTGTAAAGAAAATAAAGCAATATGTTAATTCATATATGAATATATTCATAAAAGTAACAATTTTTTCCGCCCCTGAACATGTTCTTGACATATTTTGAGTTTCACTCTTAAACTGTTGACTAGAAGCAGTTTAAAGTTGCTTATTTTCATTAATGATTATGAAGGTACAAAAAAAGAACTTTTGCATGGATTAATCGTTCACTATCAATCCAGTTACCTGCATTAAGACAATAAATAGGGTCAATTTTGATTTCATTCTGACTTCATGCCGCTAAAGAATTCAGCTTCTGACATGTTCTGTTGGTGTAACTCTCATCTTTCTGTCCAGGATCAATGAAGAAATAATGATTTTTTTTATTTTTATTTTTTTCCCTCTGGTCTTCCAGGCTACAGGTCAGCCGTACGAGCAGTACGCTAAAATGATCTTCATGGAGCTGAGCGATGCCTGGTCCGAGTTTGAGAACCAAGGAGGCAAAGCCCTGTTCTGAACGCGCTCAGTGAGCGTCTGCCAGGTGCAGCGTGCCCCCTACAGGCAGCCTGAGGCACAGCGCTCTCTCTCCACACACACACACACACACACACACACAGACAGAGAGAGAGGCTGACCAGTGGGACAGATCAATCACAGGAAGAAAACAGACCTCTTTCTGTTTGAGGAACGGACAGATCTCTTCCTGAACTACCACATGCTCTCTGAGTGAAACCTGTAGCGTTGGATTTCTCCTGCTTCAAAAGGGCACCATGCTAGCATCCTTTTGGCATTTGTAGACAAAATAATAAACCACACACAGACATACACACCTGAGACTACAGTCTGTCTTGCACTTCAAAAGAGCTTGAAAACGGATGGTTTCTGGGCTGAAGACAGACATGATTATCGCAGATCTATTTTATGCCATTCTATGCATCTCACTGTCATTCTTTCGTTTTCACCTTTTTGGTTTTCGATCAGTGTGGTTTGTCAAATATTGATGTAAATATTCACTCGACTCGTGTGTGTGTTTGAGGGTGGATCGTGTTCATGTGAAGCAAAAGCAGAGACTTCTGCTCTCCATGATGTGAAGTTTCTGTTGGACTTTTCATCACTTTCACTTCAGTTTTATCATGTTTCCACTGATCTCAAGTGTTAATTCTCTCCAGGCACCTCGTTGGAAGGTGTGTTTGTGTATTTGTGGGTCCAGGGCTCATTTTCTGCAGTCCAAAGGGTATTCCAGTGACCGATACAAACTTAACATCAACAAAACCTCTGAGCTTTCCATATAGGGTTTTTTTTTTTTTTTTTTTTATCTCAAGGACCAATCAGAAATGTCTGTCTTATTTATTGTCTTGAAAGCTGTACATGGCTAATGGATGGATACAAAAAAAGGACTAAAATATCAAATTTATTGTAAATGATGGAACAAACAAGCAGAGCATTTTGCAAAACTAAAATCATTCCAAAGCATCTACTAATATGAATGTGCTTTTTAAAATTATTGCTGGCAATTTGGAATGTAATTCTCTTTTTTTGTATTGCTTGTACTATTATCCTATTTTCAATGTGTTAGCAAGCCTTCACAATATTTTATTTGATGTTTTCATAATCTCTTAATGACACTAGAAAGTTTGCACCAATCCCTCAGGTCATCAGGCTAAATTCAAATGAACCCATATCCAAATAAATAAAAAGTCAGATTCAACTTATTAGACAATGGCGTTAGGGTGTAAATTAATTAGTGTTTTTATATATAGACCTTTAGCTTCTGATATTTTTTGTTATAGAAAAATCAAGGACTGGACGAAAATACTCATTAATTTAGACTAATTTATTCACGTGCGAGGCTTGCAGCACAGGAGGCGATATAGTCGGACTGAACCAAACCAAATCCTTCCATCTGTTATTGGTTTCTGAGAGCTCGTCCATCATGGAGTGAAAACGGCTGCTGTTAAAGAGACTGATGGGCTTGGTTCACTGTTTTGAGTGATTTTGGAAATGTTTCAGCTTATTCACCCTCCACCAAAGTCATAAACTGGAATGTGGCATTTCCATACAAAATCTTTACTGATTGTATTTAATGGGTTCTGATGTAAATGAATGACTTTGTTCAGTCTAAATAAATGTCCTTATACTTAAGTTATGGGTAAGATAAGTATATATTCACAGGATAAGAAGTATATGTAAGAAAATAAACAATGCTGCTGTATTTTGGTGGAGAGTGAATATTTTAATAATGACAATTTTCTTCCTCTTGCCCACTCACCTTTCCTTTGGATGTAAAACTACTGTTTCTCACCAGCTGCCTCCTGCAATGGAGAACAAAATCACAACACCATGGTCTTAAAAGATTTTTTTTTTTGTCATATTTTCTTTTGACCAATAAACCATAATCATGGTTTGGGTTTAGCTTGTCTCTTATTTGAGTCTATAGGTCATCTAATGATAAAAATAAGTATTTACATAAGTAAAATTCCTGTATGAGAATTAACATCTGAAGGTATGGCGATACCATATACATTTTTATACAACTGATCTTGAATGTATGCAAAATTGTGCACATCATGCACGTTGTCTATATGCATGAACTATATTTCAATATATATTTACCTCAGTTGATCAGTTTAACCATTTGCCATTCATTTTAAGTAGTATGCAGTACTAGTACATAGTCGTGGCTGTGTCCAAAATCGCCCCCTATACCCTCAAATAGGGCACTATTAGAGGAAACAGCCATTTGTAGTGGTCCGAAACCATGGTGGACATTATCGAGTGAACTCATTCAATCCCATGATGCATTGCAATAATGAGTGTACAACTGATGCACACTCAACCATAGACATATGAAATATGTATTATATATGTCTATGGCTGCATCCAAAATTGCATACTTTCCTACTATATAGTAGGCGAAAAACAGTATGTGACAAAAGAGGTATGTCTGAATTCAAAGTACTCATAAAACAGTAGGCAAAAAGTACCAGATGACCTACTACTTCCGGCGAGATTCTGAAGTGTGCATACGGTGGACACTTTACTATCTATGGAAGCTTGTTTCTGCCACAAGAATAAATGAAAAAAGTAATTGTGACTTTTTTCCTCAGAATTGCATGATATAAAGTCGCAATTGCGTGTTATAAAATTGCCAGATATAAACTCGCAATTGCAATTACAATTCTGTAATATAAACAGAACTGTAATATAAAATTGCAATTGTAGTTTACATTTACAATTCTGACTTTATAACTCATAATTATGAGGAAAAAAGTCGCAATTATCTTTTAAATTTAAACAAGCTTCCATAACTATCCCATGAGGGACAGGAGAGGATTTATGAATGACAGTGAAGTGACATAACTGACTCTGGTAGGTCACGTGATAAGGACAATATGGCGGATGTAGTACGTCCGGATTACATTCATACTACACACATTCATACTTTATAGAATGTACTTTTTTTTAGCAGTTGTGAAGTAATTACTTATTCAAAATAAGTACCTACTCAAGAGAGTATGCGATTTCGGACACAGCCTATACACTCAACGTCCATCCATTTTCCAAACCGCAGGTCCAATGTGGCTACAGCATAATATCATAGCATTCCTTTTTAATTGATTATTTAATTAAGGTTTATACATGCTACTTTCCATGACAGAGTTTAAGATAAATCTTTTCGTTGCTACTGGAGCTGCCAGTTTGCTGAGTTTTAAGTGATTATTAAACAGTAAGCACAAACTATGAAAGCGGCAGCCCTTCCGGCACACTCAGTGTATGAATTCACTCACTCGTTTTCATTCTCTCCTTCAAGTGGACTATATTAAAGAGTAATGTAGGGAATAGTGATTGAGGGTATAAATTTGAACATCTGTGGTCTCAGGTCACGCAGCATCGCACGTCATCAGTTGCGTCAGAATGCGCAGATCTGTGACTGCAGACATCATTGACCACAATGCTCTTATTATGAAACTAGAAACTTTTCCGAAACTCTAAAGACCTACATAATTTGCAACTAACACAATTTAACTTTAATCGAGAACCATTATAATACTAACTCAAATGTATAACCTGCATACTGCTTAAAAAGTAATAAGAATTTTAAACAAGTTGTGCTACAAGTCTACCCATCTAAAATGGACTAAAGTTACATTTAAGACCATCATCCATGCAGCAAATCTCTTGATCACCAAACCTGCTCTAATCATCTCGGGTTTTAACCGATCATATAAGGAAAATTGACAGGATCACATGAAGAGTTCGCTTGCTTGTTGATGGCCGACTGGTTGTTCGCGATGTGTGAAGTAAACTACTAAAGCAGGCATTAGGCCTTTAAAATAAAAGTCCCGTTGCAATGATTTACAACGACCACCGGGGGCAGTCACGTGTTACTTACTGATGAACACAGCAAAATTGTTTTCCTCTTCATCGTTCAAAATTAAAAGTTCTTAATGTTTAAATACTATATTTAAATCCATTTTAAAATCGTATATGTAAAAATGCATTTACATCACAATCATTTAGCAGACGGTTTTATCCAGTGACTGAAGAAAAATAAGGGCAAGACCAAACAATATTAGTACTACAATATTGAATTTCAAGAGTAAACCACAGTACAAACGCAACAGCAATGTATCTGTGGAAAAGTAAACAGATTGAGTGTTTTATTTATAAAATACTTAATTCAATTCAAATGTATTGGTATAGTGCTTTTTACAATATAGATCATTCCAAAACAGTAAGAGTAGTGCCTTATCTCAAACCAATCAAAACAAGGTTACAGGGGGAAAAAATAATTATTATAATTATTATTAAAAATTACAGCATTCTAGTTTAGTATTGTAAGATGAGAACATCCAAAGTTGAGTGATGTGGGGATGAGGAATATCCTATTGACAGCTGAAGTTAGAGATGTAAGTGTTGGGTTGATAGGATATTTTTTTGAGCTACTGGACCTCAAGAAGGACGTCCCATGTTGTGGGTGGAGACACAATGTTCAGTGCAAAAAAATAAGGTTTTAAAAAAAAAAAATAAAAATAAAAAAAATATATATATAATAATAATAATAATAATATATATATATATTTTCACTCTTTTTTGCTTTTCCGCTTTGATCCAAAACAGCAACGCATTATGAAGAATTTGCACATTTTAAAACAGACGTAGAGGACTACAGTCAGGATAGTGAAAAGAAAAGCGAACACATCCAGACAGTGGTACTGGTACCAGGTAAGGTTGTGCGCTTCTACACGCAGGTGTTTAGCACCTTTATTGCGCATGACGAACTCAATCCAGAACACCGACTCATCCAAAGGCTTCATTGGTCTGTCATGATGAATCCTGGACAGACGCATTGCATTCTCTTTATACCTGTGGAGAAGATGACAAATGCTCATGTCTATACTGTATCTGTGTAGTGCAATGGAGAATATAGACTGACATCTAGACTGAAGTCCACAGTCCTGTTATGGAATGGCACCAGTGTAAATCAAATGATATGAGTGACTTACGAGGGGTCATTAATGGCGGCGTTGAGTCCATCCACCAGCTCTTGCGGCTGCATGGTCTTGATGCTGTCCATAACAACTGCAACCCCTTTGGCCTTCATATGAGCCAAATTATCTGGCTGGTCACCAAACAAGGGGATCCCGACCATTGGAACAGCATGATATATGGCCTCATATATGCCATTAGTGCCTCCATGAGTGATAAACGCTCTGGTTTTAGGGTGGCCTGAATCAGAAGACAAACAACACCAGAAGGGGACAGTTTATTGGGCAAACTCCCAATTAACAAAACTTTTAAAGAGGGAAACTTTTTTCTATTTCATGCATTCTGACTTTACACTGTTAAAGAGTTGGATTCTCATGCTAAACATGGCCAAAATTTCAAAATACGAGTTGGACACATGACGGAGTATTTCTGTGCCAAATACACTCCTTCAGGATTCGAACAAGTTTTGGAATGTTTTTTTTTCGAGTATGGCCCTGTATGACGTCATAAAGGGCGGAATTGCTTGTATGGGCACTTCTCCCGGATGAGCGAGTGCGCATGTCAAGCAGAGCGAGAGCAAGAGCGCGCACATCAACGAGCTTCGTTCGGGTTACAGGAGCCGTCGGCAGCGCTGTCATTTTATTTTTAGAACGAAATCAACAATGTCACTAAAGAAGTGTGTTTTTGGTTGTGAGGGAAAGATAACCTTGTTCAACTTCCCAAATAACTCAGCGTTAAGCAATGGAGTTCTGCAAGTGTGTTTGTTTGTTCCCGGTCATGAGTCGAAACCGCAGGCGGTGAGTGAAACTGCATGTGTGTCAACAACACGAACGTATAGTGAATCGAAAGTTATCCAGGGATAATGCCATGATGTATTTCATGTGTGTGTGTGTGCTTGTGTCTCTTTAGCTCCGCCCACTGCACGCCTGCATGAGTTCGGCTGTTTTCGGAAAAGAATCAGTACAGCGTATCTGTCATATTTATAAATATTATTATAATATTTATAAATATGATAAAACTAAAGACTCTTCAGAGATATGAAGGATGCAGTACTACTCAAGATTAACATGAGATTGGCAGAAACTGTGTGTGTTATGTACCCTTTAACAATTAGGTTCATGTTTTTTTAAACCCACCGCTGACCCCATTTACACCCACTATCAGAGTGTTAATGTTTAATCATTTTAATATTTTTATTTATTTTTTATTAAAAAAAATATATATATAAAAAGTCACATACAATCATAAATTATAATACAAACCCAATAAATCATTCTGAGGGATCCACTTATAGATTCTGGTGTTTTCACCAAGAGTATCTGGCTTCTCTCCACCGTATCTCCATAAGACCTGCAACACACGTGCACAACCATACTCTCAACTGATCAGTGTATGATGACAAAGGGTACGTGTCTCAATCAGCTCCCTAGTTCAGTAGTCAGGGCACTGATCAGGGAGTCGGCCATTTTAAAAATCGCAGAATCCTACAAGTGCACTGAAACATTTGCACTCTAAGGCTGGATCCCAAATGGCACCCTAAACCCTCACGGTCTTCCTCTGAGTCCGCACTTTCATGACGTAATGCCGCTTTGACTGTCGGGTAAAGTCCTCTGAGTAGTGCGCAAACTTGCAAGCTTAGCTGAAGTGTGCATCGAGAGCGCACCCTTCTGAAACCTAAAATGATGAATGGGACACCCTACGGTCTCGTGGACTTAACGGACATGCTCACGCGGCAGCCATTGTAAGACCACAAGACCAAAAGTGAATAGAAGTGTGCCATTTGGGATCCAGCCTAAAAAGTCCCACAATGCACAGTCAAAACCAGGGAGCATCTCATTATTTTCCTTTAACGGAAGTTCTGAAGCATGGAACATAAATCATGTGAGCCAACTTAATACACGATAATACGGTTGTTGTTTTTTAAAATACAAACCATTATTTAATATTTCAGCATAAACATACATCACTAGGCAGGTAATGAACATAATCTAGTTAACATTTATCATTTATTTACAGCTGAAATGTTGCACATATATGTAACAAGCAAAGTATTTAACAATGTACTTTAAATAATAACATTAAAATATAATGTCAGAAAGATATCAGCTCTGCTGTTGTTCATAAATACCAGTAGTGATGTTATACAATAATGTATGTTATACAACGTTGTCATGTTGCCAAAAATAGAGTCTTCAGTGTCCTAATGTGTAGCAAGTCAGGATCCTTAAGGTCCTTACTGGTGCCCAAATTTGTGTACATAATATACTGATTCACGACCTATGAAGCTAGGGAGCTGATTGAGATGCACCCAATGAGATTATAGAATGAGTAAATGTGAAACTATAATGAGAACTGAACTGTGAACTTTCCCTCATTAAAATCACATAGAGAAGCAGTGCTTATGTGTTCATGATATTTGGGTGGAACGGATGTAAGAATGGTCAAGAATTACCTTCTGTGGGATCTGTGCCAGTGCAGAGGCGATCCTATTGCTCGTCTCTTTGGGCATTTTGTCTATCAAAGACCCCAGAGTGAAGACCACAATCCCATCATCCCCTGAGCTCTGTACAAACTCCTCCATGTCCTACATATAAAAAGACATCATGAACTTGGTGTGAAAATGGACTCTGCATAATATATTTTTGCAAAATCTCAAATATGTCTAAAATAATGGCGGCACGACCAGTGTTATTTGATAGCCCAAGGTAACTGCCCATTCACACGAAGGACTAGAACTTTGAAGTTTTAATAATAATTCTAATTCTATGAGAATAGGGAAGTCCACATCACAGCAATGGATAGCCAATCAGAACCCAACCGACTTTAAAGAGCATGAGCATTTAAAGAATCAGATGACATCATCCGCTGGTGTGGACACTAATATCGTTATAGTTATCTTTATAGTTATAGTTCTTGGTGTGAACAGGCTTTTACTCTTATGAGCCAGTTCTTTTAATGAATAATTAAAAAAAAAAAAAGAAAACTTGTTATCCAGAACTGAATCCATTCAGAGCAGTTACTGGATCAACAACATCTGACTCACTTAATGAACTGCAAGTTATTTGAGATCATGATAACTCTCTTGGACTTACGATTCAAGTCATATGTAATTCAGATCTTCGATTAACAGCAAAGGGGCAGAATGTTCAACAACAACAACAACAACAACAACAACAACAACAACAACAACAACAACAACAACAACAACAACAACAACAACAACAACAACAACAACAACAACAACAACAACAACGCACCTTGGGTAATGGCTTGGCAGGGGTGCAGTGAAGCCCTCCAATGTATTTGAAGTTGGGCAGGAATGGCCGTGGAAACTCAAAATCCCAGAAGGTTCGGATTAACCAGATATCAGCTTTACCCATCATCTCACAATAGGAAGTGGGCCGTCCTGAAATGAGGAGGTTAAATACAAGATAAGCTCTTTCAACAGCATTTGTGGCATGTTGATTACCACTGAAAATAATTTCGATTTGTTCCTCAGATGAAACAAAATGTGTTTACAGTAAGGCACTTTAAAGGGAACCCCTTTTTACAATATGTAATATAAGTCTCAGGTGTCCCCAGAATGTGAAGTTTCATCTTAAAATATCCCACAGATCATTAATTATACAAATGTTGTAAATGCTAATTTTTGAGTTGAGTGCATGTATCTTTAAATGCAAATGAGCTGCTGCTCCCGCCCCGATTTCCAGAAGAGGGTGGAGCCTGTACAGCTCATGCCTCGGATACTCTGCCAAAAACAAAATCTGTTTGGTTGTTATTATCATCTCTACAGCGGCCACGCTCACGTGACATTGCAGTTCTTCGTCATCTTGAAAGTTAATTATTTGCATGCGTTTTAAAGCCATAACTGTTTAAACTTCTGATATATGGTTTTCTGAGCACACACAGACAAAGCACGCGCACAGAAAGCTGGATGTCAGACGGCGCGCCGTGCGAGTATGAAACTGATTTAGTATACTTAAAGGGATAGTTCACCCAAAAAAGTGAAAATTACCCCATGATTTACTCACCCTCAAGCCATCCTAGGTGTATATGACATTCTTCTTTCAGACGAATACAATCGAAGTTATATAAAAAAATAAAAAAAAAAAATGTCCTGGCTCTTCCAAGCTTTATAATGGCAGTGAATGGGGGTTGAGATTTTGAAGCCCAAAAAAGTGCATCCATCCATCAAAAAAACACTCCACACGGCTCCGGGGGGTTAATAAAGGCCTTCTGAAGTGAAGTGATGCGTTTGTGTAAGAAAAATATCCATATTTAAAACTTAATAAACTAAAATAACTAGCTTCCGACAGACAGCCTATGCAAGACGCGATGTAGGATGTAGGAGTAGCGTAAGCTTTGACGCATCTCGCGGTTCAAACAAACAGGGCTGGGAAACAAACTCAAGCCCCTCTTCTCTTATATCGAAATCTGAAATTTCTCTTTAAAATTTTTGTTTTAGATTTCCAGTTCATGACCGGGATTTTCTTTTGCTCTATCCTCTGCGCTTCCGCGTTCGTCAATACGTCATGTCTCAGGTCAGGGGTTACTCTTTCGCCGTAAATTGATGTGTAACGGCTTTTAAAGTTTTAAATATGGATATTTTTCTTACACAAACGCATTGCTTCGCTTCAAAAGGCCTTTATTAACTCCCTGGAGTACTTTTATGATGGATGGATGTACTTTTTTGGGCTTCAAAATCTCAACCCTCATTCACTGCCATTATAAAGCTTGGATTAGCTAGGACATTTTTTTTTTAATATATATAACTTTGATTGTATTCGTCTGAAAGAAGAAAGTCATATACACCTAGGATGGATTGAGTAATTGCAGTATAAATCTACTATACTAGCAGTTTACTGAGAGTATACTTCAAAGTGTACTTTCATAAATGAAAAAATTTACTACAAGTATTTAACTAGTAATCAGTATACCTGTAAGTTCACTTAATGAAAAATGTATAGTTGTAAACTAGTTGTGTACTCAAAACTTAAAGTATACTTTTATACACTAAAAAGTGGGCCAATTTAGTCCCAAGTAGTACTGCAACACTTACAAGTATACTACTAGTATATTGATATTAGTATACTAACTGCATAAAGTATACTTAAAAATATACTTGAACTTTACTTAAAGGTACAATATGTAGTTTTTTTGCCGCTAGAGGTCGCCTATTCAAAACAAAGGCGTAGCTTGATGACGCCAAGATTGAGAGCGGATTCATGGGAGATGTCGTCTTCACCTCACAGCTGGTAGAAAAGAATCGGGACGGGACTTGGGCAGAAATCATGTTCATGGATGAGATTATTAACGTTACTGTAGTATGAAGCAGAGCAGGGCCGAGTGCTGTGGGAGCTGAATGAGACCGCTGGAGTGATTGCTAATGAGAGACAAGCGCAACACGCGGCTGGAGAGCAGCGGAACTTTTATTATGCCACAGTCGCCGCTTCCGCTTATTCCGGTCAAGCGTATGTGGGGTAACGAAGCTCTGTTTTATCATATTAGATACATTTGAGTGTGTTGAAAATGATGTACTAACGTTTATCTGTGTGTTCGCTCGGCGGCTACTATGAGACACTTGCTGCACACTGCAGTGAGCTAGATTGATATTAGTCAACATGGTACTTGCGGTAAATCAAAAAAACGAGATTCAAACAATAACACTAAACGTGTTGAGCTATATAACAATGATTGGTTTTCTGTCGATTAATGTATCCAAACAGTTGTTCCCTTGTCTAATAAAACATATAATATGTTTCTGGTGTTTCCATGGTTTCTACAAAATAAAACCGGAAATCGAGCAGGTATGATGTCATTCCTGGTAAAAAAGGCTTGATTCTCTACCTGGATTTAAACATTTTTGAAAACATCTGGGATAATGTAAGTACACAAGTCAACAAAATATAACACTGTTCTAGTGGTTTTTGGATATTTTAATCCAAAGATCTTACATATTGTGCCTTTAATAAAAGTGGGAAGTATTTATTCTTTTGTAAGTGTTCCTTTAACTCACCAAAATATTCTGTGTAGTAGTTGTCATATTTTTTCCAAGCAATAATGGCAAAAACATCTTGAGAAAGGAAGAACAGCATATTGATGATTCGCTCTGTAAAGCTCATCTTGTCAGTGAGTTTACTCATGGCTCCAGGGACAAATGATGGTGGAGCTGGTATCTGACCACACATCCGCTCTACAGTGTGAGCGATGGAGAATCGTAACGTGTAAACCAAGGGAATGTCCAGCTCTTTAGCCACAATATCGCTGCACGGGTAGATCGGATCTGACAAAACAACATCAAACTTTCCATTCCGCAATTTGTCCATCATCTTCGGAGATTTCAAAATGCCGTCACAGTATGACAGAGACATATCCTGAAGTTTGGAAGTAATCTCGTAGACTTTAATTTGAATCTGCAGTAAGTTTAACTGATCCATCTCATACACTGAGAAGTGCAGAAAATCCTCAAAGAAGTCTCGCATCTCATGTTCATCCATGGACACGTTAAAGGGCTGGTAGGAGAAGCGATCCGATTCTTTAGCTTTCATGAGGAGAGAGACATTCGGCACCAACACCGTGACATCGTGTCCCCTGTCAATCAATGTTTCCAACACAATCTTCAGATTGATCCAGTGACTGCCCTCAGTATACCAAACTAAAATATTCCCACATTCTGCAGGGCTGAACACAGTGAGTAAGAAAAGAAAACCGACTATGAGTCTCATGATTGCCAGCGAAAGTGTGAGATCAACTGTGTTCCGCCTCAACACGCACTGCAAAGTCAAGGCGTTCATATATCGATATTCAGGTAAAAAGCTTTAGGCCAATGAGGAAGTTGAAGCAACTTCATACACGTAGCTTTTATCTTCTTTTGTGATTAATACCTGGGGGAAAGTACAATGTAGGCTACGATCTTTCAGCGTATTTGTTCTATAGACACTTGTTTATCTGATTCACCATAACTGAAAACTTAACGTTTCACATTGTAGTTCCTGCATATTCAAATTTCGCAAGGGCCAATCCCCTTTCTCTATTTATGGCTTTCCGCGTTCACTTTGAATGTAAACAGAGTTGATTATCAGTAATTTGAACGGGCAGAGCAGAGAGCACAGTTTCTGTGAGTAGGCACATACATGGACCTTTATGGCAAGCCGTTTTAGCATTTAATGCCCTTGTCTGTAGCCTACTCGGGGCTGGTTCTAGACATTTGGAGGCCCTAGGCAAAATTTATGTTGGAGGCCCCTGGCACCACACCACTCAAAAACCAAATATGATTCCCAACGTTTTTATTTATACGGTAGCTACAACGGGGCTGAAGGCACACCTTAAGAAAAATGTGTTTTTCATTACTCCCATACAGGCCCGGACTGGCCATCGGGAGCACCGGGTGAATTCCTGGTGGCCTGGCAACTGATTTGGCCCACTGCCCTCTTTCTTTCTTTTTTTAATAAATTATTTTAATTATATTATTGCCTTTTTAATTATATATAATTGCCCCAATGCACTAAAGTGATAATTCCTGAGTTCGGCATTTGAAAATAAATCGATAATAAATCATGAAACGGTTAGTCTTGACTGGCAACGCTACGATTCAGCTCGTGTGAGCTCTGCGTTTTAAGCGTTTAAGCTTTTTAGAGAAGAAGGAGCAAAATTACTGACCTCTTCAGGGCTTCAAATGCAGGTCAGTTTCACCTGTAAAAGGCTACTGTGGTTTTGTCATCTTTAACGTAGCTAAGTATTAAACTGCTAGCTGTCACAGTCCTTTCTGTTCAGTTTCAGTTATCATGGACATTCAGTTTTTCATTTGTCACGTGTTTCTTTGTTCAGATTCCCGCCACTCATCTGTGTCCTTGGTTACCGTCATTATTAGTTCATATGTGTCAGCTGTGTGTAGTCATCATCCTCGTTTGTGTTCACTATTTAAGTTCTGCCTTTTTCAGTCACTCCTGGTCCGTTCACCGTCTTAGTTAGAGTGTGTTGCTGCCTGATTGTCTGTTTGTTAGAAATACTATTAAACCTGTCATTTTGGATTTATTCTCTTTGTCTGTGTCTGCCTTCCGGCAACCACTGTGACACTAGCAAATGTTAGCCAGTAGCACCCAATTACTATTGTCATTCAAAAAACTGTATGCTAAATGACATCATTATCATCTATTGTAAAGTTTAAATTTAGCAGACAGATATTGACATCGATTTATACGTTTGAAGGGAGCTAGGGCAGACCGCAACACAAAAATATTAGTAATAATGCAATAACTTGTTCAGTATTATGATTATTCTATAAAGATATTGTCATAATGTATTTATTATTGTACTAATTTTGACATTTAAGCAATTTAGAATTTTTTGTAAATATATTTGCATGAAATATGGTTCCGAAATATGGTTCCAAAATTTGTTGTGGGTGTATGGAATGGCCTGGATGGGTGTGACATTTCCCGGCCTGAAATATATAGGCTATGTTTGTATTGAACATTTATGGAGCAAGAGATTTTGTGTGAAAATAAATCATAAAAGTGGTTTATTTTGTTTAAAAATCTTTTAAATGTATAGGTTGGCGAAGGGGGCCTTTTACCCCACACACGGGGTAAAACCAGCATGGGGCAAAAGGCACACACAGTATTGGAACAAATACTTTAGCTAAAATAATGTTTTTAATAATGTCTAAGTTAATACTTGTCTAAGTTAACTTTAGCCAAGTTTGAACTATTTCCTGTTTATTTTGATAAATAAAATAATTCATTCTTGTTCAATAAATATGCTGTTATTAAAATATGTTAATATAGAAATATATTTTAAAAATATAGAAACAAAATCTTTTTAAAATGTAAAGATTCTGAAAGCATTGAAGGAGATCCCATAATTAATATAGATTTACAGTAGTAAAATTTTAATTTTAAAGATTAATATCATATTTTTAAATATGATGGTTTCATTATAAATATGGTGATTATTTCTAAGGTGACACCCAACTTAATATACAATATTTACAATCTGAATTTATTATCATGTTAAATATGGTGCCTTTAGCCCCAACAGCAGGGGTGCCCTTTACCCCAAATACCATACGTTTACATATTCTTCCGTTATTGAAACACTGTTGCTTTAATTACCTTGAACAAAAGTGAAAATTGCTACTTAAATCTACAACATTTTTAAAAACCCCAAATATCAGATAAAATTAGTGCAGAATCTAGAGGAAAATAAAATCAAAGGAGCTTTTTACCCCGTGGAGCCTTTAGCCCCGTTGTACCCTACTACATCTGTTTTTAAAATGTGTATATTTTTACTTCTATGTCCATATTAATCCAACTTTAACTAAGGTAATTTGTTTGTTGACAATGCTATATATATATTTGTTTCCCATAGGATTTAGTAAAACTGTGGTGGGTGGACCGCAGTCCCTCTAGGGGGGTCTGGGGGCATTGACTGTACTTTGACTGAACTTTAAAGGGGACTCAAACCTCTTTTTAGTTGTGATATAGTGTCTCAGTCTACATTACACTACATAATACTACTACTGATAATAATAAAAAAAAGAATAATGTTATATGTAATATAAATGTAATATTATTCCTATGACAGAGTAATAGCCAACAAATGCACTAAAAAATAAATTAAGCTTTCATAATTAGTTTTGTCCTAATTTCTATACATGCAAGAGATAAACCCGTGAGCTTTTATTTTGACGGAAACTGCAGTCGAGCTTTTATTTTGGTGGAAAACAAGTTTACAAACGCGTCTTCAAAAAATCTAGTGAAATGCTGAAACTGTGCGTTCACACCGCCGCCGGCGAGAGCATCAAAATTCGCTTTGGCCGCCCTGCCAACGACGCTGTAGAAAGATTTGTGGACGCACTGGCGCTCTGGCGTAGATCGAATGCTTGGTCTTTTTTTAAACTGTATTTAAAGGGGTTGCAAAGCAAACAAGCATTGAAGCAGGAGGTATTTGTGCATACTGAATTTGTGCATCTTGAATTTCCCTAGTGGATGAATAAAGTATGTATCTATCTATCTATCTACTGACCACAAGTAGGGTATAAGGGTATAATATTTTAAATGTGAAAGTAAGAATTTGATCGATGGAAAGAACTTAACAATTATAGTTACATGTTTGCTAACGAAATAAACCTATTAAAAGCCATTTGTGTGGTGTGGCTTTTGTGTTCATGGTTAAGTTTATAGGAGTTTAAACATGCAGTTTATAGGAGACGTTTGCTAGCCGTGGTCTTTAATTAACATTACCATGCTTCTAGTATTATTTACCATGATTTACCATGTTTCTAGTATGATTTACCATGATTTACCACATTGTACTATGATTTACCATGATTTACCACATTGTACTATGATTTACCATGTTTCTAGTTTGATTTACCATGATCTACCGCATTGTAGTATGATTTACCATGTTTCTAGTATGATTTACCACGATTTACCACATTGTACTATGATTTACCATGTTTCTAGTATTAATTAACATTAACATTAATTTGTGTGCAGCCTACATTACAATAACTGTCCTGGTTGAAGTGCAGCATTAATGCAATTGGTCAAATCGGTGTTGTTTTGAGCAAATTAATTGCATTCCCGCTGAAAAACAAGCGTTCTAGCGCGAAAATGTTGCCTGTAAATAGTATTTCGTGCCTTCTTATCAAACCCGCCACAGCAATGATCAACCTCTCCTCCATTTTGCTTGGGAACTAATGTAGTCGGAACCAAAGTTTACAGGACTGCGTTCTCTGGAATCCTCTCAAGCGGAGCACTTCTACATTCCGATTGGTTGCCGCCGAACTGCGTCATAGCTCATTACCATAAAGTTGACCTGATTTCAACTCTCCTCGACGCCCAAATTGGCCAAAACACGCCGCACTGCTCTCGCCGGAGCTCGCCGCCGGCTCCCATTGAAAATGAATGACTTCTGGCCACTTTGACGCTCTCGCCGCCAGCGGTGTGAACGCACAGTAATCGTCAATTATGCAAATGTGCAAATATTGCGTAACTGGTGCCCGCTACGTTCCCAAATGCACGCACGCTCTGGAGATTATCACATGATACGAAACAATACCCAATCAGAAAGCGAGCTGACGGAAGACTCACCTCCAGCTTGCGCTGTAACATGGAAAGTGCATGTTCACACCGTCTCATCTAAACATTTTTCTGTAAAAAGCAATCCATACACTATAAGCGCCATTTCTTCTTGCCGGTCGTCCGCCATGGGTGTTTACTTTACTTTGCAATATCATTGGTCTTAAAAAGTGGGTGGGTCTTGTCCCATCCACATAAAATGGTTCCGACGCCCATGCACAAATCACATTTTGAAAATCTTATAAGATTTTAAAAATCTTTTAGTGTAGCCCCAGCTTTATTCAATTCTTACTAGTAAAAATGCAATTACGACAAGTAACGCTGGGAACATTTTAAGCTAAAATGGCTTGCCATACTATTCGGTCCTGTTCCTCCTTGGACCTCACACACTTATTTTATGGCTTTAGATTCACTGTATTGCAAGTCCTGAAGCTTATGGATAGGACTACTTTTATGGTACATTTTTGTCCTTTTCTGGAGCTAGACAGAATTATTTCAAAACTAACAACAACTATATATTTAAATTGTTTAGCAGCCCTGATAAGAAACAAAACAGATAATGATAAAAATGTCTGATAAGTATTGTTCTCATTATCTGCTTCGAGTTACCCAACACTTCTTTATTTCTAAATTAAACTGAACTTTTAGATTATGTACATACATCAGTATTTTAAGCCTACATCATACTTTAAAAGTTGCTGAAACATCAAAATGCCTAATTTAAAACAAAATAATATTAAACTAGATTCATACATTTTCTGCTTAACCGTACAAAATTTCACTTAAATTGTTATGTATTTAGGTTCATTCTTTTAAGCTGCAAGGGTCAGAGAGCCCATACAGTCCAGGCTGTTATAAACTTTTATTATACATTGTTATCATTTAAAGTTACCCCCGCCCCCCTAAACCAGCGGGAACTGCCCCACAGTCGAATCGAGTCATTGAAGTCAATGGCTACCGTCAAATTGTGATTACCAACATTCTTCAAAATATCTTCTTTTGTGTTCAACAGAAGAAAGAAATTCATACAGGTTTGGAACAACATGAGGTTGAGTAAGTGATGACAGAATTTTCATTTTTGGGTGAACTATCCCTTTAACCCTACTCTACACCCTCACCTTAACCAATGAATTTGCTGCAGATTTGCTCTGAACTGGTTTGGGAGGGAGGGAGGGAGGGTCAGGGGGTGGGCAATCAAGGTTTTTGTCAGGGTGGAAGCCATATTGAATATCACACAAATAAAAATGTGAGGCATAGTGTAAACGTCTTTACAATGCCATGCACTGTATTTTTCCCTGTAAAGTTGCAAATGCTACGCATGTAGCGTGTTATTGACCTTCATGACCCTAGACAGTTGATCTTTACATGCCCCATGCTGCTAGCTTGAGCCAAAAAGCATAATATCAAAAAAACAAAACTCAAACTGTCTAAAAAAAATACATCATTTTAATTTTGTATGACTCAACATACTTAAAACAGCCAGAGCAAACTAACAAGGTTGCATTTTCACAGATGATGTTTGTAACATTATTACAAATGTTAACCTGGGTTTTGCAAATGTACAGTGTCAAATATTTAAACTTGAATACCCAAGATTAATTACCAACCCAGGTTTAAAAAAATAGTATGAAAGATGAAACATCTTAAAAATTTTAAGTGTGAAAAGCACAAAAAAAATACTGAAGCCTTTATGTGTATACAAATAAAACATGAATAGTGTATTAATATGACATTGTTCCTATTTTTCAATCTAAAATAAATACAAGTAGAAATTTAAATTTTATTTGATTTAAATTCAAATAAAATCTGTGTAGGTGGGATGGTTGCATTATTTTTAGGATAAAATGCTGGTGAACCTGTTTTCAATAAGAACAACATGTTCCTGGAGCAACATCTTTGTTGATCCTGGAACAACATTCCAGTCCACCAATCAGATTTGAGGGACAAGTTTACAGTTTATGCCAAGTTTAGGCTTACAGCCAGGGTTAGGTGCTTCTACATCAGTGTTATTCACCATCATTTCCCTCTGATTTTAGGGATAAGTTATGGGTAGGGTTAGGTTTAGGTTTAGGACTAAATTTTTGGATAAGAATGTTGTTCTAGGATCAACAAAATATGTTGACCCAGGAACATGTCTTACTTGGCAAAATCACGGTGACCGTTTGTAGTCACAGTATGTTTGTAGTACAAGTCTTTTAAAATAAAATCTTCTGTCTCCCAATGACCACTAGGGGCCACAATGTATTGCTTACTGGTGTTGCATTATAAATAAGAGCCCAACTAGATAGCTAGAGCCCAAATATGCAGATATTAAACGTTTAACATTTAAAATGTAAATAATTTGAAAACATTTAAAAATGAATAAATCATACAGAATGTTCAAAGCAATGAAAAACACTATCACTCTTTTTTGCTTTTCCGCTTTGATCCAAAACAGCAACGCATTACGAAGAATTTGCACATTTTAAAACAGACGTAGAGGACTACAGTCAGGATAGTGAAAAGAAAAGCGAACACATCCAGACAGTGGTACTGGTACCAGGTAAGGTTGTGCGCTTCTACACGCAGGTGTTTAGCACCTTTATTGCGCATGACGAACTCAATCCAGAACACCGACTCATCCAAAGGCTTCATTGGTCTGTCATGATGAATCCTGGACAGACGCATTGCATTCTCTTTATACCTGCGGAGATGAAGAAAAATAATGTAATATGTCTGTGTATACTGTGTCTGTGTTATGCAATGCCACCAGTGTAAATCAAATGATATGAGTGACTTACGAGGGGTCATTAATGGCAGCGTTGAGTCCATCCACCAGCTCTTGTGGCTGCATGGTCTTGATACTGTCTATAACAACTGCAACCCCTTTGGCCTTCATATGAGCCAAATTATCTGGCTGGTCACCAAACAAGGGGATCCCGACCATTGGAATACCATGATATATGGCCTCATATATGCCATTAGTGCCTCCATGAGTGATAAACGCTCTGGTTTTAGGGTGGCCTGAAACAGAAGACAAACATGGATAAACAAATAAGGAAAAGCAAAAGTCGTTGGGACAGTTTATATGAAGCAAACTCCAAATTACACAACCAGACTCAAGAAGAATTTAAACAGCGCAAATAATAAATTGTTGTATAGCTTACTGAATAAATAATATAAGGGCTATAACAATAGAATGACAGGATCTTTTTTTAAACCCTAATTTACTTCCATTGTTACCTTTAGTGTATTTTTTAACTATTAGTTTTTAAGCAGGAATGCCTTTTTTTTAAATAATCTTTTCATATATTTAAAAAAAAAAAATTAAATATTAAAGTATTTGTATTTGTTTTAAAAAAGTTGCATACAATCACAAATTATAATACAAACCCAATAAATCATTCTGAGGGATCCACTTATAGATTCTGGTGTTTTCACCAAGAGTATCTGGCTTCTCTCCACCGTATCGCCATAAGACCTGCAACACACGTGCACAACCACACTCTCAACTGATCGGTGTATGATGACAAAGAGATTATAAAGAAACACTACCTGAATAAATGTGAATGTTCACATTGAATTGTGAAAAATGAAACTAATTTCCCTCATTCCAATCACATAGAGAAGCAGTGCTTATGTGTTCATGATATTTGGGTGGAACGGATGTAAGAATGGTCAGTTACCTTCTGTGGGATCTGTGCCAGTGCAGAGGCGATCCTATTGCTCGTCTCTTTGGGCATTTTGTCTATCAAAGACCCCAGAGTGAAGACCACAATCCCATCATCCCCTGAGCTCTGTACAAACTCCTCCATGTCCTACACATAAAAAGTCATCATGAACTTGGTGTGAAAATGGACTCTGAAAAACTCTGCACTTTTGATTCAAGTACAAATGACTCTTGAGTCATTTCTTTTTAGTAAATCAAAAACATATAAAATAATCTTTTTATATATTTAATATATATAAAAAAAAAAAATTAAGTTGCATACAATCACGATTGAGCTCGCCTGGAATATAAATGATGCGAAGAGACCTGAGCCACTGCTGACTCCAGAGGAGGAGACAGACGATAGACGACGTGAGCGTACACCACCTTGGCAGTTGATATATGCCATCGCAGTATGCCACTGCAGTCGAGGTACTGTCCAGGAGCCCGAGGCTGCATGCATTGCATACAGTGCCCCAACACGTTCTGGAGGCATCTGTTGTGACAACAACGTGCATGGATACTTGTTCTAAGGGCCCTCTGGCCCGTAGAAAGGCAAGGTCTGACCAAGGGCTAAAAGTTCGGCAACAGATCGGTGTGATGGTCACACAGAGTGTGCCGCGGTGCCATACCCATCTCGGGACTTGGTTGTAAAGCCAGTGCTGTAGTGGTCTCATATGCATCAATCTGAGCGGGGTTACTGCGGCTGCCATATGCCCCAGGAGCCTCTGAAAATATTAACTGTTTTCCCCCTGAACATATACAGGCAGTTCAGCACCGACTGAGCATGCTCGTTGGTGAGACGCACCGTCATATTGACAGAGTCCAACTCCATACCGAGAAAAGAGATACTCTGCACAGGGGAGAGCTTGCTCTTTTCCTAGTTGACCTGAAGCCTCAGATGGCTGAGGTGCCTTAGCACTAGGTATCTGTGTTTGCACAACAGATCTCGAGAGTGAGCTAGAATGAGCCAGTCGTCGAGATTTAAAATGCGAATGCCTACTTCTCTTAGTGGGGCAAGGGCAGCCTCCACGACTTTGGTAAAGACGTGGGGAGACAGGGACAGCCCAAAGGACCTTGTACTGTTATGCCTGACCCTCAAAGGCAAACCGAAGAAAAGGTCTGTGTCGAGGTAGAATCAAGATGTGAAAGTATGTGTCCTTCAGGTCGATTGCTGTGAACCAATCTTGGGGATGAATGCACGTGATGATGCGCTTCTGCGTTAGCATCTTAAACGAAAGCTTGGAAAGTGCCCAATTCAAGACACACAGATCCAAGATCAGCCGTAACCTACCACCTTTCTTGGGTACGATGAAGTAAGGGCTGTAAAACCCTGACCTCATCTCGGCTGGAGGGACCGCAATCTCCACGCGCAGGACAAGGACGTTTTTGCCTGCCACCGCTTGGACGCTTGGCGAACTGAATCACATAGCTGAGTCTGAATGTCTATGTAAGCCAGCGGGACGGGCTGGGAAGCGCTAGCCAGGCTTCCAGACTCCGTGCGAGCGGCACCAAGGGGACAACCGACGTACCCACGGAGGGGCAGCAAAGGGGGACACTGGGGCCCAACCCGGGAAGCGTTGTGTCCCTAAGTAGAGGCAGTAAGTGTTGTGTGCCACTTACCTTGCTCCCAGGATCCCATGAGGGGATGGCCAGAGACACGTGAGGAAGCAGCCCATCCTCAAACCGCGATGGCAAATGTAGAAGTCGGGGCTGGGAGTGAGGACGCATAGAGTCACTCACTGCCAGAGCGTGCCTGATATGGCCTACAGAATGAGGAAATTGCAATTTTATTGATAATGTGGTAGACCAGAAATTTCCTCTTTTAAACAAAACAAAAGACTTTGTGCCCGGCCCTCCTAAGGGGGAAGGAGTGGTGCCCTCACCATCTCCTGTAGAGCAGCTTCCCTCATCTCTGGACTGCCTTAATGGACGCTTGGAATGCTTAGCGGTGGCCTGAGGAACGGGCTGCATAAGAGGTGTCATGCCAGGGCAAGATGTACTTGATGGCCTCCATCTGCTTTTGGACTGCCGAGAACTGCTGGGCAGCGTCCTCGACAGTGTTGCTGAAGAGGCCACTTTGCGAGATGTGGGCATCGAGAGAGTCAATTTTGTCCGTATCCCTCATCTCTGCAAGGTTTAGCCAGAGGTGGACATCGTCTGACCAAGGGCCCGTGCTGTGACTTTCGTCGCCTGGAGGGCGAAGTCAGTCGCCGTCTGCAGTTTCTGCATCAACCCGGGTCAGACCTACCCTTGTGCACCTCTTTGAGAGCCTTTGCCTGATGGACCTGTAGGATGGCCGTGGCACGCAGGGTGGAAGCCATCTGTCCAGCGGCATGGTAAGCCTTAGCAGCCAGAGCTGCCGTTGTCTTACATCCCTTGGACTTGAGACACGGACAATTCTGCTAGGTGGCAGCAACTTTGCGGGCACAAGTGCACCGCAATTGCATGCTCCACCTGTGAAATGTCCACGTATCCCCTGGCGGCCCCACCATCGAGGGTAGTGAGAGTAGAGGAGGTTGGGAAGCAGCTTCGGGCAGTAAAAGTTGCCTTCCACAACTTATGAATCTCCTCATGCACTTCCGGGAAGAACCGTTGGGGCTGTGAACCGCATGCCGCACCCAGGAACCAATCATCCAACCGCGAGCGCTTGGGGCAAGGTGGAGGGTTCCACTCGATCCTAGTGCCCGCGGCGGCCTGGGCAAGCATGGTCATCAACTCTGCATCATCTTCCTCTGCAGAGGACAATAGCCCACTCTCCGATGCAGCTATCAACATCTGGTCTTCACTCGGAGATCAGATGTCGATACGCTAGGTCCATGAAAAGGACCGCCATCATCCGGCACACAACACTGCAGAGGAGTGGGAGGTCCATGGGGACTGGCCTGGCAGAAGAGCTCCCACTGTAACCCTCAGGTCTCCCAGAGTGTTAACCACGCTCGTGGCTCTGCGTTGTGCAGAGGCAGCGCGCTGGGTAACAGCAGAAGGGAATCGATCACTCACAAGGAAGGAGTCTCCACCACAGTGTTAACATGGTCATATTCTCGCAATGAGGAGATGAACCATCCACGAACACTGTCTCAGCTTGCTTTCGGCAGTGATCATAGCCGTCAGATGAAAGCAGAAAACCGACTGCAAACAGAAACACACGAATGGAAAGGCATATTTAAAAAGATGCTTCAGATCTCCTATCTTCTTAACAGCAAATGAGGTAGAATCTTTAAAAAGACAGATGCACCTTGGGTAATGGCTTGGCAGGGGTGCAGTGAAGCCCTCCAATGAATTTGAAGTTGGGCAGGAATGGCCGTGGAAACTCAAAATCCCAGTAGGTTCGGATTAACCAGATATCAGCTTTACCCATCATCTCACAAAAGGAAGTGGGCCGACCTGAAATGAGGAGTGCTTAATAGCTTTACACAAAAGTTTTTTTTTTTTGCACACTGTGTATTTAAGACATGCTTCATACATCTTGCATCTGCAGCACATATGATTCAAAGCTGTAAATGCCATATGAATAAGTCTGAAACCGTAGGAAAATTGAAGTATGACATGACAAAACTGATTGGTTGATGGTACAAGAAGTCACAAACCTTTCATTTGGTGACTATCAGCATGACTAAACAGAAATGTGTCCCTTACATTCATTACGTGCATGATGTGATGATAGCAAATGTCTGCACTTTGCACTGATCATTTCTCTTTTGAGAAATATTGAAGGAATATTCTGAGTTCAATACAAGATAAGCTCTATCAACATCATTTGTGGCATGTTGATCACTCTTAAAATAAATGAAAATAATTTACATTTGTTCCCCAGATAAAACAAAATATCTTAACAGTTTAAAATAGAAAAGAGTCATGCTCAGGCCAATTAATTATTAGCCTATATGGGTTTGAAACTACATGAGGTGACAGAATTCATTTGTCAGTAAACTCTCTCCAGAAACTTTCTTTAGCTCACCTAAATATTCAGTGTAATAGTTGTCAAATTTTTTCCAAGAAATAATGGCAAAAACATCTTGAGAAAGGTAGAACAGCATATTGAAGATTCGCTCTGTAAAGCTCATCTTGTCAGTGAGTTTACTCATGGCTCCAGGGACAAATGATGGTGGAGCTGGTATCTGACCACACATCCGCTCTGCAGTGTGAGCCATGGAGAATCGTAACGTGTAAACCAAGGGAACGTCCAGCTCTTCAGCCACAATTTCACTGCACGCGTAGATCGGATCTGACAAAACAACATCAAACTTTCCATTCCGCAATTTGTCCATCAACTCTGGAGATTTCACAATGCCATCACAGTGTGCCAGAGACATAGCATGATGTTTGGAAGCTAACTCATAAAATTTAATTGCAATCTGCAGCAAGTTTAACTGATCCATCTCATACACTGAGAAATGCAGAAATTCAGCAATGAACTGTCGCATGTCCTGTTTATCCATCGACACGTTAAAGGGCTGGTAGGAAAAGCGATCCAATTCTTTAGCTTTCATGAAGAGAGAGGCATCCGGCACCAACACCGTGACATCGTGTCCCCTGTCAATCAATGTTTCCAACACAATCTTCAGATTGATCCAGTGACTGCCCTCAGTATACCAAACTAAAATATTCCCACACTTTCCAGGGCTGAAACAAGTGAGCAGAGAAAGAAATACTATGATTCTCATGATTGCTAGTGATAGATTGTGTGATTTTTAGTCTCCTGCCTCATGTGCTGGACAGTCTGGTTTAATTATTAACATAGTATATAGATTTTAACAAGTCATGGTGCTCATAAATCAACAGGGTAAAAGGTAGAGGCCAAAGAGAAAGGTAAAGAAGGTTCATATGGCTTTAAAAATTTGTTATTAGAAAAACACTCTTTATCACATATTATTTGAAGCAGTATGCATCGTGTCCCACCCTATGTATCTCATTCATGGTGAGAAAAAATGTTAAGTTCTCATTATTACAAGTATTGAAGCTGACAGACTACTCTCATGGTACTTGTTTTTGAGCTTGACAGCTGTATACATCTAACGGCTGTGTGTTGGATCTCTCACAAAATCTTTACATGCTTTAGCAACCCTGTTAAGAGACTATGATAAATTATAAAAATGCCAGATAATATTGTTTTACAATATCACTTCAGCAGCTGTTTTGTGTTAATTTATCTCATCTAAGAAATATTTAAGTAGTATAAGCTGTGCTTACCTGTGCAAAACTTGCTCATTGCTACATGGGATGGCTGTTAGGGCCCAAGGAAAAATGGGTTAATGATATAAATGGCCTACTTTATCCCAATTGTAGATTGGGATAAATACATTTACTTCCCAATAAATAAACGGGATGAACACTGCTGTTTTGGAAAAACATCTAATGACTATCCTGAGCTGTGATTTCAAAGACAGTAGAATGTTAAAAATTTAAGCCCATTTCACAAAGAATAGTTTAAAATGGATATAATAAAATGAATGAGTTTTTTTACTTTTACATTTATCTATTTATTAGACACTTTTATCCATATGACTATTTTTTGTGGGGTTGGTAGGATCATTTTTTCCATGGAACACAAAAGAAATTGTTTCTCTGCACAAACAAGTCCTGTTTTAATTCCATTCTAAGTGCCTTATCACAATTTACAACTATTATTATCTGGGGTATTTGACATTATGCAACAAAGGCTGTCAATACAGCTTAAAGTAATAAGGCACTAAAATAATAAAATTTCTATAATTAAATACCCTCATGTCGCAACCAAGCCCTAACTGTGATCACCTATGTCAAAAAAACACCCACCATAAAAGAATTATGTACTCTCTTCCAAGTCTTCTAATTATTCATTAATAGTCTTTCTCTCCAGAGAGCAGTTAACAATGGGATTATCGTTGCAGGGGAAGATTGGATCTGAAAGAACATCATCAAGCTTTCAGTTCCACAATTTGTCCTTCACAGTACATCCTCATGTTTAGAAACAATCTCGTAGAATTTCATTTTAATCTGCAGCAAATTTAGATGATCAGTCTCATGCACTGAGAAATGCAAAAGCTCTTCAAGGAAGTCTTGCAAGTCCTGTGCAGTCACAAGCACATTGAAGTGCTGGCAGGAGAGGCAAACCGATTCTTTGGTATCCATGAAGGATCTGGCACAAGCACGTTTACATTGTGCCCGCTGCCAATCAACATTTCCAACACGATCTTCAGATTGATCCAATGACTGCCTCTAGTAGGGCAAACTAAAGTATATTCCCACATTCTCTAGAGTTGAACACAGCAAGTAAATGAAGAACAATACTAAATTTTAACCAATACTGTAAATGAGTCATGTAAAGTGCTAAGGTTTTCATTCAAAGGTACACACTTTAGGGCAATATGGTCCAGATGTCCTAGTTTCACTTTTTCTTCTTTGAAATTAAGGATCTGGATTATTATAATTCATTGGAAACATAAACTGACATTTCTTACTGGCACACTAAAGCAAAAAAATATAAATAATCAACAGTTGTTAGGAATCTAGCGTGCCCGAGATGCATATATATGAACTGTATTTTTGTATCAGTCAAAATCAATCACTCGTTTTTTCTTTTGCTTTTCCGCTTTGATCCAAAACAGCAACGCATTATGAAGAATTTGCACATTTTAAAACAGACGTAGAGGACTACAGTCAGGATAGTGAAAAGAAAAGCGAACACATCCAGACAGTGGTACTGGTACCAGGTAAGGTTGTGCGCTTCTACACGCAGGTGTTTAGCACCTTTATTGCGCATGACGAACTCAATCCAGAACACCGACTCATCCAAAGGCTTCATTGGTCTGTCATGATGAATCCTGGACAGACGCATTGCATTCTCTTTATACCTGCGGAGATTAAGAAAAATACAATGTCTTTTTATACGTTGCATACTGTTCATCTATCTATTGTGTCAATGATGAATATTAATAAGAGAACCATATCTACACTGAAGTCTTGTCATAGTTGTACAATGACAGTCAACTCACGAGGGGTTGTTAATAACAGCATTCCACCATGTCTTGAATCTGCATTCTGTTTAAATCCATAACAACTGCAACCCCTTTGGCCTTCGTATGAGCCAAATTATCTGGCTGGTCACCAAACAAGGGGATCCCGACCATTGGAACAGCATGATATATGGCCTCATATATGCCATTAGTGCCTCCATGAGTGATAAACGCTCTGGTTTTAGGGTGGCCTGAAACAGGAGACAAACACAGAAGATTGTGTTGTGTTGGTAACAAACCTCAGTAGGGGGCGCTAGAGTTTCATGCAAATGACTGTGAAATTTAACTGAATGTAGTATTATTCAGTTAGTTAGCTATAAATGTCAACAGTTTAACATTAGTTATTCTAATTTAACACAAACCCAATGAATCATTAATAATAATACAAATAATAATACAAACCCAATTAATCATTCTGAGGGATCCATTCATATATTCTGGTGTTTTCACCAAGAGTATCTGGCTTGTCTCCGGCGTATCGCCATAAGACCTGTGAATAAAACATACACAACCACACTCACAATTGATATGTGTATATAGACAATAAGATTATAGAGAATCACTAGCTGACCTAGATGGACTGATATTAAAGGGATAGTTCACCCAAAAATGAAAATTCTGTCATTAATTACTCACCCTCATGTCGTTCCAAACCCGTAAGACCTTCGTTCATCTTCGGAACACAAATGAAGATATTTTTGATGAATTCAGAATTGTCATTTTTGGGTGAACTAACCCTTTAAATGTAGTGCATGTCAAAGTTTCTATTTTTCCCCTTCCAAAGAAAGTATAAAAAAATACAGAAAAGAAGAATGTAAGGATGGTAAAATAACCTTAATATCAAGTACTACCTAGGAATTGCTGGGTAGTAACTGATTACATGTAATCTGGATTAAGTAATCAGATTCCAAAAATGAAGTACTTGTAATTAGATTATATTACATTTTAAAATACTCGTAATCAGACTACGGTTACTTTATTGATTACATATCATTCACATAATGGCAGTAAATAATTCATAATTCATAATTGATTGACTTTCCTAATTAATCTTTTTCATGTTTTCAATTTTCAGCATATCGCTTATATACATTCACTCTTCTAGTTTTGTGAAATTGCACACAGACCAGCCACTAGTCAGGTGGCTATAATTACATGGAAAATGGAGCATTTAAAACAAAGCATTTAATTAAAAAAATGTATGATTATTTTTTATGAATCTTTCAAAAACCCAATTGTCCTTTTCAATTCAATGTGATAAACAAGTTAGGTCAAAAGTAATCTAAAAGTAATCAAAAAGTAGTCTGATTATATTACCCAAAATGTGTAATGTAACGGATTACGTTACTAACTACAATTTTTGCCATGTAATTTGGAATCAGTAACAGACTACAATTTGTAAGTAATCTACCCAGCACTGTACCTAGGCTAGTACTGTAATGGCAATATCAATACTCAAAAATAAAATCAATATTTACAGAAGGATCATTTAGGCATGTGACCATGTCTCCCAGTGAGTGCATGTTATCATCCCCACCTAAGTAGTTAATAACCCTACAGTACCAGCTCTTCGTGGTCTCTGGAAACAAAGGTACATACTTTAGTTTGTCATTTTTCATGGCAAAGGTGAACTTGGCTCCTCTACTGATTGGCTGCCAATCAACACAAGAAAAAGGAGTTAATTCAATGTATCAATCCTCATGGCAAAGGTGAACTTGGCAAGTAGGTGAGCTTTTTGATACATCATCCTCTTCCTCTTTTGTTTAGTTCTTATTTCTGTAAGCTAAATGTTGATTGGCTGCCAATCAACACAAGACAGAAATGTCAGAGGATTCATTCAATGTATCAATCCTCTTCTATTTCGTAGGCGCGAGTGTAAAAAAACAGTGACTTGTGAAGTGGCTTAATTTCAGTAAAAACAACCTGTAAGTGTTTTGAATTGGTAAGTGGGCACTCAACTTCAGCCACTGGAAATAAACAGACTGACCCCTAGAAATGATTACATATTTGGGAGTCATTTGTGGGATTAAGTTTGTTATGACTATACCTGTCAGGTTTACCATTGTTTTTTTTTTCCTGGTTTGATGATTTAAAGCATGTGTCTCATGAATTTCACATTTTGTGCTGGTTTATTTTACAGCAAATGGGGTAGACTATTAAAAGGTAGACAGATGCACCTTGGGTAATGGCTTGGCAGGGGTGCAGTGAAGGTTCGGATTAACCAGATATCAGCTTTACCCATCATCTCACAATAGGAAGTGGGCCGACCTGGAATGAAAGATTGTAAACAACAAAATTATTGGAAGTTATACTTTTATTGGAAGTATAATCATTTTTTTCTCCTCCAGTTTATTCAACTCACCAAAATATTCAGTGTAATAGTTGTCAATTTTTTTCCACAGACTAATGGCCAAAGCATCTTGAGAAAGGTAGAACAGCATATTGAAGATTCGCTCTGTAAAGCTCATCTTGTCAGTGAGTTTACTCATGGCTTCAGGGACAAATGATGGTGGAGCTGGTATCTGACCACAGATCTGCTCTACAGTGTGAGCGATGGAGAATCGGAACGTGTAAACCAAGGGAATGTCCAGCTTTTCAGCCAATACCTCACTGCATGGGAAGATCGGATCGACCAGCATGACGTCAAACTTCCCATGCTGCATTTTGTCCATCAACTCTGGAGAGTATAGAACACCATCACAGCATGCAAGACACAAATCTTGATTTTTGGAGATAAACTGGTAGAATCTGATATGAATTTGCAGTAAGTTTAACTGATCCATCTCATACATTGAGAAATGTAAAAAATCCTCAAAGGAGTCTTGCATGTCCTGCGCAGACATGGACACCTTAAAGGCCTGGTAGGAGAAGTGATCCGATTCACTGGCATGCATGAAGAGAGAGGCATCCGGCACCAACACCGTGACATTGTGTCCCCTGTCAATCAATGTTTCCAACACAATCTTCAGATTGATCCAGTGACTGCCCTCAGTAAACCAAACTAAAATATTCTCACATTCTGCAGGGCTGAACACAGTGAGTAAGAAAAGAAAGCCGACTATGAGTCTCATGATTGCCAGCGACAGAGTGTGTGATCACTCAGTGTCCCACAACCAGGTACTGTATAATTATTAACCTAGAAGAGCAAAGTCTTGGTTGAGATCAATCAATAAACTGTTCAGGTAAAAGGTATCGATCTATCTTAAAAATATTTTGTGGTATTATTAATTTTTATTTTATTTGTTTATTTAACAGGGACAATGCAGAATAACACTGCTACAATTTCAAGCAGCCAATGCATACAGGCTTTTAGCCAAATGCTCATTTGCAGCCCCAGTCTCTGGTTAGGCTTAAAAAAAAAACCAATAATAACAAGAAGCTGAGACTGTGTACAACCATCAATGTTCACAAACCTGCCATTGTGTGAACATTTTTGTTCAGGTTTCTTCCAAAGTAGTCCACCTTTAACTGAAAATTTGGATTGTGCAAATTTAGTTTTTCTCTTTGGTACTATGCAATTCTGATTAGTTGCACCTCTTGTAGTGATCCCCTTACTGCTCTGTTTAGATATTAATTGGCATATGATATCTGAAACAAGACTGTTTACACATTTAAAAACATTTTGAAGAGACAAATTAACAAAATTTTCAAAACTAAGCAAACTACATTTTTGTAAAATATTACAATGATGCCACCTAATTGATTTAGGTTACACTTTATTTGGTAATACTTTATTTTGCAGTGTCATTGTAACATGTAACTATAGCAATAACTATAAATTGTGCATAATTACATGCAACTAACCCTAAACCAAACCAAACCCTATAGTAAGTACATGTAGTTACTTAATATTACAAAGACCGTGTTACAGTGTAATTATACACTTAAGTACAGAGTAATAAAAATTAACTACATGTACTTACTAAAGGGCTAGGTTAGGTTTTGTTTTTGGGTTATTTGCATGTAATTATGCACAATGTATAGTTATTACTAAAGCAACTACATGTAACACTGTAAAATAAAGCAATGCCTGATTTTAAATCACTTCCATGGCCACAGGTGTATAAAATCAAGCAACTAGGTATGCAGACTGTTTCTACAAACATTTGTGAAAGAATGGGTCGCTCTCAGGAGCTCAGTGAATTCAAGTGTGGTACCGTGATAGGTTGCCACCTGTGCAATAAGTCCATTCGTGAAATTTCCTCACTACTAAATATTCCACGGTCAACTGTTAGTGGTATTCTAATGTTAGTGGAAGCAATTGGGAACAACAGCAACTCAGCCACGAAGTGGTAGGCCACGTAAAATTACAGAGCGGGGTCAGCACATGCTGAGGCGCACCGTGCGCAGGAGTCGGCAACTTTCTGCAGAGTCAATAACTACAGACCTCCAAACTTCATATGGCCTTCAGATTAGCTCAAGAACAGTGCATAGAGAACTTCATGGAATGGGTTTCCATGGCCGAGCAGCTCATCCAAGCCTTACATCACCAAGTGCAATGCAAAGCTTGGTTGCAGTGGTGAAAAGCAATGCCCGCCACTGGACTCTAGAGCAGTGGAGATGTGTTCTCTGGAGTGACGAATCACGAAAGGAACACTTAATGCTTCAGCATACCAAGACATTTTGGACAATTTCATGCTCCCAACTTTGTGGGAACAGTTTGGGGATGGCCCCTTCCTGTTCCAACATGACTGCGCACCAGTGCACAAAGCAAGGTCCATAAAGACATGGATGAGCAAGTTTGGTGTGGAGGAACTTGACTGACCTAAATCCGATAGAACACCTTTGGAATGAATTAGAGCAGAGACTGCGAGCCAGGCCTTCTCGTCCAACACCAGTGCCTGACCTCACAAATGTGCTTCTTGAAGAATGGTCAAAACCTAAACCTTGTGGAAAGCCTTCCCAGAAGAGTTGAAGCTGTTATAGCTGCAAAGGGTGGGCCAACTCCATATTAAACCCTACGGATTAAGAATGGGATGTGCATGTAAAGGCAGGCGTCCCAAAACTTTTGGCAATATAGTGTATCATTGCCGACTTTGTAAATGGTTATAGAGAAAAACCGAAAACAACAAACTCACACAGCAATATGCACCACGTTGCTAGGAAACGCATGGCAAATGAAAACAATGTGTTCTAAAATTAGCTCAAAATATAAGACATGTTTGATATCTTCCAAATGGCTGGATTTATAGTCTAAAGCTAAAAATTGCAGTATGTGCCCATCACTGCATGATTTTTTGCAAAATCTGTCAACCCTAACTGCCCACAATCGGCATACTAGCTCTGACTTTCAGCAACTACACTGGAAAAAAAATGGTGTAGGATTTACTTTGAAACAATTTTCACTCAAAAAATTGCTAGTAAATTTTACAAATAGTTGCAAAGAAACTGCAAGTAACATTGAATTAAACATGAAATTTTGAAGTAGAAAGACAAATAGTATTTTATTTTAATACATACTCCACTAATCTTGGTTTTATTTAACCCATTTGTGGCCAAATTTTTCTGAATGGTTTCATGCATATAGTCGTGTTAATAGTGTCCTATGTGAACATGTTCTGCATTTATTTTCCCCAGGTTTTTTTTTTTTTCTTGCAAATCGTATTTGAATGTGCGACAACTATAGTTGCCAGTAGGCAAATATGTTGTATGCACCCCTTCAATGTCAAATATGAATAGGAGAACATTTGGCATCTAACTCAAAATAACTGCTTTCAACAGATCAATCTTTATTCTCAAAAAAGCTGCATCTATCTTATAATCTTTTGAATATGAAAACACTATAAACAACAAATCCATTTGTCTTAAAGTGGTGGAACACAGTGCAGAACAAAATGCACCCATTAAGTTGCCCCAACAGGGCATTGTGTATCAAAAAGTTAAATGAAAATAAATAAATAAAAATAAATAGAATGAAGAAAAAATTACATTTATATACAGTGGGGAGAACAAGTATTTGATACACTGACGATTTTGCAGGTTTGCCCACTTACAAAGCATGTAGAAGTCTGTAATTTTTATCATAGGTACTCTTCAACTGTGAGTGACGGAATCTAAAACAAAAATCCAGAAAATCACATTGTATGATTTTTAAGTAATTAATGTGGATTTTATTGCATGACATAAGTATTTGATACATCAGAAAAGCAGAACTTAATCTTTGGTACAGAAATCTTTGTTTGCAATTACAGAGATCATACGTTTCCTGTAGTTCTTGACCAGGTTTGCACACACTGCAGCAGGGATTTTGGCCCACTCCTCCATACAGACCTTCTCCAGATCTTTCAGGTTTCGGGGCTGTCGCTGGGCAATACGGACTTTCAGCTCCCTCCAAAGATTTTCTATTGGGTTCAGGTCTGGAGACTGGCTAGGCCACTCCAGGACCTTGAGATGCTTCTTACGGAGCCACTCCTTAGTTGCCCTGGCTGTGTGTTTCGGGTCGTTGCCATGCTAGAAGACCCAGCCACGACCCATCTTCAATGCTCTTACTGAGGGAAGGAGGTTGTTGGCCAAGATCTTGCGATACATGGCCCCATCCATCCTCCCCTCAATACGGTGCAGTCGTCCTGTCCCCTTTGCAGAAAAGCATCCCCAAAGAATGATGTTTCCACCATCATGCTTCACGGTTGGGATGGTGTTCTTGGGGTTGTACTCATCCTTCTTCTTCCTTCAAACACGGCGAGTGGAGTTTAAACCAAAAAGCTCTATTTTTGTCTCATCAGACCCAT
Organism: Coreius guichenoti; assembly: GCA_039654105.1. Lineage (NCBI taxonomy): Eukaryota > Metazoa > Chordata > Actinopteri > Cypriniformes > Gobionidae > Coreius > Coreius guichenoti. Next base: position 6,409,350 of record CM077169.1, on the reverse strand, counting down.
TCCTCCTCTGGATCATCCAGATGGTCATTGGCAAATTTCAGACGGGCCTGGACATGCGCTGGCTTGAGCAGGGGGACCTTGCGTGTGCTGCAGGATTTTAATCCATGACGGCGTAGTGTGTTACTAATGGTTTTCTTTGAGACTGTGGTCCCAGCTCTCTTCAGGTCATTGACCAGGTCCTGCCGTGTAGTTTTGGGCTGATCCCTCACCTTCCTCATGATCATTGATGCCCCACGAGGTGAGATCTTGCATGGTGCCCCAGACCGAGGGAGACTGACCGTCATCTTGAACTTCTTCCATTTTCTAATAATTGCGCCAACAGTTGTTGCCTTCTCACCAAGCAAGTGCCTATTGTCCTGTAGCCCATCCCAGCCTTTTGCAGGTCTACAATTTTATCCCTGATGTCCTTACACAGCTCTCTGGTCTTGGCCATTGTGGAGAGGTTGGAGTCTGTTTGATTGAGTGTGTGGACAGGTGTCTTTTATACAGGTAACAAGTTCAAACAGGTGCAGTTAATACAGGTAATGAGTGGAGAACAGGAGGGCTTCTTAAAGAAAAACTAACAGGTCTGTGAGAGCCGGAATTCTTACTGGTTGGTAGGTGATCAAATACTTATGTCATGCAATAAAATGCTAATTAATTATTTAAAAATCATACAATGTGATTTTCTGGATTTTTGTTTTAGATTCCGTCACTCACAGTTGAAGTGTACCTATGATAAAAATTACAGACCTCTACATGCTTTGTAAGTAGGAAAACCTGCAAAATCGCCAGTGTATCAAATACTTGTTCTCCCCACTGTAACAAAAACAAAATAGTCCCATAGTATTCAATGGCTGACTGTAGTAGGTGATTTCATATAATAATGTAAATGTAAATGCATTACTTGTCTGAATTTCCACATTATAATGGAATCATAAGCTACTAGTCATAAAAAGAATTAGGGTCCTTGACCGATTAGAATGAAACGCATCCAAACTGGATGAAGGGGTCTCAATATTTTGTCCCTTACAAGACATAATATCATAAAAGGGAGAAAAAGATAATCTACAGCAATTAATCCCATGCTTTAACTCTCTATCTTTCCATTCTTCCTTTTGTGTGACTGACTGAAGTTTGGAAACCGCTGCTGTCACTTGAAAACTGGAAGGCCCATCCACCCACGGACAGCAGACACAGGGGTGGGATAGTAGAGCTGTGGAAAGATTGCTCTCTCATCTCCTCCTTTTGACAGATTTATTCCCTATCGAATTAAGGTCTACTGTACAGTAGAGATGACAGTTAAAGGGTTAAGTTATGTTTTAGGTGGAATATTATGAAAGCAAAAAGCACTAAACACAGTATACCCCATTTCCCCATGATATATGTACTTACAAGTCATTTGCCCACCTTTTGACTAAGTATACAAAAAACTATAGATCTCTTGTAAGATTTGTTTTGTTTGGATGATTCTAGAGACCCTTATGATTATGTATATATATATATATATATATATATATATATATCAACAAAAAATACATATTAGTAACATGAAAATGACATTTCTTTGGGAGGGTTTGCCTTCGCCATGCTTCCTGGAAGTAGGGGTAGGAAGTTGGCAGCCTCATGTGACAGGAAGGAAGTGAATACCTTTTTTTTTTGTTGCTTGAAATCCTTTATTTGGTTGTTGGCTTGCATGTCGTTGAGACATAAAACAGGAATAACATCTAGAAAAATACTTACAAAAGGAAAATGACAACTATACACTGTGGCAACTATAGTTGCCGGTGGGCTTAAATGGGTTAAATTAAAAAAAAATCATTGGTTACACTTTATTTTAAGGTGTCAGTATTACAGTGCAATTATACATTTAAGTATTAACTACATGTTCTTACTATAGGGTTAGGGTTAAGATGAGATTTTGGTTGAGGGTTGTAATTATGCATAATTTATAGTTATTACTATGGTAACTACATGTAACATGTGTAACAATGACACTGTAAAATAAAGTGTTACCAAAAATTTTTTGCCAGTGAAACGTCAACTCTTCCAGACTGAATGTGCAGTGTGTTCCAGCCTTAACGCATTACACTAGGATGGGAGAACATATTCATCAATAAAATCTAAAAACAAAAACATAAATCACAATACCAAACATTTATAGCCTTCTCCATAGAATTTGTGCTTCTGTTTCAGAGGTTTTACTTTTCCCTTAATCCAAAATGTTCTAACTCTTCTTTCTCTGTGAGTTACAGCATATTGCTTTTTGAAGTATATATTTGCCTAATCTGATTACAGATCATTGGATTGTCAGTGTGCTATAAAAAAGTGCTCTAGAGGAGAGAGCCGCTGTCCAGCCAACAATGACCGTCCCTCCAGCCAGCAATGCACCTGCCGCACTCTAACCAGCTCTCCTGTCTCGCACAGATAACACTTTCTACCCTCTCTTCCATTTTTTATGTGTGTGTGTGGGGGTGCAAATATAAGGATTTATGACCCCTCCAGCCCTTTTTTATGGAGACGGGGGCTCAGACAGAGTGGGAAAAATTTTGCATGCAGCATGTGAATTGGTTTAGACGTATAAAGAGATCAGGGCTAATCGGTTGGCACCAGAGACACTTCTGCATTCAGCCTCCTTTCGGGGAGGGCAACGGACCGCGGGAGTGAATGCATGTGAGAGAGGGAGGGAGGGAGAAGCCCATGATCTGCTCCATTGTGATAACAGATTTAGGCAGAGTGTGGGGTTCCGATAAGGAAAAGCACACTCAATAGAAGATTAGCCGCATACTTGGAGTAGAACAGTGAAGGAGAGGAGGACACTTGGAAAGAAGAGGAGACATGGGATGTGTTAGTCATGCTGAAACGGATTCGGTTTATTATTTGTTATTAATAATTACTCTCTTTTCATCATGTTAAAATTTGCTTTAAATATCAGTTGCTGTGTTATAGAGCTTGAGTATAATCTTAGCAGATTTAACCATTTAAAACATATCACAGCACAATATATTGATGAAAGAAGTCTTAGATATGCAGTCAAAAAAAAATTATAAAGTGCTTTTCACAATGTGCATTGTTTCAAAGCAGCTTTACAGAAAATCATGACGCTAGTGTTTATAATATCTTTATGCCTTAAAGTCGCATTAAGCAGATTAGAGCTGGGTGATAATATAGTTTTGTGACGATACAAGCAATCAAGCAGTTGAGATTTGCCATTTAGTTTATATCGAACTATATGGGAGTTTACTGTACGTATGCAGATAAAGTTGGTCATACTTATATATACAACTTTGTATAAAGAGCTGGGCGATAATATAGTAACATTTTGTGCCGAATTAAAAAAATCAAGCAGTTTAGTTTTGCTATATATGGTCTAGTATATAGCCCTACATGAGTGTATGTGGATAAAGTTGGATATACTTACAGTATATACTGTATATCCAACTTTATATAAAGAGCTGGGTGATAATATAGTTACATTTTGTGGCAAAATAAAAAAATCAAGCAGTTGAGATTTGCTATAATATATATATATATCTCATAGAGCAAATCAAGCAGTTGAGATTTGATATATATATATATATATATATATGCTTTATGTGAGAATACTGTATGTATGTATGCAAAAAAAGTTGGATATAGCCTATATCCCACTTTATATATAGAGCTATGCGATAAATTAATAGTTTATAGTATATGTTTGGTATATATTCTAAACATTGTTAGTTTTATTAGATATTCAAAGTTTTGATGCATGATGCGTGTTGTTTGAGCATTAAAACAGAAGGGTTAGTTTAAATAAGCATTAGTAGCCATTCACACACTTGCCAGATGAGCTTTGCTTTTCCGTGTTTGGTTTTAGGATCACAAAGTTTCCTTTTTTTGTGTTTGCAGTTGTGATTGTGTGTTGTGTTAAATGGTGATTAGAACAGAGGGCGGTCAGCTGCTGATTTCAAACGGGTAAAGTGGTATGAACAGCTGCCCATAAACTCACTCTTCCTCTGTGATGATGATTCGAACACGACTAAGTGGGATTTAACTGAATATTTTTTTACACTTAAGGTCAAAAGTGGTCTATAGACTAGAGTGATCGGAACATAAATGATAGATACGCTCATTTGCAGTGTTACATGCATTTATCCAAAATCATCTTATAATAGGCTGAATGTCACAAAGTAATGGTCAGGTCTTATTTCACTTCAAAAACAAATAAAAAAAAATAAAAAAAATTTCATTTTGACCTCCTGACTTTAACACATTTATATTTATATTATATTAATATAATTACATTATATTAATATTTATTAATATAATGCTAAAAAAAACCTTATTCTTATACTGTAAAAATAATGCTCAGTATTTGAAAAAAAAATTTTTTATTAAAAAATCTGCATAAATTACATTCAAAACAACATATATTACTATTGACACTGAGATTAAGTGCTTAATTGGCATAAAAATGATCTATTTTCTTCATGCAAAATATAATCCCTTGGTTTTAGGGTGAAATATGACTTGTTCTTTACGTGCATAAAGGACGTGTTCTTTACATGTTTTATGAGATTCGGCCAGTTACTAAACATTTGAAATAGTCTGTGTATATGAATCATTTGTATCAGTCTTGTCACTTCTTTAAATGTCTAATTAAAATAAGATACATTTTCTGAACTGATGTTTGATTGTAAATCTTTGTGCACCTGATTGGTCACTGACGAGTGTGGATTTTGACTCCAAGATGACCCCTGGCCTCAGACCAAAAGTTAAGCTGTGTCTACAATCCCCTCGCTCATGTGGTTTGGACACTTCCAGAGGTCATCGCTATGGTCACACAGCTCTTAAACTGCCGCTGCAGTGAACAATTATCTGACCACAACATAAAAGCCAATCAGAGTCTTCAGAGCAGACCAATACATTCACACACACTTTCACCAACCTGATGACGTTTGACTGAGATATTTTAGTAAATTCGAAGAATGTTTGAATAAGCCTTTTTACTTATTTTAATATAAAACCGACTAATAAATTAATACAATAAATCATAATTTTCAAGTAAGACAATTATGTGATTCATGAGAAAAAACATTCTACAATTTTTAATAATAATGAATGCACAAAAATAATCTTTGGCAAAACATATTTTGTATTTGTAAATGCAGAGAAGTTTAAACAATAACATTTTCCATTTAATAAATTACAATTTAATGTACAACTAGTTGCATGTGCTGAATCCACTGATAGCATAAATAATAAATAAAAACATTAAATACAATCAAATAAATTAACATTTGAAATCTGAGCTTTTCACTGGCTTCAATCTCAAACAAAACATTCTTGAGTTTTTAGGAGATTAAATTATATTAATACTAAAAAGTATTGGGGAGATGCTTCCAAAGTGCATTCTTGACAATGCTTATGTTGTTCAGGGTTTTTCCGCTTGATTACGTTGAAGTACTGGTGAATAAAGTGTCTCTGGGTTCCCACAGATCATTCATTTCCAAACAGCATGAGTGATTGTGATGTCATAGTGAACATGAACATTCCGAGTTCCGGAAATCCACTCCAGCTTCGTCTCTCCATGGCGATGGAACTTTCAAAAAATGTCACAATCACAGAATCCACTCACAGAATGCTCACGCCTCAGTTCAGAAGCGTACGTTGGTTTAGTTCTACCACGCTTCTGAACTGTCGCAGCTGGACCCGGGCGAGGGTGGGTCGGTGTCGCTGGTCCAGGTGCGGTCGGTGCGCAGGTTCTGCATGTTCCCTGTGAGCAGCGTGAGGAGCGCGGCTTGCGAGTGAGTCGACGGCTCTCCGCCCTGGCTCTCCAGCAGAGTCACCAGGAAGTTGATGTAGCGCATGGCCAGCCGCAGGATCTCGTTCTTGCTGAGCTTTTTCTCAGGCGGGTGCGTGGGAATGAGTTTCCGCAGCTCTGCGAAGGCTGTGTTAACATTATGTTGGCGCCAGCGCTCTCGTGTGTTGGTGAAAACCTTCCTGGTCATGATACTGCGGTACTTCTGCAACAACAAAAAAAAAAAAAAAACAGACGGTCATGCCATTGCATATTACATATTGGGGATTTTTTTTTTCTTTTTTTTTTAAAAAATGAAAATAATTCTGTTACAAACAAACAATATCTTACCACTTTCCGTTGTCTTTAAGCTCTATGAACGTTGGTGCATCAGGAACAAATGTTCTGACATGAAAAATCCAAAAATAGTCCCGGCGGCAGGTGAAAGCAGCAGTGAGTGTTTAGAAAAGATAAAATGCTGTTAGGTTATACTCGCCCGCATCCGTCCTCTCACTCTCACTGAACCCTTGAACAAACTCCTCAGACAGAAAACAGAGTGAAGGAGAGAGAGGATGTGAGGGAGGGGTGGGGTTTGGCTTGTGCCTCTCATTTTTATAGTCAGGCTGCTGTGACGTCGCAGGGTGTGAGTGGGGGAAAGATTTTTACATCTGCCATTAATGCGTTTAAATTGATTAACATAATGCATCATGTTTCCATTCACAGCTATAGCATTCAGGGGCTAAATACGAGGAAATCCAGCTTTTGACCAACTGAACATGTAAAACAAACTGCGGTCTAGTGTTTAAACCAAGCACGGCACATTAATATAAAGCTTTTGTCTCATGCAGCATATCCTGGACTTAATTTTGACTTTACAGCAGCGTCAAAAAAATCTTTATTCTATTTTTGTTCTATTCTTTTATTTTTTACATTATTAAATGTTTAAATTATATGAATATAATTATTTATATTAATTATAATTATATTACTTTATAGTTTATATTTAATCTTGACTTCACAGCAGTTTCAAAACTATATATTAAATACTAAATAATATTAATATTAAATTACATATAATTATATTTTAATGACATTTAAATTTCCATTTTCAAGGCATTAAAAAAATACTAAATTACTAAATACTTCACACTGCCAGTCAGTCATATAAACAGGCCAAACTAATTAAAAGGAAGGTATAATCCAATGATTAACACTCTAACATTGTATTTAGCCAAAAAGTTCACTATGCTTCTAAATAGTTTTGACAATTATTTTAGTGTTTTGATGTTTAATCCACAGAATAATATCCAATATAATAATGTTTTCCTCTCTTTAAATGTCATCTTATAAATCTTCACAATGCAGATCTTCTCTAATGGCACTTAATGACGTGAAGGAACCAGCATATACCATTTTTATTGATGTTGAGTTTAAGTTTATTCATTATTATTATTATCTTACACACTTCCACATTCACCCCATCGGGCAACAACAGAAACGACGGACTATTCAAAGCAGACTTATTGCCTATGAGCTCTAACAAATACGTGGCCGTTGTACAAAATGTGTTTCTCTCTATTGTTGGGATGCTGGACGTCCACCTGCTAACAGATCTATTACAGCCACTCTGTCCCATAGTGAAGTGACATCATAATGAAAACCTTCCTCTGATTGGACAACACGGTGCCAAAAACCGCACAGCATATTCACTCTGACAGAGTAATAATATGGGTTTTGTCCGAATGATGGTAATCTTGTTTAGCATGTCCTGGGGCTTCACATAAATTACACTAGGTTATGACAGAGGCAAGCTTGTGGATCAGCACATTCTTTGGGGCCAAGGTCTCCGAAGCCCCCTCTCGCTCTCTCCCGCACTCTCAACCTCCCTTCAGATCAAAAGCTGGTGTCTCGCTGCAGCAATTGTTGCGTTAAAAGTCTCTCTGAGAATTGTGGGGGATTTGCATAATGGGATTATGGAGGGATTAGGAGTCAGGCAGAGGACAGACACAGTTAGAACGGAGTTGAATTCACGACTCCATTCATACAGACTCGACCGCTCGACACTCCCTGCACCTGCAGAGCTGCCTTTCAGATAGGCCAAAAACTTCAACAGCACGCAAACCTGCGCGAAACGAAACTCTCAAACTTTCGGCCTACCTGAGCTCCGGTTTCTTGTGGCATATCGCAATTGTTTCTCCAGCAATGCAAAATGAAGACTTCTGCTGCCCAGATGTTTCTCCTGTGAAAACACTCCAGTAATCTCTCAGATTCGGTCCAAAGTCTGCAATCAAAGGTTATAGTTGTCAATATGAATTCAAATATTTATCATCAAATTCTTATAATGATACCACCAATGATCAGAGCTGTGCAATCCAAATGAACTATCAAATATGTCTGTTTTCATTTAGCTTCAAGAAATTCCAAGACAAAGCTGATATTTACATGAATTAAGAGCAACTGAGAACTAAATTCTCATGAAATAAAAAAGAGCAAAACATGAGAAATACAATTTTGCTTTAAAAATAATAATATATATTTATATATAAAATAATTTAAATACCTCTAATATTTATATTATATATTTAAACATCACACATACATATAATTTTAAATATAAACATTTTTAATAAATGTTAACAAATATTAATTATATTGAAATAATATTAATTTTATAATTCATATTTTTACATTTACATTTTCAGACATATATATATATAGCTACAATATATTTATTATTTTAAATATAAATAATATAATGTTAACTAAAATATATATATATATACATACATACTTTTAGTATATATTATTTAGATTTAAAAATAAAAAAAATAATTATATTTTAAGCATATACAGTATATTATATTATTTGCATGATGTACTGTATATATATATAAAACGGGTGGAAAAGGAAAAAAATAGCCAATTAGCAAAATAAAAGCAAGTAATTTACTGTGGGGTTAGTGGTTTGTTCAGACTGCTTCAGCAAGGACCTATTAAAGGTAGGAACATTTCCCAACTGTTCCTATTTGAGCATTTAGTACACTGTTGACAATGCAGTAAGAGTGACAATTGATTTGACCCAATGCTTGCAATGAAGAGAGCGGTTAAAAAGGGTCAGATTTGAACAGCATGCTCTGTTCTCACAGCTTTTTTCCATCTGAAAGAGCGCTGTGATTACGGTCACATTACTGACGTGTTTATTTAAAGCGCTGTGTTTTACTGCCTTAGACTGGACACACGTCTTCCCCCTCACGCCCTTGTGTCCGAAAACTGTGGTTTTATTTGCTTTTGTTTGTGTAGGCAAACGTGGCAGTTCAGATGGTGTTCGAGTTATTTATGGAGGTTGTTTGGTGTTTTACAGAGGCTGAGACTAATGGGGGGTGCAGAGAGAATGAAAGGGAGCGTGATGGAGAGAGGAAAATGCCCTATGGGAGTGTCTTTTCTCGAGCTCATTCCTGCGAGGGGCTGCCGTCAGACTGCTGGCGCGCTGAGATAAGCCCCTCCGACCCCCATCACTCTCCCTCTCTTCCTCCTCCTCACAACGTGCGCTGCTTTCTTGCTGCTCTGACTGTCAGCGATAAGAATATTGTCCTGTAATTGAATGACTATCTTTCTATCACACTCATTTAAGAAAATAGCGAAGGGCTGGAAACGTGTGTGGTGTGGGAGATAAATTAATGGCCACTGTCACCATAGTCGCCAAACGACATCCAGACCGGTAATTTAGAAAATGTTTTTTTAATGCCAATCAATTCAGGTTCACATCCCGAATGATTTATTCAGTTCCAGACCAGTACACAAATGCGTAGCCGCAGCATGACCTCCTCTAAATAAGCGATGTTGCAGGAGTAACGTGTAGCAAGAAATGCACGCAGTCGCATGTTTGTCAATACAGTGGCACAACTGAACAGAACTCTTGCATCTGAATGCAGATGCATTCTTCACACCTGCTTCTGTGTACATACTATAAAGCTAACAGATGCATGTATGCACACGTTCACTCTCAACTGTAGGTCAAAGGTCAGTAGATAAAGGAGCCACGTAATACTGAGGTCTTGTAAGAGGAAAAAAACAACACGGCACTAAATACTTTTGAACAATCACAGCTCAAACCCTCTGCTGTGTCCTATGTACATTTAAAAAGATAAATCTAGTTAAATCTAATAAAAACCTGTTCTAAAAAAATGAAAAATAAAATAAAAACCCCACATAACTTTCAATTATAAAAACAAGGTTCACACATTTAGATCATGTAAACTTCCATTAATTTTCTAGCTGTTTGTGATTTTTTAACAAGATTTCTGTAAGATATTTAAAAATGTTAGAGAATTACTGTAACTAGTAATTAGTGCATTTTTAGTAGTAGTTATTAATAATCATATATTCAAAATAATATTTGAAAAATTAGAATTTAAAAAATAAATTTCTTTTCAACATGTTTTAATTTCCATTACATTTCCAGGCCATTTTTTTTTAACCCACTGACTCTGGGACCTCTTTGAAAAACAATAAATACAAAAATAATTAATCATTTTTTTAATCTGCAACTGTAAAATAAATCAATAAATAAATAAAAATATTAAATCTAATAAAAATCTGCAATTGTAATGAAGTTCAATTCAATTAAATAAAAATGTCAATTTATAATATATAAATGACAGAAATGTTTGATTTCTTTTTTCTTTACTGTAATTTCAGTTAACTGTCCTCGACACAAAGAATACTATAAATACACCTAAAGGATGATAGCTTAATCTTTAATATGAACAATATCTACAATATATAAATATATGTTAATATAATTTCATTACCCATACAAACATATGGATGAACTGTATTAATTTCACATTATATTCCACATAAAAATTAAAAATACATATGAACATGAGAAGTATTCTGAAATTTCACTCAAACGAGTGATATACGGAAGAGAAAGAAGCAAAACTTTCTCAGAAAAATCTCAGTCTGGTCTGTCCGTCATTCCTGCCTGGAACTCGCTCACATAGCAGTTTTCCTCTCTTGCATTGTGGAAACACTGGGAATAAAAACAGACAAACTAATGGAGCAAAACTCTCCTGTCCTCTGGACACCAATAATTCTTTTGTGATGGATTTCTTTTTAAAATTTGACATGGCATTCTGTCATCATTAACTCACTCTCATATCGTTCCAAACCTGTATAACTTTCTTTCTTCTGTGGAACACAAACGATGATATTTTGAAAAATGTCTGGTTTTGACCATACAGTGAAAGACAATGGGATCTACATGCCTATGAAGCTAAATTCATTAATTTAGAAAATATGATTCACAAATGCACAAGCTAATTCACACTCACAAAAATAGTTTATATATTTACAAACAGCAATTCACAAACTCATAACCCAATTCATATTGACAAAATACATTTACAATCACAAATGCAAAGTACAATTCATAAATACGCAAATATGTATGAACGTTTCTGAATGCTTCGTATTTTGTGAATATGAATTAGGTTGTTTTGTGAATTGCTGTTTGCAAATAAATAAAAAAAACTGAATGTGAAGTCGCTTATGCATTTGTGAATCATGTTTTCTGAATAAACTGAGTGACTATTTTAGCTCTACAGATCTAATCTAAAAAATATATTTTTTGTGTTCCACGGATGAAAGGAAGTCATGTTAAGATTCACAAATGCAAAGCACAATTTCATAAAAGTATGTATGCATATTTCTGAATGTTTTGTATTTTGTGAATATGAATTAGATTATGAATTTTTTTGAACTGCTGTTTGCAAATATATAAACATTTTGGTGAATGTGAATTAGCTTATTGAGACTTTTTTAGCTCCATAGAACTAATGTATTTTTTTTTGTGCTCCTCAGAAGAAAGGAAGTCATACAGGTTAGGAATGTGTGTTGCTACATGCGTGTGTGTGTGTGTGTGTGTGTGTGTGTGTACCACTGTGCGCGTCTTCTCCTTGCCTCTTCCTCTCCTCTCCTGTCTTGTGAGGTGGATCGTTCTCAGGTGAGCTCTGGTGAGTCTGACCCTGCGGCCTAGAGATGAATGCACACGCAGTGTTCCTGCTCCCCAGCACTTCAGGAGTTAGCAGAGGAGCCAGGGGAAAACGGGCAGACCCTCGGGGAACAGCTAGGCCTGGCACTGGATTTGGGTTTTGAATGAATCCTTCACCCTGCGGCTGCCAGGCGCTCGCTGTAGCTGAAGCTGGGCTGAACTGACTTGGCAATAAGGGGTTGTATGGGTTAGAATCTGGAAGAGATAATTTGTTTTTTCTCCATGTTTCCTCTCCTCTTCTTCTGTTATGACCTGCAAATGTGATAAAGAAACAATTTAAATTATTGCTGTTTTTATCTACCAACCATATATCTTTCTAACTGGGCAGTAAACTGTATAGTGACATGACGTGAAGGCCAACTATGGTAACTGATAATGCTAAACTATATTTAGCATTATCATTATTGTAGTAAGAGTATAAGCAATAAATAGAAATCAATCAATATATACTGTATCTATATATTGTGGCATTGTGAAAGGGTGTGTCATAGAAGGAAGGTATGTGCCATCTAGGTAGTTTGCAGCACGGGGGCCACAAACTAAGATGGCCGCCCGGTCCTGGACTACAATTATCAGGTTCCTCAGCAGTGGAGGCGCAGCTGTTCTGAGTGAAGGAGAAGAGCTGTTAATGAGCTAGGAGACAGAGAAAGGGACTGATTGTTAGAAAGATTGTTAGCATATTAAGTTTTGGAGTTTTGAGTTGATGATTAAAAAGAAACCAGTGGCTTGATCTCTGCCTGGACTCGATTTGTGAAGCAACCCATACCCTACTTCTCACAATGCCACAATATATATATATATATGTGTGTGTGTGTGTGTGTAGGTGTCGCCAAAAGTGATGTTAGGAGGGGATTTGTTTTAATAACCCTAAAAGTTCGATTAAAGCATCAAAATTTAAGGAAAATATATATTTTAAATATGAGAAAAAGGTATTTATATGACAAAATGATTTGTCAAAAAAAGGCAAACTACAGCTACAGGTTTTATTTTACTATGAAAAAAAAATGCATAGAAAACCAGAAGCTCACAGGAAAAAACATACATTGACTACATAATAATCAGTTATTAATACTTTGTTGGTTTTCTCGTTTTTGCACATGTTCATAATTTCTTTGTATGACAGCCTGGACAAAAATTATGTCTGCACATTTTAGCATGTTTCATTGCGTTATCACAAATAAAACATTTAACTCCAAACACATCTATGGAATATGCTTACAAAATCTTTAACAAATTTAGTTATAAACATTTATTTTATATATTTAGACATTCATTTTAAATATTTATTTATGTATAATCTTATCCATTTATAATTTATTTTCACAAACTTTCCATAAATCTTATGAATGTAGTTATAAACATTTATATATTTAGACATTCATTTTAAATATTTATTTATAATCTTATTTTATAATTTATTTTCATACACATATAAATAATAGTTTTAATGACCAAAAAATATAAAAGTTATATTGACCAAAGCATTCTTTTCTCACAGTTGGTGCTTGGCAAGTATTCATTTGGATCCTGTCTGTGAGGTTTAAGCACATTTGTCTTCTCTAAACACTAAGACTGACCAATTAACAGGCTACGTGGCGTCTTATCTTCCGGGTCTAACTGAGGTTTATCAAGATCCTGAGTCCAGGGAGGCAGATGAGGATGAGGAGGGTGAGCTGGGCTGTTTATGTGTGAGAAGGGTGTTTTCTCACTCTTCAAGGTGGCTGTTTTGACTTTGGACTCGGCTGTAATATCACTGAAAAGCTGCAGAAAAACAAAGAGAGTGTAAAAAAATTCATGTAAAAAGACCTATTTTTATGCAAATTTTGGGATATTACTTAAAAAACATTGGATGGAAACGCCAAGATGTACATAAATTCTAAAAATGTGCATAAAACATGCATGCGCTCAATTTGAGGTGGATCAATTTTTTATCCAAAAAAAAAGACATGCGCATAAATTACGATGGGGACACATTTACCAAATAAATTCCTTTGATACGCAACAAAAAAAACTCACGTGACTTTGCCTCAACAGAGGATATGGTCCGTGTACGTTGGGTTCATTCGTTTTCCGATTGAAAATTTAAAGTTGAAAAATGAGAAAACGGCTCATTTATTAGTTTTTCATTTTTTAAAAAAAAAAATGAAAAAACGAGAATTGGGCTTGATTTTATATTTTTAGGTTCAGGGGTAGAAAATGGATAAACGGCTTGAATATTAGATTTCCACATGTGGGCAGGCATGAAATGCCCCTTTCCGCTGATTAGTCGACCAAAGATCAACCCGTATATATAGCAGTCTAACAGTCCTCCGCTGCTGGACGGATTCTTAAAGTGTTTATTACAAATAATAATCTCTCTCTCATCAAACAACCAGACTAAGGAATGCTTTGACACATATCGTGCTGGGCAGGGACTAGAAAGGGTTTTCTTCTCTATAGGCATGAGTTCGACGACCTACGTGCTAGAGAAATATTATCTGATTATTTCAGAAATAATAATGTAGGTTATCTTGCATCTGCACCTAAGTAATTTATGATGTACAAAAAAATTGCCCAATTGCAGCAACTTTAATTTTTATTACAGACATTTTGCACCCCTAAGTAGGCATGCTGCATAGTCAATCACTGAAACAACAGTGATTTTGAAGAACAAATAACATATAACACGGCAGTTGGATAGTGACGTTTAGCGTTGCGGCAAAGAAGAAAAAAATGACGCCATATAAGCTATTCTCTACGAAAAAAAAAAAAAACTAATTTGGCTTGATTATAAAATAAAAAAATATAAAATCAAGAACATTTTTCAACTTTAAATTTTCAATCGAAAAAAAAATGAATGCAACGTACACGGACCGGATATGATTGGATAACTGGGCTAACCGGTGGATCAATTTCATCGCGCAGCATCTGAAATTTGGTTTGGTCATTCTGAAATGCCAAAGTCTATCACCAAAATGATTTGGTATAATGACCACCCAGAAGTGTCTCACACGACTGTGTTCCAAAACAACAGGCATCCGCCTCCGAATGCAACATGACAATGTTTATTGCAATTCATCTGCTGTGCGCTCTGAGGCGGAAGTAATTTATGATGTACAAAAAAAGAGCCACAGTGGGTTCCCCAATTGCAGCAACTTTAATTTTTATTACAGACATTTTGGACAAACTTTCCAGGAAGCGACGATTTTGTTTTCTTAAACACATGGGATGGAATCAGTGCTTCATTCGCAAAATATTTATGCAATATTCCAATTTGGCTTATAAGTAAAATTCGCAACTTTGGATAGAAACATAGTTACTGTCAACAAGACTTATTAACCAACAATGTGCCCTGGCTGTGACCCTGGCTTTGATCTTGGATACTAGTGAATGATACTAGTGAATCTAGTGGTACCTTAATGACTTTGTGAGGGATCTGTGGGAACATTTCCTGCAGCTCAGAGAAAGAAGCTCCCAGCAGCCACTGCAGTGATGGAGCTCTCCTCAACATCACTTGAGCGACCAGAGAATTAATGCATGGAAACTGCAATAGGCAATGCTCTGCCTAAAACAAACACACATTAATGCATCAGTGAATTGAGCACACAGAATGATATTAAACTTTTAGCTCCATCTATTGAAGAAAATCTTGTGAGGTTGACAGTTTAGCATTTGTCACACACATATTAACTCTTTCCCCGCCAAACGGGGAAATTACGAAATTTCCATCATTTGTGAGAAAACGCGCTATTACGCGTTTACGCGCGTTAGAAAACGCGCTTCTGAAAGAGTACTAAATCTCCGGATCAAAACACATGAGAAGTAGATGCAGAAACAAGCGATATCATATGTAATTATATGCATATGGAAAATAATGCGATCCTCAACATTAAACAGCATATAAATCAAAACTGCCTAATGTTACTGAATGAAATGGCGACCCAGGACGAGCTATAGGACTGTGAAGCTTTGGGGGTGTTGATGGACTCGATTTACTCCATCTATGTTTTTATCATCATTCTGAATCCGATCTGGATGTAGTCTTTGACAAAAACGTGATTTTATGTTTTTTGCTCACAATGTTGCTTTTTTATGAAACTTACCCACATTCAAGTGTTGATAAAAAAGAAAGCATGAAACTAGAATAAAACAAAGTATTTTTGTTTAAAATCAGAGGGTCTGTACGTTCTTTTGATATATTGCATGTTCAGATAATAATACAACAAAATATTCTGTGGGCCATGAAATATTTGTGAAAATGATCAAAAAGACTGGTGGTGGCTGCCAACTTTTAAAAAAAATGCTGACGGGGAAAGAGTTAACTACAATATTTCCTGCGTCCAGTTGCATAAAACGCTTAGACTAGTCTTACAAATTAGTCAATTTTTTTCTTTAAGACTGGTCATAACTTTTTAAGTCAACTGAAAAATAAGATTGATTACTCCTTGGAAACTGCTAGTTGGTGAAACTAGTTCTTAAGACACAGTCTTAACATAGTGACTAAGTTTATGCAACTGGTCACTGATGTTACTAGCTACTGATTGGACATACTCAAAATAAGGAACATTTTCTAAAAATATAAATTTCCTTTACAATTTGGGTACTAAATCGAAAAATCTTGGTTGTAACAAAACAAGCATAATTATCTAAAATTATTTAAAAACAATATAAAAAGCTTGTGTGATTTTGTTGAAGTCATTCAGAATCAAGAATACTTTGATATTGTCTGATTTTATAAATGTTTTCATTAATATCTAACAGTGTTGACAAATCGTAGGGACAGTCATGAAATCTAATCTTAAAGGTGCAGTGTGTAGATTTTAGCGGCATCTAGTGGTGAGGTTGTGAGTTGCAATCACCCACCGCTCACCCCTCCCTTTCGAAGCACATAGAGAAGCTACGGGGGCCGACACAGGACAAAAATGTTGTTGTCGGAGAAAGCAGAGAGTGACTAGCGCTCTGTAGAGCAGTTTGTCCGTTTAGGGCTACTGTAGAAACACGAAGGGGCGATTTCACTGTAAAGTGACCCGCGGTGTATGTAGATAGAAATGGCTCATTCTAAGGTAATAAAAACATAACGGTACATTGTGTAAGGTCTTTATACACCACTGAAAACATAGTTATGTATATTATATTGCATTTCTGTCAATAGATCCTCATAAATACTACACACGGCACCTTTAAGTGAAATCTTATGAATATCTTAGGTATGTTTTAACTTAATTGAAAGTAAAATGTTATTTTTTATAAATATTATTTTTGTTTTATTTTGTCAAATTGTATTAGCCTACCATGGCTCCAGAGACATGGCTCTAGTTCTCATTTGAAAGTGCGGGAGAAACATTTCTAATTTAATCAAAGACAACTTGTAAATAAATATTTCTTCAATATTAATTTGTGCATTTTAAAAATGTTTAATAAAGGTGCAAAAATTCAAATAAAAATCCGAAAAGAACTCAATATTTTATTTTGGGTTCACAGTTCTAATTTAAATGTTAGTATTCAATATAGCATTTTAAAAAATACAAGTTTTTTTTCTTTTCTTCTCATGATTAAAATAGAAATGGACGCAAATGTACAGGGACCATTTCTATTTATCTTTAATACATATTTTAATCTACAGTATATGAAGCACTGCATTATAGTCTGAGCACAGATGATTTTAGGGTCACTGATGATCAGTGACAAAAAGTCATAAGAAATAAAAAAAATAATAAGAAATAATAAGAAAAAGTAGAATGTGTATGTGCTAGAAACATTTTAGACCTGTCATTCACCTCTGTGGGCCGCACACTGAGCCAGTCTCTGTCCAACCAGCTCAGTCCATCTCTCTCTGAATTCATCAGAGTATGTAAGGAGATCTGATAGATGTAGTTGGCTATCTCTTCTTCCTCACACACCATTATCACCTGAAACACACATACACCACATGCCATGGTCAATAAATACTGACACAAACTTTGAATGCAAAATATTTTTCAATAGCAATAAAACAGGAAATGTCAAACCTGGCCTTGGTATAACCTTTAGAAACCAAGGTTTGTTATCTGCTATTAAAATTGCCATAATAAATGAGGAAGAAAATACCTTGACATCAAACTTCTCAGACTTGTTTCCAAACAGCACAGATGCAGAGTAGATGTGAATCAGATTGATATAGATGCTACTGGAAATCCTAAAAGTGGGGGAAAATATTGTTTAGTCTTTGAATCTACGCAAATAAAACTGTGTCAGTCACGGCTGCTGTTTTCATGGCAAGAGTTTTGTCTTCTGTTGGCTATGCACAGGAATCAACACCTAGGGCCCTATTTTAACGATCTAAGCGCATGGTCTAAAGTGCACGGCGCAAGTGCACTTAGGGCGTGTCCGAATCCACTTTTGCTAGTTTAACGACGGGAAAAATGGTCGGCGCACCCGGCGCATAGTCTAAAAGGGTTGTCTCTATTCTCTTAATGAGTAATGGGTGTATTTTGGACGTAACGTGCAACAAACCAATCAGAGTCTTATCTCCCATTCCCTTTAAAAGCCAGTTGCGCTCACGCCATGGCGGATTCACTATTTACATGGCAGAATTTGCAAGCGGAAAAACTGAACGCTTCTCTAATTATAATTTGTTACATTTATATAGCGCTTTTCTGGGTACTCAAAGCACTTTACATGGAAGGGGGAAATCTCCTCAACCACCACCAATGTGCAGCATCCACCTGGATGATGCGACGGCAGCCATATTGCGCCAGAACGCCCACCACACACCAGCTGATTGGTGGAGAGGAGACAGAGTGATGAAGCCAATCAGTATATAGGGATGATTCCTCTAGCAAGGAAACGGATCTGCTCGTCCAATCACGCCTGCTTGCTCGTCATTACTGCAAATAGGTAGGCTAATTCTGATACATGCATTGACTATCCATTATGACATGTAGGCATTTTTATATTTATGTACACAATAATAATCTTTTACATTTTAATCCTTTAATTTTTCATATTTAAACATGTTTGTGTGCTGCTGCACGTCCGTGTGTGTAATAAGGAGAGTGTGTGTGCGTTGTGGACCCGCCTATAGGCACATATTACTAACGTGCCCTTTGAATAACCCAAAAATATTGCACCATTGACTTTAGACCAGGTTTTAGTTGGTCAATGGCGCAGTCGTTTTCAGTTGCCTCAAAATAGCAACGCGCCAACAATGCACCTGAACACACCTCGTTTTCAGACCAGCACGCCCATGGGCGCACAAATGGGCACAAATGCATTTGCTATTTAAACAATGTGGCGCAGAACGTGAAAATGATAACTGCGTCAGGCTGAAACTAGCAAAAAACACTTGCGCTGCACCTGGCACCGCATTGCACCAGGTGTATGATAGGGCCCATAATGCTTCACAGTACAGGTATAGATTGAATCAGAAAAAAGCTCAACCACAACTCAGTATGCAAACAGTGCAGTACTGAATATTATTGTATAATGAAAAGTGACTATACCAAAATGTATTTAAAAAACATGTATTTCATACTAAGTATACTACAAACTATTAACATATTTACTGACATATCGCTTGTGACTTACTGATATAATTTTATAATTAAACTTTATTTGGAGTACTTCTTTATTTCACAATGAACATTTTTTTATATTAAGCCTAAAATGTGTTTTAATATCACTATTAGTAAGGACAGTATGATCTCTGTATAATTTCAGTCAAGTTATTTAAAGTGTACCTAAAGTATAGCTCCATTTTAACACAATCAAATATACTTAAGTATATATTTAGTTGGACCTCAGCACTATTTCCGGATAACTAAAGTGCATTAAGTACAAACTGGTATTGGCATCAGCCATTATGGCAACTAATCAGGGCTCAGCAATAAATATGGCTTGTAAAATTTCCAGTTATGCAAATTATTAAATGTTGCATTTATTTTTGTAAAGAATGTAACATGTAATTAAAGCTATACATCTGGCACATAAATTACAAGGGTAACAATAACATTTATACAATAATTTTTTTGTGCTGGGGTCAATGAAAATCAGAATCAGAATTAGAAAGAGCTTTATGTTGCCACTGCAAGTAAAAACTACCAGTCCAATTGGCGCTTCAAAAAACAAATCCTTACTGTTGTGTTGAGCCCTGATAATAATGAATGGTAACATGATCAGACAGATGTAAATTTATTTCAAACTGACAGCGCCCTGTGGTTCTCGGCGCAGTGCAGAATGAGCCAGCAGCGGCTGAACTGCAGAGATAGGGCTGAGAGTCTCTTGACGACAAGCTCAGATGCTTCTCCAATCTTCTTCTCCAACTCACTCAGCTCCTGAACACAAACAGGATTTACATGTTCAGTCCAGAGTCACTTTGTGAATGGTGGTCTGGTGAGCAAGTGTGTATTGAGCGTCACCTGGATGAGGATGGAAGTGGTCTCATCCACAGTGATGACATCATAATGGGATCCGCCCAGCTGCAGTGCAGATGCAGAGTGTTTCCTCTCCAGCAGAACAATATTGTACCTGCCAACAACAGTCTCTGTACATCAGTATACACTCTTTATAAAGGTTCTTAAATAAAGTTCTGTAGTGGCATCTATGGTTCCATGAAAAACCTTTAACATCCATGGAACATTTCCATTCCACAAAAGGTTCCTTATAGTGGAAAAAGGTTCTTTAGATTTTTTAACTGTTCTTCACACTAAGAAAATAATGGTTCTTTTAAAAATGGTTTATTGAAAGGTTCTTTGGGGAACCAAAAATGGTTCTTGTATGGCATTGCTGCAAAACCCCCTTTTGGTGGAACCTTTATTTTTAAGAGTGTATACATTATATCTTCTTCTTCTATCCTCTTATTCTCTATGCTCTGACATTTGTGCTTTTTTCAGTTGCTTATAAACATATTAATAGCAAAAGTGTCATTACACTGTATTCAGCACAAACTGGGCTACCATAATAGGTGAGCAACATGTATGTAAATGCTTGTATTTTTGAGAGAATAATGTTTATGTGTGGTTTTTGAAAAAACAAAAAATGTAAGTCACTGAATTAAGGTCACCAAATGCACAGTAGATATGTGTCCACAAGACTTTTGACTAATGGGTGTTGCCTAGAGTTTTTGCTTCAAACTGATGTGAGAATGATTGTGCCTGCTCATTCACATAAAACAATATATTGATTTAAATTTTGTAAGACACTTTTTCTTTACAAACCCCGTATGCGAGGAGGCGTGATCGATCATGAATAATGCTGTGATTTACACCTGAAATAACAAAAGAACCGCATAATGAGCTGCATAATGAATGAGCCTTTGAGTCAGGTATGTGAGAGGGAGCTAAGAAACAGGACAAAATAAATATATTGTAATTTTGTATATATATATATATATTGTAAATATATTGTAGTTTATTTAGAATACAGTTAACAATATAAAGTGAGAGCCAAAGGCACAATGTCCTATGTGGACCAGTATCAGGTCACTATGATTCTCAAATCTGTGAGATAAAAGAAAAAAAAAAAACATCTGTGAGGATACTGATAACAGGATCAACTATTGTATTAACCTTAATATAATGTCCACTCTTAACAGAAAACATGATTTCTGATATTGCACAGCATGTGAACAAAATTTTGAATAGGCCTATTATATTTAAATTATATACAGTACTGGTCAAAAGACTGGACACATTACTATTTTTAATGTTTTTGAAAGAAGTCTCATGCTCATCAAGCCTGCATTTATTTGATCAAAAACATTAATATTGTGAAATATTAATACAATTTAAAATAATGGTTTTCTATTTTAATATACTTTAAAATATAATTTATTTTGGTGATGTAAAACATCTCAGCATCATTATTCCAGTCTTCAGTGTCACATGATCCTTCAGAAATCATTCTGATATGCTGATTTATTATCAATACTGGAAACTGCTGTGCTTCTTAAAGGGGTCATGAACTGGCTTTTTTTATTTTTTTTATACTGTTGTCTGAGGTCAACTTATGATGTTCGTGTGGTTTTTTACATTCAAAAACATCATAATGAATAAGTAATAGGCTATTTTCTACCCTGGTTTTGAGACTAGCTCCTGGAACGTTCGGCACTGAAGACTTGGAAGTAAACGCCCACTGCTATGAATGGATAACAGTTTTGCATATTATAATGAACTTCCAATGTGGAAAAAACGGCAACCGGAATGATTCGCCCACAGGGCTCGCAAAATGTCTTTATCAAACAAACACAATGACTTATCTCTCATCCATCCGCAATTAATTGCAATGTTATTTTTTATTACTTGGCCGGCCCGATCGGTGGATATAACTGTGAACCGTGCATAACGCGTGTATTTCACTATTTAAGATCGTGCGAGTCCTGGCCCATACATGTTCGAGTCTGATCACAAATCATAGGACAATGAACCAACAATGCCTCAAATACAAAGCCTGTGACAGCGTGGAAGTTATGTTTAGATAGACACGTTTATAATCAGTAGATATCAAACGTAACAATGCAATACTATCACATATAAAAAAAAAATTTTACTCACATAATTGTGTTGCATCATTCCTGTCAGATCCAGAAGCCACAGCATTGTTTTTTAATCTCATCCTGTCTGCAAATCCAGTCTCTTGTTTACAAACGAATCCGGTGAAATGAAGCGAACAAATGCAATGTCTTCCCCACGTGAGTTGGATCTTCATCAAAAATAAACTTCAACCATGCATTTTGGAATCCGAAGGAAGCTTATGGCATGTTTGAAACATGCCATAAGCTTTACTGTTTGGAAGTTCGATCCGGTTTAGCTCCACGCAGGCCTGTTATTTATCTAACATGCCAGGCACGAATCGGTGGGCGGGGCTACAGAATTAGGCGTTCGTCTTCTTCGGTTAAGGCGGCTTTTCACTGCTCTCTGACGTCACAGGGGCGCACATTCGCAGATCGAGCGTTTGCTGAGCCAGCTGTCAATAAAAGCTTTTCTTTGACTAACAAGGAAGTTTTCAGCTCTGAAACTTACAGGATATTCTTATATTACCATGACCTTTTACATATCAAAAGCTCAAGGGAAAGTTGATTTCTCAATTCATGACCCCTTTAATATTTTTTATAACCTGTGATACTTTTTTTCAGGATTCTTGGATAAATACATGAATGACTGATGAAAATTCAGCTTTGCATCACAGAAATAAATGATATTTTACAGTATATTAAAATAGAAAACCAATATTTTAAATTGATTTCTTCTGTATTTTTGGTCAAATAAATGCATGAGCATAAGAGAGTTTTCAAAAACATTAATTTGAATAGTAATGTGTCCAAACGTTTGACTGGTACGTATTTATAGCATCTGAGCAGAAATTTGCAAACAAAAGCTTTATTGCTGTGACACTAGGCTATTTTACAGTAATTACTTCATAATCTATCCAAAACAGGCCAAAGAAAAGTCTAAACAGTCTTACGTCTATGACATTTTATGTTGCAGCAGGATTCATATTTAAATGGTCTTTTTGCGGTTTAATATTCACAGACACTAACAGAATAAACTTACCTCACAATCCTCGCCTGAATCCGTTGCTGTTTGAAATTAAACAGCTTTTCTTCTGAGGTAAATTATTCCAGGATTATTCCTCACCGCGTCTCAAAACGATGTAAAGTACATGAAGCTCACTAAACTTGATGTGTTTTTTCCGAGTTGATGCGGGCGGGGATACTCCCATTGATCGCGTCAGTATTTGCCTTTGAAAAGAACGCGTGCTCCGTGGGCGTGGCCGCATTAGTGGATAATGAGACACTCACGAATGTCTGACATCTCTCATCAAACAGATTACATAAACAGAGAATATTTGTTTTCGATTTGATTTACATTATTTAAAATCTGACATTTCAACGTTTCTTTAGACATATGTCTCATGTTTGTGTGACAAGTATTCACTAAGTTACAGTTCATTTTCTGAAGAAGATCAGAAAAGACTTCATTAAGAGAGTGGCTGCAGATCGCGCATCATGTTTGTTTTCTTTAATTTGCAAAAAGCACAACATTTTGTTTTTATTGTGAATATACACAAATAAAAGTAGAAACTTAACAGATTATAATGATGTATAACACTTGCCTGAATGACCAAAATCGACGGAGTATTTTGAGTCTCTTTTACACTGATAAGAAAAAAAAGGTGAAGAGGTGAAGGCGCCGGCGACTTTGCCGACTTCAGAGAGTTAAAGGCACAATATGTAATTTTCGCCACTAGAGGTCGCTTATTCAAAACGAAGGTGTAGCTTGATGACATTTTTGCAGTGGAGCTTTTATTATGCTTCTGCTTCTTCCGGTCATGCATATGTGGGGTAACGCAGCGCTGTTTTATCATATTAGATACATTTAAGTGTGTTGAAAGTTAAGTTATAATGCTACTCTCTGCATTCACTCGGTGGCTATGAGACACTTGTTGCACACTGCAGTGAGCTAGATCGATATTAGGCATGGTAAAATAAAATCAATGGTAACGCAGATATGATGTCATTGATAGGTGACGCATGGACACGATCCGTGTCCGGGTTAAAATAGCTCATTTCTCTGGATTTAAACATTCTTGGAAACATTTGGAATAATGTAAGTACACAAGTCAACAAAATATACAACACTGTTCAAGTGATTTTTGGATATTTTAATCCAAAAATCTTACATATTGTGCCTTTGATGGGGTTTGAATGTATTGTTGGTTAAATGCCTGAAATAAGGTCTGTGGTGAACACAAGCTCAAGATTTTTTTACATTTTATTTTTATGACAAAATACAAAGATTTTTTTTTAATGTGTCTTGAAAAAGGCGGTTGCTAACAAGTGGTTAAATGGGACTACAGAGACTGCCGGGGCCATTAAACATCATCACGCCAAACAGGTAAACTCATCTACTCATTAGTCCACGTTTACAGCCTTGTTATGTTTATACATTCTAACTATTCTAACCCAAACTCTCTAACCTGTAAACTTTAAATAAAGCTTAAAAGATTAGTCAGACACCTAGTGGTGGTGACATTGACCTTTTATTTCAACCTTTTATTAGGTTTTTAATTCTGCCGATTGTATTTAGGTTTCAAAATTCATAATCCAAATGGAAAAATCCTATTTGCTCTTTGTTGAGAGAACCAGGGTTATGCTAATTTCCAGGTTGGTCTGAGAAAAAATGTCATCCCTGCAGTGCTCTGTTAAAGGGATATTTCACCCAAAAATGAAAATTCTCTCATTTTTTACTCACCTTCATGCCGTCCCATGTTTATGACTTTCTTTCTTCAGGTGAACACAAATTAAAAAAAAGAAAGAAAAAAAATCCATCTCTCTGAGTCCATATAATGCAAACAGTAGGCCATATGGATTACGTCTTGTTCACTCTGTGTGGTTTTTGAAGCGTCAACTTTGGGGGTCCCATACACTTGTATTATATGAACTCACAGAGATGTTTTTTTTTCTAAATATCTTAGTTTGTGTTGATCTGAAGTAAGAAAGGCATATACACTACCTGTCAAAAGTTTTTTTCATCAAAAACACAGTAAAAACAGTATAAAATGCAAGAAATGTTTCTTGAGCACCAAATCAGCATATAAGAATGATTTCTGAAGGATCATGTGACACTGAAGACTGGAGTAATAATGCTGAAAATAAAGCTTTGCCATCACATGAATAAATTACATTTTAAAATATATTAACAGTTATTTTAAATAGTAATATTTCACAATACTGTTTTTACTTTATTTTCTTATCAAATAAAATCAGATTTTACATAATTTAAAACATTGACACACCTAATTTTTTTAAAACAATGACACAGTAGTTTCTGACAACAACTTTGAGTAACTCACGTCGTCTCCAGTGTGCGCTGCACCTTTAAGCGGTTCAGTAAACCATCCGTGATGAGCAACACAAACGGAATAGTGTCCAGATATGATTTAGCAGTTGATTCTTCTGAGATATCTGCTAATGAATGATTCAAATGACTTACAGATGAAAATGTAAGGATCATGCAACACTGAAATTGTAAATAAGCTTATTAAAAAATCAATCATCCATAATTGTAACTTTTTATCAGTCAAAATTTATACCTGTAATTGTACTCGAATAATAATAATAATTCTTTACATTTATATAGCGCTTTTCTGGGTACTCAAAGCGCTTTACATGGAAGGGGGGTAATCTCCTCAACCACCACCAATGTGAAGCATCCACCTGGATGATGCGACGGCAGCCATATTGCGCCAGAACGCCCACCACACACCAGCTGATTGGTGGAGAGGAGACCGAGTGATGAAGCCAATCAGTATGTATGGGGATTATTAGGAGGCCATGATTGGCCAATGGGCAAATTTGGCCAGGATGCCGGGGTTACACCCCTACTCTTTTTCCAAAGAACATCCTGGGATTTTTAATGACCACAGAGAGTCAGGACCTCGGTTTAACGTCTCATCCAAAGGACGGTGCTTATTGACAGTATAGTGTCCCCATCACTATACTGGGGTGTTAGGACTCACACAGACCACAGGGTGAGCACCCCCTGCTGGCCTCACTATGTGATTGTTTAACATAGTGTTCGAATGCTGTGTTAAAATATATCTCTTCCAAGCTAATTCAACCAGATAATTGTGCATTAAACATCAAATACAGTGGGGAGAACAAGTCTTTGATACACTGCTGTTTTTCCAGGTTTGCCCACTTACAAAGCATGTAGAGGTCTGTAATTTTTATCATAGGTACTCTTCAACTGTGAGAGACGGAATCTAAAACAAAAATCCAGAAAATCACATTGTATGATTTTTAAATAATTAATTTGCATTTTATTGCATGACATAAGTATTTGATCACCTACCAACCAGTAAGAATTCTGGCTCTCACAGACCTGTTAGTTTTTCTTTAAGAAGCCCTCCTGTTCTTCACTCATTACCTGTATTAACTGCACCTGTTTGAACTCGTTACCTGTATAAAAGACACCTGTCCACACACTCAATCAAACAGACTCCAACCTCTCCACAATGGCCAAGACCAGATAGCTGTGTAAGGACATCAGGGATAAAATTGTAGACCTGCACAAGGCTGGGATGGGCTACAGGACAATAGGCAAGCAGCTTGGTGAGAAGGCAACAACTGTTGGCGCAATTATTAGAAAATGGAAGAAGTTCAAGATGACGGTTAATCTCCCTCTGTCTGGGGCACCATGCAAGATCTCACCTCGTGGGGCATCAATGATCATGAGGAAGGTGAGGGATCAGACCAGAACTACACGGAAGGACCTGGTCAATGACCTGAAGAGAGCTGGGACCACAGTCTCAAAGAAAACCATTAGTAACACACTACGCCGTCATGGATTAAAATTCTGCAGCGCACGCAAGGTCCCCCTGCTCAAGCCAGCGCATGTCCAGGCCCATCTGAAGTTTGCCAATGACCATCTGGATGATCCAGAGGAGGAATGGGAGAAGGTCATGTGGTCTGATGAGACAAAAATAGAGCTTTTTGGTCTAAACTCCACTCGCCGTGTTTGGAGGAAGAAGAAGGATGAGTACAACCCCAAGAACACCATCCCAACCGTGAAGCATGGAGGTGGAAACATCATTCTTTGGGGATGCTTTTCTGCAAAGGGGACAGGACGAATGCACCGTATTGAGGGGAGGATGGATGGGGCCATGTATCGCGAGATCTTGGCCAACAACCTCCTTCCCTCAGTAAGAGCATTGAAGATGGGTCGTGGCTGGGTCTTCCAGCATGACAACGACCCGAAACACACAGCCAGGGCAACTAAGGAGTGGCTCCGTAAGAAGCATCTCAAGGTCCTGGAGTGGCCTAGCCAGTCTCCAGACCTGAACCCAATAAAAAAATCTTTGGAGGGAGCTGAAAGTCCGTATTGCCCAGCGGAAGCCCCGAAACCTGAAGGATCTGGACAAGGTCTGTATGGAGGAGTGGGCCAAAATCCCTGCTGCAGTGTGTGCAAACCTGGTCAAGAACTACAGGAAACATATGATCTCTGTAATTGCAAACAAAGGTTTCTGTACCAAATATTAAGTTCTGCTTTTTCTGATGTATCAAATACTTATGTCATGCAATAAAATGCAAATTAATTACTTAAAAATCATACAATGTGATTTTCTGGATTTTTGTTTTAGATTCCGTCTCTCACAGTTGAAGAGTACCTATGATAAAAATTACAGACTTCTACATGCTTTGTAAGTGGGCAAACCTGCAAAATCGGCAGGGTATCAAATACTTGTTCTCCCCACTGTATGTTCTTCTTGGCTGTGATTACTGACGTGACAGCATCATATGAGCATAAAGGATTGTTGGACTCACTGGTTTCAGGCACTGCAGTGGAGAAGGAGATAAAGTTGACGTTTCTCTCTGAACACACACTGCTGAAGGGCGAGTGACCCACACAGGAAAGCTCAAACACAATGCTAAAACTCTGCCATGGGAAATCAGGGCCAATGTGCTGACTGCACACAACGACACACCTACTGTAGGACAGTCTGAGGGGAAAGGAGACGGACATAATACATTTAATCAGGCCTTATATCAACACCTCATGTATTCAGTATACACCTGCAGAGATAGCACAAAAAGAGACCTGTCCATCACTTCTCTGCTTATTACTTTATGCTTTCCTTCATCCGGGATGATTTCAGACACAGAGTTTCCTAAACACACACACACACACACACACACAGAATCAGGCAAGACAATCACATAGTAACAATCTTGTTCTTGAGAAAATAACTCACCTGATACCTGGTTGAGAGCTGCAAGCAGCTCTGTGTTTACACCATTCACTGTCAACACTAGGACCTGATCACATGCAACAACAGTCATTAAACATTCACATTCTGTAAAATGTGCTTTGTTTGAAAAGTATGCTTAGTCAAGTTAAAGTCAATATTATTTGTATAGCGCTTTTCACATAACACAGCTTTACAGAAAGTCATGATGTTAATTTTTATAATATCTTAAAGGGGTCATGAACTGCGTTGTTTTATTGTTTTATGATGTTTCCTGGGGTGCACTGCAGAGGCGGT
This sequence comes from Coreius guichenoti, assembly GCA_039654105.1. Taxonomy (NCBI): domain Eukaryota; kingdom Metazoa; phylum Chordata; class Actinopteri; order Cypriniformes; family Gobionidae; genus Coreius; species Coreius guichenoti. The sequence continues at coordinate 6,380,533 of CM077169.1, read as the reverse complement.
GCTTGCCTCCCTTTGACGTCCTAGATTCCCACTTTGAAAAACCTGTCGTTTGCTGGGCCTGGTGTCAATAAAAGCTTTTATTGGACTAACAAGGAAGTTTTCAGTTCTGAAACTTACAGGATATTCTTATAGTATGATGAACTCTTATATGTCAAAAGCTCAAGGAAAATTTGATTTCTCAGTTCATGACCCCTTTAATATCTTTATGCCTTACAGTCGCATTTAGTAGATTAGAGCTGGGAGATAATATAGCTTGCACTGAATTTGCTATATATAAACAATCACAACATGAGATTTGCTATATACATGTAGTACATACCGCCCTACTTGAATATACTGTACATGTATGTATGCGGCTAAAGACGGATTTACTTATATATCCAAGAGTTGGGAGATAATATAGTTTACGTTTTAGTATATATGGCTTTACGTGAGTGTACTGTATGTATGCAGATAAGGTTGGATAAACATGTAGTTATTGTTTGTTTCAAATTGAGCTTGGTCGATTGCGTAAATTAGTCGATTTGAGTGGAATGCGTCGATTCGTCGTGCTGTTTACATTCCCCAATAATGGCAGCTCCCAGGCATGCTGAAAATCAGCCGTTATTACAAAAATATCAAGCCCGATTTGAAGTGTGGGAATTTTTTATATAAAATGATAAAAAAAAAATTATAAAATGTATATGAAATGGTGCTCTGCACGCACTGTAAAACTTAAATGGCATAGGCCTACCACAGCAGCACAACTTCTGTGCAGGCACATTTAAAGAAAACATCCCGGGGCAGCGTTAGTATTTGGATTATTACAGTGAAGTTTTACACAGCACTAGAATACGGTTGTCAGTCCTATATTTTGTGCTTAATACGGCTGCGTTAATACAGCATTCTGCTTTTTACGAGCTGCCGTGGCTGCAAGGCTGCGAGACACGTGGCTCAAGCGTACTCTCTGCAGCCGCTTACAAAGCATTAAACGCTTTTGTTGGTTATTTAAAATATCTAATGGATGAACTTACGCCTCGATTGGACTCATTTATTTAATAACGCGCTGTCAATCGCTGTAAAACTTCACGGTTTTATGGACAACGCCATGTTTGACACTGTCGCTATGGTTACCACTATGGTTAGTTAGAATGCAGTTGTGATTTCAGCTGTTTGATCATACTGCTGAATGAACATATTCAAGCAGCTACTTTAATCTCCTGAATGAACAAAACATTTCCGGATTCACACTAGTAAGCAGTTGCTGCTGTAAATCCCAAAAAGTGACTGTGAATCAGCCATAGTAAACACCTTTCCTAATTAGGCCTACAGTGCACAAACCCTTTATTTTGTGATAAATAATATCATTAGATACAAGTTCATACATAGATTAGTTACGGTTATTATTTTTTGGTAAATTATTGGTTATTAGTTATTGGTAAATTAACCAAAGGAAATCTCACTCTAATGTTGTGGTTAGCATGTGAGTTCATCCATGTGTTGATTTGCTCCTGGAGCTCCAGTAGTTTAGGGTTGGACTCCTGCCTCTTCTGACTCAGATACTGCAACACCTCAAACTTCCTCAACAGCTCATCCAAACAGCTCAGGGTACAGGAGTCCTTTGCCTGAGCCAGGTACTCTATTCAAACGCAGATTTTACAGGTGTGTGAGTAAAGTTATACTAAAGCTACGCTGTAACGATCAAATCACAAATGAGATCTCAATTGTTTGTACCACACTGATTCTGCTTCTTAGAAAAAAATCTAAGTAATCAAAGGCTGTGATTTAATTAAGTATATAGTCTATGAGCTTCAGAGTGGCATTGTTACATGCATGCAGCTAACAGTGTTTTAAACAGTTAAACAATTTTAAAATAAAAACAAATCAAAACATTTACTAAAAAAGACAAATATTTTATGTGCACTTGCATGTCATGTGACCATTAACCAATATCAGAGAACTGTGAACATGCAAATGTGTCGTTAAATTACTGAAATATTAATTGAAAATCTCAGGGGTTACATCAAGTAAATATTTTATGCCTAAGGGGTTTAGCTGACAAAAAAAAGTTTAGGAACCCGAGCTCTAGAATTTTATAAGAGATCTCAAGAATGCCTCAGATAACAAGATACCAAAGTCTGCAATCATGTGTAAAAAAGTTAATCTCAATATGAACTCAAACATTTCTCATCCAATCTTCCAAGACAAATTATCTGAGCTATACTATCCACATTAATCTGAAAGCTCCATGTTAACAGTTGACTCATTTGTGTCTATTTTATTTTAGGAAAAACATCTGATACAAAGTTGATCAATAAATAAAACATAAGCGAAATCACCAGTCCTACGCAATGAAAGAGTGACCTCTCAGCAATATCATACCATTTCTATGAGACATGAGTGTTTTCCCCCCTAATATTTACCAGTGGCTGCGTTGAGGTCACATCTGAACAGGACGTGTTCCTTCAGCATTACCAGAATATGTAGCAGTGCCATCTCATTAAACGCACTGTCCGTATCTGCCACATAAATAATACAAAACCATCTTATTTAAAAACCATCATGTGGTGAGATATGGATGCTGCCGTGTAGTTGAACCACTACAGACTCCTGTGCATTGTTACAATGTGTGAGAAAGTGTAACTTCTGACCCTGTTTTTTCTGAAGCATTTGCTCTTGCTGCTTTAGGAGGAATCGTGTGAGTTCAGAAGACAGAGTGCCAAAGTCTCTGCTGTTCAAAGCAGAGATGCCCAACTTCTGCATTTTTCTCAGAGAGGGCAGAGCCAACGCATACAGCTCCCTATATGCATCTCTCTGACTCTCTACAGTAATAAACAGAGAAATACAGTCAATCATTTCTCAATTTAAACAAATAAATGATTGAGAATATACAAAAACATGTAGTTTTTGCTTACAATTTGTTAATCTAATGTTTATGCAAATATTTTAAATCTGCTGATACAGTAGGGAGAACAAGTATTTGATATACCGCCGATTTTGCAGGTTTGCCCACTTACAAAGCATGTAGAGGTCTGTAATTTTTATCATAGGTACTCTTCAACTGTGAGAGAGGAAATCTAAAACAAAAATCCAGAAAATCACATTGTATGATTTTTAAAGAATTAATTTGCATTGTATTGCATGACATAAGTATTTGATCACCTACCAACCAGTAAGAATTCCAGCTTTCACAGACCTGTTAGTTTTTCTTTAAGAAGCCCTCCTGTTCTCCACTCATTACCTGTATTAACTGCACCTGTTTGAACTCGTTACCTGTATAAAAGACACCTGTCCACACACTCAATCAAACAGACTCCAACCTCTCCACAACGGCCAAGACCAGAGAGCTGTGTAAGGACATCAGGGATAAAATTGTAGACCTGCACAAGGCTGGGATGGGCTACAGGACAATAGGCAAGCAGCTTGGTGAGAAGGCAACAACTGTTGGCGCAATTATTCGAAAATGGAAGAAGTTCAAGATGACGGTCAATCTCCCTCGGTCTGGGGCACCATGCAAGATCTCACCTCATGGGGCATCAATGATCATGAGGAAGGTGAGGGATCAGCCCAGAACTACACAGCAGGACCTGGTCAATGACCTGAAGAGAGCTAGGACCACAGTCTCAAAGAAAACCATTAGTAACATACTACGCCATCATGGATTAAAATCCTGCAGTGCACACAAGGTCCCCCTGCTCAAGCCAGCACATGTCCAGGCCCGTCTGAAGTTTGCCAATGACCATCTGGATGATCCAGAGGAGGAATGGGAGAAGGTCATGTGGTCTGATGAGACAAAAATAGAGCTTTTTGGTCTAAACTCCACTCGCCGTGTTTGGAGGAAGAAGAAGGATGAGTACAACCCCAAGAACACCATTCCAACCGTGAAGCATGGAGGTGGAAACATCATTCTTTGGGGATGCTTTTCTGCAAAGGGGACAGGACGAATGCACCGTATTGAGGGGAGGATGGATGGGGCCATGTATCGCGAGATCTTGGCCAACAACCTCCTTCCCTCAGTAAGAGCATTGAAGATGGGTCGTGGCTGGGTCTTCCAGCATGACAACGACCCGAAACACACAGCCAGGGCAACTAAGGAGTGGCTCCGTAAGAAGCATCTCAAGGTCCTGGAGTGGCCTAGCCAGTCTCCAGACCTGAACCCAATTGAAAATCTTTGGAGGGAGCTGAAAGTCCATATTGCCTAGCGACAGCCCCGAAACCTGAAGGATCTGGAGAAGGTCTGTATGGAGGAGTGGGCCAAAATCCCTGCTGCAGTGTGTGCAAACCTGGTCAAGAACTACAGGAAACGTATGATCTCTGTAATTGGAAACAAAGGTTTCTGTACCAAATATTAAGTTCTGCTTTTCTGATGTATCAAATACTTATGTCATGCAATAAAATGCAAATTAATTACTTAAAAATCATACAATGTGATTTTCTGGAATTTAGATTCCGTCTCTCACAGTTGAAGTGTACCTATGATAAAAATTACAGACTTCTACATGCTTTGTAAGTGGGCAAACCTGCAAAATCGGCAGTGCATTAAGTACTTGTTCTCCCCACTGTACCTGTGGCTTGGATGTATACAATCTTGCTGATGGTCTCTTGTTTCTCTTCACAGGGAAAGCTCTTCTCAGTGGCAATGACACTCCTTCCTGTATCTGAGGCGTGAGTCACTGCTTTTATTCTGTTATCTGCCAAGGCTTTTCCAGTAGAAGTCACGGTAACATCTGAAAGATATTAGACTTTATCACTTTAAATCAGTTCATGGATTTGTTTTGACAGTTTGCAATAATGGTGATCTCAATCTTTGTCATCTCTTTTTTTTTTGTGATGTACTTGTATCAGTATATTAAATATAACATTCAGAATGCAAACCTTCCTACCCAGTCTGAAAAAAAAAACATTAAAATTAAGCAGCAAAAATTATTTTGAGAAATGTGTGTCTTGTGGAGTCACAACAATGAATTTAATAACACATGCCTGTCAGCATTAACATGACCTATTCTGTGACAATAAAGCAATAAGGAGTAAGCAGAGTAAGATACTTATTAACATATAAAATATGTCAGTGAATACCTCCAAACATTTTGCTGTTCCTAGAAATGCATTCAAAAATATGATCGAATTCATTTAACTTTAAAATCACCATGAAATTAAAAGACAATTCTTTTTTTTTTTTTTACGGAATATTGCAGTGTGTTATAACGTATTTATACGTATACATCATTTTGTTAAAATTCATGTGCACTCCAGCATCCTGTCACTCACATGAGATCACAGGAATTAGAAAACAGTAACGATTCAATCAATTCCCAAAAAAGACTGGACAAAATCAAGTACTGCCCTACATTTTTTACTCATTCAAGAAGCCATTATACTCGGACATACATCACAATAAGGTCACAATTTAAAGGCACAATATGTATCCATATGTGTCCATGCGTCGCCTATCAATGACATCATGCCCGCGTTACCCTCGATTTCCGGTATTTTGTAGAAACCATGGAAACACCAAAGACGCTTTAATATATTATGTTTTATTAGACAGGAGAGCAACTGTTTTGATACATTCATCAACAGAAAACTAACTGTTATATAGCTCAACACAGTTTTATTGTGTTATTGTCTTATTGTTTAAATCTCGTTTTCTTGATTTACCGCGAGTACCATGTTTTACCATGCCTAATATCGATCTAGCTTACTGCAGTGTGAACAAGTGTCTCATGGTAGTCGCAGAGCAAACGCACAGAGTAGTATTATAACTTTCAACACACTCAAATGTATCTAATATGATAAAACAGCACTGCGTTACCCCACATACACATGACCGGAAGCGCAAGCGGCGACTGTGGCATAATAAAAGCTCCACTGCTCTCGAGTCGTGTGTCGCGCTCGTCTCTCATTAGCAATCACTCCAGCGGCCTCATTCCCATCCTGCTTCATACTACAGTAATGTTAATAAATCTTTAATACATTAACTCATCCATGAATATGATTTCCCGTCAGATTCTTTTCCACCAGCTAGAGGTGAAGACAACTCCCATGATTCCACGAAATCAAGGCGTCATCAAGCTACGCCTTTGTTTTGAATAAGCGACCTCTAGCGGTGAAAATTACATATCGTGCCTTTAAGTTTCATGCCGACTTTAAACACTATTAATCAAATCAAATAAAAATCAAATTAATAAAAGTCCTGGATTCACTCTACCTGCAGATATTGGACTGCTTTGTTGAGGTTTTTGCATTGGACTTTTCTTCATCGTTCTTAATGTCACAAATGACAATAAAGAGTCCAAATCTTCGTAAGACTGAACTACTGAATTATTTCCATTTTTGCCTCTCAAACAGTTTGATAACGGAGATGGTTTAGAGATTATCTTTTCTCTTCTCGGTTCTGACTTCTCAGGAAGCTTGTGTATAGTGGATATCACTTCAATATCTTTAACACTGTGCTTCAATGGAGATGACTTAGACATCTCGACCACTTTAGAAAAGCTGTGTTGCTTTTCTGAAAGACAAGTGGAGGAATTTGTCTGACACCCAAAGCATCTTTCTGGTGGACAAGACATGTGTTGCTCTATCTCTGCAGCTTTACAGTCTATTCCTCCAGTTGTTCTCACTGTAGAACTGTCTGCTTGGTGAGACATGCGCTCCATTACAAAGAATTTCACAGTCTTCCCTCTCTCCACCTGTGTAGGTACGGCTGACTGCAGAGGCTTACTCTGGGAAGGGTGAACTGCAGTGGGATGGCCTAAAGGTGGCAGTGCTGAGAAACCAGAATAAAGCATTTAAATTGAGCTCAATCAACAGCATTTGTGGCATAGTATTGATTACCAACTTAAATTGCATTATTTGAGCTGTAACGTTCTTATCATTTACACAGTCGTTACACAGTCATGACAACAAAGTTCCTTTAAGGCTAATAGTGAACACAACAGCATTTTTAACTAGATTTTTGATTTTCCAATTAGCTTTGTTTAAACCTAAAATATGCTTAATAGCACTGTTTGCAAATGATCATGACTGAAAATATATATGTAGCTCATAACTGAAATGAGAGAAACTTAAAAAGCTCACCAGCATTTGAAGCACATTTACTCAGCAACTCTGTAAAAACACATTAACATACAGAACTTAAGAGTAATATTGCATTTTAACAAAACCTTAAAACCATTATTTGTATATATAAAGAGTAATATTGCATTGTCATTTAAAATAGATCTTTAGACTACACGCATAGTTCACAATAAGATCTTACCATCTATTTTCACAATGGACAGTGGTGAGAATATTTCATCCATGTGTGGCTCTCTCACAGCTCTCTTGCATTCTTCTGAGGACATTTTCTCAGTATAGATGGAGAGATTACTGAAGTTTTTAGGCAACGTCACTGTACTATCCGTGAGGTAAAACTGTCCCATATTGTCTTTGGGTTCTGGGACCGGTTCCATCTCCACCTTCAGCAGTGTAAGAAGCTCTGGAAGTGACTGAACATGGACCAAGGGCTTAGTTACCTGTGGTTCTGTACACACAAAACAATGAAGTTTAAGGACTATTCACACTTTATGGATAGAAACCAGTGCAAGTTTCTCACATTACATATCTACATTACCAGCGAATAAAAACTGAGACACACAGTGGGGATGTTTCTCTGCCACCCAAACTGCTTTTTCCATATTTTCACAATGACTCTCTGACATGAAACGCCTAGGAAAAAGTACAGTACATATTATTTCCTGTGTCGTAAGAATTATGATGAGTAGTGTTTTCATTGATCTAAAGTCAACATGAAATGAAAACTGACCATATTTACTTTATTAATTCACATCGTCTTATTGTGAACAATTCAACGTTTTTGCACATTATTCCCCCAAAATATCCTGTTTTACTTGAAAATGTCACATCATGGAAGCAGAATTTGAAAATAATTCAAACAAACCTGTTGTAGATTTCATGGAACATCCTAAAACATATTTACTGCAACAAACATTTACAGCCTTCTCTCCTTGTTATAACAAAAGCAACAAACTCACAGCTTATAAACTGGTGACAGTATTTCAGCTGACTGTCTGCTGGACATAAACAGGTCTGGTAGACACAGCGTATGATTACAAGGTGAAAGAAGGAGGTCTAATTCCATCTCAGCATAAGACCTTGAAGCAGCTGGAATGAAAGGTTTTGAAGTCACTGGAGATTAGCAGAGTAATCTACAGCAGGAAACACTCTTTGATTGTGATTAAAAATTAACAGTCAATTCACACTACCTGGAGATTTTGGCTCCTCAAAGGTGATGTTATCAAAGCTGCTTTCAGCCATTTGCAGAACCTCTAACTCAGTTGTGTGTTTATCAGCAGAGGTGGCTATTTTTTAAATAAAAATGATTATTGACATTTTATGAAATACAATGGCTCCGAAAAAGTCACATTTATAAATGTCTTATTGTAATTGCATTAGATAACAAAATATAAAAGCAAGTGGCATTTGCACTTTTCTGAGAAATTTTTGCAATGACTTTCATTCAACTGGTGTTTGAACGGTGCATCTATTGTTTTATTTAAAACCTAACAAATGTCTTTTTGTGAAATGCTTTGCTTGGATGGTGTACTTGTGCTTCTTTCTTTAAAATAAAAACCACTTGCTTTAATATATTGTTATTTAATGTAATGACATTCACATTTTCAAGTTTCCAACTACTGTTCGGGGCCATTGTATATTTTTTGTTATGAATAGGTCAAGATTTACCTTCTTTAAGAAGATCTTTTAAGGGGAAACATTCGTCTATTGGTTCTCGAGTGACATTTAGAAAATCTTGTATTTTTGCGAAGGAAAAAATGGGCTCTTGTCTTCGGGAGGAATCCATACAAACTTCAACAGGCAACATTAGTGACTGTGGAGAAATCACAGCTGGTATATTTGAAATACTAAAACTTATTCATAAGCTGCAAAAAGCACCACCAACAGAGATTTTTACTATAACATGATTCAGTTTTGTAGTTTACCTCTTCGTTCAGTACTGCCTCTTTTTTGAACTCCTCTGTAACATTTCCTCCAGTAAATGTGGCACCCATTACCTCATCTAAAACTGCATCGTATGAGGCACAGTGTCTAGAAGGAAATATGGGTGAGCTGAAAATATAATTTCAGTGCATACATATGCGTTCATATGCATTACAGTAATGATCCTCTCTTCCCAGACTTTTCTTTGGGGCTGTTTTTTAAAGTTCTTTATGGAAGAAAGAAATATATAGTATTTTGTACCTAAAAACAACCCCTTTTAAGAGATTTACTGATGAATTGAGAACAGGATCCGAGACAGTCATGACCTTCAGCCTCTGAAGCATCGTTTGAAATGGAGGCAGGTGGCTTTTGAACTGCTGCAGATGGTCTCCGAATATCACCTCCTCTGGCAGAGTGAGATCTGAGATTTCAGAAATAAGTTAAGGAAGGATTATCATCCTTCCACTGAGAGACCATCAGAAGGACTTCTAAGGTCCAAGAACGTATAAAGATCCTTTTGAAATCCCTTTGAAAGCAAGCCATGTGATGTGCTGGATATTTTTAGCACACATCTACCCCTTTTTTAGGTAGAACATCAAAGCCAAAAATCTACTGGGCTGATATAAAAGTGGTGCAGTATACAGAAATGACACAAAAATATAAACAAAATATTACTAAATACTCCAGTTCCTACCATCAGAGGTAAAGCAACATGCATCTGGTGCACATGGACTGTAACTCTCTTCCCAAGGTGATCTGATGGCACTGCTCTCAACTCCATCTAAAAGCCAGAAGACTTCTGAGGTACCAATACTGCACTGAGAGACAGGATTAGAGCTGGGAACCACTTCCTCTAGTCCTCTTCCCATCAGCAACACATTGAACCTAAACACAATATGAGCTCAATATGAAGAACCTGTATTTAAACACAACTGAGAGAAATTCAGGTGCTGTTTACACAACACCAATTTTAACTAAAAACTGAATTTTGCATTTATGCATTTTGGCCATTCATGTACACGACAGCAGCGTTTTGGCAGACTGAAAACCTGCACGTTTTTGAAAACGATATTTAAAACAAATTTGTGAAAATGCTGACGTCATGCGCATGCATATCATGTGTTCAGTCTATAGGCGCGTAGTGTTTCTTTACAAAGTGACATTGCCAACTACTGGTCTGGCACGCATAATACAGCCTTTTTTTGTGGAACTGTGTGAACGGGGATCGTTTTGACAACATTGTGGTCTGTACGCGAAAAAAGCAAAGGAAAAACTTTTCTGTTTTAGTACACTGTTGTCGTGTAAATGTACCCTTACTCTCAGATGGGTGTGGACACAATCTGCAGACACAAATATGAAAGCAACTGAGATAGATCATATCAAAGGGCATTACAGAAACAGTTCAAACCTTTCCAAACAGTCACTGAAATGTATGTTGGCCTTCAAGTCATCCATCACAGATCCAGTCACTTGTAGAGTACACATGGATATTTTGTTCGCTGTCATAAATGACATAAGTCACTGTTGATATGCTATCATTGAATATCACAAAAAGTCTCTGGGGGTTAGATAGCAACACGGATATTAACAGTACATTATTTTAAGAGCAAAGCTGCCCTTTTTTTTTAATACAATGAAAGTCAACTTCTTATTCAATAAAAACCTTGCCCCTTGTGAATCACTAAAAGAGCAAAGGAAACTATTTAGTTAACAAAAAACTGAAAAACTCCATTGCATTACACAGAAAAAAGAAAATCATCTTATTTCATCTCATCTCATTTCATTTTAGAGGTCTTCAACCCTGCTCCTGGGGACCCACTGTCCTGCAAAGTTTATTTCCAACCTGGTTCAGCACACCTGCCTGTGATTTTCAAGCGATCCTGAAAAACTTGATTTGCTGGTTCAGTTGTGTTTTATTAGGGTTGGAGCTAGGTCAGTACTCTGCAGATCAGTGGGTCCCCAGGAGCAGGATTGAAAACCTCTGTTTTAGGGTGAACAACAGTATCTAGATACTAGGGCTGTGTCCGAAATCTTAAAAATGCTGCCTTCGGAGAATGCATTGCAAGGTAGGAAGGCATCAAGGCATGTCCGAATCCAATGTTAGCTTCACTTCCTGTCTCCTGAGAGACCTTTATCTGATCGATTTTTGAAGGCAGCATAGATGTATCCTTCACTGCCTTTGATATCCCACAATCCTGTGCTTCCCATTCCGTGAGAGTTAAGCTAAAAAAAGAAAGATGCCATCTGAAAATTGCAGTTGGTGGTCAGTTTGTGTGTAAATGTATGGTTCTGACCAACACTTCCCACTTTTGATGTAATTTCTAGCGAAAAATTGCTATTGCTATTTTGCTGCAGATCATTAAACCGTTATACTGCCTCAGAAGTCTGTCCAAAATATGTTTAGTGAGGTACCTTTGTGCGCAAACAATGCCTGCAAAGTTACTGCCTGATAGGGCAGCGAGGCAACAAGTCAGCTGCCTAAGTTATCGGACACAGCCAAGATCAGGGCTGGACACCTCTGGCCCTCAAGATCCACTTTTAGCTCCAACCCTGATCAAACTAACCTGCTTGTAGCTTTCTAGTAATCCTGAAGACCCTGATTAGCTTGTCCAGGTGTGTTTGATTAGGGTCGAAGCTAAACTCTGCAGGAAAGTGGATCTTGAGAGCCAGAGTTGCCTATCCCTGTACAAGATACACAAAGTCTGCATCCGAAAACCTACACTGTAAACCCTAACGCTCAAAATACTTAATTGGTTTGAGTAGGACAAACTTAAATTGAACAAATTAGTTCAGTTAAATTAACTGTTATGAGTATTAAGAACTTTCTGTTCACAACACTGACATACTTCAAGTAAACTGACTGTTTCATTGTTTTGAGTTGTATGAACTCATTTCCTTTCATTTAGACTAACTTAAGTTTAACTGAAACTGGGCTGGGATTTTTTATTTCCCCAGCAGAAGACGCTGTGCTCTACAATGTGTTTATTGTGTTTCATATTGTGTAAGTATCTGGCTAACCGGCTAACTCACGTTATTACTGTCTTACTGAAACACTACTGTAAATCTGTGGGCTACAGTATTACCTAAAACTGTGTCTATTAATGGAGACTGTCTGTCATTCTTACTACTTTGAGTAAAGATAAAGGATGGAGCAAGATTTGTTTTGCAAACGTTAATGTTTACATCAGTCATTCACGTTAGTGCTGGGCTAACGTATGCACTGTTATTGATCCAGTTCCCACATGTGCACCGCAATACATTAGACACACACACAAATACACGTTTGTTGATGGAAGCACACTTTCTAATGCTGATGGTGAGGAATTACAGTTGAACCATCTCATAATGTACCTCAAACTGAGTAGCATCACTGAGAAACGTCCTGCTCAAGGTTCGAGTTGAAAAATTAGTTCTCCCAATGTTTCATCATCGATTCGGACTCGCGCTGGGATTTATGTAAAATCAACGTCATCGTTACTGTCTTTACAGTGTGTACTATCGCTGAGCTTTAGGAACAGGAAGCCTCCTGAACGGAGCTAGAGTTCAGTTATGGTAATGGGCGTTTGTTTCAGAAATAAGCACTGTACGCGGTAGACCAACAACAGACTGGGCCATCTGACCAATCAGAGCAGAGTAGGCTCGCGGAAAGGAGGGATTTAGAGAGACTGATTCATCCATCGAGTTGGTTGAGAATCATTGAACATTGTGGTGATGTGCAATGTATATTATGAGAAAATGAAACAGTTTTTTGACCTTTGATGCATGTAAACCTGTTGTTGGAGACCTCCAAAACTAAATTAGGAAACTTTAAAATAGCATAATAGGGGCACTTTAAGTTGCTGTAATCATTCAGTAAGTGCTATAGCATGCTATTGTTAATATGTTAAAAAAATAGCAAGTTGGCATTTTCTAATTTAGTTTGTTTAGCTAGCAAAATATTTATGTTGAGATAACCTGATAATTTTAAGTTAAATGTATGAATTAGTGTACTCAAATATTTCAAGTTAAGAACAATAAAAATGTATGCGTAGAACAAAATAAAAATCTTACTTAAACTTTGAGTTTCTTAACTTAAAAAAATTCTCATTCAACTTTTTTGAGTTCTGACAACTTATTAGGGTTTACAGTGAAGTAAGTAACTCATTTGATTTGCAAGAACTCAAAATCATAAAAAACTAAATATTTTATGTTAATTGCTATCAGAATGTATGAGTTAGCTAACTCAGTACTTCAAGTTAGGAGCAATTAACATGCATGAGTACTACAAACTCAAAACGTGATAGTTCTGCTTACTTGAAATTGGGAACATCATAACTCAAAACATTTGATGTAACTGATTACCTCAAATTTTCTGAGTTAGCCTAACTTATTCGGGTTTACAGTGTTGACAGCTGACTTGTTGCCTCGCTGCCTTATCAGGCAGTGACTTTGTAGGCAGTGTTTGCGCAAGAAGGTTCCTCACGAAACTGATTTCAGACAGACTTCTAAGGCAGCGTAACGGTTTAATGACCTACAGCAAAATAAAGCGAGCTTTGATGAGAACTAAACTAAATAAAAACTAAATAAAAAAAAAATTAAATAACTACAGTAGTAATTTCTCGCTAGTAGTGACATCAAAAGTGGAAAACGTTGGTCAAAAATGCACATTTACACCAACTGACCACCAACCAATCGCAACTTATAGACGGCATCTTTCTTTTTCTAGCTCAACTGTCACTGAATGGAACGCACAGAATTGTGGGGGGAAAAAGCAGCGAAGGATACATCTATGCTGCCTTCAAAAATCGATCAGATGAAGATATCTCAGGAGACAGGAAGTGAAGCTAACATTGGATTCATTACGTGCCTTGATGCCTTCCGCCCTTACAATGCATCCTCTGAAGGCAGCATTTTTAAGATTTCGGACGCAGCCAAACTTACCACACTTACTCCATGGTACTCGGTAAGCGATGTCTGACAGGTGTCCATTGTGAGGGTAGATGTTACTGACCAGCTGGAATGGAACTGGAAGTTCTAACAAGTCCATCATCAGTCTGCGTCTCACTGAGGCCTAAAACAGATGACATCTCAATATTTACAAGTTTGTGTGCTTATTTAAGTAACGTTATATATTTCATAGTTGTTGAAATTTATTCTGATTTTTATATTAGTACCCCCTCCAGCACTTTAGAATCCTTTATTTATTTTTGTAGCTGTTTTTTCTGTTTTATTTTTATTAAATTACTAATGTTTATGCAATAAATAAAAAAAAATCTCAATATAGGTTAACTAAATATGACAGTAACTTACATGAATGGAAATCAGTGTAGGAACTCACCTCAGAGATGTAATCAATACCCTTATACCTGACAGTCATGAAACTTGCACTTTGTTGGGTTTGACCACAGAAATTAGACATGGTGTGATTATTCATATTGAAACCACACCAACGGATCTTAAAACAAACAAACAAACAAACAAACAAACAAACAAAAAACTAATAAATTACAATATATCGTCTACTTTGTTGTGGATTAATCTGAAATCGTGAGATGTCGGTTATTTTGAAATGACGAACGACGACGAAAAGATGGATTACATTAATTTATACAAGATTATAGAGTGAGACAGTCAGCTGTGCAATTAAAACTGATCGTGACCAATAAATCTAAAGTTAAACTGTCTGAGGCGAGACATTTCTGTCGCAGCGCGCCTTTACTCGGTGATTGACAGGAAGCTACAAGACCACGCCCACTACGCGCCTCTCACAACCGGCGCAACGTCATAGAATGTCTCTGAACAGATTCACGCCCACTTTTAGCGGAAAACAAACCGCCATACAGTATCGGATCGAGGAAGCGGACTAACCTTACAACATGCCAAAGAGTTGTTGTGTGGTTGGGTGCACCAATAATTTGAAAGATCCATATATTGCTGTTATGGAAATATCATGAATTACGGATGATGCTATCGAAAGCTAAGTCAGGCTAGTTGTATGGCTGGACAGAAAAGTGCACTCAGTACTCAGTATAAAAACATATATAAATGTAAAGATGTTTACTTTCAAAAACTAAGTAAAAATCATTCACTGGCTTACCTGGTGACTCGATGAGGTACGTTTCAGTTGGTTTTCATTATAATAAAATATCCTTCTGTAAATTCAATAACTTCATCTACTATGACTGTACAGTGAATACTAAGGCAGGATGTTTCTGATCGCATGTAAAGATGACAATACAACTCATCAGTATCACAAACAGTGCAGCTTTATTTCAGAACAAAGGAATCAGTGTGTGAAGATGGTTTATAAAACTGGAGAAAAAAATCTGGGACTGGACTTTTTACAGTACCTGTAAAAAACAAAAATCAGAAAATAATTTGACAGCTCTTAAAGAAAATACAAGGCAGAAAATTTGATCCTGTCAATGCGATCTCACCAGCTGTACCAGTATCCTATGACAATAACCAAGCCAACAGCACTTATGGATCCAACAGTTACAAGAGCAGATATCTTCATGATGTAGGATGTTTCTAATGTGAGAAAATAAATGGTTTATATTGAGCCACATTGGGTTATTTTTTTTACATAGAATTTGCAGGTGGCACAAACTTTATCACAAAGAGATTTATGATCCTTACCTCTGACCTTAGCCCAGATTACACAACACTGTGTTCTAGACTAAAAAAAAAAGATAACACAAAGAGAGAAATTAGAGAAAATTCTAAGAATTTTTAATGCACTAACTTTACAGGTTCTCTTAAGATGTCCTCCCACCTTTCCCCACTGACATACAGTGCGGAGGATAATATAATAGTCTTTTCCGTTTTCCAGAGGTGCGTTGAAGAAGTCTTCATACAGCTGCTGATCCCCTACAGTGAAGTTCAGTTCTACACCCAGACCGCTGAGCTGTATCTGGGCCGTGACGTACCCTCGGTCACATCTCTGCTGCGAGAAGAACCGCGGACT
Source organism: Coreius guichenoti (assembly GCA_039654105.1). Taxonomy (NCBI): domain Eukaryota; kingdom Metazoa; phylum Chordata; class Actinopteri; order Cypriniformes; family Gobionidae; genus Coreius; species Coreius guichenoti. Next base: position 6,364,611 of record CM077169.1, on the reverse strand, counting down.
TACAGACGAGCTGCAGTCAAACAGCATCACACCCTCGACTGGTAACACGAACACCTGGTACATACTGAAGACATGAGACACAAAAACACATTCACAGCAAGTGAATATTGAATTATTTAGTATATGCAGTGGGATCAAATAGCAAGGCAGTTTTAGGATTTTATACAGAATGCATTTTTTGGTAACACTTTTTAAATAAGGTTTCATTTTTTAACATTAGTTAACTACATTATTAGTACTAATTCTAAAGTATTTATTAAAGCTGCAGTCCGTAAGTTTTGCCTCTTTGTCGCCATCTCTGTTTGAAACCTGCAATTGCAGTTATTTGCGGAATTATCATCTTTACATGGGCTGTGCATCGGCACGCCTCCTCAGCGCGGATGAATCTAATGTTTTGAGGAGTATGTGCGGCTGTCAGTCACCGCACCGGTGTGGATACTGTACTTCAGAACCAAAATAAGAATTTTCCCCGCAAAATGTCATCTGAACAAGTAAGTAACATGTCTGCCACTTTTGTTCTGACCAACTGAGAAAAAAAGCATTACAATAAATCGCGCTACTAATGGTGATTAAATCTAACAATCGCTTAGCTCACATCACATCAAACCGTGCAAATTATTATTATTGTTATACTTTGTTCTCAAATTTTTCATGTTAACAACATCAGCATTGCGTGTCTATGTGTATTTAGTGTGTATTAGCGTTAGCTGTAGATTTCAATTTCTGTAGTCTAATCTTTTGCTTTTGACTCCGGGTGAATCTCCAGTTGTCACTGATGATTGTCGTTTGGACCTTTCTGGATTACAATCCGCCATCAAAATGATAAATTTAATTATTCTAGCTGCTGTGAGAAAAGGCTATAAATGATCCGCCACCTGCAGCATCCTCACATGCGATAGCCTACTAGCCGGACTCCTTCTTTATGTATACAGACGTGATGTAATGACGCAAAGACGAACGTTGCCATGCTCAAATTTCCTGTGGAAAGCTACCAACTTTATTAACGCATTATTACAAGATTACTATTGTGAATCGGGCTAAGGTAAGGAGATAGTTTTGAAAACTGGCTGGTTATGTACTTGGTCAAAAATTGATTTTGGATCATTTTTAATCAAAAAAGTTACAGACTGCAGCTTTAATCTTAATTAAATGTTAATTTGAACATTTACTAAAACATTAAGCAAAAGGTGTATCTGTTAATATATTATTTGATGGACCTGAGCTACAATAACAATAATACAATACAATACAATAATTGAACAGTTGTATTTTTATGAATTAATGTTAACAAAGATGGATAAATATTGTAACAAATGTATTGCTCATAGTTAGTAAATGTTAGTTAATGCATTAACTAATGTTAACTAAGTGGACCTTATTGTAAAGTGTTTCCCATTTTTAAAAAGTATTAAAATATTTAAGATTAGCATATAATAATATCAATATTTGAGACTTTTCCACGTCACTAATTAAATCAACAAATTTATGGTTTTTATCATCTGACCTTCTTTGTACAAATGATTTAAACATCTCAAATCATGCGGGAGAACATGATCATCAGATTTTGTTCACAAAATTTTCAAAAATTCTTATGCTGATAATATAATTTGTAATTAAAACCTTTGTTTTAAATTAGAAAAGAAGTCAACGCATTTTGAGTCTGGTCTCAGATGTTTGAATCCACTGCATATGCCCATATGGCATTAACTTTTTATTAGGCATTATTTGGCATTAACACTTTTAAGAAATGTTAACCGTCCTTACCATATTGAGTCAAGTGTGTTGGCCGATCTCCGTAATTTGAGAGTGGGCGATGAAGCCTCTACTTCACTGTATTTGATTTCTGGTGTGGGGGGGACTAACAGAGCACAAGAAGTACAGTGTACAAATCAAAATACAAGTTCAACAAGAATTAGTTTTGTTGTTTTGGATGTCAGTAAGCACCACACAATGGCACTCATAAATCCAACTGTTTTAATGCAAGTGTTTGTGTCTGAAAATCAACATGAATTCAAAATAGTTTTTTCTTAAAGGGAGAGTTCACCCATTTACTCATCCTCAAGTTGTACTTAAAAAAAAAATTGGGTAACACTTTATTTTAAGGTGATGTAGTTACATGTTAATACATGTACTTACTATAGTAATAACAGCAAATTATGCATAATTTCAAGTAACTAACCCTAAATCAAACCCTAACCATAACTCTATAGTAAGTATTTTCATTTTTGGGTGAACTATGTTCCTGGTCTTATTGTCAACAATTCAACATTGCACCCCAAAACATTGGAAATTAAAATTAGTTGGTTCAGCTTAACTAAGCTAAGAGTTTGTATTAAACAAACTGGGTTAGTCTGTCTATAAAAGTCTCATGGCATTTACTCATTAATGACTGAGTTGTAATTACTTAAAAAAAAATTGGGTAACACTTTATTTTAAGGTGATCAAGTTACATGTTAATACATGTACTTACTATAGTAATAACAGTAAATTATGCATAATTTCAAGTAACTAACCCTAAATCAAACCCTAACCATAACTCTATAGTAAGTACATAAGTAAGTTGTTAAATAATATTACTCAGTACTTATTTGAGTAAGTACAATGTAACTAAACCAGCGTAAATTGTTACCTCAATCTTTTTTTTTAAGAGTGCATGCTTTTTAAAAACTATTTTAAAAAATGTTTAGCTTTTCAGTCTTTTGTCAAATTGCAATAACTTGCTCCACCTTTGAAACAACTTCCCTTTTCGGTTGACATCACTTAGGCCGTACAAACTATTGATTTTGCTCTGTCAAGTCCTCGTCGACAGTTAGGAACCTGGGTGTGCTCTTTGATACCAATCTCTCATTTGAAAGCCACGTTTCTAGCATCTTTAAAACTGCATTCTACCATCTTAAAAATATATCTAAATTACGGCACATGCTCTCAATGCAAAATGCTGAACAGTTAGTTCATGCGTTCATGACCTCAAGGCTAGATTATTGTAATGCTCTACTGGGTGGTTGCCCTGCTTGCTTAATAAATAAACTGCAGCTTGTCCAAAACGCAGCAGCTAGAGTTCTTACTAGAACCAGGAAAAATGACCATATTAGCCCGGTTCTGGCAACACTGCATTGGCTCCCTATTAAACATCGTATACATTTTAAAATCTTGCTGATTACTTACAAAGCACTAAATGGTTTAGCGCCCCAGTACTTGAGCGAGCTCTTATACTCCACATTATACTCCATACGCATTATACTCCATCACGTCTATTGCGGTCTCAAAATTCTGGCCAGTTGATAATACCTAGAATATCAAAATCAACTGCAGACAGTCAATCCTTTTCCTATTTAGCACCTAAACTCTGGAACAGTCTTCCTAGCATTGTTCGGGAAGCAGACACACTCTGTCAGTTTAAATCTAGACTAAAAACACATCTCTTTACTATGGCATACACATAAAACATTTTTAATTTATATTATCCAAATCAGTTAAATGATTGTTTTAGGCTGCATTAACTAGGTCAGCCAGAACCGGGAACACTTCCCATAACACCTGATGTACTCGTTACATCATAAGAAGAATGGCATCTACGCTAATGTTAGTCTCTCTGTTTATCCCGAGGTTTACTGCAGTCGGCCGGATCCGGGCCGTATCCGGACCAGATGGTGGACCTTAGCCTGGACATGACGACCGCATCCCTGAAGTGTCTGTAGAGACCGTGTCAATTAAACTCCCCCCTGTAAATGCCGCATCGACATGACATCCTCATTAAACCCGTCCCCGGCGTGACGACTCCAATCTTTCGAATAATCCTACGAATATCTATTGATCTAATATGACTTCTGACCTGTAATGTTGCCAGAATCATAATCATACACTATTTGTTCGTCGGCCAGAGGAGAACTGGCACCCCGACTGAGCCTGGTTTCTCCCAAGGTTTTTTTCTCCATTCTGGCCCTGAAGGAGTTTTGGTTCCTTGCCACCGTCGCCTTTGGCTTTTGGCTTGCTCAGTTGGGGACACTTAAATTTCAACTATATTACTGATCTGCCCGCATTGACACTATATGATAATTGAAATGAGCTGGATGACATCACCGTTTTCTCCAGAGCGGCTGTACAGCCGAATCAAATTCCGTTGCATTATTTTCCTGTTACCACTGTGAAGCTGCTTTGAAAAAATTGCCATTGTAAAAAGCGCTATATAAATAAAGGTGATTTTATTTGATTTGTTTCAATAGCCATTTAGGCATTTCTTCAGGTTGCTGTCACAGGTAAAGCAACCTAAAACCATTAACGCAGTAATTTAATGCCTGTTAAATATACTCTGTGCAATAATGTAAAGTCAAGTCAACTTTATTTTCATAGCGCTTTATACAATAGAAAATTTCATCAAATATTAGACAGGCAAATAATGGCAATGGCAAATAACACTAATTTTGTTTAAATGACGCATTACAACTACTTTGATGTTTTTCACTGAATTTCCTGTTTTCGCATTACACAAGTAAAAATGAATTGCAAACGCCATTTCACCTTGACATTAGATGTTTGTGGATTATGGATGTTTGCACGAAAGCAGCTTTTGTTTTGTACCTGGTATGCTAGTGTTGGCCGTCACTGTAGACGTGGCTCGTGTGGACTCGGCTGTAATGGTTATGGTGTAGTTTGTAGCAGGCAAGAGATTTAAACAGAATACAGGCAACGGGGCAGTGGAGCTGAACATCTTTTTTCTCCTGTCACTGAACAGCTGATCAAAGTCTCGCAATCCAACGAATGTCACCTGTGTTGAGATGTTACATACAACCTCATTTCATGATTGAGAGACAACTTTGGGAATGCAAAAGTGCAAAGATATAGCTGAAATGAACTGATGAATACTCACTGTGTATTTCTCCCTATATCCCTCGTTCTCTGCATTCCAGCGCAGACATCTTTCATTAATCACCACCAGATTGGTAATTGTCAGTTTCAGCTCTGGAACACAGAGAATCAGATGCAAATTAGACCAGATTTTATATCAACAGCCACTCTTTTGGCTATCTGACACTTTGCTGAACAATGACAGTGTGTGTTTACCTTTGCAATGCAGGGTGGCGATCTGCCACTTTCCTGTGATGTCACATATTGAAATGTCACTTCCTGTGTGTCTGTAGTGTCCTTTAACACAGCGGTGGATCACTGCAGTGCTGTTGTCCCATGCTACCTCTGTGTGCGGCACCTCTGGTGCAGGGCCACAATGTGCTATAGAGAGAAAAGCACAGAAATGGTTACGAATATCATTCCAGATGTTGTTCTGAAATATGTTGATTCAAATATAGGACATTTGTGACAAAATAGATGTGATTTTGCTCTCTTTTTCTCAGTGATTTGTCCTTGTGGATTAGTAGCCATACTGCATAGGGTTATTTCTGACAGTCAGTTTAACTACAAAAAAAATCTATTGAACATTTCCACTATTATTACCCAGGGGAAAAATAGATAATTTAAAAGTTGGTATCACACTACAGTCAAGAAAAAAGTCAATTTCCAGAGCATTCTGTATTTCAAATTTATTATGGGATATTTAATGGTTCTTCAGCTAAAAGTAAACCATTATAAAACACAAAATGATTCAGGAAACAGCTAAACAAATGAAACTGCAAGATAGAAAAGCATCAAACCATCCTTTTTGCCAACAGAAATATTAATTAATGAATTGTATAAAATGATAAATATAAAACTTGTGACCCCAACCTGACATTTATGAACAGCAACTGTCATTATATCTCTTACTTGAATAAAGCCCTGTGTGATTTTATTGTTCATTTCACTTTTTTGGACTAGTTACTAAAATATAGACCTTGTAATCGCTTCACACGTGACAAACAACCCCTGTTAAAAAATACAGTATTTATGGTATTCGTGGTATTTACACTAACATTCAAAAGTTTGGGGTCAGTGAGACTTTTTTTTTTTTTTTTAAGTTTTTAAGAAGTTTTTGTTTTAAGTTTTTAAGTCTTTTATGCTCACCAAGACTGCATGTATTTGATAAAAAATACAGAAAATAACAGTAATATTGTGAAATATTATTAAAATTTTAAATAACTCTTTTCTATTTTATTATATTTTTAAATATAATTTATTCCTGTGATCAAAGCTGAATTTTCAGCATCATTACTCCAGTCTTCAGTGTCACATAATCCTTCAGAAATCATTCTAATGTGCTGATTTGCTGCTCAAGAAACATTTATGATTATTATTATCAGTTCAAAACAGTTGGGCTGCATTTTTTGTTGAAATTGAGACTTTTTTTTATTCTTTAATGAATAGAAAGTTCAAAAGAACAGCATTTATTGAAATTGAAAGCTTTTGTGACATTAAATGTCTTTACTCTCGCTTTTGATCAATTTAATGCATCCTTGCGGAGTTAAAGAATTAAAAAAATCATTGACCCCAAACCTTTAAGCATAGTGTATGTTATTATAGGAATTCAGTTGTTTACCTGTACATGTTACAGACACTTTTTCCCATGTTCCATCTGATGTACATGTTGACGTGTTTTTCTCACCCTCCTGTTTGAGTCCATATTTACATTTGTACTGAACCACACTTCCCAGTACAGATGCTTTGTTCCACTTTATATCTGTTAGTGGGAATTCTGGGGGAGGCCCACAGTTTATCTCTGTTCATGGAGACCAGTGTAGAGTGTTAGAAATAAAAACCACTGCAAAAATGCTGCATATATCCTTATTTCCAATTGAAACTATGATGACCTAAAGCAGTTTAAATGTTTTTTCTTTTGTGTTCCACGAAGTTAAAGAAAAAAGTTTTTAATGATGTGAAGGTGAGTAAATGATGACAGAATGTTGTCAGTACCTTCACATCTCATCTTAACTTTGCTCCACTTTGCATTTGAGTTACACAGTGACACATTTCCTTCACCTACGGTGCGATATCCAGCTTCACACACATAGAGGGCCACAGAGCCCAGACTGGAGCTGTTATTCCACAACACAACTGAGTGAGGTAGTGAGACGGGGACGCCACAGTCTACTTCTAAACAAACACACATACAGACACACTGTACATGTGCACACATATTATCAGCTTATTAAAGAGGACAGCACTGAAACATCACATAGGTCATTCTCATGAAATGGTCTACCTTAAAGGTGCAGTGTGTGAATTTTAGCGGCATCTAGTGGTGAGGTTGTGAATTGCAATCACCCACCGCTCACCCCTCCCTTTCGAAGCACATAGAGAAGCTACGGGGGCCAACACAGGACAAAAATGTTGTCGTCGGAGAGAGCAAAGAGTGACTAGCGCTCTGTAGAGAAGTTTGTCCGTTTAGGGCTACTGTAGAAACATGGCGGCGTAAAATGGCGACATCACTGTAAGGGGACCCGCGGTGTATGTAGATAGAAATGGCTCATTCTAAGGTAATAAAAACATAACGGTACATTATGTAAGGTCTTTATACACCACTGAAAACATAGTTATGGATATTGTATTGCATTTCTGTCAATAGATCATCATAAATACTACACACTGCACCTTTAAAAGGTGCAGTAAGCAAGTTCTGAGAAATATTTGAAATCAACTCAAACAAACACACCCCTCCCTTCATTGCTCCGCCCCCAAAATGCAAAAACACGCAGTGTAAGAGTGGATGTCTCTTTGCAAAAAATAAAGCGAAGATGATGAACATACGACAAGGAAGAACAAAAAATGAACATACAGTAGACAAGAGTTTATACAAGCAAGAGTTGGTAGTTAGTTGCCAACAGCACACCAGCTCCAGACAAACAGTGACACTCAAACTGTCCTGTTACTATAGCTAACATTACAACAACAGCATATCGCGGTTCTGTGAAACATCAAAACCAATGTTAGTCACGTATGGAGTAGAAACGATGCAACCCCGCCGTCCGTTTTCAGGCCTTCCCGCTTAGGTCTCTCCAGCGCTAGAAAGCTTTTCTAATATTAATGCGGGTCCTAAAGTGATATTCCTCTGACTTTTTCTCTTATATAATGTCTCTCAGCCATTTCTCTTTCAACAGTCTTCCTTTAAGTCTCTCTCTCCTCCCCCATCATGAGTGGACACGCCCCCTACTGCTGATTAGCTACAAGTGGATTGTGCTGTTCCCGATCCACTTTCAACAGTGTTTCTCAGAAATCGTTTACTGCACCTTTAAATGCATTGTCAGAAAGATTACACCCATTATTTTTTTAGAAGCAGGAAAATTCTCAGTATGATGGGGCTGAACAGAAAATCTGGACAAATCATCTAATGCATTTTCTTCGAAAATGCATGAAGCATTTTACAAAATAAATAAAACTGAAAGCATTAAACTTGAATGCAGGCAGAATTATTTTATTCCATATAAAATTCAAATGTAATGGTGATAAATGCATATTGGTTGAAAAAACATTTATTTTTAACATTTAAAAATAGAATTTTTGCATTTCTAATACACTTAATAACGTTACATCTATTACCGGTAAATAATCCACGACTAAATTCAGTAATTATATCACTATCATATTATAATTACTAATATCAATAATGACAATTGTCCTCTATAGAGCTGCTTTATAGCTCAATCAGATTTGTTTCATGAACTCTGCAACATCAACACAGTTATTGAACTGAATTGAATCAACATTGAACTGACTTGAGCTAAATAATGACACTATTGTCTTCTGCTTTATTGTTGAACAGATTTTGCTTCATAACTAATGGACTTTCAACATTCACACTGTTACTGAACTAATTTGAATCAACATTGGACTAAATTGAGTTGACTGACACTATTGTTTTTTTAGAGCTGCTTTACAGCTGAAATTGTTTTCGTTTCATAACTGAAGAACAGTAATACTGTTATGTATAGCTGCTTTGAAACAATCTGTATAAAGTGCTATATAAATAAATGTGACTTGATTTGACTTGACAGAGACATAAATTGCACCGTTTCTTGAGAATGACCCATTCACGAAATAAACAGAGAAATGTCAACAAGAAATAAAAGTGCAGAAATATACCTTGACACAGAAAATCAGGATGACTCCAGATTCCCTCTGAATCGCAAACTGACGCATCTCCTTCCCTAACATTATGAAATCCTTCAACGCACTTATAAGACACACTAGATCCAACTTTAGTGTCTCCTCTCCATATCATAACAGAGAGGGGGAGAGAAGGCGGTATACCACAGTTCACCTCTGAGAAACAACAAAAACCTTGAAAATATCTTCAGTGTACACATTAAAGAAAAAGTCAGTTAATTTATTAAAAAAAAAAAACTTAACTTTGAGTAAAAAAAATCATGCAAAGAATTACCTTCACACAACAGAGTTGGTTTTGTCCAATAACCGTTCTCAGCGCACACAGATATATTATGTCCTTGTTTAGGATAGTAACCGTGTTTGCAGTGATATGTTACAGTGCTGCTAAATGTGACTCTGCCATTCCATATCTGTACAGTGAGGGGCAGTATAGGAGGATCCCCACACACAATCTCTGTTGAGAAGGAAATGACATGTCAATGGTTATGACTGAATCACTGCAGTATAAAGAGGATTAACATTGCTTATACACTGTAAAAAATAAAGGTTCTTTATTGGCATTGAGGGTTCCATAAAGAACCTATAAAGGGATAGTTAACCTAAAAATTAAAATTAGCCCATGATTTACTCACCCTCAAGTCATCCTAGGTGTATATGACATTCTTCTTTCAGACAAATAAAATCAGAGTTATATTAAAAAAGTCCTGGCTCTTCCAAGCTTTATAATGGCAGTGACTTGTTGGGTCATTTTTGAAGTCCATAAAAGTGCATCTATCCATCATATAACTGCTCCACACGGCTCCGGGGGGTTAATAAAGGCCTTCTGAAGCGAAGTGGCACGTTTGTGTAAGAAAAATATCCATATTTAAAACTTTATAGACTAAAATAACTAGCTTCCGGCGGTCAGCGGTACACAAGTCGACTTACGGCAAAAGAGTGACCCTTGAACCCTTGACGCATGCGTATTGACGAACGCAGAAGCACAGAGGATAGAGCAAAACAAAACACCGGTCATGAATTAGAAGTCTAAAATGAGAATTTTTTAAGAGAAATGGCAGAGGATTTCGATATAAGAGAAGAGGGGCTTGAGTTTGTTGCCCAGCACTATCCGCGAGAGGCGTCAAAGCTTGCGATGCTTCTATACATCGCGTCAGGGGTTCGCCGTAAGTTGACTTGCGTACCGCTGACTGCCGGAAGCTAGTTATTTTAGTCTATAAAGTTTTAAATATGGATATTTTTCTTACACAAACGTGCCACTTCGCTTCAGAAGGCCTTTATTAACCCCCCGGAGCCATGTGGAGCAGTTATATGATGGATAGATGCACTTTTATGGACTTCAAAAATGACCCAACAATTCACTGCCATTATAAAGCTTGAAAGAGCCAGGACTTTTTTAATATAACTCCGATTTTATTCATCTGAAAGAAGAATGTCATATACACCTAGGATGACTTGAGGGTGAGTAAATCATGGTCTAATTTTCATTTTTGGGTGAACTAACCCTTTAACATCCATAGAATCTTTCCATTGCACAAAAGGTTCTTTAGATCTTGTTCTTTAGAATAATGTTCATACTTAAAAACAACAACAAAAAAAAATTCTTTTCAGAACTGTTCACTGAAAGCTCTGTGGGGAACCTAAAACGATTCTTCTATTGCTGCAAAACACCCCTTTTTGGAACCTTTAACTTTAAGTGTAAGAAAAATAATCAGAAGTTGATTACTCAAAAACTTGAGGCAACCAGCATCAGGACTTTTTGTGAGCATGTGCTTATGGAAAAATGTTGTTGCATTAACATAAGATTTAAAGTTAGTCTGTGCTTTCATTAAACAATATACTGTATGTTCTACAAGCTCAAAAATAATGTTTTTTACCTGTGGATCCAAGTTCAATTATTGAGCATTAACATTAGCAATAATAACCATGTACAACTTTATTAGTTTTGTATAGTTTGTGGATCCGTTTGTTTAGTTATTTAAAGCTACTTGTGTACACCAAAACAATTATAGGCCTACATATTGAAATGGAAAATCACTCCAATGCTCTTGAAACATACAGAAACAAAGTTTTTAATTAATTTTAATAATTAACATTTAATAACAAATTAAAAACACTAGTGAAAACATATATTAATTTTAAATAATTTATGCAGTCAAGTCCCTAAGCTTTGACCAAAAACACAAATTATTGCCTCATCAGTCGGGCCCTCACCACCAAACTTGACATTGTATGTTCTTGCATGTTCAATACAGTATTTAAGTTGCTCATACTGTACTAAATGGCCTAAAACTGAGTTTATTTTTTTTATGTAATATCAACTGTTTCTACATTTGATTGTTCAATCAACCTTTAAAATATAGTTTGTCTGACTAAATGGAAGTTGGATTGAAATAAAACTGAATATCATAAAAGCAAAAGACAACACTTTTTGTGCCAAAGATTCAAATAGTAAATGCTACTATGCACACCATTGCATCTTGTCTGCACTGGATCACAATTTATGATTAATATACCAAAAGTACATCACATTCAACCATCTAAATAAAAATGCATGCAGATAAAAGGCATAATTCAGCCAAAAATAAACATTAGGTTAAATTTGATTTGGATAGTCCACTTTAGACATTCTACTAACTATTAGTAACTTGGCAACTACATGTCAACTAACTCTCATTAGATTATTAGTAGACTGTAGTAGACTGTTAGATTAGGGTTAGGTGTTAGGGTTCGGGTTAGTAGTATTAGTTGACATGCAGTTGTAAAGTTACTTATAGTCAGTAGAAAGTCTTTTGATGTTCTGTTGGGAAGCATCAAAATAAAGTGTTAGCAGATATTTAGTTAAAAGTCTACTAATACTCTAATGAATGCTAGTTGCAAAGTTACCTAAAGTGTTACCAATCATTATTTATTTTATGACTTTCATTCTTCCATGGAGCACAAAACTGCTCTTTTCCATACAGCAAAAGAGAACAGTGATTTTTACTGTCAAGCTGCAAAAAGGTCATAGAAAATGCACCATAAAAGCAGCATAAAAGGCACAACAGGTGTGACTTCAGTGTTAACAAATTACATTGTTTTTTGTCTTGTAACTGAACGCAATTCACCAAGTTTAATTTTGCAGAATCACACACAAAGCACTTCATATGTCTTCAGAAGATCTGAATAATAGCGAGTGTTAAGGACTACTTTTGTGAAACTTGTTTAGTGATTTGTTTGATGACTGTACTGCAAAAAATGATGTTCTTCCTCTGTATTTTTGTCTTCTTTTCCAGCACAAATATCTAAACGTTTGTAAATCAAGACTTAATATCTTTAGTCATTTTGCTTCTTAAGTAAATAAGTCTTGTTTTATGACATATTTATCAAAATTAAGTGAGTTTATGCTTGAATAAAGACAAAATATCACACTCATTTTGATACATTTTTCAGAAAACAAGACTAATAAATATCTGATGTCATTTTTCCTCTCAAGTAAATGTATCTTGATTTAAGAATGTTTATTTGTACTGGAAAGAACATTATTTTTTGCAGTGTCTCTCTTTCATTGTATGGACAAGAGCAGCCAGGATATTCTGGAAAATTATTTATTTTGATTTCTATAGAGGAAAAAAAGAAACTCGGGTTGACATGAATAAAATAAATCAATAAATCTGAATAAATTGTGACAATGTATTTTTTTTTTTTGGTGAACTATGCCTTTAAAACTTTCTTTAAACATTAAAAAAAATCTTTGTACCTTCACAAGAATAGTCTGGGTTACTCCACTGACCGTCGGTTTTACACACGGACACATTTCCTGTATCCAAACTGTGATATCCAGTTACACAGTTATACAGAGCCACAGAACCAATCTTACTGACACCATTCCAGAACAACACTGAGTGAGGCAGGACCGGAGGAGAACCGCATTGTATCTCTAAACACACATAAACAATCTCTCAACAGATTCTTTGCTTGAGATACACTGTCATATTTCTGTCGACATAAATAAACAGAATCAGATACCTTCACACTGGAAGTCAGGATGGCTCCATGTCCCATGAGCAGTGCATACTGACACATTCTCACGTCCACTGTTATAAAACTGTGGGTCACACACATACAGCGCCAATGATCCCATTCGAGAGATGTTATTCCAAACCATTTTTGACTGAGGCATAACATGAGGTTCCCCACAGTCCACTTCTATGTAGAAATTGATTATATTTGATGTCAGGTGACAGTACAATATGCAATGAATTTGTATAAGCCTGTGTGTGTGTGATCCCTGCACTTTTTTGTGTTTGTGTGTTGAATATCCCATTTCACTCTGAAATACATCAAATTATGGAAGCAAAATGTGTTGCAATTGCTGTGTCATACACCTAATGTGATATCTGGCAGATATTTTTTGCTCAAATGTAAATATTACCTTCACAGACCAAACTTGGTCCGTGCCACTTTCCATCCAGACCACAGACGGATGAATTCTGTCCTGTCCTCCACTGAAATCCCTCCTTGCAGCCGTACTGGAGTTCACTGCTGTAGTGTGTGATAGTGGGGGAGAGCTGCTCGGCATGGAGGACTGAAGGAGGAGACCCGCAATCTATCACTATAGAAACCATACACAGATCCATTACTTCAAGAGAATTTAACATTAATATTAACATTAATATCCATGGCTTGACATCAACTTTTTTGCTCACCAGCCACTGTGGCTCGTGGTTTTCCAAAGTTACTAGCCACTCAGCATTTTCACTGGCCACAATTTTGACATCGATACCATGGGGAAAAACTGCCATATATATATTTTTTTAATATTATCTTATAATATGGCAGCGGGTATATTAGGCTGCAGTCACTTTAAGACCTGACGCACGGATCCATTACACTGTTACACATGCGTTTTCTTTCTCAACCGTTTACGTTCACTTAAAACATAACTGACCAGGCATTTTGTGTGTATTTGACTGTTTAAGCACAATAAGCAGCTAAAACGAACTCAATTTAGTATTGAGAGGAGACTTTATGTGTGTGCACTTTGGGTGTGAGCACAAAATCGCAGGAATGAGTAAAATTATGCAAAATATGCACAATCCCACGCCGAAATTCAAGCCTTGTAACAGCAATAATATTCATCCGGAGCAAATGAAATGAGTGAGTGAGAGGAGATGGGTTTGTGTTTAACTCACTGTCGGAGAGATGAGAGAGAGAGAAAGCGCAGTCTCATGTATCTATTCTACGGAAAATGAGTATTGGAAGTGTTTCAGATATTTTAGTATAGATATGTATTGAAAAATCTATATTTTTGACAACACTACATTACACTTAGTTTATTATTTCAGATGCCTTTTTAAAAGACTATAATTGAAAACTGTATATATTATATATAAAATTCAAGCCGCCAAATTGGCTAGGAGTGACTGCGTTACACGCCACTGCTGAAATCCACCCGCATTTTGTAGGTTGGCGGGTGTTAATGTCAAGCACTATATATACACAATTAAACATTATTAATGTTAATAAGTTTATGATAAATGTTATGAAGTTATATTTTTTATTGGTAACACTTTAATTTCATGGTCCACTTTAGACATTCTACTACCTATAAATTCAACTCATTAGTAGAGTATTAGTAGACTGTTAACTTTAGGTATTGGGTAGGATTATGGGATGAAGTATATATGGTCATGCAGAATAAGGCATTAATATGTGCTTTATAAGTATTAATAAACAGCCAATATGCTAGTAATATGCATGCTAATAAGCAACTAGTTAATAGTGAGAATTAGACCCTAAAATAAAGTGTTATCATATCTTTTCATTCATTCATTCATTGCAGCTGTAATATGATAAAACAGTTTAGGAGATTTCAGGATCAGGTGATATTTCTAGAGGACTAAATGAGTGATGTGTTAATGTAAAGGACATTGGCCCCATTCTTACCCTTGCAGTAAGCTGCGTCTCGGTTTGGATTAAAGGGTTCTGATCCATCCTGGACTGTGTAACCCGTCTGACAGGAGCAGGTGAAATCTCCCTCTGTGTTTTGACAGATACCTCCTTCACCACAGACCCCCTGGACACTGCACTCGTCTAGATCTATATACAAAAACAACATCATGGAGTGAGAGGAGAAATGCGCTGCCTGAAATCACCAGAACAGAATCTATTATGACAGCATTTTAGTGCCACTGTAATGTGTAGCTCTACACTCACCTAAAGGATTATTAGGAACACCATACTAATACTGTGTTTGACCCCCTTTCGCCTTCAGAACTGCCTTAATTCTACGTGGCATTGATTCAACAAGGTGCTGAAAGCATTCTTTAGAAATGTTGGCCCATATTGATAGGATAGCATCTTGCAGTTGATGGAGATTTGTGGGATGCACATCCAGGGCACGAAGCTCCCGTTCCACCACATCCCAAAGATGCTCTATTGGGTTGAGATCTGGTGACTGTGGGGGCCATTTTAGTACAGTGAACTCATTGTCATGTTCAAGAAACCAATTTGAAATGATTCGAGCTTTGTGACATGGTGCATTATCCTGCTGGAAGTAGCCATCAGAGGATGGGTACATGGTGGTCATAAAGGGATGGACATGGTCAGAAACAATGCTCAGGTAGGCCGTGGCATTTAAACGATGCCCAATTGGCACTAAGGGGCCTAAAGTGTGCCAAGAAAACATCCCCCACACCATTACACCACCACCACCAGCCTGCACAGTGGTAACAAGGCATGATGGATCCATGTTCTCATTCTGTTTACGCCAAATTCTGACTCTACCATCTGAATGTCTCAACAGAAATCGAGACTCATCAGACCAGGCAACATTTTTCCAGTCTTCAACTGTCCAATTTTGGTGAGCTCGTGCAAATTGTAGCCTCTTTTTCCTATTTGTAGTGGAGATGAGTGGTACCCGGTGGGGTCTTCTGCTGTTGTAGCCCATCCGCCTCAAGGTTGTGCGTGTTGTGGCTTCACAAATGCTTTGCTGCATACCTCGGTTGTAACGAGTGGTTATTTCAGTCAAAGTTGCTCTTCTATCAGCTTGAATCAGTCGGCCCATTCTCCTCTGACCTCTAGCATCAACAAGGCATTTTTGCCCACAGGACTGCCGCATACTGGATGTTTTTCCCTTTTCACACCATTCTTTGTAAACTCTAGAAATGGTTGTGCGTGAAAATCCCAGTAACTGAGCAGATTGTGAAATACTCAGACCGGCCCGTCTGGCACCAACAACCATGCCACGCTCAAAATTGCTTAAATCACCTTTCTTTCCCATTCTGACATTCAGTTTGGAGTTCAGGAGATTGTCTTGACCAGGACCACACCCCTAAATGCATTGAAGCAACTGCCATGTGATTGGTTGATTAGATAATTGCATTAATGAGAAATTGAACAGGTGTTCCTAATAATCCTTTAGGTGAGTGTATGTCTGTTTAGTTTCATTTTGGTTCTGGTTTGCCTGAGTTCCCTGTGCTTATTAGTTTCCATAGTTCCTAATTTACGCACCTGTTCAGTTTTACGTTGATTACTCAGTGTATTTTAGGGGTTGAACGACTAAAGATTTTTTTATGTCGACATTTATGTGATTAAAGTTGAGTTGACGTCACATCATTAATGAACAAATAAGCCTCAAACTCGAACGCGGGTTGCCTTGTGCATATGGCATATGACGTCGCGCTGAACACAAGGCTATTGCTGCTTTTATTAAGTTACAGTAAAGATTACATTTATATGAATGCATTAGTGAGAGAGCAATTGCGTGTGAATTAATTCTACCTGGCAGCGTCTATAGTGAAGCTGTGGGTTTTAGTTACTAAGAAATATATGCTACAACTTTTCAGTTTCTAAGCTATTTTATTGATAAATCCTAGAACAGTGTTGACAATACATTCGTTCAAAATGATTAGTTTCTTTGTGCTGTGCTGTTCATTTCTCTGTTTTTTTTTTTATTTTTATGTTTTTTAGTTTGTTCATTTGTTTGTTTGTTTGTTCTTAGCCAGGAGAAGTGTGTTTCCTTTAATGTAGTTTGACACATTTCACATTAAGCAACTCCCGTTTAACATTATTGAGCCACAGTTGTGCAATAAATTTCACAGAACTTGTTAGCAAATTATGCCATTCAGGATATATCACTTTTGACACACCATGTTCACACCCATCCTGTAACATTTCTTTGAGAAGTACAATCAGCAAAACAACAATGCTATGGGGAAGATGTGCTGGGGCCCAAATGATACAGCTCCAGAAATGCATTCATTTACTGATCTGAAAACTCACCATGGCAGTACGTTCCATCATTGGGTATGAATGTGTTCATGTGATTGGACGGGCTGTAGCCTGCAAGACAGGTGCAGTAATAGCTGCCGTACGTGTTGTGACACTTGGTGTGATCGCCACAGATTCTACCCAGCTGACATTCATCTTTATCTGTAAAACCGGAGCAATAAATACAGTTATCAGTTACAGAAGCCCACATACAATACATACAAAAAGCATAGCTTATCTGTTTATCAATCAAAAACAGTACTTAGAATATTCAAACCTTGGCAATAAGTCCTTCCGTTGCCAACAAATCCATACATGCAGTTGCACACTTTCCCCCCAGATCCGTCAGTTTTATCATCACAGGTAGCGTTTCGATGGCAAGAGGCACAAACATCCACTGTGTCTGCCTTCACTCTTATATCTGAGGAGAAGAGTGAAATAAATAAATAAAAATATATACTATTATACGCGTGTGTGTATACATACACACTATATTGCCAAAAGTTTTGTGGCGCCTGCCTTTACATATATGAACTTTAATGACATCCCATTCTTAATCCGTAGGGTTTAATATAGAGTTGGCCCACCCTTTGCAGCTATAACAGCTTCAACTCTTCTGGGAAGGCTTTCCACAAGGTTTAGGAGTGTGTTTATGGGAATTTTTGACCATTCTTCTAGAAGCGCATTTGTGAGGTCAGGCACTGATGTTGGACCGCTCTAATTCATCCCAAAGGTGTTCTATCGGATTTATGTCAGGACTCTGTGCAGGCCAGTCAAGTTCCTCCACACCAAACTCGCTCATCCATGTCTTTATGGACCTTGCTTTGTGCACTGGTGCGCAGTCATGTTGGAACAGGAAGGGGCCATCCCCAAACTGTTGCCACAAAGTTGGGAGCATGAAATTGTCCAAAATGTCTTGGTATGCTGAAGCATTAAGAGTTCCTTTCACTGGAACTAAGGGGCCAAGCCCAACCCCTGAAAAACAACCCCACACCATAATCCCCCCTCCACCAAACTTTACAGTTGGCACAACGCAGTCAGGCAAGTACCGTTCTCCTGGCAACCGCCAAACACATCCATCGGATTACCAGACAGAGAAGCGTGATTCGTCACTCCAGAGAACACGTCTCCACTGCTCTAGAGTCCAGTGGCGGCGTGCTTTCCACCACTGCATCCGATGTTTTGCATTGCACTTGGTGATGTAAGGCTTGGATGAGCTTCTCGGCCATGGAAACCCATTCCATGAAGCTCTCTACGCACTGTTCTTGAGCTAATCTGAAGGCCATATGAAGTTTGGAGGTCTGTAGTTATTGACTCTACAGAAAGTTGGCGACTTCTGCGCACTGTGTGCCTCAGCATGCGCTGACCCCGCTCTGTGATTTTACGTGGCCTACCACTTCGTGGCTGAGTTGCTGTTGTTCCCAATTGCTTCCACTTTGTTATAATACCACTAACAGTTGACCGTGGAATATTTAGTAATGAGGAAATTTCACGAATGGACTTATTGCACAGGTGGCAACCTATCACGGTACCACGCTTGAATTCACTGAGCTCCTGAGAGCGACCTATTCTTTCACAAATGTTTGTAGAAGCGTCTGCATGCCGTGCTTGATTATATACACCTGTGGCCATGGAAGTGATTGGAACACCTGAATTCAATGATTTGGAGGGGTGTCCCAATACTTTTGGCAATATAGTGTATATATGTGTGTGTATGTGTGTGTGTAATACATCATATATAACATTTTAATCTGGGTTTTTTGTTTTGTTTTTTACCAAAAAATAAATAAGAAATATATAAAATTCTGCACAATTTCTAGGAAAATTAGTGACATTAATTGAGATGGTCAAATCATGTTGGATGCTCATCAGGTTAAAGCAAAAGGCAAACCAAATACTTAACTTAATTAACACTAATTGTTATCCTGGTAATATAATTTGTAATGAAAGAATTAAATAATTAAATTAGAAAAGAATGCTACAAAAAGTATTTTCACTCTTAAGATTGGATGTACTGTATATATACTAAACATAATATGGAATATACATGTATGTATATATATACACACACACACACACACAATTTTGACAATCAATAGTTGCATAATTGTATTAATTTAAGGATTAAATCATTTTATTTCAATCTCTTGTAACTATTTGAAAATAGTGATTAGTATAAAGTCACCTATAATTGTTTGATACTGACCTTTAAAGATGCTTTGAATCATCAGGAAGCATAAGGCCACTCTTTTGACTGTCATCGTTGTTTTTCTCTCCTCTCTTCTTACGAACTCAATGCATCAAAGTTCTGTTCCACATTTCTCCTAATTTCCCCCTAAAGACCCTCCTCCTCCATTCTGAACTCTGTTGATAGTGGTGAATGAGTGGGGCGCAGAACGGTTAGTTGAGGTCAAGCACATCTCCTCTCAGCTTTCTGAAGGACATAGCGGTCTGTGCGGTTTGTAATGAGCGTCTGTTATCATCACCACTGACACATTCAGTTAAATGTCACTCTATATGAGAGGGAACCTGCTCATTCTTATGGCCACAGGAATTGCACCATCACCGCTGATTGCAGTATGCTGATTATGACTATTTTTGGCTGCTGTTTATGAAAGCTGCCAAACTGCTGTGAATACACCCATCTTTAATTTCCGCTGATGGGCCATCTATAAAAAAATCCTTTGTGTTATCGGTGTCATTTTGTTTACATGTTTTTATCATGTATGATTAAAGTTGGCTACTAATAACATTAAATTCATCGTCTTACCTTTTTGGAGGTGTAGATCTGGTCTACATATTTCTGATGCACAAAATATACTTTTAATAAAACAAAATTAAGTTCCTTCTCAAAAATGTCATTAGAATCATTCTTAAGAAGAACAACAATGACATTATATTCTTCATAATGTCATGACAAAAAGAGTACAAAACAAATAAATGAACGTACAAGTGAGTGACACATCTAGTGGATGGTGAGTTAACCCAGTTTGGGAATGAAAGATAAGAGTTTTCTGCCCTATCACCCTCCTTACACACCCCTCTCACACACACACACACACACACACACACACACACACACACACACAGCAACCCCTCCCAACAACACACACACCCTCGCTCAACTCATCCGGAAACCTCCACTGAGATGAGAAGCCATTTCCTCCACCTGACTGCTGCACATGTGAGACAGGAGAGAAACAAGAGCAATGTGCTGCTGTGAACATATGCACTGCTTTTATTCAAATGTACAAAACAGACACCATTGAAGAGCCATATGAAGAGCTCATGAGCACTGTACAGAAAATGTGCCGTCTGAGATGTTTGGCTATGTTCTGAATATAAAACTAATGCATACTGCACAGTACACACTGGACATTTTTAAGTATGTGAAACAGTGTGCTAAAGGTTTCAAAAAGTAGTATGCAACATTGTTACATCATTACATGCAAGATAACAGGATGCTGAAATTAAAAGCTTTTTAACCTAATTATTCATAGAAATGTTGTGTGTAAAAAGTTTTGGCAGTCTGATAAAAAAATGTTTTTTAAAAAAAACATTAAAAACCGCAGCTGATATAACATTGGGCTCATTCGTCACACTGGCAATGGAACGACAATATTTCAAATGCAGTATTTTCTGTTATATACTGGTAACAAAATTAAAAATACTTTCAAACGTCCATTGAAATAAATTAATATACGTTTATTCAGCAAGGACACATTAAATGAATGAAAAGTGACAGTAAAGACATTTATAATGTGACAAAAGATTTGTATTTCATATAAATGCTGTTCTTTTGAACTTTCTATTCATGATAGAATTCACATTTCCAAAAAAATATAAAGCAGCACAACTGTGTTCAACATGGATACTCAGAAATGTTTCTTGAGCAGCAAATCATCATATTAGAATGATTTCTGAAGGATCATGTGACACTGAAGACTGGAGTAATGATGCTGAAAATTCAGCTTTGATCACAGGAATAAATTATGTTTTAAAATGTATTCAAATAGAAAATCGTTATTTCAAATTGTAATATTTAACAATATTATTGTTTTACTGTATTTTTGAATAAATAAATACAGCCGTGGCAAGATTTCTTTCAAAAACAATAAAAAAAATCTTACCGACCCCAAACTTTTTAATAGTGTATCTAGCAATAATCATAATTATAATGTACATTAACACCTGCTATAGCACCTTTGAAGGCAGAGCGTAGTTACATTGCATTTTTAACAGTGTTTTGTTACATTTTAGTCACCGGCCGAACAAAATCGTGCTTGCCTAGCTAGAAATAGCTGCCTCTGAATTTTTCTCTGTGCAGTTGATTGTACCTGCACATTTCCAGCGGTGCTCTCTGACTTCTTAAAAACTCGGCTCAGCACTGAATATTTCACAAGCCCAGGGTTACGGCACAACTGCGATAAAAGACAAACAAATACAAAATGTATAATTCACAAAAACACTATCGTGCCAGACACACAGGAAAAGCAGCCCAAATCTGGTATGGTTTAAATTAGCTCTGACTGGCAGCATCAGCTTTCAAAACCTTTAAAAACTAGATCCTCACAGCAATTGTGCTCATGCAGAAACAAATTTACTCCTTCAGGAGGCATATCATGGAAAACAGGATTTTTCCTGCTTTTCTGAAGTAAAATATTTCCACTTTTCCTTCCCTACCTGTTTTCCTCATTAAAATGGGCTCGCTTGTTTCATTCTAAGGGATCGAGAGAGAGAGAGAAATTTAAAAATGGTCATGAAAAACTCAATTATGACCTTGACTACCATTTTAAAACCCTAGCTACCTTTTTTTCTTCATTAAAATCTTCTTTCACTAGGAAACATGTCACATTATGGAAGTAAAATAGGTTGCGAACAGGCCTTAACATTATAAAATTACTTTTAAGGGAAAAAAAAAAATTTTGCTCAAAAAGTGTATAATATTGCCCTTTTTTAGAGAAACCTCATATGATAACACAGAGGCAGCAGGAGCGTGTGTGTTTTTTGGGCAGCTCCGGCTCCTCATAAGGCGTCTCCATGGCCAAGCCCTGCTCTTGACTCCGCCCATCACACAAAGAGCAGGAGGAGTCAGAGGAGATTGACTGGAGACGCCCACACACGAGCTCGGCCGCGTTCCCGTCAGTAGTAGACATGTCTGTCACTGTCCTCTCCCTTAGGGACATATCATCATCATCCTCATCAATCAGCACCACGTCCATTTTAACGTCCACCTGGATGCACGGAACGGTCTGAACATCCTCTGAGCTCTCCAGGTTACTAGAGTCGATGAAACCCATGAGAGAAGACTTGTCCATGTCCAGTGATGCATCGATTAGACTGTCCTCGGCCTCGTGCTGCAGATATTGCATCTCTTTCAGATTTTGGAGATTGGAAACGCTCCATACATTACTTGTCTGTTCATTCACAGCATTTTCTATAACACCGTTCGCTGCGACTTCTGTCGGATATGTTTTCCTTCCATCATCAGTCGTGACCTCTAAGGTCCGTTCGGGCTCAAATATGGTCTTCTGCGGGTCCCTGAAAAGCTTCCCAGCCTTTTGAGAATTCTTCATCATACACTTTTGCTTCTTCACACAAGTTGTCTTTCCAACAGAGCCTAGGACAGTGAAAAATGAGGACTCATATTGTTATACATCTTCTTAAATAAACAGCATGTGCAAAAGTCAGCGCTACAATATCAAGGCATTGTTATGCGGTTGCTAAGATGTTATTTTTAATGTGTTGCTATGTGATTGCTTAATCAAAAGAGAACAAAAGGGTCTCCATAATATTCTGATCTACTGTAAAAAAAAAAAGAAAAAAGAAAAATTTAAAAAAAAGTTGCTGCCTTAAATTAAGTACAATCAACTTAGATGTTTAAGTAATTTCAACTTAAATTATATTAAAATGACTTGAATATCGTATAACTTATAAAAAACTTTGAAAATTGCTTAACTTATTTTGATGATTTAAAGCAATGTAAAAACATGTTGTCATAACTTATTGATCATATCATTTATAATGACAACTATAAAATCTATAGATATGGCTCAAGTGAGTCCCTCCTTTAATATGTCTAAACTATGTTTTTCAGTCATAAATCATATGTTCAAGCACTTCTCCTTAACAAGCCACACAATTTGAGGTAACATTCATATCTGGGATGAATTATACAGTATTATGAGTTATATGTCATATGTTTAGTTTAATACTTAGTATTAGTGGTTTGCTTAAATCACTGAGCAATAGTAAAAATTACAATTAGCAGACAAATAAAAATTTGAATTTATCATTAAAGAGCCCCTATTATGGATTTTAGAAAATTACATTTCATGTAGTGTGTAACATAGTTCTAAGTGAATGAAAACATCCTGCAAAGTTTTAAATCTGAAAGTGCACCGTATATATTGTCTCTCAAAAGTAAGAGTCGACACTGAGTCAATTAAACAAATAGTTTTTGAAACGAATCGCAAGCCGTTTCGTTGTGACGTCACGACGAAACATTAGCATATTGCCCGTCCACTTATTGCGCGCACAGACACCAGGGAAACCTTGAACCCCCTCAAACACTGCAGCGGATACTGGATAGCATCATGTCGAGAAGACGTTGTGCTCTACAATGTGTTTATTGTGTTTCATATTGTGTAGGTACCTGGCTAACCGGCTAACTCGCGTTAATTTTGTCTTACTGAAATACTGTAAATCTGTGGGCTGCAGTATTACATAAAACTTTGTCTATTAATGCAGATTGTCTGTCATTCTTACTACTTGGAGGAAAGATAAAGGATGGAGCAAGATTTGTTTTGCAAACGTTAATGTTTACATCAGTCATTCACTTTAGTGCTGGGCTAACATATGCGCTGTTTTTGATACAGTTCCCACATGTGCACCGCAGTACATTAGAAACACACACACACACAGGTTTGATGATGGACGCACACTTGTTAATGCTGATGGTGAGGAATTACAGTTGAAACATCTCATAATGTAGGGGAGATCGGGTATAGTTGTAACACGGGGAGAGTTGTAACTACCAATTCCACGAATCACGGATAAGATAGGAGTCATATGACAGTTTCAGTTTCCTCTGGCTTCCTTTACAATCCCACATGGAGGTTTTCCTGTCTGTGTTGCTATATCTCCTGAAGCTACAGCAGAAAATCTAATTCTGAGGTAAGAAAGTAAAAAAAAAATATTTTATTTAGTACTTCTACCGTTGTAGATAATGTTGTATGAGTTATATCAGGTCAAAGTGTAGTTTCTCTAGTAAAGAATGGTGTTTCAACCTCCTGCTAATTTCAAAGCACCATGCTAATACAGCTAGCTAAACAATGAGTGACAGTGGTGGGGTAGGTTGTAACACGTGTTTTGAAACAACCATCCACTTACATACAACTAAGAACATTTTTGTGATTTTAATAATTCTACAGAATGCCTATGTTTATGTTCATTTGCTCTTGCTCTCACACACACACCCATATGAATGTGCACGTACAGACATGCACAAACAAACGCACACGTGCATGCACAAACACACACAATATGCACAAACACTCCCCATATTCACACATATTTTATTGTTGCAGCCATTCATTTAAAATAAAACTGTTGTTGTGGCATATCACTTGGAGTACCCTTAGTTTTTGTGGATTTTACAGTGGGGAGAACAAGTATTTGATACACTGCCGATTTTGCAGGTTTGCCCACTTACAAAGCATGTAGAAGTCTGTAATTTTTATCATAGGTACTCTTCAACTGTGAGTGACGGAATCTAAAACAAAAATCCAGAAAATCACATTGTATGATTTTTAAGTAATTAATTTGCATTTTATTGCATGGCATAAATATTTGATACATCAGAAAAGCAGAACTTAATATTTGGTACAGAAACCTTTGTTTGCAATTACAGAGATCATACGTTTCCTGTAGTTCTTGACCAGGTTTGCACACACTGCAGCAGGGATTTTGGCCCACTCCTCCATACAGACCTTCTCCAGATCCTTCAGGTTTTTCGGGGCTGTTGCTGGGCAATACGGACTTTCAGCTCCCTCCAAAGATTTTCTATTGGGTTCAGGTCTGGAGACTGGCTAGGCCACTCCAGGACCTTGAGATGCTTCTTACAGAGCCACTCCTTAGTTGCCCTGGCTGTGTGTTTCGGGTCGTTGTCATGCTGGAAGACCCAGCCACGACCCATCTTCAATGCTCTTACTGAGGGAAGGAGGTTGTTGGCCAAGATCTCGTGATACATGGCCCCATCCATCCTCCCCTCAATACGGTGCAGTCGTCCTGTCCCCTTTGCAGAAAAGCATCCCCAAAGAATGATGTTTCCACCTCCATGCTTGGGAGGTTGGGATGGTGTTCTTGGGGTTGTACTCATCCTTCTTCTTCCTCCAAACACGGCGAGTGGAGTTTAGACCAAAAAGCTCTATTTTTGTCTCATCAGACCACATGACCTTCTCCCATTCCTCCTCTGGATCATCCAGATGGTCATTGGCAAACTTCAGACGGGCCTGGACATGCGCTGGCTTGAGCAGGGGGGCCTTGCGTGCGCTGCAGGATTTTAATCCATGACGGCGTAGTGTGTTACTAATGGTTTTCTTTGAGACTGTGGTCCCAGCTCTCTTCAGGTCATTGACCAGGTCCTGCCGTGTAGTTCTGGGCTGATCCCTCACCTTCCTCATGATCATTGATGCCCCACGAGGTGAGATCTTGCATGGTGCCCCAGACTGAGGGAGATTGACCGTCATCTTGAACTTCTTCCATTTTCTAATAATTGCGCCAACAGTTGTTGCCTTCTCACCAAGCTGCTTGCCTATTGTCCTGTAGCCCATCCCAGCCTTGTGCAGGTCTACAATTTTATCCCTGATGTCCTTACACAGCTCTCTGGTCTTGGCCATTGTGGAGAGGTTGGAGTCTGTTTGATTGAGTGTGTGGACAGGTGTCTTTTATACAGGTAACGAGTTCAAACAGGTGCAGTTAATACAGGTAATGAGTGGAGAACAGGAGGGCTTCTTAAAGAAAAACTAACAGGTCTGTGAGAGCCGTAATTCTTACTGGTTGGTAGGTGATCAAATACTTATATCATGCAATAAAATGCAAATTAATTATTTAAAAATCATACAATGTGATTTTCTGGATTTTTGTTTTAGATTCCGTCTCTCACAGTTGAAGTGTACCTATGATAAAAATGACAGACCTCTACATGCTTTGTAAGTGGGCAAACCTGGAAAAACAGCAGTGTATCAAATACTTGTTCTCCCCACTATATCTACCTGTTACAACTTACCCCAGTATGTGTTACAACCTACCCCAGTAGTGGGGTAGGTTGTAACAAAGGACCAATTAGTATTTGTCATCATCTCACAAAGTCTGTGATATAGTTGGAGAAATTTAAATTGTTGCCATTTGTAGCAGACAAATGTGGGTACTTTGCCTAAAAGTTTCAGACGTGTAGCTACAAAAAAAGGTGCTGAAAAAAAAAAAAAGTGTTAGAACCATACCCGGTCTCCCCTACCTCATAAAATTTGTTCTCCCATTGTTTCATCGATTTGGACTTGCGCTGGAATTGATGTAAAATCAACGTCATCGTTACTGTCTTTACAATGTGTACAAATCACTGAGCTAATAGGAAGCCTCCTGAACGGAGCTAGAGTTCAGTTATGGTAATGGACGTTGTACACGGTAGACCAATCACAACAGACTGGGCCATCTAACCAGTCAGAGCAGATCAGGCTCGTGGAAAGGAGGGATTTAAAGAGACTGATTCATCCATCGAGTCGGTTGAGAATCATTGAACATTGTGGTGATGTGCAATGTATATTATGAGAAAATGATTTTTTGACCTTTGATGCATGTAAACCTGTTGTTGGAGACCTCCAAAACTAAATTAGGAAACTTTAAAATAGCATAATAGGGGCACTTTAATTTACAATCTGTCTGTCTGTCTATAATACCTTTCAATAATTTGGGGTCGGTAAGATTTTTTTAAAAGTTTTTGAAAGAAGTCTCTTGCGCTTATCAAGGCTGAATTTATTTGATCAAAAATACAGGGAAAAAAAAAGTGAAATATTATTACCATTTCAAATAACTGATTTCTATTTTAATATATTTCAAAATGTAATTTATTCCTGTGATTACTCCAGTCTTCAGTGTCACATGATCCTTCAGAAATCATTATAATATGCTGATTTGCTGCTCAAGAAACTTCTTTTTATCAATGTTGAAAACATTTGTGCTGCTTCATATTTTTGTGGAAAGCATGAGACATTTTTTCAGGATTCTTTGATAAATATAAAGTTAAACAATTTATTTGAAACAGAAATCTTTTGCAACATTATAAATATCTTGACTGTCACATTTGATCAATTAAATGCATCCTTGCTGAATAAAAGTGTTCATTTCATTCAAAGAAATGTAATCGGACTGTCCTCAAACTTTTGAAAAGTATTGTACATATATCTATCTATCTAAGCCATATCTTATATCTTACAAATCTGAATGAGAAGTTTTTGTTCATTTAAAATGTCCTGAGATCCTTCTCTACTCACCAGAGTTAGCGTTGTCTTTGGTGACCATGGCAAGCCCTTTCTAACACACCTCGGAGAGCGCTGGTCCAAGAGACAGGTCACATCTGTAACGTCAAGGAAACAAAATGAAATAAGATCTCCTCTAAATCCTCTACGGATTCAGGATTACCACAAAGTAATTAACCTCTTGCCCTTCCACTACCAGACTAATACCTCAACATCCATCCCTTTACTTTTAGTATCCACAGATACAGCACCGTTAATGCTCCAGATGTTGCAAACAAAGAAAAAAATCCAAAACATATACCCACAGATGCACTAAGACACTTTATGATATTGAGAGATAAGAAAGATGAAGAAACAGAAGTGGGTAAGGGAATGAAAATGGGAGGTGGGCAGTTTTTTCCCCGGCGCTCTCCACAGGATGAATACAGACATGAAGCCTTTAAAAGCAGCAAAAATAACTCAAAGTTCCCAAGAGACTTCAAGGCGTTTTCAGAGGAAGAAAGACATTCTATCCGGCGCGGCCGTCACTCGTGAGGAACACAAAAAACAGACACATCTGCATATCAATAGTCACAAACAATACAGCACAAACTACAGAAAAGATCCTACTTCTCTTAGAAATAAGATAGTAAAGTTTTACCAAAGCTTATTAGACAATATTGAACTTACACTTTCATTATTTTCTTCTTTGATCACACACAGAAGCTTTTCTGCTCACCGCTCCAAACACACTGATTACACGACTGCACATTACACACGACAGAATCAGGCCTTTATGAATTAATGATGTCGATTAGGACATATGAGTAGTCAAGAATTCACTCTTATAACAGATATTATTTTATCTTGTCTAAGACTGTATATACTGTGTGTATGTATGTATGTGTGTATAAACATATATATATATATATATATACACACTCACCTAAAGGATTATTAGGAACACCTGTTCAATTTCTCATTAATGCAATTATCTAATCAACCAATCACATGGCAGTTGCTTCAATGCATTTAGGGGTGTGGTCCTGGTCAAGACAATCTCCTGAACTCCAAACTGAATGTCAGAATGGGAAAGAAAGGTGATTTAAGCAATTTTGAGCGTGGCATGGTTGTTGGTGCCAGACGGGCCGGTCTGAGTATTTCACAATCTGCTCAGTTACTGGGATTTTCACGCACAACCATTTCTAGAGTTTACAAAGAATGGTGTGAAAAGGGAAAAACATCCAGTATGCGGCAGTCCTGTGGGCAAAAATGCCTTGTTGATGCTAGAGGTCAGAGGAGAATGGGCCGACTGATTCAAGCTGATAGAAGAGCAACTTTGACTGAAATAACCACTCGTTACAACCGAGGTATGCAGCAAAGCATTTGTGAAGCCACAACACGCACAACCTTGAGGCGGATGGGCTACAACAGCAGAAGACCCCACCGGGTACCACTCATCTCCACTACAAATAGGAAAAAGAGGCTACAATTTGCACGAGCTCACCAAAATTGGACAGTTGAAGACTGGAAAAATGTTCCCTGGTCTGATGAGTCTCGATTTCTGTTGAGACATTCAGATGGTAGAGTCAGAATTTGGCGTAAACAGAATGAGAACATGGATCCATCATGCCTTGTTACCACTGTGCAGGCTGGTGGTGGTGGTGTAATGGTGTGGGGGATGTTTTCTTGGCACACTTTAGGCCCCTTAGTGCCAATTGGGCATCGTTTAAATGCCACGGCCTACTTGAGCATTGTTTCTGACCATGTCCATCCCTTTATGACCACCATGTACCCATCCTCTGATGGCTACTTCCAGCAGGATAATGCACCATGTCACAAAGCTCCAATCATTTCAAATTGGTTTCTTGAACATGACAATGAGTTCACTGTACTAAAATGGCCCCCACAGTCACCAGATCTCAACCCAATAGAGCATCTTTGGGATGTGGTGGAACGGGAGCTTCGTGCCCTGGATGTGCATCCCACAAATCTCCATCAACTGCAAGATGCTATCCTATCAATATGGGCCAACATTTCTAAAGAATGCTTTCAGCACCTTGTTGAATCAATGCCATGTAGAATTAAGGCAGTTCTGAAGGCGAAAGGGGGTCAAACACAGTATTAGTATGGTGTTCCTAATAATCCTTTAGGTGAGTGTATATATATATATATATATATATATATATATATATATATATATACACACACACATACACACACACACACACACATACATATACACACACAAGTTGTATAATACATTAAATTGCTTTATGATGGTTATTTGTATCTTTTGATTTAGTGTGCTATAGTGAGAAATATCAATTTTAGACTTATAAACATTCCTTTTGCAAATGTGTAATTTACAAAAAATGCAATGCAATACTCGTGTAATGTAAAATGTATATAGCATATTTCCCACAAATTTAAAGGCACAATATGTAAGATTTTTGGATTAAAATATCCAAAAACCACTTGAACAATGTCATATATTTTGTTGACTTGTGTACTTACATTATCCCAAATGTTTCCATGAATGTTTAAATCCAGAGAAATAAGCTATTTTAACCAGGACACGGACCGTGTCCATGCTTCGCTTGTCAATGACATCATACCCGCGTTACTTTATATTTTGTAGAAACCATGGAAACACCAAGACGCTTTAATATATTGTGTGTTTTATTATTAGACAGGTGAGCTATAATATCGAATCTATCTTACTGCAGTGTGCAACAAGTGTCTCATAGTAGCCGCTGAGTGAATGCAGAGAGTAGCATTATAACATAACTTTCAACACACTCAAATGTGTGTAATATGATAAAACAGCGCTGCGTTACCCCACATATACGCATGAGCGGAAGCAGAAGCGCTAGTCTGCGGCATAATAAAAGCTCAGCGAAATCAAGGCGTCATCAAGCTATGCCTTTGTTTTGAATAAGCGACCTCTAGCGGCGAAAAATTACATATTGTGGCTTTAAATTCACCATAAAAAGAAACAACACAATTACCATCAAAAACTGATCATTATAACTGAGTATATCCTAACTAATTATGATTGTTAAATGTTTAGCAGTAAATAAACATCATAATTTCATCATTTTCACAAACATGCATCCATTTACAAGTACAGCTGCATGTACAAAAATCCATCTATCCACCAAATTCCAATGAAATTAAGACAACAATGAGTCAATGAATCACCATCAATAGCTTAATTGTGTTTCAATGCTAAATAGGATTATTAAAACCCTTCTCGGTAAACAACAGCAACATCAGATCATTTTCTGAAAATGGGTGGATGAGCTGCTAAACAGGTTAAATTGCTCTGAAAACTAGTTAAGATGTTACAAATTAACAGTCGCTACAAATCATAAAAAAATGAAACCGGAGAAAAGGAATTATTACACAGATAAGTAGATATAAAAGTAAGTATATATTTATCTTGTTCTGAAAAGAGCTTCTGTGAGAAACCCCCTCCTCAAACACGCTGAAAACATACTAATGAATAATACACATGGAGCACTTAAACACGTGTGTGTGTAAGCTAGGGAAGGGGAAAGAGAAGAAAAGAGGGGAGAGAGTGAAATATTCATGAGAAACGGCCCTCCACTCAACTCCTCCCCCAATAATACAGACGCTGATTAAAACTGATACAATATTGTTCAAGAAATGCAAGCCAAAAACCAAAAATATAGAATAAAATCATGTATAAATGGGTAATATTTAACACTTTTGTAGCAATTTATTTTATTCATTTTAAGTCCATTTTTATAAAAATATTTATAGTACTATTTATCATGTATCTTTGCACAAAAAATACATAATTTAGTTCTACACGATGAAGGATCTAAGAATTCTCAATAGCAACTTGTGTGTTATTTTATGAGAGCAACCATACATATGTGTTTTGTATGGTTTAATTTTATAATCATTAGTCATTTATATGGTTGTCATTTGATTTATCGTTTAATCATTTATTCATAGTATTATTGTTTTATCATTTAATAATTTATTAGTCATTTGATTGTTTTTATTCATGTCATTTTATGTTTTTATATTTTATATTACTTATTTCCTTGGTCTTGCAATGCTTGCTACTGTTGTTTAATCTTATGATTGTATGGTTTGAAGGGATGTTTGTTTTCATGAGTAGGAGATCAAAGAATGTCTTTTAGGGTTTTTTTAACGTCACAGGAAGATGTTGGGAGTAATTTTTCCATTGTACTTGCTGTAGTATAATAACACTTGTTGGATTTGTACTGGTCAGACGAAGTCTGAGCATTGAAACATTCAAATGAAGTATGTGCATTGAAACACAACACAATACACAACTAAGATTATTAAATAAACTCTGCTCTTTTTATTATCATCACTTCGTCTCCTGCTTCTGCTCTTCCCTGCCTTTCTCTGTCAAACTCTCAGGCTGACAGAAGACTGGCAGGGATTTGGCGTCTGGGGTCGGATCTAATATCTCTGATATTTCTGACGTGGAGATCCATCTGATCTTTCAATGACCATTTTCCAACCTTTCTCCAGTCTTTAGAAATAATCAGCATTCCACCAGTTCAACCATTACCCCCCATCCGACACCCCTGCCGTTAAAGTCATCATGAAATCAAAATGGACAATTCTAATTTTTAATGTAATATTGCAGTGTTTATTATAAATGATTTATCAGTGCACATCATTATTTCTTTTAAATGAATGTGCCCTCCTAATCTTTAATCAAAATAAGCAGTGTCATCTCTTCTCTTTTCTGATGCCATGTTAGGGCGGGGCAACCTGTCTCTCACATGAGATCCACCAATAGCAAACCACAACCACCCAACCATCCAATCAATTCCCCATGGACAAATATACGTCACGAAAGGGAAGAAAAGTCTATCGCAACTTCCATTTAATGCAGACTTTAAGTGTTTAGTATCCTTTCTGTAAGAGTTGCATCACCATCACTCTGCCTTCTCCTTTGACTGTTGTTTTATCTGTCCTGAGAGGTACAGTGTCCTGGTTCTGTGGTCCTCCATTGAAAATGATGCTGTGCTTGAGGTTTCAGTAGTGTTTTCACTGACTCTGATGGTGAATTTCCTCAGAAAAGACACAGGCTGTTTGTAACAGACTGACACAGTCAGAGGAGCTCTCACCACTTCAACTCCTACACGTATAGAAAAAAAGGATGAGATGACATTGGAGAAAGTATATATATAGTATAAGTAGATAAAAAAAGAATCATACATTTTATAATAATAATTACATTTTAGTATAATATATTCTGTATAATAATATATAAATATTATATATACTAATATAATATACAGTATATTATAAATATTATATTGGTATATAATTTATTAATATATTATAAATAAAAATATATTTGTACTAATATATTAATAATATATGTATTAATATATATTATTATGTTAATTGTTTATATATTTTAAATTGTAATATATAATGTAATATCAAATAAATAATAATAATAATAATAATAATAATAAATTATATATAGAAAATATAAATTAATAATAATTATATACTATCATTATATATATATATACACTCACCTAAAGGATTATTAGGAACACCTGTTCAATTTCTCATTAATGCAATTATCTAATCAACCAATCACATGGCAGTTGCTTCAATGCATTTAGGGGTGTGGTCCTGGTCAAGACAATCTCCTGAACTCCAAACTGAATGTCAGAATGGGAAAGAAAGGTGATTTAAGCAATTTTGAGCGTGGCATGGTTGTTGGTGCCAGACGGGCCGGTCTGAGTATTTCACAATCTGCTCAGTTACTGGGATTTTCACGCACAACCATTTCTAGAGTTTACAAAGAATGGTGTGAAAAGGGAAAAACATCCAGTATGCGGCAGTCCTGTGGGCGAAAATGCCTTGTTGATGCTAGAGGTCAGAGGAGAATGGGCCGACTGATTCAAGCTGATAGAAGAGCAACTTTGACTGAAATAACCACTCGTTACAACCGAGGTATGCAGCAAAGCATTTGTGAAGCCACAACATGCACAACCTTGAGGCGGATGGGCTACAACAGCAGAAGACCCCACCGGGTACCACTCATCTCCACTACAAATAGGAAAAAGAGGCTACAATTTGCACGAGCTCACCAAAATTGGACAGTTGAAGACTGGAAAAATGTTGCCTGGTCTGATGAGTCTCGATTTCTGTTGAGACATTCAGATGGTAGAGTCAGAATTTGGCGTAAACAGAATGAGAACATGGATCCATCATGCCTTGTTACCACTGTGCAGGCTGGTGGTGGTGGTGTAATGGTGTGGGGGATGTTTTCTTGGCACACTTTAGGCCCCTTAGTGCCAATTGGGCATCGTTTAAATGCCACGGCCTACCTGAGCATTGTTTCTGACCATGTCCATCCCTTTATGACCACCATGTACCCATCCTCTGATGGCTACTTCCAGCAGGATAATGCACCATGTCACAAAGCTCGAATCATTTCAAATTGGTTTCTTGAACATGACAATGAGTTCACTGTACTAAAATGGCCCCCACAGTCACCAGATCTCAACCCAATAGAGCATCTTTGGGATGTGGTGGAACGGGAGCTTCGTGCCCTGGATGTGCATCCCACAAATCTCCATCAACTGCAAGATGCTATCCTATCAATATGGGCCAACATTTCTAAAGAATGCTTTCAGCACCTTGTTGAATCAATGCCACGTAGAATTAAGGCAGTTCTGAAGGCGAAAGGGGGTCAAACACAGTATTAGTATGGTGTTCCTAATAATCCTTTAGGTGAGTGTATATATATATATATATATATATATTAATAATATAATATATTATAAACAATTTGATGTAGTAATAAATATAATATACAAACATTTAATTATAATATATACTTAATTATTGAATTACAATATACAGTATACTTAATTATATAATAATGTCTGTGGCCCTCTAGGAGCTGAGTTTAACAATAACACAATTTAACATTTTATATAAAATTAATTTAATAAAGTAATACATAAGAGATAAAAAGTCAGAGATAGGATATTTACACAATGCAAACTTTTGCAGTGAAAGACATTATAAATTCAAGCAGTGTATTCCTATGGACCTACAAAGACATTTATGCCATTCCACTGCTGGTGGGAATAGCCCTTCAAACATTACTTACCATTGTGCTTCTCCATCTCTGCCATGCATCTGGAGAACATGCACAGCATGTGTGCGGTGTGACGGGTAAACCCCAGCCACGAAAACACATGCAGAGGGCAGAGGTCACCGAACACCCAGGCACATCTCACACCGGTGGACCAAGGAACAGCCAGGCTGAGACATCTCTCTGAGACAGGATCTGGGAAAAAACATAGGTTTAAATCATTCAGCAACTGAAAGTGTCAGTGCCATGTAGAATATAACAGCCACTGATATGTGTGGAGTCCGTTGTGTGCCATCGGGTCCCTTACCATGGGTGATTTCTAAGTCAGGCTGAGCCTCAGGCCTGAATTTATTGTTTGGAGAAAGTAGAGTCAATGTGCTGGTCCATACGGTCTGCTGATGTCTGGATGCGGTTAAAGTGAGATCCACCTCCACTCCCGCACTAACGGTCCTGTACTCCTGCACTCTGGCCTGCAGGGAGAACGTCCCTCTCTTCAGCTCATCCACGGGCTCGGTCAGACTCAAGACCTCACGGACAGTCAACAGACCTGCAGAAAATAGTAGTGATTCTAACTAAACTACAACCATAAAAAAACATTTTGATTACTTGAAATAAAATAAACGTTAACTGAAATAAAATAAGTTTAAAGGTGCTGTATGTAATTTTTTGACTGTACTAAAGCATAAAAATACCATTATATGTTTGCAGAGATTTAGGAAACATGCTAGGAAACAGCCAGTTATTCTACTTCGAAATGTGCATTCTGTGTCGGAATACCTGTTTTTGTTTTGGTCTGTGTGATCCCGCCCACTGACAGTTTACCCAATAGTATTTCGACACCCCTGGGTTGCCAGTTGGCGGAAAACACAGTCAGTTGCAGCCATGGACGCAAGCAAACGAACTTGGTCAGAGATCACAGATTCTACCCGACTTAATAATCTACCCGCCTCAGCATCCACATATTAACAGAGACATATTAAACACGGATAAATCAACTCATCAACTTACAGTGTAAGACTCGTCGCCTTCCACTGTCAATTGTGCTGATTCCTGTTGCGTGTCTTCAATCTGGCAACCTCCTGAGGAGGCGGGGGCGAGGGAAACAACTCTGTCCACTATTTTGAATTTGGACTGCTTCAACCACTAGTGGCCTGTCCAAATACACACACTTACGGTCTTTGCTCTTGACCACTTGTCTACTTACATGATGTATTTCCTGTATTTGTCCCAAGTGTTCAAGTGGGCGTGAAGACTGCAAGTGTGTGTAGAACATTTGATTACCCGATGGGACACACTTATAGTGTTGCAAAAATGCAAGTGTTTACAAAGTTTTATTTTGATTTTCAATACTTTTCATTATAAAATAAACTTCTAAATGTCTGTTCAGTAGTCCCTATGTAACAAGACACTATTTAAAAATTGTGGTGCTTCTAATTAAGTGATAAAAACCAGTTGCAAATGTTATACATAATACACATAGCCTACATCTTTGTACCAATAAAATGCGCAACACTTTATGTTTTACTACAAACTTATATGTAATATCTAATTTATTTAATTTGGAATGGAATGTTTTCCTCAATCGCGCAATTTCAGGGCAACATTTCTCATTTAGTTTAACTTGGTGTACTAAAAAACTAAAACTGAAATAAAAATGGATAAAGCCTATATAGACATTAAAACAAAAACTAATAAAAATGACACAAACACATTTAATTGTTATGCATATGAACACACTGATATGCTTATTCTCATCTCATGGGTTAAGAACTTTGAGCATTTAAAATATTTTATTCGTAATATTTAATCTAGATTATTTAAGTTTATTATCAGTTATATAATATTACTACAGATCTCTCTGGAAAATGTGATTTTGACTGGTCAAAATAAGACTTTCTGGGGTCAATTTTTTCATATTTCAAATGGCTGTTTATTTTGCTGACTGTACACTATCTCTGAATTATTTACACATTGATTTGCCTCAAATTAATTTTATATTTCTAATGGAATTATGATTAGAATTTGTATTGTATGGAAGCTTGTTTCCGCCACAGAATAAAAAAATAAAAAAGGTAATTGCGACTTTTTTTCTCACAACTGTGAGTTTATTTCGCAATTCTGACTTTATAACTTGAAATTGTGAGTTTATATCTCACAATTCTGAGAAAAGTAGTCAGAATTGCGAGATGTTAACACAATTGTGAGATTAAAAAGTCACAATTATCTTTTTAAATGTTTTATTCTGTGGTGAAAACAAGCTTCCATAGTATTGTAAATCTTAAGAGGTCAAATAAAAATCATATATGAATAAAATAAAATCAGACTGGACAAACAGATTGTGGGGGACAAATATATGCAGTAGACTCTTATTTGATTCTTAGATGATTCCTGTTTGATAAATTATAATAGAAAGAGCCATAAGATTTTACCCAACGGGCTTAGTTTGAATCTCTCTGCGCACACAATCATGGTGAGCAGTCTGGCGAAGAGAAACTTGGGATAGCACAAGGGAACATCTCTGAAGACACTGTCAGGATAGTCCCAACCATAACCCGAAACACTGCAGAACCTCCTCAAAGACACAGCATCATACCTACAGATGATTACCAAAAAATGACAGGGTTGTTTACTTATTAAGAACAGGAAAACACTTTTTAACATTATGACAATATATAATGCTTGACAGATGTTTATAAAAATACATTCATTTAGTCTGAAAAAAATATATAAAATATATATATATATAAAAAAAAAATTATATATATATATATAAAATAAATACTTTGGTAACTTTTTTTTTATTGAATGTACATTACTTAGTAATCACTGACATTCAACTAAAGTGTCTTTAAGTCAACTTACCTGCAGTTGATCAAAGTGAAAACAAGCTCGTCATTTGAGTCTTTGTTTTTCCACAATTGTCCTCGTTTTTTGCGGAGAGATTCATGAACATATCTGGTCATAAGGTAAACAGAACCTGGCAAATGTCTCTGGGAGTCGAAGACTGTGTGAGTTTTAAAGGAGATGTGAGAAGTGTAAAAGACTGAATGAAAGAGGCACACCACAGTTACACCTGCCACTACAGCGATACATGTGCTAAAATGATTCATATTCCAGTTCTTTTCAAAAACATGTAAAGAGAAATACTGTTTATGGTGTGTTCAAAGTTCAAAGTTATTTTATGCTACATTTTTGAGCGTTTCTTCTTTCTGTTGATCTTTTTGATCGTGATTATAAAGGAGAGCGGAGCGCTTTATCGCCCTCTAGTGTCTGGGAATATCAACTGCAAAATCCAAATGCCAAAGTAACAACCTGACATGATGAACTGTACTTTTATTAATTATTAACATAGTATTAACTAACGAAATTAAATAATATAATTATAAATAATTAAATTAATTAAGTTATTTGAATTATACAAATGGAAGAATACTAGCCTACTGAAAATTATACTAATGAATGAATTTATGAAGTAGCCTGTAAGTATTAACGTTAACTATATAAATTAAATTATGACTACGTGCTATCGGAATTATCGTAAATACTAGTTTCCTAGTTTCAAATGTGGACATTAACGCCCACTCAAGTCACAATTTAAATGCTATGTGCTCGTAATCTCGATTTCAGAAGTGGGAAGTAGGAAATTGCTGATAGCACGTGAAGGCAGCATTAATAAATGATGAAATATTAGTTACCATATTAATTGTATTTGTTATTACTGTATTATTTCAATAATAATAATAATAATAGGCTAATAATAATAATACATTGGTAATATTAGTTACGGCGTTTTGGTAATAAAAAAAATTATAATTATAGAAATGAATTCAGTTACAGTTTATTAAAAAGTATTTTCAGTAGGCTAGCCTATTAAATCTGACATCATCACTCGTGTCAATCATCTGATCAATTAAGCCGCATTGATCTCACCTGCTCGCGCGATTAAAGCGGCACATCGCGAACTGAGCCGGCTTGACTCGCTTTTCCCTGCAGCCATGTGTTTATTTGTGCTGCTGAACGTCGCTTCAGGGATCCTTCTGCTACTGAGAGGTCAGATGAAAGTCTCACATTTAACTTTAGTGTAATATTTTCCTCCTGCGCTGATTTATCTCGTCCAGATATGGAGAAACTGGGGCAGCAAATAGGTGGCGGTGAAGTCACTGCATACGAAATTACAAACGAATAGCAGACTATAGGTGCGTTCCATTCGACAGGGTCCCTGCTCAGTGTTCACTGCCTCCTACTCCCTGAGCACGGTATGTCAGGTGAAGTGGACTTCGCTGACAATAATCGTTCATTTGAAATGCCCTGCAACGTCATCAAAGAAAGGCATAATATCGTAATTTACTTTAAAATTTAAAATCATTCATTCATATACATACATACATACATACATACATACATACATACATACATGCGCGCGCACACAACAAAATGTATCAATCTAATAAATATAAACAAAACATTGTATTAGTCTATTAGTTTTACTTTTAGTAGTTTATTTGGCTACCATTGTTAGTTTATTGCGTAGACAACTAATTTAATTGACTATTAACAGATTAAGTTGTAGCCTACTGTAACTGTCATTCAATATAAAAATACATTTTGATTTGGTTAACTGCATATGTGTTCTTAATAATGGTTTTAATAATTGTTGCGGTCTCATAGCACGAGCAGCTGCGTAGTAAACATTCCTGAGGTAAATAAAGTCAAATAAAAACTTACACCGCCTCAGCTGCTTCGCAACACTTTTACATATTCATACAATATGCAAATGTAACATTCATTGCCATAACCATTCATAAATACTCTAGT
The DNA here is from genome assembly GCA_039654105.1 of Coreius guichenoti. Taxonomy (NCBI): domain Eukaryota; kingdom Metazoa; phylum Chordata; class Actinopteri; order Cypriniformes; family Gobionidae; genus Coreius; species Coreius guichenoti. The sequence goes on along the minus strand of CM077169.1, from coordinate 6,324,858 downwards.
TTGTATAGTAATAACTATTTATGAATACTTAAATGTATACATAAACTCCATCGTAGAGCCGTTTAAAAACCCTTCTAACGGTTCTGCTCCGTCATTAGTTCAGAGTGACTGGTGACACGACGCGCAATGACAGTTGGGTGATTTTTCGCTCTCCACTTCCTGTGATGTATCGATGTTCCCTTATTCCCTACGCCGTTCACAGTGCCCTTTGAACTGAACACGTTCGCTCCTTTCGGATTGGAATCTCACTTAAGATGGCGGAATACCCTAAGTCCACTTCGCAGTCCACTTACGGTCGAATGGAACGCACCTTATATTTCTCCTGTCAGAATAAACCACTTTATTTTCAAACACTTCTAACTTTAGTTTCAGTTTCATAGATAAGTGATTTAGTTAACTTATTTCAGAACTTTGATTGTATCTTTGTAATTTACATTCTTAGAGGCATTGCCTTAATTTGCATACATCTAAATACAAACTTATTTCCCTACAATTTTTTCAAATGTGGGACACAACTTGCTTAGATTTGTTCTTAGATTTGTTCTTAGATTTGTTCTTAGATTTGTTCTTAGATTTGTTCTTAGATTTGTTCTTAGATTTGTTCTTAGATTTGTTCTTAGATTTGTTCTTAGATTTGTTGATTCGTGCTCCTCTAAAACGCAGTGTATTACACTTTTCACTTCAGCAATAATCCGCCATGTTTCTTTAAAAAGAGACCAAACTGAGTCATTGCCCCCATAAGCGTTCAAGGTTTACAACAGTTTAAGTTGGAAATTTCATTTTCAGGTCTATGCTCAAAATGAATAAATGGATTATAACTATTGCATAAATATAATTTAGTAGCATAAAAATCCCCTAAAAATGCAATATTAACTCAAAACATTATCGAACAAAGAAAATGGGCAAAGAGCACCAGAGGGTTGAACACATTTCTTCCCAACAAACCACTACAATGATGTATAAATTGTGCTTCTAGGCTACATCTTGGTAGTATTTGTTGTAATGCGTTTTGTGTTGAACTTAAAATGAGTGCATTACAGTAATCTAAATGTTGTGCTGTGTCTCTGCTCTAGCTGAATGTGTTCTGGCTGCAGTGGCTTCTGAACATGTTCCCCTGCGCTGCAGATTGGGCTTCACACCCTGTAAGGACGGGTCAGAGTGTGTGCTCTACAGCCATGTGTGTGATGGAGAGAATGACTGTCCTGACGGCTCAGATGAAGATGAATGTGCCTCTGTCTGCAGCATAGGTATGTTTTTATACATTTGTTAGACATTTTTATTAATATTTGACTCTCAAATTGATTTCCAGAATGCAGGGTTAATAAAATATAACACATACATCAATATAATATTAATAATCGGTATCTGCTGATAGAAGCAATTATTCACTATTGGCCATTGGGCGACTGTTTAAAAACAGCCGATGATCAGGGCCGATTTATATAGGCTACTGTCAATCAAAAGGGGGCGGAAAACGTGTCTGACTAAAATTCATACGGTGTGTGTGAAGAAAATGTCTCGTGTTGAATTTAGGGATGTTGAATTTAAAGCGACGACAATGCATTAACAGTTTAAAAAAAAAGTGTTAGCCGGCTCTTTGACCCTGTGAATCCCTATGGATAAGAAACAAAGTCTCAGCTGTCCATTTTATCACGAAATTCAAACATGGCGTTTTGATGCTCTTAAAAGTGATGTGACAGATCGCTATGCAAAAAAAAAAAAAAAATGCATGAACATCGAAAGGTATGTTGAAAGATACAGTACAACTTACTGAAACATATTATGTCTTGTAATCGCTCAAGTGTTTCAGCCACTGAAAGACGTCAATAAAATGGCTTGTGAATTTAACGTCACTTAACGTTGTATTTACCTCAGGAAAGTTGTCCAATGTTCACAGTTACTCTATAAAAACACTACAGAGGAGCTTATTTACTTTCAATTATATATGCATGTTTGAATAAATTTGTCATGAAGACGTGTTTTTTTTTATTTTTTATTTTTTTATACATACTACCTTATGTGCATCTAGTTGTAGCTATACAAACATTTGTTTTATTTGTGTAATTATTATATCTGAACATAAATAGTCGTTGAATATAATATTTTGGGCTCTGTTAATTTTAGCCTCTAATATTATAGTACCAAATGTCAGGGTTTACAGCATTAGTGGGAAGAGGTGTTTTTTTTTTTTTTTTTCCCTTTAATAAAATCAAACTATCCGTTTAAGTAGATATCATTCTGAATAATCTGCTATATTGGTATCGGCGGAGAAATTTAGCATCGGTGCATTTCTAATCAATGTGTATTTACACAACATCTCATTTTCATTTAGTTTATCTTGATATACTTAAACTAAAACTAGACATTAAAACTAAAACTTTTAAATTAAAATGAAAACAGAACACATAAATAAAAATAAATTCAAAATAGCTATTAGTATCTCAATACTAAAATGACACTGATATGGAGACTTTATTATAATTCTCTGGCCTTTCTGCTCATATTAATTGGTTAATGTCTGATAACCACTTTTTAAATTCATATAGATATATAGAATTGTGTAGTCTATAATATAAGTATTTAATGCACTTACATCAGAAGTAACTGTAATTAAATTACAGAAAATTAAGTTATCCCTTTACTTTTTCAAGGAAAAGTAATTCAATTACAGTAATTAGTAATGCATTACATCAACTATAGCTATTTGTTGTAGGCTTATAAGAATGCTTTAACAGAGCATTGTATTTCCATCTGTTCTCAGGTCAGTTTCAATGTGCACATGGTAAGAAGTGCATTGAGCAACGGCAGGTGTGTGACGGTGTGGCTCAGTGTCAGGATCGCTCGGATGAAGTCGACTGCTTTAAGCAGGAGGAGGGCTGCGCTCATCGTTGTGACAAAACCCGCTGCATTCCAGAATCCTTTGTGTGTGACGGAGATGCAGACTGTGCGGATGGCAGCGATGAGGCCAGCTGTGGTAGGGGTTTTGTTTATGTATTACTGGATTATAGGCTAGATTAGAGGAAGTGTAAAATCATCTGGTTGGATCATTGATTGATTGGCTCAAATTAGAATCTAGCATACTGACTATGGCATACTATTTCATAATGGGATGTGAAACCGTATGCAACAATACACAAAATTTGCATATTTTTGTAACAATGTCATTACGTTGCATACTTATTTGGAGAGTGGCAATTAATCACAATGGATATAACTGGTTATTTTGCCACTAAAAATGTAACGCTTGTGGAAAGTTTGCTTAATAGTATTGTGCACTTGTAGTGTACTCAAAGTCTATTTTTAAAGAGAACATATATAAATATTTTTCAGATATTATATTAATGAAAAGGCCTAATGACTAAACAAAGTGCACTTTTTTTTTTTTTAATGTCAAATTAAAAGATTTATGTGTTTTAATTTGTTTTTTTTCGTGCTTTAGGGAACACTATCATACTAGAGCGCATGTTAAGTATTTGTTTATAATTTTAACTGATAGAAATCCAACCTGGTTTAGATCAGGTTCAGCAGGCTCACAACGCTCGGAATAAACGTTCTGTCAACTCTGGGTTTGATCCAGAGTTTGTGATTAACTCTGAAGCGCGTGCACCTGATAATGTGACGTTCTGCGAACAGCCAATCGCACAGAACATGGAGAGCATCAATATAATTTACTTTTTGCAAGGGACCCAGCGCAATTCACTTCTATGTTAAAGATGAGATTATGAAAAATATCATGAATTTAAACGCATTTACAAGGCAGGAATAAATACTGTTGCTGCGTGAAGTGAGTTTTGAAAAGGCAGCTGAATGAAAATATCTGATTGACTAAACTTGTATAGGTTCACAAAGAGCTTAAAAGAATACATGCTTAATGTTTAAAAGCTTCATATATTTAAGCATGTATTTATATACACCGATCAGGCATAACATTATGAGCACCTTCCTAATATTGTGTTGGTCCCCCTTTTGCTGCCAAAACAGCCCTGACTTGTCGAGGCATGGACTCCACTAGACCCCTGAAGGTGTGCTGTGGTATCTGACACCAAGATGTTAGCAGCAGATCCTTTAAGTCCTGTAAGTTGCGAGGTGGGGCCTCCATGGATCTGACTTATTTGTTCAGCACATCCCACAGATGCTCGATTGGATTGAGATCTGGGGAATTTGGAGGCCAAGTCAACACCTCAAACTCGTTGTGCTCCTCAAACCATTCCTAAACCATTTTTGCTTTGTGGTAGGGCACATTATCCTGCTGAAAGAGGCCACAGCCACCAGGGAATACCGTTTCCATGAAAGGATGTACATGGTCTGCAACAATGCTTGGGTAGGTGGTACGTGTCAAAGTAACATCCACATGGATGGCAGGACCCAAGGTTTCCCAGCAGAACATTTCCCAAAACATCACACTGCCTCCGCCGGCTTGCCGCCTTCCCATAGTGCATCCTGGTGCCATGTGTTCCCCAGGTAAGCGACGCACACGTACACGGCCATCCACGTGATGTAAAAGAAAACATGATTCATCAGACCAGGCCACCTTCTTCCATTGCTCCGTGGTCCAGTTTTGATGTTCACATGCCCTCTGTTGGATGCTTTCGGCGGTGGACAGGGGTCAGCATGGGCACCCTGACTGGTCTGTGGCTATGCAGCCCCATACGCAACAAACTGCGATGCACTGTGTATTCTGACACCTTTCTATCAGAACCAGCATTAACTTCTTGAGCTATTTGAGCTACAGTAGCTCATCTGTTTGATCGGACCACACGGGCCAGCCTTCGCTCCCCACGTGCATCAATGAGCCTTGGCCGCCCATGACCCTGTCGCCGGTTCACCACTGTTCCTTCCTTGGACCACTTTTGATAGAGACTGACCACTGCAGACTGGGAACACCCCACAAGAGCTGCAGTTTTGGAGATGCTCTGACCCAATCTAGCTATCACAATTTGGCCCTTGTCTAACTCGCTCAAATCCTTACACTTGCCCATTATTTATTTTTTTTTTTTTTCTGCTTCTTACACATCAACTATGAGGACAAAATGTTCACTTGCTGCCTAATATATCCCACCCACTAACAAGTGCTGTGATGAGATAATCAGTTGTTCACTTCACAAGGCTATTGGTGCCGATGTGTAGTGTAACGTTAACCGCTAAAAACCAATCCACCTTCTTGACCCTGAAAAAAACAGTTTGCTCAAATTAATCTGGGTGGGCAGCAACTGAAACCAGCTTCATGCAACAGGCCTAAAGACTTGTAGTTTGGAGAAAAATTGTCCCTTTGTTTTGGAAGCTTGTTTCTGCCACGGAATAAAAGATGAAAAAAGGTATTTGCGACTTTTTATCATTTTAAAAACAATGTACTCGCAAGTTTATTTCTCACGGTTCACACTTTATACCTCACAATTCTGGTGTTATACAGTATCTTGCAATTCTGACTTTATAGCATTTGAGAATCTGCATTGCAAGTTATAAACTCAGAATTGCAAATAGTCAGAATTGCGAGAGGAAAGTCACAATGAATTTGAATAAACTTTTGAAAGATAATGAACCTTTATTTTATATATATATATATATATATATATATATATATATATATATATATATATATATATATATATATATATATATATATATATATATATATATATATATATATATATATATATATATAATAAAAAAAATAAAAAAAAAAAGTCTGTTGGAAACAAGCTTCCATACTTTGTTCCTCAGTTTCCAAAAAACATGCCTTTAGCCTTTGTTTCCTCTTGTCTTAGATGTTAACCCTGATGAAGATGAAGACAGCATCGAGGAGGAAGAAAAGACAGCGGAGGATGAAGTCTCAAACATTCCTGCAACTAAAGGACCTCTGCGCTGTTCTATCGGCTCTAAGTTATGTAGAGATGGGACGGACTGTGTGCTGTATAATCACCTGTGTGACGGAGAGTTAGACTGTAAGGACGGGTCTGATGAAGACGAGTGCTCTGTGCAGTGTGAATCTGGTGAGTAAACCAGAGTAGCAACATTCATTCATGTACTTTTACGGTCCACAATTCCTGCTTCAGTGTTAATGTTAGTATTCTGTCCATCTGTTCTCAGGTCAGTTTCAATGCGCACATGGTAAGAAGTGCATTGAGCGACGGCAGGTGTGTGACGGTGTGGCTCAGTGTCAGGATCGCTCGGATGAAGTCGACTGCTTTAAGCAGGAGGAGGGCTGCGCTCATCGTTGTGACAAAACCCGCTGCATCCCAGAATCCTTTGTGTGTGACGGAGACACAGACTGTGCGGATGGCAGCGATGAGGCCAGCTGTGGTAGGGGTTTAAATCTTTCTTGAGGCAGCAACTTTGGTTGGCTGTTTTTGTCAATTGCTCATTGAAATAAAGCTTTCGTTCACTGAAATAGTCAAATAAAATATACATTTTAGATGGGAAAAACAAATTTGCCTTAGCTGTTTCAAGGTTTGTTTTCTCTAGCCACTGGGTGCTGTTGCCGTGCGGATGAGCGGCCGGAACGCTTTGAGTTTTCTATTTTGGTTGAAAATGGTGTCATGTAAGTGGCCCCAAAGTAAATAACTAATGCTTTTTTTTACAATGGAAATGAATCAATCAAAAACGTACTTTAGCTGGACAATAACTTTTTAAAGATGCTGTACAGCCAAAACAATCTCTCTTCCATTAATTTCCTGTTATCACTGTAAAGCTGCTTTGAAACGATCTGTATTGTAAAAAGCGCTATATAAATAAAGGTGACTTGACTTTGCAACTAGCTGAAATAAAATATTATAATAAAAAAAATTTAAATAAGACATTTAAAAAAATTACAAGCACATTACAAAATTACTAAAACTTAAGTTAAAACAGGAAAAAAAAATCTAAATAAATACTATAATTAAAACAATTAAATAGTTTTCATTCATTTAAATAAAGCTTTTGTTCATTGAAATAGTTCTCTGAAATAAAGCTAAATGAAATAAAATATAAATGTTAGATGGACATTTCTAAATTCTAAATGTTGCCTTAGCAACTAACTGAAATAAAATGTTTAAACTAAAATTGAAAATATAATACATTTAAAAGAAAAATCTAATAATGACAAAAGAACATAACAAAATTACTAAAACGTAAATTAAAATGAACTGAAAATATAAAAATCAAAACGCATTAAAAATATTAATAAATACTTTAATAGTAAATTAATACTATAATACGATACTAAAAATAACACTGCTCCATTATGCATGATCATGTTTCTGCAAGTCCGAGATCAGCTTACAATAAAGCATGGTTACGGAAGTAAACATCCCATGAATTTTCATCATAATTAAATGAAACAATATACTTTTTTTTTTTCTTTTTTTCCATTGAATTTAACCTAGATTAAAAGCACGTTTTACATTCCCTTTCCCGTCCTGTCCTGTAGCTGAGGAGAGTTGCAGCAGTGCCGAGTGGCGGTGCAGCAGCGGTCAGTGTGTGTCGGTCGGTATGCGCTGCGATGGACACCCGGACTGCAGAGATCATTCTGACGAGGAGGACTGCGCTGAACCTCCGCCGTGCAGCACGCAACGCCGCTGTCCCAAGAGCCAGGAGTGTCTGCTGGATGAGTGGATGTGTGACGGAGAGATAGACTGCAAGGATGGCACAGATGAGAAGGTGTGCATTAAATGACCAAAAACACATTATTAAAGGAACATTGCACACGAAAATGACTCGAGTTCTGAACTCATTTGACTGACTTTCTCATGTGAGACAGAACTGTAAGGAGTCTCCAGTGCAGTGCGGTGAGTTCCAGTGGCCGTGCTCCTCTAAAACGCAGTGTATTCCACAAACCTGGCGCTGTGACGGCTCTGAAGACTGTAGGGATGGAAGCGATGAATCTGGTTGTAAGTTTCTACAGTTTTATCAAACTGGAACAGGCTGAGCCCAGCTCTGACCAATGCAAGAGAATTCCCAAATGCTTTAAACATTAGAAATTAGTCAACATGAAATCACAACTGACCCTATTTACTTTAATACATGTTCCTGTTCTTATTGTGAACAGTTCATTTAACAGTTCTCCTACCACTTGTCATAGATACCTTAAACAATTCTCAATGGATAAAATTGACTCTGAAATACGCCTTATTACAGAAATAAAATAGTTGTGTGTGTGTGTGTGTGTGTTGATTTATAAGGATCCCCATTTTGTGAGTCACTTCTCAGGAATAAGTTACGAGACGATTGTATAGACTTAAAATTAAGGAAATCCAGTATACTCTACCGTTCAAAATTGTTTTTGAAATTCTCTGGCTGCATTTTATTTGATCAAAAATACAGTAAAACAGCTGAAAACAGTTTGCTGATTAATGTTTTTGTGGAAAAGCAGTTTTTTTTTTTTTTTTTTTCCCAGGTTTCCTTGAATATAAAGTTCAAAAGAACAGTATTCGTTTAGATACTTTGATTATACTTGATACTTTCATAGAAAACTTTTGTAACAATTAATTTTTTTTTTAATAAACATTTTACCAAACCCAAACTGATATAAATGATAGTGTAATATAATTCAATCACTTTTGAAAACCCTGATTGAATAATGTTTATATATGTACATAGCATTTCTGTCCACATTGTTTTCATTTTGGTACTTTCCTGTATTTCACAGCTTTGGGACAGTCACTCCACTGGACATTATCAAATTTGCCATAAAAATATCAGTGCTTGACTTGATCTGCATTGAGCGTCTGGTCTGTGTTTTAACAGGTCCGAGTGTGTCCTGTCGTCCTCATCTGTTCCAGTGTGGTAGTTCGGAGTGTGTGGACCTGTCTCAGCTCTGTAACGGAGTTACGAACTGTCTGGACGGTTCTGATGAGGGTGGGAGTTGCCAGACCGATAAATGCTCTGAACAGTCGAAGTGTGCACAGGACTGTCACAGCACACCTACAGGGACGGTACGACTTCCTCTTTCTGTCCTAATGTTATAAAATGTCTGTTTTGAATATTAAAATCTACCAGCCTCAAAGTTTGACTAACAATATTGACATGCAATACAGTTAAAAAGTTTGGTGTCTGTAAGGTTTTAAATGTTTTTGAAAAGTCTCTTATGCTCACCAAGGCTGCATTTATTTGATCAAAAATACAGTAAAAACAATATTAAATATTATAATTAATTAATATTCAAAATAGTTTTCTATTTTAATATATTTTAAAATGTTATTTATTCCTGTTATGGCAAAGCTGAATTTTCTCGATCTTTTTGTGGAAATGATAATTTCAGGATTATTTTAATAAGTTAGAAAAGAACAATTTATTTCTAAATAAATTTAACATCTTTACTGTCACTTTTGATTTAATGCATCCTCGCTGAATAAAATTACATTTAAAAATTAAAAAAAAAAAAAAAAAACCTTTGCACAGTAGTGCATGTTGACAGGTTTAGGAAACTTTGTTCTAAAGTAGGTTAAAAATTTACAACCACTGACCACAGTTAGATTTGTTAATGTTACATAATTGTACATAAATTGTAGGCATTTATAAAATTTATTTTATTAACAAGTGTGATGCTTGTGATTTTCATTTGTCAAGTAGCCAGATCCTGCCCATGAAATCGTGAATTTTTTTTTTATGGCATTACTTTTTAGACACAGAAGAAAAACGTTGTGTAGTTTACCTTTATGTCAGTATTAGAAACTCCAACAGCCTTCCTTCGTTTGACAGAAGCCCCATTTTTACATAAATAGGGTTTGAGATATAAATCCATTTTGAAAAATAACTTGTCAGGTGTTGCAAAGATCATACAACCTAAATTTAGGTAGGAAAGTTTCAATGAAATTCAAAAAGCAGAAAGATAATATGGCTGATCTTACAAAATAGATATCATTATATTCAGCATGACCCAATGAATCTAAAAGGCATACATTTAAAAGCATTTTATCAATAGCCAAGTTTCCATCCACATTTTCCACTGTTTTGTTATCGACAAAGTGAATATGCGTAAAAAAAAGTTTGCAATTTGCTGTCTCCAGCCTGTTTCCGTCCAATTGGCCTTTTACCGATAAAATGGTGTGCGTAATGATGTCATCCCTAAAAAACCGCATTGTCGCATACGTTTTGTTGTATCGCTAAAATCTGCCCTCAAGTCGTTTACATGCATAATTTGGCGTATATCGTAAATTATATTGTATCTTTCGCTTCCCAAATATCTGTAAAATGCAGAGAGTGAGACAATTGAAATTCGCCAGTTTACTGCTTACTATTTTTATGAATAACAGGCATATTACTAAATTAGGAAATATTAATCAGGAGATCACAGTGAAGTGGGAAAGCTTGTCTGACAGGACTGCATGTAACTGCCTTTGTGTGATGAAGCCTATGGATTTGGACGCAGGGCATTTGTCCTGTATGCAAATTTTAGTAGGCCTATCCATAAAAAGATTGGTACAGTAAAATGTTCGGTTATATAGCAACAATCTTTAACGTAAGCATTGAATATGCAGTCAAGCCAGTCGCGGTTTGACGTGGCAGAGTGCGCATTCAAACCAAAAAAAGTTATTTGTTCTGGTTTCAGAGTTCAATAACATCAAATTGATCAAACATCAAATCACTGCTTTTTTTTTTTCTTTTCTCTGAGATAGATGCAGCTGTAACCTAAACTTTTTATTTGTGTAGGCCTATATTTAACTTATAAAATTATTGTACATAAATTGTAGATATTTATAAAATGTATTTTATCAAGTGTGATGCTTGTGATTTTTCGTTTGTCAAGTAGCCAGATCCTGCCGATGAAATCGTGATTTATTTTTTATTTTTTTAAATTGCGTTACTTTTATTTAGACACAGAAGAAAATGGTGTATTTTACCTTTGTCAGTATTAGAAACTCCAACAGCCTTTCTTCGTTTGACAGAAGCCCCATTTTTATTTTCGACGACCTGCCGAGATTTTCAAGGCGCTATATTTTCCTCATCCATTTTGAAACAACTTTATTAAATTGTAGGCTCTATATTTTTAACAAGTGTCATTTCTTTTTACTTCGTTATAAAGACTATTTAGATCAATACTTGATTAAGCAATATTCAGAAACGGGTGTAGCTTATTTTTTGATTAATTTTTATTAGATTTTGTAAAAAGTCAATTACAAAAATAAGGATGAATGTTTCAGAGATAACGTCTTCTCACTAATTGTAATAAAATTTAATTTACAATTTAATGTTAATATAATTAATATAATAATTACAGAGAAACTGCTTTAATGGGAGCAATGCCACGAACGCGGACGCTAATTCTGTCATGACACCACATTTATTTGCATTAAAGCCCTTTTTCTCGACAAAGTGTTTCCAAACTAGTTTTTGCGACATTTGAAGTATCGACATAGAATTTATACGCTAAAGTTAAATGGAAAAAGATGATCGATAATTGGCATTTCCATCAGCTATATCGGTTAACATTTTGATGCGCTAAACCTTTTTTCGCAAAAAAAAAATCCTTGGATGGAAACCTGGCTAATGTTGACCAGTTGGTGGCACTGTCCTCAAACTGCATGGTTTGGTCAGGTCATGTAAATACGTTTGGTTTCAATATAGCACCGCAATATCAAGATTCAACCTCTCACTTTGGTGCTTGGCCTCTTATTGCTTACTGTTTTGTGCCTCCTTTTATTTTTTTTCTTTCCTTTTCTTTCCTTCCTCTTTCTATAGCGCTGTTGGTGCAGGATTGGCTACAAGCCTGTAGATGATGGTCTGGTGTGTGTTGATGTGGATGAGTGTGTGGACCGTCCAGACTTCTGTTCACACTACTGTAACAACACTCAGGGCTCATTTGTGTGCTTCTGTAGTCAAGGTTATGTTCTGGAACCTGATGGTCGCAGCTGCAAAATCACAGGTATATATGTTATAAAGTTTATAATGCAACTTTTTTTCCTGGTGTAAAACATAGGCTATGCATGACCTAATTGGATGCATATTTAATTCAACTAGTGCCATCCAGTTATCTAAAAAAAAAAAAAAAAGCTATTTAGCATTTCAAAGAGGTTAAAAATTGTCTAATTAAAAGATTGTCATTTGTTACACTGCAAATGAAAGGTTAAGTGCAATGCATTGTGGGCTAGAATATTCCACATGAGTGTTATGCATACTACATATATTAGCAGATGTAATAGGTCGTGAGAGTACTGCATGTATACACAGTAAACATACTGTAGAAATACAGTAGTAGAGGTTCAATGGGATAAAGGCGACTGGGTTTAAAAGTAAATTTGATTTTATTTATTTAAGCCACTAGATGGCACAAACTCATTGCAGCACTTATCTAAACATTCGCTTTTCACTATGGACCTGTGATCAGCTATTTAGTTAATTATTGTGCCTTTAGTCCCAACTAAAGGCACAGTAATTAACTGTAAATAGCTGATCACACTTTCATGGTTATATCTGGTTATATTCAGATGGTTAATCATTCAAATTGGGTGTCCACCATATTTATAAATCGCCATATTTATAATAAAACATATTTAAAAATATATTAATCATAATATATCATTCATTAATACTGTAAATATAATGCCATATTAAATTATCACTTTCAGAATCTTTTCTTTTAAGACATTCATTAAAATGATTTTAATGTGTATTTATTGAACAATTGTTTTTTTTTTTTTTTTTTTTTTTTTTATCAAACTGTAAACCTCAAACTTTGTGACGTGATTGTTTTGAACAAGTATGTAAAACATAACTTGTGCAATAGCTAAAGTATTTGAAGGCCTATCAACTGGATACCACCTCATAAATTTATACAATATTTTTAAACAAAATTCACTTTTATGATTTATTTTCCCACAAAATGTTGCTCCATCAGTGTTTAATAAAAATAACATTTTTTTTTTTAAGGTGTTTCTTTAGCCCTGTTGTATACATATGGTAGTAGTCAGTCACAAATATAGGTAGTGTTAGTGCCCTTTCCCACATGTGCTAAGCAGACAAACATTGTCTGTGATGCACTCCAAAGTATATTCATTCACCTTCAATTCTGTCTCAGGTGAGCCGTACCTGCTGGCATCTGTGCAGTCCGAGGTCTTTCTGCTGGGTCTGAGGAGCTCCAGTCTGGACATTCTCCTCTCGTCAGAGAAGCGGTTTGTCCTGTCGCTCGACTACGACTGGCAGAAGCAGAGAGTGTATTGGATCAACCTCAACACTGACAACATACAATGGCTGTCACTGGATCAGAAAAGTAAAGGGACCATAATTAAAGGTCAGTTGTTAACTATGAATAAAAGTATTAAAAATAGTTTTCGGTAACTGAATTAAAACAAGTATTAGAGGAAAAGCTTTAAAAATAAATTTAAATTTGACATACTAAACTGAAAAAAAATCAAGTAAATTAAAGCTAAATAGAAATATAAAATATGAATAAATACTATAATAGCATGTAAATACTAAAATAACGCTGTTAAAGATGAGATACAATAAGTTACATTGAGTACCATTTTTGTCCCTTTAAATCCACTTAGTGTTAGTCAAGGTTATTTCCACAAACTGTCATTTAGAACTTAATTTAGTACATAATTTGAACCGAAATGGCGAGGCATTAAATTCAGACATTTATGCTACTGCCTGACCATGACTCGACAGGTCATGTTGCTGAAACACACAACAGATATGGCTGGTCATGTTAAAATATTCATGTTTTTGACGTCACAGAATTGAGAATTTAAGTGTAAGTAAGTGTCTATCTCTCTGTGTCAGGTATCAATGCAGACAGTCTGGCAGTGGACTGGGTGGCGAGGAACCTCTACTGGGCCGACAGCGTCAACGGCCAGATCAATGCCGTGGGACTGGAAAATGATGCCACCAAAACCACAGATCGTGTGACGATCCTGGGTGAAGATCTTGGGCAGCTTCGCTCCATCGCTCTGCTGCCACAGAAAGGGTGAGGGAAAAACCATTTGTCACCATTATTGGTTATCAAACGGGTTTTTTTTTTTTTCCACAACACATTTTATTAACTCAGACAATTAACATCAAGCAACAAGACATTCTGCTGGTTGTTTGGTTTTTATTTCTGAAACGATTCTTCAGAAATGGGATGGATGGATGGATTTAAGAGTCTATGATTGGATCATGATTGCAGTAATTGTTTCTAGCATGTTTGGCAGCTGTATACAATTTACAGAGCTGCCAGTGAGCACTACAATGTTTCAGAGTCACTGTTTTATATAATATATTGTGTATGTATATTAGAAATTACATTTTTATATTTGAGAACCACTGATTTGGGAAGTCTTATGTAAGCTGACCCTGATATTTGTCATTCTTTCAGAATATTGTTCTGGTCAGAAACGGGGGACGAGGCTCAGATAGAAAGAGCAGGAATGGACGGCTCAGACAGACGTGTGCTGGTCAGTCACTCTCTCCGGTGGCCGGTCAGTCTGACTGTGGACTCCATTCATCACAGACTCTACTGGACAGATGAGAAACTCAAGTGTATAGGATCAGCCAATATTGATGGAGGAGATATTAAGGTAGGGGATGTGTCCACAATGCAGTTTGAGAACTTTAGCATTTCAGAAAATGTATAATAGAGCAAAATAGTAGCTTCTAACATGCTCTGCTAGTACCTGAATGTGTTTACAGTTGCGTACTTTGTTTCTGGATCAACATTCCTGTTTATCAATCCATTGTTAGTCTGTTAGATACACAACTCAAGTACTTGAGTAAAAGTGCAGATGCCCTAATGAACCATTACTCAATTATACGTACTTTTTCAATTTTACTTCAGTAAAAGTACCTGATTTTTAATGTACTTAAGTGTAAAAAGTACTGCTCGATGAACCATGTTTATTCACATTTATTTTAGCCAGCACTACTCAGACTAGTCCTTGTCAGCAGCACTAAGAAAGATTAGTTTTTAATGTAATGATCTGCAAATTAGCAAACTTATTTTATTACCAAAAATGATTATACACCAAAACATTAAACTTCAATAATACTAAAATATCAATTGAAGTTGCCGATAATTTAAGTGCGATTTAAGTGAAAATATACCATATAGAGTTTTAAAAATTAGGGTAAATGCGTTAACATTGTAAGAGGAACGTTATTCAAACATTCTAGTTGATATTTGAAGCTGCTACAGATGGTGAGACAAATGCAGACATGTCCACATTCAAACATTTCATTGGGCTTAAACGGCTTTATAAATATAAATATCTGAAAGTCATAACCTAAATATGATTTTAATTTATAATCACTACTAAAATTCAATATTAGTATTAACTTTTCGCACCATCAGCCGCATTCAATATCCCATTTCTTGGCTCCTTCTGACTGGATCGTTGAATCTGTGAGTTGATTCAAGAACAGCTGTAATCGGATCAGTTGGATTTGCAAGTGAATCGTTCAGTGTGATTTGTGAACCATTTCAACATGTTCATTGGAATGAATCGGCTCGTTCATGAATCGGACATCGTTCTCTTGCGTCTCAGAGGGTGGCGATTTCTTCAGTTCAAGATAACGAATAAGTAGTGGTGTTTTGTGTTTTTTTTTATTTTTTTTATGAAATGTAAAGTATGGTCACATTTCAGATTAGGCTCCAATTCTCACTATTAACTAAAGATTAACTATGACTTCTGCCTCAAACTCCTTATTACTGCTTAATAGTTAGTAAGGTAGTTGTAATTAAGTTTAGGTATTGGGTAGGATTAAGGGATGCAGAATAAGGCATTAATGTTTGCTTTATAAGTACTAATAAACAGCAAATATCCTAGTGATATGCATGCTAATAAGCAACTAGTTAATAGTGAGAATTGGATCCTAAACTAAAGTGTTACCAAAAGTATAATATTTTGGAATGTAGTGAAATAAAAGTGAAAATTTCCCAAAATAAAAAGTATGATAAACAGATACTTAAAGTGTACGTACTGTCCACTACTGGATAGATATGGGTCCTCAATGAAAGTAAAAGGCACTAGGATCTTTTAAAACATTATTCGATCATTTCCCCCCTCCATCTTCCACAATTTTGCAGCTCTTGCAGCTGATGGAGACCCCCAGTCCGTTCTCGGTGTCTGTATTCAATGATAAGGTCTACTGGTCTGATACCAAAAGAGGAACAATTCAGAGAGCTCACAAAACCACTGGCAAACAGCGCCAAGTCCTGCTCAAACGTCCTGGACAGCCATTCGGTTTGAAGGCAAGTATTTCTGAGCACTGTGATCATTAAAAACAAATTAAACCCAACAGATGTTTTTAAAGTGGATATTTGCTTGCTTTGAAACATGCATGTGTAATATGTAATGAAGTTTAAATCGGGTAACTGGTGCTTGTGTGCCTTTACAGGTCATTCATGCTCTTTTCCAAGTGGGCGTCTCTAACCCCTGTGCTTCCCAGCACTGCTCTCACCTGTGTGTTTTAGCACCAGGGCTGAAGGCCATTTGCAAGTGTCCATCTCAGTTGATGCTGGATGATGGACTCACCTGCTCCAAACCCAAAGACTCCTCTTTCCTGCTGTTTCTTTCTCCTGCTGCAGTCACACAGGTGTTGCCGTTAATACCTGATGGTTAAAATTAGATGTTATAAGTCATAAATGTTCATACATTGAGTAATTTATAATAGTGCAGTTTATGTAATTTGTAATCTTATGAATTCATCTTATTGTGATTTTGCCAAAATATGATGGTGAAAACAACAAATGACAATTGAAACTGTCTCCTCTTTGATTCTAGCATATGGTCAGGAAAAAGGTTAGTTAGGCCTGTTTGAACGCAATATTTTATGATGCATTTTCGGTCAGCTTCCCTGATGTATGCGTGTTTGAATACACCGCATACGATCCAGTTAAAAGTTAATGCGCACCTCTAGTTGCACCAAACGAAATTGCGAAAAAAAAAAATAATAATTTTAATCATATAATTAAAAAAAAAAGTCTCTGTGCCCCTGTATATGTTTGCAAAAATTTATAATTTTTGCAGTTCTAAAATGTAACGTCCTTTCAGAGCATTGCTGTTTATTGTTGATCATTTATGGCATGCAAGCTTAATGCTGGCATGAAATAAATTTATCCCATCTATTTTCTAAATTAATAATTCTTAAAACAATGTGCCTGGAACACAATAACATCCTAACCAATGGATAGAACCAAGTCCCTGCCCTACATTTTTATTCAATTCATTGCACTCAGATGTATGTTACAGTATGGAAGAGAAGAACATTTGTCACCAAGATGATAATGTCATACAGCTGGCTAACATGGATGAGGTGTAATCGAAGTAGCAAAAATGACTGGTAATGCTCTTGAAAAACATCAGTAAGAATGTGATAAACCACAAACCAATCAGTAATGTTGCATTATATGCCACTGTTTTCCAGCAAAAACATTTGTTACATTCATAGCTGTATAAATTCCAGATTTTGTAAGCAAAACAAAAAAAAACTATTAAATTATTTAAATTCAGTGTTTCTAACAAAGTTACATTTAATAGGAAAAAATCCTTACAATTGAGCACTTCATACATCATCTTTTAAGTCTTCTGTGCAAGTTGTGTATTAAACACAGTTTGTCTTTCTCTCAGATTTATTTACAGAACAGACACAGTGGCGTGGACCTAAAAAACTGGCCTGAACATCGCCGTTTAGACCTTCCCAACATGAACAAGTCAACCATGTTAGATTTAGTGCTTCGTGACCTGACCCTGTATGTGTCCGATGGTGGTCAGCCAGTCGTGAGACTCTTCAAGATGAAGGACACCGTGCTGGTTCCTCGTGGGAAACTTCTCCAGCTACATAAAGACTCACTGCGTGTGTTTGCCGTGGACTGGATCACCCTGAATGTGTACTGGAGCAGCGAGAAGCATCCTGGCCTGCAGGTCACCTCACCGGATGGCACGCACACCAGTGTGTTGATAAAGGATGGTGTCGGAGCCATTGAATCCATTGCTTTGGACCCACACAGCGGACGCCTCTGCTTTTCAAACAAAGTCCAGGAAGGTCAGATGACCAGGGTGGAGTGTGCCTTTATGAATGGACAGAACAGGACGGTGGTGTGGAGTAGTTCAGTCCGGCCAACCTCACTGCTCTTGACGGATGAAGGGAATAAACTGTACTGGGCCGACACTGGTAAGCTTTTTTTTTTTTTTTTTTTTTTTTTTTTCCTTTCTTGTATGCGTGTGTAAACTAATAAACTACCAGTCAAAATTTGGAAACATTACTATTTTTAATGTTTTTGAAAAGTCTCTTATGCTCATCAAGCTCAATCAAATAAAAGTCATATTGTGAAATATTACAATTTTAAATAATGGTTTTCTATTTTAATATACTTTTAAAATGTAAATTATTCCTGTGATCAAAGCTGAATTTTCAGCATCATTACGCCAGTCTTCAGTGTCACATGATCCTTCAGAAATCATTCTAATATGCTGATTTATCAATGTTGGAATGTTGTGCTGCTTTTTTTTTTTTTTTTTTCAGGATTCCTTAAGTTAAAAACAGCATTTATTCAAAATAAAAAAAAGTGATAGTAAAGATTGTTACAAAAGATTTCTATTTTAAATAAATGCTTATATTTTAAATAAATCTTTTTTTTATTTTATTTTTTTTTACTTTTTATTCATCAAAAAATCCTGAACAAAAAGCATCACGGGTTATAAAAAAAAAAGCAGCACAACTGTTTCCAACATTGATAATAAATCAGCATATTATAATGATTTCTGAAGGATCATGTGACACTAAATTTCTGTGATGCAAAGCTGAATTTTCAGCATCACTGCTCCAGTATTCAAAGTATATTAAAATTAGAAAACCATTTTTTTAAATTGTAGTAATATTTCACAATTTATTTTTGATCAAATAAATGCAGCCTTGGTGAGCATAAGAGACTTTTCAAAAACATTAAAATTAGTTATGTTTCTAAACTTTTAACCAGTATTGTATATCTCTCAAAGTAAGAACATTAATATTGTGACATATTAAATGTGTAAACTTTTCTATTTGAATATATTTTAGAATGTAATTTTATTCCTGTGATCAAAGCTGGATTTTCAGCATCATTACTCCAGTCTTCAGTGTCACATGATCCACGGTCACATGCTGATTAATATTATCAGTTAAAACAGTTGTGCTGTATGTGTATGTATGTAAAAAAAAATTGTTTTTAAGTATACTACTTTTTTAGAAAGCTTTTGTAATGTGAGTCTAACTTTTGATCCGTTTACACACTTTTGCTTTTAAAATGGTCTTCTCTAGGTCTTGCAGTAATTGGTTCAGTTGGCATAGATGGTTCTGGATACAAGGAAATAAAGACAGAAGATGGCTTGATGGCATTTGCTTTGGTTAACAAAGTGCTTGTTTGGATTACTAAAAAAGGTACATTTGTATGGGGAAGTTCTGTGCTCTTCCATACCATCTTAAGGTGTTTTTTTTTTTTTTTATAAAACCTGATAATCTGTCCATTGTTTAGACTCCACTAAGTGTTGGTTCAGTGATGATGAGCATATGGGGAAGCTGTGGTTTGAAGTGGACACCGAGATCATCAGTCTGAAAGCATTCACAAAGTCGAGACAAAAAGGTGAGCAGGAAATCATTTCAAACCTGGTAAACTTCACTTAAGGTAATTGTGGGCAATTGAGCATTGTAGGAGCCGTGATGCAGTGGTAGCAGAGAGTCTTGTTGCTTTAGTCAGTGGAGACACCTCCTATCTGTCCCTCTTCTGTCCTGTCTATTAAAGGCATAAAAAAAATACATGGAAATTATGGAGCATTAATAATTTTCATATTTCAGGCACTAATCTCTGCTCTAATGGTAACGGAGGCTGCAGTCACCTCTGTCTTGCGTTACCTGGAGGAATGACGTGCCATTGTGCCCATGATCACCGCCTTGTCAACGGCAAAGACTGCAGCTCAGACCCCCGCTGTCCTGAAGGCACCAAACCTTGCCTGAGTGAAGACCTCTGTCTACCTCTGGAGAAGTTCTGCAATGGCGTCGCAGACTGCCCAGATCATTCTGATGAGAACTGTGAGGAATCGCCCAACCTTTTGGCTTACATTTTTACAACAATTTAGGAAGGAAAAACGTTAGCTTTACTAAGTGTGCATTATGCTAATGCGCAGGTAGTTGTCACTGAGGTGAACATTTATGCTCCATAAAGAGAATCTCATAAACCTGTGAATCTCATGTCAAGGTCACATTTCACCCCTAAATCAAAAGAGAAATGTAGGAAATTAAATTTTGCATAATGCAAATAATCTTTATGGTCCTAAAAATAAGCTTAATTTTTATTTTGGGACACTTTGACAATTATGCTTACGATGATTGTTAATTTTCCTCATTTTTGTTATAATAAAATAATAAAAATAATAAATTGTGAATTTATAAAATTTAATTGTATACATTATAGTACGGAAGAGAATTAGGGCCATCTCGAGATTAAAGTCATTATGCAAGATATTAAACTAAAAATTGAGAATGAAGTCGTCGTGTTTTGAGAAACTAATTAAATTGAGTCAAAATGAAACGTTGAAAATAAAGTAATTCAATTGAGAATTAAGTCGTGTTTAGAGAATTCACACTTGTGAGAATAAACTCATGGGATGTATAAGTCTAGTTCTGCCACTGTTTCTCAAGAGTCTCGTTCATTGATATTCCACACCTTGAGGATCAACAAGATTAATAATGCGTCTTATTGTATACTGGGAAACTACGAAACCTTGAATCACGTGTAGGTGAAGCCAACGATAACCTTGCATTTGTCAACTGGTTTTTTTCATGTTGGACAAAAGCAAGTACATCGCACAAATTTGATACTTTTTCTTCTAAAAAGACCCAGCCACTTGCAAATTCTCAGTTTGTATACTAATTATTCCGTTATAATTGGCTAAAGCTGATAGTATTTCTTTATTGAAAGAAAGCATAAAATATAGCTTGACCAAGTGATCTAACACTTATGTCGTGTTTTTTTTTTTTTTTTTTTTTTTTTTTTTTTTTTTTTTTTATTGGTTGGCCCTAATCCTCTTTTGTATTATAGTAATTAGAACTGCAAAACAATTGTAATGGTCTTAAAGTAGGCCATTATATCAGTGCTATCCATGAAATACTAAGTTTTTATTAATATTTTCAGCCAGTTTCTCTTTATATTGTTTTCATTTAAAAAAATTTGTCTTTTTTTTTTTTTTTGTTCTAGTTAACTATAATAACCCTTCGTTTGTTCTTCTGTTTTGACTCCTCAGGTCTCCAAGATACACAACCTAAAAATGTTCGGATCAATCCTAAATCATTTCGTCCAGGTTTAAGTGAGAATGTCATTCCAGAGAACGTGGAGTCTGAGGCATGCGGCGTTACACTGTGTAACGGCAACGGTAAATGTGTGACCCAGAACGGAGCGACCGTGTGCGTCTGTGAGGCGGGTTATGGTGGAGAGCACTGCCAGGATGGTTCAGGTGGGCTCTCACAGGGGCCGGTTCTGTACGGAGTGGTTGGACTGTGTGCCGCTGTCGTCGTCCTGGGGGTTACCGTCGGCATCATCCAAAAGAAAAAAGCCACAAATCAGAGGTACACTGTAATCTGCTTGCTTTCATTTACTCAAGGTTGAAACCATATTGGTATTGAGGATTACAGTATGTTTGTGTTTAGGCAAGCAGCACAGACTGTGGATGTGCAGGAAACGGGCATGAAGGAACTAGAGAGAATACAAAAGCCGTCTTCAGCAAAACCTAATGGAAAAGACACAGAATTGTCAGAGGTAGGAAATAAGAATGTAGGGGTGTAACGGTGTATGTATTTGTCCTAAGCGGTCACAGTTCAGTGCATAGTCAGATGACGAATACAGTCAGTCATAGGCAATCTAGAAGAGGGCGCTTGTTAATGCAACGCTGTTTGCCAACCGCCACAAAAGGGAAAAGTGCAGAAGACAATCTATGCACCAACCTAAAACAAGAGTTCAGATGGCACGCAAGAGCTTGCTAGTAGCCTATACACTTGAGTTTCAATTAATTTGTGACTCGCTCCACAAGCTGAAAGGAAACCGAGACTGCAGAAAGCGGTATCCTGCTATTTTACAAAAGCACAATATTTCTGTTTTTATTTTGGGAGTACGCAAATAAAAACGGTTTACAGTTTGGAACGATGTTTTAATTTTATCTGTATGACCATAAATGAGTATTTTAAGTTCTTTCCGCTGTTATTGGCACAATGCTAAATGATTGTCTCATTTGTCGTGACTCGTGGAAGTCTCACTACAGTCCAGTGATGAAATATGCGTGTCCTGGAAATTGGAAGCCTCAGGTGCCGTTTCACTCGCTGTCTCCTCGTGAAAAAGTTTCTCTTTCTCGCTCATCTTTCCATGATTTCTTGAAAAAGCATAATACTGAACTTTGTGCATCCACCATTGTCACCACATGTTAATGAACTCATGCGCAAAGAAAATGACAGCAATGGCTATGAACAACACGTTAATCAAACCAATACGTTTAAAAACAGCCGTTGCATTTTACCGCACAGCATTGGTCAATCTATCAATTAGAGTAACAAATCAACAATTCCTTGCCTATTTTTTTTTTATTTTTTTTATTTTAAGCATTCAGGAATATGATTGGGGGGTAAATACCGAACCATGACTTTCGTGTACCGTTACACCCCTGATAGAATGGTGACATTACCTAAAAATGAAGTGTCATTTACTCACCCTCTTTTAATTCCAAAACCATCACTGCTGATGAAAAATATTCCCGTGAGTGAAGATGGTGTACTATTTACTATGAATGCTTCAGAAGGTTTTGAAATGACTCATGTCTTTGGACCTTTTTTTGCCAATCTCTGTTTTGTCTTGGTGTACATGCATTCATATGTAAATTCTACAACACATCTACTTTTGTGCTCCACAGAAAGAAATCCATATTTTGGCTGTAAAACAACATGGTGACTGATTGACAAATGTCATTTTTGGATGAACTATTCCTTTAACGTGAGGAGTACAAGATTTAACATGATTTATCTTTGTTCTGTCTTTAGGAAAACGTGGTAACGTCTGTGGACTAGCTTCATCATGTCAGCTGTAGTATCTTGGTTTCTTTGCAATAAAGTCTTGTTGCAGTTTATTAACTTTGCCATCTGTAATCAAACTGTTTCATAACTATCATTCTGTACTTATTCAATGGGTCCAAAGGCAAAATAATTTGATAACTTACCAACTTGGATACCAACTGATAGCTTGGTTTACCACATAAGTACAGAAATTAATTTTGCCACAGCACCACATTGTGTACCTGTCAAAATGAAAGATTAAAGTCAATTTAAGAAACCTGTTGTGAAATGATCCCCTTGACCACAAAAGTTTGGGAAGGAAGATAATGGGTGGGGCTGCATGGAAAAATTTGGCCCCACCTACAATATGACTATCAATTCAATAGAGGTTTAATGCATTTAAAAACTGCATAGGAAGTTACAACACTAGAGGAGGTCTGTGACATCTCAAGGTAACAATTTATAGTTATGCAAATATTACAAACATTTAAGTGTAAAATTGACTAAGAAATTAAGTGTCCATTATAATCTCTTTTCTAAAATAGGATGAAGAATCTTATTTTTGTTGGCCTATTAAGCTTTGCCCTTGGCTTCCCAGTGGGTTCACCTTTACATAAGGTGAGTTTCACAATAATTTAAAATTTAAAATTAAATTACATTATTTTTAATTTAATTAGTTTACAGTTAAATTACATTTAAGTGTAAATGTATCTTTTTGTTGCATTTCATTTAATTATAAAATATAATTAAATTGAATTTAATGATTTGTCACATAAAGACATAATGAAATGTTTCAGTAAACTGCAATCAGTTCAAATAAACAGGTGTTTCTTTTTTTGGATTATGATCCAGAGAGACAGACGCAAACGTCACCTGGGTTTTGGTTATGGATATGAACCGGTTTATCCGTTCTATGTTCCCTTCATTCAGCCGGACCGTTACAATGACTTCACTCCTGAAATTTACATCCATGATCATGCCAGACCTTCCATTCCCAGGCCAGTGACCCCCAGGCCGAGAGTTACCTCACCGCAACGTCCTACAACATCAATGGTGCAGCCGGTGACTTTTGGTGACCCCTGCCCTCCACCCAGAGGTGATGATTTAAACAACGACCAACTACCAGTTTTCCTCTATGTTGACCCCAAGGAGTGGAGCTTGATGGGTGCAGACAGACCTCTTTCCCCTGGTCAGTCTGGTTCCAACAACCTTCAGCCAGCATTCATCATTGTCCCTGGCGTCTTCCTCCCCGCATCCGAGGACAGCCAAGTAACACAAAATACCAATGCGCTAAAAGCACCGGACCCCCTGAGGGTCACTGAATCTAACAGAGAACAGAAAGATTGTTAATGAGATCGGCATTTCTCTGTTAAACAGCAATATATTCACTTTCATGACATTTTAAGGCCAGTTCACACCAAGGATGATATCGATAAAGTTTTAACACTCTAATTCTATTAGAATAGGGTAGTCCAAATTAAACAATTTAAAAGATAATTGCAACTTTGTATCTCACAATTCTGACTTTTTTTCTTGCAATTGTGAGTTTATCTTGCCATTCTGACTTTATAACTCGCAGTTGAGTTTATATCACACAATTCACCAATGAACGTTCTCGTTCATTGGTGTGGAAGCAGATTTATCATTATAGTTGTAGTTTTAGTGTGAACAGGCCTTTATTGAATATATTTGTGCATTTTTCTTATACAATCATTTACCAAACAAGGTTATATATAGATGAAATGTTAAATACTGTAATAGAAATTTACTCATCCTCATGTTGTTCCAACCTAAATTTGAAGAATCTGTTGCTTTTTTTTTTTCCCCCAAAAACACTCTTTTGTGTTCTGCAGAATAGAGTCAAACATAACAATGGAAGTCAATGGGGTCCGATGTTGTAGATATTTTTTTTGTTCCACAGAAGAAAATCATACAGGTTTGTAATGACTTGAGGCTGATTAAATGAGAGAATATTCATTTTTGGGACAACTATCCCTTTAAATATTTACAATCTTGTGTTTGTGGTTTTATTCCACAGTTTGTGCTTTGTGTTGATTTTAAAAATAAAGTTTTGACTGGTTTCCTGCTGTGTTTTTGTTCTCTGACTGGAATCTCTGCTGTAGGCTGTTTGTCACACTGCGGCTGGTCTGATCATGTTTGCACCACAGACATGATTAATGTGTTTTCTTGTAAAAGCCTTTCAGGGATTTCAAATAATTCATCTTTACCATAAGAGTTCATAATAACTAGTCCTTGGGTGTGTTTTCAATTAAGTTCAGCCAACCAAACAAAACATGTTTACTGGAATTAACAAACTTTTTAACCATATGATCTCTTCAGTGGAGGTCTGACTTCCGTCTAAAACCTCGCAAACCAAATGTGAAATTACAGAGAAACGGAGCATAAACCAATCAAAGATTTGACACCAAACATAAATTTGTCTACGTGTGAAAAACTAAATCTCATATAAATATGCTCAGTTCTGTTCCACTTTGTGCAAGACTGTGACAATACTTCAAATATTCTTTTATTCCGAGAAGCTTAAACAAGGTAAAATTTTACCAATTTATACTTTCATATTGCATGATTTTGAAAGCATGTGTTCCTTTTGTAATGTTAGCTAATCTTATTGTCCATTTATGTCCACATTGTTTTTATCAATTTTCATTCTCTAACAGGGAGAGACGTTTAATAAGAGATGGATGGTTTGGGACCAGCACTGTTCGGATTATTTTTAGTGTCTTTCACAGTTTCTAAACCGGTAAGAACACTTCATATTTTAATATTCACAACCAGACTGACTGTTTACTTATGCATTCTCATATTAAACTTGTTTACTTTGTGGTAATTTATACAGTATTTGTGTCCTTACTTGCTTACTGCAAATTTACTTGCACGTTTATAAATTTGTGAAATGGATTACCACTGGTTATTAGATCCTTTACTTAAAGTGATCAGTTGACTTAACTTAAAAACAGTGAGGAAACACGTTGCCTTAAAATTATTAAAGGGATAGTTCACCCAAAAAACGAAAATTGTCATTTACTCAACCTCATGTTGTTCCAAACATGTATGAAATTCTTTCTTCTGCTGAACACAAAAGATGATATTTTGAAGAATATGGGTAACCAACCAGTTGTGGGGCACCATTGACTTGTATTGGGAAAAAAATATGGAAGTCAATAATGCCCCAGAACTGTTTGGTTCCAAACATTGTTCAAAATATGTGTTCAGCAGAAGAAAGAAATTTATACAGGTTTGAAACAACTTGAGGGTGAGTAAATTATGGCATAATTTTCATTTTTGGGTGAACTATCGCTTTAAGTAAATAACTTAATTTCTCAATTACGCATGAAATTTATGTGAACTTGACAATTCCACATAACTTAATTTTTTACATTTACACAGTTTATTTACTTAAAGTGAGTTTCCTTAAAGGGTACATAACACGGTTTCTGCCAATCATGTTAATCTTGAGTACCTATAGAGTAGTATTACATCCTTCATATCTCCGAAGAGTCTTTAGTTTTATCATATTTATAAAAGACAAATACGCTGTACCGATACTTTTCCCGAAAACAGCCGAACTCATGCAGGCGTGCAGTGGGCGGAGCTAAAGAGACAAGCGCACACACATGAAATACATCATGGCATTATCCCTGGATAACTTTCGATTCACTACACGTTTGTGTTTACATATATATGCACTTACGTGCCGACTGCCAACAAAACACAGACATTTGATGCAGTTTCACTCACCGCCTGCTGTTTCGACTCATGACCCGGAACAAACACACACACTTGCAGAACTCCATTGCTGCATCCACTGTTTCCTTAACACTGGGATATTTGGGAAGCTGAACAAGGTTATCTTTCCCTCACAACCAAAAACACACTTCTTTAATGACACTGTTTTTTTTATTTATTATTAATTCATGAAATACATACAGAAATTGTACAAAATGCACATATTAAGAAATAACAAAAAAAAAACCTATAGACAAACTGCAATATAAGTAAAGAAGAGAAAAACAAAAGGAAAAAAAACCCCAAAAAGGTAGTGAAACGAAAGACCATCTCATCCGGGAGAAGTGCCCATACGAGCAATTCCGCCCTTTATGACGTCATACAGGGCCATACTTGAAAAAAACTTTCCGAAACTTGTTTGAATCCTGAAGGAGTGTATTTGGCACGGAAATACTGTCATACATCCAACTTGTATTTTGAAATTTTGGCCATGTTTAGCATGAGAATCCAACTCTTTAACAGTGTAAATAAAGTCAACTGATCACTTTGTACAGTGTATCTTTGTGTAACTCTACAGCACTGTATAGCGCTTTACAAATAAATTGCAATTTCTTTGAAAAAAATCATGATCTGATGATTATCTATGTACAATCCTCTGACAGGTTAGTCTGTATCACCAGCTGACATTATCTAGTTCTGAATCCTCTGAATCAAATGAGTCGAGCTCTTCGGAGGAGATCACAGTACCGAGAACAACAATACAACCCATTGTGCTGAACACCATGAGACCGGACAGCCCGGAGGACGACCTGCACCAAACCAGTGACCATACCGCACATCCAGGCCTGGCGCAGACCTCACCTCACCCTGCCAACACGGAGCAAAAGGTTGTGGAGGTGGACCTGAATACAAGCCTCGGTCCTCTTCAGTCGGCTGTGCCAGTCACTGCTGTGCCAGTCACTGCTGCACCAGATCTCGTGGCTCCTGATGTCACCACCCCAGAAGTACGATGTTACACGGTAGCGCTCACCAGTCCGGAGCCGAAACCTGCCAGAGGAGATAATGTTTAGTTAGCCAGCTTGCTTATATTTTACTTGGCTTGTCTATTCTTAATGTGATGGTGTTTGTAGCAGGCTTACCTGTAAGAGGTTGACCAAGCTTGTATCCCTTTCACTGTTCTTCATAGCAGTTGACTTATCTTCAAAATTACACAGTGTAACTTTCATCTGATGCATTTGTTAAAATGGTGTTTTTCATTTGCATTTTTCATTTTTTATTATTATTATTATTATGTTGAAACATATTTAAAGGGTTAATTCACCCAAAAATTAAAATTGTCATTACCCTCATGTCGTTCCAAACCCGTAAGACCTTCATTCATCTTTGGAACACAAATGAAGATCTTTTTGATGAAATCCGAGAGCTCTGACCCCTCCATAGACGGCTATTTAATTAACACTTTCAAGGTCCAGAAAGGTTGTAACGACATCGTTAAAATAGTCCATGTGACTCCAGTGGTTCAACCTTAATTTTATGACGCGACGAGAACAACTTTTTGTGCGCAAAAACAAACAAAAATAACGACTTTATTCAACAATTTCGTTCTAGCCTGTGTCAGTCTCCTACGCTGTTTCCGTTGTAAATAGTGCATCGCTTTTGAGTTCTACGGCAGCCGATGCTGTTCATGTGACACATTAGCTGCACTGTTTTTACAATGGAAACTGCGTAGGTGACTGACACAGACTAGAACGAAATTGTAAAGTGTATTTTCGTTGCTTCATAAAATTAAGGTTGAACCACTGGAGTCACATGGACTATTTTAACGATGTCTTTACTACCTTTCTGAGCCTTGAAAGTAACCAGTGGACCAGATAAAATATCAAAAGTATACCAAGTATCAAAATAAAATACCAAATACTGTGTGGGAAAAATGTATTTAAATACAAACAAAATACTGTATATTTTGAAAACAAATACACAAAATACATGTGAAATTGGCCATTCAGTGAAGTATGATTATTACCAGGGTTGCCAACTTTTAAGTTCAGGTTGGAGTGAGATTGGCACAAATTTCGATTTTGATCTTGATTCAGTATCAATTCATAGGTTTATAGCCTACTGTACATATAAGGAAAAATAAGTTTGCCTTTTTAGCATTATTTTAAACTTTTATTGGGTTAAATTATATTTGCTCGCATTCATTATTTCACTTGTGTGTGCTTATATAAGTATCATTAAAAATATCAGGATGTAAGTTATTGTTTTAAAATTTCACATTTAAAGAAATCTAGTGTTTGATAATTTCTAAATATTTATTCAAATGCAAAACCTAAAAATAAGTAAGCAGTTATGAGCTGCAATACTTTTTTGACCAACTACACTAGATAGGCCTACATGTATATTTATTGAAGTTTTAACCTTAATTACAACACTAATTGTAATATAAATAATACAAATATTAGAAGAAAAATATTTTAAGTTATCATTAATGGACCATAATTATTGCACAAATAGTATTTAGTACCAAAAGATCACCTCAAAATGTTCAATATTATTGAACTAAAATAGGCTATAGAACATTTAATTGAAAAATAGTATATAAGGTGTATGGTCACATTTGACCACCAATGAGTATGAGTGTGACCAATTAGTAAGAAATACCTGAGGGCTAAATACAAGAAAAACATTAATGTTAACAATGTTGCATCTCCATCACTCTCCATAATACTGTACATGTGGTTGACGTAATAATCAATGCACACTATGCTGTACTGTTTACCAAAAATTGCTGCAAATACTTGTATAGTGAAGCTGTTGTCTATCCGCTTAAGCCATTCAAATGTATTGACAGCGATGGTTTGTTTACAACTATTGAGAGCTCCATGAACCACGTGACAGCGCGCGCCGCCGGGAGATGAACGCATGTCGCAACTCTGTTTTTCAAAGGCTCTGGCTTTAACTGTTATGCCACATTAAGTGCGCCAAAACGGCATTTATTGTTTGAATTTCGTATTAAAACTTTAAAAAATGTAAAAGCTTAGACTTTATTTCATATCAAAAGCAGGTTTGGCAATTTGGCGTGAGATTTACTCGGCAGAGTCAGAGCCTGAAAGCGTGTGTGTCACGCCAGATGCGTGAGAGTTGGCAACCCTGCGCTGAAATCTGAACTGCTTAAAACTTTTTTTTTCACCTGCCTAGTAGGAATTTTTTTTTCTTCATTACTTCTCACTCAGTGACAATTACTCATTAACACAGTTACTTATTGAATGACTGATGACATGTTTTAGACATCTATTGATTCAATACCGTTTAGCATCACCAACATTTCAGAAAGACTGTCTTTAAGGTGTCGTCTGTGTGCAAAATGCCAAATAGAAGCCATTTCTATACTTATTTCTGACCAGTGTGCACTGTAGCCTATTACTTGTGTACGCTACTAAATAAATCACATGTAAAAATGTGGGAACTGTTGGGACAATATGGTACTCATAAATTCCAAACTGCTTTTCTAAAAACCCAAAGGAAAATCCTGAGGTAGGCCTATCCTACGATGTGTCATGGCTCAGGAATACATACTGAATATCTCCATTGAGATTTAGTATGGTAGCACTATTTTAATGTTTTCTTACTTGGATTATTCCACAATGCATCCCTGACGTGTCAGCAGAGACCGTGTCAACTAGACTCTCCCCTGTGAAGGCCTTCACTTCCCCTCCGTACAGATGAAAATGTTACCGAAATTATCGGAAACGACTAAAAACGCCTGCGCACATACGTATTCAAACGTGCTTGCCTGTAGACTAAATGCGTAATGCTTACGTGCATGCCGTCACCGTTCTCACAGATTCACGTTTTTTTTTTTTTTTTAAGTTTACACGAAGATAACGGTATAGTTTCAAAACCTGTTTCAAGGTTTGTTTTCTCTAGCCGCCGTGCGGATGAGCGGCCGGAACGCATTGAGAGTTTTCTATTTTGGTTGAAAATGGTGTCGTGTAAGTGGCCTAAAGTAAATAGCTAATGATTTTTTACAACGGAAATGAATCGATCAAAAACGTACTTTAGCTGGACAATAACTTTTTTTCTAGAGCTGCTGTACAGCCAAAACAAGCTCTCTTCCATTAATTTCCTGTTATCACTGTAAAGCTGCTTTGAAACGATCTGTATTGTAAAAAGCGCTATATAAATAAAGGTGACTTGATTATTCATGGTAGTTTTGAATACAAGCGTGTCAAGTATGTCACTAACATCACTCTGAAATCAATGGTTCAAATTATGTTTGTCATCTCAAATATAATCTTTCAGGTTGAGAAAAGCATTGTCTCCTGCGACTGAAAGCTACATTAACTTGTATTTCACAAGCCTTTCAGCGATGGTGAGCTCATCATTCACTGCTGCCAGCAAAACAATACGTGAAGGTCACAAATAACCCACCGCTGCAGGAACAGGAGATACTGCAGAAATTAAAACCGCCATATCATAACAGGATGGTGCAACCTAATGGTTAATGATCTGACTGAAAGGTGGTTTAAACCCTGCAGGCGGCAATTCATGAAGTTTTACCACCGTTGTTTTTGAGAGCAAGTAAGGTGAGAAAAAAGTAAATCTAGTAATTTCATTCTCAAATATGCCTGAGAGTCTGTCCTACAAATATCAATAATATCTGTAGTCACACTCAAAACAAACTTCTGAAAAAAGAAAAAAAAAAAAAAAAAAATACAGAGGACAAGATACTTTCTAGAAGGAAAACTTTAGGAACATAAGATAACTTCAGTTTTTTTATTTTAAAAAAATAAAATAAAAAAATATTACGCAACATGATCATTTGGTTTTATTTTTGTAACACAATGTTTGTTTTTTGCCCAGCATTAACCAATAAATAGCATTACATCATTTTGAAATTAGCAAAAGTCTGGCAATGAAGTCCACTGTCCCTGACTGAATATCTGAGCTCACCTTACTTTTAATATTATTAAAAAATATTCTTGATAGATGAGGATTCAGTAATCAAATCAGATCATAGTAAAAGTTTATCCTCGTTGCACAGGACTATCTAACATTCGTTATGACAAAATGCATGTGGAAAATTCAAGAAATATGTATGTTGCAAATCCTACTGTACTAGAACAGTTGGTTTCCATCACAGAAAATTAAAGGTGGCTCAAAAAAAGTTCTCATCCAGTTTAATCCAGCAAAAAAAAAAAATGAGAGCAGTTGTACAGTGAGAAGCAGTGAGAGAGAAGAGTTTCAGTTGTGTAAAAGCTTAACTGGGAGATGATATGTGAGCCTAAACGTCACTCGTGGTGCGACGTATCGGTCTCCTCTTCAAGCGGCTGCTCCGCGGGCTGTTGTGTGTCTACAACAGGGGGCGCAATCAGCCCGCCGTCCTGTGCCGTGTTGTAAGAGCCACAGGTGCTGCACTTCATGCCCAACACGTGGAAGGCCACAGTGCAATGAGCCTGGCAGTCATTGCATATGATCTGTGAACAAAGACAGAGTGAAGTTGACTTACTGGGGAAAATCTCACAAAAATATTTCACAGTAAAATCGAAGGAAAAAATAAGTGTACACTATTTAACTTTTGTCAGTTCATAAACAAAACTGCAAGCGTCTTGTGGAAGAACATTGTAGCCGGAGCTAGTGCTCTCTGTTTATTATAAGCATACCGCAGTGATCCATTATAAGACAAAAACACGATTTGGAAGATTGATTCATGGTGTACATTTTGAGCAAAGTTACATAGTGTACCTTAAAATAAATAAAGCGTAAAGAAAATAAAGCCAATTGAATGAATGAAGCAAATTTTAGGGTCATTTTTAATTTATTAATTTTTAGGGTCACTTTTTTGTCATTCCCATTCCCATTATTTTCAATCATGATTCTCAGTTTCTGTAAAACAGTAAAAAGTACTATAAAAATGACATTTTTAATTAAGTCAGTATAAATTAAAAGGCGAATTCTACCATGAGGTATAAATAATTATTTTATTATTTTATATTTTTGCATAACAGCAGAGAATGCAATTTTTATTTCAGAAATGAGAACTGGGGAATAAGAGGAAATGTTCTTAATTGTTACGAAAACAAAAATCATAATGGTCCTACAAATACAATAAAAAAATATATATAAATATAATAAAAAAAAAAAAAAACACACATACATAATATATTTGTGTATAATAAATGTGTTTTAAATAAATATGTGTTAAATAATATATATATATATATATATATATATATATATATATATATATATATATATATATATATATATATATATATATAAAAATATTTTTTTTCCCGATTAATCTATTTGACAGCACTAATATTTGTGTGAACAAAATTATAAACATAACAGTTTTGTTTTTGCCCCCATTTTTCATGAGCTGAACTCAAAGATCTAAGACTTTTTCTATGAACACAAAAGGCCTATTTCTCAAATATTGTTCACAAATCTGTCTAAATCTGTGCTAGTGAGCACTTCTCCTTTGCCGAGATAATCCATCCACCTCACATGTGTGGCATATCAAGATGCTGATTAGACAGCGTGATTATTGCACAGGTGTGCCTTAGGCTGGCCACAATAAAAGGCCACTCTAAAATGTGCAGTTTTATAACACAGCACAATGCCACAGATGTCGCAAGTTTTGAGGGAGCGTGCAATTGGCATGCTGACTGCAGGAATGTCCACCAGAGCTGTTGCCCGTGAATTGAATGTTCATTTCTCTACCATAAGCCGTCTCCAAAGGCGTTTCAGAGAATTTGGCAGTACATCCAACCGGCCTCACAACCGTAGACCACGTGTAACCACACCAGCCCAGGACCTCCACATCCAGCATCTTAACCTCCAAGATCGTCTGAGACCAGCCACCCGGACAGCTGCTGCAACAATCGGTTTGCATAACCAAATTATTTCTGCACAAACTGTCAGAAATAGAGAAACACTGTCTCAGGAAAGCTCATCTGCATGCTCGTCGTCCTCATCGGGGTCTCGATCGTCGTAACCGACTTGAGTGGGCAAATGCTCACATTCGATGGCGTCTGGCACTCTGGAGAGGTGTTCTCTTCACGGATGAATCCTGGTTTTCACTGTACAGGGCAGATGGCAGACAGCGTGTATGGCGTCGTGTGAGTGAGCGGTTTGCTGATGTCAACGTTGCGGATCGAGTGGCCCATGGTGGTGGTGGGGTTATGGTTTGGGCAGGCGTATGTTATGGACAACGAACACAGGTGCATTTTATTGATGGCATTTTGAATGCACAGAGATACCGTGACGAGATCCTGAGGCCCATTGTTGTGCCATTCATCCACGACCATCACCTCATGTTGCAGCATGATAATGCACGGCCCCATGTTACAAGGATCTGTTCCTTGTAACAATTCCTGGAAGCTGGAAACATCCCAGTTCTTGCATGGCCAGCATACTCACCGGACATGTCATTGAGCATGTTTGGGATGCTCTGGATCGGCGTATACGACAGCGTGTTCCAGTTCCTGACAATATCCAGCAACTTCGCACAGCCATTGAAGAGGAGTGGACCAACATTCCACAGGCCAGAATCAACAACCTGATCAACTCTATGCGAAGGAGATGTGTTGCACTGCGTGAGGCAAATGGTGGTCACACCAGATACTAACTGGTTTTCGGACCCCCCCGGAAGCCCCCAATACAGTAAAACTGCACATTTTAGAGTGGCCTTTTATTGTGGCCAGCCTAAGGCACACCTGTGCAATAATCATGCTGTCTAATCAGCATCTTGATATGCCACACTGATTATCTCAGCAAAGGAGAAGTGCTCACTAACACAGATTTAGACAGATTTGTGAACAATATTTGAGAGAATATTTTGAATATTTTGTGTACATAGAAAAAGTCTTAGATCTTTGAGTTCAGCTCATGAAAAAATGGGGGCTAAAACAAAAGTGTTGCGTTTATAATTTTGTCCAGTGTATATATATAAGATGAAAGACTCAAATGAAAATTAGAAATGTTGCCTTGAAAAAACTGAAGTTGAAGTATTACTAAAATTAAAAATAACATACTTAACTAAAATATTTAGCTTTAAAATTTATTTTCAAACTAATAAAAGAACAAACTAAAATTAAAATGAAAACTTAAAACATAAAAATCTAATAATATTATTAAATACTATAAAAAAAATACTATAATAGTATATACACATTAAAATAAAATTCAGAATAGTCACTCTATAAATGCAAGATAAAATTATTATATTGAGGTTCACATTGAAATTTCTAAGATTTCTAAGCTGAACCTTCATTTTACAACTGCAGTGTAGGAGTACATCTTACAGACTCATTAACGAATATTCACTTCTGCTTGTGTTTGCATTGCTCCTCATTTGCATGTCCATTGGGATAAAGTGTCTGCTTAGTGAATACATGCAAATGAAGGCTCTGTTACCTTCACTGTAGTATCTTGGTACTCTGTGGGCATGGGAGACTGGGCAATTTCCATATCTTTCTGTTCCCAGAACTCCTTCATGTTAAAGGCAGAGTGCATACACAGGGGACAGCGGTAAGCACTGCGGGACAGACCGCCAGATGTAAGCACATCTCTCGAACATTGAACATTATCCTATACAAGCCCATGACTGGTTCAATGAGGATCAAAACATGTAAACAGTTTAGAGAGGCTGATATTGCTTATCAGATAGCTGTGACAGAGAAATGTCACTATGAATATATGCAGAATTAGCAACAAGTCATAAGAAATCATTAATACAATAGTCGCAAAACAACAACATTCCTTACCCAGTTCTAAACATGTCCTCAAAGCATGTTCTGCAAGAAACAAAAAAAGTGTTTTTACATCAAATCACATTCATTTGATAGCACATGGGTCAGGGCACCAGATGATACACACACAGTGACAGATTTAATTTAGGCTTTTATTCACATACAAACATTGATCAGCGAACATAAACAGAAGCTCAACCGAACAAGCTTGACGTGCAAGAACAAACCTCATTGGTTCTTGCTGAAGCTCACACGTGCTGCGTAACACGAGAATGAACCTCATTGGTCCTTGCTGAAGCTCAAACGTGCTGCGTAACACGAGAATGAACCTCATTGGTTCTTGCGGAAGCTCAAACGTGTTGCGTAACACGAGAATGAACCTCATTGGTCCTTGCTGAAGCTCAAACGTGCTGCGTAACACGAGAATGAACCTCATTGGTTCTTGCGGAAGCTCAAACGTGTTGCGTAACACGAGAATGAACCTCATTGGTTCTTGCTGAAGCTCAAACGTGCTGCGTAACACGAGAATGAACCTCACTGGTCCTTGCGGAAGCTCAAACGTGCTGTGTAACACGAGAATGAACCTCATTGGTTCTTGCTGAAGCTCAAACGTGTTGCGTAACACGAGAATGAACCTCATTGGTCCTTGCGGAAGCTCAAACGTGCTGTGTAACACGAGAATGAACCTCATTGGTTCTTGCGGAAGCTCAAACGTGTTGCGTAACACAAGAATGAACCTCATTGGTTCTTGCTGAAGCTCAAACGTGTTGCGTAACACGAGAATGAACCTCATTGGTTCTTGCTGAAGCTCAAACGTGCTGCGTAACACGAGAATGAACCTCACTGG
This sequence comes from Coreius guichenoti, assembly GCA_039654105.1. Classification (NCBI taxonomy): domain Eukaryota; kingdom Metazoa; phylum Chordata; class Actinopteri; order Cypriniformes; family Gobionidae; genus Coreius; species Coreius guichenoti. The sequence goes on along the minus strand of CM077169.1, from coordinate 6,288,543 downwards.
TCCTTGTGGAAGCTCAAACGTGCTGCGTGAATGTGTAGTGTGACCGCTCTTAACATAACAGATTATCAAACACTCACTTGTGTAGCAGATGGCCACATGAGAGCACATGAGCCCCTATTCTGGACGTGTGGATGTCCTCCATACACACAGGGCAGTTCTGCCTAGAGACGTTCTCAACACACTGAAACAACAAGCACTGCTTAACATTTCACTAATAACAATAAAATGATCAACGTACAAGAATCAGGAGAAGACTTGTCATACCTTGTGATTATCTTTAAGATCAGTGGCTAAACATAAATTGCACTTTGTACAATGGAAGTATTTCTCTCTTGGGCCAATTCTGAAAGTGACAGGAGAAGAAGGTGGTCAATGAGGATTACAAATGTATTGCTTCGGTTCAATAATAAAGGCACCTCTCATTTGTAAGATGTTTTGCATGAAAGTGTGTGCTAAATTAATAAATGTAAATGCCATGCAAACCTGCATATCCCGCAGGGCTGGCAGTGGTACTGCTTCTTGTCTTTGTCAAATAGATGGCAGATGTCACAGTAATACTCCCCAAACTTCACTTCACATTCTTTACATGTCTGTTGAGCCTGATGAACACAGAATGCACAAGAGTTTTAAATGTTATCAGATGTAGATTTTAAAGTCATATTTTGTATTAAAGGTAGGGTAGGCAATTTCAGAGAGGCTAGCAATAGCAAGCTAGCTTTGCAAGCATAAGATCCCCTTCAGAGCGTCTTCAAAGCCACGCCTCCTCCAAAACACATGAATGCACACAAAGTGTCACGAGAGATGGCGTTAAACTACCTCATTTCTCAAAGAACATAAGATTACAATAATAATGAACAAACAACTTAAAGAGCTCTTAATTGTACCACCTGACTGCTGCAGATTCATTTCAGCTTTGACAGCATTGACAATATAGAAATGCATAAATCTGAGTCTGAGGACGTAAACAGATCACGAGTTGCCATCTTGTAATTAAAGTTATGACAAGGTGTGAGCGCAGCAAGGAAGGAACCGTAAAAGACGGCTGCTGGGTTTTTTTTGGCACTCGGTGACTGTAACTTTGCATAGCAAAGCATATGGAAATACATACACTGACAGGCAGGTAGGACATCCTGTCATTGCATTCAGACCGAATGCAATGATTGGACGAACATTTTTTGGTCCTGAGACTTCCACAGAAGATATATGTATGTGTTTTAATATTTAGACCACTTCTATTATTGATTGCTATCAGGATGTGAAGAGAGTTTCAACCAGTATAACAAAAAGTGTTTATAAAAAAAAACCTGCCTACCCTACCTTTAAGTAAAAGCCTTGTTAGAGGACCACTAAGACTTGTTGCATTTCGACACTTTAATGACCCATAATTTTATTTTATTTTTTACAACAAATATCACCATGATGTGTAAGCAGTTTAAATAAGTACTTATTTTGCATTACAGTAAGATTTTATTAGATGGTGATGAGAATTACAGTCATGAGATTTGCTTGGGGAAAAAAAATGTGTGTGTGTGTCTGTGAATGGCATATGTAATTATAATACATTACAAAGACATAATTTATTCATTCATTCTTTCTCTTTTGTGGTAAAAAATATTATCCAGAAATAATACCCAGACAGATTTTGTGAGATTCACCCAAGCAAATTCTGTGATGTGTTTAGAGTTAAGCTTAAATATGACTTTACCTCTTGAATAGTATTGCACGCTGCACATTTGACCTCTCGGACCTTAAATCGGTCCATTTGATGGTTCTCTTCACCATCATGACAGAGTCTGCAAACATAAAACTTCCCACAGCAGGGCGCCTGCAGAGAGACACACCACAAATATATAATCCATCACCATCAATGCACATATAATAGTCCGCATATTTTATAGCAAACACATCAAACACTTTTTGATGAGTCTCTACTTACATACATACATGATCCTTTTTTAAAGGATCATGATAATTTTGTGTCTATTTTCAGAATAAACGAATGGAATCCAAATAACACTAATATATGACCGACTGTAAAAATATAAAAGCACATAAATTACAGTAAAGGCTAATTTTCAATTATTGAACATTTCAGCTTAATGGACGTGCTTTTTTCCCCCCACGCCTTTTAGGTGCCCTGTTGCTATGCAATACTAGTATTGTGTCTATTTTCAGAAAAGAATAATACACTATTTCGAAATGTAAATGGCACTGAAATATAAGTGAAAATTGCTGTAAAATTACAACGGTATATAAAAAGTAATTACATCATTGTTTAATTATTGCACGTCATCCTTTGAATGCATTAATGAATCAATTGAATAAAATAATTAAAACAATCTTTATAAATTTCAATATCACAAAGTAACTAGAGATTATACCATCTCCAGCTTGGATCCAGCCTGTTATGAACGAAGACTTCAGATAAGCCAACACCTTTGAATAAGGACTCCAGAACATCAAACATGGATGATTATGCAACATTATCATGTTATCAGGTTGCTTCGAATGCACACTACTTTTGCTTAAATGCATTATCTTACAACTGTTCTTTCTGATATCATCTCATAACAGACTATTGTGATTTTGTAACATAGAAACATGCATTTTCTGTAATGCTGCTCTGAAATATGTATAGTGAAAAGCGTTATACAAGTGAATGTGAATTAAATTGCATTGAATCATTTTGAAGTTATGGACCCGATCTCACACTACAGTTTGAAGAGCATCACATTGTTAAGCCATTTAGGGTTGTTAAAGTTTCATTGGTGTCTTATGTCCAGTGTGCCCAATTGACTGTCACTATGCAACATTATGAGCAATTTTACTGTAGCATTATTGAGTTATGATCCCATGATTCTGAGAGATATGACAAAGTTACATGAGAAATTGCACTATTGGCCCAATCGGAGGCGCTGTATCTCCGCTGCTTTTTGAGGGTGCGTTCAAGTTTGAACTGTAACCTTATTCCCAATGAACGTGACTGTTATCATACAACATTATGATCAATTTTACTGTAGCATTATGAGGTTATGGATCTATAAATTTGACAGATGTGACGAAACAGTTACATGAGAAATTGCACTATTGGCCCAATTGGAGGCGCTACATCTCCGCTGCCTTTGAGGGTGCGTTCACATTTTAACTGGAACCTTATTCCCAATGAACGTGACTGTCACCATACAAAATTATGAGCAATTTTACTGTAGCATTATGAAGCTATGATCCCATGATTCTGAGAGATATGACATACAGTTACATGGGAAATTGCACTATTGGCCCAATTGGAGGCGCTATATCTCCGTTGCCTTTTGTTCTGTCGCTGTTCAATGGTGCTGAAAAATCTGTAACAATTGGATTATTAAGGACTGCAAATACATTTTCATCTAGCATTAACTAGAGTTGTTACATGCTATCACTATGAAACCCAAAATATAAAATTTTGGTAACTTTTTTATATGAATGGAATAATCAACTCAGATCATGCACACATCATAAAACATTGGAAGTCACTCAATATTATCACAGTTACATTTATTTATTTATTCACTTATTTGTTCATCTACATATTTTTTTCTATGTCTAACACTTAGTTGTCTCATTTGAGACTGGTTTCTGTAAAATGTTTAAAACAGTATTATTAGTGGATATTCAACTTCACTTTGTAAAAACACAATGTATTTTAAAAGGTGCATTAACAGTGTATTATCTAATCATAATGATGGCTGTACATTCCTACATGCTAATGCTACAGTATAATTGCTCATAATGTTGCATGGTGACAGTCAAGTGCACTATGAATAGGGTTCCATTTAAAATTTGCACACCCCCTCAAAAGCAGCGGAGATACAGCGCCTCCAATTGGGCCAATAGTGCATTTTCCCATGTACCTGTATGTCATATCTCTCGGAATCATGGGATCATAACTTCATAATGATAAAGTTAAATTGCTCATAATGATGCATGGTGACAGTCAAGTGCACTGTGAATAGGGTCCCAGTTAAAATTTGAACGCACCCTCAAAGGCAGCGGAGATATAGCGCCTCCAACTGGGAAAATAGTGCAATTTCTCATGTAACTGTATGTCATATCTCTCAGAATCATGGGATCATAACCCAATAATGCTACAGTAAAATTGCTCATAATGTTGCATAGTGACAGTCAATTGGGCACACTGGACATAAGACACCAATGAAACTTTAACAACCCTAAATGGCTCAACAATGTGACGGCTCTTCAAACTGTAGTGTGAGATTGGGTCCATAACTTCAAAATGGTACAGTAACCAACAATGCAAGAGTTCTTTCGATTCAATGCAATTTAATTCACATTCACTTGTATAACGCTTTTCACTATACATATTTCAGAGCAGCATTACAGAAAATGCATGTTTCTATGTTACAAAATCACAATAGTCTGTTATGAGATGATATCAGAAAGAACAGTTGTAAGATAATGCATTTAAGCAAAAGTAGTGTGCATTCGAAGCAACCTGATAACATGATAATGTTGCATAATCATCCATGTTTGATGTTCTGGAGTCCTTATTCAAAGGTGTTGGCTTATCTGAAGTCTTCGTTCATAACAGGCTGGATCCAAGCTGGAGATGGTATAATGTCTAGTTACTTTGTGATATTGAAATTTATAAAGATTGTTTTAATTATTTTATTCAATTGATTCATTAATGCATTCAAAGGATGGCATGTGCAATAATTAAAGAACGATGTAATTACTTTTTATATACCGTTGTAATTTCACAGCCATTTTCACTTATATTTCAGTGCCATTTACATTTCGAAATAGTGTATTATTCTTTTCTGAAAATAGACACAATACTAGTATTGCATAGCAACAGGGCACCTAAAAGGCGTGGGGGGAAAAAAGCACGTCCATTAAGCTGAAATGTTCAATAATTGAAAATTAGCCTTTACTGTAATTTATGTGCCTTTATATTTTTACAGTCTATTTTCGGTCATATATTAGTGTTATTTGGATTCCATTCGTTTATTCTGAAAATAGACACAAAATTATCATGATCCTTTAAAGAAAGCGTGAAAAAGAGAAAAACCGCACTGTCCATAAGTTGAGCTTGAATAAGAAGCTAAAGACGCGGAAGCGTCGCGTCTTTTAAAGTGGACCGGATAGCGTCAATAAGAAGCTGCGAATAAAAAGCTGGATTTAGCCTAGTTAAGTACATAACTTTGCAAGTACAAAACCTTAAACTGCTATTTCTTTGACCCAACCGAGTAAAGCAACAAGTCTAAACTAATCTTATTTGTTGCCTTTAAACCAACAATTTGAATTTTAACTTCATAAAGCAATCTTATGTTATAAAACTATAAAAATAGACAATGGGTGTTCATATTTCATACAGTTAGCTACATGCTAATTACATTCGTTTCAATCACACGTTACCGTGCGCTCACTGAAAGTATTTACCCAAACAATTATGCTAACTTATTGACATTGGCAAGCATGTGTAAAACACAACGTGTAATTAAATGACGCTTACTTTTAACAAACAGCTGCGAACATAATGCTCACATCCAGCTTCAGTGGCGGCCATGTTTCATTCAAATGCGAGAAAACTTTATTTAACAGTCAGCTCCATAGATCCTTAGCTGCGGCTAGGTTTATTACAGAAGCTTTCATTTGATATTTTTTTTACACGGGACAAACTTTGATGTAAACAAAGGACATGTAAACTGAGGATATTTTTGAAGATTACTTGTAGTCTTAGAGAATTAAATTATGTAGATTACTTGTCCAGTTTATAGGCTAATAAATAGCCTATGCTTATAGGCTAGTTATCACTTGAAAGTTGACAGGCTTATATCTCAGGGTTTTGATTCATACATCCAGCTAAACAGACACTTGGTTACTTGAATGTTATTTAAACTAAAATGTGATACTTCTCTAGCAATGGTTAAAGTCTTTTAAAATATTAAAAGTTTGCTTCAGAACTAAATATATCTTCATATTAATATCTTCAAAGATAAATATACTGAGTAAGAAAATTCTGTAACACTTTACAATAAGTTGTCAGTGAGGAAGTGTACCTTGGGGCGTTAGCATCAGTTGCTAACACACCTCTGGAGGCCAGGGGAGTGAGGTTGTACACACAGATAGGGCTGCAACTAACGATTATTTTGATAGTCGATTAGTTGGCCGATTATTTTTTCGATTAATCGATTAATCAGATAAACGCCTCTTTTTTTTTTAAATTGACAAAACACACTATTCCACATCCTGTCCAGTGCTGTCCTTCAAACAAACATGTCAGCTGTGCTATGAAAACATATATAGTGAATATATCTACCATTACATAAATTAATCATGGTTTTGCATTGAATAAAACAAACAAAAATAATAATAATAATAATAAATAAATAACAGGGTTATTGTAGTTATTCAGTGGTAACCACAAATTAACCATTATTTTGCTTCAAATCCATAGTTGGATCTATATGGTATTTGTGGGGTTATACAAATGGTAATTAATACGGCAAAAAACATGGTTTTATTATAATAAAAACATGGTTTTACTATAATAAAACCATGGTTAATTTTCGTAAGGGTATGTGTGTGCTATACATTATGTAAAAAAAAAAAAGTTACTAAGCAAAAGGAGTTTAAATCACTACATTAAAATGATATTAAACAAAAACAAAAAAAACACAAACTCAGTGTTACCAGATTAGACGAATGTTCTGCAGGAACACACACACACATTCGCTCTGGACACAGTAACCTGTTACTGCCATTTCTTTATCCTGTAAATAGGCTTCAAGAAACGTCTAACATTTATATTCAATTACACGCTGTTATCCCTTTACAGTTACTACTCTCATAAAATACTTGAATTACACGTTGACTTTTAAACCTAAATTTAGCGTCCAACAGCAGATATTTCAGCTAAATGAGTGTTTTTGCGCTGAATATTAATGTCTCCCTCTCGACTGCGTTCTGTCTGTTTGACGCGCATGCGCGCGCCCGCCGCGCCGGCGCTCGTTCAGTGAAGTTTAACACAGACTGTCAGGACGCGCTTTCATGCAAAATGGAAATACTCACATGAATTAGTAGCATTTACAAATGAGGAAATAATTACTGTTCTCTATATAGATCAGTGGATATAACCTGTAAAAGAACGTTTTGCACTGAGGACGCAGACGCACACACACATCTGTCAAAGTGCATGACAGGGTATGTTAAACTAATGCATTCGCTTGAAGCTTAAAATAAACATTTCTCATGTTTTGGGCACTTGGATCATGTCCACTCCACTATTTCTAGATGCACATTTTGTCCATAGAAATGTGTTATTCAGTGTAATTTGGCGCGACTGGTTGAAGCTTTGCGTACAGAGGGCAGACCCGAATCGTTATCAATGATTTTCACTATCGATTATTATCGATTTTATCGATTAGTTGTTGCAGCCCTACACACAGAGCTCTTACTAACTTGCTTTCATTACACTCTCCCAACTAAACCTCACTCCCATCCGGAGTGTCTTCATTATGTCTACATTTATTTATTTCCACATTTGTTTATTTCCACATTTATTTATTTCTACATTTATTTATTTTCACATTTATTTAAAAAGAATGGCATCTACGCTAATGTTAGTCTCTCTGTTTATCCCGAGGTTTACTGTAGTCTGCCGGATCCAGATCAGATGGTGGACCTGCGCCTAGACACGACCAACGCATCCCTGAAGTGTCAGCAGAGACCGTGTCAACTAGACTCTCCCCTGTGAAGGCCTCCTTCCCTTCCCTTCCCCTCTGTACAGATAAAAACACATATGTACACATACGTATTCAAACACGCTTGCCTATAGGCTGACCACGTAATGCTTGCGTACATGCCGTCACCGTTTTACACAGATTCGCCTTTTTAGGGGTTTGCACGGGGATGATGATGGTGGTATAGTTTCAAAACTATTTCAAACCTATTTCATGGTTTGCATTCTCCGGCCACCAGAAGCTGTTGCCGTGCGGATGGGGTCAGGATTGGGGGTTTTCAGCATTGGGGGTTTTCTGTTTTATTTGAAGATGGTGTTGTTTAAATGGCACCAAATTAAATAACTAATCAGTTTTTACAACAGAAATTAATCAAAAACTTTTCTTCAAAAACAAAATTAATTTCCTATTATCACTGTAAAGCTGCTTTGAAGCAATCTGTGTTGTAAAAAGCGCTATATAAGTGAAGGTGATTTCTACATTTATTTATTTCTACATTTCTTTGTCCATATGCTAATGCGGGGGGGGCTTGTTTTACCTTTTACCTCAGACCAGCGGCTCTGCCTCAGACATTGCAATCAAGCTCAGAGAGGCAGTGCACAGTGACACCTTGTGGTGTGACCAAACGAAACGCAAGCCTTTGCAAGAAGTCACACAGGGAATTAATGACTTAGGCCCCATTTACACTGCATGGTTCAAGTGACCCAGTTCCAATTTTTCTCTCTCATGTGGCACAGATATGCATATTACGTCAACTCAGGTGGACACGAACTGCGATCACATGACACTAATGGCGCGATGGAAGACGAGAGCAATGTTTTGCTGACCTTTAAAGATAGTGCGGAAAGCAAAACATTGAATAATAATTTCGTCTGCATCCATTGCATATCGCGCCGTTTTACTTCCTTTTCCGGGTCAGAACATCTTGGGCTGTTTCGCCAGTGTATAGTGTAAATGCAAATATCGGATACGGGTCGCTTTTAAAAGATGATGTAAGCGGGTCGTCAAAAAAATCGGATATAGTCAACAAATCAGAATTGTGCATCAAGACCTGCAGTGTAAATGCGGCCTTAGAGATGGGCAATATGTTCACAATCTTATATCACGGTTTAAGTCATTTAATATCACCGTAACTGTATGTACAGTGGGGAGAACAAGTATTTGATACACTGCCGATTTTGCAGGTTTGCCCACTTACAAAGCATGTAGAAGTCTGTAATTTTTATCATAGGTACTCTTCAACTGTGAGAGACGGAATCTAAAACAAAAATCCAGAAAATCACATTGTATGATTTTTAAGTAATTAATTTGCATTTTATTGCATGACATAAGTATTTGATACATCAGAAAAGCAGAACTTAATATTTGGTACAGAAACCTTTGTTTGCAATTACAGAGATCATACGTTTCCTGTAGTTCTTGACCAGGTTTGCACACACTGCAGCAGGGATTTTGGCCCACTCCTCCATACAGACCTTCTCCAGATCCTTCAGGTTTCGGGGCTGTCGCTGGGCAATACGGACTTTCAGCTCCCTCCAAAGATTTTCTATTGGGTTCAGGTCTGGAGACTGGCTAGGCCACTCCAGGACCTTGAGATGCTTCTTACGGAGCCACTCCTTAGTTGCCCTGGCTGTGTGTTTCGGGTCGTTGTCATACTGGAAGACCCAGCCACGACCCATCTTCAATGCTCTTACTGAGGGAAGGAGGTTGTTGGCCAAGATCTCGCGATACATGGCCCCATCCATCCTCCCCTCAATACGGTGCAGTCGTCCTGTCCCCTTTGCAGAAAAGCATCCCCAAAGAATGATGTTTCCACCTCCATGCTTCACGGTTGGAATGGTGTTCTTGGGGTTGCTTCTTCCTCCAAACACGGCAAGTGGAGTTTAGACCAAAAAGCTCTATTTTTGTCTCATCAGACCACATGACCTTCTCCCATTCCTCCTCTGGATCATCCAGATGGTCATTGGCAAACTTCAGACGGGCCTGGACATGCGCTGGCTTGAGCAGGGGGACCTTGCGTGCGCTGCAGGAATTTAATTCATGACGGCGTAGTGTGTTACTAATGGTTTTCTTTTAGACTGTGGTCCCAGCTCTCTTCAGGTCATTGACCAGGTCCTGCCATGTAGTTCTGGGCTGATCCCTCACCTTCCTCATGATCATTGATGCCCCACGAGGTGAGATCTTGCATGGTGCCCCAGACCGAGGGAGACTGACCGTCATCTTGAACTTCTTCCATTTTCTAATAATTGCACCAACAGTTGTTGCCTTCTCACCAAGCTGCTTGCCTATTGTCCTGTAGCCCATCCCACCCTTGTGCAGGTCTACAATTTTATCCCTGATGTCCTTACACAGCTCTCTGGTCTTGGCCATTGTGGAGAGGTTGGAGTCTGTTTGATTGAGTGTGTGGACAGGTGTCTTTTATACAGGTAACGAGTTCAAACAGGTGCAGTTAATACAGGTAATGAGTGGAGAACAGGAGGGCTTCTTAAAGAAAAACTAACAGGTCTGTGAGAGCCGGAATTCTTACTGGTTGGTAGGTGATCAAATACTTATGTCATGCAATAAAATGCAAATTAATTATTTAAAAATCATACAATGTGATTTTCTGGATTTTTGTTTTAGATTCCGTCTCTTACAGTTGAAGTGTACCTATGATAAAAATGACAGACCTCTACATGCTTTGTAAGTAGGAAAACCTGCAAAATCGGCAGTGTATCAAATACTTGTTCTCCCCACTGTATGTACAGTATCTCACAAAAGTGAGTACACCTCTCACATTTCAGCAACCATTTTAGTATATCTTCTCAAGGGACAATACTATAGAAATGAAACTTGGATATTTTAGAGTAGTCGGTGTGCTGCTTGTATTGCAGTATAGATTTACTGTCCTCTGAAAATAACTTAACATACAGACATTATTGTCAAAATAGCTGGCAACAAAAATGAGTACACCCTAAGTGGAACTTGTGTCCAAAGTGTCAATATTTTGTGTGAGAACCATTGTTATCTAGCACTGCCTTAATCTTCCTGGGCATGGAATTCACCAGAGCTGCACAGGTTGTTGCTGGGATCCTCTTCCACTCCTCCATAATGACATCACAGAGCTGCTGGATGTTAGACACATGGCGCTTCTCCACCTTCCGCTTGAGGATGCCCCACAGGTGCTCAATAGGGTTCAGGTCTGGAGACATACTTGGCCACTCAATCACCTTCACCTTCAGCTTCCTCAGCAAGGCAGTTGTCATCTTGGCAGTGTGTTTGAGGTCGTTATCATGTCGGAAAACTGCTTATCTGAGGGGAGGCCATCATGTTCTGCTTCAGAATGTCACAGTACATGTTGGAATCCATGTTTCCCTCAATGAAGCGCAGCTCCCCAGTACCAGTAGCACTCATGCAGCCCCAGACCATGATGCTACCACCACCATGCTTGACTGTAGGCAAGACACAATTTTCTTGATACTCCTCACCAGGGTGTCATGACACATGCTGGCAGTACCGTCGCAAGGGCTGTGCCAAGTGTGCGACCACACAGGGCCTCATGCTTCACCAGGGCCTCGCGCAAAGTAAAGTGACAGCTGACTTGATGTAAAAGCCAATAGTTAAAGTTCATGTTTTTGTCCTTCGAAATACTATAATAGTTAAAAGACATAGCAAAAAATGTGTATCGTGGTGCTGTATTATTCTGCTATTCTGTATTATTCTGTTAAAAATGTATTATGCAGTAACTTAAAATATTTCTCTGTGTGTGTGACAGTGATTCATGCCATACATGTCAGTCAGTGCGTCATCGCATGTCAAGTTTGTAGAGAGATTCAAATTCTGATTTTGGCCGCCTCTGAAATCGGTCAAACCATATTACCTAAGAAGTTCAAGTAAATATACGCTAGAAATCCGCGCTTATTCAAGGATGTGCATTTATTGCATGGACAGAGAAAGCATGGACGCCTGCAGGATTTCATCTGACGGTATGCACAAAAGGTTTTTATTTAACACAATAAAGTTAAATAAGCATAGCCTAACTAGTACGCACCTTTCGGAGTGAGAGCAATGGTGCCTCAGAACGAGTGTAGCCTACTCTATCTCTAGACGTTTTAAACGTTAAACTGAAAACTGCAAAAAGCAAAGAAATTGTCAGACATGCATTTAGGGCATGTTCACAGAGGAAAACTACTGAAAAACTTGTTCTCTCAATAGACCAATCATCAGCCTACGTCACACTGACGTCACGCAGGTTCAACTGCGCATGTCGGTTGCAAAAGACGATCGGGAAAATGTCATGTTGTGCAGTGGGATGCCAGAATCGTAAATCTGTAAACAGTGGTCTTAAGTTTTATCGAATACCATCAACTCACAGTACTTTTAATGCCAACCGCAGACGTCTTTGGTTACAAGCCCTCAGAAGAGCCGATTGGAAAGAGGACCAAATTAAAAATGCCCGACTCTGCAGTTCACTCCCGCATATTTCGCGCTTACATCTGAAGTGCACACATACAGTAATAAAGCCGCCTCTGACATACAAGTGCAAAAATGAGCTCCTTTTCCCAGCTTATTAATGGTCAAATACAATCAAAAATAATGCCACAATGCCCATCTTGGTGAGTATTAACGTAAACACAGTCTTAAACAGTTCAGGAAGAATGTTGTGTAACAGCAACAGTATTTTGGATCCATGCGTGCGTCAGGTCTTAAAGGGACAGCAGCCGAATATTGTTAATGTTATTCAAACTACAAAAAGACAAACGATCACTTACTGCTCTTGACTCATTAACTTGTGTAACTTTAATGGATTAATCTGTATTTAATTTTTTACAATGAAGATTATCCAATGTTATTTTAAATTTGATTACTTTGTTTTTTTTTTAATTCAGTTTCTTACCTGAATACTGTTAGACCTACCTGAAAAATAAAGCAGTCTATTTCATTTGGATATTATCTTTATTCTACTGTATTTATTTGTGCTATTGTTAGTAATTTGTTTATTTGTTCTTATTTTATTACTGTTTACTTGTCTTTTTAAATTTAATTTACCATTTGAAATCAAGCTTCCTTGTGCTGTGTGTAAGCTATTGCAACAAAATTACCCCATTGTAAAAAATGCATTTACCTGAATTATCTGTAATTGTCTGTAGCCTAATAATTATTATTATTTACTGTATTATTTTAAAATACAGTTATCAAATATTTGTGAGATAATTGTAATGCTAATTGATCGTTTAGCCTCTATATATAAAAAAAAAAACTTAAAAGCTTTATCAAATAAAGTTATCTTTTCAGAAGAAATTATTTGATTGCCTAGACTTTAAATAGATGGACAAAAAAAGAAATATTAAAAATATCTATTTGACTGTATATGCAGCGTTTTTTCCCCGTGGTATCCACGTTTTCCACTGGATGCTTGGCCATTTCATTTCATCGTTTATCCATTGACAAAATGGTATGGCAAACGGATCTGTAAGACGTATTCCACTCACTAACGTTAATTTCAGTGAATAACACTCCTTATCGCTGGGTGACAAACTATTGTAATATGCGGACAACATTTTGAAAATAACATCTAATTATCTATAATTAGTCATCTATAAATATATATATCTATAAATAATCTATAATCTTTTTAAATCTAACGATTTTGTACCGTATCCATGTAATTTTCAATACGTAAACGCTATCTTTCCTGGGTTTTCCTGTATGTTTACAAACAGATAATTGGTCTATACTGTCTGTTTGTTTTACTGACTGAGAAATCTCTTCAGATGATTCAGTGAGAGAGCAGTCCAAACGAATTCAAGTAGATTCAGGCCATTTTGCAAACGCATTTGACCCATTCATAATTTATAACAATTTAAGCGTCAAAATGTGCGCACTGCGCAGTTCAGTTACACAGTTTAACTTCTTCAACCTATTGCTGTTAAACTGAATATGCATTTTTTTTTTTTAAATAGCCTATCCACATAAACAAAAAATAGTTCGTTACTATAGCAACAGTAGACCCCCGTTAATATACCCCCGGGCCTCGCACATCACGTTCGCACAGGGCCTCGCACCCCCCTTGCGACGGGCCTGCATGCTGGACACTATCTGAGCCAAACAAATTTATCTTGGTCTCATCAGACAACAGGGCATGGTACCAGTAATTCATGTTCTTGGACAGGATGTCTTCAGCAAACAGTTTGCAGGCTTCTTGTGTGCCAGCTTCAGAAGAGGATTCCTTCTGGGACCATGGCCATGCAAGATGACTTGTTGCAGTGTGCGGCGTATGGTCTGAGCACTGACACATGGACCTTCCGTTTCTGCAACCTGTAAAGCAATGCTGGCAGCACACATTCGTCTGTTTTTTTGAAGCCAGCTTCTGCACCTGACGCACAGCACGAGGACTCAACTTCTTTGATCGACCCATGCAAGGCCTGTTCCGAGTGGAACCAGTCTTAGAAAACCTCTGTATGACCCTGGCCAATGTACTGTAACTCAGATTCAGGGTGTTACCTATCTTCTTATAGCCTAGGCCATCTTTGTGGAGAGCAACAATTCTAATTCTCAAATCCTCAGAGAGTTCTTAGCCATGAGGTGCCATGTTGAAAATCCAGTGGTCAGTATGAGAGAATTGTACTCAAAGCAGAGGTGGACAGTAACTAAGTACATTTACTTGAGTACTGTACTTAAGTACACTTTTTGAGTATCTGTACTTTACTTGAGTATTATTTTTTCTGGTAACTTATGACTTTAACTTCACTACTTTTGAAAGACAAATATTGTACTTTTTACTCCACTACATTTCTATCAAGGTCCTCAAAGTCGAAAGTCGTTTCTGTAGCAGTTTTGAAAGTCAGTGGATGATTTTTTTCATCTTTCTTCTTTTTTTTTTTTTTTGCAGACAGCCAATCAGTAATCACTCTTGTAGGGTCACGTGAAGTTTCCCAGCATTTGAATCACTGATCAGTTGATGGCAAAATGGAAGACGCGCAGTGCGCGCAACCATGGCCATACTTAGAAAATATGTTTCAGTTTTCTGAAAAGATTAAAGATTAGTTTCGTTTTAAATGTTTGCCTAAAACAAACCATATCACAGCCTTCAAAAACTTGTCGGTCAACCTGCGGAAGCATATTGAGGTATGCAAACTTTTAATTTCTGGTGAAAGCTTGAAATGGAAAGTGTGTGCTTTTAGATCTATAGTTTCAGTATGAAGCAATGTTAATTTTGTTGACGAATAATTTTCGTCAACAACATTTTTTCACTGACGCAAATGAGACGACAACTAAATAAAACCAGTTTTGAATGACAAAAACTATTACAAAGATCTATTGAAATTTTTGTCAACGAAAAAACGATTTGGGAAGAGATCCAGTCAGAACTGATGTCCTGCGAGATGCGCACATTTGAAATGTAACATGCTGATCTACCTGGTGGGACATAAGTTGGCATACACTTGCTGCATGTCTCATAAAGTGTTAAATAATGCAAACGTCTGGGAGAAAGAGAAGAGCAGACATATGGATGAATCTGAAAAAGCATGATGACGTGAAAGAGAGCTCAGTTCAGTCCGGTTTTCTGTGCGCACACAGAAAGCTACCTCTAAGACACCAGAGCGTGAGTACTGAGTAGAGCTCTATTTCGCGTCTTTTCGTACTTGAACAGACCAATACACACAAAATGATGTCAAAATGTCAGTTTTGGCAAGTATTCATGTAAACAGTTGATTATGTCTTAAGTGAACGTAAACAGTTGGGAGAATATCGGATGTGTATCAGTATATTGGATATGTGCATTCGGCCTTAAAGTGACAGCAGCTTTGTAAAGAGCTTTGTAACTTTTATACAAGTATTGAAATGAGTTTGAGGTAGTCGTATGCTAGTCGTATGCATCCCTGACCGGCTTAAATCACCATGATGGCACAGCGTGCATTCGTACAACAATGCAATAATAATAAAATAATGCATTGACATAAAAAAGGAAATTTACTTTTGATACTTAAGTACTTTTAAAACCAAGTATACTTTTACTTAAGTAAAAATCTGTTTTTACAACTTTCACTTGTAACAGAGTAATATTTGACCAGTAGTACATTTACTTTTACTTAAGTAATGGAGTTGTGTACTTTGTCCACCTCTGACTCAAAGCACCAAATTTTAACTGCTCTAATACAAGATACACAAATTTGTATAGTCCTGTCAAGCAGACAAAAACATGAACGTGATGAACAGGACATGTGGCTTTGCATGGTTAAACGACGCTGTTGTCACTTAGGGTGTACTCACTTTTGTTGCCAGCTATTTTGACAATAATGTCTGTATGTTAAGTTATTTTCAGAGGACAGTAAATCTATACTGCAATACAAGCAGCACACCGACTACTCTAAAATATCCAAGTTTCATTTCTATAGTATTGTCCCTTGAGAAGATATACTAAAATGGTTGCTGAAATGTGAGAGGTGTACTCACTTTTGTGAGATACTGTATGTAGGGTTACCACACATACTCTTTATTCCGGACATGGCCGTAAAACAACGTCTGATCGGGATTTCTAAAATGTCTTGGCACACATGAACACAAACTGCATCTTCAACAGATCTGATAACAGATACTTTGACATGGAAGAAATGGCTATTGCACTACTATATGCACTACTTTAACATTAAAACAAGGTGATCTTGCTTTTGTGGGGAAAAAATGCATACATGTCACAGCAGCAACTGTTTTCCCCTCCGCCATGTTTAAAGTTTATGGCACACCCAACAACTTGGGTATAAAAATGATCTCTGAGTTTCCAGTAAATATGACAAGTACATTCATGTCCAATTTCCAACTAGAGACTCATATTTACAAAAAATTTGAGATCATAAGATAAGGTGATGTCATTGTCGATTTTACTTGTTGATTAAGGTTAAAATGGAACACTATTCAGATTTGCCTTTAGTTAACATGAAGGAAAAAAGAGCACTAGCAAGGGGAACATAGCATTAGCACCAGCACTGGACATTAGAGCTAGCCAGTCAGTCCTGATAGGTTTTTTTTTTTTTATTAGATTTTGGTTTTATCAACTAGCTAGTCAAATGTGTTCATTAAACTTTAAGCATTACTGCTTGCTATGGCTCAGTGATATGACAATATATATGTTGGTGATGATATACAGTGTAAATTGATTTAACTTTTTCTGTATTGTTTATATATCGTGCTATGCAAATATATCTGTGGAGCTTTTAGTGGGCAGGAGTAATTGACATGTTAGAGCAATAAAGAAACATGGATAAATGAGTAATAAAGAGCGAGATGTGCTTGATATTAAAAAGAGTATAACAGTGCAGTATAGTATGCTATGAAAGAGAACTAAAATTCATTAGGCATATGATTATTTATCAGATGATACAACATATTATAAGGTTGTTTATAAGGAATTATGCATGTATTATAATGCATTAAGAATACCCTTATAATGCACTATACATACAGGCTTCGTAGAAAGCGTTACCCATATTTTCTTTTCAGTTGACTAGGGTAGTATTGCTTGGATAACACATTTCTAATGAACTTATTTGTGAAGGTTTACTACTCAAGTATGTACCTTAAACACGGAGTGGTCTCATTTCTGACAGTGAGTACAATACAAACTGCTGAATCATTGTTTTGATGATGTATTCTCTGCTTGAGCACTGAGGATTAAATTTATCACAAAAAAATCTCTGTATTATAAAATAAAATTACCAAAATTATTCATCAAATGTGTTACTGCCCATATTCCTTTTTCCATCCAAGTCCCTAGAAACAAAGATTTTCAATTGCTCAGAATATACCTATTGTTCCACAGGAGTGTGTTATGTGGAGTAAAATTGTTTAAATATTAGATTCCAGTATCGAAGAACCTGCTGGTTGAAGTCTCATAATTTCACAGGCAGTTTGTGTAAATCATAATAACAGCACAATAACAATTCAAATAGGCTACCACCAGTTTTTTAAATATTGCATTAGGGATGCTAAACCAAAAGGACTAACAAAGGAATTCAACCACTTCAATTTTACACCATTGATCAGAGAAAAGTCTAGCATTCCTCAATGCTGTTAATCGTTTTTTTTCTTTTGTTTTTTTTTAAGTCATCAGTTTTATTTTATATAGCATTTTACACAATATACATTGTTTCAAAGCAGCTTTACAGAAAAAAAAAATCCATGGGTCATCATTTAGCAAATCCATTTAAAGTATTTGCAACTTCTTAGAGCTGAAGAAATAAAATGAAAAAAAAAAAAAAAAACAGATGCTCACAATGAGAGTTCTTGTTTAGCTACTGTCAAAGAATATAGATGTTTTATTACTTATCTTTAAATTTAAATATTTTATTCTTTGCATTTTCAGTTTCATGTAGGGAAAAGATCAAACTGACAGTAAAGACAGCAACACCAAAGAAAGTTGTGTTTCAGGACTTTATTGAAAAGTGTTTGTCAAGACAGAATAATGTGTTCAGAAGTTTTCAGAAGGGTTCGATTTCATCCTCTTTATTTTTGGGATACTGGAACTGAACCAGCTTCACTTCCCCTCCATAGCAAGGGAGAGATTGAGACATTTTCACATGGGCACACTCATTGTTTCCAATATGCACCTGAGAGAGAAAGCGAAAGAGAGAGCCGTCACATTTTACACTGTAACATGGTTAGCAGAGACGACAAGAAAAACGGCAGCTCATGTGTGATGAGTTGACAAGCTCAGATCCAGCCAAACTCTTTTGAAATCAAATACATTTACATTTATGCATTTGGTAGACGCATTTATTCAAAGTGCCTGACATTGTATTTAAGGGTCAGTTCATTCATTCCCTAGGAATCGATTCCATGACCTTGGTGTTGCTAGTGCTATGCTCTACTGTTTGAGCTAAAGGGATGTAAAATAAAATAATAACTTACTTTGGCTATGTACAGTATTTCAGTTTCAACTGCTCTGAAGTTCATGGCAGTGAAAATAGTCTTCTTTCCAAGCTTCTTCTCTATGCTTGATTTCACCTGAAACAGATTTTACACACATTTTATATATCATACATATAGATTAAGTTTAGTCTATTTGTCAAAACCAACTGGGAAAAACCATGTTTAAATGAATAAACATTTACAAATAGCACACACAAACACAATAGTGATGAGCACACAGCTCTATAAAGATTGCAAGTTTGTAAGCTTTTTTTGTTTCTTTTCTTCAAAGAATTGATTGTTTTTTTTATTGTTTACAAGCAGAGCCACCTTTTTATAGTTAGGTTAAAGGTCTAGTTAAGTTTTACCTCAACAAAAATAGTGGACTCATATTGCTCAGTCTCCCAATCTATACATGTTGGATGATCTGTCTCCTACCTCATTGCATAACTTCTGCATATCTGGAGTGGCGTCCTCCTGGTCTTTCCATCCCATATTCACTGACATTTCTGCAGTGCGCTGGTGATCAAAGTCTCAGTGAAATAATGTATTATCAGGCAGTCTGACTCCCAGACTGATTCTAATTCACTATTTATATGGCCATGATCACATGACCTGAGCCGTTATTGGAATACCATGTGATCACATCAAAGGGCCAATTTAAGGTGGAGAATTACATGGAACTTCACCAGTTCATAGTTAATAACACTCAAAGTTTTCTCACAACCCATTATCTATTAAACTTCTGTTTAACTGTCTTTTCACTGGAAGTTTGTCATCAACAATGTTCTGGAATTCTGCTTTGAAACAATTATTGTGAAAGTGCTATAAACTTGACAAGTTCTAAAGTCATTTATGGAAGCCTACCGTATTTCTGCCTCAGAGTGAAAAATAAAAAAGGTAATTGTAAGACAAAGTTTAAAATAAGAAATATGGAGAGTATATGAAGTATAGAAAAACAAAGTCACAATTGCATGACAACACACCAAAGAAAGTTACATCCCATTCTAATTTCCAATTTCTATTTAAGGATCCTGAAAGAAAATCTGGACAGTTTTCTGGCCTTCATCCCTTATCTGAGCGGATTCTCTGGATCGACCTGGTACAGATTCTGAGAAGGAACACACACACACACACACAGGTTCATTTATTTAACCAGCAGGTTAAATAAATGAATAAATGTAATTACAGGCGTGTCGAGAGCACAAATCACAAAATCTTAGTGGTCATGAAAATCTATTCAGATTTAGCATATTAATGATTCATTCACCTCATAAATCATAACACACTGCTTTCACCTAAAGGAAAGCACATGTAAGTTCAAGTGCATGCTTTTAAAAGTAAAAAGTATCAGTATTGGTATCGGCGATACTGGCCCTTTATTTACTTGGTATCGGCTCGATACCAAATTTTGCAGTATCGCCCACCCCTACTGTGCAGATCTTAAGTATACAATGTCAAGGTATGAGACTTGGGAAAGTAAAATATGAAATTATGGTATATATAATCCATTATAACTTAAGTGGAAAAAATTATGTTCATTGTGTGTTTGTCACGGTACGTGTAGTATAAAACTCAAGAAGACGAGGATGAACAGAAAACAGGATCTTTAATAATAGAACTCATGGAATTAACATCAAACACGTAGAATCTTAGACGAGAACCGACCAACACTGATGGAGAACTGAGAACTTATAAGCAGGAACTAAACAAGGGAGCTAATGAGATAATTAACAGAACACAGGTGGAACCAAATTAACTAATTAGAACAAAGGAAAACAGGGTCACAGATAACACAAAAAGGCATACATGTAACAGTGTTATAAAGCATCATACTTTTAATAGTTTTACCAACAAATACAGTGGGGAGAACAAGTATTTGATACACTGCTGATTTTGCAGGTTTTCCTACTAACAAAGCATGTAGAGGTCTATAATTTTTTATCATAGGTACACTTCAACTGTGCGAGACGGAATCTAAAACAAAAATCCAGAAAATCACATTGTATGATTTTTAAATAATTAATTTGCATTTTATTGCATGACATAAGTATTTGATCACCTACCAACCAGTAAGAATTCCAGCTCTCACAGACCTGTTAGTTTTTCTTTAAGAAGCCCCCCTGTTCTCCACTCATTACCTGTATTAACTGCACCTGTTTGAACTTGTTACCTGTATAAAAGACACCTGTCCACACACTCAATCAAACAGACTACAACCTCTCCACAATGGCCAAGACCAGAGAGCTGTGTAAGGACATCAGGGATAAAATTGTAGACCTGCACAAGGCTGGGATGGGCTACAGGACAATAGGCAAGCAGCTTGGTAAGAAGGCAACAACTGTTTGCGCAATTATTAGAAAATGGAAGAAGTTCAAGATGACGATCAGTCTCCCTCGGTCTGGGGCACCATGCAAGATCTCACCTCATGGGGCATCAATGATCATGAGGAAGGTGAGGGATCAGCCCAGAACTACACGGCAGGACCTGGTCAATGACCTGAAGAGAGCTGGGACCACAGTCTCAAAGACAACCATTAGTAACACACTACGCCGTCATGGATTAAAATCCTGCAGCACACGCAAGGTCCCCCTGCTCAAGCCAGCGCATGTCCAGGCCTGTCTGAAGTTTGCCAATGACCATCTGGATGATCCAGAGGAGGAATGGGAGAATGTGGTCTGAGGAGACAAAAATAGAGCTTTTTGGTCTAAACTCCACTCGCCGTGTTTGGAGGAAGAAGTATGAGTACAACCCCAAGAACACCATCCCAACCATTAAGCATGGAGGTGGAAACATCATTCTTTGGGGATGCTTTTCTGCAAAGGGGACAGGACGACTGCACCGTATTGAGGGGAGGATGGATGGGGCCATGTATCGTGAGATCTTGGCCAACAACCTCCTTCCGTCAGTAAGAGCATTGAAGATGGGTCGTGGCTGGGTCTTCCAGTATGACAACGACCCGAAACACACAGCCAGGGCAACTAAGGAGTGGCTCCGTAAGAAGCATCTCAAGGTCCTGGAGTGGCCTAGCCAGTCTCCAGACCTGAACCCAATAGAAAATCTTTGGAGGGAGCTGAAAGTCTGTATTGCCCAGCGACAGCCCCGAAACCTGAAGGATCTGGAGAAGGTCTGTATGGAGGAGTGGGCCAAAATCCCTGCTGCAGTGTGTGCAAACCTGGTCAAGAACTACAGGAAACGTATGATCTCTGTAATTGCAAACAAAGGTTTCTGTACCAAATATTAAGTTCTGCTTTTCTGATGTATCAAATACTTATGTCATGCAATAAAATGCAAATTAATTACTTAATCATACAATGTGATTTTCTGGATTTTTGTTTTAGATTCCGTCACTCACAGTTGAAGAGTACCTATGATAAAAATTACAGACTTCTACACGCTTTGTAAGTGGGCAAACCTGCAAAATCGGCAGTGTATCAAATACTTGTTCTCCCCACTGTATGTAAGTATTATTACTGTTGTTACAATGATGCAAAAGTTATAACCACAAATAAGTATTATAATGTGTTGTGAATGTTATGACTATTTATCAGATATAAAAAAAAAAATAAAAAATAAATAAATAAATAAATAAAAAATGGCATTATGTGTCACGGGTGGTTGCAGGAAGGCAGACGAAGATGAGGATTAAGTTCCAATACGATATTTAATAAAGGTACACAAAATGAATAATCAGACAGGCAGTGCAACACACACTAAATGTAACGTAGGCCAAACAAAGAATGAATGTGAGGGACCAACTTATATAGCAAACACAAACAAGGATGATTAATAAAACACAGCTGACACAAATGAACTAATATTGAGGAGCGGGAAAACTGAACAAAGGAGCACAAGATGAGAATGAAGGTAGACTAAAAGTCCATGATAAAGAAACTAACAGAACATAATGGTGACATTATGCATGTATTATAATGCATTATAAATGCAGGCTTCATAGAAAGTGTTAACAAAATACATTATTCAAGAATTCAGCGAAGAAGACACAAAGAAAATTAAAGCTGCAAGCAGCGATGAAAGGGCCCTCACACCCGGGAGCACCGCCACCCAGTGGCCTCAGGAAAACAGCGAATAGTGGGTGACAAGCATTTAAGTGGGTAAATATAGGAGAAATATGGCAAAGTCACTTAAATGTGCCACACTTCCTGCTGCCAGCAGGTGGCGCTTTGATTATAACTGAATATTGCCATGTAGATGTCTTCAGGCCAGGACTATTATCAAACGTGCAGATCGGACATTGTATGCCTGAGTTACAACAACTTCCTGTTTTGTGGCGTAAATCGCATACATTAGCACATTAGCACAACACCAGGTGTTGTATGATTTAATGTGTTTCTAGCATGTTTGGTCCTCACACCATCGGTGCTCGGGCCCTAATAATAAGCCTAAATTTAGCCTATCCGATCCTTCCTAAGGCCAAAGTCTTAAATGACATTGATCCAATAACTTCTTACATTAAAAAATTAACTGGGTTCTGTGAGAAAGATATTTAAATAGTAGAACATATTTTCCTTCAGTGTGAACTTGTACAGGAATTTTGCATTTCAAAACTGGCTTCATTCCAAAGATATAGCCTATCATTACACCCTCTGAATGTGATCCCAATTAAAGTTGGAGTATTGCTGAAGGAACAATTTATTTTGATAAATAACCTAATTGTTTTATGTAAACATTTTATTCATAGATGGAAGTATTTAACGGTTAAGCCCCATTTCAGCGTATGGAAGAATGACCTGAAGGTGTGAAGGTGAGAGCCATAAATAATATCTTTAACAGACAGTCAAAGAAATGTTAAAACTACTAGCAATCAAACCAAATCAAATATTTTTCTTTATTTTCTGAGAAATATAATGTTATCAGTTACTACAAAACAACATTTGGTCCCATGCAGACTATGACCGATGTCACCTGAGTGACAGCTTAATTTAGGCTACATTTGCAGCCCTGTTACTACATAGTACTTCATTAAAGAAGTGAGATTGGATAGTCCATGATAGACTGCAGTATTTCTCAGCATGAGAGGGCTATATATATAGCCAAAATAAATAAAAAAAAAAAAAAGTTAAAATGGGGAGGGTTTTTTGTTTCTTCTAAGACAAATGGTAAAAAGTCAACAGAAAGAAAGTTGATACAAATAAGCGTGTGAAATTATCCACTATTAATCACATTTAATGTAAATGCACGAAAACAACAGACAGTTGACCATGCTCTTGTTTTACTTATTTGTATTTCAAATAAATGTATTTAAAATACTTTCTAAAAACGCCATGTCGGAGACCGACGAATAGGAATCTCTCTAGCGAGAGCCAATCTACTTCGAGTGTAACTAAACGAGCCAATGCACATTGGCATGCAATGATTGCACCAGCTGCTCATGCCACTCAGCGTGGGTATAAATGAGGCACAGGTGCTTACATCAAATTATTTTTTTGCTGAGGAGCCGAGTAGATGAACTGGCACCCCAGCAGGGTACAGAGGACATGGCGACGGGACGTGGCGTCTCCGTTCCCTCCTTCAAGGAACGAGGGTTACATACGTAACTGAGACGTTCCCATTCAGTCGGTCACTTCCGACGCCACGTCGGAGACCGACGAATAGGAATCCCTACCAAAGCGCCATGGCCTCTGCCCCCTTCCAGTGCCCTGTGTGAGCCTCCTGAGCTCTCTTACATGATGAGACGGGGCTCACACAGAGAAGTCCATCACTGCTGTTCTGCATGACCTGCTCAGTGACTATTGGATAACACTGGGAAAGCGTGCCCTAGTGGAAGGGAACGCTGTGGAACCCACATCGTACCCCGAAGGAGTTATGTGGAGTACAATGCTGAGCTGTAGCCCGCAACAGAGAGGGGGCTCCAGCCCCACTGAAGGGGGGGCTCTCCCAAGGGAAAGACACAGGCTTCCGTAGGAGCGACCATGGAAAAATATATGGGATCCCCACAGGGTCACTCATATAACCCCAGCCCAGTACCGGTTCAAGGATTCAGCGGCAAAGGGCCTGATGCCAGACATCAGGGCTGGGTCTGCCTCCTCCAAGGGCAGCGCTTGCAGGTTCACCACCTGGTCCCTGAAGGGAGTGGTAGGAACCTTGGGCACATAGCCAGGCCGGGGTCTCAGTACCACGTGGTTGTCACCCGGCCCGAACTCTAGGCACGATTCGTCGACTGAAAATGCCTGCAGGTCCCCTACCCTCTTGATGGAGGCCAGTGCAACCAACAGCAAAGTCTTCATAGACAGAATCTTTAGCTCTGCCGACTGCAAAGGCTCAAATGGGGCATTCTGAAGTGCTCGGAGCACCAGAGCAAGATCCCAAGAGGGTATAGAGGGAGGTCGAGGAGGATTTAACCGTCTCGCCCCCGAGGAACCTGACGACCAGGTCGTGCTTCCCAACCGACTTACCTTCTACGTGATCGTGATAGGCGGGTATTGCAGCAACATAGACTTTGAGGGTGGAGGGCAACAGCGACAGCCTACGCTCCAACCCCTGTTGCAGGAAGGAAAGCACAGACGCGATCGAACATCTTCGGGGGTCTTCTCGGCGAGAAGAACACCACTTGATGAACAGGTTCCACTTCGAGGCATAAGCCTGTCGCGTAGACGGTGCTCGTGCCGAAGTGATGGTGTTAACTACCTCTTGAGGTAAGTCACCTAGAACGTCCGCAGACATGAAGTTTCCAGAGGTCTGGATCACTTCAGAATGCACCATTAGTGCCACAGGGTGCCCCGTCTCTGAGTCAGAAGGTCCTTCCTCAGAGGAATCGGCCAGGGAGGGGCTGTCGCGAAGAGCATAAGCTCTGGGAACCAAGTCCGGTTGGGCCAGTACGGCGCCACCAACAGGACCTGCTCCTTGTCCTCCCTGACCTTGCACAGTGTCTGTGCAAGTAGGCTCACTGGGGGAAACGCATATTTGCGCAGGCCCCGGGGCCAGCTGTGCGCGAGTGCATCCGTGCCGAGTGTGCCCTCGGTCAGGGAATAAAACCACTGGCAGCGTTTCTGGGGAAGCAAACAGGTTGAACTGTCTCCAGATCAGCTGGACCACCTGGGGGTGGAGTCGCCACTCTCTCGGGAGCGCAGCTCGTGACAGCTCGTCGGCCACACGGTTGTGCACACCAGGGACATGAATGGCCCGAAGCGACCTCAGACACTTCTGACTCCAGAGGAGGAGATGGCGGGCGAGTTGTGACATGCGACGGGAGCACAGCGCAAACCTGGTCAAGAACTACAGGAAACGTATGATCTCTGTAATTGCAAACAAAGGTTTCTGTACCAAATATTAAGTTCTGCTTTTCTGATGTATCAAATACTTGTGTCATGCAATAAAATGCAAATTAATTACTTAATCATACAATGTGATTTTCTGGATTTTTGTTTCAGATTCCGTCACTCACAGTTGAAGAGTACCTATGATTAAAAATTACAGACTTCTACATGCTTTGTAAGTGGGCAAACCTGCAAAATCGGCAGTGTATCAAATACTTGTTCTCCCCACTGTATCTCACTCCTGACCCCAAGAATCCATAGGGGAACCATTAGGCCTTGGCACAGATTCCGGCCCAGACAAAGAAAGAGTTGGAGCTGAAAAGTCAGTTCTTGCCCCGCAAGCAATCTGCCTTGCAGGTCGGTTACGCACATAAAGTGGTGTAGAGGGTCAGAAAGGCAAAGCTCCCTACAATGCAGTGAGGGGAACTGAGTGAGGGGCCTCAGCACTATTCACAACAGGAGGCACAGATACTGGAGAAGCAACGGCAGGTAATGTCCAAGAAGAAACTTTGTAAGGCTTCAGGCGATTGTGATGAACCACCCACCTTCTTGACTGTGAATTACTTGGGTCTGTAATCTCGTAAATTACACCCGGGGTGCCATCTTTGTCCATTCTCCTTAGAATTTTGTATGGCCCTTTCCATTTAGGAGCCAACTTATTCTGCTTTTGAGCTGGGTCATCCAAAAACACAAAGTCACCCAGCTTATGTGGATGGAAAAATGTCTTTTTATCATACTGCTGTTTCTAATTAAGCTTAGCTGCATCGGACCGCACAGCAGCATCTTTGAAAGCATATGCTAAACGTGTGGTCACATCACGAGCATAGTCTGCAGGGGTGCCTGGTGTACAAGAAGTGATAGCAGGACTACAGTTCAGAAGGATATCGGCAGTGGTTCTCTGCCAATGCGCAAGAAAGAAAGGAAAACCCCGTGCTGGAGTGAACACTGGAATTATAGGCTAGTTCCACTTGAGGCAGATATTTATCCCATTCACCCCCACTTTCACAAATGTACTTGACGAGCTGGTCTTTCAATGTCCGATTCAGTCTTTCGACCATACCATCACACTGGGCATGGTAGGGTGAAGTACGGGTTTTCTCAATGCCAAGTTGACTGCACAGATGTTTAATCAACTCTGACTACCTTGGTCCGTATGGACTACCTCAGGGACCCCGTGCTGCTTAATGTAATCCTCAAAAATGCACTGTGCTACAGTTGTCGCACGCTGATCTTTTAGGAGTTACAGATTGACAAAACGGGTAAAATAATCCATTACAACTAAAACATACCTATTCCCAAGGGAAGTAACAGGTAGCTCAGTGATGTCAGCAGCAACCCTTCGAAATGGTCTGTCTGCATTAATGGACTGCAATGGGGCCCTTTCATGAGGAGTAGTAGAAGCACAGGACTGACAAGATACACACTCCATTCAGAATTTCTGGATATCACGGGACATGTACGGCCAGTAGCATATTTTCCTGGCTCTCAACAAAGTACGCTCAGCACTCAGATGACCACTAAACTTTTCCCAGTGAAAACACTTAAGAGCAGTTAGAATGAGTACCTCAGGCAAGACTACTTGGTAAACAGAAGAACTATGAGATGACTTTACTCTGCGACACAATATACCCTCTTGGACTGACAATTTGGGGAATTCATGCCAGAGTTTCCTCTGTCTGGCTGGGGAATGTTTCAGTCTACCCAATGGGGGTCTTAGATTACCATTCTCCTTCCATCCTATGACAGTACTAAGACAAAAGTCAGCCTTTTGCTGAACTTGTAATTCAACCAAATCCACTGACAGTGTTGGACTCGTGTCAGGAAGAACTCCACCAACATTTGGCTCTTCAACAGGAGAACAGACTTTTCCAGAAGCGGTATGGCTGAAAATTACACACTGCACTGCTTTTGTTTCTGTCACAGGTAAGCTAAGGCGCCGCGACAAAGAATCAGCATTACTATGCTGCTTTCCTTCTCTGTAAAGAATGGTAAAGTCATACACATCCATTTCAAGTATCCAACGTGCTCTTCTACTAGTCGGATCTTGAGATTCAGCAAAGGTTTGTGGTCAGTAACAATGGGGCCCCTGACAAGAAATGTCTGAAATGTCGGACAGACCACACCACAGCCCACAACTCACATAGGTGGACCATTTCTTTTCGGAAGGAGTCAGAGTGTGACTGGTATACGCAATGACGCTTTCCTTCCCATCTCGCATATTGCGCAAGCACTGACCCTACACAATCATGAGAAGCATCCGTGTATAGCAGAAAAGGCTGTGTGAATATAGGGTGAGCGACAATGGGAGGACTCGTGAGGGCATGCTTCAGCGGCATAAAAGCCTCCTCGCATTCACTTGACCATTTAAAGACAACACCTTTCTGGGTCAGAGCATGAAGGGGTGTAGCAACCGCAGCAAAATTCCTGACAAACCTCCTATAATAGGAGCATAGACCAACAAATGCTCTCACCTCCGTGACAGTCCTAGGGGTAGGCCAAGACCGGACCTTGTCCAGGTTCTTAGCATCCGGTAACAAACCCTGGCTGGATACCACATGACCCAGGTAGGATACTTCACTACGAGCAAAATTACATTTTTGTTAACCTTCAATTTCAAACCTGCTGAACGTAGCCCAGGGGCTACAACTTGCCTGTCTATCTCAGCTCAAATATGTGGCGATGTTCTGTAAGCCCTCTGTCTGATTGGCTGTACATCCTCAGTACGGATGGTATGCCTGACCAAATCTGTACGACCATAGTCACAATCAGAGTCTCAAGCTGAGTCTGTTGTTCTCTTCATAATCCTGTTGTATCTCAGGATCCAGGGAGAGCCAGTAAGCTAAATCATCTCCACTTAACCTCGTAGGCAAAATGGCGGCCAAATCTTGTGTCTGTGCATCAGCACAACCCTTAACAGCGAGCTCTAATCGGGCTTTCCATAAGGAAAAACTGTCTTTGTCCCTACCGTCCCCATGGAAACACGGTGGAAGATCGACTTTGAAGTGCAGCACCTTTGTAGTGTGATTAGCCAAAGCCGCATTCTCTGTACGACGAGCTGTAGTGTCCACTTCATCATCCTCGCTCTCATTGGGCGACGAAGAAAGTGCAAGAAGCACGCGAGAATCAATAGACATTTAGACTGTTTAACTTCGAACAGCGCAGCGATGAAATAGTCTCTTGGAAACGGACTAAATGTCTCATCGAAGTGCACTCACCACAACGCTTCGCGGTGCATTGAAAAATGCGCCATCTTAGTTCAATGCCACTGCCGCGAAACTTCCAGAAACTCGTGAACTTGAAACCGCTGCCACCAGTCTGTAACCCTTATTTTCTGCTTTGTGCCCTTCAGTCTCTTCGGCGTGGATGGCATGAATAAAACCCGGGTTACAATGGTAGTGATTCACATTTCTTTCTTTAATCAGAAGCATCGGCATAACATGAACAGACGCCTAACTTACTTTCGTACAACGTTCGTCTCTCCATGTGTGTTCACTACTCTGTTCTCTTCTCTTCCCGAGCACTTCTCTCTCGAGCCCGCCCCCTTAAAGGGACCGAGGCACACAATAACTTTCTAACTCATGCAGAGTTATATATATATGATACATGAAAATACATGAAAACATTCTAAATAGATTATTAGTGTCTTCACATCCACTTCCTTTTTTTTTTTTTTTTTTAAACACATGAATTAAACTAAAACAATATAATGAATTAAACAAATAATGAATTTCAAGGTTACAAAAGTATTGGAAATTTTCAGGGAATGCCATTTTTAGGGTGCTTTCACACTAGCACTTTTGGTGCGCACCCAGGTTCGATTGACGTCAGAGTTCGGTTCATTTGGATGATGTGAACGCTGTCTTCCGAACTCGGGTGCGCACCCGCAAACCGTACCCGAGTCCATTTAAAAAGGTGGTCTGGGGTTCAGTTCATGTGAACTGGTACGGTTCGCTGATGTGAATGCAATCGTACTAAATCGCGGAAGTGAACCGCTATTAATGATGTATGATTTGATAAAAATGTGTGTTTGTCTAATTTTCCTGGTGAGCGTGACTGACGTACTGCAATCAGAGAGCTGTAAATATCCTTTCTGCTCGCCTTCAGCGTTCTTTAAAGCATTTGCAGTACATTTGCGGCAGATAAGACGCATGTGTCGTTTCGTACTGAAGCTTTTTGCAAACAAAACCAATGGTTCAAAAACAAAAATATAAAAGTGAGCAACGCTATCCACTTGCCACCTTCTCGCTTGCCGTCGTTACCAAGCAACGGTGTAAACAGCTGCTGCTTTGACGCAAACGCACCCCGGTTCAGACCCAAATAATATAATCTGAACACAGTCCAGCAGGGGGAGGGGGGAGCAATCGAACTCAGACCAGGCAACTGAACCAAGTGTGAAAGCACCCTTAAAGTCATGGAATTCAGAAGGCTATTGCTCTGATAACAAGAACTAATATATATATATATATATATATATACACTCACCTAAAGGATTATTAGGAACACCATACTAATACTGTGTTTGACCCCCTTTCGCCTTCAGAACTGCCTTAATTCTACGTGGCATTGATTCAACAAGGTGCTGAAAGCATTCTTTAGAAATGTTGGCCCATATTGATAGGATAGCATCTTGCAGTTGATGGAGATTTGTGGGATGCACATCCAGGGCACGAAGCTCCCGTTCCACCACATCCCAAAGATGCTCTATTGGGTTGAGATCTGGTGACTGTGGGGGCCATTTTAGTACAGTGAACTCATTGTCATGTTCAAGAAACCAATTTGAAATGATTCGAGCTTTGTGACATGGTGCATTATCCTGCTGGAAGTAGCCATCAGAGGATGGGTACATGGTGGTCATAAAGGGATGGACATGGTCAGAAACAATGCTCAGGTAGGCCGTGGCATTTAAACGATGCCCAATTGGCACTAAGGGGCCTAAAGTGTGCCAAGAAAACATCCCCCACACCATTACACCACCACCACCAGCCTGCACAGTGGTAACAAGGCATGATGGATCCATGTTCTCATTCTGTTTACGCCAAATTCTGACTCTACCATCTGAATGTCTCAACAGAAATCGAGACTCATCAGACCAGGCAACATTTTTCCAGTCTTCAACTGTCCAATTTTGGTGAGCTCGTGCAAATTGTAGCCTCTTTTTCCTATTTGTAGTGGAGATGAGTGGTACCCGGTGGGGTCTTCTGCTGTTGTAGCCCATCCGCCTCAAGGTTGTGCGTGTTGTGGCTTCACAAATGCTTTGCTGCATACCTCGGTTGTAACGAGTGGTTATTTCAGTCAAAGTTGCTCTTCTATCAGCTTGAATCAGTCGGCCCATTCTCCTCTGACCTCTAGCATCAACAAGGCATTTTCGCCCACAGGACTGCCGCATACTGGATGTTTTTCCCTTTTCACACCATTCTTTGTAAACTCTAGAAATGGTTGTGCGTGAAAATCCCAGTAACTGAGCAGATTGTGAAATACTCAGACCGGCCCGTCTGGCACCAACAACCATGCCACGCTCAAAATTGCTTAAATCACCTTTCTTTCCCATTCTGACATTCAGTTTGGAGTTCAGGAGATTGTCTTGACCAGGACCACACCCCTAAATGCATTGAAGCATCTGCCATGTGATTGGTTGATTAGATAATTGCATTAATGAGAAATTGAACAGGTGTTCCTAATAATCCTTTAGGTGAGTGTATATATATATCACTGATTCTTGAGATAAGGGACAAAACATGTTTTATGTTAAAAAATAAAAACTAACACTACATGATTAAAAATTGGTATTTTTGTAAACAAAGGTCTCAGATAATGAACCATGTAAGGGAACAGGCTTATTTCTAAATATTTTTTTCTAAAACTGTATATTTATTCACTCTGTTACCTAATTTGTGTCAGCTCCGTCAGACACACTAAAAAGCACGCTAATTTAATTTAAACTATCCAAAAACAATGTAAAGTCTTCAGTTATGTAATATTGGTGTTCAGTAAAGGAGCTAAGTCATAAAATACATTTTCTGTTTATTTTTTGTTTGTTTTCACACTGTTATGAACAACCCAGTTTCTAAATTCCTTAATTCTCCTCTTTCCTTTTAATATTAAACATATATCACCAATGTTCTTAGGTAATTAAGACATAATATCATGTAGTTCCATTTGATGTTTTAACATTTTTACACAATAAATAGAAAAAAGAATAATACATTTCTTTCAAAATTAACAAGCTGTGACTGCAGAGACTTCAATATTGTTTGTTTAAAATATTTTAAAAAATCTATAACTTCCAGGACTATGTGTCCTACTGTGAGATCCACAATGAGCAGTATATAGTAAGTGCTCTTCAGAGTTAAAGCTGCCTATGACACTGCCTGATTTATTCAGAATTATAAAAAATCCTGACGGAGTTGATGCAAAGTGAGGACACAACTTTTATAGCTATTTTTAATGGAAAATATAATTCAATATTTACTTGTTGTATTGTTTGATATCTTAAAGATCTCCACCTTTTAATGTAACTGTGTATTTTTTAATTTGTTGCATTTTTAAACACTTTGTTTGGCAGTTTTACATTGTGACCTCATGCTGAGGACAGCTTAAATTACATGTGTTTCCGAGTATAGAGTGTCCTTTTAAAATAATACGTTGGTGCCCGTCTGGCACCAACAACCATGCCACGCTGAAAATTGCTTAAATCACCTTTCTTTCCCATTTTGACATTCAGTTTGGAGTTCAGGAGATTGTTTTGACCAGGACCACACCCCTAAATGCATTGAAGCAACTGCCATGTGATTGGTTGATTAGATAATTGCATTAATGAGAAATTGAACAGGTGTTCCTAATAATCCTTTAGGTGAGTGTATATACATACATACATTTGCATTTTATTGCATGACATAAGTATTTGATCACCTACCAACCAGTAAGAATTCCGGCTCTCACAGACCTGTTAGTTTTTATTTAAGAAGCCCTCCTGTTCTCCACTCATTACCTGTGTTAACTGCACCTGTTTGAACTCATTACCTGTATAAAAGACACCTGTCCACACACTCAATCAAACAGACTCCAACCTCTCCACAATGGCCAAGACCAGAGAGATGTGTAAGGACATCAGGGATAAAATTGTAGACCTGCACAAGGCTGGGATGGGCTACAGGACAATAGGCAAGCAGATTGGTGAGAAGGCAACAATTGTTGACGCAATTATTAGAAAATGGAAGAAGTTCAAGATGACGGTCAATCTCGCAAGATCTCACCTCGTGGGGCATCAATGATCATGAGGAAGGTGAGGGATCAGCCCAGAACTACACGGCAGGACCTGGTCAATGACCTGAAGAGAGCTGGGACCACAGTCTCAAAGAAAACCATTAGTAACACACTACGCCGTCATGGATTAAAGTCCTGCAGCGCACGCAATGTCCCCCTGCTCAAGCCAGCGCATGTCCAGGCCCGTCTGAAGTTTGCCAATGACCATCTGGATGATCCAGAGGAGGAATGGGAGAAGGTCATGTGGTCTGATGAGACAAAAATAGAGCTTTTTGGTCTAAACTCCACTCGCCGTGTTTGGAGGAAGAAGAAGGATGAGTACAACCCCAAGAACACCATCCCAACCGTGAAGCATGGAGGTGGAAACATCATTCTTTGGGGATGCTTTTCTGCAAAGGGGACAGGACGACTGCACCGTATTGAGGAGAGGATGGATGGGGCCATATATCGCGAGATCTTGGCCAACAACCTCCTTCCCTCAGTAAGAGCATTGAAGATGGGTCGTGGCTGGGTCTTCCAGCATGACAACGACCCGAAACACACAGCCAGGGCAACTAAGGAGTGGCTCCGTAAGAAGCATCTCAAGGTCCTGGAGTGGCCTAGCCAGTCTCCAGACCTGAACCCAATAGAAAATCTTTGGAGGGAGCTGAAAGTCCGTATTGCCCAGCGACAGCCCCGAAACCTGAAGGATCTGGAGAAGGTCTGTATGGAGGAGTGGGCCAAAATCCCTGCTGCAGTGTGTGCAAACCTGGTCAAGAACTACAGGAAACGTATGATCTCTGTAATTGCAAACAAAGGTTTCTGTACCAAATATTAAGTTCTGCTTTTCTGATGTATCAAATACTTATGTCATGCAATAAAATGCAAATTAATTACTTAAAAATCATACAATGTGATTTTCTGAATTTTTGTTTTAGATTCCGTCACTCACAATTGAAGTGTACCTATGATAAAAATGACAGACTTCTACATGCTTTGTAAGTGGGCAAAGCTGCAAAATCAGCAGTGTATCACATACTTGTTCTCCCCATTGTATATAAATTTGTGGGGGGTTTGTCACAAACTGAGCACAGCAACAGACAGTGGCAGCATCTGCCCCTCTAAGATTAAAAACTTGCCTATTGTCTTTCCTGAAATTATTGCTTAATCTGATCTACTTTGGGTTTAAGCCCTTAAGAGTCTAGGCACTATACTATGGCAAGCCGTTTTGACTTTTATTCATTCACAGGATATGAAATCTTGATATCAACAATTCAATTTTCACTAGTTTAAAATGCTAATTCTTGATATCAGTAATTATATTTTCACTAGTGAAATGTCACCATAGGTGGCATTTGAATGCCATTCAAATTCAATTGTTGATATCAGGAATTGAATTGCTACTAGTAAAAATGTTCATATTTGATATCAACAATTCAATTGCCACTAGTGACAATGTTAATTTCTGAAGAATGTGATTGTTACTAGTAAGAAAGCAATTTTAGTTTCTGATATCAACAATTAAATTCTTGATATCAGAAATGCTAATTGTTGATATCAAGAATTGAATTTGAATGGCAGCCTATGGTGACATTTCACTAGAGAAAATACAATTACTGATATCAAGAATTAGAGTTTTTACTAGTTGAAATTGAATTGTTGATATCAAGAATTAGCATTTTAACTAGTAAAAATTTAATTCTTAATAAAAGTCAAAACGGCTTGCCATACTGAACATGTAAGTATATTCATGTTATATCTGAAAACATGATTTATTAAGCTCTGCTTTTGGACTTGATATTGTAAAACTTGCTAACATGCTCAGTTTAATTTCTCTCTTTTTCTCTCTCTCTCTCTCTCTCTCTCTC
This sequence comes from Coreius guichenoti, assembly GCA_039654105.1. Classification (NCBI taxonomy): domain Eukaryota; kingdom Metazoa; phylum Chordata; class Actinopteri; order Cypriniformes; family Gobionidae; genus Coreius; species Coreius guichenoti. Next base: position 6,253,530 of record CM077169.1, on the reverse strand, counting down.
TCAGATGCCCTTGAGATCTGGAGAGATGTGGATGTGTTTGATGGGACTATTATTGTTATACAGGATTATTTTGTGCATTAATTCTTTGTTACATCCTGTTAGGCTTTTATATGGAAAAAATCAGTTTTTAATATATAAAATATAAAAGAAATATAATAGTATACAATAGAGAAGTGTATGAATTATTTCTAAAGAAGATAAACTCTTGTAGAGGCCTAGTAGATGTGGATGATGGCAAATATCTTAACACAAGTTACTGAATAAATACAAATAAATGTTTTCATATATTTCCTTTTATTATTCAAAGAACAATATAGCAATGAGGAAAAAGTCATCAACATCACGGGTGTAACGCTGGGGTCCGAGGAAGATGAAGACGAGGATAAGGATAAGGTAAATACAAGCTTTATTTATAAAGAATTAGCCAATGTGCGAAACAGTGTGCACATAGCACAGACAATACCAGACCACTGAATAGAAAACAAGCAGGAACTTAAATACACAGATGATTAACTAAAATGACGAACAGCTGTGATGAATGTGATCAGTATCCATGGTGACAGATTGTGGCGGGAACAAAGGAAGACATGTGACCAATGAAAACAACTGATAGTCCATGAAAACTAAAACAAACGGAAAATAACTGTGACAATGGGATTATACAAAGCACATGCCAAGAATATCTTCACAATCCTAGAAAGTTAATAGGAATAATTATTTTACATTAATTTGTACAATCGCATTCATAGATCTCATGAAGGTTAGGTTTAGTGTGGGGTTCTTTCTAAAGAAAAATCATACTTTTCCATACGAATCACATACGTTTTCTCATGAGACTGGGTTACAACCTAAATCTCGAAGGTCTTAGTGACCCGGTTACCTTGAGTGACTTTGCATTATCTGTCCTGCTCTTTCCAATGTTTACAACTCATGCCCATTTGAATTTTGTTTTTGAAAGCAGATAAACACTGCATGTGTTATTCAGAGAATTCTTTTTATTTCATAATCACATTTTTTAACCTGCATTCATCTTCACCAGTTTTATTATAGGAAATCAGCATATTAGAATGATTACTGAAGGATTATGTGACACTTTCCATGCCTAGTTTCCTTCATTCATGAATTCCTTCATGTCCACTAACTCCTGTTTGGCTGCTTGTTTAAATGTTACTATCATTATCATCTAGTAAATGCCTGCTCTATCATTAACTAGATATATATGGCCATAGTTTAGAAGCAGTTTATGAATAAGCCTTTGGAAAGGGGTCTTGTCTGGGTAAGTTGGTAAGAAGAGCATACATTCATTGGAAAGCGTGCTATTTCAAAGAATTCAAAGCAGACGTCACCCTCAAGCAAAAGCTTAACGGATAATGTCATTAAAGTTGAACTCTTAGCTCCTTATAGACGGCATTAGAGCACTGGTGCTTCCTCCTGCCTGTCTCTTTACACTCAAATAGGGTAGATTTAAAGTCAGTAAAGCCCTGAGATTTACAGGTGCGCTGTACAGTTGCTATCCTCCTCTAGGAGGATAGCAGAGGACTGAGAGGATGTTCAGCTACCGGAGAAACAGGAGACAGAGCCTCTTTCCCAACTGCAAATTAGCAACCTCTGAGTCAACAGACGACGGCATCCCGTTCGCTAAAGAGCATTTGGTGAAACAGTGGAGCTCTTTAAGCGAACTACAGACGGATATCTATGACATCTCTGGTGATGTTGACGATGTGGAGGTTGAGAGGCATTCGGAGCCTTCGCTATGGTTTACCAGCATATCACCAAGCAGGAATTGCACGCTCAACCTCAACGTTGGAGGAAAGTCCTACCGCATCACCTACAAAATGGCAGCAAGATACCCACAGAGCAGAATTGGCCGTCTAGCCACCTACACTGACCTCAACATGAAGCTGAACCTCTGTGATGACTACGTCGTGAAGGACAACGAATATTTCTTTGACCGAGATCCAGACGTCTTCAACAGCATCTTCAACTTCTACAGGACAGGTGTGCTGTGGATCAAGGACGAGCTCTGTCCGAGGAACTTCTTGGAGGAGATTAATTATTGGGGCGTTCGGATCAAATACTCTCAGCGGTGCTGTCGGATCCTGCTCGAGGAGAAACATGACGAGTTGTGCGAACAGCTCAAAGTTCAGAAGGAACTGATGGCGGAGGTGGAATTCGAAGAAAACGAGGAGGCATTCGACAGCATGTTTCTCGGCGAGATGCGACGGTCGCTTTGGAACTTCATGGAGAAACCGTTCTCCTCGGTACCGGCCAAACTAATGGCGGTCGCCTCGAGTATGTTTGTGCTGGTGTCGCTGGTTACGATGACTCTGACTACGGTAGAAGAAATGGAGAACATGGCATCTACTAACCAGTTAATTGGCAAGACATACGGAGAGTTTGTAGAGACTGTGTGCATAACCTTCTTCGCTGCTGAGTACCTGTTGCGTCTGGTTTCAACCCCAGATATCGGTCGCTTTGTTAAGAGCATACTAAACGCAGTAGACCTCCTGGCCATCCTACCACAGTTTCTGCAGTTTGCGCTCGAGGGCTTTGAGACCTTTGGCTCAGGGAACCAGAATGCTGACATGGAGACTGTAGGTCAGGTGAGCAAGGTTGGACAAGTGCTGCGAATCATGCGACTCATGCGTATTTTTCGGGTTCTGAAACTGGCACGTCACTCCACGGGGCTGAGAGCGTTTGGCTTCACGTTGAGGCAGTGCTATCAGCAGGTGGGATGTCTCTTTCTCTTTATCACCATGGGGATCTTCACATTCTCTGCCATGGTTTATAGTGTCGAACACAACGTCCCTCATACCAACTTTACCAGTATTCCACATTCTTGGTGGTGGGCATCTGTAAGTAAACATTTATTTCTATTAATCATACATATATGATATAGATGATGTTACTCAGTCAGTACTCACCCTAATGTCTTTCAAAACCAGTATCACTTTCTTTTTTCTGTGGAAAACACAAAAGGAGATATTAATAGAGTGTAACAGCAGGGTACTGGAGATAAAATCACATTATTTTTCTCCTTAGGGGAATTGACTTTGAACGATAAACCTTCTGTGGAATTCCTGGTGAAAAATGGCATTAACCATGATACAGCCAGAGAATGATACCATGATACGAATCAGAATCGCAACAAGCAAATCGTGCCAAAATAACTTTTTAGTGGCCGCCCACTCTCATGAAGCACTGCAAATGAGGTGAAAAGAGTCAGTCTCCCCACTCTAAAAAATGTGTTGACTCAACAAAAAAAATTAACACAACAGTTTGCATAATTTTTTTTTAGTTATTACAACTTTTAGTGAATTTATGTTCAACCAACAAGCTACACTGAGTTAGAGGAACTTAATAATTTGTAGCATAAACTTGATTACTCAAAAAAAATTAAGGCTACAACTACCAGAGTTGTAGCCCTGGAACCAATTAATCTTATCTATTTCAGTTCAAATCAACAGCTATGATAGCACATGCTAACATAACCTATTTAACATGTATATTTAATGAACGAGTAAGATATTACTTGTCACTCGCATTAGTGCTGTCATTGCTTATAGAGTCAATGTAGTTTTTACCTTCATGTATCTACTCTTCAGCACAATGGTAACCACCAAAACTTCAACATTACAGAAACTCTTTTAAATGTCAAACATAACAGCATTAAACACTAACACTGCCTTATTTCTGAAGTTATCAAGACAATTTCATTAAGTTACTACAACCTAATTTAAAAAAATTAACGCAGAAATTTGAGTTTAAATTACAGACGATATTAAGTTGATGTAATGATCAACATAACTTTGTCAACAGAACTCCAACCAGAACTTTTTAACTTGCAACCATGCATTTATTTAAAAAAAATAACTACATTTAGAAGCGGCTTTATATGTGCACATTTTGGGTGTGAGCAGAAAATCTGCGGGAATGAGTAATTATGCGCAATACGCGCAAATGAAAGCAAATGAACGAGTGAGTGAGGGAAGGCGGGTTTGTGTGTAACACTGTCGGAGAGATAAGAGAAGAAGCGCAGCTGGTATAGCGTGTTTATTCTGTGGAAAATGAGTATTGGAAGCATTTCAGATATTTCAGTATCGATATGTATTGAAAAATTTATATTTTTGACAACACTACATTGCACTTAGTTTATTAATTGAAAAATGTATATATATAAATTGCAACCCGCCAAAGTGGCTAGTAGGAGTGACTGCGTTACACCCCACTGCTGAAATCCACCCGCATCTGGCAGGTGTTAAAGGAACACGCCACTATTTTTGAAAATAGGCTCATTTTCCAACTCCCCTAGAGTTAAACAGTGGAGTTTTACCATTTTCGAATCCATTCAGCAAATCCATCTCTGGGTCTAGCGGTAGCACTTTTAGCATAGCTTAGCATAGATCATTGAATCTGATTAGACCGTTAGCATCCCGCTCAAAAAATGACCAAAGAGTTTCGATATTTTTTCTATTTAAAACTTAGAAAAAATTTTCCGTCGGTCTTAGTACACGATGTAACTACAGAAGAGTCAAGTTTTAAATATCGAAACTCGTTGGTCATTTTTTGAGCGGGATGCTAACGGTCTAATCAGATTCAATGATCTATGCTAAGCTATGCTAAAAGTGCTACCGCCAGACCTGGAGATCAGCTGAATAGATTCGAAAACAGTAAAACTCAACTGTTTAACTCTAGGGGAGTTGGAAAATGATATTTTCAAAAATAGTGGCGTGTTCCTTTAATGTCAAAGCCCTTTATGTACAGTGGTGGTCAGAATTATTGGCACCCCTGGTAAATATGATCAAATATGGCTGCAAAAAATAAATCTGCATTGTTTATCCTTTTGATCTTTTATTCAAAAAATTCACAAAAATCTAAACTTTCATTGAAGTAAAAGAATTGAAATTAGGGGGTAAATCACATTATGAAATAAATGCTTTTCTCCAAAACACGTTGGCCACAATTATTGGCACCCTTCTATTAAATACTTTTTGCAACCTCCTTTTGCCAAGATAACAGCTCTGAGTCTTCTTCTATAATGTCTGATGAGTTTAGAGAACACCTGACAAGAGATCAGAGACCATTCCTCCATACAGAATCTCTCCAGATCCTTCAGATTCCCAGATTCGATTTTTGTGAATTTTTTTAATAAAAGATCAAAAGGATAAACAATGCAGATTTATTTTTTACAGCCATATTTGATCATATTTACCAGGGGTGCCAATAATTCTGACCACCACTGTATGTATATATAAGCATCTTTAATAGAATAGTGCTATATTTCTCCATTGTTTTTAATTTGATTGTCTTTTGCAATGCTTTATGGGATTGTAGTTCTTTCCCTAATCTTTCCCACAGTTTTGTACCTTTGTCGTTTTGTCCAATTTGCAAATGTTGTGATTCACCTTGTAGGTTGTTGGTTTGGTGCATGGCTTATAACTCTTGTGCAAAGATTTTTTCTTTTTTTTTAAATCCCTATGGGAAAAATACTTAAGGAACCAAGGCCGCTGAAAAAGTGGACGGGCATTATTGCTCTCTATAGCACAATATCCATGCTGCTCTTTTCCATACAGTAAAAGTGAATGATGACCATGTTTGTCAATCATGATTTGCAGTGAATTTTCAGTGAAATCTATTATACGTCTATTTCAGAATTGGAAAATGATGCACAAGTAATTTTAACTACTTTTATAAAGTTTGCATGGTGTTTTTGGAGCTTGACTACTCATGGTCCCCATCCACTTTTAATTGTGTGACATTCTGCTAAACTTCTCCTTTGGTTTTCTATGGAAGAAAGAAAGTCATAGGGGTTTGCAACAACATGAGGTTGTGTAAATTATTTATTTTTATTAGTTTACCAATAACTTCTCATTGCAGGTGAGCATCTCTACTGTAGGCTATGGTGACATGTATCCAGAGACCCTTTTGGGGCGGATATTTGCCTTTGGCTGCATTTCCTTTGGGATCATTTTGAATGGCCTTCCAATCTCCATCCTCTTCAACAAGTTCTCAGATTACTACGCCAAACTAAAGTCTCACGAATACACTTCCAACATGAAGAATAGAGGGAAGGTTAACTTCATCCTGAGAGCAAAGAAGAAACTAAAAGAGTGTGGCTGCATCTAAACTAATGACACTAATGTTTCGTAGACACTAGTGAAATTGAGTTCCCAAAAATGTGCACATTATTTTATTGTTTTGGAATTGTTAAGATGTACTGAATCTTGTCTGAATGGGATCATTTTCTAAAAAGCCTCTTATGTAAAAGTGCCAAACACAAGTATTAAGTAACAAACAAGTGGTACATACTTACAGTCTGTTATTCCTCATCTCCTGTTCTTTGAGCATTTTGATTGTTTAGTTGTCATGGCATGAACACATCTTTGGTAATGAAGTTGTACAGCAATAAAGTACATTTTAATGTTTGGACATAATGTTTTTGTAATTCGATACCACAGTAGTTCTGCTCTTTTTAATTATTTTCTGTTTTTTTTTCCTGCTTTCAGAAGCACATTTAGCCACATAACACTGATGCTGACCTGCATTATCCTCACAGTTGACATTCTACCTTGCACGTCCTGATTTAGCCAAGTCGACAACATTCCTGTCCAAAAATTTAGTCCTAACCATATCCCCACCCCTAAACCTAACCCTATACCCATAAAGTATCCCTAAAATCAGAGGGAAATTATAGGTGAATAACACTGATGTAGAAGCACATAACCCTGGTTGTAAGCCTAAACTTGACAGAAAATCCCTCAAATCTGATTTGTGGATTGGAATGTTGTTCCAGGACCAAAAAAGATGTTAATCCAGGAACATGTTGCACTTGGTGAAAACAGGTTCAACTTCTAACCTTACCTGCCCCTTTGAACTCGACCTGACTGACAACCACAATAGAAGATTAATCTAATTTATAAATAGCATTAATCTAATTTACAAAGTTCCCATGACATGTCCAATTGAATTAACGCTGTATTTAGCCTCCAGAGATGGAGCAATTCCTTATTTGTTCTCAGCAATTTTTCTAAGACCATACAAACCTTTGGGTTCAGTTAGGTGAAATTAGCTGTTTCCATCACCCTGTTTTTATGCGCATTTTAAAGTATCACATCAGAAACGAGTGATGGAAACGACAGATTTCGAGAAAAAAATCCCTTAATTCGCAAAAAAGTTTTTACGCTCGCTTGAGGTGGTTTTGGACTTGTGCAAAAAAAGAGTTCATGCGAATAATGGGAGCTGGAAATACATTTGCTATTGTCACAACACTTAACTGTGACGAATAGTGACTTAATACTCACACACTGGTATTGTGAGTTTACTAAGAATCTCTAGAAAAACATTTTAAGTGTTTTTTTTGTGGTATCTCTGAAGTCTGAAATATGAAAATGTTATTCTTGGTTATACACATGAGAGAGAAGATTCTGATGTTTTTTATTTATTCAGTCTTATTTTGTTCTTGGCTAAATGTTTTATAAAGTGTAAATTTAGTAAGAGTAAGCCAAATTTCTTCAACCTTTTTCTTGAAGATGTAAAACTCTACATGATCTAATTTCTGATTCTTTTAGTAAGAAAGCTGTGAAAACTGTGAATCTTTTAAAAAGGTACATTATTTTCTTGCTCCCTGGCATACAATATTGTCATTCTGTATTTTTTTATATATGTTTTTTTTTTTTTTTTGTTCTAAAAGAGTCGGATTTACTTGGAAAAAAGCTAGGAAACAATTTTCACTCGTTAATTGCTAGTAAATAAATTTCATAAAAGATGACAAATAAACAAGACAAGTAACACATTGAATTAAATGTGAAATTTTGAAGTAGAAACGTGAAATTTTGAAGTAGAAAGACTGAATTAGTACTCCAAAATTCTTGTTTACAACTTTAAAAATAATGGTTTGACAAGGTGGCTATGACAAAAAAAAACAAGATATGAGGAAGAAACCTTGGTTGGGAGGAATATCCTCTCTCAAGATACATTTTAGGTACACATATATGTATAATATTACATATTTTATAAATAAATAAAAAATAATTACAAACCTCTTTTGTCGACGACAGTGCGGTTGTTGCACTCCAGACCTGCAGGTGGCAGTGTGACGTCAGCGAGCTCATATAAGCGTCACTTCTTCTCGCTGTGCTCTTGCGCTTCTCTGACCTCTGCAGACTGAGTGCGGTCCTGAAGTCCGGCGAAATGGTTCCTCCAGTGCAAGTGTCGCCGCTGATTAAGGTTTGTCTTCACAAATCCATCATTCTAGATGTTTATTACTCGATTCAAACGAAGAAAGGCGTCTACAGGACTATCTTTCCCTCCTCTCAGAGCGGGCTGTGATGTGTTGACGTCTGTTAAGATGGCCTGCATGCTGAAAGTCATGATATTTCCGTCCTTCTCTGTTAATAAAAACAGAATTATTGATATTACTGAGATTTTTTTTCTCTTTCAGACAGCCAGATGGTCTGCACTGCTTGTTGGCATTATCTATGGAAAGCGCAGATATGGTAAGAACGAGAAAGTTGATCTGAAACAGTTTGACAGGTGTTCAAAAAGACCTTAAAAACACACACACACACACACACACATATATATATATATATATATATATAAGTTTTAGAGGTTCATTCACACAGATATTTAAACTTATCAACTCTAGAGTGTATGTTTCTGTAGGTCTGAACTACATATATCGGTTTTAATTCATTAAAAAATATATAGGAATGAAAGTTGGTGGCCAAAATGTTGCTGAAAGTTCAAAAAAAAAAAAAATTACACTCTTGATAAAAACCTTGCATTTGAGTTAAGCTTTTTCTTTATCTCCAGATAATCTGAAACCAATTGCAGAGGAGGAGAGGAGAATAGAAGAGGAGGAGAAGAAGGTGCGAGAGGAGAAGGAACGCATTGCTAAACAACTAGCAGAAGGTAAGGTTTCACCTTAACGTTTTAATGGTGATTCTTCTGTAAATGTATCAGTTGAACTTGGAATTGTTTGCTCGTTTGGTCATCATGACTCTTAATTTTTTTTTATTATTCAACAGCTAATGAGGATACAATCCTGAAGTGAGCTGCCCAAAATGTCATTGTAAAGATCTTGTTATCTGTCTGGATAAAGAATGATGCTTGTATTCTGCCATTTTGGTTTTACAGTGCCCTTTTCACACCTTTCAATGTTTTCTCTAATAGATCATGCCAGACTAATGCCTCTTTTTGTGAAATATTCACTGAATACATGCAAATATGTGTGTATGACCTTGTATAAATTTCCTCTGATCTGACACTGGTTTGTTCTTTCATTGAAGAACCTTTGATTGCAACATGATTCAGATGTAGTACATGCAATGTAATGTTAAATATACCCTGAATCAGAGTTTCACTTTGGTAAACATCCACACCAATATTTATTAATAAACTGTTAATCCCTGTTTCTTTGTATTTAATTTTGATGTATAAAAATAATTGAAATGTCCAGGTTGTTCAAAGTATGAAACGAGACCGCAGCATTTAATATTAAACAATCATTTTTCTGTGGTAAAAGATTCATTACAAGGAAATACTTCAGGTTATTCAAAAAAATCAGCATACAGTCAAATTCCATTCAAACATTAACCAATCCATTTTTATCTCAGATGGCATTTGTCTGTGGACTGTACTATGTCTTTTATACTGCAATCAAATTCTTTCTGTGGCAAGCTCTGATCTGATTGGCCGGCTTTATGCAACTTCAGTTAGTTTGGGTGCACACGCACAGAAGTCTGCCGACTTAAAAAAAAAAAAAAAAAAAAGAGGTTAGTGTAGTTTTGTCAAGTTAGTGTTTGAGGAACTTGGTAACTATTATTTGAGTTTTCCCCCAGTCTATTATTGTGGTATCAGGTAAACGCCCATAAATTACATGTAAAAACAAAATGAACTGTGGTTGGACACTTGACATTGGTCAAACCAGTCTCATCTGTGTAGGACCAACAGTGTAGAAGAATGACACTGACGAGAAGAAATTGTTGAATAATGTCGTTGTGACAAGCAGGGCGGGCGAGAGGCCGGTGGCGTGATTGCAAATGAGCATCACCTGCGCGTCACACGGGTCTCGTATCTCTCACGGAGGAGCTCGGATGCATAAAAGGAGGCGTGACGACAGTTATTATGGCTGCCGTTTTTACTTTCATTTTATGTTTATTTATTTATTAAAGTTGTTGAATGTTTGCAGGTTCCTGCCTCCTCCTTCCCATAACAACGTTACTTTGTTACAGTCCTTATTTTTGTTTGTTTTATGCGCAGAAAAAAGTATTCTCGTTGCTTCGTAACATTAAGGTTGAACCACTGGAGTTGCATGGACTATTTTAACAATGTCTTTACTACCTTTCTGGACCTTAAAAAAGTTGCAATGACGTCGCTGCCTATGGAGGGATCAGAAAGCTCTCGGATTTCATCAAAAATATCTTAATTTGTGTTCCAAAGATGAACGGTCTTATTGGAACAACATGAGGGTGAGTAATTAATGACAGAATTTTCATTTTTGGGTGAACTATTCCTTTAACTATAATAACCCTGGCTGATCAAGGCTACTGGTTCTCTGAATATTTCTCTGTGACAGAATATTCTCCATTTCTTCCCCAGTAATCCACGGCTCTCACTCTGTAGTAACCCCTCACCTCCAGACTCTCTGTGGAGGGAAAAACACAAGCAGTTCAACATATAGATCAGTGCTTGAAGTCATACATTTTGAATCCAATTGAGTTCATACCTGGAGAGTAAGTGAAGTATGTGAAAATAGTGTCTCTGTGATTAATCCTCTGGAAAGTTGTCTCATCTTTGGAAAACTCCACTTCGTATGTCTTTATACACCTACAAATGGCATGCAAATTGCATTTAGAGTCATTAGATGAACTATTTTGATGAACCGCTGTATTTAAACAGTTCTTACTTCGTGCCGATGCAGTGATCCTTCCAAATGATCAGAACTTGTCCTTTGGTGACAGTGATGAAACGCACCCCATTCACCTGCAGAATGATAATTGCAATATTAAAACCAAACCACAAGGTGTCTAAATCTCTACAAAGAATAACACGCACCTGGAATGCAGAAGTTTTGTAATCATACTTAAATTAATTTCATGCACAGACAGACGCAATTTTGGGGCGTAGGTGAACAGCAGATGTAATAAATTCACTCCACATCATGACTTCAACATTATACAATATTAAACTCAAGGGCAGGTCCAAAACCTGGAAAATAGTGCCTTACTAAGCATCATGAAGTGCATCCTGGGAAGCTTTTAAAACGTATTAAAGGAGTTCACATGGATAAACACAATTTATATTTGTCTACAAAACTAATTTAAAGTATTTCAGAATCAACCTTCAGATCAGAACATTTTTAAAATCATGAGAAACGAATTCAGTCAAGTGTGATTGGTAGTGTAACCTTGATACATTTAACGAGATGGCTGTGATGTCAATGTTATGTCATGTTGCCACTAACCTGGTTGGGCTTTTCTTTAGACTGGGCACATACATGTACAAGCAGCACTGAGGGGACAGGAAGCGTTGTCTTCAGTGTCAGAGAGCCATCGGATGGGACCGGCAGAGGTCCATCAGTTTGTGGGTCCTACGACATGCACATTAATTTTTTATTACTCTTTTGGCATGTGATTTGATGTTTTATCTAGATATTTATATAATATAAGCTGCAAAACCAGTTCATTTTGAAACCATAAAGGTTTTGAAGTCATAATCATAAGCTCATTAACATGTGGCCACCCACACTGTAAAAAAAACATTTTTCTAAGATGTACAGTAGTGGCCAATAGTGATGGCCTAGGAAATTGACATCTTCACTATTTATTCAAATATTAATAAAAATTTGTTAGATTTTGCAATGAAACAAGCCAAATTATACTGACATAAGAAATTATGAACACTTGCAAAACCAAGAGAGAACCAATGAATGAAATATTAATAACTGATTATGTTGTAGTCAATGTATGCTTTTCCTGTGAGCTATTTTATTTTATTTTTTGCTTAGCAAAATAAAACCTGTAGCTGTAGTTTGCCTTTTTTGCCAAATAATTTTGTCAGATAAATACCTTGACCAAATTTCGTGTTTTGTTCTTTCCTCATATTTAAAAAAAATAACACATTTTCCTGATCTTTTGATTGTTTAATTGAACTTGTAGGGTCAGTAAAAACAAATAGCCCACCCGGACATCACTTTTGGCCACTACAGTAAATAAAAACGGTTATTGGAGTATGTTTTACTGGAAAGTACTATTTCATACCGTTTCTACTTCAAAATTTCACATTTAATTCAATGTGTTACTTGCGGATTCTTTGTAATTATTTGTGAAATTTACTAGAAATTTCAAAAAGAGTGAAAATTGTTTCCACACCAATTTTTTCCCAGTGCATATGAAAAACATACAGAAGTCTTAAAGGTACAGTAACAAAAACAGCCTGTTTAAAGGGTTAGTTCACCCAAAAATGAAAATGACCCCATAATTTACTCACCCTCAAGCCATCCTAGGTGTATATGACATTCTTCTTTCAGACGAACACAATCGGAGTTATATTAAAAAATATCCTGGCTCTTCCAAGCTCACATGGGAGTGAATGGTACCCTAGATGTTGAAGTCCAAAGTCCATCATGAAAGTAATCCATAAGGCTAGTTCCGGCAAAAGAGTGACCTCTGACCCGATGGATGACGTACTGATGAACGCGGAAGTGCAGAGGATAGAGCAAAACAAAACACCGGTCTAAAACGAGAATTTTTAAAGAGAAATGTCAAAGGAGCTTGAGTTTGTTGCCCAGCCCTATTTGTTTGAACCGCGAGAAGCGTCTACTCTCATCTAAGCTTACGCAACTCCTACATCCTACGTCATGCGTCAGGTCAGAGGTCACTCTTCTGCCGGAACTCGACTCGTGTATGGCCGTTACCGGAAGACCGTGATTATAGTTTATACAGTTATAAATATGGATATCTCAATTGATATCTTCGCTTCAGAAGGCCTTTATTAACCCCCTGCTTCAAAATCTAGGGTACCATTCACTCCTATTATAAAGCTTGGAAGCGTCAGGGTTTTTTTTAATATAACTCTGATTGTGTTTGGCTGAAAGAAGAAAGTCATATACACCTAGGATGGCTTGAGGGGGAGTAAATTATGGGATAATTTTTGGGTGAACTAACCCTTTAACGCACAAGGTCAGAGAAAGGGTGGAATGTGGTCATGAAACACTAAATTATGACTGTTTTGGTGCAAGAAACCAGTAACATTATAAGCAAACATCATGGAAGTCATCAATAACTGTAAATGTGTTATGAAGGAGTGTGCATGTGTGTGTGTTGAACCTCTTGGCTCCGCAGCTGTGTGAACTGCTGTGCAGTGGGATAGTCAGGGCTGTCCATGCTCTCCCACAGTTTAAATGGGTTTGTCACGTTATTATCCATGTAGTGTGTCACATACATCAGACCTACAAATACAGACAAGATAGAACTATAAATACAAGCATATTCTGTATTTTTGTTATACATAATACACATCGTTTCAAAGCAGCTTTAAAGAAAATAATGATGTTAATGTTTACAATAACTTCCAGCCATAAATTTGCATTTAGCAGATTAGAGCTGGGCGATAATATAGTTTATTTTGTGATGATAAAAGCAATCAAGCAGTTTTTGCTATATAGCTTATATCGACCTATGCGAGTGTACTGTATGTATGCGGATAAAGTTGGACATACTTATATATACAACTTTATATAAAGAGCTAGACAATAATATAGTGACATTTTGCAACGAAATACAAAAAAATCAAGCAGTTGAGATTGCTATAGTATATATCCCTTTACGTGAGTGTACTGTATGTATGTGAATACAGTTAGATATAATATATATATATCCAACTTTATATGCGAGCTGTGCGATAATTTAGGTTACATTTTATGATGAAATAAACAATAATGCAGCTGAAATTTGCTGTATAGTATATATTGATTTATGTGAGTATACTGTATAGTATATGTGGGTAAAATTGGATGTAGCCTACTATACAGTATATCCAACTTTTAATATATCGTTGGGCGATAATATAGTTTACATTTTCCAAAGATAAAGAATCAAGCAATTATGATACATACTGCTTAATGTGAGTGTACTGTATGTACACTTATAATAGTTGTATAATGCATTATTAATTATAAAATTGTTAATTAATTCAAATGATTAATTCCTTATTTGGTGTTATTGAGAATTATGAAACCTTATGAAAGGTTTGTTCAATTTACAACAATTTGGTGTAGTCAAGCCTATTCAATTCTACATTCTTGAGCAAATATAACAGAAAAAATGAAGTGTTTTTTTATTGCATAGAGGGGTCTTTTGTGGCCACTGACCCATACGTTGAGGTATTCCAGTGAGGCGCAAACTGATGTCGTCGGCGGTGGAGGAGGTCTGGTTATCTCTGCTGTTATACAGCAGGACGGTGGTCTGCCAGCTATCGGCTGTGTACGGCACCTGAGGGACGTGAACGGTGGCCAACACACCCACTGATGAATTCACTTGAGAGCTGTCAGTCAACACCTCAGCCTGCACCTGAGTCTCACCTGAGGAACAATAAATGAATATGAGATTATCACAAACTCCCATAAATACCACTGTGTTTATATGCAGTGCAGGTTTCTGTCATTTCATTGATCATAAATCAACAGCAAAGTCCAACAATTCCGAACAAATATACACTGTGAGATATACAGTAGTAGTGGGCGATATAAGCATTTATACCAATTTTATTTATTTTTATTAAACATAATACTTAATTAGGTTAAATATAATATTTTGGTCAATATATCACAATATACACTTGCGATGCACCGAAATCTTTATGGAAACACTTAAACCGAAATTAAGTTTTCATTTAGCTGAAAAAAAACCCCAAAACTAAAGTTTTGTTAATTCAATTTGTGCAGCTGAACTCTTTATGCTTTTCAGGGTGTTGTGTTTTCAGGTGATAAATTAAGCTGTAGTAAAATTCTTCTGCAAATTTGTTCAATGTCACTGTTTCACTCAATGATTTCAGCCCTCCAAAATCAATTTTGGCCACAACTGAAAATTAATTCAGCCAAATATTTTCAGTTATTTTCATCACTAATATACACGTTTTTATAGCAAAGTAATTTAAATATTTGGCCTATATGACTTATTTTAAATGAACATATTAAACTTAAATTAAACTAATTAAAATAAACATATTACATATTAAAGTAAATATAACAAAATATTATACATATTATTATATAAATATATATATAGAATTACATACATTATTTTATATAAATAAACACTTTACAATAAGGTTTCATTAGTTAACATCAGTTAACTACATTAGTTAGCATGGACTAACAATGAACAATACTTCTACACCATCTATTAATCTTATTAATGTTAATTAATTTACTAATACATAATTAAAATCAAAAGTATACTTGTTAACATTAGTTAATGCACTGTGAACTAACATGAACATGCAATGAACAACGTTATATTAACTCTTATTGTTAGTTTGTGTTAGTTAATACATTAACTAATGTTAACAAATGAGGCCTTATTATAAAGTGTTATCAAATGAATTATATACATTAATTGTTATGTTTATTTTTAAATAGAATATTCAATTATATTAATATTTTGGTTAATATATTGCTACAAACAGGCTTGACACGGAGAACAGATGGTAAGTAAACAAAGTCTTTATTGAGCAACCAGAGGCAAACGGGGCAGGTAAGTGAACGGAAGATGTTAGCAGAACAATGTAGCAGATAACTGGATGATACTGTACTCTTGTCTTGCAGATGGCGAAGGGAAACTCAAACAGAGGAGACACAGGAGACACGGAGACTAGGAGACTGGACGCGGAGAACACTGGAGACTTGGAGGAATGAGGAGAAGGCAGGTAAGTATCACAGGGGAGTCCTTGAGGTAAGCAGTAGCGGTGCTATGTGCAAACGAGACCGGACAGTGACTGAATGAATGCATGGGCTTAAGTGCTGGTGGTGATTGCCGGTGATGATGACGTGCAGGTGTGTGTGATCAGTATTCCGGTGATGGAGTGCGCTGTGATTGGGAGAGGGTGGAGCCTAGCGTGCTTGTAACATTACCCCCCCCTCCACGGCCCGCTCCTGAGGGCCGAGGACCCAGACGTCGTGGTGGGCGTCCTCTTCCTCGTGGTGCTGGTCTGTCAAGATGAGAGGCATGGAAAGTGTCAAGCAGGTTCGGATCTAAAATGTTGTTTCTGGGTACCCATGAGCCTTCTTCAGGACCATAGCCTTCCCAGTCCACCAGATATTCTAGCAGACCACCACGACGCCAGGAGTCCAGGATCTCCTTGACCTCGTAGGCTGCACCGTCTTCCAGGATGATTGGAAGGGGGGGTTCCGAGGTATCGCCAGGCTCTGTGGAGACATGAACAGAAGGATGGTGAGGTTTCAGGAGTGACACATGGAATGTGGGATGAATACGAAACTGAGGTGGGAGCAGGAGCTTGTATGTGACAGGATTGATCCGTTGAATGATGGGGAAGGGGCCAATGAACCTGGGACTCAACTTCCGGCATGGCAGACGCAGCCTGATGCCTCGTGTTGACAGCCAGACCTTCTGCCCAGGTTGGTAGGATGGAGTCTTGGAGCGGCGAAGGTCTGCTGTCATTCTGCGTCTGCGAAGAGCCTGTTGGAGTTGATGGTGTGCCGAGTCCCAGACCCTCTCACTCTCCCGGAACCAGTAGTCTACTGCAGGGACATCAGAGACATCAGAGGGATCCCCAGACCAGGGGAACAGAGGGGGTTGGTAACCGAGTACGCACTGAAAGGGAGTGAGTCCGGTGGAAGGTTAACGTAACGAGTTCTGGGCGTACTCGGCCCAACCCAGGAACTGGTTCCCGGAGTCCTGGTGGCCATGACAGAAGGTACGGAGGAAGCGGCCGATCTACTGGATCTTGCGTTCCGTCTGCCCATTCGACTGGGGATGGTAACCTGAGGAGAGGCTGATGGTCACACCTAGGAGAGTGAAGAAAGCTTTCCATACCCTTGAAATGAACTGCGGACCTCTGTCAGATACAATGTCTTCAGGAATGCTGTAATAACGGAATATATGGTTAAACATCAACTCAGCAGGTTCCATCGCAGTGGGTAAACATCTCAGAGGGAGCAGACGGCAGGACTTGGAGAATCGGTCTACTACCACTAGGATGCAGGTACAATTGTCGGAGACAGGGAGGTCGGTAATGAAATCCACTCCTAGGTGTGACCAGGGACGGTTAGGAATGGGCAAAGGATGGAGCTTGCCGGCGGGAAGATGACGAGGGCTCTTGGAAAGGGCACATTCCTGGCATCCCTGCATGTACCTTCTGCAAGCCAGGTGGGCATCCCGACGGAACGTTGGTGGAGGCATTGGAGGAGGGCAGAGTCTCTTCTGACCAAACGAACAGTTTACCAGGCAAGATGGGCTCGGAGTCCTCTATCTTTTCCTCGGGACTGTAAATGCGGGAAAGGGCATCCGCTTTGACGTTCTTGGGACCTGGTCGGTAGGAAATCATGAAATTGAACCGGGTGAAGAATAATGCCCATCGTGCCTGGCGGGGGTTCAATCTCTTAGCATCTCGAAGATATTCTAGATTCTTGTGGTCCGTTAAGACGAGGAAGGGATGTTGAGCGCCCTCTAACCAATGCCTCCATTCTTCAAGGGCGAGCTTGATAGCCAGGAGTTCCCTGTTCCCAATGTCGTAGTTGACTTCCGCCGGGCTGAGCTTGCGGGATTAGAAGGCACATGGGTGGAGTCTACTGGGGTTCCCCTGCTGCTGTGACAAGACCGCTCCCACTCCGGTGGTCGAGGCGTCCACCTCCACGACGAAGGGCAGATCCGGATTGGGATGGACAAGGAGGGGAGCGGTGGTGAAGGCGGTCTTGAGGGCTTCAAAAGCTTCCGTGGCAGCTGGTGACCAGGACAGAGACTTGGGCTTGTGACGTAGGAGAGTTGTGAGTGGGCTGGAGAGTGAACTGTAACCTCGGATGAACCGGCGATAGAAGTTGGCAAAGCCTAAAAACCTTTGGAGCTCTTTGATGGAAGTGGGAATGGGCCAGGACCGGATGGCGTTTACCTTCCCCTCGTCCATCTGGGTGCCACTGCGGTCGATGTTGTATCCAAGGAACTGCACTGAGGACTGATGGAAGGAACATTTCTCGGCTTTCAGGAACAGATGGAACTTCCTCAGGCGTTTCAGGACCTCCGCAACGTGGTGGCAATGTTCGGCCAGGCTCCGGGAGTAGATCAGGATGTCATCAATGTAGACTAGCACGAATCTGTGAAGAAACTCCCGGAGCACCTCATGGATGAAGTCCTGGAATACGGAGGGGGCGTTGGCCAATCCATATGGCATTACAAGATACTCGTAGTGGCCAGTAGGGGTCACAAAGGTGGTCTTCCATTCGTCCCCCTCACGTATCCGGATGAGGTTATACGCGCTGCGGAGGTCCAACTTGGTAAACACAGTGGCACCACGGAGATGTTCCAGCGCAGCGGGGACGAGAGGAAGGGGATAGCGGAACTTGACAGTTATTTTATTAAGGGAACGGTAATCGATGCAGGGCCTCAAGCCTCCATCCTTTTTGGCCACGAAGAAGAAGCTTGAGGCAGCAGGGGAAGTAGACGGTTTTATAACCTTGCTCCAGGGCCTCCTTGATGTAATCTTCCATGGCCTTCTCCTCCGGAAGTGACAGAGGGTAGATCTTACCGTGGGGCACTGGCTCACCCGGAAGGAGGTCGATGGCACAGTCCCATGGCCGGTGTGGAGGCAGCTTGGAGGCTCGTTTGGGGCAGAACACGTCGCTGAAGGGGGAACCTCCACGGAGAGTTTCTCTACAGTACTTTCTATGGACGTGGCACAGACAGACAGGTCTTGGGAACACGGAGGAACAGGAAGAGCAGAGAAACAATGTGGGAAACAGCTGTCGCCCCACTTCAGGACCTCTCCCGTCTTCCACGAGACGATGGGGTTGTGCTGCTCCAACCATGGGCGCCCTAAAATGATGTCAGCGGTGGATTCCTCCAGAACCAGCAGATGTTGATGTTCCACATGAAGGAGACCCACTTGGATGAGAACAGGACCCACCGAGGAGTGGACTTGACGACGACTTAGAGGTCTTCCGATTATGGAGTGGATTTGGTAGACTGACGGAGTGGTTGACGTCCGGAGCTTGAGCTGGCGGCAGAGGGTGCCCGAGATGAAATTACCGGCTGACTCAGAGTCGAGGAGAGCATTGACTAGAAGAGAAACACCGGCAGCAGTAAGGTTTATTATTGTGGTGAGTGGTTGCATTTTATTCAGAGAAGGGATAATGGCACTCACCATAGGACGAGGAGGACGAATGGGGCATTCAGTAATGAAATGCCCTGCAGATCCACAATATAAACATAAGTTCAGGGTCAGCCGCCTCTGCCGCTCAGCCATCGTCAACCGAGAATTCTCCATTTGCATGGGTTTGTGGCTCGATACATGACTGCATACGAGTGGTGAAACGGATGGACAGCTGGATAAAACGTTCGAGCCCGATGGTATCCTCGTATGCAGCGAGATGCAACCGCACTCAGGGATCCAAACCCTGTCAGTAAGTCGTCAGCAGGGACCGTTCGTTCCATCCACTGGCAGCAGCGAGAGTTCTAAATTGAAGGGCATACTCATTTACAGACTTCGTTCCCTGTTTAAGGTGGTACAGTTGCTCACCGATAGCTGAATCCCATGTCGGCTTTCCGAAAACCTCCTTGAAGTGAGAAGTGAAACTGGAGAGAGACTGAGTAATCGGGTTGCCCTGGGACCAGAGAGTCTCTGCCCAACGAAGTGCTTGGCCTGTTAACTGGGAGATAATGAATGCTAGTTGTTTCCAGAAGTGCTCGCTGGTGAAGGTGAAGGTGCAGGTGCAGGCAGATTTGTGGTGAAAGCTCGTCGAAGTGCATCGACGAGCTTCTGGAAGGGATCCGGAGTGCTCATCTGGTGCTCTGCGGTGTTGGTCCGGTCTTCTGTTACAAACAGGCTTGACAGGGAGAACAGATGGTAAGTAAACAAAGTCTTTATTGAGCAACCAGAGGCAAACGGGGCAGGTAAGTGAACGGAAGATGTTAGCAGAACAATGTAGCAGATAACTGGATGATGTCTTGCAGATGGCGAAGGGAAACTCAAACGGAGGAGACACGGAGACTAGGAGACTGGACGCGGAGAACACTGGAGACTTGGAGGAACGAGGAGAAGGCAGGTAAGTATCACAGGGGAGTCCTTGAGGTAAGCAGTAGCGGTGCTATGTGCAAACGAGACCGGACAGTGACTGAATGAATGCATGGGCTTAAGTGCTGGTGGTGATTGCCGGTGATGATGACATGCAGGTGTGTGTGATCAGTATTCCGGTGATGGAGTGCGCTGTGATTGGGAGAGGGTGGAGCCTGGAGTGCTTGTAACATATATCACTTTATACATATTTTTATAGAGAAGTAATTCAAAGATTCAGCAATTTTTTTTAATCTGCTTGGCATTATTTCTTCTAAGCTTTAAAAGACATTTGCCATGATTCTATAGAACTTCTTTAGCTGATTATACAGTTTGATATACTTAACTGGCATATCACTCACTAACACTGACGATTCATTATATACTTTCATTACCTAGCAATGCCAACAGGCCCATCACAGTCAGGACCGGTTTCCGCAGTAACTGCACGTGTGGCGGGTTTGTGTTGTTGATCTGGAATCGAGCGGTGAGCGTGCGCTGGGTAAATGGGTGTGGATGGTAACTAAGGAAAGCATTGTCATTGCTAAGCAGCGTGTAGTTGATGGTACTGTTCTGGTCAGCGATGAGCAGGTTCTGATGCTGTGAGATGACCTACAACACACCAGAGGCATGACTGGAGACTGTAATACTGTACCAAATATACCTGACTCACTAAATTAACAAGCTTTAATGAATCACTAAGGAATGCAATTCATTTAAGAAATAAAAAATAAAGACCCCATTAGAAAAAAAATATTTTGTGTCTTTAAGTTTGAGGTAGTGCTGCACAATTTGGTGGAAAAAGTCTCATTGTGATTTTTCTGAAAAAAATTATTCTGAATAAAAATAATATATAAATATATAGTACCTTTTTTATGTTTTTGAAACAAAAAGACAGTAAAACTGTGAAATATTATTACAATTTAAATTAATTGGTTTCTGTTGTAATATATGTTAAAATGTAATTTATTCCTGTGATCAAAGCTGAATTTTCAGCATCATTACTCCAGTCTTCAGTGTCACATGATCCTTCAGAAATCATTCTAATATGCTGATTTGCTGCTAAAGAAACATTTCTTATTATTATTGTTAAACACAGTTGTGCTGCTTAATATTTTTGTGGAAACTGTTTTTTTCAGGATTCATTGATGAATACTTTGAGGTCATAGCTACTGCCAACTTAAAATTTTCATTTGTCCAGCTCCAACTTTCTGTTTTAATAGGAAATACATCCGCTGAGGAAAGACTATTTTATTTGTCAAACCATTTAAAGGTGTTTTTGCTATTAAAGGGGTCATTGGATGCAAAATTCACTTTTACATGGTGTTTGCATATAAATGTGTCTTTGCAGTGTGTGGACACAACCACCCTACAATGATAAAAATCCATTCACTCCTATTTTTTAATCCTCAAAAAGCCTAACACTCTCAATAATCAAGCCGTTTTAATTTTCTGAGCAATATAACGTCCGCCCACGACTGCTGACGGACTGTCCCATATTAACATACACTCACCTAAAGGATTATTAGGAACACCTGTTCAATTTCTCATTAATGCAATTATCTAATCAACCAATCACATGGCAGTTGCTTCAATGCATTTAGGGGTGTGGTCCTGGTCAAGACAATCTCCTGAACTCCAAACTGAATGTCAGAATGGGAAAGAAAGGTGATTTAAGCAATTTTGAGTGTGGCATGGTTGTTGGTGCCAGACGGGCCGGTCTGAGTATTTCACAATCTGCTCAATTACTGGGATTTTCACGCACAACCATTTCTAGAGTTTACAAAGAATGGTGTGAAAAGGGAAAAACATCCAGTATGCGGCAGTCCTGTGGGCGAAAATGCCTTGTTGATGCTAGAGGTCAGAGGAGAATGGGCCGACTGATTCAAGCTGATAGAAGAGCAACTTTGACTGAAATAACCACTCGTTACAACCGAGGTATGCAGCAAAGCATTTGTGAAGCCACAACACGCACAACCTTGAGGCGGATGGGCTACAACAGCAGAAGACCCCACCGGGTACCACTCATCTCCACTACAAATAGGAAAAAGAGGCTACAATTTGCACGAGCTCACCAAAATTGGACAGTTGAAGACTGGAAAAATGTTGCCTGGTCTGATGAGTCTCGATTTCTGTTGAGACATTCAGATGGTAGAGTCAGAATTTGGCGTAAACAGAATGAGAACATGGATCAATCATGCCTTGTTACCACTGTGCAGGCTGGTGGTGGTGGTGGTGTAATGGTGTGGGGGATGTTTTCTTGGCACACTTTAGGCCCCTTAGTGCCAATTGGGCATCGTTTAAATGCCACGGCCTACCTGAGCATTGTTTCTGACCATGTCCATCCCTTTATGACCACCATGTACCCATCCTCTGATGGCTACTTCCAGCAGGATAATGCACCATGTCACAAAGCTCGAATCATTTCAAATTGGTTTCTTGAACATGACAATGAGTTCACTGTACTAAAATGGCCCCCACAGTTACCAGATCTCAACCCAATAGAGCATCTTTGGGATGTGGTGGAACGGGAGCTTCGTGCCCTGGATGTGCATCCCACAAATCTCCATCAACTGCAAGATGCTATCCTATCAGTATGGGCCAACATTTCTAAAGAATGCTTTCAGCACCTTGTTGAATCAATGCCACGTAGAATTAAGGCAGTTCTGAAGGCGAAAGGGGGTCAAACACAGTAAAAGTATGGTGTTCCTAATAATCCGTTAGGTGAGTGTATATCCACCCTCAGCCAGTTGTACACTGTCCGCCAAGGCAGCACTTCACGTTTCTACACGCCCCATGGAAGAGAGGGGTGGGGCGAGCAGTATCTCATTATCATTTAAAGAGACATGCACCAAAACGGGTCGCTGTGAACAGAGCTGTTTTTGAGGAGGTAAAAAGGGTGTTGTTTTACACAAATATTGAGGAATTTTAACCAAAGTATGTTACAGACTTTACATGAAGACCCTAAAGAATCATACCAACTTGTGGAAAATGGGCATCCGATGACCCCTTTAAAGGGATAGTTCACCCAAAAATGAAAATTCTGTCATCATTTACTCACCTTCCAGTTGTTCCAAACCTGTATGAGTTTCTTTGTTCTGCTGAACACAAAGGAAGATATTTTGAAGAAACTTTGTAACCAGGCCGCTTTGAGGCACCATTGACAAAAATACTATGGAAGTCAATGGTGCCTCAAAAGTTTCCCACATTCTTCAAAATATCTTCCTTTGTGTTCAACAGAACAAAGACTTTCATACAGGTTTGGAACAACCTGAGGGTGAATAAATGATGACAGAATTTAGATTTTTGGGTGATCCCTTTAAGGAATTGGCTCAGGACAATATGATTGGCTGAATGCAATTCTGATCCAGGACCAACAAAGGATGTTGAATGAGGAATATGTCCTTCATGTAAATCACATTTAGATATGTCCAACTGACAAAGCTGGTGAAATGAGATATTAGAGTGAGAACAGAGAAGCACGGCACTCTCGTTTACCTTAACCACCATGGCTGCATAGGTGACATCCGCTCTCCAGGTGAGCGGTTTGTTCCAGCCAACCAGCGGATCAGCCTCGTCATTGTAGATCGGCACAGAACCAAACTGTGGAAACCTTTGCTGGATCTCGCGCACAGTGGCCACTTCCTGCTGCAGGATGGGTAACGAGCTTCCACCTCCCTGAAAAACAAAGATATACATACAACAATAATCAAAAATCGAATTACTTTAATTTGATTTTATGCAGTACAGATTAAAGTCGACATGTAAAACTTTCTCTACACATTTTACTTCGGTTCTGGTATGTAATGTGATATTCAACAAGGACAAATGTAGGTCAGGACTTGATTTCACATGGTATATTTGCATTTTATTATCACTTATTACACAGCTCTCTGAAATGCTTGATTCTGATTGGTCAGTCATGTCTGCATCATTATTTATGTGGTGAAAAGCTGTTTAATAAGTGTACAACTGTACATTATTCCTTAAATGTCCATCTTAATTGAACTTTCATCTAGAAATCAATATTTCTTGTCTAATTATTTATTTATGTGGCAAGCAGCAGTGTAATGCGCGCATCAGGGTCTTGCTGTCAGAGTTTATTTTGCAGCTAAATGTACATTATCCCTTACTTATCATCAACTTTCATGTACCTTCTTGTGTAGTGCGATGTAGTCTAGCCGTACGCCGGTCTCTCCAGTAAAGTAGTTTGTGCCGTTGAAACAGTGCTGCAGCATCTCCCAGCAGTACGGCGAGTGGGGCAGAGAATGACAGGAGTCTCCCGGACCCCCGAACTTCAAGACTGGACTCGCTGCACGAAGGCCCTCAGAGCAGGCATCATAATAGTTTAGAAACCCTGGAGGAGTGGAGCAGGAAAAATTCACTGTCACCACAATGAGGCGGGTAGATTGCCCTCAGCAGAACCACTAATTCTTCTATATGGTAGCATTAAATTAAAACTTGTCAGACACTTTTTTTGTTTTTATCCACACCACAAAGGCACATAATTTCTGTGCTCAAGAACACCATGTGCAGAAATACAACACAAAAACATGCCATCTCACAGACGCTGCTACATAAATCCAGAGTGGACTTATATTGTAGCATTTGCACAGATGGACAAGCAGTTATTAAAACAGGTTGTGTGGTTGTATTTATCCAATCAATGTTATTTACCTCATAAATATGCAAATCAATCTATCTAAGAAGATATTTTGAAGAATGCTGGTAACCAGACAGTTGACGGTAGCCACTGACTTCCATAGTATTTTTTTCCTACTATGAAAGTCAATGGCTACCGTCAACTGTTTGATTACCAATATCAATTACCAATATCAATATCAATTTTGTGTTCAACAGAAGAAAGAAACTCATACAGATTTAGAACAACTTGAGGGTAAGTAAATGATGAAAACACTTTCATTTTTGGGTAAACTATACCTTTAAGGCTGCTCAATGAGCTCACTTTAAATAGAAATTTTTATTTTAACACTTCTGCAAAACTTATACATATACAAATTTCCCCAAAATACAGACATAAACATAGACCCTGGTTCAGTTTGGTGAAAATTACATATGTCTATTTCAACATCTCCCCTCTACATGGCACAATAAAATTGTTGATTACCAGTTAACATATGAACATTAAAAATATAGCTGCAATTACAGGGCCTGAGGTTATGGTACCCGCAAGACACGGTCCCAACGGGTCTTGAGACGCTTTTAAAAGTTGGGCAACTTGCACTATTATTAACTTGACATGGAGTCTTAAAAATGCAGCACTCATTGCGGGATGTTTAAAGAACAGAGCAAGAGATGCAATGCAACGTGCATGCCTGTCAGAAGACTAATCATATTAAATGCTGCTAAAACTAAACTAAAATAAAAATACAAGGGGAAAAAATCTAGGAATCTAGATTTTAAGAATCTAAGAACATTTTGTTTCTAGCCCATTTGGATCAAAACTTATAAGCAGAAAAGTCAAACTTGCTGCAAGAGCAGCTTTGAGTTTCTGGTGGTTCTAGATGGTTGAGACCACTACTTAAAATCACTTCCAATTGGTTGAGACAGATAGACAGTGTTTCGGCTCAGACAACAAAAAATATATATAAGACTGTACCTTGGATTGACACAGTGATGTTGTCAAAGTCGTGGTTGTTCGGCTCATTCCACGTCTCAAAGTTCCACTGAGAGACAAAGCTGAGGCCGTATTTCCCTACAGGAACAAACACAGTCAGACCTTTTGGAGCTTTGTGGTAAAATATCTGGGATAGTAAACAAAAGGTTCAAACTGCACAACAAGTGCTTCATGATCTATCATCACCATCTAAGACATTATGACTTCACTCTCATACTCACATATGTATCTTTTGGTGATCAAATAGACCAAATTTCTCCATTCAGTAACTTGACTTTTGTCTTCAAAGTTGCTGAAGGTGTTGGACACACTGCCCATCAGTTCAAACCCTTTAAAAAGAAGCCATTCTCTTTGATACAATGCAAAGTTGTGTTAAGTTAACCCTAGTGGCAGCAGCCTAATCCTACATTATGCAAGCAATGGGATTTTATGGGATGTTTGAAATCTTAGTCCTGCTCAGCCAAGAAATAATGTAGTACTTAGATCAGGACAGTAAAGCCAGTAGAAGATGAATACTTCCTGATCTGAGCCTGCTCGCCCCGTTTCACCAACTTGTGCTCCGTATGTGTCTGTTGGATTACATACCCGGCTGCAGGCCATTCTGCCAGAGAAGGTCAATTAGCTGGTCTAAGTGAGTGAAGTTGTAGTGATATTCTCCACTGTTAACTCTACACAAACATCAGAGATAAAAAAATATTAGTAATACAGTAAATTACAACCATATAGTTTATATGGAGCTGCATGGAGAATATACACCAATCAGGCATAACATTATGACTAATATTGTGACCTAATATTGTGTTGGTCCCCCTTTTGCTGCCAAAACAGCCCTGACCCGTCGAGGCATGGACTCCACTAGACTCCTGAAGGTGTGCTGTGGTATCTGGCACCAAGATGTTAGCAGCAGATCCTTTAAGTGCTGTAAGTTGCGAGGTGGGGCCTCCATGGATCGGACTTGTTTGTTCAGAACATCCCACAGATGCTCGATTGGATTGAGATCTGGGGAATTTGGAGGCCAAGTCAACACCTCAAACCCGTTCTTGTGCTCCTCAAACCATTCCTGAACCATTTTTCCTTTGTGGCAGGGCGCAACAAACTGCGATGCACTGTGTATTCTGACACCTTTCTATCAGAACCAGCATTAACTTCTTGAGCAATTTGAGCTATAGTAGCTCGTCTGTTTGATCGGACCACACGGGCCAGCCTTCGCTCCCAACGTGCATCAATGAGCCTTGGCCGGCCATGACCCTGTCGCCGGTTCACCACTGTTCCTTCCTTGGACCACTTTTGATAGATACTGACCACTGCAGACCAGGAACACCCCACAAGAGCTGCAGTTTTGGAGATGCTCTGACCCAGTCGTCTAGCCATCACAATTTGGCCCTTGTCAAACTCGCTCAAATCCTTATGCTTGCCCATTTTTCCTGCTTCTAACACATCAACTTTGAGGACAAAATGTTCACTTGCTGCCTAATATATCCCACCCACTAACAGGTGAAGATGAAGAGAAAATCAGTGTTATTCACTTTACCTGTCATAATGTTATGCCTGATCGGTGTAAATAATGCATTTAAAGATTATTTGTTGATGCACAAACATAAAATCAGTATGTCAAAAGCAGATTCTAAGAGAGAAAAGAGATTATATGAGACATTTACAATTTATGCATATGATACAATGTACATCACCCACTGAAAACTAAGGAAATCTTGGTTACATTTTTCAATAAGGTTTCATTTGTTAACATTAATTAATATATTAGTTAACATTAACTAACAATGAACAATACTTCTAAAGCATTTATTAATCTTAGTCAATAATAATTTCTATATTTACTAATACATTTTTAAAGTCTAAATTTGTGTTTGCACTGGAAACTAACATGAACAAACAATGACCAGTTAGATTTTTACTAACGTTAAAAAAGATGCTTTAAAAAATATTGCTCATTTTTAGTTCATGTTAGCTAATGCATTAACAAATGTTAACAAACATTGTAAAGTTGTAAACCGAAATCTTTAACAAACGATAAATGCTTGATAACATAAATATTGCAACTTAAACAGTAACTGTAAATCATTAGAATTTTCTCTTAATACTTTTGAATTTAAATTTGACCAAGATGTTTATAGACAAAAAAATATATTTTGCTTACTTGCGAGGTTACACCACAATCACAGATTTTTAATAAGAGAGAGATGCATATTACATGTTAATAATCAAATCAAATCAAATCACCTTTATTTATATAGCGCTTTTTACAATGGCAATTGTTTCAAAGCAGCTTCACAGTGGTAACAGGAAAATAATGCAACGGAATTTGATTCGGCTGTACAGCCGCTCTGGTGAAAACGGTGATGTCATCCAGCTCATTTCAATTATCATATAGTGTCAATGCGGGCGGATCAGTAATATAATTGAAATTTAGGTGTCCCCAACTGAGCAAGCCAAAAGCCAAAGGCGACGGTGGCAAGGAACCAAAACTCCTTCAGGGCCAGAATGGAGAAAAAAAACCTTGGGAGAAACCAGGCTCAGTCGGGGTGCCAGTTCTCCTCTGGCCGACGAACAAATAGTGTATGATTATGATTCTGGCAACATTACAGGTCAGAAGTCATATTAGATAAATAGATATTCGTAGGATTATTCGAAAGATTGGAGTTGTCACGCCGGGGACGGGTTTAATTAGGATGTCGTGTCGATGCGGCATTTACAGGGGGGAGTTTAATTGACACTATTGTCTCTACAGACACTTCAGGGATATGGTCGTCATGTCCAGGCTAAGGTCCACCATCTGGTCTGGATACGGCCCGGATCCGGCCGACTGCAGTAAACCTCGGGATAAACAGAAAGACTAACATTAGCGTAGATGCCATTCTTCTTATGATGTAACGAGTACATCAGATGTTATGGGAAGTGTTCCCGGTTCCGGCTGACCTAGTTAAAGCAGCCTAAAACAATCATTTAACTGATTTGAATAACAGAAATTAAAAATGTTTTATGTGTATGCCATAGTAAAGAGATGTGTTTTTAGTCTAGATTTAAACTGACAGAGTGTGTCTGCTTCCCGAACAATACTAGGAAGACTGTTCCAGAGTTTAGGTGCTAAATAGGAAAAGGACCGACCGCCTGCAGTTGATTTTGATATTCTAGGTATTATCAACTGGCCAGAATTTTGAGACCGCAATAAACGTGATGGAGTATAATGCGTTAAGAGCTCGCTCAAGTACTGGGGCGCTAAACCATTTAGTGCTTTGTAAGTAATCAGCAAGATTTTAAAATGTATACGATGTTTAATAGGGAGCCAATGCAGTGTTGAAAGAACCGGGCTAATATGGTCATACTTCCTGGTTCTAGTAAGAACTCTAGCTGCTGCGTTTTGGACAAGCTGCAGTTTATTTATTAAGCGAGCAGGGCAACCACCCAGTAGAGCATTACAATAATCTAGCCTTGAGGTCATGAACGCATGAACTAACTGTTCAGCATTTTGCATTGAAAGCATGCGCCGTAATTTAGATATATTTTTAAGATGGTAGAATGCAGTTTTACAGATGCTAGAAACGTGGCTTTCAAATGAGAGATTGGTATCAAAGAGCACACCCAGGTTCCTAACTGACGACGAGGACTTGACAGAGCAGCCATCGAGTGTTAGACAGTATTCTAGGTTACTACTTGTGGAGTTTTTTTGTCCAATGATTAAAAATTCAGTTTTTTCTGAATTAAGTTGCAGGAAATTACTAGTCATCCAATTTTTAATATCAGCTATGCATTCTGTTAATCTTGTGAATTGGTAAGTCTTAATATCAATCTTAATATTTGTATATTTACACACACAAAGTATGTTATATATGAAAATATTTCACATTAACCAGACAGAAGACGAGAAAGTCTCACTCTGGGAATATGGAGTAACTGACCGTGCAGACACCAGTTCCAGCATCCAGTGTATCCGCACCTGCTGGATTCCTCTGTGCGGCACAGAGCCGATCAACGCCAGATTCATCTGCTGGTCTGGACTGAGATCATACAGGTGTGCATCAGTGTGCGGCTGTGGAGGGCTGCAAAAACAGGAGACAAAGGTGTACATTGTGCTTATTCTTATTTATTCACTAAAACAATTCCATAGAGAATGTTTTCCTGGAAATGCTGGGGTTATCACACTTTATTTATTCATTCATTCATTCTTCATTTATTAATTAAATAAGGTAGCAGTTCAGGCATGCACCATACATACTACTACTACTACAATAGTTTACTACTACTTCTTTACTTTTGAGTATAATGTAAACACTGTGATATATGAATATGTAATCATAATCATGCAGTGTTATGGTTTCCCTTAAAGTGTCAGTACCATTATGAAAAGTAATTATATCAGAATTCAATACTATTAAAATAATGGTAATTCATATACCATGTTATTTAAATGGCACTCCAATGTCCAATGTACTTTTTGCCGTGATATAATTTGATACTCGCTGTACCATGGTATTAATAGTAAAGTTTAAGTGTACAACATTACAGTTTTCTCCTACCAGAATCCAGTGCTTCTCCAAAAGTGCTTCAAGTTTCGTAGTGGCTTGTCAACATTCACTTGTACCTCCACAGATGAAGATATAACAGACTGCAGCTGTTTTATCATCAGGACTGATATAAACACTGTCCATGTGAACGAACTGTGTTTACATCCATGCATGTTGCTGACGTCACTTACACGTTCACTGTACGTGTTACAGTTTCACTTAACAACTTCATAGATATATTATCTCATGTTTAAATGTTCAGAAATCGTATTCGGTGACGTTAAAATATATTTCCCCCAACTTCTGTTCTCATAAAATGTACGAGCTCTTTAGAAAAGTTGTTGCACTGACGTCATTGACATGCGACTTGTGTTTTTAACAGCTGAATGTCGCGGCCTGCTGGTCTAAATGTGAAATGGCTTAAGGGCAATGAAAAACACCTTTTTCATATTACACTGCATTTTTATAGGCCTACATATAGTACAGTACAATATAATGTAGTCACAATATAGTAGCCCAACCAATATACACACTCATGCTAATGTTCAGATGTCCGTGAGTCCTAATGTAAAACTCTTTCAAGGTTGTTAAACAAACTTTTATTTTATTTTATCAGTCTTTTTTGTTTGTTTTTTAAAGCATCTGAAGCAAAATGACTTTTAGGATAATTGAAAAGATGTGGAAGACTTTTTCAGGTCCTTTTTTTATTTTGATCAATAACAGGCAAGGCTGAAATATTGATAGTCTATAGTACATTTAATACATTTATAGAATATATCTATATGAATAATATTTCTATATGCATAATATAGAAAGAAAAGAAAATCATATGAGATGGATGAAAATAAAGGAACAAAAAAGCATAACAACATATAAAGTTGCATTCCAAAAGAATTATAATAAAAGTAAAATAAGACATGACAATGTTTTACAGATTGCAACTACTATACAGCTAAAGCAGAATGTATAAGATGAGATCAAACAATAAAAAAAGTCCCATCCTTTTGTTTTAACTCTTTTCATCTAAGTCCCTCGTCCATCTGCTTGGTGGTGTCTCATATAGGTTACAGTCTGACTTAAAATTACCCCTGTGTAGTAACTGTCTGCCCACGCTCCCTGAATATGATGGGGGGTGATATTGCGACACTGGGCATGCCATAGTTAAAATAGGGATTGGGAGGATACATATGTGGATAAAAAGGGTATGGACCAAATCTTTGAGGACCCAGGAGAGGATTTCCAGGCTGAAAGTATGGGTTAGCCTGTGAGTCGAGGAAAGCAGAGCTCTGGAAAGGACCGATCATGTGTGGATGTGCATGAGAGTGAGAGGGAATGCTGACTGGCATTACTACGGCATTCTGAGGCAGAATGGAGCTGTACGGAGCCGGAAGTGCCACAACCTGAGCAGGACTTTGCATAGCAGGCATTGACTCTGGATTGGCCAGCACTAGCTGCTGTACGGGTGCTTGTTTGGGAGGTTCTGCTGCTGTTGCCCTGTCCTGCTGGGGAAGGCCGGAGATGAAAAGGTTAATATGTGGCACAGAAGGGTGCTGTGCTGGTTTAGGGTCTACAGGAGGGCCAACGGGAACAGTAGATAGTGGATTGAGGATGTATGCTGTCTGGACCTGCGGAGAAGGTTCTTGTAGCTGAAGACCTGCTGGTTTTGGGGTTGGATCAGCAATGGGGGGTTTATTGACATTCACCAGAGTGTCCCTCATCTGAGTAATCAAGGTTTGAAGCCCCTAAAGTGGGTAAAAGCAATATATTATTATGCTATTTATGCCATAGCATCAGAATGCCTTAAAGGAATAGTTCACCCAAAAATGAAAATCTGTCATTAATTACTCACCCTCATGTCGTTCCAAACCCGTAAGATTTTCGTTCATCTTTGGAACACAAATGAAGATCTTTTTGATGAAATCTGAGAGCTTTCTGTCCCTTCATTGACAGCTACACAACTACCACTTTGACACTTCAAAATGTTCATTAAGAGATCATGAAAATAATCCATATGATTAGGTTTAGTCCAAATTTTCTGAAGAGACTCAATCGCTTTATATGATGAACAGATTGAATTTAGGCTTTTATTCTCATTTAAACATTGATCAACTCACACATCAGATGTGGTAAACGGAAGCATGTTCGCTTCACATGCGAGAACCAATGAGGTTCATTCTCATGTGTCAAGCAGGTTAGGTTGAGCTTGTTTATGTTCGCTGATCAATGTTTAAATGTGAATAAAAGCCTAAATTAAATCTGTTCATTAAATAAAGTGATCGAGTCTCTTCAGAAAATTTGGACTAAACCGCTCAATTCATATGGATTCATTTTACGACCTCTTTATGAACTTTTTGGAGGGACAGAAAGCTCTCAGATTTCATCAAAAAGATCTTCATTTGTGTTCTGAAGATGAACGAAAGTCTTACGGGTTCGGAACCAACATGAGGGTGACTAATTAATGACAGAATTTTCATTTTTGGGTGAACCATCACTTTAACAATGGCTTAGCAAAAACTGGTAAAGCTGTCAGGTTTAGCATGGGAAAGCACATTTTCTTCAGAAAAGTCTAGTTTTCATTATTAAGTTTAACGCACAAAATGCAGTGAATTTAGTCTAGTCTAGTTTAATTAAATTAATGGCAAAATAAATCCTCACCTCCTCTTCACTCGCAGATCTGGCTTCTATGTCATGATGCTGATCCACCTGTGAGACAAAAACACACTCTTTAAAAAAAACACCAGGCTTTCGTACATGCTGAATATGAAATGATTGAAATATGCACTTACTGGTGCAGCAGTTATCAAGAATAAGTTGCTTATTATCAACACTACTGTCTTCATGCTTCCAATATATCTGCAATTATATTATCATGTTATATAAAAAGCCTCTATAAATGCACAGGTGCTGTGAAACAAACAAATAAAAGCATAACATTTGCATTAACATTTTATGTTTTTTGTATTGATTGATTGATTGAAAGCAAACATCTGATGATCAGCACTATTGTCTTCATGCTTTCAATATAGTATCTGCAATAGTATTATAATATTATGCATATAAAAAACCTTAAAGTGCTGTTAAACAAACAAATAAAAGCATCAGATTTGCATTAACAGTTTATGTCCTACGAAACCAGCTTGCGTAACTTAATTTTCCCCCCAGTATACCTGCAATAATAGAATAATATAAACACATAGGTTCTGTTAAACAAATAAAAGTATCGCATTTGAATTTATGTCCAACACAACCTGCTAATAAAACTCTTACCTTATGTGAACACTTGAGTTCCCTCAGATTGGAGTATTAATGGTGTTGAAGATGCTTTTAAGGCCTCTTAGTTTTGTAGGAATTGGGATTCATCCAATCAGCGATGCTGTTTTCCTAATTTCCCCCAAAATTGCAGAATGTCTCAATATTAAACACCATTACCGCTAAAAACTCCTATACCATATAATTAAGGTTATTGGTTTTCAAATGTGTTTTAAAACCATTATTATGATGCAATGTTTGTAGTGCAACATGTCTCTCTCTTTTAAACATGCATATTGCATCGACTACCTGAAAACGAATGTTACAGCAGGGGTCTTCTTTTATTTTAATTTTAGAAAAACTTAAAAAAGCATTAAACAAAAATAAAATACAGTCAACTTCAACCAAAGCTGAAGAAGTTGTTTCATTGTCCCTTGAAATGTAAGAAGCAAAATCAAAATGCACAAGTATATGATTCTTTGCTATTTATAAGAAGTATACATACATGAATTTGATTCTTATGCATATTATTTTAGGCCAGACTTAAAATGCCTCACTCTGTTTTATACTATGATATGTGAAGTATTATGTAATGCCATAATGTTTGTTAATGTATAAGTTGTATAAGTAATGAAATGTTGTAGATACCTGTCAAAGGTAACTGTCAAACCAATGCGGCGAGGGATTTCTTCAGAACTCAAATACTTTAATTTTAAACCATCTAGATTCATTTAAAAGATTAAGCCCAAGTATCTGTTCATCATCCTCCACAGCACTCAATTGTGGGAAAGAACCACAGATTTTTCTATTGGGTGAATGTGAGAAGGTTGCCATATAAAAACACAAGCAGAACTGGGTGATATAAGGTATCGACACAGCAGCATATGTGAAATGTGAAAAAGACGAAAAAGTAAGTGAAAATATTTGTATACATATAATTATATTATTATGAATGTATAAAATATCAGACATAATATATTATTATATTAATATTATATTGTTATTTACTTTATATATACCATAATAATATATATATATCTTATTATATTTTATTGATCATATTAATTTATTTGCTGAGTGGGTCAAAAGTCTGTCTAGACTTTTATTAGACTGTCTGTCTAATAAAATTATGGAACGACCATTTCATGATTGTAATGGCAAGCGGTTCACTTTGCAGGTCAGAATCAGTTATGACAACCCTAATCTTGGTTTTCAGTCTCCTGTCTGCAGTCTGTCTGAGTCTGGCTGTTCCTGTGAGTTGAAAATATGACTTACACAATGTAAATATGACATATATAATGATAACTGTTCAAGGGATTATGTCTGCTGGATATAGGTGGAGAAACCCAGGAGCAGGAAGACAAGAGATTTGAGTTTTGAGGTAATCATTTTCAGTTCTTAATTCAATCTTAAATTCAGTGAACATAAAAAAAAAAATAAAAAAAATAAAAAAATGCAGTTTTTAAACCCTTATTCAGAAAAGATGTTTGGATGTTCCACAGCTACTGGAATATCTCTGCATATGATGCATTAAATTGATCAAAAGTGGAAGACATTTATAATTTTACACAAGATTTCTATTTAATAAATGCTTTACTAAATGTAATAATATATGCAAATAAATGCTTTTCATTGAACTTTCTATTCATCAAAGAAAAAAATTGCACCATTTGCACAAAAATATTATGCAGCACAACTGTTTTCAACATTGATAATAATCATAAATGTTTCTTGAGCATCAAATCATCATATTAGAAGGATTTCTGAAGGATCATGTGACACTGAAGACTGGAGTAATGATGCTGAAAATAATTACATTTTAAAATATATTCCAACAGAAAATATTGTGCAATATTAGTTTTTTTTACTGTATTTTTTGCAGCCTTGGTGAGCAGAAGATACTTCTTCCAAAAACATTTGCTATACTCTTGTGGAAATACTTGAGCTGTTCACCAAATCTGATATGAATCATAATTTTGTGTTTTTCAGGACTTCTATCGACCAGTCTTTCCAGTTCAGTCAGTGCCTTCATTTCCTTTTCTCATGCCTATGCATCAGTTCAGTGGACTGCAACTTACACCCTACAGGTTTCAAAGTATCGTACACCCCTTTCCACCTGGTTTCTACTCATATCCATATCCATATCCACATCAATATCCACATCCACATCCACCCTTATACCGCTTCAGGCCTACAGTGGCTGTGCAGCCACCCATCATTGTGCTAGAGAGGTTCCCCAGCACTGCAATCCCTACAGCCAGACCTCCCGTCACAGCCGTTCCCTTTTAGGATGATGACCATCTATCAGGAGCCAAAAATAATCAGCTATGACTTAAAGCAGGAGAATGACTTGAATTTGATATATTTTTAACTGATAATCTTTTCTTTTTGATAATTCTCAGATGGTGGTACCCTGTATATTTTAAATAATATTTTTTTAGCAATACACATTTTATATTTCCCTTTTCTACTGTAATTTCTGATGTACAATCTGCTTAGCCTTTGAAAGTCTAATTATTAAGCTCAAAATAGTAAAGTGTATTTAAAATATTTTACAAAATTTGTACTAAAATATTCATTTTTCACATTACGTGATTGCTTAAATAAAGTTTAGTAGCGTGTTGCATTTACATTGATGTATAAAATGGCTGTGCAGAAAACACAGTTTGCAACCCAAATTCCTAAATTAATGTACAAATAAAAACTTAAGTCGATTATATTTTCTACATTTTCATGGAGATTCCCAATGACTTTCCTATGAGGTGGTGTCTAAATAGTATTTAAATTGTCAGACATGATACATTGTCTTTACAGTAAATATGTATTTGTAGATACCAATATACTGGAAGTACAGCACAACTGTTTTCAACATTGATAATTGTTTCTAGAGCATCAAATCAGCATATTAGAATGATTTCTGAAGGATCATGTGACACTGAAGACTGGCGTAATGATGCTTTGACATCATAGGAATAATTACAGTTTAACATATTAAAATAGAAAACTGCTATTATAATTTCTAATATTTCACAATATTACTGTTTTTACGGTCATGGTTTATTATTTTTACTCCCCTTTGCAATTCCAGCTAGTAATGTTGAGACTAAAAATAATGAAGGCAATACCATTTCATATGAATAAACAATCAAAAGCGAGTCCTATGAATGAGTCCTGTTGATGAGATTTATTTAAAAGAAATGAACAGACTCAAAAAAAAAAAAAAGTTCCATTAAAATACAACTCAAATAGCATCGTTAAACAGTCAGTTTTACATGTTCTCTTTATACTACCTGTACATTAGACTTCACAATTGCAACTATTTTCAAATAACTTAAGTAACTTGTTTTTAAAAGTGCAAATTCATAATTCATACATGGGAATTCCATGGGTAAGACGTGGGTACATGGGAAAGTTCACATTTCCTTTGTGCAACAAGAGAGTGAGAAAGAACGAGTGACTGAGTGAGCGAGTGAGTGAGTGAGTGAGTGTACAAACGCAGTGTGCTGACTATGACTTCTGCTCTGCTCCTGTGGAGGACTGAGGCGTGCTGTCCGGCTTTATTATCTGATAAGTGATGAGATACTCTGGGTAGGCCTGGAAAACAACAACAAAAACACATTAAGGGGCCGTTCACACAGAACGTGTTTTTTTCATTTCACTGCATTACTTTTCCATTGTTTTTCAATATAAACACACTAGACGGACATTGCCGTTCTAAAAACACAGCGCTCAAATTAAAGGGGTCCTATTATGCTTTTTCACTTCTTCAACTTTAGTTAGTGTGTAATGTTGCTGTTTGAGCATAAAAAAAGATCTGCAAGGTTACAAAGCTCAAAGTCACTCCAAAGGGAGATATTCTCTTTAAAAGAAAACACTTTACAAGAACTACAACAAACGGCTCGTTTGGACTACAATGCACTTCTTCTGGATCTTGAAGTCACAATATCACACATTTAAATAATCCCTATCCACGGAATACACAAAAAAGAGGGCGAGGCATGGCTGAGCTGCGCTAGTGAAGACCTGTTTTAGCCATAGACTGTAAAAAAAAAAATATGGACAGTGTCCGTGACGTCACCCATAGGTTTCTGAAGAGAGTTTTTGAAGCCTCAAACCTGGCCGTTGCCATCTTGGGCAAAGAAATGGGCAAAGAGGCAGGACGTGGCTGGAGCTGAGGTGACGTGATGACTAACAGACAAATGGCAATCCACCTGTCACTCAAAATGGCCAAGCCCTTATACAGAACTTTAAGGCTTTATATAATGTAAACAAATGAGTTATAAAAAAAATTCACCCCCCTCACAGTTGTCATGAAGGGCAAAATTAGCCATATAGACCAAAAACACAGTTTGTACCAGACTGTAAACGTTTTTTTCTGCTGTAAAGTTGGGCATTTTAACATGGAGCTCAATGAGATTCTGCTCCCTTTTGGAGCCTGTCCCTAGCGGCCAGTCGATGAATTGCAGTTTAAGTCACTTCCGTATTGGCTTCAAGAGAAACTGGGGGAGGTTGCCACTTGTTTTTGGCATGTTGTTGCCATGTCGAAGATATGCTGTTTTTCCCACCCCAGTTCCAAAACCCCTTTGTTTGGCCTTCCTAAGGCAGACGAACTTAGAAAACAGTGGTTAAAATGTATTATTTTATCTGTGTGCTGCACATTTTACAGAGGATAGCTTCCAGAACCTAAAGCCTCATTCACACTACCAGCGACATGATCATTTCAATGGAGCGCTGGCGACTCCCGGCGACACGAGCGACAGTGACCGTTGGCGACAGAATGTAGGCGTGTCAAGTGACAGGAGACACGCGACAAAAGTTCAGCTAACTTTATGCAAATTAGAAGCGAATTTCGTGAGACAAGCAATGGGAGTGAAGACTGTCAGTGGAGCTCACATCACCGTCTCGAGTGCAGGCTAGACAGACAGGACAGAGTTCCGGAGCAATTTCTCTGTATTATATGATTTGACTGTAACACATAAATGGATATAATAACATGATGCGTGGAAAACTGTCGGCAGTCTAAGTGAATTTGATTCATACATTGATATTTCATGCTGTTAATTATATGATGCAGCGAGCAGTTTAGCACTGCTGCAGTTCATATTACAGTTTCCCCTGCATTATGTTGATTATTGAGTGTGCTGTCCGGCTTTATTATCTGATAAGTGATGAGATACTCTGGGTAGGCCTGGAAAACAACAATGATATCTTAGTTTTATATATCACTTGTGACTGCATTTTCTATAGATATGGCAAGACGTGCAGTCCACCAATAACATTACAGCGAGAGCACTGGGAACGGCCACAAGCTACTTCAAAGGACAGACTAGCGACATAGTCGCTGGCGGTGTGAATGGGGCTTAAGAGCGTACAATGCCAGCTACACAAAAGCTTCTCCTGAAAGAAAAACATTTTTGTCATACAATCGGTTGTTTGTCGGTACTCGTTTTTTTTGGGTAGCTCTCGCTTTTGTAAGACTGTTCACCGATCCTTAGGAACTTACCACATGAAACGTCCTGTAAAATCCCTGCTTCCAAAGGTTCTGCACAATCCTCTTGTTCATAAACATTCACAGTGTCTGAATTTGGCTCGAATTGGTATAGCAAAATTGACGTAATTGTTAATATTTACACCCGAGCAGATGAAACTCACAGTTATGGTAAGGGGCATACAGGGTGTTTGAGACAGACTGGGAAGAGAGGAGCAAAAGAGAACTTCGCTGTGAGTATATTGGGGCCTTTATACATCACAGTCTGCAGTCTAT
The DNA here is from genome assembly GCA_039654105.1 of Coreius guichenoti. Classification (NCBI taxonomy): domain Eukaryota; kingdom Metazoa; phylum Chordata; class Actinopteri; order Cypriniformes; family Gobionidae; genus Coreius; species Coreius guichenoti. The sequence goes on along the minus strand of CM077169.1, from coordinate 6,214,073 downwards.
TTTATAATGGTGTTGTGAATTGAGGGGTGAATTTAAAGGCCCACTGAAGTGCCTTGAAATGCGCAGCATTATTCAATGTGTTGACGTAATTTCCACTGAAACAGGAAGACAGGGCGGGATTTTTTTAAATAGCGTTTATAAAATCACAGCTCGGCCAAAATTTATACTAGAAGCCAAAAAACGTCCATTTTGATTTCATGGGAACCTTAAAGATGCAATGTTTCTTTTCCAGCTGTACCTGTTCTCCGCGGTAGATCACATACTCAGCATAGGCCAGGCCATTGACACTGGGACGGCCGATCACAGAGTGATGTCCAGGGGGAGCGTGGGCCATCTTCATGGCGCTGAACTGAAGAAAGGACTTTCCCAATGTCACACGACAGAACAACATTTGCCTGTGGAAAATCAACACAGAGGAAAACATGAAAAACATCCACTTGTGCATATGTTTATGTTGCATCTCTTATTGTACCAGGTGTGTGCTCATGTACCTGTGGCACACGTAACAGGAACGGTCTTTGTGAGTGGGGCAGCCAGTGCCGCCACCGATGCCATAGACGTACTGGTTACTCTTAGAGGAGTTCTCTGCAAAATATATGCCAGCTCCAAACATGCCACCAATATATGCATGACGCTCATCGAATCCTTTATGGATGATGGCATTTATGAATGGAGATCCTTAAAAAAAAAAACAAAAAAAAAAAACAACATGCTTAGGATTATGATATTGAAAACTACTAATATTAAACCAAAACTACAATTCAAACAAAACGGAATTCATGGCTACATATAGCAGCAATGATGCATTTACAGCACATTTCATTGACAAAGTACATTTAACTTGAACTTTGAAGGTCATTTGGTAATAATCATTTAATTTGTATAGGTAGATGGTAAGGTTTGTGGTCTTATAAGGGATACAAACTATAATGGCCTACTAAAGCTAAATAATTAACAATAAGCAGCTCAAACAGAGCATGGTCGGTCATTTTTTTAAAAATGTTTTTGAAATAAGTCTCTTTTGCTAATCAAGGCTGCGTTTATTTGATCAAAAATACAGTAAAAACAGTAATATTTTGAAATATTTTAACAATTTAAATTTATTCTATTTCAATATATTTTAAAATGTAATTTATTCCTGTGATGCAAAGCTGAATTTTCAGCAGTAGTCAGTCTTCAGTGTCATTATTATTAATATTATCAATGTTGAAAACAGTTATGCTGTGTGATACAATTTTTTGATAAATAGAAAATTCAAAAGAGCTGAATGAATAGCTTTTTTCCTTTTTTTTAATATTAATATTATTCAGCAATTCATTGATGGATTAAATATTTTATGCATTTATATATAAAAATTTTCTCAGTGTGAAGATTAAGATAATTACATTGGGGCAAAAAGGTAAATCTTAGAATAGACCAGAATTCTTTGTGCCCTAACAAGGAAATACATTTCTTATAATCAATGAGCCCTACTTTTTATGCACTATAAAAACAAATGAAACAAAAATGAGCAAACATTACAAAAAAAAAAAAAAAAAAAAAAAGATATAAATAAAATTATATATATTCTTTATGTTTCATTTGTCTAAGCATGTTTTCAATTCATAGGACAAGCAAGTTCAGCACTCACCATGAAACAGCATTCGCTCATTGTGGTGGTTGTGATTCTCATCTGCAATCTCTTTCTGCCTGTGTGTGTATCGCTCTCTCAGTTTCTTATTCACCACCTTCTGGATCTAAGTGACAATTTCAGTTAGATTTTGCTCAAGAGTAAAACAGACATACTTAAATTGATAGTTCACCCAAAAATGAAAATTCTGTCATTAATTCCTCACCCTCATGTCATTCCAAACCCGTAAGACTTTCGTTCATCTTCAGAACACAAATGATCAGCAAACAATGTTTACAGCATTCAAATATGGTCACGGAAGCTCAAGCATGAGAACCAATGAGGTTCATTCTCGTGTTACTCAGCACGCTAGAGATTCCTCAAGAACCAATGAGGCTCATTCTCGTGTTACGCAGCACGTTTGAGCTTCTGCCAGAACCAATGAGGTTCATTCTCGTGTTACGCAGCACGTTTGAGCTTCTGCAAGAACCAATGAGGTTCATTCTCGTGTTACGCAGCACGTTTGAGCTTCAGCAAGAACCAATGAGGTTCATTCTCGTGTTACGCAGCACGTTTGAGCTTCTGCAAGAACCAATGAGGTTCATTCTCGTGTTACGCAGCACGTTTGAGCTTCAGCAAGAACCAATGAGGTTCATTCTCGTGTTACGCAGCACGTTTGAGCTTCAGCAAGAACCAATGAGGTTCATTCTCGTGTTACGCAGCACGTTTGAGCTTCAGCAAGAACCAATGAGGTTCATTCTCGTGTTACGCAGCACGTTTGAGCTTCTGCAAGAACCAATGAGGTTCATTCTCGTGTTACGCAGCACGTTTGAGCTTCTGCAAGAACCAATGAGGTTCATTCTCGTGTTACGCATCACGTTTGAGCTTCAGCAAGAACCAATGAGGTTCATTCTCGTGTTACGCATCACGTTTGAGCTTCAGCAAGAACCAATGAGGTTCATTCTCATGTTACTCAGCACGTTTGAGCTTCAGCAAGAACCAATGAGGTTCATTGTTGTGTTACGCATCACGTTTGAGCTTCAGCAAGAACCAATGAGGTTCATTCTCGTGTTACGCATCACGTTTGAGCTTCAGCAAGAACCAATGAGGTTCATTCTCGTGTTGCGCAGCACATTTGAGCTTCCTCAAGAACCAATGAGGTTCATTCTCGTGTTACGCATTACGTTTGAGCTTCAATGTTCTCGCGTGTCAAGGTTTGGTTGAGCTTCTGTTTATGTTCTGGTCAATGTTTATAAGTGAATAAAAGCCTAAATTCAATCTGTTCATCATATAAAGCAATCGAGTCTCTTCAGAAGACTTGGATTAAACCGTTCAATCCATATGGATTTATTTTACAATCACTTTATAGCCGAGTTTTGGGTGAATAGACTTTCAATGGAAGGAAAGAAATCTCTCAGATTTCATTAAAAAGAACTTAATTTGTGTTCCAAAGATGAACAAAAGTCTTATGGGTCTGGATCAACATGAGGCTGACAATTTTCATTTTTGGGTGAAATAACCCTTTAAGTTAGGTTGCTATATTATATCATTGGTGTGTATTTACCTTGATGACATTATATCGACTGAAAACGCCACCCGCGTTTCCTCCATCCCTGTGCTCCCGAATTGTGCTTTGCATCTGTGACCAAAAAACAAACACCAATCACACAGAGCCGAAGCAGATGGGTATTTGAAACAGCCCAGAAGTTCATGTTTTACCTCTTCCTCAACGGACTGAAACTCTTTATCATCCACAGCCAGGTCGATCAAAACTGTGCCCTGATTGGTGCAGTGGAAGGTCAGGTATGGGTTGGCACCTGCGGCGTTACAGATAACAGGATTCAAATCTAATAAATATATACTGATGCAAGCAGGACCAACTGAACTGATGTTTTATGAGATAGACACTCACCCTGCTGTCCTCCCAGCAGCCTCTCAATGCCTTTGATGAGTTTATGGCGGTGTCCGTAAGCGTTGATGCCGATCTCCTTGAGCTCCTCGTGACCCATGTCAGCCAACACATCCAAAGTGATCTAATGGAAAATGGACAAACGTTACAAACACGATGAAACCTTGAAACATTGCACAAGAAGAAATAAAGTTCAAAGATGTCTGTTTGTCTCACCTGTTCTCTCTCAAAGATGTCTCTCAAATGTTCAAGCCCCAGACTCTTTAGGAATTGTGAGATGTTCATATCTAGGACAGCTATGGAACAAAATGACATTAATAAAATAAAAATTACAAAAATGTAAATAGTTTTTTTTTTTAATTCCAGAAGTGAATGATTTTAATGATATAAGATTCAATTAGAGGTACTCAAACTTTCGTTCCTCTACCAATGCGGACGAAATGATGATCTGAAATAGTTTGACTGTGTTAACTGAAAAACTATTCAGCAGAAACCCAACGCCGTTACAGAATCTGCAGCACGATCAGCGTAGTCTGATTACCGAACGAATGACTTATGATGCGGTTCTTTTAGTGAATCAAAGCAATGCAAAGCAATGAATATGGTTTGATTCCCGTATGAATGGCTCATGAGCCGGTTCTTTTAGTGAATCAAAGCCATACAGAGCAATGAGTATAGTTTTATTCCTGAATGAATGATTCATGAGTCGGTTCTTTTGAATAAATCAAAGAGCGATCAGTGTAGTTAGATTCTGGAATGAATGTTTCTTAAGAGGCAGTACTTTTTAGTGAATCAAAGTCATACAGCATGATCAAAAGCAGTGTTGGGCAAAGTTACTTTAAAAGTAACGTGTTACTCCCTAAAAAAAAGTAACTAATTGGGTTACTTAGTTACTTTTTGTGGAAAGTAGTGTTACATGACTTTTGTGTAACTTTTTCTCACCTGGGCTGGGATTGCTTGTTTGTTTTTTTTAATAACAAAAAGATCAATTTTTGGCAATTGTAAAGGCCCTTCTATACCAAAAGTGAAATGAATAAATCTCAAGATGAAGGAAATGCAAATTCACGCCTGTACAGTAGAGGGTGCAGCTCAAACAAACATTTTAGTAATTTTTTATTATTAATTGGTTAATAAAGTGAGATTATTTAACATTTTATTATTGCAGGTTTGAATTTTACTGTTTTTCACTGTTTCACTGTCATATTGAGGAATACTGAATCTGTTTTTGTGCAAGTGAGATGTGCTCACATTTAGTCTAGAACTACAATAAGCATCATGTTTACACACAACGCCTCTACACTTACTCCCAATTTCTCTCAACATGGGGACAGAAGAGCTGTCAGTCAATAAATAGGAAAACAAAGAAACTTGCATTACTTATTTGAAAAAGAAACTCAGATATTTTGTAGTAAATTTAAAAGTAATGCGTCACTTTACTAGTTACTTGAAAAAAGTAATCTGATTACGTAACTTGTAATGCGTAAACCCCAACACTGGTGATTGGTGTAATCTGGTTCAAGATCAAATGACTCTTTTGAAGTGGTTCTTTTTAGAGAATCAAAGCAATACTGCGCAGTCAGTGTAGTCTGATTCCTGAATGAATGACTCTTATGGAGGCGGTTCATTTCTTTTCACTAACTTCTTTTCACAACTTCTCCAACTCTCTCACCATCTCCTTCCTTCCGCTCAGTTCCGGAGGCTCCATCAGCGGGACCTGTAGCCCCTCCACTGGCCCCGTCGCAGAGGGGCCCGGCCAGGTTATCGATGCTGGAGGCAGCGGAGAGGCAGGAGGGTGTGGAGGCGGGTGATATCAGAGCGGCGCTGAGTACGGTGGCCTGAGGTTTGAAACAGCTGGGAAGGGCATCAGGAGGCATCGCGTCCATCAGCAACGCACGGATGTCATCGGCCTGACAAACACAGATGAATGACAATGAACTTGATACTACAGTCAACATGAAACTCGAAATTCAAAAATCAAAATCAAACTTTTTTACTTTCTAATGTTTCTGGTCGTATTGTCCATGATTCATCGGCGTAACACTACAATAAGGTTATTTGATAACAGTAGTTCACTACACTAGCAAACATGAACGATGAAGAATACATCTACAGTATTTGTTAATCTTAATGTTGATATCAACACTTACTAATACATTTTAAAGTCAAAAGTTGTATATGTTATCATTAGTGAATACACTGTGAACAGCACTGTGATCTGTTATTTCAGAAACGTCATGTAGTTTATGTTAGAAGTATATTTTCACAAAGCATTTGCACAATTGCTTGTATTCCTCATTTGAAAGTCTAAATAAATAAATGTAAATGCATACTTTTTTCTTTCCTTTAACATTTCCATTGTAGTGCTTCTACAAGGATCAATCTCTTATCTTAAATTCAAGTCAATTTTTATATTTTCTTAACTACAGCATTATCTAACAGTTGTAGTAGGGTAGTTTACCGTGGCCAGGTCCAGAGCTGTCTGACCCTCCTGGTTCTTCATGGTCGGGTCAGCGCCGTGTGCCAGCAGTAATGCACACAGCTGTGTGCGGCCCTTCTGTGCTGCCTCATGCAGCGGAGTAAACGCCCACTTATCTGTCGCATTCACGCACGTGTTATACTTGATCAGGAGGGCCGCGATATCCACATGCTGGACAGAACGAGAGAGAAGACAATTATAGAAGCAGTATTAATGTTATGATTACGCCACAATATTGCTGTTCAGCACTGGGTACAAATTCATATGATCTACTGCTAGACAAGAACAATCACCTAATATTTAGCCAGTTTGAGAATGTGTGCATTTGCTAATAACTGTGTCTACTTGAATCTTTTACAGAGCTTCAGAGTTTTCGGTTTTCACAAACAGGGTTTGTACAGATACTCTAAAATGAAATTCCAGGACTTATCAAACAATATTGTTATTATCTTTCAAATTCTAAAAAAAGGTAAATTCATAGATAAATAAAAATAAAATAAAACAAAATGGTACAAATTAAGTGTAGCACATGCAATGACTGTGGTAACTTTAACCATTGAAAGGATACTATGACAAAGATTTCGCTTTCCTTATTCACACTGATTGTTTTCTCATGAATATATGATTGACCTAAAGAATAAAAGCTGTATCATATACTTGGAGCAATATCACGCTCATAGCCATGGGAAATGGCTCTATGTCTATATCAGACGGGCTGCAGCGTTAATTTTGCGTAAAAAAAAGATAGTTTTATCAATAAAATTACACACTAATTTCACATATATGGTCTTTTAATAATGCAAGCACTTTTCAAGTACCTTTTCATAAATATTGCTGTTTTCAAAAAGTACTTCAAGCAATTTAAGCACCTTGTACGAACCCATATGAGTAAATAGATGATATTGTTAAATGCTTAATAAAAATGTGAATATACTGTGTAAAATGTTTCCTTTTTGTGCAATTCTAAGCAATCTCATGTTATCATTAAATTAAAATTGTAATAGATATAGGTATTACATGCACTACTGTTCTCTTTGGGGTCAGTAAGATTTTCTTTTGAAGAAATGAATACTTGTACTCAGTAATGATGCATTAAATTAAACAACAGTGACAGTAAAGACATGTATAAGGAAACATGACAAATATTTTTAAACCGAAATCCCTCCGGCGCGAGGACGATCCGTTTAGATCTGCTCTGACGGATAGATATGTATAGCCCTGGTGGTTCCAGGAAGATATGTCTGCAAGGGTACTGTTTAAACGCACAGTTACCAGACAAATATAAATAATAAAATCGCAAACCTGACTCTCCATTTTTCTTCCACTCCAGATAGGCTATAAATAAATAAACTTGCCTTGCCAATGTTACAAATGGTTCCTATTTTACTGGTGTAATTATTCTACAAAACCCATCCTTCACAGATATGCAGAATAAAACCTTTGACCTTCCCACACCCTGTTCTCTCACCCCATATGAAGCAGCGTTATGCAGAGGGATGAGTCCTCCTTTATCCTGAGCATTCACATCCGCTCCGTGCTCCAGGAGATACTCGGCCACCTCCAGGTTATTATAACCAGCTGATCAAAAAAAATGAATCATTAAAACACCAGACAGGCGAGATGAATGTGTGTTCAATGTGAGAAAACACCTTGAGGTATGTTACCTGCAAGGTGCAGTGGTGTAGAGTTCCTGCCCTGTGTGTCTCTGCAGTTGATGTTCTCAGGGCTGCAGAGTTTCTGCACTCGAGCCAAACAGCCCTTCTTGGCGGCATCCAGCAGGGCGGCATCTCCCCGCAGCAGGTCCTGGATGTCTGTGTCTCCGTCCTTCACCATGTCCAGAGCCATGTTGCCATCACGGTTCTTCTTAGATGGGTCAGCACCGTGCTAAAGAGAGAGTAAATATGTTAGTGCTACATTTAAGATTGCAAAAAAGGCAAAACATAATTTTAAAGATGATGCTAAAGGCACAATTTTATCTTTAACACAGACTTCAAGTGAGGAAAAAGTAGAATGTACCAGGTGAAAAAGACGTACTATTAAATGTATTAAAAATGCACTATAGTATATTTGTATTGTACTAAAAACACTCAAGTACATTTTTAATGCATTTAATAGTACGTATTTTTCACCTAGGGTACGTTTGGATTTAATGAGATTCTCAACAAAACAAATCTTGTTCAAATCTTAATCTGTTTGTTAAAAGGAGATATTTTTAGGACACTGTTTGTTTTTTGTTTTATAATAATAATAATACTACTAACACATTTAAACAACATATTACAGACATTTTAATATTTATATACTAAAATATCATAATATATATTAAAATGTCATAATATTTATATAATGTATAAATTCCAAAAAGTCTTTTTATCTAGAATTTGACAATTTAAATTTGAAAAATATTAATAAATAAAAATCAAGAATTGCAACAAATCTATTCAATCTGAATCCAGACATCCCACCCAGCAAAATCTCATTTCCAGACCAGCCCCACCACAAATAAATACAGGCCATTGAATAATACTATTATATTATATTATATTATATTATATAAGCATAAGCTGCGTAACATGGATTTGTTTATTCAATAGTATTTGTGAGCTGAAAGTGAAATGTAGAATGTGGCAAAATAAGAGAGCATCTCAATGATATAAAAATTATATTAAATTCCCACGCAATCATGATATTCATTATGAGGCAACATGTGCATGATTTCTCCATCTGACGTATCAAACCTTGAGTAGTAGTTTGCAGATCTCATATTTGCCCTTGGCTGCAGCTTCATGTAGTGGTGTGAACTTCCAAAGGTCCGCCACGTTCACAGACGCTCCATGTCTCACCAGCAGCTCTGCCACCTCATAGTGACCATATGAACATGCGTTGTGCAAAGGAACCAGACCACTGATCAAGAGAAAAAGAGTCAGTGACACTCAGATAATGCCACCACAGGGCAAAGATAGTCACGCTAATGATGATTCAGATGAAGATGATCGTACCCTTTATCTTTAGCGTGCACATCGGCCCCATGATGCAGCAGGTATTCCACCACAGCCACGCGGTTGTAGCCGGCAGCGAAATGCAGCGGGGTGGAGTGACGGCCCTCCAGATCACGACAGTTCACGTTTTGAGGGGAGCACAGTTGCTATGGAGGACACACAAAAACATTTTCCTTCACAAACTGCCATCAAATAACAATAATTTATTAGGTATGTTTACATGAACTAATTTTAGTCAATCGGACTGAACAAAACAGTGCAGTGCTCTTTCGCCACAATCAGAACCGGAGAAAGTCACAGGAGCTATCGTGAGCATAACTGTCATTTTTGCCTTGATGACATATCTAAAAAGAAAGCTGACGATTTTGTCAGAAAAGCTTTTTAGCAAATATTTAGTAAACATTCAGTAAACTGACCAGTTCGTAAGACATAAAACATACGCATGTTTGTATGATGTAAAACTTATGTAAATCATGACACTGCACATGTGCACAAGGAATTTTGAAATCCGATTGAGGAAATAGTCGGATTCATGCTTAATTTTTTCCAATAGAGTTGTGCAGGTATGACTAATTCGCCACTGGTTCCATCGAGATTATGGGGTTTATTTATTTATGATTTACCACCATATTAGCAGAAATGGCAATCAACAATACATCAATTTAAAATATAAATATAAATACATACACATACACAAACACACACACACAACAATAACAAAAACAGTAATGATAACAATTACCTAGAATCTTTCAATTTAATATATGACTTCCTATGGGGTTTTGTTCCACAATGTAAACTGCACACACTCACACCCCAAACATTCTTAAATAGTTACTTATTATAAACATACCTTTTCAAAAATAAACATACCTGCTTCAAACTTCGTTATGTTTAGTTTAGTAACTGCTTCAAAAAAAAAGTTGTTTACCACAGACCTTATAATTTACTCATAAATTGAAAAACCCCTTTATAAAACCCCATAGGAAAATCTCGAAGAAACCAGTGGCGAATTAGTCTTTCACTCTATTGATCAGGTTATTAATTTAGGTCCACAGCATCCCTTTCAATCTGAATCAAAATTGTATTTGAATCAAGCTCAATTAGATTGGTCGAGGGGTTTACATGAAGGCTTTCCAGTCTGATTAAGCCATCAATCCGATTATAAACAGATTATTTCAGTGCAAGTAAATATAGCTATTGATTTCCTGATGGATAAAATCTTTTTTAAAAGTCCTTTTTATCATTTGGGTTACCAGTCTGACTCTCTAACCATTAGGCCAAGACTGCCCCAAAGTGCCCGGAAGTGAAATGGATTTTGAACACGTTAACATTAAAGTTGCTAAACTGTTATTTACCTTCACTGTGTCAAGATCTCCGGCTTTAGCAGCCTCGAGAAAGCGGTAATCCACATCCGAATTACGGGGAGGAATGTTCTCTGGAGAAATAAATGCGGGAAAATCACAACAGATTAAGGATATCTTTAGCGTTTAATGACAGAAAATTCATTAATCATACTGCAAATAAAGCTCAGAGTAATAGACGTAATACTGTAATAGTACCATTAAGTATTTGTTGAATGGCTTCATTGCCCATCTGTGAAGCGGTGAAGCCCTGCAATGAAATGATTGATGGGTCGGCTCCATAATTCAGCAATAGTCTGCAAGTCTGGATGTGGCCAGCAAGGGCCGCCCTGTGCAGAGCTGTCTGTCCCAGTGTGTCCGCAGCATTCACCTAAACACACATACACTTCAAAGCTCAGTGACAAAGGTTTATTATAAAGATACAGTACCGCACAAGAGTTTGAGGTCAGTTAGGAGTAGTAGTATTGTTTCAATATTGATAAGAAATGTTTCTTGAGCAGCAAATCAGCATATTAGAATGATTTCTGAAGGTTTATGTGACACTGAAGACTGGAGTAATGATGCTGAAAATTCAGCTTTGATCACAGGAATAAATTACATTTTAACATATATTCAAATAGAAAACAGCTATTTTAAATTGTAATCATATTTCACAATATTACAGTTTTTACTGTATTTTTGATCAAATAAATGCAGCCTTGATGAGCATAAGAGAAATCACACTGACCCCAAACTTCATACAAACAGAATATATCTTTGTGTGCAATATTTGTGTGCTCAATATATCTCAATATTTGTGCGCAAATGAACTTATATAGTGAAAAGCCGTTCAACCAATAGTGGATTTAAACAGCACATCAATACGAACTTTGAGCAAGAAGAGACACTAGCTATATTTCAGCATCACAGGAAACTGGCGTAGATAGTATGCTAACAGTATATAATACATAATCGGGCTGCACAATTAATCTAAATAAAACAGAAATCATGATATGGCTTCGTACGGTTCACAGTAAATCCTGCTCAACATGAACTCGCTTTAAAATGCATTTGGGAACACAACATGCGTCAATCATCTTTATATACTTATGAGAAGAGCTTATCGGGCTCCTTGCGGTTTTGTGTCAAAATAAAAGTTTGATGGGTTAATGCGTGAAATGAAGAAATTAAGACAGCCATAAATATTAGTATTGTATTTTTTTTTTTTTTTTAAATGACTTTATATTATTTCTCTTAAATACACTTATTTTACAGTGAAATATTACAGTAGTAATATTTATTGTTTTTATTTAGTCATTTTTATAATTTTATTTAGTAGTAATGATAATAATAATAATAATAATAATAACATACTTTTTAGTCAAACTGATATATGTTCACAAAAAATTGGCCAAATTGTGCAGCCCTTCAAACAAGCATATCAAACCTTGAATCTTTTAATCGCATTTTAAATTGCAAAAAATAAAAAAATCCCCCAGATCATGCACACATAGTATATAATAGAGTATATAACATGTATATAGTAAAGTATATAGAATTTTGGTAACACTTTACAATAAGGTTTCATTAGTTAACATGAACTAATAATCAACTGCACTTTTACAGCATTTTTTAATCTTTGTTAATGTTAATTTCAACATTTACTTTATTATTAAAATCAGAAGTTGTATTTGTTAACATTAGTTTATGCACTGTGAACTAACATGAACAAACATTGAACAGTTGTATTTTTATTAACTAATGTTAAAGATTGCTCATGGTTAGTTCATGTTAGTTAATACTTTAACTAATGTTAACAAATGAAACCTTATTGTAAAGTGTTACCATTATTTTGAATGTATCGTTTTATCATTTACAATTTGATTTATTAAAAAAGAAGCCCTGGAGTGTGACATCATATCCCGTGTATGGTCTGAGATAACAGATAAATGTATGCGTTTAAAATATAGTTGAAGATAAAAGCAGCTGCCAAAGTAGACGGCATATAGCAAAGCAGCTCACTAGGTCCTGGAACAGATCCCATGCTGATACCTTTGCTCCATGCTTCTGAAGGACTTCAAGCACATCATTATGACCGCGCTCAGCCGCTACATGGAACGGAGTCATAAAACTAGGGGAAGAAAGAATAAGAGAATGTGAGAAACAGCAACCAAGAGATTCAACTAACAAACAATGTATCTAACAAAGTCGAACACTCACTCCTTGTTCTTCTCGTGAATGTTGGCACCTTTCCGCAGCAGCAGCTCTGTGACCTGTTTGCGTTTGGGATGAGGAGAGGCTACGGCGCAGTGCTGCGAAAAAAAAACGGTTAGACAGAGATCTTAATAAACACATTAAAACCCTTCATTCAGAGGAGAACCTGTCCTGCGCTCACCAGAGCAGAGTCGTGCGAGTGAGGGTGTTTGAAGCTGATGATCTCTTGAGCCGTTTTCTTGACCTTTGCCATGTCTGCCTCACGGGCCGCTTGCAAAAGCGTGTGTCCTTTGAACTCATCTGAAAAAGAAAAAAATCGCAAAAGGTCAAATGAATGCAACTAATATCGAAATAAACACGGTGAATTGCACTTACAGGTGAGTCTCTCTTTAAGTTCAGGTGTGGGCGCCACATCCACCGCGCTCTTGCCGTGGCAGTTGAGCAGTGTGGGATCGGCGCCGTGACTCAGCAGCAGTGAACACACCTCGACTCGATTCTTACTGGCCGCCTCGTGCAGTGGGGTGAACTGCCATAAGTCCATTGCATTAACGCATGCCCCGTGCTGGGAGCGAGACATACAGGAAACCATCAATCACAATAAAGAGAAACTAAGAATCAAAACAATAAAGCATCTGTGCTGGGAGAGCAAATATATGATTATTTTGGCTAGATTATTTTATTTACCTTCAACAGGAGCTCTGTGACCTCGTAGTGACCATAAGAGCAGGCATTATGCAGAGGAACTAGACCACTGAGAGAGAGAGAGAGAGAGAGAGAGAGAGAGAGAGAGAGAGAGAGAGAGAGAGAGAGAGAGAGAGAGAGAGAGAGAGAGAGAGAGAGAGAGAGAGAGAGAGAGAGAGAGAGAGAGAGAGAGAGAGAGAGAGAGAGAGAGAGAGAGCGCGAGAGAGAGAGCGAGAGAGAGAGCGAGAGAGAGAGCAAAAAACAAAAACAATTATCAAAAGATCATGATAAACACTGATGATGACCTTGTTTACCTTATTTGTGTTAATACACATTCCTGGTCTAATTGATCAGCATGCATACAATAAAAATACATGCAATAAAATATGATGTATTATATATACATATACACTACTATTCAAAAGTTTGGGCTTGGTTTTTTTAATGTTTTTGAAAGAGTCTCTTATGCTCACCAAGGCTGCATTTATATGATCATGTAATATTTGTAAACATTACAATTTTACAAAACTATTTTAAAGTGTAATTTATTCCTGTGATCAAAGCTGAATTTTCAGCATCATTACTCCAGTCTTCAGTGTCACATGATCCTTCAGAAATCATTCTAATATGATGATTTGCTGCTCAAGACACATTTTGTATTATCAATGTTAAAAATAGTTGTGCTGCTTCATATTTTTGTGGAAACCATGACATATTTTTTTTTATTTGATGAATAGACTGCTCAAAAGAAAACAAATTATTTTAAACAGAAATCTTTTGTAACAAAGTAAAAGACTTTACAGTCCGTTTTGATCAGTTTAATGCATCCTTGGTGAATAAAAGTATTAATTTCTTTAAAAAAAAACATCTTACTGAACTCAAACTTTTGAATTGTAGTGTATTTACATAATACAAATAAAATATTAAATACCCATGTTGTTCAGAATATAAGAATGTTTTTTTCTTAGAAATACTTCTGAAAAATAATACTCCTGCAACAATAGGTGGCGCCAAATACACGTAAAACGAGTGTGCCAAGAAATGCGGTGTGTCAGAGTGTAATGTTAGAAGATCACGAGCGCAAAAAGACAGCCTTAAAAACACTAACAGTCAAAGAAAAGCTTACCGTCTAAGAGCCTTGTGACTGTCATGTTTGTGTGCCTCTCTGACGGGACCAAACTTCCCCCGTACATGCTTTTAAAACGCAAGATGGTACCCAGATTTCACTTCTACTGTTAATGAAATTTTGGTAGGCTACATGGTTTTCACTATGAGAAGGATAGCCTAATTGTTATATAATTCAGATGGGCTACAGGTTATTTTTATGGTATGCCAAAAAGTGTGTATTTTTAAATGTGATTGTTGGTACATTTTACCAGTATTTACTACACTTTCAAAAACAAAAATTAATTAAAATATGAAAAATATGCACTATAAAAATAAATTTGAAATAAAACCATTTTCTTTAGAAAAATGTCCTTTATAAAATACAAGATTTGGTCTTCAAAAAGCATTTTTCCAAAAGGTACATCTTAAAAAAGGGGGGTCGTCTTATATTCAGAACAATACGGTAGGTTTTAGACTTTAAAATATGCCAAATTGTGGAAGTTGGCTTTACATACTGGACACTACATGATTAAGAAAGAGACAGGAAGTAGTAGTTGCTCACCCTTTGTCTTTGGCATGGACGTCAGCGCCGTACTGCAGCAGTAGCTGCACTATACGCACACGGTTATACCCAGCGGCCAGGTGAAGAGGGGTGGACTGCAAAAGAAGAGAGAAATATTAACAGCCTGTCTGAATACATTCAGTTCACTTAATGGAGCTAAATAATGATCATTAATAATACAAGTGCTCATCTCACATAACCTAACCTCAAATATAATTATAAAAACCTGCTTGTAACTCTTCCCAACATTAGTCAGACAGCTAACTTCTTATACAATGAGCTGTTCAGTTTTGAAATGACATCCTAGTGATGCAAATGACGAAGCGGTGCCTAAAGGCCCGTTCACACCAAGAACGATAACTATATTAGGGTCACGCCAGTGGATGATATCGTCCTGTTTATTCTAATCACGTGCTGCGGTTTTGACGTCTGTCACATGAAGTGCTCAAGCTCTTAAAAGCAGGATGGATTCTGATTGGCTGTCAATGTCCAATAGCTGTCAATCATTCAATAGCTGGTAAAAATCATTCTGAAAGTGATCCCAATGATATACTTTCTCTGTGCCATTATCATTATAGTTGTGGTGTGGTCCATGCTATTCTTTTATATTTATTTTAGACCGATTTTTTTTTAACTATATCTTTATCGTTATAGTTATCGTCCTTGGTGTAAATAGATCTGTTTCTACGGTCCACATTGAATTGTAAATATATGGATGTAATTAAACATCTTAAAGAACATGTAAACGCCTACTCGCACCAAGAACAAAGCAAAAAAGTGGAACAAATCACAGGCGAAAGGTCACACCGAAAGCGAAACACTAGAGTCAAATCACATGCCTTAAAAGGTGATGCGCATTATACTTTCTTAGCCATGATATATGCTTTGCAAAATTCAGTGTCCCTACCTATAATCCTCCTAAAAGAGTCCAATAATAAGAGGAAATAACCACAGAAATAAAAAGAGGCAAAAGAGCTAAGAACCAACAACAACCTCCGATGAAGCACTGAAAATGATGTAACAGAGTCAGTTTCCAACATTATTTGGCATTAAAATGAAAAATATATTGGTTTTATACTTATAATATATGATATTTATACTTAATGTTCTATATTTTACCATCATTTTTAATTAAATTACATAATTTGCATTGCATTGACTTAAGTACACAGACCAGCAAGTGTGTAATGTCAACTCAACTCAATTGTCAGTCAGAGCTGGTTGGATTGGTTCATGGCTTAGATATCTTTGTTGAAAGATTATTGAATTTCTTTTGGTGAACATGGGGGGAAAAAAATGGGAATACTTTGTGGAACCACTAAAAAAAATAAATTAAAAAAAATTAAAAAAGGTGAGCAGTCACTGTTGCGCACTATTGCCTCTTGGTGCAAATAGGCCTTTACAGCTGCAATCTGGCTTGAGCTCAATCGCTTAAGAGGAGATGATTATAAGTGACTCAATAAACCACTAATAACTTTAATAGTCTAAACACACACAAAAAAAGCTACAAATTCATTCTCAGATCATGCAGTGAATAATGAAGAAATAATGGTGACATGCCCTTGTGACAGCCTAAACACAACCACAGCAAAACAATCAGCATGACAACCATTCAGTAATGAAGATCTGCCTCAAAAGTATGATGCATTCTCTGAGAGAATTATATTACTCAGTGAAGGATGGAGAGGCAACATTCATGTTCATATCATTATTAATGAGGACTGAAATAGAGTACAGCACAAGCGCAATGGGTGACAGTGCAACGTTTTTAGCAAACACACAATGGATCTAAACAGGATAGGATGCCAATCAGAAATCAGGAGTTAAACACCACGTTCGTGGAGAGCATGCGTGCTGATCACAACAAATCAAACAAACAGATTCAAGAACGTGAGCGATGATGCGTGGATGTGGGGTTTAGGGGTGGAAACATGGTGGAGCTCTTGCAAAGGCAGACAGTTTAGAGAAGTTTTGTGAGAGAGTTAAAAAAAAAAAAAAAAAAAGACTGAGGTAAATGAAAGCCTTGTTTTTTTTTTTCAGAACCTGCAGGAGTCATCAAAACATTAGCAGCGCTATGGGTTGATTGATGGATTGTGACCAGCAGAAAATAAGGCAGGTTTCTGTGCATTTTAAGTGTGAACCAGCATATGGATGGATTTTTAGGGGCAAAAATTAACAAAACCAAAAAAAAAAAAAAAAAAACTTTTTCACAGAAGACCAAATAAAACTAATTTCTGTTTCACAAAATAAACTTACCAGCATTTTTTGTGATGTTGACTGAACGTCGCCAGAACAAAAAAACAAAACAAAACAAAAAATTAGCTATAAACTAACATATTATCCAGAGCTAACTGTGGTGCTTGAAACCTAAAACTTCAACAGCTAAAGCATCCTATATAAAAGCACAATATCTTAAATATTTTAAAATATTTAGCTACTTTATTTCTGTGAAAGGTATATTATTTTTATTGATCAGTTCACACAGAAAAATAAACGCTAAAATCGATATGAAATTTTCAATGGCTGATATAATACTTACATATATATACACACACACACTACCTTTCAAAAGTTTAGGGTTGGTGACATTTTTTAATGTTGTTGAAATAAGTCTTTTATGCTCACCAAGGCTGCATTTATTTGATGAAAATGCAGTAAAAACAGTAATATTGTGAAATATTATTACTACTTAAAATAACATTTTAATATATGTTAAAATGTAATTTACTCCTGTGATCAAAGCTGAATTTTCAGCATCATTACTCCAGTGTCACATGATCCTTCAGAAATCATTCTAATATGATGATTTGCTGCTTAAGAAACATTTCTGATTATCAATGTTGAAAACAGTTGTGCGAGAGAAAGCTCAATAGAAAGCTCAAAAGAGCAGAATTAATTTGACATAGAAATCTTTTGTAACTTGAAAAATGTCTTTACTGTCACTTTCGATCAATTTAATGTGTCCTTGTTGAATAAAACTATTATTTTTTTAAAATACCCAAACTTTTGAACGGTATATACACACAATTTAATGACAGAAAAGGAGAAACAAAATTATTTCATTACTTTACACAATATTTCCTTGATATTCTTTACAAAACGTTTATTATTGTATCGGTGCATTTCTTAGGCCTATAAACCCTTTCTTTGCTCATGTACTCAAATAAAATGCTCAAATATCAAAAACTATACCATTCAGCATATATACAATGTTTGTTGCATAGATGTTGCCATGCGAAGGAACAAAATGTCAGCGGATCAGAGATATTTCTAGGTTTGACGTCTACGGCATGATATCACTGACAATATTCGTGTCTATGTAGAATACATTCAAGCATGTATTATGCTTGGTGATCAACTAGATTGTCCTGTATTTGATGTGAATTGTGGTATTAACAGCTCAAGAAAATGCTAAACACACTACTGTCAAATTATCAGTCCAATTTATATCACTACACAATTTACAGGTATCAAAATCAGTACCGGTACAAAAAACATTATATGCAGGGCTTGACATTAACATTTTTGCTCAGCAGCCACTGTGGCTAGTGTTTTTCCAAAGTTACTAGCCACTAGGGATGTGACAGTGATGAAATTTTACCACCGGTTAATCGACATGTGACAACACTGGTAATACCGGTATCACCGGCGGGGGCTTTTAAATCGCTAATTGTAAACCGAAAGTAAAATGTGCACAGCCGCACATAACGGTGCAGAGTAGAGCGAGTGTTTTCAATTAATTCCTGCTTCCATAGGAATGAACTGAAAGCGATCACTCCGTTATGATTGCCAGTGCGGCCGTGCGACTGGTCGCTTTGGAATTAGCGCCAATTCAGGGGCGGATTGCTTGAATGGTGTGTTCAATATTATTCTTAATGAAAAACAAAACAGTACAATGACAAGCTCTTACATTTCGCTTTGAAACCAAATCTTCCACCATCATCTTGTCAGTCAGCTCTTCACTCTTGCGATAAATGAAATCTGTCTCCTGCTGCTGGTCTGTGCTGCGACTCTCGTTCGGCTCACGCTGTATTAAGCAGACACGTTCAGTTTTTAATTGTAGTGCCTGTTCTCTAACTGAACTAAATGATTTTTATTACTATAAAAAAAATAAAAATAAAAACGACGGTGAGGGCGGTGCCACGGTGGGCAAGTGATGTAACCGGTGTTGCAGCTGAACACCGGCAACACAGACTATCGCAGCAAGCCTACTAGCCACTCAGCATTTTCACATCGATACCATGGGGAAACTGCCATATAGATATTTTTAATATTATCTCAATGTGGCAGCAGGTATATTAGGCTGCTGTCACTTTAAGACCTGACGCACGGATCCATTACACATGGACGCGTTTTCTTTCTCAACTGTTTACGTTCACTTAAAACATAACTGACTGGCATTTTGACATTATTTTGTGTGTATTTGAAAAAGAACTCAATGTAGTACTGAGAGGCGGCTTTATGTGAGCGCACTTTGGGTGTGAGCACAAAATCTGAGGGAATGAGTAAAATAATGCGCAATACGCGCAATCCCACGCCGAAATTCAAGGCCTGTAACAGCAACAATATTCATCCGGAGCAAATAAAACGAGTGAGTGAGGAGAGGCGGGTTAGTAGTGTGTGTGTCTCTGTCGGAGAGATGAGAGTGAGAAAGCGCAGTATCTATTCTGAGGAAAATGATTATTGGAAGCATTTCAGATATTTCAGTATCGATAAGTATTGAAAAAAACGATATTTTTGACAATGCTACATTGCACTTAGTTTATTATTTCAGATGCCGTTTTAAAAGAGTACAATTGAAAAATGTATATTATATATAAAATTCAATCTGCTAAAGTGGCTAGTAGGAGTGACTGCGTTACACGCCACTGCTGAAATCCAAGCATTTGGCGGCTGTTAATGTCAAGCCCTGATTATATCACTATACTACAGCATGAGTAATAGTATGTAACACAACATCCACTACGAGAAAATCAGGAGACAATATTTAGCAAATATTTAAGAAAAAACACCAAACTCATTCCTAAAAAGCCCTTCTGATATAAAGACACAGAGGTCTGGAGGGAGATCTGACGTATGAAGTGACCTGAAATGATCAGGGATGACAGAGGATTTGACGGGGGGGGAAATCAAGGTCCTGTTATTATGTTGTGATTAGAGAAAGAAATGGATCACAAAAGCTTTTGCCTAAAACTTCATAAAGGTCAGATGTGCATCCAATAGGCATCAAAGATCAATCCCTTATAAAAATGCTTGACATCAAAAAGCAGCCCAGAGTGAACAAAGGGGCAGTTACGACTCGAAACAAACATTATAAAATGAAACCATACAATACGTCCAGACTTAAACTCATTATGGGTAAAACTAGGTCAGCATTGTTTTCTCTAAACACAGTATTACAGAAAGAAAAAACTCAAACAAGGAGATTTAGGATTGTCTTGACCTACATCTATATCATTTACACGACCAATGAAATACATAAAAATCACATCCTGTGTTTGAATTTGAACAGAACTTTAGTATAGAAACAAAAGTCAGACATACTTTCTAAAATAGTCATATTAGGGACATACTTTCTAAAATAGTCATATTAGGAATTGGCATCTTATAAGGTATATCAAATTGTTAAAAGCAACATTACAGAACAATTTATGCAGATTAAATAAAATAACTTGGATCTGTTACCTTGCGTCCATCACTGGCATGACAGTTGACGTTAAGTGGGGTCAAAAGTGCCATTAGCTTTTCCTCGTTTCCGCTCCTAAGGAAGACGTTTTTCAAACAGAGGGAGACAAACGCTGTTAGGAATGGCAACTTAGAGAAAAGACATTTCTGGATCAGTGACAGTCAGAGAAGATTCCAATGTACTTAAAGGGACCACATCATTTTTTTAAAAGCACAATGTAAACTTACTGCACGTTTTTAAAACAAAAAAAACTCCCCTTCCACTCTAATTATTGATATCTAGCTGCAAAAATGGCTTGCTTTAGGATTGTTTTGTAAGCTGTAGCTAAAGAATGGTACGGAGACCCTAAAGGGACATGGTGAAGAAAAAAAAAATATATAAGATGGTAGGAAAAAATATCTGGCAATAATTTTGCATTCTCTTGCAAAATGTTTGCGTTACCACTAGAAACTTTGCGTTCACTCGCAACACAAAAGCATTGACTTCTTATTTTTCCTCCCATCTCATATTTTTTTCTCAAAATGTCCCCTTAGAGGGTCCATAGGATGGTGCCACTGCAACTATATTGGACTCATTTCGCATGCAAACAGAGCCAATTTACAAGTCTTTAAAAGACACAGTTACAAAAAAGTTCCATTTAAATTCTAAAAGATCAGAGAAATGGTAGAAAATAATCATGAAAAAATTGATTTTGGGTGCAAGAAACCTTTAACCGTCTCATGTCACTACTAAGACAATATTCTGTCATTTTAAGATTTAGGATTCTATAATCTTAGAGAGCAATTTCAAAACAGGGTTTCTGCAGGTTTTATGAATGTAAATTTAAGACCAATTTATTGAAGGGAACATAACATGTCAATATGTTCTCTAAATGTAAATGTCTAAGCACACAATGACCAATTGTATTATTGTATACAAATGTATTAGTAACAAGTGACAGTCAAAGTCTGAAAATACAATTTCCAACAGATCTCCATAACTCTTTAATCAATTTTACAAAAAAATAGCTTAAAGTTTGATATAAGAAATCTTGGGAAATCTTGTGAAAGTGATTTTATGATTAAAACAAGAACAAACAGTTGCCAATGGGTTCATAAAAATCAACTTAATGTAATTTATTTTCATACCCAATGACAGATATTTGTTCTTGTTTTAAGCATAAACTCACTTAATTTTGTTCAATTTCTCAGAAAACAAAACTTTCTTCATTTTGCATGTCAAGTAAATGTATCTTGTGTTTTGAATTTGTACTGGAAAACAAAAATCCTAAAGGAAGAACATTATTTTTTGCAGCGCACGCAATTTAATTTTGCAATTAAATTTAGGGCCCTATGAAATCTGTTTTATTTAATTTTTTGTTTTATAGTTTATTCTGTTTTAATGGTTAAATTAGATTTTACTGACTTTCGTTCATCTTCAGAACACAAATGAAGATATTTTTAATGAAATCGGAAAGATTTCTGTCCCTACTACTTTGACGCTTCAAAAAGTTCATAAAGAGATCGTAAAAACTAATCAATACGAATCAAGTGGTTTATTCCATATATATTTTCTGAAGAGACTCGAACGCTTTATTTGAAGAACGAAAGTCTTACGGGTTTGAAACGACATTAGGGTGAGTAAATGATGAAATTGAAGTGAAGTGAAAATGAATTGTACTGACCTACTTTTGATTTATTCATCTAAAATTTGACAAATTGCAGAAAACATAGGGCCCTAATTTAATGCCATGATCCTTTCTGATCCAATTTAAGACATTTTTAAGGCCTTAAATGGTGGAAGGTCAAATTAAGCCTTTTAAGACCCGCGGAAACCCTGCAAAATGTCCCCAGTCCAAAAAACATTTTTTGAAAACCAAGTGGCAAAAAACTTTACTTAACATCAACATATGACCAATATGGCCTGTTCCAGGCTGTGTGTAGCACCTACAGCTCTGCACATTCTTCCCATAGGACTCCAACAATTGAAACAATTACAACCGTGAACCCACTTATAGAAGTATTTATTTTAGCAACACACACATTAAATTATTACAGTTATTGTGCAATAAGCTCACCTCGCGGCCTCCAATAGTTCATCCTTCTTATATTCACCTGAGGAATAAACAGACAGCAGGTGTCAGAGAGACTCGATTTGAAAGATGCATCATAATGTGTGTGAATGTATTTAGTGTTACAACAGCTATGTTCAGACTGGAAACCTAGCATACGGTTTATATTATGCAGTACTTTGCACTTTAATTAACATGTGAAATGTTATGCACTGAATAAAGTTTCAAACAGATGTGTGACTGCTGCAACATCACTGTTTAATTTGGCGAGTGGTGTCAAGATGGCATTGTAATCCAATTTTGCGTACAAACGTTTTAACATTTGGCCGTCCAATCAAATAATGGATAATGGAAATGTGCTGGATAATGGCCTCCACTTTTCAGATTGGAGTGCAGTAGATTGTGGCACTCTTGTTGTACATTGCACATTATGTAGCAAGTCATATAGGCATTCCGTGCAGTCAAAAATCTAGGGGAAATTATTTACTGTGAATAATACACATACTGCATACCACAAAAATAATAACTATGCCATTGCAAACATCCCAATTTGCATTTACATGTCTGCACATCAGATTGAGTGTTTGTGTGTTTGTTAATGACTGTAAAGCAGATGTATGTAAGTGCATGTCTCACCAGTGAGGACGGTCTTAGCAGAAGGGTCTGCCAGGTCCAGAGCTGATTTGCCATCAGTGTTTCTGATGTTTGGATCAGCACCGTGCTGGAGCAACACTGTAAGAAACAGAATCAAGCAATACAGTCACTTTTGAAACTGATGATTTCAAAAGAAGATAATGTTTTAAACTTAGGCCAATAACTATAATTATCTATACTGTTTTGCCACCTAAAGTGTTCATACTAGATCAGCAATTTGAAATTTTAGTACAATCATCCATTGAAATATTTCACCAAATGAGAGTAAAAAACGGCATTGGCAAGTATATGAAACGGTGTCACTCTGCAAGTTGGCCGGTAACATTTTTTATGAATTCTAACAATGCATGAATGTGAACGAAGCGCTGGGACAGTTGACGGGCCAGCACTGCATCGTCACTAAAGTTTAAGCCTGCACAATTTAAATATTAAATTAAATATATATTGTGGATAGTTTTGTGTGTGTAAACAGCCACGTCTCAGACAGTGTGCGGATACTAAACTGAGCTCTCTTTCACGCCTTCTTGCACTTGAGCGGACAAATACACACACACACAAAAAAAAAAAACGAGTATCCTAGTAAACATAGTTGGTAATGTCTTAAGTGAACGTAAACAGTTGAGAAAGTAAACACACACACGTACAGTATATTAGATCCGTGCATTCGTCTTAAAGTGACAGCAGCCTAATATTCCTGCTGCTGTCTGTGTTTTTAATATTAAACAAACTACAAAAGACAAAGAACAAATTACTCACTGCTTTTGACTGAATAACTTGTAACTTTAATGTTACAATGCTCTAACGTTAGGATGTTTAATTTATACAGTGAAAACTATGCAGTGTTACTTTACATTTGCTTACTTTAGTACATTTCTGCACCTGAAAACTACTTATTTCATTTGGATATTTGTTATACTGTATTTATTTGTGCTTTTGCTTGTAATTTGATTATTTGTTCTTATTTTATTACTAACTGTTTATTTGTCTTTAATAACGTTTTAATTTGATATTATTTAGGCTAGTAGTTTTAGCTGTGGTATTGAAATTGCAATAAAAAATTGTGAATTTTCACTGGTATCTTAAATTTCGGTATCATAACTGCCTGTTTTTGCAAAAACAGAATAATGGCTGGTAAAAAAAAATATTTATGGACGGTACATTTTCTTAAGTCACCGGCCATTGGCAGATGTGGCAAAAAGTTAGTTTTAGGCCCTGTATATATGTAATATATATATGTAATATATATATATATATATATATATATATATATATATATATATATATATATATATATATATATATATATATATATATATATATATATATACACACACACACACACACACACTTATCTACAGTTATCCATCTACTATATATTTTGGTAACACTTCCCAATAAGGTCTCCTCCGCTAACATTAGTTAATGTATTAGCTAATGTGAACTAACAATGTGCAGTATATTTTTAACAGCATTTATTAATCTAAATACAATTTTTCCATTGTTTCTTCATGTTAGTTCAGTGTGCACAGTTTACAGTACATGAACTAATATTTAAAAACCCTGATATTATCTGTTTCTAAAATCAGCATAATATAAGACGAAAAGAAAATATAATATTGACCAAAACTGATATTTTCACCAATATATTGCACATCCCTAACAGTTACTCTCCACACTTCGCCAAACAACTCTGAAGAAATAGTACACACCGTACTCAGACAAACCCATTCATTGGGCAACTAATGCAAACATTAGAGGTCCTGTCAGTTTTTCCTCACACTCACACATGGAGTGCGGTCTCAGCACAGATGTATTCAGCCGGACACTATGACATCAGGCCGCAGGAGATAATGCTGCAGGACAACAACATTACTATCACAACACAGCAATACTGCAGCACGCTGGAACGCAACATCAGCTGGAACAGCTCTATACTCTATACCACTGCAACTCCACACAATGTTGACTGTGACTCATTATTAGACAACTCATTCATTGCCTTTCAGCAAGGGATGTACAATATATCAGTGACCATCAGAATTTTTTATTATTAGAGCTTTTATAATGATCAGTATTGGTCTGATTAGGCTATAATTGAAAACTGATGAAAACACAGGACTTCTCATATTAATCCGTACCAATGCACACGTCTATTTTGCCCTTGATGGCGGCCTCGTGCAGAGGTGTGTAGTTCCAGTTGTCTCGTGCGTTGGGGTCCGCGCCGCTACACAGCAGCAAGCTGACCACCTCAGCGTGGCCGAATGAGCAGGCGTTATGGAGCGGGATCAGACCACCGTCGTCGCGGGAATGGACATTTGCTCCGGTCTGCAGGAGATGCTCAACCACATCCTTTCTGCCAAAGCCTGTCAAACATCACAAGTGACAATCAGTTTAAAATGCATTGAATCTAATGATGAAATCACATATCAGATCTTATAACACCTAACAAGTCTACTGGAAAGATTTTAGTTTAAAAACTGTGATAGTGAAATGCAGCAACTCTCTGATGCATATCTTTTAAATGACAGTTCAGCCAGAAATTGAGTGAACTAAATATGACATTTCAAACCCTTTGATTTCCTTCATTAAACAGAACAAGATGTTTAGTAAAATGTTAAAGGATAGTTCACTTCAAAATGAACATTTCCTGATAATTTACTCACCCCTATCTCATCCAAGATGTTCATGTCTTTTTTTTTTTCTTCAGTCGAAAAGAAATTAAGTTTGAGGAAAACATTCGAGGATTTTCCTCCATATAATGTATTTCAATGGCAACCAGCGGGTTGAAGGTCCAAATCAATGCAGTTTCAAAGGGCTTCGAAGGGCTTATCCCAGCTGAGGAATAGGGTCTTATCTAGTGAAACGATCGGTCATTTTCAAGAAAAAATAAAAATGTATTTATTTTTTTTTTTTAACCACCAATGCGCGACTTCAGTGTTGTGATTATTCACGGCGTATGACGTCATTACGCCGGAAAGGTCACGCGTGATGTACGTGGAAGTACCGACCCAGTGCCGACTCCATCTCATGTTCCCCTCCAACCTCAAAATCGTCCGACATCGTTGTTTTACCTTTATTTTTGTAAATGGTGTTTGATTTAGTCTTTGCACGTTCGTTTTAACTCTGGGTCGGTACTTCCACGTACGTCACGGCCGCGACCTTTCCGACGTAATGACGTCACACGCAGTGAAGAATCACAACACCGAAGTCGAGCATTCGTGGTTAAAAAGTATATAAATTGTTATTTTTTCTTGAAAACGACCGATCGTTTTGCTAGATAAGACCCTATTCCTCAGCTGGGATCTTGCAGAACCCTCTGAAGCCCTTTGAAACTGCACTGATTTGAACCTTCAACCGTTGGTTGCCATTGAAGAACATTGCGTGGAGAAAAATCCTGGAATGTTTTCCTCAAAAAAAACGTAATTTCTTTTCGACTGAAGAAAGAAAGACATGAACATCCTTTAATAAAACTGACAAAAAGAATAATTCTGACTGAACTATTGCTTTTTTTTTTTAAACCAATTTTAATAACTAGCTGTCATTAGTTAGCCAAATTAAATGGTCCTGCAGAGTGACAAAACACACTTTATAAATGCAAATAATCCATTTAGGCCCGGTTTCACAGACAGGGCTTAGACTAAACTAGGATTAGGCCTTAGTTCAATTAGGACATTTAAGTAACTTTTATAAACGTGCCCTAGAAAAAAAACATTACTGATGTGCATCTTAAGAAAAAGCAATGGCACTGATATATTTTAAGATATATCAGTGCAAGTTTTTTTTCGGTTAAAACAGCTCAGACATGCATTTTAGTCTCACTATCTTAAGAATTGTCTGTGAAACCGGGGAACAGTCTATCAAATAATATGAAATCATGAAAACTGCATGCTTATGCTTACTAATGCTGAAAATCTCTCATTGTATGGAGGAGTCACCATGGGTAATGTTCATGTGGAACGAAATAGGAGGTAAAACATAACAGCTCAACTTTAAGCTTATAAAAAGGTCTTATTTACTTGTTTTTAGACTCATTCATTAGAAATGGATTTAGTCAGTCTATATGACTCACAAAAACCATCTTTTACACGTGCAGATTTGCTTCAAATTACATAATGCAAGACTGTGCCATGAAACATAACCATTGTGAGTAGTCAATTTACAGTAGCCTAAATCATTTTTGTATGAAAACAGCGCGCACTCTCTCTCTATATATACTTCCATTAACAATTCTCATGCTTGTATAAAACTTCGATTATAGTGGAATCAAAGACCACAAAGGGGACATTTTGTTGTTTTATAAGATAACAATACAAAGTAAGATGCTTAAAAACACATTGAATATGGCAAATACATAGATACAGACCTGCAGCGAAATGCAGAGGGGTTGATTTTCGTCCGGCCATGTCTTTGGCGTTCACATTCACCGAGTCCACCAGCCTTTTCACCCGCGACACATCTCCGTTCCGACAGGCCTCGAATAGCTCTCTGAACGCCCCGCCAGCCCCGCACACTCCTTCCCCGGGACTGGTCGCTCCTGAGCCGGGGCTCTGGCTGCCTGCGGTCGCGATTGAACTAATGCTGCTGCAGCTGGAACTCCCGGGTGTTGACGACGCTGCGGCGGCCGCTGCTGTTGCTGGGGTGGGCCGGTCCGGGGAAGAGGCGGAGGAGGCCGCTGCGGACTCCATCGCCGCTCCGCCGCATTCCGCTGCGCCAGTGGACGAGGGGCTCAATAAACTCGTCGATTCGGGAATAATCGCGGACGGCGATTCTGGAGGGGGGGACGCGATCACGGCGTTCCGCGGAGACGGCTGCAGGCTGCTTTGTTGGTGCTGTGAGGATCGACGGGACACCGCCATTTTCCCCCCGAAGCTCCGTCTGTCAACAATAACAGCTGGAGCCGCAGCGCTTCCGCTCAGTGCAAGAAGGCTTCCGGTTGGAAGCTACGCGCTGCTGTTATATGTCTTAATTTCTTTTACTACACAGTTACATTTATTATAACGTCGTATCTATCTATCTATCTATCTATCTATCTATCTATCTATCTATCTATCTATCTATCTATCTATCTATCTATCAAAAAAATTATATGATCAATAGGTTGACATTTTTTACATTGCTTTAACTCATCAAAATAAATTAAGCAATTTTTCAATTTTTTATAAGTTACACATGATTCAACTCGTTTTTTAAGTCAGTTTAATGTATTTTAAGTTGAAACAACTTAAACATCTAAGTTGATTGTACTTTTTTACCATCTATCTATCTATCTATCTATCTATCTATCTATCTATCTATCTATCTATCTATCTATCTATCTATCTAAACGTCTTAAAATGCACATATGTAGATCAGAGAAATCAACATTTTGGGCATGTTTTTGGGCAAACCCCCCTAACTAGCTCAAATTTTGGACCTCACTGATTTTAAAACCCTGCCTAAAGCCCTGCTTCTAATTTATTACTTTAAAAGTTAAACTAATCAAGAGCAAAATAAAAAATATGTGTGTATATTTCATGATACAAATGTTGTTTTTGACCAGTTTTAAAGTTTTATTAAATTCTTGTTCCTGAAATCCACCCTTCTGCTGGGATTAGTATAATCCTGATTTTTTTGGATCAAAGATACCCCAATTTTACTAAAAAATTTTAAACAACAACAAAAAAAAAAAAAACCTGATGATTTGATCCAGATCAAAACCAAGATTGGATTTTGTGATCTAATCTGATTTCAGAATCCTTTTTTTTCTTTTGAACAAGCCATTTTCAAGATTTGATCCAATCTGATAGCAGAAATCCGATCAGATTACTTTTGAACAACTGGGCCCAGGTGTCTGTCTGAACGTTGCGGAAACTAAAAACAATGTTCCACCCAAACTTTGGGCTCAGGGTGAGATTATCTGCTCCTCTGCCTCTTTATGTGTGACACACCTCTTTGTGGACATTCAAACTGTTCTGTTATATGGGGCCCTGTTACTATGGAAACAACAACAAAAACCTCCTGTTGCACTAAAACAAGGACTAGCAGGTTGTTTGGGTAGACGGAAATTATATCTAATACAGTTTAACAATACATATATTAGTTCAGGGCCAGCTTGTGTTCTATTGGTTGGTTGGTCTGGGTGTAAAAGAACTGAGTGTATTGTGTTGTTAATATGTAGCTGGAGAGATGCCCACTTCTTCTCGTGCTACGAATACGGGAGATGGGAATCAAGATTCCTATCTGAAGAGGTGAGTTAAGCTTATGCACACATTTTTAATGCATTAACCAGTTTTTCATTATAATCAAATTTGGCAGACAGGTTCTGCCACTTAAAGGCACAATATGTAAGATTTTTTGATTAAAATATACAAAAACCACTAGAACAATGTTATAGGCTATATTTTGTTGACTTGTGTACTTACATTATCCCAAATGTTTCCAAGAATGTTTAAATCCAGAGAAATAAGCAATTTTAACCGTGTCCATGCATGGCCTATCAATGACATCATACCCGCGTTACCCTCGATTTCCGGTTTTATTTTGTAGAAACCATGGAAACACCAAAGACGCTTTAATATATTATGTGATTTATTAGACAGTTGAGCAACTGTTTGGATACATTCACTGACAGAAAACTAATCATTGTTATATAGCTCAACACAGTTAGTCTTATTGTTTAAAACTCGTTTTCTTGATTTACCGCGAGGACCGTGTTTTACCATGCCTAACATCGATCTAGCTTACTGCAGTGTGCAACAAATGTCTCATAGCCGGTGAACGAACGCACAGAGTAGCATTATAACAACTTTCAACACACTTAGATGTATCTAATATGATAAAACAGCGCTGCGTTACCCCACATACACATGACCGGAAGAAAAGGAAGCATCGTCTGTGGCATAATAAAAGCTCTGCGAAATCAAGGCGTCATCAAGCTGCGCCTTTGTTTTGAATAAGCGACATCTATATGCATGTTTCAATCTCAACATTGCAATTGATTGATAACTAGCCCCGGACAAAAATATGGCATGTCAAAATAGATATGTGCAATGTAAATGCAGAATCATAGATTACTAGAAAAAAAATATTCGTATCAATATATTTTTGAAATTCCACTTGAATTATTTGTAAAAGTAATGACTTGTAAATAATCTTAAATGACTCACTGTATTACACTGACACATTACATCTGCACTTTACTGGAGATCCCTCACTCATTTCAGATACTCAGTGAATCTTAAGTTTTTTGTAAATTTGAAGCTAAAGTTCAGGGGGGCACAAGAGTTTATATGCTTTGAACATGGATACGAAAAACCTTTCCGTATAGTTTCTAGGAATGCTCCAAATGATCGGCCACTCATACGAAAATTTTGACAACCACTTCCTTTGATTCTATACGTGGTCTCTCATAGTGCTCGAATTGAGGGGGGGCTGGGGGGATCCGGGACCCCCCATAAGGCATTGGGGACCCCCCATAAGAAGTAAAAAATAGACTTAGGAGGGTCCTCTAAATTTCATGAATTAATTATTTACAATAATTTATGCGACTGTGCATATTTAGGCTGCTCTTCATTTCTCTTTTAAAATGTTTACTGGTTGCCTGGCGCCGCTCCGTGAAGCTAACTTTAACGGGAAAAAATTAATAGGGGAGACCGGGTATAGTTGTAACACTACCAATTCCACGAATCACGGATAAGATAGGAGTCATATGACAGTTTCAGTTTCCTCTGGCTTCCTTTACGATCCCACATGGAGGTTTTCCAGTCTGTGTTGCTATATCTCCTAAAGCTACAGCAGAAAATCTAATTCTGAGGTAAGAAAGTAAAAAAAAATAACACGATAATATTTTGTTTAGTAGTTCTACCGTTGTAGATAATGTTGTATGAGTTATATCAGGTCAAAGTGTAGTTTCTCTAGTAAAGAATGGTGTTTCAACCTCCTGCTAATTTCAAAGCACCATGCTAATACAGCTAGCTAAACAATGAGTGACAAAGGCGGGGTAGGTTGTAACACGTGTTTTGAAACAACCATCCACTTACATACAACTAAGAACATTTTTGTGATTTTAATAATTCTACAGAATGCCTATGTTTATGTTCATTTGCTCTTGCTCTCACACACACACCCATATGAATGTGCACGTACAGACATGCACAAACAAACGCACACACGTGCATGCACAAACACACACAATATGCACATACACTCCCCATATTCACACATATTTTATTGTTGCAGCCATTCATTTAAAATAAAACTGTTGTTGTGGCATATCACTTGGAGTACCCTTAGTTTTTGTGGATTTTGTCTACCTGTTACAACCTACCCCAGTAGTGTGGTAGGTTGTAACAAAGGACCAATTAGTATTTGTCATCATCTCACAAAGTCTGTGATATAGTTGGAGAAATTTAAATTGCCATTTGTAGCAGACAAATGTGGGTACTTTGCCTAAAAGTTTCAGACGTGTAGCTAAAAAAAAGGGTAGTTTTAGGTGCTGAAGAAAAAATTTTTACAACCATACCCGGTCTTCCCTATACTAATAAACCCTCACTCAAGTCGGGAAGAGAAAGCTTCTTGCTGGCTTTGATGGGCTAATTTTCTAATAATCTTTCTACTGTAGCCTATTTATCCACTCCATGTCGGGGCTTTTGTATTCCTTACCTACTGTAGGCTACATAAATTGCACACATTTAGGCGTACTCATTTTTCATTATTACTATTCTAACATTTTATAAATATTGCAATGTCATCAAAACTGAATTATTTTGTGACCAAAAATGTGAAAAATAAATCTAAATGATCGTGCATGACATTCTTTTAACTATAAGCAACCCAATTTGTCTAGATCTGTAAAATTATTTCCCTTGTATAATGGGCTCGTCTTAATGTTTTAAATTATACAATCTGTATTTTTATTATGCATTTTATACTTTGTGCGAGTGCTCTTAGTCTCGCAGTCGTGTAGCTTGTGAAATTACTTTTATGCAACAGTTCGCCGGAACAATTATGTAAATACATAAATAAACGAGGAAAAAATAGCGCGATAGAACGCAGAAAAAATGCCCCCAAACCCCCCTAGTAAAATCACTTAAGGCTGATTTATACTTCTGCGCAGTGGCGCAAAAAGTGGGTATGCGCTATATGCGGCGCATAGGGGCGCCAAAGCGATGGTATATAAAAAATAAAAATAAAAAAAAAATTTTTCAGGCGCGCCCTCATAAGATTCCAAAATAGAATTTTGGATAATAATGGAATATCGCGAGTGGGCGCGGCTGGCGGGGGCGCCGGCGCCGTGAGCGCGCTGAGCGAGCAGGTACGTACAGTTGTCACAGTACGCACACAGTTGTCGTCGAAAGATGGATAAAGCAAAAAAGCTTTCTATTCTAAAAATAGAAAAAGAAAGAGGGATAAGAAGATGGCATGTCAAGGTATGCGACAGCAGCTAAACAAGTGGATGGTGAAAGGCAACAGGTAGGATTTAAAGTGTGACGTCTGTGCATGGAGGCTTGCAAATATTCATGTTAACAGACTAGCTAGCGTTTGCTAACACTGGGAATGTAGCAGCCAAATGGGGGTTTAAATTAAGGCTAGCTTAATATGCAAAACCGAGGTTGCTGAGCTGAAAACTGGAAAATATAAGGTAGCATGCCATGTACAATAAATGACAATAATTTGGAAAACAACTAATGCAATATCTCTGGTTTACCATGGAATCATGCATAGATTTGCTACCAGACTTGGAGGCTTGCAAATATTAATGTTAACAGACTGGTTAGTGTTTGCTAACTTTATTAATTAATGTTGCTGATAGCTACATTTAGATTTTGGTTAAACCCTATGGTACCAATCCCATGCATGACATATCTCAATTTTATTAAAGTAAAATAACAACTGGTAAATAGGCAAATATGTAAGGTAGCATGCACAATAAATGACTAGAAGCTGGAAAACATAACTTATGCAATAAGTCTGGTTTACCATGGAATCATTAATAGATTTTGTTTTACCATTAGCTGTTCATGTTAGCTGTGCTGTCAGACATACAGGCTATAGTTACATCTGTTGGGTGACATGGAAGCTGTAATTACAGGGTCACATCTCTTTCTCTCTCTTTAAAGGTCTGTGCTCTATATATATATATATATATATATATGTGTGTATGTACAAACCCGATTCCAAAAAAGTTGGGACACTGTACAAATTGTGAATAAACAGAATGTAATGATGTGGAAGTTTCAAATTTCAATATTTTATTCAGAATACAACATAGATGACATATCAAATGTTTAAACTGAGAAAATGTGTCATTTTAAGGGAAAAATAAGTTGAATTTAAATTTCATGGCATCAACACATCTCAAAAAAATTGGGACAAGGCCATGTTTACCACTGTGTGGCATCCCCTCTTCTTTTTATAACAGTCTGCAAACGTCTGGGGACTGAGGAGACAAGTTGCTCAAGTTTAGGAATAGGAATGTTGTCCCGTTCTTGTCTAATACAGGCTTCTAGTTGCTCAACTGTCTTAGGTCTTCTTTGTCGCATCTTCCTCTTTATGATGCGCCAAATGTTTTCTATGGGTGAAAGATCTGGACTGCAGGCTGGCCATTTCAGTACCCGGATCCTTCTTCTACGCAGCCATGATGTTGTAATTGATGCAGTATGTGGTCTGGCATTGTCATGTTGGAAAATGCAAGGTCTTCCCTGAAAGAGACGACGTCTGGATGGGAGCATATGTTGTTCTAGAACTTGGATATACCTTTCAGCATTGATGGTGCCTTTCCAGATGTGTAAGCTGCCCATGCCACACACACACACTCATGCAACCCCATACCATCAGAGATGCAGGCTTCTGAACTGAGCACTGATAACAACTTGGGTTGTCCTTGTCCTCTTTAGTCCGGATGACATGGCGTCCCAGTTTTCCAAAAAGAACTTCAAATTTTGATTCGTCTGACCACAGAACAGTTTTCCACTTTGCCACAGTCCATTTTAAATGAGCATTGGCCCAGAGAAAACGCCTGCGCTTCTGGATCATGTTTAGATATGGCTTCTTTTTTGACCTATAGAGTTTTAGCCGGCAACGGCGAATGGCACGGTGGATTGTGTTCACCGACAATGTTTCCTGGAAGTATTCCTGAGCCCATGTTGTGATTTCCATTACAGTAGCATTCCTGTATGTGATGCAGTGCCGTCTAAGGGCCCGAAGATCACGGGCATCCAGTATGGTTTTCCGCCCTTGACCCTTACGCACAGAGATTGTTCCAGATTCTCTGAATCTTTGGATGATATTATGCACTGTAGATGATGATAACTTCAAACTCTTTGCAATTTTTCTCTGAGAAACTCCTTTCTGATATTGCTCCACTATTTTTCGCCGCAGCATTGGGGGAATTGGTGATCCTCTGCCCATCTTGACTTCTGAGAGACACTGCCACTCTGAGAGGCTCTTTTTATACCCAATCATGTTGCCAGTTGACCTAATAAGTTGCAAATTGGTCCTCCAGCTGTTCCTTATATGTACATTTAACTTTTCCGGCCTCTTATTGCTACCTGTCCCAACTTTTTTGGAATGTGTAGCTCTCATGAAATCCAAAATGAGCCAATATTTGGCATGACATTTCAAAATGTCTCACTTTCAACATTTGATATGTTATTTATATATATTGTGAATAAAATATAAGTTTATGAGATTTGTAAATTATTGCATTCCTTTTTTATTCACAATTTGTACAGTGTCCCAACTTTTTTGGAATCGGGTTTGTATGTGTGTGTGCCATATTTGTACTTTTTAAAATCCAAAATGTGAATATAATTTCAACAGCAGCACAACCTTACTGCACGCCATGTTACAATTTAGTAGGAACTAAAGAGCGCTCTAGAATGTTTGGTAGCAACATTGTTACTAGTATTGGGCATCGAGAACCGGTTCCTACTTGGAATAGTTATAAAAATTCAGATTCTTTTCTTTCTTTTCGTTTCTTTATTGGAATCCGATCATAATGTTAATGTTTGTCAATTTGTGACTGTTTTTTTATTTGTTAACATTGTTAATAATATATATGTACATACCGTATAATTATGGTAGGCCTACAGTGGCTGATATACTTTAAAATAAACCTTTATTATTTACAGCCCATACATAATGATGTCCGGCTCACTTATTTATTTATTTGTTATAATAATAACAATAATAATATACAATAATAACGCAGTGAAAATGTGTGTATGGTTCAAACTACAAAAAAATGCTTTTCTTACTTAGTATTTTTGTCTTGTTTCCAGTCCAAATATAAAAAAAAATCTTAAATCAAGATGCATTCACTAGATAAGTAAAATGATGTAAGATATTTATCATAAGATGGAGGCTGGTCCTCAGGGTTTCTTAAGTAAGTTTCTTATGTAAGGAGGGGGGCTTCATGGACAAAAGGTTGGGAACCACTGGCCTAAGGGGTCCTTGCCCTGAAAAACGTTGAAGACCCCTGTTGTAAATTATATAATTTCAGTGCCCATTCATTCACAGGTATTACAGAAGCCTTCCTGAGGGGAAAAGATTGATGATTGAAAAGTCTTTGATGGTACGTTACAAACATTAAAGAAATAGTTCTGATATAATTCTGTTATCATTTGAATTGAATGATGAGGACTGAAGCTGTCAAGTTCCATCATGAGCCGTTTGAGCTACTTTCATTAAAGTCTTTTCATTTTGGAGCTTGACAGCCTCAGTGCCCCCTCAATGTATGGACTAGGACACTTGGGAAAATAAATCATACAGGTTTGGGTGTGTAAATAAATGATAACAGGATTTTCAGTTTTGGATGAACTATTCTGATAAAAAATTGCGAAATTATAATGACCATGTCTTTTTCATTTAGAATGCAGTTAATGAGCAAGCACATGTCAGCGGTCTAGAGAATGGGCATGTGGGGGGTCCCACACAAGGTAAGATGTCTAAAACCTATTGAGTTCAGATAAATGAAAAATCCAACCTAAACTGATCAGATGCTTGCAATGTTGATATGTTTCTGTGTGTAGTTCCTGATCCACAAAAAACTGCTGTTGAACACAGAAATGGGGCAGATGCTGAAGATTCTGAAGGCAATAATCCCAAAGAGCCTTCGTCCAAAAAATCCTCCACATGCGTTGTGTTATAACATCACTTATATATTCAGAATTACCTCACCAATAAACATATGCCAGTCATAATCATTTCAGTGCGTTAAACTTGCAAATGTAAGTGGCATATGTTGTATTAGCAGTATTAGCAATATTGTTTATTTTTAAACAATATTTAATAAGACGTTTTGTGACAGTTGATTATGATGAAATTGATCTGCATTACTGGGACTTTTTTAATGCATTAACCACTGTTCATCATCACTTCATAAGTGCCGGTTTGAAAAGAATTATTATGCATGAAGAATTCTGTTATATTTAAAATGAATGAGTGTTTTATTAAATTAGCAAGTTACATTCTCTGTGCAACAGGGGTTTATAATCAGCAGTAGCAGAATGCAGCCACAGTCTGTACGGTATATACACTGTAAAAAAATAAATGTAATTTTCCAGGTAATGGTCTGTATTGTTTTACAGAATTGTCCTGTTTTGTCATTATACAATGAAATACCTGTTGTTTTACAGATATTTGCTGTAAGTTTAAATTTCCACTATTAGTTTACATAGAATTGCTTGCATTTTAGTATTACATCTCATTTCTGTTTTTAAAAGGAACTTTTCTGTATTTTTATAGAATAATGTATAATTTTACATAAAAAGTTTATTCATATTTTGCATATTTTTTTCTGTAAAAAAAATGGAAACGAACAACACATCAAGATGACATTTGATGCTCATATGTAGCTGTAAATAAATATCAATAGCTGACAAACTAGCTGGTTTGTATTGGCCGTCTCCAGTTTTCCCTTTGTTTTGCCTCCAGCTAACCCTGTGACGTAATTGTGACGTTGGCACTAAAATGGTCTAGTGAATAACTGATGTAATAGATTACATTTATTGTAATTTTACAGTAAAATACTGTTAAATTTAGAGTTTTTGGAAATGTATGTTGGCAAAACATCCACCCCCCCCCCCCAAAAAAATATATATATATTTTTTTATAAATAAATGTACTGCAATCATTGAATCAATGAACTTTATAGATCTTGCCTCTCATTTACATCTGATAAAAGAATTTGATCAACAACAGCAACAGCATATATTTTCACGAGTCATGCATCGTGGGATAAAAAGCCAGGAATGCTGGATCCATTATTGTGCCTGAACTTCTCCACAGGCCTCTTCCATCGCTTGAAGACTTACTTGGTTGTAAGGGTTGCGATCATACTTTCCATCTCCAAGAGGAGAATATGCTAGAAGGAACACCATCCTGAAATGTGAGTGATGTTCAAACCATTCTTACACCGGTTGTGCAATTGGACATTCTCCCAAACAACTACACAATTTAGGAGTTTAAAAAATGTAAAGACTTTTCTGAAAGACAGCGTTGTGTGCCACAACACCAGTGGATTGCAGCACTTGTTGTCAAGGGACACTGACTGTGACACAATGTTTATATTGAGCCAAACTCTCTGTCCAGCTTCCCCCAAGGAAAGACCATAATTTATGACATGATGAATTAGGGTGGCTCTGATTTCATTTGAAACCCGTCTGTACCCTACTCTTCTCTCCTCCATCCTCTTAGTTTTCTCTCCCCTTCCCCTCTGTCCATGTCTTCTTAAAGTTTCTTTTTCCACTAATCCCATTGCATTATCTTTTCCCTCTACTCCTCTTCCTACATCCTGAGCTCTACTTGCTTCTCCTAAATCTTCAACTCTTCTTGCTCCATCTCCTCTTCCTATAGCATCTTTTCCTTTCCCCTCATTTCTTTCTACCTCTTCCACTGTTCCTATCCCTCTCAATATTACCCTTCCTCTATCCTCTCCAAAACCTCTCACTCTTACACCTCTTCCTTTTCCCATTATTCTTTTTTGTTGTTTTTCTTTTGCCCTTTTACAGTTTTTGTATTCATTCAATTTGACATTTGAATTTCCTGTGTTGTGTGTATTACTAACTCAGCAGATATTTATTTGGGGCTAATTGAGAACATTCAAATTGTAACTGAGAATTTAACAAATAAGTTTTGTTTGGAAAAATGGTGCACAAATGATTGGGATTTTTATAAAAACCAATAAAAAGAGCTGCAATTGTTTTTTCCTGATGCACTGTAAACCCTAATGCAATAATTGGTTTGAGTAGAGCAAACTCAAATTAAACAAATAAATCAAATTAACTTTTATGAGTATTTAGAACTTTCTTTTTCTTTTGAGTTCACAAAACTGACACATTTTAAGTAAACTGAATTGTTGCATTGTTTTGAGTTTTATGAACTTGTTTCTTTTAATTTAGACAAACTTCAATTTAACTGAAACTTGGTATAGCTGGTATTTCTATTTCCCAGCATGCTCTGCCATGACACTTAAAAAGGGAAAGTAAATGCTACAATTAAGTGTTATATAATGTTTGAGCTTTCACAAGAACCAATGAGGTTTGTTCTCGTATACGCAGCACGTTTGAGCTTGTTTATGTTCGCTGATCAAAGTTTATATGTGAATAAAAGCCTAAATTCAATCTGTTCATCATATAAAGCGATCGAGTCTCTTCAGAAAATTTGGACTAAACCGCTCAATTCATATGGATTAATTAGTTTTACGATCTCTTTATGAAGTTTTTGAAGCGTCAAAGTGAAGATCAACGAAAGTCTTATGTGTTTGGAACGACATGAGGGTGAATAATTAATGACAGAATTTTCATTTTTGGGTGAACTAACCCCTAGTCTTATTGTTAAATATCGTTCACAGACAGGGCTTAGATTAAGCCAGGATTAGACCTTAGTTCAATTAGGACATTAAAGTAGCTTTTATAAACATGCCTTAGAAAAAAAACATGGTGAGCATCTTGAGACAAAACAATGACACTGCCGTATTTTCAGATATATCAGTTCAAGTTGCTTTCAGTTAAAACAGCTCAAACATGCATTTTAGTCTGGGACTAGGTTTAAGATTTGTCTGTGAAACTGGGGGAAAGTCTCTTAAAAATAGTGTTTATTGTAAATGGCGGATGAATGGATGAATCCATAACCAGATCTTTCGGCTGTCAAATATAAAATTTTGGTCATGGGACTGAAAACCTCTTACATTCTCCAAGGTCACAAATTGCACATGTACATTTCTTCTTGATCGCACTCTTAATTATTATCATTTTCTTTCTCTCTGTGATCTCTAGATGGAGGTGGAGGAGAGGAATATCTCTTGTTCCCATTCCCTCAGGGCAGCAGACAGAGCAGCATGGAGCTCTTCAGAGATGTTTCCACATGTAATCCTTCTCAAAGTGCTGTTTATTGGACCTTCTTGATGTCAAGTCACAAAATCACACATAGTCACACAGTGTGAATGTTATTTTTCATCTATAGCTGCAAGATGTGGCATTGCTGAGAAAAATATATCTGAGTAAAGCAACATATGCAACAACACACTTTAACAGCAAATTGAAATAAAAAAAAATAGTGTTTAATTGAAGCCAAATGCATTACACACTAACAAATTCACGTTTGTGCTGTTGCAGTTGTGTCCTATCAGTTTATTTCTATAAGATGTTTGATATTTTTCATTTTTGATTTCAAATCTCAAACTGACTTTCTCAAAATTACACCTGAAAACTAGTGATCAAAAAAATGAGCTTATTGTAATTCCAAGTTTATATTCAAGTGACTAATAAAAAAATTATGGTAACTATACAATAAGATTTCATTTATTAACATTAGTTAATGTTAATCTCAACATTTACTAATACATTTTTAAGATCAAAAGTCATATCTGTTAACATTAGTTAATGCACTGTGAACTAACATGAACAATTAAGGTTAATAAATGCTGTAATTATTAGTTAATGCAACTGTTAACAAGTGAGACCTTATTGTAAAGTGTTATCAACATGATATAGATCTGCAGTATTGTAAGTGTGAAAACTATCTAAACAACAAGAAATTGTTGCAAACACAAGAAAGACTTCCTCAGCAAGAAGCGCTCGCAATGAGGACAGCCAACTCCCTCGAGAGCTGACCAAGCCTGCTCCGCTCCCAGACAGAGCAAACATAGATCATGTGTCATCCCTGGTTAAAAACAAGGGCATGGCAATGCACAACTTGTTGCCATATTTACTGGTCTAATTTGACACAAAATAGATTAACAATATGACAAACACTCAGACATGCGGCTTCCTGCAGACAAAGAAGCTGATGACTGTAAAATGGAGATGCCGTTTTAGTCTTGATGACACACTACTCTACGTCACCTGACCTGACGACAGCCAATGAAATTGGTGTGATTGCACCGTTATTGCTTTGGCCCTTTTAGCAGCACTATTTTTTGAATTTCTAACTGTTGTCCTTCTCTGGAAAAGATATACCTATGCAAAAAATCTTGGTGTATTCATTGACTCTGAGCTTAACTATATATAAACAACATACCAAAAACATAAAACAGCCCCCTGCAGACCATTATAATAAGCATGAGGTACAGTATAAGAACTTACCACGAAGGCGCTGTAGTTCCTTATGTTGATCCCTAAAGAAAGGGGTAGAAATAGTTTGTGAAAAAACAGCCTTTACTGTGACATTTTCTGCATTATTTTCCTTAATTCATTTATTAACAAGTGAGTCTTTATACTTACCCGAACTTTACATCACACAAGGAAAGGTCAGTAAGTCTCTTAAAATATCAGATAAGTTGTAGAGAATATCATCTTTTTAAAAAAATATTTTTTTAATAAAATATATAAATATATATATACAGTGCTTAACAGATTTATTAGACCACCACCTAATGTAAGGCTTGTGCCACAGCTGCCCTAAACTAGCAGTATTGGTGATTACCAAAATCATTTTTATGTTTCTGTAATGGTTAATCCACCACTATGTGTAAACTCATTAGTCACAGTTGGCCAAGTCAAAGTCCGGACTTGTTGAACAAATCCTATTGAACAAATTTGGGATTTAGTGGATTCAAAGATACATCGCACAAAAGTTTAATCAAAAGCAAGCCTTTGGGAACAACTAGAAACTATTTGGAAGTCAATAACAACAGAGACTGTGGAAAAGTACTGTACATAAAAACACAATGCCAGCAAGAATGC
This sequence comes from Coreius guichenoti, assembly GCA_039654105.1. Taxonomy (NCBI): domain Eukaryota; kingdom Metazoa; phylum Chordata; class Actinopteri; order Cypriniformes; family Gobionidae; genus Coreius; species Coreius guichenoti. Next base: position 6,172,619 of record CM077169.1, on the reverse strand, counting down.
AGGGATGCTGGTTTGCTGGTCAAGTATGGGATGCTGGTTTGCTTTTTTCCCCCTCCTCATTACTCCATCTGCAATTTGAAACAAAAGCAGAAATCAGGTTATTGTTTAAATACATTACACAAACAACATAAAAAAAGAGCAAGAGTAAAAAAAATTCTGAAGGTACATACAGCACTGAAATTTGTCATCTGACTATATGACATATGCAGCACATATCGAAAGGTAGCGTAATTAAAGCCAGTGTCAAAGTCTTCTAAATGTAATTAATATCTTAAACCAGTTGTGGAGACTGACTTTCTCCAGTTCAATTCGCTTCGTTGGGTTGATCTGCAGACAACAGCAAATAAGATCGCAGCATTCTGTGGAGAAAGATGGGAGAGAAACGTCTTATTATTACCTTAAACTTCACAAAAGCCACTAGGCTCACATGTTCCTTTTCCTGCATTGTTGCTTTGTTCTATCTAGTTAGATTCAGGATTAAAATTGATTTGATGCTAATTGATTCACAACAGTGGATCCCATTCCATTATGCTTCATGAGAGCTTGACTCACTCAGAGTCCTGTGTGAACGGCTCTCAACTCATCACCAGAGTTTGAGACCCACCTTGCAGCTCTGAGAAATTATACATACCAACAAAGGATGTGTAACCCGCGGAGGTAAGCATTTCGCCGCATCCAAAGTCAATTAATTTGACTTCAATGGTGTCCGGGTTAATCAGCAGGTTTTCTAGTTTTATATCCCTGTGGAACACTCCACGCTGGCAGCACGTCTGAGCAGCGAAAGTTACCTGCCGCATGATAACACAGGCCAAATCCTCCTCATCCACGGTGCCTGTGTAGCTCACTAAAAAATCATCCAAGGACTGACAGGGCATGGGCCGCTCCAGCATCATAATGTAATGGTCAGCCTCGTCCTGCCAGTCCAGAAGCTGGATTATTTGAGGAACCCTGGGCTCATTTGCTCGAATACAGTGGGGAGAACAAGTATTTGATACACTGCCGATTTTGCAGGTTTGCCCACTTACAAAGCATGTAGAGGTCTGTAATTTTTATCATAGGTACACTTCAACTGTGAGAGACGGAAAATCCAGAAAATCACATTGTATGATTTTTAAATAATTAATTTGCATTTTATTGCATGATCACCTACCAACCAGTAAGAATTCCGGCTCTCACAGACCTGTTAGTTTTTCTTTAAGAAGCCCTCCTGTTCTCCACTCATTACCTGTATTAACTGCACCTGTTTTAACTCATTACCTGTATAAAAGACACCTGTCCACACACTCAATCAAACAGACTCCAATCTCTCCACAATGGCCAAGACCAGAGAGCTGTGTAAGGACATCAGGGATAAAACTGTAGACCTGCACAAGGCTGGGATGGGCTACAGGACAATAGGCAAGCAGCTTGTTGAGAAGGCAAGAACTGTTGGCGCAATTATTAGAAAATGGAAGAAGTTCAAGATGACAGTCAATCTCCCTCGGTCTGGGGCACCATGAAAGATCTCACCTCGTGGGGCATCAATGATCATGAGGAAGGTGAGGGATCAGCCCAGAACTACACGGCAGGACCTGGTCAATGACCTGAAGAGAGCTGGGACCACAGTCTCAAAGAAAACCATTAGTAACACACTACGCCGTCATGGATTAAAATCCTGCAGCGCACGCAAGGTCCCCCTGCTCAAGCCAGCGCATGTCCAGGCCCGTCTGAAGTTTGCCAATGACCATCTGGATGATCCAGAGGAGGAATGGGAGAAGGTCATGTGGTCTGATGAGAAAAAAAAAGAGCTTTTTGGTCTAAACTCCACTCGCCGTGTTTGGAGGAAGAAGAAGGATGAGTACAACCCCAAGAACACCATCCCAACCGTGAAGCATGGAGGTGGAAACATTATTCTTTGGGGATGCTTTTCTGCAATGGGGACAGGACGACTGCACCGTATTGAGGGGAGGATGGATGGGGCCATGTATCGCGAGATCTTGGCCAACAACCTCCTTCCCTCAGTAAGAGCATTGAAGATGGGTCGTGGCTGGGTCTTCCAGCATGACAACGACCCAAAACACACAGCCAGGGCAACTAAGGAGTGGCTCCGTAAGAAGCATCTCAAGGTCCTGGAGTGGCCTAGCCAGTCTCCAGACCTGAACCCAATAGAAAATCTTTGGAGGGAGCTGAAAGTCCATATTGCCCAGTGACAGCCCCGAAACCTGAAGGATCTGGAGAAGGTCTGTATGGAGGAGTGGGCCAAAATCCCTGCTGCAGTGTGTGCAAACCTGGTCAAGAACTACAGGAAACGTATGATCTCTGTAATTGCAAACAAAGGTTTCTGTACCAAATATTAAGTTCTGCTTTTCTGATGTATCAAATACTTATGTCATGCAATAAAATGCAAATTAATTACTTAAAAATCATACAATGTGATTTTCTGGATTTTTGTTTTAGATTCCGTCACTCACAGTTGAAGAGTACCTATGATAAAAATTACAGACCTCTACATGCTTTGTAAGTGGGCAAACCTGCAAATTCGGCAGTGTATCAAATACTTGTTCTCCCCACTGTATGTAGAGCAACCTCGAGTGGAACTGGTATGGAATAACGGTCCTAGAAAAAACACAGATGTTATGAGGAGTAGAAGGATTTAGACTAGTCCTGGACAAACTGTTGACAGTGGTAGTTTGTCTATTGAAAAAACATTTATATAGTCTGTGATTAATGTTAATATGAGATGTATGAAACTGAAAACAGTGACTGAGAGGAAAAACAGAGAGAGCACAGACTACTTACAACGCTGACATATTTTGCATGCTCTTTAGAGGCAAATTTCACCGCCACCTGATGGACAAAAACAGAAAATGGATTTGCGTTAGAATTCATTTATTCCAAGTTCACATATTTCAATCATTAAACCTGAACAGACATGTACAGTTTCATAAATTAAATTTTAAACATGAAGAGCACGTCTGACAATTTAAACAGGTCTGACATGTCAAGTGCACAAAACAGTGAATATAAGGCACACTAAGAGTGCTTGGATAAGAGAGAGTCAGACGAGTATAATACAACATTAATTATCTAGATAGATATTGTAAGTAATAAAATTGATACCTGAAGGTTATCTTTCAAACAAGTCGCTGCATGAACAGTTCCAAAGCCTCCTTCACCCAGTTGAATGCCGATTTCATAGCGGCAGGAATGATGTCTGTTAAAAGAAAAATAACAGGTGTTGACATGAAATGTCAAGCAGTGACAGCAGCTACTTTATCTAAAACTATTTCAACAAGATTTGTCTGATTCATATATTAATTGAGTTACTAAATTGAATATGTGTGCCTTCATTCATTCATTCATTATTCATTAAATTCATCACTACAGGACTATAAAAAAAAACTGTAGTAGGCATTAAAAAAATCAGTGTCAAATATACAACTTCACCCATACATACACACATTTAAATGAAATCTTTAAAAAAAAGTTCATTTCTGTGTTGTTTTTCAACTACCCTTAAACAAAGCATGTTTTAAAGTCAATTTAAAGTATAAACCATTAAACAGCTGATTAAAGTGTGTGTGTGTTGGGTTATGTTAGGGTTTTGTTAACAAACTGTCTTTTTATCCTGCAGCTGGCTCAACTGAGGTGCCAGTGTCCTCTGGTAGACTGTAGTAGACGTCGTCGTCACTCGAGTCCTCATCGTCATGAGGGTCACCAGTGATAGGGTCCTCCATTGACTGGTCTTGACTCCAGTCATCATTGACTTCAGGGTCACTAGTGATTGGTTCCTCTGCAGTGCAGCGTACTTCAGGGTCACTGGTGATATCCTGATAAGAAGGCTCACCTAAAGATGGTAATGACATAAATATTCCAGTATTAATAAAATTACTTCAACTGTGCTTCTAAATTTTTTACTTTCCTCCAAAAAACCTTTAAACAAAAATAAGCATAGAGCCAGTCCAGACTCCAATAAGCAAAGAGTTACATATTCTCATAACATGAACATCTCATTTACCATCATCTCTGGTCCACGTTTTCATCTTGACCTGAGTGGGTGTTGTTGACTTTTTTCCGTTCCCGCTGGTAAAAAGCGTACAGTCCTAGTAAAGTCAACAGCACCATTTTGATGCCTTAACTAGGCTAACCGCTGACTGTCACTGCAAGATGTGAAGCGAGGTCAACGGTTTGTTATTTATCGGTGCTGATTTAAGTTGTGTACAGATAAAAATGATGTAATATTGGCAAATCTATTGCGCAATAAATTAATGTATTTAAAATGCAAGCAAGTTGTTGTGATTTAAGCACGAATCAAGTGAAAGACACAAGAAACACTAAAATGATCATCAACGAACAACAAGTTGTGAAGAAAAAAAAGTAATAATAAGAGATTGAGCAAAGTAAGCTTCTTTATACCTGGCTACTGTGACGTCACATTCTAAATGACGTTTCAGAGCCGCAGAGAAGTTCCTACGTGATTGGTCCATTCTGCGCTGTGGGCGGGGCTTCGGCGTAGCCGCTGAACTCGTACTCGTAGCGCGAGTCAATTATTGTACTTAGGAAAAGCAGAAAAAAAACAGATTTATTTAAGAAATCATCACACACAATGTTTGTTATTTAAGTCGTGTACAGGCAGGGCCGTAGGAAGGGTTTAATCACCAAGGTCACAAATTTTATCTAGTTAGGCTGGTTCGGCCTAAATAAGTTTATTAAATTCATTCACAATATGTACACATTAATTATTAATCTTATTCCTAATATGATGAACACAGCTTCGTTAATGTTTCTTGTCCTTTCACATTTAAAGTTACTAATTATTACATGAATCACGTAAATTATAAAGGCCTGTTTTCGAAATTAGACAAAAGTGTATTAGTTTGTCTGATTAACATTTCTGTCCTAAAACAGCTGTCAAATATGAGATGTTTAATTTAGCTGTACTTACTTTTACAGTAGCGGTTCTGTAATTTAATTTACAGAACTTTACTGTATTCTTTGATTACAGTAAAATTCTGTAAATTAAATTACAGAACTGCTACTGTAAAGATTACATTAACTGGCTGGCAACCCTGCTGCCAGTATTTTACTGTAAAATTTACAGGTAGTTTTTAACAGTGCAATGTTTTTTAACAAAATTTTTTTTTACAATAAACTACTTGAATATGTGTATTTGCTATATTTAGAGAGAGCATGTAAAATGCAGTATATCCAATATATATTCCTGATTGCTGAATATTAGTGACTGGCAACTGAATTTTAAATTGTAACTTTTTATTAACTGCATAAGCATTAAACATTTTTAACTGCATAAAGTGTTGTATAACAAACTATTACTTCACAAAATTGACATGTCTTAATCTTGAAAACAGCTCAAAATTTATTTAATTTATAACTTTCAAATTTGCAAGATAAAATGTCATAAAACAGCGTATTTTGTATTATTTTGAATTCGTTTTTATTTACAAAACTATTTTTTAAATGGACATGAAATTTAATATTTTTTTTTAATTACTTGAAACACATTCGCCATCATGGCCCTTCACACAAAGAATATGCAAATTGCATAACTTTAAAACCACAAATTGACCAATATGATCATAAAAAATGATTTTAAACACCAGAGATACTGATGAATTTTCACCACTTCATGAACAGACCAACATGATCAAACAAGTCCCTGAGTGAGTCCAACAAACTTCTGATCAAAAATGAGAACAATTCAGCTCCAGATGCTGTTCCATCACAGGATGCAAAGAGTTGGCTATACATAATAAAAAAAAGAACGAGGACAAGATATTAGATATATTACCAAACATAATGATACAGTATATACAGTCAAATGATAGAGGGATGATAGATACAGTCAGATACAGTAATTAAAATTGGTTTTAGCTTTTAAGGTATATAATCATGTTTTTGAAATTGGGCCATATCTGTTAGAGCAATGTTTCTTAACTCCAGTCCTGAGGACCCACCTCCCAGAAAGTTTTAGACTTTTCCCACTAATTAAAACACATGATTTAACTCATTAGCTTACTAGTGTTAAATAGGGAGACATCTAAATCGTTCGCCCTGATCGTTTTGATCTCTTCTCCAGCTGAGAAGCATTGTGTTAAAGGCCTCAACAGATATAAAACATATAACTTTAACATATATACATAGATAAAAGGCAAGTTCTGATATAAAATATCTACATATGTAAAATGCATGTACTTAAGTTACTGTAGAATTAAACCATTACCTTTAAATGAACTCCAAGGTACACACTGCCTCCTGGTACTTGAGATTGAATATGTAATATGCTGCGAACAGAGTGGCAAAGCCAGACAGGAAGCTGGGATGAATGCCCTCCTCACACACCGTCAGCATCCAGTGCCCACTAGTCGTCTCCTAAAACAATCATACCACATATGACAATAGTTATTTTTAACTATGCCATTTTTATCTTGCAGCTTTTTACTGAAAGATAAATGTTTTTGTTTACATAACTATATTTTAGTATGTAAGAGTGAATGGTCTCATTCTTTTAAACCAACGTTAACAAAAGACATTACAAACAAACAATAAGCAAATTACACGGAGTCTAAGTTACCTAAAAACATACTGAAATGTAAGCCAAATGGGGAAGTCACCGGCGTATAAACTTGCGACAAAACTGGTATTACAGCACAATTCAGAATTTATATGACACGTCCTCCGTGAGGCTCACCGGTGATCGCGAGGCTTTAGCAACGCGTTTTCATTACTGCGCCAATATTAACAGATGACTAATTTGATTCACAATCACATAAAATAATCACGACGAAGTGTGCTGATCAACACGAAGTTGCCGTGAATACTAACTGTTGTCACTGAAGCGTGTAATTCATAATGTAGGAACCCAGAGATTTTCTGCCCAATATAGCCGCTATAGCGCCGGGTAATGTGTGAAATCCTACCGTGACCGCGCTGCTGAAACCCCGCGCAAGTCTCCTTTGCGCCCCGCAGACGGATGATGCGTGAATCCGGGGTTACCAGTATGAACCGCTAATGTAGATACATTCATATACTTGGACAGTTACCAAACATGAAAAATAAAAAACTGAATTAATAAGTCACTTACCACAGTTGTGAATCGCTCCTCTTGCTGCTACGCGAATCTCGACGACTCGACCGTTGAAGATCCCATAATGCCTCTGTAGATTTGAAATTTACAGCAATATTCTGTATATTTGAATCAAACTGCCACGCGACCCCAGAATGCATTGCAGTTTACAGCATTATGCTGTATTACGAGAAAACAGCCAGCTGCTGTAAAATAATGCTGTAATTTTTACAGCAATTCATTACAGTGTACATTTTCAAAACTCTTAGTACAAAAATTCCTTTCACGTTGAAAGTTACATGAATCACGTAAATTATAAAGGCCTGTTTTCAAAATTATTAGACAAAAGTGTATTAGTTTGTTAATTAATTTCTGTCCTAAAACAGCTGTCAAATATGAGATGTTTAATTTAGCTGTACTTACACTTTCTTGCACCGTATGGCCGTTTACTGAAGCGTTGAGCCAGAATTCGCACTGAGCAGCTTCTGTGAGCATAAAGCCCGCCTACTTTGATTTGAAATATTTTGATATGGACCCTTTTGACAGACCAAAATTCTTTTTGTTCAATAAAGTTCTTGCAAAAAAACAACAAAAAAAAAACAACCTTTTGACAGACCGTGAGTGATTTTAACGGTCAACAGCATCGTAAATCCTGCAAGGTTTTTTTATATTTTCATTTAATGTTAAATGTACATTTATAACAATATACTTTGTATTATATTACCTTTGCATCAAATCAAAAAAAAGGGGGAAAAAAGAAAGAAAAAGGGAATGCTGTGAGGGTGTTTTTTTTTTTATTTTTTAAAGAAGTAGTGTGTATACATTTTCAAAACTCTTAGTATAAAAATCCAAACGGATCAAACTTGTAACACAGCTAGTCATTCTTTCAAAACCTGATCTCATGCTTTCATTCTAGTTGTACATATTTGCATTCCATCTACATAATCGTTTCAAAACAAGATAATTGTGATATGTAATGAGAACATTTGGTTTAATCACCGAAACACAACATGAAGGGTGAGTTACAGTAATATGTCAGTCTCTACTCTACCATGGTAATGCCTGCTATTCATTCTCATTCTCATTCTCATTCTCATTCTCTCTCTCTCTCTCTCTCTCTCTCTCTCTCTCTCTCTCTCTCTCTCTCTCTCTCTCTCTCTCTCTCTCTCTCTCTCTCTCTCTCTCTCTCTCTCTCTCTCTCTCTCTCTCTCTCTCTCTCTCTCTCTCTCTCTCTCTCTCACACACACACACACACACGTGCACATACTTTGAACATAGTGGTTATCATCGAAGATATTTCACTTATGTAAAAAGAATTCATTACATTTGGTTACATATAGGAACTTGCAAACAAGTTCTATAGAAACTGTCTATAAAATCAATATCTATAGAAATCTACCAAATGATTAAGTGATTAACCATTAAGTGGATTAAATAATAGACAAATGTATTAAACTGAACGAGAAGAGATAACAGTAACACTTTACAATAAGGTCTCATTTGTTAACATTAAGTAATGTGCACACAGAGAAAAAGGGTGTCAAAATTGTACCTTTAGGGGTACAACAGCTTGTCACTGGGGCAGTACCCTTAAAAGGACATATTTGTATATTTTGTATATTGTAAATTTTTTACTCCTAAAAGGTGCATATTAGTACCCTAGAGTACGAAGACATACCTTAAGGTACTACTATGAACCTTTTTGGTAAAAAATTTACAAATATGTCCTTTTAAGGGTACTGCCCCAGTGACAAGCTGTTGTACCCCTAAAGGTACAATTTTGACACCCTTTTTCTCTGTCCGTATTATGAACTAACAATGAGCAATACATTTGTTACAGTATTTATTCATCTTTTGTTAATGTTAGTTAATAAAAATACAGTCATTTATTGTTAGTTCATAGTGCATTACCTAATGTTAACAAATACGTTTAATAATGTATTAGTAAATGTTGAAATTAATTTAATTAAGATTAATAAATGCTGTAGAAGTGCAGTTCATTCTTAGTTCATGATAACTAAATTAGTTAAATGATGAAACCTTATTGTAAAGTGTTACCAAAAAAACGTCTCAGGTTACATATGTAACCTATGTTCCCTGAGAACAGGGAACGGGACACTGTGTCCTAGAACGCTTTGGGGAGCGCCTCAGGCGCGACAGGTGTCTGAAACTGCTATCGAATCACGGCAATCCTATTGACCGGCGACAGCCCATGTTGTCATCACCGTTCGACCAGTAAGTATATAAGGGCGCCTTGCAAACATGACATTCCCCTTATCGTCTGAAGGGACTATTTGGCAGGCAGGCCCCGAGGCATGGCAAAGAGACGCAGTGTCTCATTCCCTGTTCTCAGGGAACATAGGTTACATACGTAACCTGAGACGTTCCGTTTTGAAGGGAACTCGCACTGCGTCCTAGAACGCTTTGGGTAACGATATACCCACGCCGCCATGCTGCCCATTGGCAGTGACAACTGTCAGAACAAGCAAATTCAAATGAAATGCCCGAACCACTCTCCCTCAGGTCACACTGGGCTGTCAGTGACAGCATTCCCTACGGTCATAGCCCGAACTATAAGCCTCAAGAGGAAACCTTCATACACTTTACATGAAGTCTTACCCAGGCCGCTCAAAGGCCTGGAACCAACCACTTCAACAGAAGGGGTCCCTTTAAGGGAATGTGGCTAGGGAACCCAAGGGAGCCCCAGCCAATCACTACTCGGGGAACATATTCACCTGAATGCCACCAGGGAGGCCTGACCTGGTGTCACATATATTGGACACTTCAGTCTGGCCAACAACCTGTCTGTTCAGAAACAGAACCTCTGGACACTTGCCTCTAGGTAAGGCATCCAGACAGAGGGACTGCGAAACTGGCAGTAACCAACTCCGACCGGATCTCAGAGACAGGTATCCTGGAGAGCAATACTCAGCGTAACGCTTTACAACCCTTGCTAGCGAGGGGAGTCTATCTGCTCGATCCAAGGATCTACAAAGCACCTATCATTCAAAGCACTAAGGAGGCCTGGTGAGGCCTACTACCTGATATCAATTCATGCTAGCTGCCAGAGCATCCAACTCAGGAACTCGCCCTCAGGGAGGCCTGGTGAGGCCTACTACCTGATAGCAACTCATGCTACCTGCCAAAGCATCCAAACTCAGGAACCCCCTTCAGGGGAGGCCAATCAGGCTAGCTGTCCAGTTTCCCATACATAGGAACTGGCCTCCAGGGAGGCCTACTACCTGATAGCAAGGTAAAAAACTGGCTGCTAAGAACGCCAATTCCGGGGGTCAATCTCTGGGCGGCCTGCTAAGGCCAACCGCCTGACTGTGGTCTTGCTAGCTAGTAAAAATCACCCACGCTGTTGGGGTTTTGCCTCCGGGAAGCCTAAACGGCCAATCATACAGTGGCAAATTTTATTTGGCTGATCATAATTGGGGCTCGCCCCCAGAGGGGCCCACTGAAGCCAGCTGTCTGATTGGCCAGTCAATTTTAACAGCCCAGCACCCCATGTTGGGGTTCAGGGTCAGGGAGGCCTGCTTAGGCCAATGCCTGACCGTCAATAATGCCAGTGCTGTCAGCCACCTACCCATACTGCTGGGGACTCACCTTCAGGGAGGCCTGGAGAGGCCTACTAGCTGATAGCAAGTCTATTCTGCTACAAATACAACATTGATGGGAACCATACTACACCAACACAACTATTGGGGCCACCAACAGGAGGCCTCTTGAGGCTGGCTACCTGGTCGCAGCTATAATGTATGTTCCACAAACGCTGGGACTCTCTTCCAAGGAAGCCTGTTAAGGCCTACCACCCGCCAATGAGTCTACTGCCCGAACTACTAAGGCCAACCACTTGAGGCAAGCTGGCCTAAAGAGTCCTTTTTGGGGGCTGCCCGTCAAGGAGGCCTGCTGAGGCCTACTACTCGACAGCGCAGCTTTCGCTGGCAGAAAAGCTGTTTACACAGAGCCTACAGTATCCTGGTACCAAACCACATTGCCCATGGCAGTGTACTCAGCAAACGCAACACCCTTTAAGCAAGGGGAGTACAAAATACACTAACCTGCCTCAATGGAGGCCCCAGCTTCAGGGGCCTACCATCTATACACATGGGTGTCAGCTCATGGCAATGCTCTCTCTTCAAGGGAACATACTTCAAAAACCAAAATGAAGTGAAGGTTAGACTCTCCGCTCGACCTGAGCCATAATGGTGTGAGGCAGAATGACACAGAGCTGAAAGTGGAGTACTCAGAACTACCCTGAATCAGCAGGGGAGAACCAACCACCTGCCCCTGAGAATATTAACAGGGTGCGGGCCTGCCAGTGGTTCAAGAGGTGACAGAAATTTTTCTGCGCCCAGCCTAGGGGAGTGGGTCTTGCTCGCAAGCAGTAGCTCAGCGAGCTGAGTGGAGCCTACTCTGGTGGCCCAAGTCCAAATGCTAGCTCTGCACGGCAGGGTTGGGCAAAACAGTCTTTTCGTGAGGCAAAAGATGGCCTAACCCTGCCCAACAAGACCCATTGTACTTGGGAGGCCCTATTGAAGGCCTAACCCCAGGTCTTTCTCAATCATACCTCTGCACCAACCTGCATTACTCTTCTCACCCCAGAATGCAGAAAGGGGGCGGGCCTTGGCCGAACAACTCTCACCATGAGAGGAGGCTGTCATATAGGGATGCTAAAGGGCCTACATTCACATAGTGAAGGGCCAAAGGCAGAAATGCTTTAGCAGAACGCCTCCACTATCCCTAATATAGCCTAGGCCAGCTACCGAGGCGGCCCTGGTGAGGGCCAGCCTACAAGAATAGATCTACCTGAGGCTCGGAGGAGCAACAGCCTCAAGAGAAAGATTCCTCATATGAGAGGCTGCACAAACCGCTCAACCTGTATGAAAAACCAAACAGCTCAAGGGAGCAATGTACTCAGGCCAAAAAATGTCAGACGGCCCTGTGGGACAGACACAAGATCTATCTGAAGCTCCAGCGTCAGTCTCTAATATACAATATATATATATATACTCTGATGCTTGACAGAGAAGAGACAAACTACTCTACCCTGAGGTGGCTAATGGCCCGAAGGCTTAACAGATGTGATTTTCTTATAAAATAAACCAAGCGGCAGCCACAACATTCCATTCTTTCCAGAAGGATGCTCTGCCGCTTAGTACTCCGCTAATATTCCAGTGGAAACAAGCGGCGGCCTAAAATTACTCTCCTCATGAGAGGAAGCCTAAGCTTTTACATAGTTCTGCATTTAGAATGAGCGGTGGCCCACCCAGTGAATTCACAAAAGGGAAAGCCAGCACATATTCACATATGAAGCCCATATAACTGGTGCTTCTCTAAATCGTTCTAGCCACCTAACAGGGGAACTTCAGGGCCCTAATAATTCCTACCTTACCTTACCTTTCCCTAACAGTGACATGACCCCTTAACTCTATACAAGGAACGAAGGTCTGTAAAGAAATACATTTTAGTGTTAGTTGCACACAAAAATGAAGGAAGACCTACTCAGTTCACCTGCGGCGTGCAGAGTGAAGACTCACCACACAGTTCTTTATGAACGCGGTATCTACCACCCTTACATGTCTGAAAGAGGCACTCTCACTAACCAAGCCAAGACGGGCCATCAGAACATCGTTCCACTCATCACAGGCCCAGCCTCAGTCCTGATGTAAGAAGCGCCTGGGGAGTTATAGAAGAGAGGAGAGGGCTAAGGTATAATTACGCCCTCAGGGGAGGCGATCCATAGCCGACGCTGTTTGCGTTTGTGCTGATCACCTCCCTTAAATCCTTCTTCTTGCGGGAGTCCCGCATCTTCTGTGACTTACTCCTCCATGGAGGGGGTGCACGAGAAGAAACGCTGGCTCTCTGGTCCTGTCTACGGCCCTCGGACCGTGACGGGCCAGGCCATCTCCTGCTCGTCTGAAAGAGCACTCGCTGCCGGGCTAGGAGGAAGATCTTCATCATCCACCTGCAGCTTACCCTCGTCAGCCGCCGAATCATCTGAGAGGATTACACCCCTCTCAAGGCGATCGGCGAGCTCCATCTGGGAATGAGAAAAACGCTCACAATTTGCACAGGCAGCTCCCTCGAGAATCAACAAAGATCAACATCTAGCCAATTCAATTATTTTTTATAAAATTATTTCACAAATTCCAACAAATTTTACCTTTATCCCTGATATTTCCAGAATGACTGTGTGGATTTTTAAACAAGCATTTTTTTCAGCAAGTAATCATGACAGTAGACATATCTGACAAGAACAAAACTTAAAAAAGCACAAAAGTTTATTTGAGAAATAAATTAGCATACATTGAACTGAATATTAACCTCAATCATGCATTTACAATTTTGTCCTTTTTTACATATTCTGAATGTAAAAGCCTTTTCACCTAAATAAACCTGGCAAATAAAACTCTTCACAGAAAAGCAGTGCAGCCCATATTGCGATCTACAGCATTTGCAATAAAAAAAAAATTCATTTCCATTTATTTTTTTAACCCCATTTATAAACATCTTTAACTATATTATAGCAGCAGTATAAATAGTCCCTCCTGTACGTTTATCAATAAGTTGACATATTTCAGTGATTGGTGAATGAGAATATCAAGCTCTTTGATCATTGGTGTTTGTGTTCAGTCACTGCTGTCATCGCCCACCACCATGTGGCTGTACTTTTTCTGCTGTTGTTCCTTGAGGGAATCCTTCACCTTTGCCCTCTTCAGACCCCCATCCCTGTGAAACACACACAAAACAACACACAAAGTCATAAACCTTTAAAGAGGACCTATTATGCTTTTTTTTAACATTTTTTACATGTTGCTGTTTGAGGTCTGAAAAGTTACAAAGCACTGTTTCTGAACTCCCTGAAACACCTTGATTGTAGTCTTGAGTTTACTTCCAGAAACAAAAACGTCATAATATTCATCATTTAAATAATTCCCGCCTAAGGCATAAGCAAAATGAAGGGGCGAGGCCTGGGGTCCGTTCTTCGTAAGTCGCTAACTCAGTTAGCTGGATTTGATTGTTGACGATTTGGCATGATCTTTGATTGTTTGGTTCTTTGACGCTCATCCTGGACTTGCTGTCATAGCAACAGGTCCGGAAGCTTAAACCTGCCCTGGAGCAGGCTTATTTCATGTAAACAGGATTAGATTGCATCTTTTTAAGCGGAGGTAATACTTAAAATGTGTCCCAATCACTGCTACATTATTACAAGAGTTCCTTACTGAACCAGGGGCAATAATAATTTTAAATAATCGTAATAATATAAAAATTTATTTGAAAATAATATTATAATGGTGTGTACAATACTATAGACACAGCCACTTGATTGAGAGATTTATTTGTGATGGAATAATAACTTTATAATTTTATTGGAGTCTTACACACATGCTGTACAGTTAATCTGAGCCCTGCATTAATTTGAGTGATGAAGGATATTATGGGAGTAGCTTGATGCGGCACAGTAGAAGCAGATAACTTGATCTTGACCCTTAAGAAACTTTAATTAATGCTGTCGTGTAACAAATCTGCTTCAAAGATAAAATTAAATAAATTGCTAATTACAACATTGAAATAAAAATGTAAAGGGTGTACAAATACTATAAAATCATGAATATAAATAATTGGGAATCATGTTTAAAAAAAGCACATTTAATTTATCTATTATAACTTTTATGTTGGTTTGGTCGTTTGGCTGTTTCCTTATAAAGGTCCAGAAATTCGTTTTTTTTTTTTTTTTTTTTTGTCAAGTTTTTTGCCAGGTGGCTTTTTTAATTACATGATGTCATTACGTTGCTGTCTTACCGCCAGCCAATCGCTGCATTACTGATCGTGGTTTCGAGTATCGATGCATCTGCCCTCTTCAGGGAACACAGGAACGCGCAGTAATCTCAGATAACTTAATCCAGATATTTTAATCCAATCCGCAAATTCGTTTGAAGAACCAAATTAGCCAGAGATCAGTTATCACGATTAAAAGATCTGGGATCTGTCAAATCATCTCAGATCTATTAAGTGAGGTACGAAGAACAGACCCCAGGTTGAGTTGCGTTAGTAGTGTGTCACAACACACTGATCCAGCCGACCAATCAGAGCACATTGTGATTTTAGGAAGGAGGGGCTTCATAGAGTCAGGAACTAAACAGAGCATTACTGACAGACTAGAAAGACAGGTGCTGCAAAAATTTAAAAAATATGTAAGAAAAAAAAAGTTTTTGGAACATTCAAGCATGAAAACCTATAGAGACAGAGCACATTTAGGCCACGCCCACCCCTCTCCATTGATTTTGTATTGCATGAAGCTGCCTCCTTGTCATTTCTAGCTTCTAACAAAAGACAGAACAATGCCAAAAAGCTGCTGTGTGACAGGGTGTACAGCAAACAAGCCAAACAACCCTGAATTACTTTTTTATAAGCTACCAAACCGTAAAAGCCAGCCTTTAAGAGGACAAAAATGGGATACAGACAATAAGATGTGAAGCATCAGCAGGAAGAATGGGTAAATTGTGGGATCCTGACACTCAGTATGCCTACGTGTGCCTCTCAGGTTCACATAGGGTGGTGAAATAATCCTTTGACATGGTTAAAAATAATGAATGTTTTATTTTTTTTTATTTTAGCATATCCTATCACCAATTATGTTCCCTTCCAGTGGGTGTAGTTCTCAGAGTAATATGACACGTTTCGCTCTGTCTCAATTGCCTGTATCCACCTTTGTGTCCTTAAACATTTTTTTGGGTCGACAGCTTATAAAAACGTAGTTCTGTCAGGACCACTATCGTCAAAGATGATTGACAATTAGCATACAGTTTGGATTGGCAGTATGGTTCCGTTCTGGGCAAAAACTCCCTGCGCAAGAGCAGGGAGAGCAGCAATAACCCCCCTTAGGGTAAACAGAACAGAACCAACATAATGTATTGCAGATATCATTAATGTCAATATTTAATTGTACAAAATAATTCAGGAATTTAGTCTGATTCAAGGGAAATAAGAATACCAAATCCTGACTGACGAGAGGAGGAGCTGGGGATGGAGAAGGATAATTAGCTCCGGCGAAACGTGACAGCTGCTGATAATACTGAAGGAGCTTATATATGTATGCTGTGATAGACATCGTATTCCTATAGGTAGACGTGATCAGCTAACAGTCAGCTGATGCGAGCTTGACTAACGTGACCTGCCAGAACTGACGCTACGCTTGATTTCTAGGTTTTTTAGCTTGTTTGCTGTACACCCTGTCACATAGCAGCTTTTAGACATTGTTCTGTTTTTTGTTATAAGTCAGAAATGACAAGGAGGCAGCTTCACGCATTACAAAGTCAATGGAGAGGGTTGGATTGTTTTCCCCCCGGTGGGCTTGGTTTTCAGATTATGACACATGTCGCTCTGTCTCTATTTTAGTAGAACACAAAATCAAGACTTAATTAACACATAATATAGCCTCTTTAACTTAAATTAAATCAATTTAGGAAGACAGGTGAAGAAAATATAATTTACACACCAGGCCAAGTCCACTAAACCTCCTTGGTGTGCAATGGTTGATTTCACCCTGTTGGCAAACTGCACAGCATCCTCTTCTTCCTGTGCACACAAGAAATGAGTGAGGGTGTAATCAATCACATCAACATCGTTGCACAAAAATGCTGCAGCTCACTAGGTTTTGGAGCTGATGACAGCTACTTTACAATTTTCTGCTTGATCTCTCACCTTCTGTGTCATTGGAGGCAGATACCAGACGTTACACACTATCGCCCAGCTCGTCATCATCCGCAGCAAATAGCTCACCATGCTATATTTGCTGCTGTTCCAAAATGCATCTCCAAACTGAGGGTCATACTATATATAACACACACAGACATTGCATGAGGGTCACAGTAGGCTATCAGACACACACACACACACACACACACACACACACACACACACACAAAATGAAGATTATTGCAACATGGGACCAAAACACAGTAATCTGTTGGAATTAAAGCTGTATACTACCAATTTATTTTAAATTGTATGTGAAACAGTAGGTGTTATTTAATAATAAATAATTAATTTTATTACATTTAAATTTTGTTTTAATTATTATTTTTTAGTGCTGGACAATCGATTAATCGCATCCAAAATAAAAGTTTGTGTTTACATAATATATGTGTGTGTACTGTGTATAATTATTATGTATATATAGAGTGGGGAGAACAAGTATTTGATACACTGCCGATTTTGCAGGTTTGCCCACTTACAAAGCATGTAGAAGTCTGTAATTTTTATCATAGGTACACTTCAACTGTGAGAGACGGAATCTAAAACAAAAATCCAGAAAATCACATTGTATGATTTTTAAGTAATTAATTTGCATTTTATTGCATGACAAGTATTTGATACATCAGAAAAGCAGAACTTAATATTTGGTACAGAAACCTTTGTTTGCAATTACAGAGATCATACGTTTCCTGTAGTTGTTGACCAGGTTTGCACACACTGCAGCAGGGATTTTGGCCCACTCCTCCATACAGACCTTCTCCTGATCCTTCAGGTTTCGGGGCTGTCGCTGGGCAATACGGACTTTCAGCTCCCTCCAAAGATTTTCTATTGGGTTCAGGTCTGGAAACTGGCTAGGCCACTCCAGGACCTTGAGATGCTTCTTACGGAGCCACTCCTTAGTTGCCCTGGCTGTGTGTTTCAGGTCGTTGTCATGCTGGAAGACCCAGCCACCTAAATGACTGGGACCCAGACCACGTAAATGACCACGTAAAAACCCATCTTCAATGCTCTTACTGAGGGAAGGAGGTTGTTGGCCAAGATCTCGCGATACATGGCCCCATCCATCCTCCCCTCAATACGGCGCAGTCGTCATGTTCCCATTGCAGAAAAGCATCCCCAAAGAATGATGTTTCCACCTCCATGCTTCACGGTTGGGATGGTGTTCTTGGGGTTGTACTCATCCTTCTTCTTCCTCCAAACACGGCGAGTGGAGTTTAGACCAAAAAGCTCTATTTTTGCCTCATCAGACCACATGACCTTCTCCCATTCCTCCTCTGGATCATCCAGATGGTCATTGGCAAACTTCAGACGGGCCTGGACATGCGCTGGCTTGAGCAGGGCGACCTTGCGTGCACTGCAGGATTTTAATCCATGACGGCGTAGTGTGTTACTGATGGTTTTCTTTGAGACTGTGGTCCCAGCTCTCTTCAGGTCATTGACCAGGTCCTGCTGTGTAGTTCTGGGCTGATCCCTCACCTTCCTCATGATCATTGATGCCCCACAAGGTGAGATCTTGCATGGTGCCCCAGACCGAGGGAGATTGACCGTCATCTTGAACTTCTTCCATTTTCTAATAATTGCATCAACAGTTGTTGCCTTCTCACCAAGCTGCTTGCCTATTGTCCTGTAGCCTATCCCAGCCTTGTGCAGGTCTACAATTTTATCCCTGATGTCCTTACACAGCTCTCTGGTCTTGGCCATTGTGGAGAGGTTGGAGTCTGTTTGATTGAGTGTGTGGACAGGTATCTTTTATACAGGTAACGAGTTCAAACAGGTGCAGTTAATACAGGTAATGAGTGGAGAACAGGAGGGCTTCTTAAAGAAAAACTAACAGGTCTGTGAGAGCCGGAATTCTTACTGGTTGGTAGGTGATCAAATACTTATGTCATGCAATAAAATGCAAATTAATTATTTAAAAATCATACAATGTGATTTTCTGGATTTTTTTTTAGATTCCGTCTCTCACATTTGAAGTGTACCTATGATAAAAATTACAGACCTCTACATGCTTTGTAAGTAGGAAAACCTGCAAAATCGGCGGTATATCAAATACTTGTTCTCCCCACTGTAAATACACACACATGCATGTATATATTTATGAAAAATATGTTATATTTATATATAAATGTTTATATTTAAACACTATAAATATACAGTATATACATGCAAATATTTCTTAAATATATACATGAATGAGTGTGTATTTATGTATTATAATAATTATACACAGTACACACACTGTCACATATTCCCTGTGTGTTTGTGGACTTTTATGTTATTTCCTGTTGTGTGTTTTGCTTTGTAGTTCTTTGTAGTTTTTCATGCTGATTTAGTTCTCCAGGTGTTTCCTATCTGTCACATCCCCTTGTTACCTTGTTTAGCTAGTCTTCCCTGTGTATTTATAATGCTTGTGTTCCACTCGTGTTTTATCAGTCGTTGTATGTATGTGGTATTATGAGTTCCTTGTTTTTTTTCTAGTTTTGTCATTAAATGTTCCTGCACTTAGATTCGCTTCCCTGCCTGCTCATTCCACACTCTGCGTTACAGAACGACGATAAAACACGAGTGGAACACAAGCATTATAAATACACAGGGAAGACTAGCTAAACAAGGTAACAAGGGGGTGTGACAGATAGGAAACACCTGGAGAACTAAATCAGCATGAAAAACTACAAAGCAAAACACACAACAGGAAATAACGTAAAAGTTCACAAACACACAGGGAATGTGAGACAATGTGTGTGTACTGTGTATAATTACAAACCCGATTCCAAAAAAGTTGGGACACTGTACAAATTGTGAATAAAAACAGAATACAATGATGTGGAAGTTTCAATATTTTATTCAGAATACAACACAGATGACATATCAAATGTTTAAACTGAGAAAATGTATCATTTTAAGGGAAATAAGTTGATTTTAAATTTCATGGCATCAACACATCTCAAAAAAGTTGGGACAAGGCCATGTTTACCACTGTGTGGCATCCCCTCTTCTTTTTATAACAGTCTGCAAACGTCTGGGGACTGAGGAGACAAGTTGCTCAAGTTTAGGAATAGGAACGTTGTCCCATTCTTGTCTAATACAGGCTTCTAGTTGCTCAACTGTCTTAGGTCTTCTTTGTCGCATCTTCCTCTTTATGATGCGCCAAATGTTTTCTATGGGTGAAAGATCTGGACTGCAGGCTGGCCATTTCAGTACCCGGATCCTTCTTCTACGCAGCCATGATGTTGTAATTGATGCAGTATGTGGTCTGGCATTGTCATGTTGGAAAATGCAAGGTCTTCCCTGAAAGAGACGACGTCTGGATGGGAGCATATGTTGTTCTAGAACTTGGATATACCTTTCAGCATTGATGGTGCCTTTCCAGATGTGTAAGCTGCCCATGCCACACGCACTCATGCAACCCCATACCATCAGAGATGCAGGCTTCTGAACTGAGCGCTGATAACAACTTGGGTTGTCCTTGTCCTCTTTAGTCCGGATGTCATGGCGTCCCAGTTTTCCAAAAAGAACTTCAAATTTTGATCCGTCTGACCACAGAACAGTTTTCCACTTTGCCACAGTCCATTTTAAATGAGTCTTGGCCCAGAGAAAACGCCTGCGCTTCTGGATCATGTTTAGATATGGCTTCTTTTTTGACCTATAGAGTTTTACCCGGCAACGACGAATGGCACGGTGGATTGTGTTCACAGGCAATGTTGTCTGGAAGTATTCCTGAGCCCATGTTGTGATTTCCATTACAGTAGCATTCCTGTATGTGATGCAGTGCCGTCTAAGGGCCCGAAGATCACGGGCATCCAGTATGGTTTTCCGGCCTTGACCCTTACGCACAGAGATTGTTCCAGATTCTCTGAATCTTTGGATGATATTATGCACTGTAGATGATGATAACTTCAAATTCTTTGCAATTTTTCTCTGAGAAACTCCTTTCTGATATTGCTCCACTATTTTTCGCCGCAGCATTGGGGGAATTGGTGATCCTCTGCCCATCTTGACTTCTGAGAGACACTGCCACTCTGAGAGGCTCTTTTTATACCCAATCATGTTGCCAATTGACCTAATAAGTTGCAAATTGGTCCTCCAGCTGTTCCTTATATGTACATTTAACTTTTCCGGCCTCTTATTGCTACCTGTCCCAACTTTTTTGGAATGTGTAGCTCTCATGAAATCCAAAATGAGCCAATATTTGGCATGACATTTCAAAATGTCTCACTTTCAACATTTGATATGTTATCTATATTCTATTGTGAATAAAATATAAGTTTATGAGATTTGTAAATTATTGCAGTCCTTTTTTATTCACAATTTGTACAGTGTCCCAACTTTTTTGGAATCGGGTTTGTATTATGATACATAAATACACACTCATTCATGTATATATTGAAGATATTATGTAATATCTTAATGATACTAAAATAACAGTATATGATCCCATAACATTATAATTCACTTTATAATGGGTCATGTGCATAAAAGACAAGTACTGATATATTACCTTTATAGCCACGGGGTAAATAGTTCCTCCAATTTCAAAACTTCCCTTTTTAAACATCATTACTGATGTATTATTGATGCAAGTTCCTGCAGGGGAAACCAGGTGCAAGCATTAGACAACCATTAAGCTTTAGAAACAATGTTGCATAGCAGGACCTGAAATACGACTGAAACTGTATCTCAGTGTGTTTCTCACTATTATTATGCACTTACCCTCAGGGAAGATGAGTATTGGGAGCTTTGTTCTGTCATTTACGTGATCTCTTAACCTGTGAAGGATGAGAAAACAAGAAAGATGAGCAGACCATTATGTTAGCAGAGACAATATGAGGAGGAGACAGGATAGGGTACATGTGACAGGATTCGTGGAAAAATGCATGGAAAATTGTTAAATGGAAGAAATCATAACATAGCGGATATAAGAAAGGAAGTCATGCCTTTTGAATTATTAGAGCCAAACTCCTTTTTGGTTAAGCCACTGTCTATATATATATATTTGGGATAATAAGGATATATTACAAATATTATATTATATTTTTAATACATACATACATACATTTAATACATACCTTTATATAAATAATATTTAATTATTATCCTTAATAAAATTTCATCTAATTATTATCTAACCCTACAAATAATGTCACTATCTCAAATATAATATTATTTTATTAATCTTTAGAATACATTTAATTCAGATTAAGTTTACAAGCAGAATATCACTGATATTAATAGAAATTGAGGGATGAATTCTATATTTTTTTGTATAAAAAATGTCTTTTATTCTAGGTTAAAATGTAATGGTGATGAATGGCAAATGACTGATATTTAAAAAAAACTTTTGAACATTATTTTAACATTTCTTTTGCATTATGCTGAACAGAGCTAAATCGTTTATGTAATATGACTAAGCTCAGTATCCTGTTAATTTAATCAGCAGTGTGGCTGCAAATGGGACACAAATGGCATTTATTTATTTTAATCAAATTCCTTTCTCCTAAATGGCACGAGACTTTGTGACTTTTCCTACTCTTGCTATACTTCATACTTCAGTGCAATAAAATTGCAAAAAAAATGGATAATTTATAATTTTTTATAATAAATCCAAAAGCAAAACACACAAAAAGAACTATAAAAGAGAGTGGAAATGAGTGCTGATGAGTGGTCCTCCACAGCCATCTACTGGTTATAGTGGTAATTTTATGTCATTTTCATGTTAAAAGTGTGTTTTCTACCAGGTGACAGAAATCCTCCACTAAAGCATGGCACATTTTCCATGTTACCTCCATAAATGAAAATGAGAAATGTATATATTCTTTAAAGTTCCTTAAAGTTTACTGCACAAATGTAGAGTTAAAAAATAATAGTGTTTATAACTACATGTGTTGAGATAAAAAAAAATTAAAAATATTTTACCCACATATTGCCAATCTAGACAATTACAGTAATATAAAGTTTGTCTATATTCTTAATTGATATTAATAAATATTAGCTGGTTATTTAAAATTATTAGAAATTAATTCAGTATTCAGGGACTGACTTGATAGGTAGTGTAGAACCATATAGTTATATAGTTAGTCCAAACAGTTTTGGAAATTCTCATTCAAGAAACAGGACTGTACTGACACGACTGTAAAATAGCTGCCTGGGGTGCCACCAAAATGTCCATGGACTGAAATTACTCGCTTTAAAAAGGCTTGATCTGAGAAAACAGACTGACAACAAACCCCACTGAGATCACTGAGGAGGTCATTCAATTGTGGCCTACATTAGACACTATTACCATGTATGAAAATATATTTTTTGTGTGTGCTTGTAATTTCCAATACTGCTTGAGTCCTCAATGTATGTCAGAACACTGTGTGTTGTTTTTAAATAAACGTGTTTCTGTAGTGCTGTGAGGCACATAGCAGCTGACTCAGAGAGACATGACCCAGCATGAAACAGGGAGGTATTTTGTCTAAAAGTATGCAGAGAAATATATGCATTTGTTTATGCAAAATATGCAGCTTTACAAAGAGGAAAGATTAAATGAAATAGACGTAGAAAGTTTGAAAATCATTAAATTAATTTGTTTGTAGTGCTTTGCACTTTAACAATAATAGAACATTGTTATTGTTGTTTTACCTTTGGGTCACTAGGTGGCGGTCTCTCATCTCTGCTCTCTCAAACCAGATATGAGGGCAGGATCGCTCCATGGCACGCTGGACAACTCCCATTAAACCGCCATGAACCTGCCCTACCTGTTTAGAAAAAAACAATCTGTTCACAACATTTCACCTTTGGAGCAAAGTACTAATCAGGCAGAATGAATTCCTCTGTACTAACGCAGCGGTTCTAAAATGATTTTTAGATGAATGACACCAAAAAAAAAACATTGAAACGTTGAATAATGAAAAATAACACATTAAAAACCCACAAAAAAATGATTATTTACCTGCATTCATATGATGAATGACGAAAAAATTATACTGGATAAATAATTTTTCTTGAAAATAAAATACAGAACAAAACATTTGAAGTATTCTAAAATGGCTTTTATAATTTCTCAAAAATAAATAACTGAATAAACTATACTGGCTGCTTTGCAGAAGCAAACTGAAATGCCCAAAGGTTTTCGTGTCTCTCCAAACTCCAATGACTTTTTTATTTGGTATACACAAGAATAGAGGTTGGTGAAATCACATAATGTACCATCTGCTTAATGTGAAAAGCAGAGTCGTATTCATATAAGTAGTCATATATTCACTCAAAATTGCATTCCACTCCATTCAAATACCCCATGCAGATATGTCTGCAGGCCTGAGCACTATATACAAATAAAAGAGATGATGATAGAGCATACAAACCTGATTGGTTCTTGCGTCCATTGAAAACGCGGACAAAAAAAGTGAAACAAGATTTAAGAGCCACTGCACTAAAGTGTTAATTCTGTCTCACTCACCATGGCATAACAGCCGTCATTAGCCAGAATAACGACATCAATTGGCGAAGTGTGATTAGCTACACAAATGCCTCCTCTCTTAGGTCTGTTCTGTCTGGAAAAAAAGAATTAGCATTACACAGACTCATTTAATTTACACAATTTACACATTTGATACAGATGTTTGTCAACTAGGCCCTGGTGGTAGATGCTGCAACTACAACATTATGGGCATAAAAAAGCAATTTTCTCCACTACAGCCATTCCAAAGTAGGCAGTGTGCTATTACAAAATATAAAAAGGCAAGCAACATAAAAACAACATTATATTATAGTCAGGGCTTTACATTAACTTTTTTGCTCACCAGTCCCTAGTGTCTAGTGGTTTTCCAAAGTTACTAGCCACACAGCCTTTTCACTGGCCACAATTTTGACCGATACTACAGGGAAAAACTGCCATATAGATATTTTTAATATTATCTCATAATTAAGATCTGATGCATGGATCCATTATACTGTTACACATTCTTTCTCAACTCTTTATGTTCACTTAAAACATAACTGACTGTATTTACGTGAATATTCGACATTATTTTGTGCGTATTTAACTGTTTAAGCACAATAAGCAGCGAAAAATAACTCAATTTAGTACTGAGAGGTGGCTATATGTGAGCACAAAATGAGTAAAATTATGCGCAATTCAAGCCCTTTAACACCAACAATATTCATCTGTATGATATGAGATAGAGAAAGAGCAGCTGGTATTGTGTATCTGTTCTGCGGAAAATGAATATTGGAAGCATTTCAGATATTTCAGTATTGATATGTATGAAAAAATCGTTATTTTTAACAACACTACATTGCACTTAGTTTATTATTTCAGATGCCTTTTTAAAAGACTACAGTTGAAAAATGTAAATATTATATATAAGATTCAACCCGCCAAATTGGCTAGTAGGAGTGACTGCGTTACACGCCACTGCTGAAATCCACTCATATTTGGCGGATTGGCAGGTGTTAATGTCAAGCCCTGATTATAGTAGATGTTTACTCAGTGACATCTGCAAGCAGTTCAAAGAGAGTGATCAGCCACATAACATTTACAGCTCAGGTCGCCTTTGAATTTTGGCTTGCTTAGTTGGGGACACTAAATATTCAACAATATTACTGATCTGCCTGCATTGACACCATTGTATGAGAATTGAACTGAGCAGGACGATGACATAACTGTTTTCTCCAAAGCGGCTGTACAGCCGAAACAAACTTTGTTGCATTATTTTCCTGTTAACACTGTGAAGCTGCTTTGAAACAATCTGTATTGTAAAAAGCGCTATATAAATAAAGGTGACTTGACTTGACTCAGGTGATTGGCTAAAAATGTCTCTGGAAATGCAAATGAAGCAAAGATAGCAGCATCTAGTTTGGGTACATCTGCTGTCTGAACAACAGCCATGGAGATGAATGTGATTATTAGCTTTCTCCAGGGGCCGGTTGCACAAACTGATTACCCCGCTAGAAATTTTATGTTTCCAGAACGTCAGCACTGGTGTCAAGGACGTCGCCTGGTAACGTTCCGAGACGGTCATGATGTGGAGTTCTTTAAAGGGTTGGGGGACGTTATTTGGTGGACCTTCACAGAACATTCAGGATGTTTTTGGAATGTTTTAGGGGAATATATTTTACATGGAAATTTGATGTTCTCAGAACGTCCCTGCTGGTGTCATTTGCCTGGTAACATTCTGGGAACGTTCCGAGACAGTCACGAATTTTGGGGGATGTTATTTGGCGGACCTTTAGGGAACATTCAGGATGTTCTGGGAATGTTTAGGGAACCATTACTATAGGACGTTTCCTCTAGGTCTCTACACTACATTCCCCTAACGTTTGCAGGACCTTTAGGGGACCAACCTAGAATGTTATTTTTTGGTCCTATTTAGATCCTTCCATCACGTTTACTGAATGTTTTCAGAACATGTTTGTGTGAATCAAAGTACACTGCTTTGCAAATGAGGGTCAGTAAAACGCAGGATTTGCAAAAAAGTTGCATGGATCAATACCTATTCTTCGTGATCCAATGCCGCGGCATATCAATCTTCTATTGGTCAGACCTCTTCAAGTAATATGAATTCGCAGGTCAGAGTTCACCAAACTTGAACTTTGGAACTTTTGTCTCCAGCATTCGCATGCGTATGAATGGAAGTCATTGGAATGAAAAGTGTAGTGTGACCGCCCCTTTAGAAGGCAGCTGACTATGTAGAAAGTAGATAACAAAACAGCCCAACAGGTTTTAGAACAGAGCCACAGTCTCTCTGTACAAGTCCAAACCATATTATTGTTACTTGATTAGACTGGTTGTCATTAAATGGAGCCTTGAACTCACTTGTTGTGGTAGTGAACCGTAGCTGAGAGCCCTCTTGCACAGATCCTGTAGCACATCAAATGGACTAGTTCACTCAACCAACCCTTCACTCTGAAACAACAAAGGATTGCAATGAATATAGTTAGGATTAAATAACACTTTAATGGACACATACAGAAAAAAAGATAAATGTGGATAAATGAACTCAGCAGGTGTTTTATTATGAGATGCCCATTGTTAAAATGTTTAAAGTGCATTTTTCATCATTCTGCATAGACATTTATCATTTACATGAAAATAAAGACATTTGTGTAAATTATGTAAATAAACACATTGATGTAAATTGTCTTATTAACACTTTTTAATAGTATTACTAGGAATAAAAACATGCGATTAACATGCGATTAGCCATAACTGTCATCATGTTTATACTGTATATATCTTAAATTATATCTTTGTATGATATATTTGAAAACTAAAATATTTGTGTGTGTGTGTGTGTGTGTAAATGATTGATATCAATGCAGATTTGATAATGCACTTCTTAGCTATTGGACCTTTGGATGTCTCAAATGTTTACCCATAATCACTACCTACACATCAAATGTTTTGGGAGAGAATTTGATTTGATCTGTTCGTCAAGCCCACTGGGACTATATTGCATTATAGAAATGTGCTTGGCTTTAAAAACTTCTTTAAAATGATCCCACATGTTATGATGGATTTAATCACATCCTGAAATGATGCTGGTGAAAATAGTGAAGCCTTGAAAACTGCAATAATAGCTTATGATTTTCTCAGCATCCAAGTGGCGTAGATGCCTCAGGTTGAGTTCAGTAATTGACATATATTCTTTTTAACTTGTTTTTGGCTAAGTAGTCTAGCAAATTTAGACATTTGATCCTAAGTTGTGTGGTTAAGATGCCTAGTGGAGACCAGCACACCATTATCTCATGTTGGAGACACCAGTGTCCAAAACATAATATAGGCTGGCGGTCATTAGGCTCTTCAGCATGAAGTGACATCAAATTGATGTAGTCATGAATAATTCACACATTTGTAAGGCTGATAACATAACCAAAGCATTACCTGAAATTAGGGAGGTAACCCACCATCGTTGTGCCAATTACCAACCAGCTTAGCCCTATAGCTGCCAGTGTAACCCTGAGACAATAACAGAAGGGCAGATGCATGAAAAAGATAATATACTATTTATATACTATTAAAAATTCTTTGACATAATTTAATCAAATTGAATTTAAATTAAATCAAATAATGACTTTGAACAAAGCACTGAATATACAAACTAATATACACTACCGTTTAAAAGATTGGAGTCTGTAAGATTTTTTATTGTTTTTGAAAGTAGTATCATCTGCTCATCAAGGCTGCATTTATTTGATACAGTAAAAAAAAATACAGTAACACATGAGGTTCATTCTCATGTGTTATGCAGCACGTCTGAGCTTCCGCAAGAACCAATGAGGTTCATTCTCGTGTTACGCAGCACATTTGAGCTTCCTCAAGAACCAATGAGGTTCATTCTCGTGTTACGCAGCACGTTTGAGCTTCAGAAAGAACCAATGAGGTTCATTCTCGTGTTACACAGCACGTTTGAGCTTCAGAAAGAACCAATGAGGTTCATTCTCATGCGTTACGCAGTACGTTTGAGCTTCAGCAAGAACCAATGAGGTTCATTCTCATGTGTTACGCAGCACGTTTGAGCTTCAGCAAGAACCAATGAGGTTCATTCTCATGTGTTACGCAGCACGTTTGAGCTTCAGCAAGAACCAATGAGGTTCATTCTCATGTGTTACGCAGCACGTTTGAGCTTCCTCAAGAACCAATGAGGTTCATTCTCATGCGTTACGCAGTACGTTTGAGCTTCCTCAAGAACCAATGAGGTTCATTCTCATGCGTTACGCAGTACGTTTGAGCTTCAGCAAGAACCAATGAGGTTCATTCTCATGCGTTACGCAGTACGTTTGAGCTTCAGCAAGAACCAATGAGGTTCATTCTCATGCGTTACGCAGTACGTTTGAGCTTCAGCAAGAACCAATGAGGTTCATTCTCATGCGTTACGCAGCACGTTTGAGCTTCAGCAAGAACCAATGAGGTTCATTCTTGTGTTACGCAGCACGTTTGAGCTTCAGCAAGAACCAATGAGGTTCATTCTCATGTGTTACGCACCACGTTTGAGCTTCCGCAAGAGCCAATGAGATTCATTCTCATGTGTTACGCAGCACGTTTGAGCTTCCGCAAGAACCAATGGGATTCATTCTCATGTGTTACGCAGCACGTTTGAGCTTCCGCAAGAACCAATGAGGTTCATTCTCGTGTTACGCAGCACGTTTGAGCTTCAGCAAGAACCAATGAGGTTCATTCTCGTGTTACGCAGCACGTTTGAGCTTCTGCAAGAAGCAACGAGGTTCATTCTCATGTGTTACGCAGCACGTTTGAGCTTCCGCAAGAACCAATGAGGTTCATTCTCGTGTTACGCAGCACGTTTGAGCTTCAGCAAGAACCAATGAGGTTCATTCTCATGCGTTACGCAGCACGTTTGAGCTTCAGCAAGAACCAATGAGGTTCATTCTTGTGTTACGCAGCACGTTTGAGCTTCAGCAAGAACCAATGAGGTTCATTCTCATGTGTTACGCAGCACGTTTGAGCTTCCTCAAGAACCAATGAGGTTCATTCTCATGCGTTACGCAGTACGTTTGAGCTTCAGCAAGAACCAATGAGGTTCATTCTCATGTGTTACGCAGCACGTTTGAGCTTCAGCAAGAACCAATGAGGTTCATTCTCATGTGTTACGCAGCACGTTTGAGCTTCCTCAAGAACCAATGAGGTTCATTCTCATGCGTTACGCAGTACGTTTGAGCTTCAGCAAGAACCAATGAGGTTCATTCTCATGTGTTACGCAGCACGTTTGAGCTTCCGCAAGAACCAATGAGATTCATTCTCATGTGTTACGCAGCACGTTTGAGCTTCCGCAAGAACCAATGAGGTTCATTCTCATGTGTTACGCAGCACGTTTGAGCTTCCGCAAGAACCAATGAGATTCATTCTCATGTGTTACGCAGCACGTTTGAGCTTCCGCAAGAACCAATGAGGTTCATTCTCGTGTTACGCAGCACGTTTGAGCTTCAGCAAGAACCAATGAGGTTCATTCTCGTGTTACGCAGCACGTTTGAGCTTCTGCAAGAACCAATGAGGTTCATTCTCATGTGTTACGCAGCACATTTGAGCTTCAGCAAGAACCAATGAGGTTCATTCTCGTGTTACGCAGCACGTTTGAGCTTCAGCAAGAACCAATGAGGTTCATTCTCGTGTTACACAGCACGTTTGAGCTTCTGCAAGAACCAATGAGGTTCATTCTCATGTGTTACGCAGCACATTTGAGCTTCAGCAAGAACCAATGAGGTTCATTCTCGTGTTACGCAGCACGTTTGAGCTTCAGCAAGAACCAATGAGGTTCATTCTCGTGTTACGCAGCACGTTTGAGCTTCAGCAAGAACCAATGAGGTTCATTCTCGTGTTACGCAGCACGTTTGAGCTTCAGCAAGAACCAATGGTTCCAACCAAAGGTTCATTCTCGCGTGTCAAGCAGGTTCGGTTGAGCTTGTTTATGTTCGCTGATCAATGTTTAAATGTGAATAAAACCCTTAATTCAATCTGTTCATCATATAAAGCGAGTCTCTTTAGAAAATTTGGACTAAATCACTCAATTCATATGGATCCATTTTACGATCACTTTGAAGCGTGGTAGTTGTGTAGCTGTCAATGGAGGGACAGAAAGCTCTCAGATTTCATCAAAAAGATCTTCATTTGTGTTCCAAAGATGAACGAAAGTCTTACGGGTTTGGAACCACATGAGGGTGAGTAATTAATGACAGAATTTTCATTTTTGGGTGAACTAACCCTTTAAATGCTTTTTAAAAAAAATCTTACTGAACCCAAACGTTTGAACGTTAATGTACTAGGTATTAAGTATTACTGAATTGGTACACTACCGTAAAGGAAGCAATATGCAGTATCTCACAACCACGCCAACCCCCCACAGTACAGTGAGCCTGAGAGAGATGTACTGGAAGTTGTTGTTGGTTCGGGTGAGGAGGTTCCAGGACACCAGCTCCTCTGAGGTGAATCTCTGCGTAACATCGTCTTCCACTATGCTCTCAATGCCTTTCCTGGTGAAGTACAGGATGTCGCTCAGAGTGAAGTCTCCGCGCTCGGCCGACTTTGGCCTGTTCTGACGCAACTCCTCAATCTCCTGCTCCAATGAGGAATTATCCCTCTGAATTAAACCTGAGTCACACAGACAAAAGTCCTGGTTAACTTTATAATGAAATAATGAAAAGCTCAGCAAGGACTGTATTTATTTGGTCAAAAAAAAAAGAAAACAGTGAAAACTGTAATATTGAGAAATATTAAAATAAATACTAAATTTGAATATCTTTTAAAGTGTAATTTATTCCTGTGATGCAAAGCTGAATTTTTGAACCAGTCTTCAGTGTCACATGATCCTTCAGAAATCATTCCAATATGCTGATTTGGTGAACAAGAAATATTTTTATTATTATCAATGTTGAAAACAGTTGTTTGTGGAAACTGTGATACTTTTTTATTTTATTTAGAACTCTTTTGTAACATTATAAATGTCTTTACTGTTTGTATCCATTCATCAAAAGAATAATGTGAACATCTATTTTTCTATTCTAGGGAAGAAATAAAGTCACACGTGTTTGCAGCAAATTGGGTGAGTAAATGATGACTTTTCCCTTTGATATAAGCACAGTGAACACAGTGCTTATATCATTCTGTGCCATCTTAAGAAATGCATTCAAACAAGAAGTCACTTTATAACTGGGTATAATCAGTAACGCTATCATCAGCTAAGATGTTGATTAATCAGTGAAGATCAGTGAGGTATTGATAAAGAGCATTTATAAATCTAATGGAAGGTGTAACTGATAAAGACAGACTAAAGTCCATCATGAATGTGTGAGAGAACAAGAGCAACTGTAATCATTGTGTAACACGTGATTGCTTGGGCAGACAGATAAGCTGAGAACCCAAGAGATCTCAGAGCTCTGCTTGCGTCATCCAGCTAAACTAAAAGGCAAAAAGATGTCCTCTTTTACAAGAACATGAGGAATGATACAGAAAAGACAGAAGCTCTTTTTTCAATTGAAAGAAAAGCAGAAATACTCAATAATCCTTATACAATGACAAACAGCCTGATATTTAAGTCATTATTCAGTTATTCTGCTTCAATGATCATTGTGAGTGACTTTCTAAATTTCAGCTTGTGATTTGGAATATAGTGCACAAGTCATATGGACCACTTTTATGATGCTTTTACAGTATTATGTTTTGTTTTGTTATCGCATGAATAAACACAAATTTAAAATATACTAAAACAGAAAACAGTTATTTTAAATTGTAAGAATATTTCACAATATTAAAATCCATAAGAGACTTCTTTCATAAACATAAAAAAAAAGACCCCAAACGGTAGTGTACATGCTTGGGATATGTGGATGAATAAATGATGACAGAATGTAGATTTTTGGGAGAACTATTTCATTTGCTTAACCTGTTTTACTTGGTTATAAAATACCTGGATTTAGATGTGTTTGTGACTGTATAGGGCTTTTCACGCTTGAAATAGTTAACCCTGGGTCATTCTAAACCCTGGGTAATCTTGATTAACGTTTCACATTGCTCATAATTTACCTAGGGTTAACAAATAATCCTGGGTATTCGTATGCTGCTGTTTCACACTGTAAATTCCTAAACCCTGGGTTAACGTTCTTATTTGCATATTTGCGGTGTCAGTATCACTGATTGGACGAACGCAATATGCTTACATCTAGCACTATGTATATATATATTATTTTCCTAGCGATAGTCCCGCTCATTTGCAGGGTCTTTTATCCGCACCCAATTATCCCCACACACACACTGGATTTGGCACAGGTTTTGCCCTTCCTGACACACTCCTATGGCCAATTTTGGACATATCCAATCCATCTAACCTGCATGTCTTGACTTTGTGGGGGAAATCGAAACACCTGAAGGAAACCCTCCCGGGGTTAAAAGCGGTGAATAGAATGAATTTAGAATGATGACAACCACGTGTGAAAAGCCCTTATGTGTGTAAACTCACCATTTGATGCAGAATGTTTCAGTATTTCCTCTGCTCTACTCGCTCTTTGTATTCTGTGTGTTGCCCACTGTAAAAACACAGAGTAAAGCTTAATATATATATTGTATGATTCCATTTGCTTCTGACACTAGGCTTTAAACTTGCATAATGAATCACAATTAAGACCGAAGGGCACTTATCATTGTGATGATACAGCACATTTCAGTTTAAGAAATATATACCGTCTGATTATGCCACAGTGTTCATTGGTCAACAAAATTGTTTCATTTCCCCATTTGGTGGGTGTGTGCAATAGTGTAGTGTACTGGCAGATCCTAGAGTGGGTCATGCTGTACATCTTAAAGTTTGTCTAAACATTTGAGATTAATTAATATATATGCAGTTTTTAAAAGCTCATATCAACAGAGAAACTTTGTGCTTTTATAAAGTAATTCGCCACAGCAGAACTTTATTTTGAATGCAGGACTATTTCAGGACTACCATTTGAAAAGCTAAAGAGTGATTAAAAATGGTGACAAACACAGAGTCAGCATGAACTGAATGGCTTCGTAACCCCTTTACTCCCCTACTCTAGAAAAAAATGTAGGGCATGACTTGATTTTATCTTTTGAAAGTCGTCTCAGTGGTGGAGGAAGTTACAACATTTTGATTAAGGATTACATGGATTTTTTTTCTTTGGAATAATGTGCGTAATCAGTTGTTCACATTAAGACGTTTCATGTTTTAAGTAAATAAGGACAGTTTTATGTCATTAAAACTATATATATATATATATATATATATATATATATATATATATATATATATATATATATACACACACACACATACATATATATATATAGGTTATGGATATAATATACCACTAATTTATATGTCTGTAAATATGGTCTAATATGTTATTTTAGTATTGTTTATATACTATTATAGGTTTTATTAATATTTTGAACTAGCTTTTATCTTTATATTTTTATTTTTCATAGTAGTTTAATTTTTTTATTTTAGTTTAATATTTAGTCATTTTGTTATCTGATTTCTTAATTTTAATTAGTTTTTGTTTTATTTAGTTTTACTGTTAGTAATTTTAGTACTTCAACTTATTCCAGTTACTCACCAAGGCAACATCTTGTTTCACCCAAAAATGAAATAAAAGCCTAAATTCAATCTGTACATCATATAAAGTGATCGTGTCTCTTCAGAAAACTTTGGACTAAACCGCTCAATTCATATGGATTAGTTTTACGATCTCTTTATGGACTTCTTGAAGCGTCAAAGT
Organism: Coreius guichenoti; assembly: GCA_039654105.1. Lineage (NCBI taxonomy): Eukaryota > Metazoa > Chordata > Actinopteri > Cypriniformes > Gobionidae > Coreius > Coreius guichenoti. The sequence continues at coordinate 6,138,565 of CM077169.1, read as the reverse complement.
GTCAGTTGTGTAGCTGTCAATGGAGGGACAGAAAGCCCTCAGATTTCATCAAAAAGATCTTCATTTGTGTTCAGAAGATGAATGAAAGTCTTACAGATTTGGAACGACATGAAGGTGAATAATTAATGACAGAATTTTCATTTTTGGGTGAACTAACCCTTTAACAAAAATTTAGCAACACCGGTCTTACGCACCTCTAAGGATTTGATAAGGAGCTTCATGTAGGTCTCTGTGATGCCCAGAGAGATGCCAAACATGGCAGGCAGCATGATTAGGACCACCACGCTGGTGAACCAGATCCTCAGCACAGGGAACACCGCAGCCCAAAAGCCCTCCATAACCACACGAACTACACCACTTTCACTGTACACTACAACACTGGGGTGAAATGAAATGAAATGCATTTAGGAAACTGTTGATACATAACAGTAATGTTTATTTAAACTAAGCATAGACATTTATGATAATAATAAAACTTGACTGGAAGAGACTTTTGATGATGTGATACAGCCTTGAAAGTCTTAAAAAACTGCATTTCACTTTTAAGCATCTATCAGTCAAGGCAACATGGAGTTTAAGCCATAAAGCAATATAACACAAACAAATCAGTCAGATTAGCTATTGTTTTCTCAATGAATTAAGCTCAACCTCACCTGGTTTCATGAAATGACAGCAGCTCTACAGGACAGAAAGCAGAGAATGTCCCTCGCTGTCATACTCCTCTGACCCTTAACATGATGGCACTGCAACCTGAGGTGTTTAAAAGTCCGTTTAAGGAACTTCTGCAGTCTTTACACAGAGTGATTGGGAAATAGCAATGCTGGAAGACGTCCTAGACCTGTAAAATGTAGAACAAAGTTCAAGAGCAACAATAGAAAATTGCGCCATCGTGAGGAAATGATGTATAGTGCATTTATGCACAGATATGGGTTAAAAACAAAGGTAGTAGATAGGGACATGACCTTTTCTCTACATCAACCGGTTAGAATATATTAATATATGTTTTAGCATATAATATATAATATGTGCATTTACATTCATTCACACTTTTTTAATCAACTTAAAATAGAGGAATATAAGCCATTTGTCACAGAACAATATTTGTAGTCTACAATCTTAAATAATAATAATAATTATTGTTAATTAATAAATAATAATAGAAGCAATAATAATAAATCTATGGTTTTCATTTTTCAGTATCCTCATGTTTAAATAATATGTTTAAAATATTAATGTAATAATTATTTTTAAATAATATTCCATGTTGTCTCTCAGTTAATATGAAGTCATAAAACGGCATGCATGATTAGACAAATGTTTAAACTAGTTTTATATGACGTTTGGCTGCATGAGACACTTCTGTCACTGCTTGAAATGTCATATTTACTTGGTTGGTTAAATGATTGAATGAAGAATATAAGAAATAATGTAGGAAATTAAAGGGTATATAAAGTTAAAACATCTTAGCGCTCTTGATGGGAAATAAAATCTGCTTGCAACAACAGAGCAATTTCGGTTGGGGTGTGACAGCATGTGTGATCCATATGGATATGAAATCTTCTCTAAAATTAGGCAGTCTTTAATTAAATAACCATATCAAGATGAGACAAAGGAACTAGCCCAAAATGGTTTTCTTCCCCTGTAAAAGGATGTGTTTAAAACAGGAGAAAGGGGATTTGCCTTTGGATATTTGTTCAATTTAAGTCAAGTACTGAGTATTTCAGTTACTCTTATTGATATATATACCGAATACATATGATTACACTACTGTAATTTTAGTGATTTTTTACACTGTAAACGGCCGTTCACACAGAACCCACATTTTTGTATTCCACTCCGTTTTATTGTTTTTTTTTTATGTAAAAACCTTGCGCCTCACGTATGAAAATGGCGTTCTGCAGTAAGCATAGACTGTAAAAAAGATGGACGACACACCTTTACCCCCTTCCATTGTAGAAAAGTGAAGCTGCCAATGTCCCAATATGGCGCTGAAGTCGGATACTTTCTGCTTCCCATAGTGGCGCTCGCGCTGCGTGGAACTTAAGGTTTTAAAATAAACACGAAACACACGTGATCGCTGTCATGCGGTGAATCCGGCCAATCGTGGAACAGCTGTGACGTCATCAGAGCCCGTGCAGCCGCTCTGGCAGCCTGCTGCTCTCGAATTGCTCTTGCGTACTTTGATCCGGGCCGTATCCGGACCAGATGGTGGACCTGCGCCTGGACATGACCAACGCATCCCTGAAGTGTCTGTAGAGACCGTGTCAATTAAACTCCCCCCTGTAAATGCCGCATCAACACGACATCCTCATTAAACCCGTCCCCAGTGTGACGACTCCAATCTTTCGAATAATCCTACGAATATCTATTGATCTAATATGACTTCTGACCTGTAATGTTGCCAGAATCATAATCATACACTATTTGTTCGTTGGCCAGAGGAGAACTGGCACCCCGACTGAGCCTGGTTTCTCCCAAGGTTTTTTTCTCCATTCTGGCCCTGAAGGAGTTTTGGTTCCTTGCCACCGTCGCCTTTGGCTTTTGGCTTGCTCAGTTGGGGACACTTAAATTTCAACTATATTACTGATCTGCCCGCATTGACACTATATGATAATTGAAATGAGCTGGATGACATCACCGTTTTCACCAGAGCGGCTGTATAACCGAATCAAATTCTGTTGCATTAGTTTCCTGTTACCACTGTGAAGCTGCTTTGAAACAATTGGCGTTGTAAAAAGCGCTATATAAATAAAGGTGATTTGATTTGATTTTGATTTGATGGCATACGTCACAGTCATGTGGCGTCGGCGCTGTATCCCTTCTAGCCACAACTGTCTCAAGCAAGTCGGACAAAATTTCTAACCGGAATGCACTGCTTCAAGTCAGCCGCCGATCGGTCTGCGCAGCGCTGCATTAAGTCGAACAAGCCTATTGTCACTCGACGGCCATCTTTAAAACGCCTCTCGGGCATGCAAGTGCAGCTCCTATCTCTTTGAATAGGGAAGCATCAAATTCTCCAAAACTGTTCGCCAAGCTTACGATTAAATTTCATGTTTGAAATCACCAATGAAATCTGACAACAACTGTCTCATAAATGTTGTTTCTAAACGCTTGAATCGTGACAAAAAAACACATTTTTCAGCCTGGACAAAGCTAATGCGCATGCGCAATCCTAAACGCCCGTCTCAGAACACTGCCTGTTTCTATAGCAAACGGAGCTTCTAACGGCAGCTGCAGTGATGCGATGACTTTACTAATCAACGATTGGCTCTTTCATTTAGAAGGCGGGGCTTATTCCGCCATATTGGGCGTTGCACTTTCTCCCATTCATAAGTAATCAGAGTGCTCTGTCTTCCTATATATAAAGTCTTTGGTACAGTACAGTTTACTGCAGAAGAACTTGTCGGTGTGAAATTAAAGTTAAAGCTCCAATCTCCTCCCGAAGATCCCCCAAAAAAAGTCTGTTGGTGCCTCAGTGATTACTTCACTCCGAGAAGCTGTCAATCATTACATAACCCCCGTTTTTACCCGATTCTAACCAAATTTATTTAAAAATAGACAGGTGAGCTACTGTTTGGATACATTCATCGACAGAAAACTAATGATTGTTATATAGCTCAACACAGTTAGTCTTATTGTTTAAATCTCGTTTTCTTTATTTACAGTGAGTAAATAAGAGTAAACAGCGAGTGTCTCATATTAGCTGCAGAGCGAATGCACAGAGTGGCATTATAACATAACTTTCAACACATTCAAATGTATCTAATATGATAAAACAGCGCTGTGTTATGACCAGAAAAATCGGAAGCGCTCGTCTGCGGCATAATAAAAGCTCCGCAAAATCAAAGCGTCATCAAGCTACACCTTTGTTTTGAATAAGTGACCTCTAGCGGCGAAAAATTACATATTGTGCCTTTAAAGGTGCAGTGTGTAGTAGTTATGAGGATCTATTGATAGAAATGCAATATAATATCCATAACTATGTTTTCAGTGGTGTATAAAGACCTTACTTAATGTACCGTTATGTTTTTATTACCTTAGAATGAGCCATTTCTATCTACATACCCATGGTGGGTCACCTTACAGTGAAATCGCCATTTTGCGCTGTGATGTTTCTACAGTAGCCCTAAACAGACAAACTTCTCTACAGAGTGCTATACACTCTCTGCTCTCTCCGACGACGACATTTTTGTCCTGTGTCGGCCCTGGAACACACAGCTATGTGCTTCAAAAGGGAGGGGTGAGTGGTGTTTGATTGCAATTCACAACCTCACCGCTAGATGCCGCTAAAATTCACACACTGCACCTTTAACTTGAGCGTTTGCTGCTAGATAGGCTACGCAAAAGACGGCGAGCGCTTAAACACATCTGCCTAGCGCATGTTTACATAGACAGCTATAGACAGTTAAAATCAAATCAATATTTAATATCAACGAATTTGGTGAGCAGCCGTGAAGTAAGCGGGATTATGTACAGTCAGCTGGTCATTTTCGTCATAATAAACCCCTCAGGAATAATGACCGGTAGACCGTACATTATCCCTTACTTAGACACGTCCCAAATTCTGGGTTGCACCAAGATTTCTTTATGGATAGGCACAATTTACAGTCTATTTTTGAAAAATAAAAAAGTTCCATTTGAGCGTGTAGTAGGCCTACCTCCCTTCACTCCTGCAGCCCGTTGTTTTTAGAGTCGTGTGTTGATCTCCTCTCCTCCTGCGCGTGGAAACAGAATCTCTCCTCCCACTCCACATCATATTCCTTCATTCTCCGTTCACTTTCTTTCTCCGTCTCGCTGACCCCACAGGTCTCCTGCTTTCACCAGAAACTCCCCTCAGGACTGACTTTAACCAGTTCTTCGGCTTCAATGCCGCAGAGCGTTTATTTACCGTTTTAATTTTGCGTTGCAGAAACATGCCAAATCGGGTCAGCGTTGCGATTTTGCGGTTGAATTGTGTTTTCTTTCTGGCTGCGAGCCACGTCAAGAGCTCTGAACCGGACTACCTCTTTCCAGACACAGAACAAGGTTTGTGTTTTCATGCATAAGAATTATACAGTTGTGTTCAAGCATATTTTACTTAGGCTACAACTTTTAGGTTGTTTTATCTACAGAAGGAGCTGGTAAATCCCTCTGATATGTCAAGTGTTTCACTGAGGCGAGTGGTCAGCTGCTGCAAAGTCCATGTTTCTGTTTCTGGAGTCCTGAACTTTACACAATCTCATTCTATAAAAGCAAATTTGACCCTTTAATGCACGAATTATTTAATTACAAATGATTTTTTTACGTCAATATAAACATTCTCAATCTTGTATATGTATTTGGTGAAACTCAAATAAATGCAGGCTTGATGAGCATAAGAGACTTCTTCCAAAAACATTAAAAATAGTAAAGTTTCCAAACGTTTAACCGGTACTGTATATATATATTATTATTATTATTTTATTTATTTATTTATTTTTTAATGAATAAAATAATATTACTATAAAACAGCAGTTACAAATAATTGAATAAAAATATTTAATGAAATGTCATAAAGATGCAAAAAGATTTAATGGTCCTAAAGGTCCTAGTCTTCATGCTAATTGTACACTGTTAAAAAGTTTAGTATGAAATTACAGTATATTCCAAGTTAATAATTGCATGACTTCCACAGTAATTCCACAGTAGGACTTGGAACTAGGACTCTTGGAAGTTTCTTGTAAAATCTACAATATCATACTGTATTTCTACAGTGCATATGTACTATGAAGGTACCCAGCATGCAGTGCGGCATGAATAGATTATGCTGTGGAGTTTCTTGATTCTTGTTGGTTTTATCTGTGCTGTTGAACTTATTTAAGGTTCACTTTCAGGAGTTTGTGTTGTTTGTTTATTTTGTAATCTTCAGAATTTATCTTTTATTATTATTATTATTATTATTATTATTATTATTTGTTGAGTGTCACCATTGTTGTGTTTTGTATGTCGAGTATTAATGTCTGTGCATCATAAGGTGATGAGAAAAAAAGTCTTGTGTTGCAAGATGATGTCACACCTTTCAAAGATAATTCTCAGCAGCTGCTTTACTATTGTGAAAAATCCATCTACAAACAATTATGATTTTGAAATAAGATATTGGTAAATCTTTATGCTGAAATAACGCTAATAATAGTATAGTTTGACAAAAAGTATTTTATATTTTAGCTTGTCATTGTTTTAGCAAATATTTTCATTTGTCACACTTCTGACTTGGGTAGATCAGAAATTTGAATATGAATACACAAGGTCCAAGATCCCAAGCTAATGGAACACTGATCACCATTATGGTGACTTCAAAACAATTACTGTACTAAAAAATATAATTTTTTACAGCATGATAAATGAGAACTTTATCATGTGAATTCACAGTAAAACAAGAGCAGCATCATTTTGCTGTTGATTAACAGTAATTCGTAAGAAAATGACCCTGCATGCATTAATTTCACTGTAAATTTCTGACTACAGTAATTTATTGTAAAATAATACTCTTTAATCCTGTAAATTCCTGGCAATTTTTTACAGTGTATATTATTTATTTATTCATTTTTTCCATTTAATTTTATGCTGAAATATGACTGAAATAAGATATTTATTAACGTTTTTTTGTGAGATGTGCCCTTAAGGAAGACACTTATCCTCTGGAAGCTCCAGAAATGATTGTCTGTTGTAATATGTACATGAACTGAAAAATTTAAAGTATTTAAAGTGAACTGTCTTGTTTTTATTCCTAGACCTCTTCATCAAGCAACACTCTGAGTTTTACATTGATCATCCTGAAAAAGTGGACGGGGATGGGAAATTCATCTCATACGCTTTATCACATCACTTCACTGACAGGCGACATAAGAGGGACCTGAATTCAGCGGCGAGGAGGGTGTATTACAAACTTAACTACAAAGGTCGGGAGTTCACTCTCAATCTAACCACCAATGACAACCTACTCACCAATGAATATGTGTTGGAGAGACACAACGGGAGTTTAATGGAAAAGTGGCCACAAACATCTGGGAAAGGCGCCTGTCACCTTCTTGGCACAGTAATGGATGAGACCGTGTCCGGGACCGCCGCCATCAGCACCTGTGAGGGACTGGTGAGAAATATCTATCTTAATCTGTCTATTGTCAGTTAACTGTCAGTTATCATGAAGTTCATTTCTGGGGCCGGTTGCATGCTTAGACTAGTCTTAAAAGTTTGTCATCTAATTTTTTTCTTCAAGACTTGTCCTAACTTTTTAAAGTCAGTTACATAAAAAGGTAGATCTGTCTAATTTGAATCAGAAAAGTAAGACTGATTACCTCTTGACTAATTTCTAATTGGTCAAATTAGTTCTTAAGAAACAGGCTGAATCCAAATAGGGCATTATTTGAGGAGACAGCCATTAGTGGTGTCCGAAACCATAAAGAACAGTATCGAGTGCACTCATTCTATCCCACATTGCACCCCAATAACGAGTGTACATCGGCTGTCCGAATTCGCTCACTCGTTTTCATTCACTCCTTCAAGTGAACTGTATAAGTGGACTAACGTAGGGAATAGTGATTGAGGGTTTAGGGGGTGATTTCGGATTCAGCCACAGTCTTAACATAGTCACATGCTAATTCACATATATTCACAAAGTCAATATCAAAATTCAGTTTACCTTATTACTTTCTTAATGGATATTCCTGTTCTAATTCCTGTGAACAATTCATCACCGCACATTTTAAAGAAAGAATTTTTTTTCTCTGAACAACTCAATTCAAGTCACCTTTATTTCTATCGCGCTTTATACAATACAGATTGTTTCAAAGCAACTTTACAGTGATAAGGAAAGTAATGATTCAGTGATGCAAACAGAATTCAATTCTTCTGTAAAGCAGCTCTAAAAAGATAATAGTAAACAGTCATTATTCAGTTGAAACCAGTTCAGTGTTGATTCAGTTTGGTTCAATAACTGTGTAAAGTCAATTATGGAATGAGTTCAATTCATCTATAAAGCAGCTCTGGAGAACACAGTGATGTCATCTTCCAGCTCAGTTCAGTTCTCATTCAGTAGTGTCAGTACAATATATAAACTAGCCCTCCTATTCCCAAATTATCATAGTTTAAAAAATTTAGAAAAATAATTTTTACAGTGTTCTTATCCAGCCTTACATTTTTATTTGGAATATTCCGTTTCACTCTGAAATCTGCCACATTATGGAAGTAGAATGGGTTGCTAATGCAGTTTCATGTATTTGAAATTAAAGGGTTTGTTGGAAATTATCCCATAATTTACTCACCCTCAAGCCATCCTAGCTGTATATGAGTTTCTTCTTTCAGCCCAAACACAATCAGAATTGTATAAAAAAAATACCCTGGCTTTTTCAAGCCAGTGATTATCGTTTACTAAGTTATAAATATGGATATTTTTCTTACAAAAATGCATCGCTTCGCTTCAGAAGGCCTTTATTAACCCCCTGGAGCCGTATGGATTACTTTTATGATGGATGGATGCGCTTTTCTGGGCTTCAAAATCTAGGGTACCGTTCACTCCTATTAAAGCCAGGATATGTTTTAATATAATTCAGATTGTTTTTGGCTGAAAGAAGAAAGTCATATACACCGAGGATGGCCTGAGGGTGAGTAAATCATGGGATAATTTTCATTTTTGGGTGAACTAACCCTTTAATCTTTTCTTTCAAAGGCCACTAGTAAACAATGTTATTTTAGTTTTATTTAAGTCTAGTCCCAGACTAAAATGCATGTTTGAGCTGTTTTAACTGAAAGCAACTTGCACTGACATATCTGAAAATATGTCAGTGCCGTTGTTTTGTCTAAAGATGCACACCAGTAATATTTGTTTTTCTAAGGCATGTTTATAAAAGCTACTGAAATGTCCTAATTGAACTAAAAGGCCTAATCTATAAAATTATAAAAATTGTATTTTTATTTTAGTAATTTTAGTACTTCAACTTAAACATATAACATTTCAATATTTCTAATTTTCATTTTAGTTTTTTAAGTTTAAGCGTTTCATCTTATACTCATGTTTATTTCAATTAACGAAAACAGGTTTTAATAGTTTTAGTTTTAGTTAACAATAACCACACTGCTGGTGAAGAGCTCCCGTAAACCTGGTGGTCCCAGACGGAACAAATGCCTGTCTGGAGCGACATCGACTGGTTTGTTAGATGCTTAACTCTTTGGCCCCTGTTTTGTTTGCAAAAAGAAGTCAGTGTTTGGCCCTCAGAGTGACTCTACAAAGAAACAGCAGCGTGTGGGCCGACTGTGTTTATAAGAGTTTATATTTTCCGATAATGACCGTCGGACTGTAAATCATCCCACTTATGACACGACTACTTACCAAATAGATATACAAATGGACATGAACTATTGATCTGAGTTTAAATGATTTTACTGTCTAAGAAGGAGATTGTGTGGGACAACAGTCAATTATACTACAACAATATTTCACTGCAGAATGCCGCAATTGACCAATCAGAATTAGCTGTTCCAGAGACCCTTGTAATAAGATCCAATAGTAGCCTATTATTCGAAGTGGAAGTTCATAAAAAGCAGGGAACTTGAGAAGAACTGTAACCAGGTCAGTGTGTCAGCACATAACATGACTCATTCTAACTTGGCAATTGAACAAGAAGTTGCAAACGGGGAAAAGAGGAGAGGCAGAGTGAATCGATTGTTGGTGAAAGCACAGGAACGAGTTCTGGACTTGAAAATGAGCTTTGATTTATTAAGTGCATGCATAATTTGCACAAGTATGCATGCAGTACTTGCACTAAATGCTCTCTCTGTCTGTCAGTCACTGCCTGAGCATGCATGCCCCTCCTGTAAGGTCGCGTTTATGTCAATCAACAGCGCTTCATTCCGTTCTCATGTTATCTTCCCCTAAAAACATTCTCTCTCAGTCTCGGGTGCTATTACACTCGCATTCCATTAACTTTTATGCATTCACTCCTCAGAGACTCAGGTGTTTAATGTACAGTGGGGAGAACAAGTATTTGATTTTGCAGGTTTGCCCACTTACAAAGCATGTAGAGGTCTGTAATTTTTATCATAGGTACTCTTCATAGGTATTCATAGGTACTGTGAGTGACGGAATCTAAAACAAAAATCCAGAAAATCACATTGTATGATTTTTAAGTAATTAATTTGCATTTTATTGCATGACATAAGTATTTGATACATCAGAAAAGCAGAACTTAATATTTGGTACAGAAACCTTTGTTTGTAATTACAGAGATCATACGTTTCCTGTAGTTCTTGACCAGGTTTGCACACACTGCAGCAGGGATTTTGGCCCACTCCTCCATACAGACCTTCTCCAGATCCTTCAGGTTTCGGGCTGTCGCTGGGCAATACAGACTTTCAGCTCCCTCCAAAGATTTTCTATTGGGTTCAGGTCTGGAGACTGGCTAGGCCACTCCAGGACCTTGAGATGCTTCTTACGGAGCCACTCCTTAGTTGCCCTGGCTGTGTGTTTCGGGTCGTTGTCATGCTGGAAGACCCAGCCACGACCCATCTTCAGTGCTCTTACTGAGGGAAGGAGGTTGTTGGCCAAGATCTCACGATACATGGCCCCATCCATCCTCCCCTCAATACGGTGCAGTCGTCCTGTCCCCTTTGCAGAAAAGCATCCCCAAAGAATGATGTTTCCACCTCCATGCTTCACGGTTGGGATGGTGTTCTTGGGGTTGTACTCATCCTTTTTCTTCCTCCAAACACGGCGAGTGGAGTTTAGACCAAAAAGCTCTATTTTTGTCTCATCAGACCACATGACCTTCTCCCATTCCTCCTCTGGATCATCCAGATGGTCATTGGCAAACTTCAGACGGGCCTGGACATGCGCTGGCTTGAGCAGGGGGACCTTGTGTGCGCTGCAGGATTTTAATCCATGACGGCGTAGTGTGTTACTAATGGTTTTCTTTGAGACTGTGGTCCCAGCTCTCTTCAGGTCATTGACCAGGTCCTGCCATGTAGTTCTGGGCTGATCCCTCACCTTCCTCATGATCATTGATGCCCCATGAGGTGAGATCTTGCATGGTGCCCCAGACCGAGGGAGACTGACCGTCATCTTGAACTTCTTCCATTTTCTAATAATTGCGCCAACAGTTGTTGCCTTCTCACCAAGCTGCTTGCCTATTGTCCTGTAGCCCATCCCAGCCTTGTGCAGGTCTACAATTTTATCCCTGATGTCCTTACACAGCTGTCTGGTCTTGGCCATTGTGGAGAGGTTGGAGTCTGTTTGATTGAGTGTGTGGACAGGTGTCTTTTATACAGGTAACGAGTTCAAACATTTGCAGTTAATACAGGTAATGAGTGGAGAACAGGAGGGCTTCTTAAAGAAAAACTAACAGGTCTGTGAGAGCCGGAATTCTTACTGGTTGGTAGGTGATCAAATACTTATGTCATGCAATAAAATGCAAATTAATTATTTAAAAATCATACAATGTGATTTTCTGGATTTTTGTTTTAGATTCCGTCACTCACAGTTGAAGTGTACCTATGATAAAAAAATTACAGACCTCTACATGTTTTGTAAGTAGGAAAACCTGCAAAATCGGCAGTGTATCAAATACTTGTTCTCCCCACTGTATGAATGAGAGAAATGAAAAAGATAGACCTCTGTAAAATTGCTGTTCAGGATGCTGAGACGATGCCAGGCGCTTTTGCTTTTAAAGTGGACAAAGTCAGGATTCTTTGTGACCAAACTAAATTATAATGAGGTGCAAATGATCAGTACAGAGCGTTTATGCGCTACAGCCATGCAAAACAATGTGCTAATGTTTTGTGCAATGCACTTGCTGGTGGAGCAGAGGCCAAAAACTACACATGTTCAACATTGCAGAGTTTGTGGAAAGTTTTCTGTACTTTTTAAAGGAATAGTTTACCCAAACATACAAATTCTGTCATCATTCTTGTAATTTTTTTGTGTAACACAAAAGGAAAAGTTTTAATTTTTTTTCCATACAAGGAGAATTTATAGCGATCACCACTAGTTTGCAAAAACATTGACTGTGTTAAACACTTTTCCAATCTTTTGTTTGTCCAAACAAGTAGTCCCGCCCCAAACTCACGCCATTGGTTGAGCCAGAAGTTGACATTTCCAACCACTCAAGCAATACACTAGTGTTCAAAAGTTTAAAGTTTAATCAATTTAAAAGAAAAATGAAATGTAATGAATTCCTGTGATGCAAAGCTGAATTTTCAGCATCGTTACTCCAGTCTTCAGTGTCACATGATCCTTCAGAAATCATTCTAATATGATGATTTGATGCTCAAGGAACATTTCTTATTATTATCAATGTTGAAAACAGTTGTGCTGCTTCATATTTTTGTTGAAACCAGAATTTGTTTTTTTTTCATGATACTTTGATGAATATAAAGTTCAAAAGAACAGCATTTATTTTAAATAGAAATCTTTTGTAACATCATAAATGTCTTTACTGTCACTGTTGATCAATTTAATTTGTCCTTGCTGAATAAAAAAAAATCTTACTGATCCCAAACTTTTGAACAGTAGTGTATCTTGAAAGCAGTACAGAGCCACAGTGTTTATACTTATAGTCGTCTCACACATTAATATAGGATGGGACAAAGTATTTTAGTAATGTGGTGTATTTCATTTGCACGATAAACTGAACTTTAAGACTGTTTACTGTTTGGTTTATGGTCCTTGTAAAAAACTCATTAGCACTGAACTCTGTTGACTCCATTTTTGTTCAACTTTTATTTCAAACCAGAGCAGTTACAGATAAACAAAACTACCCTTCACTGACCTGCTCTGCATTAGATCCATACATTCTTCCTGCCCTCCAGAGGATGTATGGCTGGTTTTGAAGTACTATACTATAGTTTGAAGTCATATATATCCTGTTTGAAGTCCTACCAAAACCTGCAGGAACTCTGGAAGCCGAGCAACACACACATGGCTTCTGTATTTAGCAGTTCAGCTTTTTGTTTTCACAATGCCCCCTGACACCAAAGCTCATGTTTCTGCTGTGAGGAGCAGATGAGGAGAGAGCTAGAGAGGACTGGCCCACAAAACACAGAGATGGAATTAAATGTCTTATGTGCATAATATATACACATATACATAAACATGTACTCATATGCTCATACACATTTGTCATGGTATTTTGTCAGTGCTAGGGTGCAGTTATAGCATCAAATGGCAATATCATGGTACTTTTAATATACACTATATTGCCAAAAGTTTTTGGATGCCTGCCTTTACATGCACATGAACTTTAACGACATCCCATTCTTAATCCGTAGGGTTTAATATGGAGTTGGCCCACCCTTTGCAGCTATAACAGCTTCAACTCTTCTGGGAAGGCTTTCCACAAGGTTTAGGAGTGTGTTTATGGGAATTTTTGACCATTCTTCTAGAAGCGCATTTGTGAGGTCAGGCACTGATGTTGGATGAGAAGGCCTGGCTCGCAGTCTCCACTCTAATTCATCCCAAAGGTGTTCTATTGGGTTGAGGTTAGGACTCTGTGCAGGTCAGTCAAGTTCCTCCACACCAAACTCGCTTATCCATGTCTTTATGGACCTTGCTTTGTGCACTGGTGCGCAGTCATGTTGGAACAGGAAGGGGCCATCCCCAAACTGTTCCCACAAAGTTGGGAGCATGAAATTGTCCAAAAATGTCTTGGTATGCTGAAGCATTAAGAGTTCCTTTCACTGGAACTAAGGGGCCAAGCCCAACCCCTGAAAAACAACCCCACACCATAATCCCCCCTCCACCAAACTTTACACTTGGCACAATGCAGTCAGGCAAGTACCGTTCTCCTGGCAACCACCAAACCCAGACTCATCCATCGGATTTCCAGACAGAGAAGCGTGATTCGTCACTCCAGAGAACACATCTCCACTGCTCTAGAGTCCAGTGGCGGCGTGCTTTCCACCACTGCATCCGACGCTTTGCATTGCACTTGGTGATGTAAGGCTTGGATGCAGCTGCTCGGCCATGGAAACCCATTCCATGAAGCTCTCTATGCACTGTTCTTGAGCTAATCTGAAGGTCACATGAAGTTTAGAGGTCTGTAGCTATTGACTCTGCAGAAAGTTGGCGACTTCTGCGCACTGTGTGCCTCAGCATGCGCTGACCCCGCTCTGTGATTTTACGTGGCCTACCACTTCGTGGCTGAGTTGCTGTTCCCAAATTGCTTCCACTTTGTTATAATACACTAACAGTTGACCGTATTTAGTAGTGAGGAAATTTCACGAATGGACTTATTGCACAGGTGGCAACCTATCACGGTACTACGCTCAAATTCACTGAGCTCCTGAGAGCGACCCATTCTTTCACAAATGTTTGTAGAAGCGTCTGCATGCCGTGCTTGATTTTATATACCTGTGGCCATTGAAGTGATTGGAACACCTGAATTCAATGATTTGGAGGGGTGTCCCAATACTTTTGGCAATATAGTGTGTATTATACTGTATCAATTATTCTGTATCATCATATGATAATACTAGTATTATCATGGTAAATGCCCAAAACATGGTATTTCTATGGTACATGTCCAAAATCTAGGTACTTTTTTGTAGCATGGCGACTTAAAATAATGATTTATTTTGGCTATAGGACTTGTATTGAAACTTGTATTACTCAGCTGTTGCTCTTTCAAGATAAATAATGTTTTAACTTTGTCCCAGACATTAAGAGAAATAACAATAGACACAAATGAGACACTTGTTGACATACAGTAAGAGTATAGCAGCTCAGATTATTTGGTTTTGGAAGTATTCAATGAGTCCATATTGAGATCTCTGGTTTTTGAGGCCATACTTTGGTATCTTGGTAAATCTGAGCACAGTTTGAGATCTCTTCTGAAACTCTAGAGGAGACACGTGAGATTACTGGGTTCTTTTCTCCGGAGAAAAATCAGAGAAGCAGGAGACGTAGACAAATCTATATTTACTCTCCATTTTTGTCTAAGGGAAGCAATTGAGACACTAAACAGATCTCAGTTTTTTTTCTATCATTTGAGGAGATATGTAAGAGTGCTTCTCATGCCATGCCTGTTGTGTGTGTTGCAGTGATTAGTATTGTTTAGACTTTGTGGATGATCGACATGGCTGAGTCAATATTATGACTGTGTCTCCGGCCCCCTGGAGAATTCATGGTGTATTCCTCTGTCTTTCCACTAATCCTAGTATCTGTTTTGCATTACATGCAGCCCAGTTTTGAAACATTTGGAATGTTTTTTCTGTCACAGTTTATTTAGTTTGTACTGCACACACGCACACACCTGTTTTTGACCCGTGGGACTGATTCATTCAGCAGGGCGGTGAATGAGTGCATGAGTGCAGTGAAGCTGGGATTTCACTGCAGCTCGAATGGCGAAAAGAGAAAAATGGCACGTTTCAGAGATATGTTATTTGCCAAATCAAGTTTTCAGAGTCCAAGACATACAGACAAACACACTTTAAGAACAATGTAAAAAAAGTGAACAGGCAACCTGATCTGACCCTTAAAATGTGAGTTTAACAGTTTGTTCAAAACTCTAATCTTAAGTATAAGCAATAGCAATGGTGCTTAGGATTGAATTAAATTGATAAAAGTGACAGTAAAGACTTTTATAACATACACAAATTCAATAAAATTTCAAATAAATGCTGAAAATTTCAAAGCATCCTGAAAAAAATGATTACAGTTTCCACAAAAATATGAAGCAGCACAACTGTTTTCAACTGATAATGATAAAAAATGTTTCTTGAGCAGCAAATCATCATATTAGAATGATTTCTGAAGGATCATGTGACACTGAAGACTGGAGTAATGATGCTGGAAATTCAGCTTTGATCACAGGAATAAATTACATTTTAACATATATTCATATAGAAAACAGTTATAATTTGCAATATTTCACACTGTATTTTTGATCAAATAACTGTAGCCTTGGTGAGCATAATAGAATTTCAAAAACATAAAAAAAAAAATCTTACCGACCTAATGGTGCAAATAGGATTGAATTCAATTTAACACTTGCATGTCAAACTCCATGGATGTGTGGCATTTAATGGATGCATTGAATATGTTATAATGTGTATGTTTTGTGTTTTAGCATGTGCACATGACACATTCTGGCACACGAGGTGGGTAATCTTACTAAAGCCCCTGCAGTGTGGAGAAAATGTCAGGACTGGCAAGAACTTGCAGGGGAAATTAACAAACAGTGGGAGTGTGACAGGGAAAATACCTTCCCTGCATTCAGCGGAATTCCAACAGATCTAAATAATGAGACCTGACACCTGAAGTGTCATTATAGTACAAACTGCTCTAAACGATTTGAGCAAATCCTTATCCCTAAGTTTTAAATGTTAATGCGTAACACGTCCCACACTGTTTGGACTACAGGCATGAGTGACCTCAAACTGAGTAGCTTGTTGAGGAAAGTTGGGCTGTAAATTTGTTGGGTGTGCCATTTTACAAATTAAAATAACTGGTGGATGGTAAAACAGGTGAAAAATTACCATAGACTTACACTGACAGTGCGAACCCATGGGACCCCTAAATCATAGGTACAGAATGGTAGGCTCTTTTGCTTTTGAGCAGTGTATACAGACTCAAGGTGGCGAGTTTGGAACTTTAGAATTAAAGAGGCTCAAAACACAAGATATTTAGGGGTCAGTAATTTAATATTTGGGGATTTAATATCTTACCGACCCCAAATATCAAATATTTGGGGTCGGTAAGATTTTTAAATGTTTTTGAAAGATGCCCCTTAAGGCCCGTTCACATGAAGAACGTTAACTATAAATATAACGATAACTAGCGTCCAGACCAGTGGACGATATCATTTTGTTTATTCTAAACGTGCTGCAGTTTTGTCGTCTGCCGCTTTAAATGCTCGAGCTCTTTAAAGCAGGATGGATTCTGATTGGCTGTTAATGTTTTATCACTCATCACCTGGAAATATTCTTTTTTATTTATAACGATTTTTAGAATAGTCCTTGGTGTGAACGGGCCTTTATGCTCATGAAGGCTGCGTTTATTTGATCAAAAATACAGTAAAAACCATAATATTGTGAAATATTATTACAATAGCCAATTCATATGTGGAAATGATTCTTCATGCTCCCTCACAACCATTCTTTCACAGTTTGAGCCTGATGAATCTTGACATTGTCATCCTGGAATATGGCCATGATGTGTCTTCCTACATGGTTGTTTAAGAAATGAAAAGCTACACACTCCATCATTTAGGGTTAGAAGAACTGTTGCCAAACATAATAATAATCACTGCAATAATGATCCAGTTATAGACTCTTAAGCATTTGCCTATTTAACTTTTTGTTGGCCGGGCAGTGTATACATTATATATAATATATAAAATATAATTTATTCCTGTGATGCAAAGCTGAATTTTTCTCATTAGTGTCACATGACCCTTCAGAAATCATTCTAATATGCTGAAATGCAAATATTTTGCAACATGATAAATGTCTTTTCTGACACTTTTGATTAATTTAAAACATCCTTGGTGAATAAAAGTATTCATTTCTTAAAAAAAAAAAAAGTACTCTTTAAACGTGAGTATAAATTACATCTGTTATGATTAACTGTCTTGTTTTTTTACTTATAGAGAGGGCTGTTAAATTTACCGGAGGGGCCGTTATTGATCGAGCCGGTCCGTGGCCACACCCCAAATGTCACTCATCCGCGACACGCGCATGTGATCTACCGGAGTGTAACCTGGAGCGGCCTCAGGCGGCGACGCAGCACAGATGCGCACAGCGTTCACTATAGTCCCTGTGGGGTTAAAGGTCAGATAAACAAGAAATGTATTTGATTATGTAGGATGCGTAATCTTTATATGGTATTAAAAGGATATTTCACCAAAAAAAAAATAATACTTTGCCTGATTTCACAGACAAGGTTTAGACCTAGTCCCAGTATAAAATGCATGTTTGAGCTGTTTTAACTGAAAACAACTTGCACTGATATACAGTGGGGAAAACAAGTATTTGATACACTGCCGATTTTGCAGGTTTGCCCACTTACAAAGCATGTAGAAGTCTGTAATTTTTATCATAGGTACTCTTCAACTTTGAGTGACGGAATCTAAAACAAAAATCCAGAAAATCACATTGTATGATTTTTAAGTAATTAATTTGCATTTTATTGCATGACATAAGTATTTGATACATCAGAAAAGCAGAACTTAATATTTGGTACAGAAACCTTTGTTTGCAATTACAGAGATCATACGTTTCCTGTAGTTCTTGACCAGGTTTGCACACACTGCAGCAGGGATTTTGGCCCACTCCTCCATACAGACCTTCTCCAGATCCTTCAGGTTTCAGGGCTGTCGCTGGGCAATACGGACTTTCAGCTCCCTCCAAAGATTTTCTATTGGGTTCAGGTCTGGAGACTGGCTAGGCCACTCCAGGACCTTGAGATGCTTCTTACGGAGCCACTCTTTAGTTGCCCTGGCTGTGTGTTTTGGGTCATTGTCATGCTGGAAGACCCAGCCACGACCCATCTTCAATGCTTTTACTGAGGGAAGGAGGTTGTTGGCCAAGATCTCACGATACATGGCCCCATCCATCCTCCCCTCAATACGGTGCAGTCGTCCTGTCCCCTTTGCAGAAAAGCATCCCCAAAGAATGATGTTTCCACCTCCATGCTTCACGGTTGGGATGGTGTTCTTGGGGTTGTACTCATCCTTCTTCTTCCTCCAAACACGGCGAGTAGAGTTTAGACCAAAAAGCTCTATTTTTGTCTCATCAGACCACATGACCTTCTCCCATTCCTCCTCTGGATCATCCAGATGGTCATTGGCAAACTTCAGACGGGCCTGGACATGCGCTGTCTTGAGCAGGGGGACCTTGCGTGCGCTGCCGGATTTTAATCCATGGCGGCGTAGTGTGTTACTAATGGTTTTCTTTGAGACTGTGGTCCCAGCTCTCTTCAGGTCATTGACCAGGTCCTGCCATGTAGTTCTGGGCTGATCCCTCACCTTCCTCATGATCATTGATGCCCCACGAGGTGAGATCTTGCATGGTGCCCCAGACCGAGGGAGATTGACCGTCATCTTGAACTTCTTCCATTTTCTAATAATTGCGCCAACAGTTGTTGCCTTCTCACCAAGCTGCTTGCCTATTGTCCTGTAGCCCATCCCAGCCTTGTGCAGGTCTACAATTTTATCCCTGATGTCCTTACACAGCTCTCTGGTCTTGGCCAATGTGGAGAGGTTGGAGTCTGTTTGATTGAGTGTGTGGACAGGTGTCTTTTATACAGGTAACGAGTTCAAACAGGAGCAGTTAATTCAGGTAATGAGTGGAGAACAGGAGGGCTTCTTAAAGAAAAACTAACAGGTCTGTGAGAGCCGGAATTCTTACTGGTTGGTAGGTGATCAAATACTTATGTCATGCAATAAAATGCAAATTAATTATTTAAAAATCATACAATGTGATTTTCTGGATTTTTGTTTTAGATTCCGTCTCTCACAGTTGAAGTGTACCTATGATAAAAATTACAGACCTCTACATGCTTTGTAAGTAGGAAAACCTGCAAAATCGGCAGTGTATCAAATACTTGTTCTCCCCACTGTATCTTAAAATACGTCAGTGCCATTGTCATTGTTTTGTCTCAAGATGCACACCAGTGATGTTTTTTTCTAAGGCACGTTTATAAAAGCTACTTAAATGCCTTATTTGAACTGAAGTCTAATCCTGGCTTAATCTAAGCCTTGTCTGTGAAATAGGGCCTACATTTTTTTAATCATTGTAAGCTGTGGTGCATGAGCAGAATTTGTGTTTGTTTGTGCAGATGGTTCCAAGTATTCCCAACAGGTGGAGCAGGAGAGAGAGCGCTGGGAGCAGGAACAGCAGGGTAGGGATCGTAATGACGATCCAAACCGGGAATGGAGTCAAGAGAGGGAACGACCTCGGAGGATCTTCCCTCGCTCCATCAGCAAAGAGCGCTGGGTGGAGACCATGGTGGTGGGCGACTCCAAACTCGTGGACTACCACGGAAGTGGAAACGCTGAGTCCTACATCTTCACCATCATGAACATGGTAAGTGATTCAGTTTGAACTAAGACTTTCATTGTATAGAAAAGAGCAGCTTGGTGAACTGTTACTTCGATTGCACCTCTGACTAAATATTTTGTATTACTTTCGTGTAGGTGGCTGGAATTTTTCATGATGCCAGCATCGGTAATGCAATCCATATTGTATTGGTCCGGCTCATTCTGCTACACGGAGAAGAAGTACATATGAATTTATTTTGATATTTATAGATTTATTTTGCCATACTGATTTATGCTGGTTAGTGCTGGTGCAACTGATAAGGCTGGTTAAACATGGACAATGCTTTTAGAAATCTGAACATATGCACAAAATAACGTGCTTTTTAGCAGGGTTGCTGGACACCAGAGAAATAAAATTAGTTTGGACTTTTGTGTGTTTTCAGAAAGGGCTGAAGATCGTTCACCACGCTGATACGACTCTCAGCAGCTTCTGTACCTGGCAGAAAAACCTCAATCCTCAAAGTGACACTCATCCTGCACACCATGATGTTGCTATACTCATCACACGGTAAAAACACTGTTAATATCTTTTATATTTAGATATTTTTTATTTATTTATTATCTTTTATATTTTTATATCTTATTGCAGTAATTTCAACATTTCTTTACAGTTGGATGGTACCTAAAATAAACAGTATAAATTATAATAAATAGTATAATAAAGACAATAAAGACATCAGTTGTTGTAACAATTATATATATATATATATATATATATAATATTATTGATATAATATTTTATAATATTTTGAATTAGCTTTTATTTTTAGTTTGCATTTTAATAATTTGTTTAATTTTTAGTATTTTTGTTTTGTGCTTTTGTCGTTTTTTATTGTTTTTTTAAATTATTTTTTTTTTCAGTTTTAGTTTTATTTCAGTTAGTAATTTTAGTACTTTAGTACTTATTTCACTAGGTTGCCATGGCACAATTTCACATTTTCATTTAGTTTTTGATTTAATACTTATATTTTATTTTATTTCAGCTTTATTTCAATTAATGAAGTGATTTCTGAAGGATCATAATGATGCTGAAAATTCAGCTTTGCATCACAGGAATAAATTACATTTAAAAAATATTAAAATGGAAAAGTTATTTTAAATCATTTTAAATTAAATAATAATTTTATAATTCAGTTCATTCACATTTATTTGTATAGCGCTTTTCACAATACATATCGTTTCAAAGCAGCTTCACAGAAAATGCATGCGTCTACATTACAATTTAAAGTGATTTGTTATCAGAGGAGACTGTGTCCAAGTTATGTATTTCAGAAATGTACATATACAAAGCACACAGTTAGGTAACAATGTATTATTAATCAATGTAAAAAATAAATTAAGGAACAAACAATTGGCTAAGTGAAATAAGAATACATGTTGTTAACAATGATTAGGGTATATAGAAAATTGAGCATTGATGCATGTTGATGCAGAGTTGATAATCATTTTTACTATATATATATATATATATATATATATATATATATATATATATATATATATATATATATATATATATATAAATAATCTAAATAAATGCGGCCTTGGTGAGCATAAGGGACATCTTTCAAAAACAATATATTTGCTGATGTCTCTGCATTTTTGTTGCATTTTACACACACACACACACACGTATATATATGAAATTAAAAATACATAAAATGCATGTAGGAATATATACACATGAACAGTATATATACATATTTTTATTCTTATGCCTGTAAAATGTATTGCCAGTTGTCAGTATCTAAATGATCCAAATAATATCTAAATATCTTTATCTAAATTAACTGGATTTATTCAAGTCCATGAAATTATGTATGTAATATTGCTATATTTAATATTGCTGACCTAAATACAGTGGAATGCACCACTGAAACAATTGCACATATACAGCTACCTAGAACATAATAATACCATTACCAAGGGGTAAAGTGATGTCAAACACACGTGAACTCACTCACTCTCATTTATTATCATAAATGTCAGTTTCTTGGTTACAGTAATGGAGCTGTCTCTGCGCTTTTAACAGCCCCTAAACGCTCTCTTTTCAACCCAGAGCTCCACAGATTGAATGACCTCATCATGTTCGCATCCAAGGCTTTGAGATACTCCAGAGCTATAAATGGCAAAGAATTCAACCCATGGCCATAACTCTTCTTCAGCAGTTTTAGCCCTGCAGCACAACTTTAGTAGCCTATAAAATGAATCAAAGCAGCTGTTGTGCTCTTTTGTGTCTGACCTGATGTGATCTCTCCTCTCAGGAAGGATATCTGCGCAGGCATGAATCAGCCGTGTGAAACGCTAGGCTTGTCTCACCTGTCGGGCATGTGCCAGCCACATCGCTCCTGCAATATCAACGAGGACTCAGGGCTACCGGTCGCTTTCACCATTGCTCATGAGCTTGGACACAGGTACGTTTGTATGAAATGGTGTCATTGTTGCCTGAATGTGGCATTCATATTTCATCCATCATTTGGAAAGGTCACTCATTATGAACTGTAAGGAAATATTTTTTTCCCTTCTCAGGCCCAATTTTTGTGCCAAAAATATTTTTTCTTTCGGTTTTACGATATATATATAAATATTTAATTTTATATTATTATTTTTTATTTTATTTTATTAAAGATCAACATTGCAAATGGGGGGTTAACGATGGAAATGTCACATGTGGTTTAACAGAAAGTGAAAGACAAATGCATTTTCTGATAAAACATTTTAGAAAAAAAATGTGAAAAATACATTTCTCAATTATAATATAAGAAAAAACAGATCCCTTGCTTAGCCTCTCAAAAGACTTTTAATTTTAACAGATCACAAATCTTTTCACAATCCAAACAATTCCTGATCCAATCATTCCCTCTATTTTTTCCTTGAAATACACTACCATTCAAAAGTTTGAGGTTGGATTTAAAAAAAAAAAGAAATGAACAAAGATGCATTAAACTATTGAAGCTTGTTTCTGCCACATAATAAAAAATAAAAAAGGTAGTTGTGACTTTTTGTCTCACAATTCTCACTTATTTTCTTGTAATTGTGAGTTTATATCTCTCAATTCTGGCTTCTTTTCTTAGAACTGTGAGATATAATCTCGCAATTGCGAGTTATAAATTCAGAATTGCGAGATGTAAACTCACAATTGTGAGATAAAAAGTTGCAATTATCTTTTAAAATGTTTTATTCTGTGGCGGAAACAAGCTTCCATATCAAATAGATCAAAAGTGACAGTTAAGGCATTTGTAATTTTACAATAATTTCTATTTCAAATAAATTCTGTTTTATGAACTTTTTATTCATCAAAATATCCTGAACAAATATATCACTGTTTCCGCAAAAATATTAAGCAGCACAACTGTTTTTAACATTGATGATAATTAAAAAATTTCTTGAACAGCAAATCATCATATTAAAATGATTTCTGAAGGATCATGTGACACTGAAGACTGGAGTAATGATGCTGAAAATTCAGCTCTGATCACAGGAATAAATTACATTTTTAAAAATATAAAATTGTTTTAATGTGTTTTTGATCAAATAAATGCACCCTTGGTAAGCATAAGAGACTTCTTAAACCTTCAAACCTTTGAACTGTAGTGTACATTTGAAAAAAAGGTGTTGAGTGATTTAAAGAGAGATTCACCTCATTTTGTGTTGCAGTTTCGGAATCCATCATGACGGTCAAGGGAACGACTGTGAGTTAGTGGGGAGACATCCCTTCATCATGTCCCGCCAGCTCCACTACGACTCCTCTCCTCTCACATGGTCCTCCTGCAGCAAGGAGTACATAACACGCTTTCTCGAGTGAGAACACACACTCATGTACAGGAACATGTAATTGCATGCTTTATATCTTACGTCTTACCACTAATTTTTGAGTATTCCAGACTATGATCTTCATCATAAAGCTCTGTTATCTTCCTCTCACCTGCTCAGTCGTGGTTGGGGTTTCTGTCTGGATGACCGTCCATCTAAGAGGGACCTCAGCACCCCGGTGGCGGCACCTGGAGTGCGATACACACCCCAGCACCAGTGCCAGCTGCAGTACGGACCCAACGCCACCTTCTGCTCAGAAGTGGATGTAAGGAGTGCATTGGTTAAAAAACAAGATAAATAGAAAGGGCAAGATCCATATATATTTATATTCCCTTTATCTATTTATGTCTAACTTTATCCGCTTACATACAGTACTATATAGCAAATCTCCTCATATAGCAGATTTTAGAGACAGTGACTATTATTGCCCAGCTCTAATCTGCTGAACGCAACTATAAGGCAGGAAAATCTTAAGATATTATAAATATTAACATTGTGATTTTCTGTTAAGCTGCTTTGAAACAATGTCTATTGTGAAAAGCACTATATATATAAAAAAATTGCCACATAAAAAAAAATAGGGTTATTTGCCCATGCAAAAGTGACCACTGTGGTGAAGTTGACTTTAATTGCACTTTTTGTGACAGTAGCCCTGAAACTGTGGTCCATTTATTTTGGCACTGCCCATTTGTAAGACAGTTTTGGCAAAATGTTTGTGATTTTATCACAAAGAACATTGATGGACAATTTGTGTTGTTTTGGAAACATTTATTATTTGGTCTTTTGGAGAACTGTAGAGACAAGCGCACTACATTTTATTCTTTTAATGGCAAAAATCCATGCTCACAAATGTATGTTTTCCTGTAAAAAACCCTGTTTTATATCATTCAAGAAAGAAATGGAGCATTATATTGAATCAATCCAATTTTCTATGAAGCAAAAAGCAGTTAAAATTTTGAAAATTTGTAAACTTTTCAATGTCTTTATGTAGATCTACATTAAGCCCTCCCCCCTAGTGTTTGTTACATTTATGATGTATTATCTTGTATTCTGTAATTTTTGTAACATACCGTCTTTTGTTGATAAAAAAAAAGACATATGAATAAAATATAATTTAAAAAAAAAAAAAACAAAGTGACCACCGTGGTACTAGCATGTTCTGGGTGAATTCCAGGGCGTTGCAATGCGGTTGCTAGGCAGATTTAAGTGGATTGCTATGCAGTTTCCAAGGTGTTTCTGGTGGTTGTTTATTGCCTCTATAAAGGAGTCTATGGCCACGTTTCTGTGGTATTTAGATCCCTAGATTTGGATTGGGACATTGTGGAATTTTTTTGGCCATTTTATTTTCCCCCAGGCAAAAATTGTCCAATCAAAACATTGTCAGATTTTCTGAAAAAATACATTGAATCACTTAAATAAAAACATTATTTCACGCCTCTCTTCAATAAGCTGCATTATTTGGTGCTTTTACACCAGAGTTTAATGCTGTAGGCGTTTGCTCAAAAAGTTTCTATTTTTGTTTGTTTTTACAAGTTGAGGGGTGAGTTGAAATAATTTTTTGTGGTAATGGGCACAGGTACAGTTTAGAATTCATTTAAGATTATTTTTGATTTTCTTCTAAAATATAATGTATTGTCTTGTCTCAAATAATGATCTTCAGGTTGTAAAGTAATTAATTCTGGCCCTTTTGGTTCCAGAATGTGTGTCAAATTCTGTGGTGCGCTGTAAATGGATCATGCCGCTCCAAACTGGACTCACCAGTTGACGGAACCAGGTGTGGACATGAGAAGGTAGGAAAGATTTACATGTAGAAAGAAGTTGACTTAAAGGGTTAGTTCACCCAAAAATGAAAATTCTGTCATTAATTACTCACCCTCATGTCGTTCCAAACCCGTAAGACCTTCGGTCATCTTCGGAACACAAATTAAGATATTTTTGATGAAATCCGAGAGCTCTCTGACCCCTTTTTGTTTGTTTTTTGCGCACAAAAAGTATACTTGTCGCTTCATAAAATTATGGTTGAACCACTGGAGTCACATGGACGATTTTAACGATGTCTTTACAACCTTTCTGAAAGTGTTAATTAAATAGCTGTATATGGAGGGGTCAGAGAGCTCTCGGATTTCATCAAAAATATCTTAATTTGTGTTCCAAAGATGAACGAAGGTCTTACGGGTTTGGAACGACATGAGGGTGAGTAATTAATGACAGAATTTTCATTTTTGGGTGAACTAACCCTTTAAATATTTTTTTTGTATTACTATATATTTAATGGTGTATCTGTGTGTGTCAGTGGTGTATCTCTGGTGAGTGTGTCATCGTAGGGAAGTTACCAGAAACAGTGCATGGAGGGTGGGGTCCCTGGAGCACCTGGTCCTACTGCTCTCGGACCTGTGGAGCCGGCGTCCAGTCAGCTGACAGGGAATGCAACCAGCCCAAGTACCACAGCCTCTCTTCTGTTTCTGCTCTGCATTATTCTTCAGTGCTTTTCTTTTATTCATTCATGTTTTGTGGTCAGTAGGATTTTTTTTAAAGAAATTAGTACTTTTATTCAGCACAGGATGCATTAACTTGATCAAAAGTGACAGTATCAGAAAAGGCAATTTTGTGTTTAAAAGACGTCTAATATCCATCCAAACACAGGCTGGACGTCTAGGCTGGGCTGTCAGTGAAAACTGAATAGACGTCTAACCATAGCCCAAGAATAGACTAGTCAAGATATGAAACCAAACACCTTGTAATCACTGTTGACTTTGCTTACATTCAATTCAATTCAATTCACATTTATTTGTATAGTGCTTTTCACAATACATATCGTTTCAAAGCAGCTTCACAGAAAATGCATGCGTCTACATTACAATTTAAAGTGATTTGTTATCAGAGGAGACTGTGTGCTTACATGATGGAATATCACACATCTCACAAGTTATTTTGGCAAAAACGACATGTAACCAAATTCAAGATTATTTTGGCTAGAAGTGGGTTACTCATAGCCAGACTATATCGGGTCGATAGTGAACCTAGACGGCTATTGCTTGCCGGGTATGTTTGATCAAATAAATGCATCATTGGTGAGCATAAGAGACTTCTTTCAAAAACATAAACAAATCTTACAGATTAAAAATGTATATATATATTGAAAATTAAAAAGTTAAAAATCTAATTATTCATTTGTCACACTTTGAAATGGAAGGTCAAGTCGGGTGCATTGCATTCTGGGATATAGTATTCTGTGTGCAGTGTGCTTGTTATATCCTGCACATTTTGCAGATGTATTCAGACATTATTGGGTGGATATTCAATGCATACAGAGATTTTACATACTGGCTACAATAAACAATGCATAAAAAAGTACTGTGATAGTATGCTATCCTGACAGCCTATTCATATATTTCTGCATATTATCCATATTATCTTCTGTACTGTCAGCAGAATACACTAGAGGGCACACTTGTACCTATTTTGCAAACGGCTGCCTTTAGTGCTGGCAATTCGCTAGCGACTTAAAACCACACCATTTTGAGTCCTTAATTAACCATTGTCCTTTTATTTCTCTTCATTTCAATTCTTTCCCCTTCTCAGTCTTTCCTTGTACATTTTGCTGAACATATAATCTGTAGCATGATTTTTGTTTCTATGTACAGACCTGAGTTTGGAGGGAAATATTGTACAGGTGAGAGGAAGCGCTACAGGATTTGCAACACGAAGCCGTGTGCCAGAAAACAGCCCTCCTTTAGAGAGATGCAGTGCAGTGAATTTAACACAGTGCCTTACCACAATGAACTCTACGAGTGGATACCTGTTGCGACCACCTGTAAGATCACTTAATATCAAAATATTCAAATTCAAATATGTATATGTGCATGGCACAAGATCAATATTTATGGTCAATTTTCCCAGAAGAGAAAATACACTACAGTTCAAAAGTTTGGGGTTGGTGAGATATTTTAAATGTTTTTGAAGGGGGTCTCTTCTGCTCACCAAGGCTGCATTTATTTGACCTAAAATACAGTCAAAATTCTGAAATATTATTACTATTTAAAATGACTGTTTTCTGTTTGAATATATTTTAAAATTTAATTTATTCCTGTGATCAAAGCTGAATTTTCAGCATCATTACTCCAGTCTTCAGTGTCACATGATCCTTCAGAAATCATTCTAATATGCTGATTTGATGCTCAAGAAACATTTCTTATTATTATCAATGTTGAAAACAGTCGTGCTGCTTCATATTTTTGTGGAAACCATGATACATTTGTTCAGGATTCTCTGATAAATAGAAAGTTCAAAAGAACAGCATTTATTTGAAATAGAAATATTTTGTAACATTATAAATGTCTTTACTGTCACTTTTAACTAATTTCTTTAAAAAATAAAATCTTACTGACTCCTATTGTATATCTATCTTAACTTTCATTAGTACATTAGCAAATTGATGGCATCAAAGCTAATATACTTAATTATTTCTGAAACAGATCCTGATGACCCATGAAATTCTTTTAATCTATGTATACCTCTCTTTTTGCATATTTTTCCTTTAGTCGTTTATGTACAATGCTAAAACTGTAAGCCATAGCATGTGGACTAAGCCACACCTAGTTGACTCTTTTGGGAATGTAAGCAACCATTTGATTATATTTCTTCTCAAGAACTGTTTGAATAAACACGACTGGCTACAGAACTGTAGCGCTATTAATGTTCGTTACACTTGAGAAATGAAAACATGTGCTCTCTACAACTGAACAGCTGAGCCAAGACACCGAGTTAATGCACGCTGCGGCGGGTCGAGGCCTGTTGACATGAACATAAAACTTATTACACGTGGCTGCTTAGTTTTATAGAGTTTGTTGGTTCACTTTCAAGAATGCCCCACTTTTATTAGCCAGCTTTAGAGGCGTGTGGATTCCTGACACAAATGTTTAGTCATTGTTGTTTGCTCTGTTTAAGCAGTTGGAGCACAGCAGGAATTTTGGATTGTAGATTATAGCCTAAAGACCATTTGATGTTTGCATGGTTGGTAACAATATCTATTAATTATAAACTTTATATGATTTTTCTGGGTCTCTTGGTAACTTAGATTTACCAAAAAAAAAAAGTTATGTGGCAGTACCATGGTATCTATGCCTAAACTACTGCTCAAAGGTTTGGGGTCAGTAAGATTTTATTTTTTTAAATAAATTAATATTTTTATTCAGCAAGGATGTATTAAACTGATCAAAAGTGACAGTAAAGACATTTATAATGCTACAAAATATTTCTATTTCAGATAAATGCTGTTCTTTCGAACTTTCTATTCATCAAAGAATCCTAAAAAAAATGTCATGAATCCTAAAAAAAATGTCAATGTCCACAAAAATATGAAGCAGCACGACTGTTTTCAACATTGATAATAATCATAAATGTTTCTTGAGCATCAAATCATCATATTAGAATGATTGATTTCTGAAGGATCATGTGACACTGAAGACTGGAGTAATGATGCTGAAAATTCAGCTTTGATCACAGGAATAAATTACATTTTAAGGTACACAGCCATTCAAAAGTTTTTGATCGGTAAGATTTTTAATGTTTTTAGATGAAGTCTCTTATGCTCACCAAGGCTGCATTTATTTTATTAAAAATACAAAAATGTATTAAAATGTAAAATAACTGTTTTCTATTTGAATATATGTTAAAATGTCATTTATTCCTGTGATCAAAGCTGAATTTTCAGCATCATTACTCCAGTCTTCAGTGTCACATGATCCTTCAGAAATCATTCTAATATGCTGATTTGATACTCAAGAAACATTTATTGTTATTGAAACATGAGTTGTGTAAAACATTTTTTAGGATTCTTTGATGAATAGAAAGTTCAAAAGAACAGTATTTATCTGAAATAGAAAGCTTTTGCAACATTGTACTAAAAGTTTGGGGTCAGTAAGACATTTTTTTTGGGGGGGGGGGGGGGGGGAGAACTTAAGGAAATTAATACATTTATTCAGCAAGGATGCATTAAATTGATCAAAAGTGACAGTAAAGACATTTATAATGTTACAAAAGATTATATTTAAACTAAAAGCTGTTCTTTTGAACTTTCTATTCATCAAAGAATCCTGAAAAAAATTTTTACACAACTGTTTTCAACATTGATAATAATCACAAATGTTTCTTGAGCATTAAATCATCATATTAGAATGATTTCTGAAGGATCATGTGACACTGAAGACTGGAGTAATGATGCTGAAAATTCAGCTTTGATCACAGGAATAAATTAGAAAAAAATAGAAAAATAGAAAACAGATATTTTACATTTTAATAATATTTCGCAATATTTTTTGGTATTTTTAATAAAATAAATGCAGCCTTGGTGAGCATAAGAGACTTCTTCTAAAAACATAAAAAATCTTACAGATCAAAAACCTTTGAATGACAGTGTATATTCACATATAAAGCACTTATAAATTGAGTAAATTGAGGGTTTGGTTGAGGGTTAGTTGCATGTAATTATGCACAATTTACTGTTATTGCTATGGTAAGTATGTGTAACGTAACAAGGACACTGTAAAATAAAGTGTTAACTTCCATGGTACTTTTTTTGTATTTTCCATGATATTAAATCTATTAGTATAAATCTATAATGTATTAGTATAAAGGATTTTAAACAAACACGATAATAAAATGTTCTACTGTATCATACAGTAAATAACAGGCCTGTCTCTCTCTCATTCTGTCTCTCTCACAGCGCGCCAATGCGAGTTACACTGCAGGCCTGTGGATGAGGACTTTTCTGAGAAGATGTTGGATGCGGTCACAGATGGAACGCCCTGCTTCATGAACAACAACAGCAGGAACATCTGTGTCAATGGTGTGTGCAAGGTAGTGTGGCTGGGTATGTCTTACTCAACCCATTTGTGCTTGTGTTTGTGTCCGTGTATTGATGTTTTGTCTGCGTTCTGTGGCTGCACACCAAGTTTATAGTATTTTGTGACACTTTTACATGTCTGAATGTCATTACATATTATCAAAGCAAGTGCCTGCATCTGTGCTGCACAAGCTTCACTAACAACATTTTTTCTTCATTATTCTTGTTTAATGTCTTTGAATCAGCTGGAGCTGAGGTTTAGGTGACTTTTAGTGGGTGTATGAGGTCAGTTCTCCTCAAGTAACTACAGGTCTAGTTCATCACATTAACTTGAAACATGTTCCACTAACATTTCACAAATGCAAAGTGGCGCAGTGCTTTTTAGCTTCATTTTGAACTATGCACCATTCAAAAGTTTGTACCTTTTTTTTTTCAAAGAAGTCTCTTATGCTCACCAAGGCTGCAATTATTTGGTCAAAATACAGTAAGAACAGTAATATTGTGAATATATAATATATTTTCTATGTTGATTATATTAATATTAGTCATTTTAATGTTTTAAATGTGCTATATATTTTTCTAAGATTCTTTGATGAAACAGAAAGAACAGTAAGTTAAAAAGAACAGAATTTATTTGAAATAGAAATCTTTTATAACAATATAAATGTCTTTATATTCAATTTATGATCAATTTAATGCCTCTTGCTAAATAAAAGTATTTAATTTCTTTCAAAAAAAAAAAATCTTACACCCCCCAAACTTTTGAACAGTAGTGTATATTATACATATATGTCACCTACAGGTCCATTTACTGATAAATCAACCTTAAAGCGATATTTCGTTCAAAAATTTAAATTCTGTCATCATACTCGCTGTTCTGCCTTAAGAAATCTGATCTGAAACACAGATTGAGGATCCAAACGTAGCTTTTATTGGGGGAATCCAGAATCATAATCCATAAAACAGGCAATAGGTCAAAACCACAGACCAAACCATCCAGATGATAATAACAACAGTCCAAGACACAGGAAATCAAGATCATGAAACCGAAACCAGAAATAGCGCTCAGAAATTCAGTGTAACCCCAACAAGACTTTGCAATGAGTGAATGAACACAGCGGGTTTAAATAGGCAAACATAAAGGAGATAATGATAAACAGGTGGTAGTAATCAGAACATGGCAAATGGGTTATGGGAAATGTAGTTCATGAAGTGGTGGCAATGTACTAGGGAGGAGTGCCCTCTGGTGGAGATCAAGGGCACTCCATCCGGTGACAATTATGACATTATTTTCATTTTTGAGTGAATTATGTCTTTAATTATTGTTTTTACAAATACATATATTGGTTGGTCAACAGCATGTATGTGCATTTTTTGTCTCCTAATATTGACCTTTCATAAATTGAGTTCTGTTTTTGTGCCATAGAGAACAACTATATTTTGTGTGTGTGTATGTATGTGTGGTGGTGTTTTTGTGTGTGTTTATGTGTAATCTTTCTCCAGGAGGTGGGTTGTGATTTTGGCATTAATTCTAATGCTAAAGAAGACAGCTGTGGCGTTTGTCTCGGTGATGGATCCACTTGTGAGACGGTGAAGGACAACTTTGTGAAGCAAGATGGATTTGGTGTGTAGTAAACTTGACTTATATATTTATATATTTTATAGATTAAATTAGATTTAACAAATGATAAATAAAATTGTCCAGATGTATGTATGTACTATGTGGTGAAACACCAAT
Source organism: Coreius guichenoti (assembly GCA_039654105.1). Lineage (NCBI taxonomy): Eukaryota > Metazoa > Chordata > Actinopteri > Cypriniformes > Gobionidae > Coreius > Coreius guichenoti. The sequence continues at coordinate 6,106,125 of CM077169.1, read as the reverse complement.
GTTTGAATGAGGTCTTATAGGGTTTATAAGTGAGATCATGTGATTTAGGTTACATGGACCTGGTTTTGATCCCTAAGGGAGCTCGGGATATCTTCATACAGGAAGTAGAAGAGGCTGGGAATTTCCTTGCGATCCGAGCGGCTGATTCAGATGAGTATTACCTCAATGGGAATTACATCATTCAGTGGAACGGAGAGTATGAGGCAGGTGGCACAAAGTTTTACTACGAGCGGAGCGGTAATATGGAGAATCTCACCTCTGCAGGACCAACAACTGAACCTGTCATGATCCAGGTACTGATCCTCACACACGTAAACACATCTGCCTAAATGCACATATATTAAAGGAATATACTGGGTTCAATATCTTTGTGATATTCCATCATGTAAGAAAGCCAACAGTGATTACAAGGTAGAAAAAAGGAAATCCAAGGCACTCTTCTTCAAAATTATTAAAAAGCCTTTATTTTACTGGCTATTTCATAATTGAATATTTAAAAGACATGGGAAAAAGCAACCCACGCGTAGCGGCGCAGACAGCCTTCTTCAGGGTGTAAAATAAAGGCTTTTTAATAATTTTGAAGAAGAGTACCTTGGATTTCCTTTTTTCTACATTCATTTGAATTCCCGACCCCAAAGAGCACCTTCAAACATCTCATTGAACTCCCTGAGCACCCCAGACTTTTTTGTCTTTCCAGTGATCACAAGGTGTTTGGTTTTATTTCTTTGACATGTTCATGTTCTAGATAACTAGTCTATTCTTGGGCTATGGTTAGATGTCTATTAAATTTTCACTGACAGGCCAAATTTTGCCTTGTTTTAGCCTAGACGTCTGTAACGTTGAATTCAATGAAGACGATGAGAATATACTACAGAGTTTAATAGATAACTCCAAAAATAACAGCTGACATACAAAACAGTGTGCTCATGCACAGACAATACCAGACCACTGAAGAGTGAACAGACAGCAACTTAAATACATGGTAAATGAGGGAGATAATGGTGAACACCTGTGATGATCAAATGAATTACCATGACAACTAAAAGGTGGCGGGAAAACTGAACAAAGGAAGACATGTGACTAATGAAAACAAACTGAATGTCCATGAAAACTAAATCAAACTGAACATAACTGTGACAACGTCAGGGCTGTGTTTTGACAGCTATTAGACGTCTTTTAAATGCAAAATTGCTTGGATATATAATTTCTGCTGCGAACAGAAAAGGTTGGCAAATGATTTTATAACACCATTGTCATACTAATACATAAAAATGTAAAGCCATTTACTTTTTAATTCCCCTTGTATTTTTATGCTTTGCTTTGCTCCATAGACTTTCATTTAAAAGCATAACCGAAAATGCAATTTTTGTTTGTTATATACACATTGAGTAAAGAGTCAATGGTATTTACTGTGGTAATCAACATGTCACAAAAACAGCCCATTGTATTGAACCTAAAAATATTTCTTTAATGAACCAATGGACAATTTGCCCAGAAAGAATTTTTGTTAAAATAATTTTGATTTATTTCAGTTCTATAATTTCATTATCGCAGCAGACACAAAGAGTGATTTTGATTTATCACTCTTCTTCTGACATTATTTATGTGAGAAAGCATGAAAAATAGCATGACAAATAAAGCTGTTGCGTCTAAGACTGGCGGCACTTGCAGAACAAGATGATTTCTATTAAATGATGGATGTTTTTGTTTTAATTTGAAATGTTCAGTTGTTGTTCCAAGAGCTGAATCCTGGTGTCAAGTATGAGTACACCATTAAGAGGAGTCGCCCGCTTGGAAACGAAATTCTGGAACCAGAATATATCTGGAAATATGGAGCCTGGACTGACTGCAGCACCACCTGTGGGCTTGGTATGGACGGAGATTTTCTTTACTTTTCATTACAGTCCATAGTTAAAGTCCCCATGTTATCTGCTGACTATGTACCCACTGTTATCTATATGCTAGTGTGATCCAAAACAATTACAAAATTCGCATTTAGAAGATATAAGCATTCAAAACTTACAGTCTCTCACTTCCACCAATATGGATCAATGATTTTGATGACATCACTTCTCATCAGATTTTCTGTCCAATCAAATGCTCTCTAGAATCTGAAGTGTCCCGCCCCCTACATTATAAATAGACGGTGAAGCTGCGGCTGAAATCGGTCACTTGTTCACACGTTTACTATTTTCTACATGGTGAATGGCACATAGTGCACTATATAGGGGATAGGGAACGATTCAGACAGTGTAAATATGCTTGCTATTGGCGTGAATGAAGTCTGGTTTCACGTTAGTGTCACGTGAACCGCCACAACACACACACACACACACACACACACACACATACACATACATACACATACATACATATGCGCGAGTCGGCGCAGACCACAAAATGTATCGGACTCATTTGAATTCTGCACAGAATGCTGTATTTTAAAGCAATATGGAGGAGATTTGGAGGAGAAACGGTTAGAGATTAAGAGGAAACTGCAGCTTTACAAAGCTCAACTGCTCTGGTCAAGCTGTGATATAAATGAAACGTAATTGGTTTTTTAAAAAGGGGCGGAGCTGCACGATATGTCCCGCCCTGTCTTCCTGTTTCAGTGGAAATTACGTCAACACTTTGAATAATGCTGCGCGTTTCAAGGCACTTCAGTGGGCCTTTAAATTGACTCATCATAATCTTTTTTTGTGTCTGATTTTTTTTCTCTCTGTATAGGTGAGCAGCATCAACCTGTGCGTTGTTTTGAGGCAGAGGTTGGCGTGGTCGAAGAAACACTGTGTGACCCCAGTACACGTCCTGATGACAGGCATCGCAAGTGCAAGAACATGGACTGCCCTGCACGGTACGATACTGTATAAATAATGGCACACCATCATACTAGTCTTATTAATTATGCAGTGTGTGCTATGTTTACTATGTATAGTATGCAGCTTTCCAGTGTGGTGAAAAAAACAGAAATCATATCAATGAGGTTTTTAAAATCGGTTTCTTGAACCTAGATTAAAAATGCTATTTATTTCCTTAAATAGGAAACTTTTAATTTTGCATATTGCATACAGTTCACATAAAATATACACCACCATTCAAAAGTTTGAATGGTAATCTCAGCAAATTTCCAAGGGGGCCTCAAGATGACTTAAAATGATATATAATAAGGCAAAACAAGCATTAAAATAAGCTAAAACCACTAAAAACCCAGATATTTATTAGTATTTAGTTATTTTTGTAACAAATATACATCTTTCTAGTTATGCTAAGCTCTAAAAAATATATTTTATTGGGTAGAAACTGTGAGTAAATATTGTTGTGGACAATAGACCTTAATCAGGGTATCACCATATTTCATTTTGACAGGAATGAAAGCAAGGCAATGAGGGATAGAATACAGTGCGTTCAATGGATTGTACTGTTGTTTAAAGGGGTCATCGGATGCAAAATCCACTTTTATATGGTGTTTGCATATAATATATAACTATTATTATATTATTATAACTATATTATAACTATAATATAACTTTTATAATGTCTTTGCAGTGTGTGGACACAACCACCCTACAATGATAAAAATTCATTCACTCCTTTTTTTTTAATCCTCAAAAAGCCTAAACACTCTCAATAATCAAGCCGTTTTAATTTTCTGAGCAATATGACGTCTGCCCACGACCGCTGACGGACTGTCCCATATTAGCATATTTCTTTTTGGATTTAAATTTTTTTTTATTGCTTTTTTGGAAGGTTGAGAGGTAACAGAAGTACAACATTACAATAAAAACAGGGTTGTGGATTTCTACAGGCACATTTTGACCGCGAAGTAAGATACAGTACAAGACAAAACACAAGGTGGTTATCTATTCATTTTGAGAGCTTACTGTAATATGTGTCCAGAACTCTTCCCAAGGAGACAGCCCCTCCTCTCTAACATTGTTTACTCAATTAAGCATTAATTCATAAGATGCATTGGCCCACTCTTTCAATTCTGGGGGGTTTCACTGACTTCCAGTGTCTCAAAATAATCCTACTAGCCATTGTAATACATACCATGATAACAGAAAATACACGCTTTGAAACATTAGGTATTTGAGACTTGTCACCTAATAGACAATAGTTTAGGAGATAATGATATTTTGGAGCCATACCAGCAACTTAAAATATCCATAACTTGTTTCCAGAAAGGTTTTACAAGACTACAATCCCAAATACAGTGTAAAAGGGTACCTGTTTCCAGCTGGCATTTCCAACACAAATTGTCTTTCATCAGTTTCATCCTAAAAAGTCTTACTGGAGTGTGGTAGTATCTGTGAAGAATCTTATATTGAGTGAACTTCCCCCTTGCTTCTTTTATATATTTACCACACCCCACCAAAATGCTAGACCATTTTTTCTTCACCAATGTCCCTCTGCCATATGGTCCTTAAATTTCCCATGTCACTGCTCCTGAAGGAGTTTACCATTTTATATAATTGTGAGGATTTATGAGATTCTTGTGCTTTTTTAAGGTATCTTATAATAGGGTTGTCCACCACAGGGCCAGCTTTAGACAATATACAATTACGCAACTATAAAAACTTCCAAAAGTTGTCTTTTCCTACAAGATTATAACATTTAATTACATTTTCATATGACCTTAACACCCCATTTTCATGTAAGTCATCAATTATATGCTTATACCCTGCTGGTGCCAGTACTTCCAGTAAATCATCTTTTTACCAATTCGGATTGCCGGGTTATACCATAATGAAGAATATTTCTGCAAATTGTGAGATAATTTGAATTTGAATGAACAAGAACAGGGTTTGTAGTATTACAAGCGGACTGCGAAAATACTTCAGTGGGAGTAAAAGGTGAACATATTTTGTATTCAGCATTCATCCAGTCGGTTTTATCTTTTTTCATATTAGCATATTTCCACCCTTAGCCAGTTGTACACTGTGCGCCAAGGCAGCACTTTACGTTTCTACACGCCCCATGGAAGAGAGGGGTGGGGTGAGCAGTAGCTCATTATCATTTAAAGAGACATGCACCAAAAAGCTGTTTTTGAGGAGGTAAAAAGGGTGTTGTTTTACACAAACATTGAGGAATTTTAACCAAAGTATGTTACAGACTTTACATGAAGACCCTAAAGAATCATACCAACTTGTGGAAAATGGACATCCGATGACCCCTTTAACAACATACTGATTGTTCAGCTGACAAAACATCTTTCTGAAAAAAAAAAAACTTTCAATAGGCAAAAAGTTGTGAGTTGTAAAAAATTACATGATCTAGGATCTTTATGCAGTGTGCCCAATTGTAAAGGCTGTTATGAAACCCCTAAGGGACATAATGGTGGAAAAAAATATGAAAAAAAATATTTTTCTATCCCTCACAGCCTCATTTTCATCCGTGTTAAATCCAATATGGCGTCTAACCTGACTAAGGTCTATGGGGGGCCGTGAAGTCAAAAAGGTTGAGATACACTGACCTAAACTCTGTGTTGACTTCAGGTGGTGGGTGGGAGGATGGCAGACATGCTCGGCTACATGCGGTCCAAACGGAGTGAGAAAGCGTACCATTCTGTGTGTGCGTACGGTGGCCGGAGAGGAGCGGGTTCTGCACCCTGGGGACTGTAAGCAGCTGCTCAAACCCAAACCTGTGGTACCTTGCAACCGAGATGTACCGTGTGGGTCAGAGTGGACTGTGGGGAACTGGAGCGAGGTGGGCTGTTTTATTGCTGTTTTATTTATGTAAGAGCTCTTATCAGTTTACAGAGCCCCTAAATGGACATGGGAATTGTAAAAAGATGGAGATCGCAAAACTTTTGTGATGGAAATAATGACGTGGGAGGGAAAACTATATTTCAGTGCTTTTGCGAGCAAACATAAAGTTTGCCGGGGGAATGTAATACTTTTGCAAGAGAATGCAACAGGTTTGTGAGTGACACAACAGTACTGAAATGTAATTTTTCCTACCATCTCGTACAGTTTTCCCATCACCATGTCCCTTAGGGCCTCCGTATCAGTTGCATGTTTTGTGGATTGTTTGGAATTGTTCAGGATTTAAAGGAAAACTTCACCCTGAAAATTTAAAATCTGTTAATACTTTCTCACCCTCATTTTGACTTTTTTTTTTTTTTTTTTTTTACTTTGACACTTCAAAGTAAGTATTTTTGGCTTAAAATAACAGTAAAAGTAATAAAATCATAATAAGGATGGATGGATGTGCAGGATGGATGAATGTACAGGATGGATGGATGGATATTCAGGATGGATGTATGTTCAGGATGGATGGATGGGTGGATGCTGGATGGATGGATGGATGGATGAGTGGATGATGGATGTGCAGGATGGATGGATGAAAGGGTGGATGGATGGATGTGCAGGATAGATGGATGGATGTGCATGAAGACGAGACCGAAGTTCAGGTTGTTTGTTTGTTTTTTGTTTTTTTTAATCTTTTGCCTGTCAAATCTCATTCATGCATGTGCATATTTATAGGTCACTTTCGCATAGTAATTAATTGCATTGTCATATTATTTAATTTTTGTTACTGGAATATATGATTGTCATCCCGCAGTGCTCTCTGTCTTGTGATGGAGGAATAAAGTCCAGAACCGTCAAATGCGTGGCAAAACAACCCAGCCAGTGCAGCCCTTCCAGTCGACCTCGTTCCACAATCCTCTGTAACCTCCAGAGCTGCTCGTCCACTAACAGATGGACGGGTTCTCCGTTTCGACCACGATTCCGACCTAGAGTCCCTCCTAAAATCCCAACGCAGGTCCCCGGGACACAAACACCAGGATATAGCACCACTATCGTGCCTCCAAACACCCCTACTTCCATTACGACGAACACTTCCCCAACATCTACAACATCTGACATTATCCATGAAGATGACCGTGGCTTTATCTTGGTGAGGGATGGTCACAAAGACAATGGCGGTCGGGGAACTGTTCCCACAAATACTAAAGATCGGGGAACTCCTGAGGACGAGGAGGGAAGCACAGACCTGCAGCCTCCGGATAAAAGCTACACAACGGGTTATGATTATATAGTAGAAGATCCAACTGGAGAAGAAAGGGCACGTGATGTTGATGTTTTTACCAGCACTCCTAAAGAAGTCCCCACATCCACTGTCAGACCAACCACAACTCGAGCACCAATGCATACTAACACTGACACAACAAAACCAACTACTACCAGTAGAACCCAATACATTGATCTGACAACACAGCAATGCACTAAAACAAGCCCATACGAACTAAATACCACCCCAAACCCAAAAGTGACACATATGAATACTCAAAGTCCACAAGTAACTTTTCCTACAGTGAAGATACTGAGAAAGGCCTCACAAACACCGAAAGGACCCAACAAAGGCAAGGCGCCTAAAGCTTTCAGGCAGAGGCCGGAGACGGCGACCACCACCGATGACTATGGGAACCTGAATGCACGAGATCCCGTCAGTAGGAGTGCATTTTGGGAAGTGGGCAACTGGAGTGATGTAAGAATGCAAACTTTATTATTCAATGTCTAAGGTGATCACCTGCCTCTCGTTGCATTAGCTGCAAAGAATTATCACTAGATGTGCATTTCCAGAAGGAAATGGCAACGCTTGTGTGGTAGCAAAAGAATAGTGTTAAAGGTTTATGTAAGTTTAGGTTTTAGACTTTGAATGACATGATGCTGTTGTCGTTGTCATGAATTTCTTCAGTATTTTTGTCTTGTTTTTCAGTACCAATATCTGAAAATTCTTGAATCAAGATATATTTACATGAGAAGCAAAATGACATGAGATATTAAGGGCCAGATTTACTAACAACTTGCGCCAGCGCAAACCCTCTTTTGGCGTTAAAAACTACTGTCAGGATTTACTAAAGACACGCAGTGATAAATTAGCGCTGAAAAGGCTTGGACAGGGTTATTTTTGCGGCTGACCTTATTGCATATGTATTTATAGGAGTTTCCCTTTCAGACACAACATTTATGGGAGGAGAGTATATAAATGATTCATGCAAGGTGATTTACTAAGGTTTGCGCTCAACAATTTACTGGTATTTGCTCCATTATTTACCGCCCAAAAAAGCATGTCTTAAACCAGATGCTAATTTGTGCTGCTCTTGGTGGATTGTGTTGGTCATTATGGAAATGATCCGGCTGCGTCTGTGTTCAATTTGCATGTCGTCAGTAGAGCACGCGCAGAACTTTCCACTCCCATCTGCGCTTTTATGGGATTGCGCTCTCGTGCTAATTTGCCCTGTTTAGAATCTGGCCCTATGTCTTGTTTTCTGATGAATATATACAAATTAAGTGAGTTTATGCTTAAAATGAGAACAAATATCTGCCAATTGGGTAATAAATAAATAAATACATTTTTCCCTTTTGAATAAAATTAATTTTTCTTACCCCATGGGTAATTATTTTTTCTTTTAAAATTAAGTTTAGTTTTCTTAACCCATTGGCAATATTTTTTTCTTGTTTTAAGCACAAACACAATTTTGATATTTCTCAGAAAGCAAGACTATTCAGGATTTTTTGATAAATAGAAAATTCTTCACTGTCACTTTTGATCAATTTAGGAATAAAATATTAATTTCTTTCCAAAAAACTAAAAAAAAACCTAAAAGAAAAATCATTCTGACCCCAAAATTTTGATCATTGAACCCCAAACTAGTGTACCTATTTATTTACACTTGAATCACTTAGAGTAACCCACGTCCATCTGAAATAATAAAATGCAGTTATGCAGTACAATGCACTCATAGTCTCTAATATGTATTCTTTGTCCCAGTGCTCCACTACGTGTGGTCTTGGAGCGGTGTGGCGGTCTGTAACCTGCAGCTCAGAGCGTGAGGAAGATTGCGCCAGTGAGAAGAAGCCAGATCCTGCCCGACGATGCAACCTGCGACCCTGCGCCATCTGGAAGAGTGGTAACTGGACCAAGGTAAAGCCACATTTTCAAACGAGACCTTAATTACTGTGCGCTGTTCTGAACTGTGAGATCTCCCTCTCCTTAGTGTCCTGAAGGCTGTGTGTCTGATATGAAGCATCGAGAAGTGCAGTGCATCGACACTAAGAGCAGACGTCCATTGAGGCCGTTTCACTGTCAGGCTCTTTCATACAAACCACCCAGCAGTCTGCCCTGCAACAGTCGGCCCTGCCTGCAGTGGACGTACTCACCCTGGAGAGAGGTACTAAACTGAGGATGCACATACTGATGTTACAGTGCAGAAAATGGTCTAGTCTAGATTAGGGATGTGACCGTATCAAATTTTAATATCACGATAATTGCTGAAGCTTTTATTGAATGAAGTTACAAAACTTAAGTATTGTCCTCCTAACAGGTTTAATAACTTTTGTCTTATAACAAAAAGAACTCTGAACATTTAAATACAATAAAACCAGGGTTTGACATTAACACCCGCCAAATGCAGGTGGATTTCAGCAGTGGCGTGTAACATAGTCACTCCTACTAGCCACTTACTAGACCTACTAGACACACAAACCCGCCTCCTCTCACTCACTCATTTCATTTGCTCCGGATGAATATTGTTGGTGTTACAGGCCTTGAATTTCGCCATGGGAATGCGCATATTGCGCTTAATTTTACTTATTCCCGCAGATTTTGTGCTCACACCCAAAGTGCGCTCACATAAAGCCGCCTCTCAGAACTAAATTGAGTTATTTTTCACTGCTTATTGTGTTTAAACAGTCAAATACACACAAAATAATGTCAAAATGCCAGTCTTTGCGAGTATTCACGTAAACACAGTCAGGTATGTTTTAAGTGAATGTAAACAGTAAAGAAAGAAAACGCATGTGTAACAGTGTAATGGATCCGTGCGTCAGGTCTTAAAGTGACTGCTGCCTAATATACCTGCTGCCAAATTATGAGATAATATAAAAAAATATCTATATGGCAGTTTTTCCCCCATGGTATCGATGTCAAAATTGTGGCCAGTGAAAATGCTGAGTGGCTAGTAACTTTGGAAAACCACGAGCCACAGTGGCTGGTGAGCAAAAAAGTTAATGTAAAGCCTTGAATAAAACAATGCACAAAAATAATGTATAAAGTAAACTAAAGTAAACTGCTGCTGTCACTTTTAGACCTGACGCACGGATCCATTATACTGTTACACATGCGTTTTTTTTTTTTCTCTACTGTTTACATTCACTTAAAACAGAACTGACTGTGTTTACGTGAATACTCGCCAAGACCAGTATTTTGACATAATTTTTTTAAACAATCTGTATTGTAAAAAGCGCTATATAAATAATAAATCAAAGGTGACTTGACTAAACAAATGTTTCAAACAGATTAAAGTGCTATAGAGAACAATAATAAAGAATCTGAACATTTTTTTAGTCCAGATTAAAATGTAAAAATGTTTAAGTTTGAAAATAAATAGCCTATAGCACTTAGCAAATAGCCTAAGTCTTTAAGTATTAAGTATTTGGTGCTGTGATGAACACCATTGCAAATACAAAAATCTGAATGGCTGTTTAAAACATTTAAATACTGTTCAGAAACAGAAAGTAGCAGCCTGCTTTGTTTATGTGGGTTAACCGCTGCATATCTGCTGTTCCATAAGCGCCATTTACTATCAGAGAGTGCATGTGCGTTTTCATTGAGCACATCTCCTTCACTCGTTCCACCATGCTTCTCATCCTTGTTGGGGTTGTGTACATTGGAGTGCGCATGCCTCTGAAGCAACACACACGCACACACGCACACGAGTTGTACATTTTAACCGGTTGATGGAAAAGAGTTCTAAAAATGCATTCTAAAAATCTAAATAATTCGTACTATACCATGGTCTGTCTGAATACTCAATTCTGATTGGCTGGAATGTGTGCATTAAAACACAGACAGTTTAATCACCGTTCTATATTAATCCGCTACTTTGATTGAAGCATGCACACACAAACACACATCACTGCTCAGACACAGAAACATTCAGGAGCACAGAAACTTATCAACGCTGCTCTTAATAAAATAGCTTCGCTACCGAATCGCTACATTATATTTCTCAGCAACGAGGGGGTAACTAACATCACTGTTTTTGAAGGAATTAAACTCACAGCTTTGAGTCAGGTGGTTCTTTGCCTCCATGTTGTGCATTAAAATCGTTTAATGCACAGCTAGCCATGGATTATCCCTTACATAAAGAATTATTCACTGTATTTTGAAGTGCCCACAACAAGAATAGCATGCATATTCATGCACGTTGTTATTATGGTATATCGTATTGCCGTATATCGTCACATGTCTAGTCTAGATCAATGTTTTTCATCTGTGACAGTGCTCTAAAAGCTGTGGGAAGGGAGTGAAGGAAAGACTTGTGTACTGCCCTGAGTATCAGCGCTGCAACGTCACGCTCAAACCCACCAGCACTGAGTCCTGCCATCGGCAGCCCTGCACCGGCTGGGCGGCTGAAGCCTGGGGTCAGGTAAAACACTGCACAAACCTCACTCTTCATTTATAGAAAGGAGTAAATGTAGTGTTTGGCTTGAGATCATGAGGAATGCAATGTGTTGACACACTATTAGTAAGATTTGATTAGTAAGAAGAAATAAATGCTTTTATTTGGCAAGGTTGCATTAAACTGATCAAAAGAGACACTAAAGACATTTATGATGTTACAAAAAAATTCTAATTCAAATAAATTCTGTTCTTTTGAACTTTCAATTAATCAAAGAATCATGAAAAAATGTATCATGGTTTCGATCATATCAAATATGAATCAGCACAACTTTTTCATCAATTATAATAATAAATGTTTCTTGAGCAGCAAATCATCATATTAGAATGATTTCTGAAGGATCATGTGACACTGAAGACTGGAGTAATGATGCTGAAAATTCAGCTTTGATCACAGGAATAAATTACATTTTACAATATACTTACATAGGAAACAGTTATTTAAAATTGTAATAATATTTCACAATATTCCTGTTTTTACTGTAATTTTGATGAAACAAATGCAGCCTTGGTGAGCATAAGATACTTCGGTAGCACTTTACAATAAGGTCCCATTTGTTAACATTAGTTAACATACAAATTTCAGCAATTACTAATACATTATTAAAACAAAAAATTGTATCAGTTAATATTATTTAATGGAGCTAACATGAACTAAAAATGAACAGATTGTATTTTTATTAACTCATGTTAAAAAAAGATTAATAAAAACTGTAACAAATATATTGCTCATTGTTACCTAATGCATTAACTATTGTCAAGGGACCTTATTGTAAAGTGTTACAGAAACAAAAACGTTAAATCTAACTGACCCCAAACTTTTGAACAGTAGTTTATTTCCTATTAAAACAGGAAGTTGGGGCAGGACGTATCAAAAGGGCCTTTTGTAAAAGCCAATTCAGGTTTAATTTACAATCCATGATTTGCGTGGTATTTATAATCATGTGGGCGGGATGTTCGTATTCCAGAGAGCATTTTATTGGACAAAAATTGGTATACGTACCTCCCTGTGCACCCATGATGTCATCAAGGTTTTTATTGATTGACAGTGCTCCAGAAGTTGTGGTGGAGGGGTTCAGAAGAGAGCGGTGAGGTGCGTAAACCAGGAATCCGGCGAGGAAGAAAAGATGTCACTGTGTGCAAATAACAGTAAACCCGACAATGTGCAGAATTGCAACCCAGAGGAGTGTAAAACTGAATTAGGTAAACTTAGTTATATAATATCCCGTCCTGTTTGTTTCATAATTTATGATAAACATACAGTGTCCCCTAAATGTATTTGGCACATAATAGTGCCTGAATGTCATTGCATTAGATACTGCAAGATCTTTTCTCTTCACTCTTAATTTGTCTTCATCATTTTTGCTCAGTGTCTTTTAATCAGCTGGTGTTTTGTTGATTTTTGTGGATGTATGAAGTCAGTTCTCCTCAAACAAGTGTCTAAGCAGAGGAACCACAGGTTTAGTTCATTACATTAACTATCAGCATGATTCACTAACATGCTGATCCACTGGCCACATACACACTGCAGTTCAATTCGGTTGTCAGTTCACCTTTAAGTGCTTAATCATGTTCTGTACACACAGTTCAGTCATTTACAGGAGTGACAACTGCATTCTACAACTGAATTAACTCTCGAAAAATGCAGGTAGTGACAACCGCATTTACAAAAAACTGAACGACTAGATGTTAATGATGTATTTAAATGCGCATCAGGGATGTGTCTCTGTTCTGTATGCACTGCACAAGAAAACCACAGGGAACGAGGTATGAGCCTTGCCTCATTCGTGTTGCCAGATCTTGCTTGAAAAAACAGAGAACAAGAACAAGTTACTATTTTCATTAAGTTACTACAACCTATTTTTTTTAAAAAGCCAATTAACACAGAAATTTGAGTTTAAACTACAGACAATATTAATAATGTTTGCAACTTAAGGTTTAATTAAAACAATAAATTAGAATTTTTAACTTGCAACCATGCATTTATTTAAGTTGTGGTAACAGGTCCCCAGAATTACTTTTTAGAGTGAATATGTACAGTGGGGAGAACAAGTATTTGATACACTGCCGATTTTGCAGGTTTTCCTACTTACAAAGCATGAAGAGGTCTGTAATTTTTATCATAGGTACACTTCAACTGTAAGAGACGGAATCTAAAACAAAAATCCAGAAAATCACATTGTATGATTTTTAAATAATTAATTTGCATTTTATTGCGTGACATAAGTATTTGATCACCTACCAACCAGTAAGAATTTCCGGCTCTCACAGACCTGTTAGTTTTTCTTTAAGAAGCCCTCTTGTCTCCACTCATTACCTGTATTAACTGCACCTGTTTGAACTCGTTACCTGTATAAAAGACACCTGTCCACACACTCAATCAAACAGACTCCAACCTCTCCACAATGGCCAAAACCAGAGAGCTGTGTAAGGCTGATAAAATTGTAGACCTGCACAAGGCTGGGATGGGCTACAGGACAATAGGCAAGCAGCTTGGTGAGAAGGCAACAACTGTTGGCGCAATTATTAGAAAATGGAAGAAGTTCAAGATGACGGTCAATCTCCCTCGGTCTGGGGCACCATGCAAGATCTCACCTCATGGGGCATCAATGATCATGAGGAAGGTGAGGGATCAGCCCAGAACTACACGGCAGGACCTGGTCAATGACCTGAAGAGAGCTGGGACCACAGTCTCAAAGAAAACCATTAGTAACACACTACGCCGTCATGGATTAAAGTCCTGCAGCACACGCAAGGTCCCCCTGCTCAAGCCAGCGCATGTCCAGGCCCGTCTGAAGTTTGCCAATGACCATCTGGATGATCCAGAGGAGGAATGGGAGAAGGTCATGTGGTCTGATGAAACAAAAATAGAGCTTTTTGGTCTAAACTCCACTCGCCATGTTTGGAGGAAGAAGAAGGATGAGTACAACCCCAAGAACACCATCCCAACCGTGAAGCATGGAGGTGGAAACATCATTCTTTGGGGATGCTTTTCTGCAAAAGGGACAGGACGACTGCACCGCATTGAGGGGAGGATGGATGGGGCCATGTATCGCGAGATCTTGGCCAACAACCTCCTTCCCTCAGTAAGAGCGTTTAAGATGGGTCGTGGCTGGGTCTTCCAGCATGACAATGACCCGAAACACACAGCCAGGGCAACTAAGGAGTGGCTCCGTAAGAAGCATCTCAAGGTCCTGGAGTGGCCTAGCCAGTCTCCAGACCTGAACCCAATAGAAAATCTTTGGAGGGAGCTGAAAGTCCGTATTGCCCAGCGACAGCCCCGAAACCTGAAGGATCTGGAGAAGGTCTGTATGGAGGAGTGGGCCAAAATCCCTGCTGCAGTGTGTGCAAACCTGGTCAAGAACTACAGGAAACATATGAGCTCTGTAATTGCAAACAAAGGTTTCTGTACCAAATATTAAGTTCTGCTTTTCTGATGTATCAAATACTTATGTCATGCAATAAAATGCAAATTAATTACTTAAAAATCATACAATGTGATTTTCTGGGTTTTTGTTTTAGATTCCGTCACTCACAGTTGAAGTGTACCTATGATAAAAATTACAGACTTCTACATGCTTTGTAAGTGGGCAAACCTGCAAAATCGGCAGTGTATCAAATACTTGTTCTCCCCACTGTAGCTACGCACATTGAGCCCAACATAGCATTGTTTTGGCTGTTCGGTAAGTTCCGTCGTGAAATATACGTAATAAAAGGTTGTGAACATATGCCTTTAGGTTCAGTATCTTTAGGTTCTGTGTTAAAATGCCAATGTGAACGCTAGCGGACCAGGACTAAATGTTTTTGGTCCGGACCGAACAAACCAAGCGAACCAAACTACAAGTGTGAACACACCCTTTTCTTTTTGTAAAATTATTTGCTTGAAAAGAGTGCTTTTTTCTGTAAAATAAGCTATTTGATCTAATCTTTTGCTATCTAATGCAATGACAATTTATACATTTTTAAGCATGGCTTATGTGTGCCATTGTATGAAATCTGACCAAAAATGTATCTGTTTTCCCCAGATATATCCAAAAAGACATTCTGGAAAATATAGTGTGTTACCATAGATCACTTATTTTAATGTGCCGTTTCATGTCTTTATAGTTTATTTTTAATGTTAAAGCCCCTTAAATATTTTTTTATTGTTTTGTTCCTCTTCTTTGCAGGTCTGGTTTGCAAGAAAAACAGCATGTCGACACGTTTCTGTGAGAAACTCAAGCTGCTGGGTCGCTGCTCCCTGCGCTCCATCCGCAAGCAGTGTTGTGTCACTTGTATGATGTAACACTTGCAGAGGTCAGGCTTGGGTCATTGACCAAAAGCGCAAACTGCTGGACATGCTGCAGGCAGGGTTCATGGTGCTCTAGAAATGCAGACGTCCCTCTCAAATATATGAAAATATGAGGTTTTTACTTGAACAAAGAATCCTGGACATGTTTCCCTCCATTTGTTTCAAAGTGCATCATGAAATGCATCCGGATACATCAAGCTTTAGTTACAGGATTCATCATCATCAACAGTTACCCTATATATTCTTTTTTGCACTTGTTTTGGAAAATGTTGTCATTCTTTTTAACCCAAAAAGGTGTTTTGAGAGGTTTACCAGTCAAGAACTGGTTGAACACATAGCAAGACACTTGTTTTTACGGAACCATTATTTAAAAATCATGGATTAGTTGGAAACTGCCATGAAGGGAGCAAAACTTTTGCACGTACAGACTAATATTCAGGTTATTCATTAAAAACAGTAGTTATTATCTGATGTATCATGTGACCACTGTCTGATGAACATTAACATATTAACGTAATTCATTAACGTAATTCATTTTACAAACAAGTAGCTTGAAAACCTCTGTTCCCAACCACTAGAATATGGAAATGCCTTTTACTGATCACACTGCAAAAAGTGATGTTCTCCTCAGTATTTTTGTCTTGTTTTCCAGTGCAAATGTTTAAAGATTCTTAAATCAAGATGCATTTACTGGAGATGCAAACTGACTAAATAAGTTCTAAGCATAAGCATAAACTTTTGCAAAAATTTTCAAGACTTCATTTTACATTTGCATCTCATGTAACTGCAAGTTTAAAGCTGCAGTCCATAACTTTTTTTTTGGTTAAAAATGATCCAAAATCAATGTTTGAGCAAGTACATAACCAGCCAGTGTTCTCCTTACCCTAGCCCGATTCACAACGGTAAGTTGTAATGTGTTATAATTTGAGTGGTACTGGTAGCTTTCCGCGGGAAATTCGAGCATGGCGCCGTTCGTCTTGCGTCATTACGTCACGTCTGTATACATAAAGAAGGAGTCCGGCTAGTAGGCTATCGCATGTGTGGATGCTGCAGGTGGCGGATCATTTATAGCCTTTTCTTACAGTAGCTGGAATAATTAAATTTATCATTTTGATGGCGGATTGTAATCCAGAAAGGTTTCATCAGTGACAACTGGAGATTCAAAAGCAAAAGATTAGACTACAGAAATTGAAATCTACAGGTAATGCTAACACACACTAAATACACAGTCACGCAATGCTGATGATGTTAACATTTAACAATTTGCGAACAAAGTATAACAATAATAATAATTTTCACGGTTTGATGTGATGTGAGCTAAGCGATTGTTAGATTTAATCACCATTAGTAGCACCATTTATTGTAATGCTTTTATTTCTCAGTTAGTCAGAACAAAAGTGGCAGACATGTTACTTACTTGTTCAGATCACATTTTCCGGTGAAAATTCTTATTTTGGTCATATTTCCATGACGTAGAATCTGTGATTCCGAAGTACAGTATCCACACCGGTGCGGTGAATGAATGACAGCCACACATACTCCTTAAAGGTGGGGTAAGCCATATCTGGTAACCGATGTTGATATTTCAAATCACCAAAACAAACACGCCCCAACCCCAAAAGGGTCTCGCCCCTATTTTGATAGCTCCGCCCCACACATACGTACAGGCAACGGCTATGGCAGAATCTGCTGTGCCAGCCGGCTGAGGCTATGATGTCATCAATAAGTGAAAGCAATGTGTGTTACTATGGTAATCCAGGTTGAATGTTCAATGAAAAAGTCATTCCTTACATCCCAAAAACACAAACACAGTTCTCATGAACAACTCAATAGCGCGAGCACGACAGTCCAACTAACGAATATATTACAATTATGACAAGATTAGAGGGTTATATCAATTACTAAAAGAGGAACCAAAGGAAACAAACATATATTAGGAGCTTATTATCTTACTTTTCGGACACACTGCGAGCTGACGCTTGAAACAGACAGTGGTTTATAGGATGTGGAAATGAATAGGTCTTTACCATAGCTGCGATACGATTGCAAATGGACAAACAAGCGAACATGACACACGAACTGCAAAGCAAATTCAAGCAAAAGCCAGCATATATTAGTTCTGTGAAACAAACCAAAACCAATGTTACTCGCCTACCGAGGAGAAATAAAGCAACCTCGGCGTCCGATTGCAGGCCTTAGCGCTCCTTGAGTTCTCTCCAGCTCTGGAAAGCTGATCCGATATTTACACGGGTCCTACTTCTTGCCTGATCGTAAGCCTTCTTTTGTTCCACAGACATTTTCCACTTTTGTTTTTCATCTGCCATCTCTCGTCGCTCGGCTAATGTCCGTCCTGTGCGTCGTGTCTTTTGAATAATGACGTGCACTGAGCGCTGTCTTCTCCCCATCATTAGTAGACACGCCCCTTACTGCTGATTGGCTACAAGTTTGTTTTGGTACTCGGCCCGACCCTTTTCTAAAGCATTTTTGAAATATAGCTTACCCCACCTTTAAAACATTAAATTCATCCGCGATGCTGATGCACGACTCGCGTAAAGATGATAACTCCGCAAATAACTGCAATTGCAGGTTTCTATATATTTGAATTGGAAAACAGGACAAAAATATTGAGGAAGTTACTAATTATTTGCAATGCATGTAACATTTAATGCCATTAAGACTTTCTGCTCTGATTTAAGACCCTTTTAAGGCCTTATTTTGTGTAAGCACAAATTAAGACTCTTTTTAGAGACCCACAGAAACCCTGTAATACAATAATTTGTGAATATGTGAATCAGTTTGTGTAGAATTATTAACAGATTAATCCAAGATATTGTTAGACAGCATATTAATAGGCTGAAAAATTAAAAATTGAGGACCTACATTTGATTTCAGAGAGTTATGGTTTCAGGTTGGGTTTTGTATTTTATTTGTTGCAAAAATTGCTTTGAAAATTTGCATGAACAAAGCAAATAACATCACTAACATCTCAACATAACTTGAGAATTTTAACACTTTTTTTGTTTTCATTCGGTGAATGCTGTCATAAAATCTTTTCATCCAAGCAGTTTCTATTTCCTGCTATAAACAAATGATGGCCTAAGATTCATGCACCAAAAAAAACACAAAATGTAAATGACTGAAAAATAGCAAAAAGCAAATGACTGTGAAGTAACATGCTGTTTTAAAAGAAGAGAAATGGTACTTTAACTTCATTCTCCAACCTTTAAGATGTTTTTAAAATGAACAGCTTATGAGTTCTTGTCATCCACTGAATCATCTTTAGTATTGTGATGAAATGCAAGTCAAATATTTCAGGTACAAAAAACAAAAAAATTCCAAAGGAGCCAGCGGCATCAGATTTTGGGGTTTATAAAAGATTAGGTCTAGTTTTGTTTTAATAAAAATCAAATTTCTAGATTTTTTATAAGTTGTTGCAGGATATAAGATAGATTTGGGTTATCTGCACTGTATTTGTGGTAGGTTTTTCTAGTTAATGTATTTTAGTTACAGTCATTTGAAAATATGGATCAAACTGTGTGAATATTGTATTCCTGTGGCTCATGGGAGCTTTGTGGTGCTGTAAACTGTTGGTGCTCAAGCGTTTAAGACATTGTGAACAAGTTAAATGCACATTACACTGAGGATGGAGGTGTTGCAGGTCAATCCTCTTTGGCCTTTAAAACAGGCCTGAACGTTTTATACTGCTCATCTGCACTGCTGATATGATTATAAATAAATGCAGTCATGATGCGTGCAATATCTGTTGTTTGATGATTTGCCCGATTGCTTTCAGATCATTCTGAGATCATGTGCAAGATCCAAGCTCTGTTCCAAAACCCAGCGAGCTGCCCTTAAAGATCTGTATAATACTGTTGATATTTCCATTCATTTCAATGCCATTTGCTTGACCTTGTGGCAGTTCTGTAAAGGAACTGTAGGCAACACCTTTTTAAAGTCTACATCCTAGGATGCACTGTGACCAGCTCCGTTAAAAAATTAATCGATGATGGAAAATGGAAAGATAAATGTTGATCGCAAATATATTTAAAAGTACACTATGTAACTTTTGGCCCTCTAGCGGATAAAAACAAAACTGCATGCATTTTGCAGAAGAACATTGTTTTGGATGTGCTTCGGCTCTGCGTGACTGTGCGGATGAATATGGTTATCCCACTGCTCATAAAACATTCACTAGGCTTAAGAGATAAAATCTGTTTAGATGGAAAGGATCTCAAGTTGACTGGCTGAAGACATTACTGTAGCTTTACCCATTAATAGAAACGGTACTTCCTTGACAATAAATTCCAGCACATAATGAAACGAGCCTTCACAATAGATAATGCTTTACAATGAACTCTTTTAGAGAGCTACAATTTATCTGTTCAATAAAACACCTTACTTACCTGTTGGATAATAAAAACACCACATCCACGTTGCTTTTACATTTCAAATCCCTCAATTCTCGACATCTCTGAAAAGCCAAGCCAATGTTGATTCTTGTTTTATTATGAGCTCTGTCACGCTCTCTTTTTGCCACTCTTTTTGACTCTCCTCTGTTCGTTTTTTTTTTTTTAAACAGGTGATTCCCCCGAGGTTGGAGATTTAGCTACTCCGTGTCAACCTTTCTCGGATGTTGTGACAACTAACCCATGCCACTCCCACACCATACACATATCAAAGCAGGACCAAGGCCCTGTCCCAAATGGCACCCTAAACACTTGCGTCTTCCTACGAGTCCGCACTTTTGTGACAAAATGCCTGTATGACTGTTAGGTAGAAGTCTGCTGCGGATCTCGCTTCAGTGCAGGCTTGGCAAAAGTGTGCATCAAGGGCGCATATCGACCGCAATGGGGGCACTCGCAAGCACCCTTCTGAGACCTAAAATTACAAATTGGAACAAAACAAAACAAAATCCTGTTTTGTTTTGTTTTGTTTTTTAAAACAAATGTATCCCGATTACTAAAACGTTTTGAAGAACTCACTGAGTGCGTTTACATGCAGGTTCTTAAGCCGCTTATGCTTAATAAGCCGACAACGCAAGTGGTCATGTAAACACGGTAACCCGTTTTCTTTTAACGGAGTAAGGTCATAAACCGCTTAAGCATAAACCGGTCGACACAGGTAGTTTTTTGCCTCTTACCCCGATTTCGCGTGGCATGTAAACTCATTAACCAGCTTTCTGTGGGCTTATTGAAGTGCGCATGTGTGTTACGTGACAGGAACGCATCCTTATTGCAGATTTAAGCGCATCCAGACAGAGCGAGCGTTTTGCAGGAAAGAAAGAAGGAAATATTACAAACGCATAATCTTTCATGACCCAGAAAATGTGTTCTCATTTCATGCAGCAGAAGTAGAAGCGGTTCAGTCAAAACGTTGCATCTGTAACTGCACGAGAGGATAACATGAGCTGGAAGTTCCCGCTGACATGTTGCAAGCTTTATTTAACATTACAACTGACATAACATATGGAATACTCAGAATCAGATACGCAAATGATTGTTTTGATGTCACTACAGGCAAATAACCCAATTTATTAATAAAGTCATGTAAACGCGGTTTACTTGCGTTGTCAGGTTACTGATGTGCATGTAAACAGGGGAAAACTAATTAAATTAAAATTATTTTTAATAAGCTGAAGATCAAAACCACGATTGGTTTTTGTAATCTAATCCGATTTCAGAATCCTTTTTTTTTTTTTTTTTTTTTCAAGATCTGATCCATTCCGATAGCCGAAAATCTGATCATAGCAGGTCTAAATAAAATTTGATGTGGCCCTAATGTAAGTATTGGTAACTCTTAATGTCTAGGGGTTTGGACAGGACATGCAGAAATATTGTGCTTTTAAAAAACAGTGCACTATAAAATTAGCCTGCCACTCACCCACTGTTTGTTCTTTACTAACACTTTTTCAGGTCACCGTAAAATGGGAAGAGGTGACTCTGCAATCCAAACCGTGCCGAATCAGGCTCCATTACAGAGGTCGGGTTAAATTAGGCCAGATTTGGCAGGTTCTTCTATCCCTTATAACTTGAAACCAACTTGGCACCGTAGCGTTGTCAGCTAGGTCACAGAACGATCACATTTGTCAGCAGTGTCATACCATGTTAGTGCCCTAGATCAGTGGTTTTCAAACCTGTCCTGGAGGCACCCCAGCCCTGCACATTTTGTATGTCTCCCTTATCAGACACACCTAATTTAGTTCTTGCAGTCTCTACTAACGAGCTGGTGAGTTGAATCAGTGTGATAAATGAGGGAGACACACAAAATGTGCAGGGCTGGGGCGCCTCCAGGACAGGTTTGAAAACCACTGCCCTAGATTTCATGCGCTTCGTGACAAAGTGCATTACTTAACCTTGATTTTAGCTCAGTTATATAATCACACATTACCGTAATGTTCTTCCAGCAAAAGAGGTCCGAATACAGAGGTGCGACTCTTGAATGGCAGCGAGGCGACTTCCCTTTCCTGTGTACCACTAAATAATTCAGACATCCAGTCAGAACGAGAGACCTGATTCAATGGTCCTGATTAAACTAAAAGCAGATCACTCCATAATATTAGCTAACTAGAACAACTTGTCTAGCTTTACACCTTGGACCGAATGGTGGCACGTCAGTGGAGGCGCACACACTGCAATATCATGACCACACAGTGCCTTGTAGAGTCAACGAGTTCAATTCAGTGTTAAATGAGACAGTTTACAGGCTATGACTTGGGTTAGAATGAGTTTATGTTATATCTGTTGATTTACAGATGATATAAGTTCAGGTCAACTGATCAGTGATTTCATGACAAGCATGTCCAGAAGCAGGAAAACAAGAAACCATCGGTGCAAACCGACACCCCGACACCTTCAGTGGACACTCGCCTCATAAAATATTTACATTTAGTGACTGGCAAAACTGCTCACGGGTAGAATGGACGAAAACGAACAGCGTTCAAAGAGACAGAGATTTCAGAGCCAGGTTCAAATCTACTGAATATAATATTAGAGATTTGAACAAATCCCTTTTGTGTATAACTTGAATGTTTTATGCTACAAACATGGATGACACCTTAAAGGGGACCTATTATGCCCCTTTTTACAAGATGTAATATAAGTCTCAGGTGTCCCCAGAATGTGTCTGTGAAGTTTCAGCTCAAAATACTCCATAGATCATTTATTATACAATGTTGTAAATGCCCATTTTTGAGTTGAAGCAAAAATATGCTGTTTTCGTGCATGTATCTTTAAATGCAAAAAAGCTGCTGCTGCTCCCCACCCCCATATCCTGGGGTGCATTGATGACATAACTCGCTGCTTAACTACCATAGTACAATGCATCGTTGAAGAAATCATCTAGCTAGTCACGACTGTTTCCCGAAACCATATTGTTGCAAATTAGTCGTTCAACCACTTTGGTTAATGATGTCACGCAGATGGTGGAGTAATAACTTCTTTTAACTAATCCATTTGAGATTGAATTAATGCCAGATTCTTTGCTATAAATTACGGACATTGGATCTAAAGAGTTCTCTTTTTTCTCAGTTATTTTGCTTTACTTCCAGATTTAATCGTTCTTATACGTACTAGAGCACGTACGCACATGCACACCCTTCAAAAACTTGACAAACTAAAAGTAAATGACATTTGTATGTATTCAAAATAAAAGATATAGATTACATTGAATGTCAGCTTGCTTATTTTGCTCAAGATTAAAATTTAAGCAAAAACATGCTGTTTTCGTGCATGTATCTTTAAATGCAAATGAGCTGCTTCTTCCCGCCCCCCCATCCAAAAGAGGGCGGAGCCTTTACAGCTCGTGCCTCCGATACTCTGCCAAAAACTACACCTGTTTGGTTTTGATTCTCGTCTCTATCGCGGTCACACTCACGTGACACTGCAGTTCTTCTTCATCATGAAAGTTTATTTGCATGCATTTTAAAGCCATATCTGTCTAAACTTCTGCTGTATGATTTTCTGAGTGCACACATCCGAAGCACGCGTACAGAAAGCTGGCAGTCAGACGGCGAGTCGCCTGACTATAAAGTATGCTTTGGCCGTGACCATCTATGTGATGTAATTTTTGTCATCAGGAGGATCCGCGGACGTCCGCACACCCCGTCCGCATGCAGCCCAATACAACAGGGCATGTGCGAGTGACTTGAGAACTTGAAAACAAAATCCACTAGATAGTGTGCACTCACCGAATGCGTCTTTCTGTGCTCACGACCAAAGGAGTATAATTTGACAGAGCGGGGAACACGGAAAATGAAGTATACCCAGGCCTTTAAACTGCAGGTAAATGTGGCCCAGATCCGATTTTTTTTGCTCACGTGACTCAGATCTGTTTTTCTCATGACAGTGTGAACAGCACAAACCACATGGAATCTGATCTTTTCGATTCCGATTTGTGGCACTTCTATATGTGTGGTACTAAACCTGATACATGTCAGATGTTTGAGCAGTCATATAGGAATTCATGCGACTTTTACGTCACTCTAGCTCGACATTCGTCACAAATCTGCGCTCATGGGAGTCACATGGGAGATTTCACATAACTGACGCTATCAAAACAGTTGCGAAAGGTAGTCAGTGAAGGACATTGATGTGTCAGAACTCATAAGCATTACAGTGACAGCTCTATATACAAGGAAAACATGACAGCTCGTATCATAAATGTTTAAAAACTCTGCTTTCTTTTTTTCACATCCTCGCCATTGTTTTTTATATCGCCTGCGCATTAATTCACTGACTTCGGCAGCAGATCACACTATAAAATAAATGCGTAATCACTAACTTTATTGTTCTCTGCGTTTACTTCCGTATGACAGCGTGCTTGTGACGTCTTTTTATTGTTCTTTTGCGCTTGCGGGTCAGTTCAGGACCATGATCTGTTCGCACTGGAATCTGATATTGGCCACATTTATAACAACAATGTGAACAGCTATACAAAAAAAATTTGGATCTGTGCAGTAAATCGGAATTGAGCACTAAGGCTCGCAGTGAACGTAGCCTAATGTCTTATTGTGCTTAAACTGTCAAATACACACAAGGTTATGTCAAAAACACACAAAGTTCACATAATCACAGTCGGTTATGTCTGTGAACGTAAACAGCAGGGAAAGAAATCGCATGTGTATATTAGATCTGTGTATTAAAGTGAGAGCAGTGTAATATACAGTACCTATTGCTATATCTGCTGTTAATATGAATCAAACAACAAAAGAAAAACAGAAAATCACTCACTGCTCTTGACTGAATAACTTTAGTAGCTTTAATAAGAGCACATTTCTTACTTGAATGCTGCTGTTAAAGGGGTGGTTGATTATGATTTCACTTTTTTAACTTTAGTTAGTGTGTAATGTTGCTGTTTGAGCATAAACAACATCTGCAAAATTACGACGTTCAAAGTTCAATGCAAAGGGAGATATTTTCTTTTACAGAAATCGCTTTTTAAGGACTACAACAAACACCTGGTAGGGACTACAATGAGCTTCTTCATGGGTTAATGACATCACAAACCCTAAAATTTACATTAAACCCCGCCCCTGGGAACACACAACAAAGGGGGTGAGGCCATGTTGGGCTGCTTTAGAGAAGAGGAAGAGTTGTTGTAGTACATTTGGGAGTCTGCTCAAGCTGTCGCATCCATCTTTTCACCTTTATTGCAATACAGGAAAGACAAATGCAATAGCATGTCATAAAAGCAAGATGACAATATAAGTTATAACCGTAATTAAACTAAACTATACCTGTTCTATCTTCATGCAGCATATATTCTCTAGCTCTTAAGGCATCTTACAACAGTTCCCACATGAGCGATTTATAGATTATCATGACAGAATATGCTAATCAATGACTTGAAGATAGTTAACTCCACATCAGCTACATAAATTAATCAACTGACCATTCAGAAACTTCCTGTTGCATTCTACATGTTGACACTTCTACGTGAGTCTCTCCAACATTGTCCGACTCCGGTTTGAACATAAAAGGCTGAACAGTTTCGGACATTTTCAGTGCGTGACTGCGTAATCGGAGCTGCTAACACAAGCTCTTGAAGCTCCTCCCTCTTTTAGAAAGGGGGCCAGGAGCAGCAGCTCATTTGCATTTAAAGGGACACACACACAAACGTTATGTTTTTGCTCACCCTCAAAAAGTGACAATTTTAACATGATATAAAAATGATCTGTGGGGTATTTTGAACTAAAACTTCACATACACACTCTGGGGCCATCAGAGACTTATTTTACATCTTTAAAAAGGGGCATAATAGGACCTCTTTAAATGCTCTGGCAAGGAGCTAAGCTAATAAGGAAGATTTCTTTGCCAGTCGTGGGCGGGGCCTGTTCCAATGTGATGTCACTTTGGAGCACATTCCTGAACGGCTCATTTTGAGACACTAGGTGCGTCCAAAATCACGTACTGTCTGAGTAGGTTTTACATTTGAATTTGAATGTTCTATATAGTATGAATGAGTGTAGTATGAATGTAATCCAGATGTACTACATCCGCCATATTGTCATTATCACGTGACCTACCAGAGTCAGTTGTGTTGCTTCACCTCCATTCACAAATCCTCTCCTGTGGCCTCATGGGATAGTAAACTGTCCATCGAATGTGCAGAATAGTAGGTTATCCGGGTACTTTTCGGCTACTTTTCCGAATACTATGTATTCGGACATACTGCTCTGTTGGCGTACTGTTTTTCGCATACTATATAGTAGGGAAGTATTCGATTTCGGACGCAGCGACTGTTTAAGATTTATGGGGAAAATAACAAACTGAGTGGATGGATTTTTACCACAGTTGAGTGGTTGTGAATGTGTACACACACTGCAGACACGTAATTATGTTCAAAAACAATATAAAAATGAATATTGCATAATAGGCCCCCTTTAAATCATGTGTTTTAATAATATTTAAATAAAGGATGAAGATGTTCATTTTCCAAGCCCTTTTTGGCCACTCCTGTATATATTATATGTAGGAAAAGTATTATTTTTGAATGTATTTATAGTTTTATCACAACAAACATGTTGTACTGTCATTCAATGTTCTTTGTAAGCATGCTCTTATTTAATGTAAGTCTCTCACTGGAACTCGAGTAACTTTGCTGTTTCTAAATCTGTGCTTGGATTTGAGGGGCATTACCGTGAGATAGATCTACTGAGATAAAACTAACCGCTAAAACCCAGATCACAGAGAAAGATAAAACTCTAGCTTCCGCACAAGTCCCCTAAATCTTCCTTATATTACATGTGGCCCGAAAAAGGAGATGGGAAAGGCCACATTTCAATTGCATTGACTCTATTGCACGTTTTTCAAATAAAATCCATGACCGCCAGATCGCATACGAGGCAGTTCTTGGCTACTGCAGCATTTGACTTTATTTGAGTTTTATCCGTGGGTTACGAAAACAAAGCCTCAGAGAAAGCGAATGCTGTACACTCACTGCATGTTAAAATGCAGGAATGTGTGACTAGGACTGGATAAGGTTTACGGCACTATGACTTTTTATGATTGCATATTTCAAGAAAAAATAAAAACAGTACAAGTCAACCTCATTACCAGTGATGAATGGGGGGGGGGGGGGGGGGAGCAGGAAATGCAGATAAGATAGTGCTGTTTGAGCAGATAAACCAAACCACACAAACCATTGGTCACTGGAAACACACTTCAGTTCATCAATACTCCATAAATATCTGTTGGGTGGGATCAATGCGATCTGTGTAGAAGTCACACAACTTTTCCACTCAGCTTAGAGCTGGAATAGAGGTGTTTAGTTCTTGTTTTGAAAAGATTTTACAGAGCAACAACTATTTCTAAATAGAAATGCAATAGAACCGTCTTAGATTAAGCTATAATTAGCTGATAAACAAGGGTAGAAGAATAGTTCACCTGAAAACAATGGTCATTATTGACTTTTAATAACTTTTTGTCAATCTGTATGTTTAAAAAAGGACCAAGACACACTATTAAAGCAGCATAAAACTTTTTAATATGACTTGCAGTGTGGGGGAAAGTTACTTTTAAAAGTGTGTTCTAATATTGCGTTACTCCCTTAAAAGTAACTAATTAATTTACGTTACTTAGTTACTTTTTATGGAAAGTGATGTGTTGCGTTACTTTTGTGTAACTTATTCTCAACTGGGCTGGGCTTTCTTGTTTGTTTCTTAATAACAAAAAAAAATTCTATTTTTGGCAAATATAAAGACCCTTTCACACCAAAAGTGCAAATGCAAAGGAAATGCAAATTCACGCCTGAACAGTAGAGGGCACAGCTCAAACAAACTTTTCAGCTGTGCTGCCATTCACGATTGCAGAAAAATAGGACGCAGAAAGTTCAACACACTGGCTGCTTCCGAAATCGCATACTTTCCTACTATATAGTAGGCAAAAAACAGTATGTCCTAACCGGGTCCTAACTCACAGTACTCACAAAAGAGTAGGCAAAAAAAAGTACCTGGATGACCTACTACTTCCGGCGAGATTCTGAAGTGTGCATACGATGAACACTTTACTATCCCATGAGGCCACTTGAGGGGATTTATGAATGGACGTGAAGCGACGCAACTGACGTTGGTAAGTCACATGATAATGACATGGCGAATGTAGTATGTCCAGATTACATTCATACTACAAACCCGATTCCAAAAAAGTTGGGACACTGTACAAATTGTGAATAAAAAAGGAATGCAATAATTTACAAATCTCATAAACTTATATTTTATTCACAATAGAATATAGATAACATATCAAATGTTGAAAGTGAGACATTTTGAAATGTCATGCCAAATATTGGCTCATTTTGGATTTCATGAGAGCTACACATTCCAAAAAAGTTGGGACAGGTAGCAATAAGAGGCCGGAAAAGTTAAATGTACATATAAGGAACAGCTGGAGGACCAATTTGCAACTTATTAGGTCAATTGGCAACATGATTGGGTATAAAAAGAGCCTCTCAGAGTGGCAGTGTCTCTCAGAAGTCAAGATGGGCAGAGGATCACCAATTCCCCCAATGCTGCGGCGAAAAATAGTGGAGCAATATCAGAAAGGAGTTTCTCAGAGAAAAATTGCAAAGAGTTTGAAGTTATCATCATCTACAGTGCATAATATCATCCAAAGATTCAGAGAATCTGGAACAGTCTCTGTGCGTAAGGGTCAAGGCCGGAAAACCATACTGGATGCCCGTGATCTTCGGGCCCTTAGACGACACTGCATCACATACAGGAATGCTACTGTAATGGAAATCACAACATGGGCTCAGGAACACTTCCAGAAAACATTGTCGGTGAACACAATCCACCGTGCCATTCGCCGTTGCCGGCTAAAACTCTATAGGTCAAAAAAGAAGCCATATCTAAACATGATCCAGAAGAAAACATCCATAGAAAACATTTGGCGCATCATAAAGAGGAAGATGCGACAAAGAAGACCTAAGACAGTTGAGCAACTAGAAGCCTGTATTAGACAAGAACGGGACAACATTCCTATTCCTAAACTTGAGCAACTTGTCTCCTCAGTCCCCAGACGTTTGCAGACTGTTATAAAAAGAAGAGGGGATGCCACACAGTGGTAAACATGGCCTTGTCCCAACTTTTTTGAGATGTGTTGATGCCATGAAATTTAAAATCAACTTATTTTTCCCTTAAAATGATACATTTTCTCAGTTTAAACATTTGATATGTCATCTATGTTGTATTCTGAATAAAATATTGAAATTTGAAACTTCCACATCATTGCATTCTGTTTTTATTCACAATTTGTACAGTGTCCCAACTTTTTTGGAATCGGGTTTGTATATAGTACTTTTTTTAGTGGCCGTGAAGTAATTACTTATTCAAAATAAGTACCTACTCAAGAGAGTATGTGATTTCGGACGCAGCCTCTTACTTCAGCAATAAAAACAAAACAAACGAAACACAAGTGTGACGTTTATCTAAAGTCATATTTGCTTATTGGTATGGTTGAAGTGGATCATCGAAGGTCAGCAGCAAAGACATTGGTTAATAAAGTGAGATTAAATAAAGTAAATTTGTATTTAACATTTAATTATTTTTGCTGCTTTGCGTAATATTCTGAATTGGCATTTCACTGTTTTTATCCATTTTGAGGAATACTTTTTGTGCAAGTGAGATGAGTACATGCATGCTGACATTTAGTCTTGAACTACAATAACCATGTTCACACAGCACACACAACGCCTCTACACTTACTCCTGATTTCTCTCAACATGGGGACAGGAGAGCTGTCATAGGAAAACAAAGGATTACGTAACTCAAGTTACTTGTAATGTGTAAACCCCAACACTGCTGAAAACGATTGCCATTGTTTACTTTTCTTTTGATATATTTCAGGTTTTTGAAGTCATATAATGTCTTTTGTGTGTGAAACAACATTTACAGTAAATGTGTCTCTGCTGAAGCTCTGAAATCTCATTTTTTGTCCTTTATATTTGAACTGGCATGTTATGTTTGGTTGCAACATGTATAAGAAACAATTGTTCATGTGTCAATGATGACAAACCTGTCATGATGCTTCAACTTGAATGAGATTTCAGATCTTCGATAGAAGCGAATAACAGCTTAAATATCTGTACCTCACACAAATCTATATCGGTTGGCTTCAGAAGAATATAGTGCCTAAGTCATATGCACTACTTTTATGATTCTTTCATGGTGGTTTTTGTCATTTTTGGAGCTTGTCATCTCCAGTAACCATTTAGTTTACTTGAAAAGGGGAAAAAAACTCCAATTTGTCTTCTTTTATGTGAGAGCACTGTGAGTATTATGGACTATTTTTATGCCTGTTTTATGTCTTTATTTTAAGCACACTCGCTCACTATGAACTGTCACTGTATGGACAAGATTATTCTTGAACAATTATTCTTCAAAACATCTCATTTTGCGTTCAACTGAAGACCAAAGTGGTCCTGGAACAACATTCCAATCAACCAATCAGATTTGAGGAACACGTTTACAGTTTATGTCAAGTTTACACTCTAAAAAATGCTGGGTTAAAAACAACCCACGTTGGGGTGAAAATGGAGAAACACAGCAACCTGGAACCTGTTTTAACCCAGTGAATGGTTGTTTTAACCCAGCGGTTGGGATAAATGTTTGGGATGTGGGTTTGTTTATTTTCAACCCAACTTGGGTTGTTTTTAACCCAGCATTTTTTAGAGTGTAGACTTAAAACCGGGGTTAGGTGCTTCTACATCAGTGTTATTCACCATCATTTCTCTCTGATTTTAGAGATAACTTATGGGGAGGGTTAGGTTTAGGGGTAGATATGACTACATTTTCGGACAGGAATGTTTTTCCAGGATTGACAAAATATGTTGATCCAGGAACATGTCTTACTTGACAAAATATACTTCAATAAACGTGTTCTTTAACCCTAAAACACAGCAATGTGTATGTAATTCAAAATACAGGTAAAACACCTGAAAAATCAACACAGAAAATTGTGCCTTATTTTTACGCACTCTTAAGAGTGTAGAATCTTCTTTAAACCGCAAAAGAAGCTTTTAGAATCTTCCTGTCATTTGAATTTCTTGTTCTGAAGACAATTTAGAACTTTCTAAAAGTTTTGTGACTGTTTGAACTACATCGCTTGCTTTTGATTCTTTTCTTCACTGGAATGTTAATTAAATGCCTGTGGCTCCGATAAAAAGAATAAATTCATAAACCTGTTCCACAGAATAATAATGACATGTAATGTGTAACAGACAAAACCAATGTTGCTTTTTAGACCTCAGGATATCATTCGAGGTGAAAGGGACATGATCCACGGCGAAAAGAAAAGACAAAACACTATGATTCCGAAACTTTATCCAACTAAAAGCTTCTTATCATCAGATGGGACCAATCAAGAGTGGCCTCTGGTTAGGTTTGTTCATCTTTTTCAAGCGTCTGTGCTCTTTTCCTAGTCCACTATCAAAGAGCTCCAGATAACAGCCATTCACAAAAGCCCTATCAGACAAACCCCGCACCTAGGGAATTCAGCGAGGAGGGGCAAACACTGCCCCTCACCAGTGTGAGAATGGAGGCAGGGACGTAGAATGACAGACAGGAGTAGGGAGGGGTGAGGAACCGAGAGAGAGACAGCAGCGTTTCTATGACCATCCTGGAGGTAGGAGATCACATCAGGAGACAGGATGCCAGGAACAGGGTCGTTTTGACGTGCATTCCCTGGAAACGCAGGAGGAATAAGTGTTGCTGTGATAATGGTTCCCAAATGGGATTAATAAAGCGCTCTATCTCACCATCAGAAGCTTCACAGACTTGCTGCTCAGCCTAATTCCACAACTTCATGCTTTCTTCACTGGTCTTATGTGGAGTTCTCTGGAGCGAGAGGCATCCATGCACATTCACTGAGCAGCATGTTCCATGAGGAGTACCATGAGGAGATGGACAGTGAGTAACAGTGTGTCTGCATGCTGGTTGGTGTGTGTCGTGTATCTTCTCGCCGTCTCCGTCACCTGTGGCAGCGCATGTCCCGGGCAGAGGGCGCTCAGGGTCGACAACTCCTCATCCGCCTCCACCTCGACCTCCGGCCGGCATGTGCGCAGCTACGTGCACCTCCAGGGAGACGTGCGCCAGCGGAAACTCTTCTCCTTCCAGAAGTTCTTCCTTAGGATCGGGAGAGACGGGAGAGTCAACGGCACCAAGAGAAAAGACGATCCCTACAGTGAGTTACCTCATAATACGTTCAGTTTAGTCAGAATCACGTCGGTAATGGCCAAACAAAAACATCGTGCGTCGAGCGTTGAACGTCCCCGTGAACATTATCATGTGTACATCAACTAATCTGTTAAGAAAATATAGCTATTAATCATCCAAAATTATATTTTATAGAATTTATTATAGGCTACATTTAAAATGTTTGAATGTAGGTTACATTTACTAATCAGCTACAATAATAAGTTCTTATGAACTAAATTGTCTAAATCTTATGAACTGAATTGTCATTTAGAATTAAATTATGTCCAAAAAAAAAAAATTCTGTTGTGAATAATAATAATAATTTTTATTATTATATTAATTTGGTATAATTAGTTTTAAACCCTTTTAGAATAGCTCCATTAATTGTCTAACATACATGTATAGCCTTCAATCATGTATTTAAAAATTATGAATATATATGAAAATAAAGTTTAATGAAGTTTCTAATGGTTTGAAATTAGGCTACTTTAGTGCTCTTTTAATTGTTATTGTATATTTAATTTAACTATATATTAATTTAATTGTTATCGAGATTAATCGCATGTAACAAAAGTATGTATATATATATATATAGCCTATATATGTGTGTGTGTGTGTAGATATATATATACATGTGTGTGTATATATATATATATATATATACACACACACACACACACACACACACATATTTACAAACCTTTATGTTTGATGCGATTAATCGTCATTAATCGATATGACAGCACTAATATATATATATATATATATATATACACACATATATATATATATATATATTATGAAGTGTTTCTGGATTATGTCATCTTGAAAAATCTTGAATATTGTGACATGAAATTAATTTTAAAATCCAGATTGTTTTATAGGAACAAGAATATTATAGCGTTATAAATACTTTTATCATTAAATTTGATCAATAAATCATTTTTGGGTTACCTCATGTGCATTCACATATGAATCAAAAGTTTTAGAGATTTCTATTTGAAAGTTGAATCATTATAGGCTGCAATATTTGTTCAAATTGAAATTGTTGGCAAATTATGTCAGTAGACTTTAATTCATTTCCAAGCAAAACACCTAATGTGAATTCAGGGGGCTGTTCTGTCTTAATGAACCACACAAGAATAATAATACTAATATATAAACCCCATAAATGAAATTGGCTGCTCTAATAAAACAAAGAAAATTAATGGGCCGTTAAAGAATGGTGCTATTGGCTGTAATATCCTTTTAAATGCATAATTGTGTCCTGCTGACACCCAGAAATCTGAGAGCAATTAACCCACTTATTGCTGTAAATGTTTCCCCTGACACAGCAAAGGAAAAGCATCCTTTATACTGTGATCAAAGGTTACGCTTGTGCTTTCAGTGCATATCCCTAACAGAGTCAAGTGTCTGTTATTAGATAGTTTTTGGTTTGTTTTCATGTATTATGAGCCCGTCAGTGAAATACACAATGTGTTTTTTGTGTTTTACACAGAACAAGTTAATTAGCCATTGCTCATATGGAGCCCATGTGCAGATAAGGGTCTTCCTGTTTCCTCTGCGTGTGTGTTTGTCTGGTGTCTCACACTGACATCCCTTCCTTTTCAAGGCTGCAGGGCATCTCGATTCAGAAGCGTGTGGTTGTTTGTGTCTGGTGCTTTTATAATCAAACTTTCTTTTTAATGTCTCAGTTGTTTCTCCTTTATAAAACATTGAGATGTCTGCTGCTTCTCAGATTGTTCTCCTGACAAAAGACCCCAGTAATCTCACACGTGTCTCCTCTTGAGTTTCAGAAGAGATCTCAACAATGTCTCAAAGTGTACCAAAGACTGCCATCACAAGTCAGAGATCTTAAAGATTTCCTTATCAAATTCTTCCATTAGCTGCTAAAAAAAATCTTAAAGAGTCTTAAAGGGTTAGTTCACCCAAAAATGAAAATTCTGTCATTAATTACTCACCCTCATGTCGTTCCAAACCTGTAAAGCTTTTGTTCATCCTCGGAACACAAATGAAGATCTTTTATCTTCATTTATATGATGAACAGATTGAATTTAGGCTTTTATTCACATATAAACATTGATCAGCGAACATAAACAGAAGCTCAACCGACCCTGCTTGATGTGAGAACAAACCTCATTGGTTCTTGAGGAAGCTCAAACGTGCTGCGTAACACGAGAATGAACCTCATTGGTTCTTGCTGAAGCTCAAATGTGCTGCATAACACGAGAATGAACCTCATTGGTTCTTGTTGAAGCTCAAACGTGCTGTGTAACACGAGAATGAACCTCATCGGTTTTTGCTGAAGCTCAAACGTGCTGCGAAACACGATAATGAACCTCATTGGTTCTTGTTGAAGCTCAAACGTGCTGTGTAACACGAGAATGAACCTCATTGGTTCTTGCTGAAGCTCAAACGTGCTGCGAAACACGATAATGAACCTCATTGGTTCTTGTTGAAGCTCAAACGTGCTGTGTAACACGAGAATGAACCTCACTGGTTCTTGCTGAAGCTCAAACGTGATGTGTAACACAAGAATGAACCTCATTGGTTGTTGCTGAAGCTCAAATGTGCTGCGTAACACAAGAATGAACCTCACTGGTTCTTGAGGAAGCTCAAACGTGCTGTGTAACACGAGAATGAACCTCATTGGTTCTTGAGGAAGCTCAAACGTGCTGTGTAACATGAGAATGAACCTCACTGGTTCTTGAGGAAGCTCAAACGTGCTGTGTAACACGAGAATGAACCTCATTGGTTCTTGCTGAAGCTCAAACGTGCTGCGTAACATGAGAATGAACCTTATTGGTTCTTGCTGAAGCTCAAACGTGATGTGTAACACAAGAATGAACCTCATTGGTTCTTGCTGAAGCTCAAACGTGCTGCGTAACACGAGAATGAACCTCATTGGTTCTTGCTGAAGCTCAAATGTGCTGCGTAACACAAGAATGAACCTCATTGGTTCTTGAGGAAGCTCAAACGTGCTGTGTAACACGAGAATGAACCTCACTGGTTCTTGAGGAAGCTCAAACGTGCTGTGTAACACGAGAATGAACCTCATTGGTTCTTGAGGAAGCTCAAACGTGCTGTGTAACATGAGAATGAACCTCACTGGTTCTTGAGGAAGCTCAAACGTGCTGTGTAACACGAGAATGAACCTCATTGGTTCTTGCTGAAGCTCAAACGTGCTGCGTAACATGAGAATGAACCTCATTGGTTCTTGCTGAAGCTCAAACGTGATGTGTAACACAAGAATGAACCTCACTGGTTCTTGAGGAAGCTCAAACGTGCTGTGTAACACGAGAATGAACCTCACTGGTTCTTGAGGAAGCTCAAACGTGCTGTGTAACATGAGAATGAACCTCACTGGTTCTTGAGGAAGCTCAAACGTGCTGTGTAACACAAGAATGAACCTCATTGGTTCTTGAGGAAGCTCAAACGTGCTGTGTAACACGAGAATGAACCTCATTGGTTCTTGAGGAAGCTCAAACGTGCTGTGTAACAAGAGAATGAACCTCATTGGTTCTTGCTGAAGCTCAAACGTGCTGCGTAACACGAGAATGAACCTCATTGGTTCTTGCTGAAGCTCAAACGTTATGTGTAACACAAGAATGAACCTCATTGGTTCTTGAGGAAGCTCAAACGTGCTGTGTAACACGAGAATGAACCTCATTGGTTCTTGAGGAAGCTCAAACGTGCTGTGTAACACGAGAATGAACCTCACTGGTTCTTGAGGAAGCTCAAACGTGCTGTGTAACACAAGAATGAACCTCATTGGTTCTTGAGGAAGCTCAAACGTGCTGTGTAACACGAGAATGAACCTCATTGGTTCTTGAGGAAGCTCAAACGTGCTGTGTAACACGAGAATGAACCTCACTGGTTCTTGAGGAAGCTCAAACGTGCTGTGTAACACGAGAATGAACCTCATTGGTTCTTGAGGAAGCTCAAACGTGCTGCGTAACACGAGAATGAACCTCATTGGTTCTTGCTGAAGCTCAAACGTGCTGCGTAACACAAGAATGAACCTCATTGGTTCTTGAGGAAGCTCAAACGTGCTGCGTAACACGAGAATGAACCTCATTGGTTCTTGAGGAAGCTCAAACGTGCTGCGTAACACGAGAATGAACCTCATTGGTTCTTGCTGAAGCTCAAACGTGCTGCGTAACACAAGAATGAACCTCATTGGTTCTTGAGGAAGCTCAAACGTGCTGCGTAACACGAGAATGAACCTCACTGGTTCTTGCTGAAGCTCAAACGTGCTGCGTAACACAAGAATGAACCTCATTGGTTCTTGCTGAAGCTCAAACGTGCTGCGTAACACAAGAATGAACCTCATTGGTTCTTGAGGAAGCTCAAACGTGCTGCGTAACACGAGAATTAACCTCACTGGTTCTCACACGTCAAGCGAACATGCTTGAGCTTCCGCTTACCACAACTGATGTGTGTTGATGAATGTTTATATGTGAATAAAAGCCTAAATTAAATCTGTTCATCATATAAAGCGATCGAGTCTCTTCAGAAAATTTGGACTAAACCGCTCAATTCATATGGATTAGTTTTACGATCTCTTTATGAACTTTTTGAAGCATCAAAGTGGTAGTTGCGTAGCTGTCAATGGAGGGACAAAAAGCTCTCAGATTTAATCACAAAGATCTTCATTTGTGTTCCAAAGATGAACAAAAGTCTTACAAGTTTGGAACCACATGAGGGTGAGTAATTAATGACAGAATTTTCATTTTTGGGTGAACTATTCCTTTAAATGAAACGATGGAGTCTTTTATGAGCTATAAAGGAGCAACCTCTGAGCAATAAAAGTTTGATCTGAACATATTTTGAAACTTCCACTCTTTAATTGTAATGTTTTTAGGTCATTTGATATCAGCATGGAAATGTACCGGGTGCTTGAGTTGTCCCTGTTAGGGGGCAATGTGTGTTTGTGTAGCATCCGACATCACTGTGACATCTGACTGTGTAAACACGCAATCAAGCCCTCAGAGGTGATCAGGCGTTGAGAGGAAATGTCTGTCAGATCTCTGTGTGTGTGCGCGTGTCAGTTTCTTTCTGATAGACTCATCTGTGATAAAACAACAGACACAAAACACCCTAGCAACCACTCAGAACATCCAGCAATCAGCAGTGCACTGTGAAGCACGTGGAACACCTCAGCATTGTGGCAGCATGTTTTGCTTGAGTAAGCTCTGGTTTTATGTGTCTTTATAGGCAAATATGCCTTAGAAAAAGCATTTTAGGGTTAAACTAAAAGCATACATCTCTCAAAAGCTATATGTGCCATTTTAACTGTCTTTTTAAATTTCACAACTCATTTATTCACAAGTGAGTAGCTAATTTAAGCGGTGTACAGCACAGCTGCTGGCTCTTATGTCTATAGGGGTGAGCACATGTTACGTGTGTGTGTGTGTGTGTGTGTGTGTATGTTCATGTTTTTCTATCCCGGACTTCAACCTGAATACACACAGACTCATGGGGACTCGTGTCACCGTCGGGACATAAATTGAGGTCCCCATGAGGAAACAAGCTTATAAATCATACAGAATGAGTTTTTTTGAAAATGTAAAAATGCACAAAGTTTTGTGTGATGGGTAGGTTTAGAGGTAGGGTTAGTGTAGGTGGAGAGAATATGTGTGTGTGTGTGTGTGTGTGTGTGTGCGTGGGGGGATGTCTATGTGTGTGTGCGTGTGTGTGTGTGTATCGGGAACAGCAGCAGTAATACACATGTTCTCACTTAACTGCTCTCAACTTTAACTAGCCCTAAAGAGCCTCATGAGAGACTGAAACATCACATTCGGTTAAAGTTTCTTGATGGTGAGAACGAGCAAAACAAATGTGACAGTGATCAACATGTAATCCCAGAGGAAAATGTTACTGCTCGAAGATATCGACTTCATCTCAGATGTTTATCCTGGAAGTAAAAATAGACACAAATGAAACAATTGTTGACACACAGTAAGAGTACAGAGTTGTACGATGAATGTGGAGCAGCTCAGATCATTCGCTCTCAGCTGAATTTGATTAGAAATGTTTGAATTCATATTGAGATCTCTGACTTTTGATTGCAGGTTCAGTATCTTGAACAAATCAAAAAATCATTTTGAGTCACTGTTGACTTCATTGTACACTATACTTTTCAAAAGTTTGGGGACGGTAATATTTTTAATGTTTTTAAAGAAGTCTCTTATGCTCATCAAGGCTGCATTTATTTGATAGAAAATGCAGTAAAACAGCAATATTGTGAAATATAATTACAATTTAAAATTTTCAGCATCATTACTCCAGTCTTCAGTGTCACATGATCCTTCAGAAATCATTAATTTCATTTCAAAACATTTCTTCTTATTATCAATGTTGAAAATAGTTGTGCTGCTTAATATTTCTGCAGAAACCGTGATGAATAGACAGTTCTTTGATGAATAGAGGCATTTATTTGAAATAGAAATCTTTTGTAACATTATAAATGTCTTTACTGTCTCTTTTGATCAATTTAATGCATCCTTGCTGAATAAAAAGTATTCATTTCTTTTAAAACAAAAAATCTTACTGACCCCAAACTCAATTCTATATGAAAAACAACTATAAAGAGATTTCATTGGTGATTTTTCTTGCCTATGGAATGTCTCTATACAGTCCAACACTTTTGACCAAAGCATTTTCAAGAAATATACATTTTGGATTTTTTAATGGTTGATAAACGCTTGGACTTTTCTTGCACTGCTGTAAGATTTTACATTGTGACATATTTTGAACATATTTGCACATCCTGAACATTACGGATACATCCGAGTGAGAAACAGAGCGGCTACTGTTAGTCTGCATGCAGAGTTTCATGAATGGCGTGATGTGAATATCACCAGCGACACATCAAAGGTGAGCGTCTTTCACATTCAGCAATGGGCTCCGACAAAAGAATCATCCTCAGCGGGTGAAATTACACTAGTCTTTATAGCACAGATCCATTGTTGGTGGAAATGGATACTGCAGTAGTGATGCTGTCCTTCAGGCAAGACATGATTTGGGAAACACTGGCCTTTGAGGTGCTTCTGAATGATGTCACGCGTTTGAAAAGACACCGCTGGCTGGGAAAAACTGAAACAAAGGGTCTGTGAGGGGTGTGACATCATTCTGATGACCATGATGCAGAACTTCAACAGCTCATGCCAAAAACGTACAAAATGTTTCGGATCATGTTAGATGCAGGTCATTAGATTAATGTTAAGCTAAAAGAAATATCACTACAAAAGTCTAATATCATTACAAAAGTGTGAAAAAATCATGCTTGATGTACACTACCATTCAAAAGTTTGGGGTCGGTAAGATTTTTTAAAAAAAAAAATGAATGCTTTTATTCAGCAAGGACACATTCAATTGATCAAAAGTGACAGTAAAGACATTTATAATGTTACAAAAGATTTCTATTTCAAATAAATGCTGTTCTTTAAGCTTTCTATTCATCAAAGGATCCAGAATAAAAATATTAAGCAGTTTTCAACATTGATAACAGCAAATCATCATATTAGAATGATTTCTGAAGGATCATGTGACACTGAAGACTGGAGTAATGATGCTGGAAATTCAGCTTTGATCACAGGAATAAATTACATTGTAAAATATATTACAATCTAGGTTATCAAAAGCAATTTTTAAGAGTCACATCAGGTAAACAAAATAAAAAATCTTTAAAGCAACCTTAAATCAACATGAAATAAAAAAAATATTTTTTCTAATTTTCCTGTATGGTCCTTATTGTGCATGATTTATCAGTGCATAATATTCCAATGAAAATTTTGGTTCAATCAGTTTTATTTTCTTTTATTATCATTTATTTACGTATTTTGGTCCTGTTTCATAGCCACATTCAGAAATACGTCACATCATGTGAGTAAAATAACAATAAAAAGTGTCTTATTTCTTTTTTACAAATGAATTTGTCTGTAGAAAAAAGCATGTGTACGGTCACAACACCAATTGTATTTTTATTGGATTAAAACTGGTTAGATATGAATGTCTCACAAAAGATTTTAGCATTATTTTTTCTACACGACGTCGAAAACGACAACTTTGCTGGTGTCCGCTTTGCCAGAACCTGATTTCACCAAGTGCGACATGTTCCTTGATCGACATCTTTGTAGATCCTGGAACATTCCAATCCACCAATCAGATTTGAGGAACAAGTTTACAGTTTATGCCAAGTTTAGGTTTACAACCAGGGTTAGGTGCTTCTACATCAGTGTTATTCACCATCATTTCCCTCTGATTTTAGGGATAACTTATGGTAGGGTTAGGTTTAGGGGTAGGGATAGGGTTAGGACTAAATTTTCAGACAGGATTGTTGTTCCAGGCAGGGTGCGAACTACGGGGGAGCTAGGGGGAGCTCGGCTCCCCTTAATAAGACATGGGCTCCCCTCCTTTGAGGACTTACAAAGTCGTCCCCCCCCCCAAAAAAAAACAAAACAAGTGGGCTCCCCCAAAGGCCACGGTATAGTTCGAACACTGGTTCCAGGATCAATAAAATGTGTTGACCCAGAAACGCATCTAACTCGGCAAAATCAGGACGTGCCCTACATTGAGTATGGCGAATT
Source organism: Coreius guichenoti (assembly GCA_039654105.1). Lineage (NCBI taxonomy): Eukaryota > Metazoa > Chordata > Actinopteri > Cypriniformes > Gobionidae > Coreius > Coreius guichenoti. The sequence goes on along the minus strand of CM077169.1, from coordinate 6,065,084 downwards.
AAATTGTATGTAAAAGTCTTGGGGAATTGAATCAGACTAATGATTATAGCTCAGTGGGGGTGTTTAACTCAGCGTCTGGTCTGTCCTTGTGAGAGACTCCTACAGATTTATGAGCTTTTATGTGGATTCCAGTGTAAAGCTGTCCCACGTGTATCCTGATCCTGTTTGATAAAAGTCTGCTGTCTGTCTGACTGGAACAGCGTTTGATGCTAATAAGGGCTCATGCTAACTAACCCACATGCTAAAAAGTCCAATTAGCAAAACAAACAGACAGTGATGATTACTGAATATTTGTGCATTAGTTTATGTCACTTGGGTAAAAAAAAAAAAAAAAATGTGACAGGCTTGAACCCAGCTAACAAAAATGTCTTCAAAGAAGTTTTGATAACATCCCCATTACGAAATTCTCATTATGGAAACGTTATTCTGGAATGCCAAAAGTTTTTATTGGTTATGTGAATGTTAGAGATAACATTAAGGGAATGTTTTCTCTATTTTATCAAGTGTTTTGTGAACGTTAGGGTTACACTTTAATTTGATGGTTCCCTTTATACATTCTGTTGACTATAAGTAATGTTGCACCTACATGTCTACTAACTCTCATTAGAGTACTAGTTAAGTATTATACTTTTATAGACTATAAGGGAATTATTAGGTTTAGTAGAATATGGGGTTTGGGTTGGTAGAACAAGTTGACAAAGTTACTTATAGAATGTCTGAGAATGTCTGTTGGGGGACCATCACAATAAAGTGTTAGCAGATATTAAGAAGACAGTCTACTAATGAGAGTTAGTTGATATGCATTGGTGCAACATTACTTATAGCCAACATAATGTCAAAATAAAGTGTTACCAATGTGACTTTTGAATGTTCTCTAAACCATCTAAAAAAGTGGTAAGTGCAGTAGTAATGTTATCAAAACGTTAGACTAATGTCCAACTAAGGCCATGTTTACACCTGGTATTAAGATGCATTTTGGTCGATCGGATCACAAGTGGACGACGCTAAATACAGGTGTAAACGGGGTCTAAAACGTTTTGAGCTTGTCCACGTTCGACCACTTCCAGAGGTAATTGAAAACACATTCGACCAGATTGCTTTCGTAGTGTAAACGCTCATGTGATCGAATGTGTTCAAACAGCCACAAAAGACGTCTACTCTCTGCCTACTGACCTAATGCGTAAGCATTATGGGAAGCGCACTAGCCAGACGGGATATAAACTAAAAGACCCAAGTTTGGTTTGAAGATGAAAAACGTACCAAGCACAATGTTCTCTCACCATTCCTGATTTCTAACACACACTCACAGCGTTCGGCTGGTCTTGCGGCAGAAACGAAAGCTGCTGCTCTCTGTGTCTTTTTCCGTCATCTCCAGTCGCGTTCATATGTAAATTGTGTGAGCTTATTTCACCCATTAGATTGAACGATCTGAAAAAGCCCATACATTTACTCGCCCATAGACTCTCCCCTCGAAGAAATCAGGACAGAAGTGGTTGAAAGTGGACAAGAGACGGATTAAAACACCAGGTGTAAACGGGAATGTGTCTCCCTCATCTACTTGTGATCCGACCGACCAAAACGCATCTTAATACCAGGAGTAAATAGGGCCTAAAATGTTTCAGATGTATAAATAAAATGTTGCTAATGTTTTGATAACGTTATTAATGACCAGATAACTTTGAACGAACGTTCTGTCAACGTTACTGGAAGAACATTTGATGGGAACTAAGAAAAAAGTACCATGGTATACGGAATAAAAATGTGATGTAGCAACAAATTTCACTAGAAATTGCTGGTAATTTGTATAATTAATAGAGTGCTGCAGGTATGACGTCAGAACCCAGAAGACTAATTCGCTGTTGGTTTTGCTGATTTTTACACATAAATTGAAAACCCCCATTATAAAACCCCATAGGAAAATCTGTTCTAGGAAAGTTCTGACGTCATACCTAAACCACTAAAGGTGCAGTGTGTAGATTTTAGCGGCTTCTAGTGGTGAGGTTGCGAATTGCAACTGCCCACCGCTCACCCCTCCCTTTCGAAGCACATAGAGAAGCTATGGTGGCTGACACAGGACAAAGATGTCGTCGTCTGAGACAGTAGAGAGTAGCTAGCGCTCTGTAGAGCAGTTTGTCCGTTTAGGGCTACTGTAGAAACATGGCGGCACAAAATGGTGACTTCACTGTAAGAGGACCCGCGGTGTATGTAGATAGAAATGGCTGATTCTAAGGTAATAAAAACATAACGGTTCATTATGTAAGGTCTTTATACACCACTGAAAACATAGTTATGGATATTATATTGCATTTCTCTCAGTAGATCCTCATAAATATTACACACTGCACCTTTAAGTAACACATTGAATTAAATATGACTGAAATAAGCATTAAGCAATACCTAGCATGGCATTTTTTGAAATGCATTTGAAATTTATTAGCATGTTTTTTTCAACATATACTATGGTAAATCATATTTTTTTTAACATGTACATGTTTTTTGAATTCTGGCTTTCTTTGAAGTACTTATTTAGCCCATTTGTGTATTCCTTTATATGAAAGTAAAGACTAAATATCAGTGATGACAGAACGGTTTATTTGTTGCATCTAAACCATAGTCTAGGCTACTATCATGTCTTCAAACATCCTCTTTGTAATTGTCGCAGGAAGCAGTCAGGACGCTTCAGGCATAAGCCGGACGTACAGGAGACCACCGGTACGGTGCGAGATCGCTGCCATGTGTGCCACAGATGGCTTCACAACTCCACCAACACAATAAAATCAACGCAAGCGCCTCGATATCACTGACAAATAGGCATGATGCAATGACTGGTGCAATGCTGTTTTGTAGTCTCAGAAAATACAACTGTTTATTTAGCTTTTTTAGGCACCAGACATCATCACGCCAGCACATAAAGCACGGCCAGTTTTGGCAGAGCGCTGTGGAAAATGCACGTCTGCGCAAACAACTGCAAGCCAAAGACGCAGCATTTAGTAACGTGCAGCAGAGCACGACGCGCTCGGGAAAACAACGGCGTGCAAAGAAAAACCGGGCAAACAGGCCCAGTTTAAACTTGACCTCCTGGTGCGCTGCTCCACATCTGCTGAGGGTTTTCTCGCTTTCGGTCGCTCACAGGTGTTTGGCTTGTATGCGTTAAATGGAGATGGGATTACAAACACATTTACTGTAATGGTTTGGCTTGTTCTCCCAGCTCTCTTTTGTGGTTAGTTAAGTGTGGCCTCACTGACATGATGGAACTAAAGCGAGCCTCTATGTAGAAATTAGTGCTATTTTTGTCATTTTAGTATAATAGTAAAGTCATCAAAACTGTGAAATAACACAAACAGAGGTATGGGAAATATATAGTGCACTGCACCCTAACGCTCAAAATAATCAACTGAGTAGAGCCAACTCAAATTAAACAAATTAGTTCAAACAAATGAACTTTTATGAGTATTTATAACATTATTTTTCTTTTGAGTTCTCAAAACTGACACATTTTAAGTAATCTGAATTGTTTCATTGTTCTGAGTTTTATGAACTTGTTTCTTTTAATTTAGACTAACTTAAATTTAACTGAAACTGGGCTGGGATTTCTATTTCCCAGCATGCTTTGCCATGACACTCAAAAGGGACAGTAAATGCCAACGTTAAGTGTGTTATATTATGGGGTTTTTTTTGTGCAAGATTAACTAAAGTGGGATATTTAGTAGTAAATGTATTATATTGCTGTCCTCATTCACATATGCTAATGCTACCAAAGCATTGTGTGACCAATTAGCAAGGTGGCATTTATTAAATTAGCTAGTTAGAGCTAGTCAACTACTAAAAATTTGAGATTACATGATATTTTTAAGTTAAAAGTATGAATTAGATTACTCAAATATTTGAAGTTCAGAGCAATTAAAATGTATGATTACAAAATAAAAATCTGCAAGTTCTGCTTGCTTAAACTTTACATTTCCTAACATAAAACATTTGAGGCAACTGATTGCCTCAATTTTTTTAGTTTTGCCAACTTGTTCGGGTTTACAGTGTGATCAAAACATGCAAAAACTGTTATATTTGTGCTTCTTCTTTGTCTAGATTCCAGCTCTGCCTAATAACCCTGATGGACATTTATTGGCTGCTTTTCTTTTGCTATCCACTCAAACCATCCATAAAAAGTACTTTTGTAAAGAACTTAATATGTAACCACAATTTATAGCATTATCTAGCATGTATTTAAGCATAATCCTTTAGATAAAATGGTTTAAGTCAACTTTTGTACTAGTACGGTATCTTTACCTGGGATTTACCTGTGCTATTCTGGTTCGTGTGTGTGTGTGTGTGTGGTTAAGGTTAACCCTACATTATAGGGACAAAATGTCAACACAAAGATGGCAATATCCAAAATCCTTGTCCTTGTGGGGACATTTTTTAGTCCCCATGAGGAAAACAGCTTATAAATCATACTAATTTATGTTTTTTGAAAATGTAAAAATGCAGAAAGTTTTCTGTGATGGGCAGGGTTAGTGTAGGGGTGTGTGTGTGTGGTACAAAAACATATGGCAGGCTGACATGCGTGCTTAATTTCACATGAACTTGTTGGTGGTTTGAGTCTGAGTGTGTATGTGTGTGTGTGTGTGTGTGTGTGTGTGTGTGTGTGGGAGAGGTTCGTTCAGCTTTTTGCAGCAGGCTTCAGCCTGGTGTCGCTCTCATCTTTGATCACTGATCATTGAAGCTACTCTAATCCGTCTCACTGTCATCCTGTCTGTGTCGTTCCTTCCTTTCATGCTTTCATCCCAGCGCTGAGAGGACACAGAGCACTCAGATAGTTTTACCGTCTCACTTGATACCTGCAACCCGAGACCCCAATGGAGCCACTTCACACGCGCACACACACACACACGGATAGATGAGTGCACACACTCTGACACTAGCTACGGACACATTCGCTCGCTCGCAGTCATGCAAAATGTTGTCTGATATTGTTGTTTGAATTGTTTTATGTTATGACCGAAAAACCAATTGATTGCCATTAAAAAAAACACTAAACACTAGAACACTAAAGTTCTAGAATTTTACGTGTGAAACAACAAGTGAAATACACAAGTGATATTAGACAATGAACAGTTGAAAACGGATAACTGCTTAGAACTTTTGAAACTTAAAATTAAAAAAAATATCACAAATGAGTTCTCTTTAATATCTCAGTTGTTTCTCATAAATATCAAGGGGATTAAAGGGAGAACAAATGGAGAAATTCAGACATATAATTAGAGAAAATTTACCAACCATTTATCATTAGGTTATGACAATATGACATTATATGATTTCATATAATATAAAGAAAATTTATATTATATATACATACATATATATATATATATATATATATATATATATATATATATACTATTATTATTATAGTTTGTATTAATTATTTTTATTAATTTTGAGTTAGTTTTTTGTTTTCATTTTTTATATCTATTTACCATTTTCATTCATTTTAGTCTAAATTTTAGTCATTTAGTTCTGCGTTTTTGCTGTTTTTTAAAGTCTATATCGATTTTATTTAGTTATTTTAGTACATCAAGTTAAACTAAATGAAAATGAGAAATTTAGAAAAATTTGAAATGTAGATGAAAAAAATCAGTTAATTAATTAATAGTTAATTAATAGTTCCCCAAAATAAATACATTATTTTATCCTTTAAATAGCCTATATATGACAGATAAAATGAATATTGAATATCATAAATTACAATTATATATATATATATATTTTTTTTTTTATAATATTCAATATTCATTTTATCTGCCGTATTTAAAAGATAAAAAAATATATATTCAGTATTTATTTTATCTTCATAATTATTAATCATTAATTCAACATTATTTAATAATAATAATTATTATTCATTAATTAATTTAATAATATAATTTCATTAATATATTTTCATATATTTATAATATGTGTATATAAACAAAACAAAAAAAATCTCATCAAATGTCTTTCTCATTTAAAAAATGCAGGAAAATCATTTGAGACAAAGTTAATTTTCCGCTGGGCCGATGATCTGCATCCATTATCAGCCTAATCAAACTGATACCGATAATTAAGAAAAACACAAATATTGAGCGACAGTGATGTGCTCACTGACAATATCACATATGAAATAACACCAAGACATGCACACGCACATCTACCATAACCCATGCCACACAGACTCTCTTAGTTGATAAAGTAGCCACAGTGAACAGGAGTGTTTTAGTATAATCACAGATCCGTGGGTAGCTGAACTGAGGAAGCATTTATCCTGTGCACATCCAGTCTTCCTCTTCGTAGGGGGGCAGCAGAACTGTTTTGAGGGGCAACTTTAGCTGTCATGACAGAAGCCTCTTTCGACACTTTTACGCTGATCAAAGGGCAGCCGCAGCAAACCCCCCGCAACTCCAGCCCCAGGGTTCACACCCGCAGCCACTGGGGTTATCAGAGTCTGATAACCAGGAGTCACATGCTCCCATGTGTGTGAGAGAGTGTGTGTGTGTTCGCTGTGTTGGGTTGACAACTGAATTAAAACCTGCAAGTGAGCAAAGGTCAAACAAAACTGTAATTTCACCTCTGACCTCTTCACAGAAACACGCACATGCACACATTGTTTGATTTGTTCCCCAAAAATGTTATTCTTTATTGAAGTTTAAGCACAACCGGAAAAATGTAAATGTTTTTACAACTGCTGAATAAAATGTGAGGAGTGTTTACTCAATTAAGGTTTTCTGGGTGTTAAAACTGAACTAAAACTATATTCTTCCATATGTGTTCTTCCATTAACTGTTAATGTGTTGTGTATTTCAGGTATTTTGGAGATCACGTCAGTGGATGTTGGGATCGTTGCCATCAAAGGTCTCGGCAGTAACCTTTACCTGGCTCTCAATAAGAGGGGAGAACTGTATGGAGCGGTGAGTGTCCATAAGAATACACATGTATTTTAGTCCAGGGTTTTTTTTAAACTGGGGTTATGGGCATCTTTAGGGAGCCACAAGGGGGTGCTGTTGTAAAATTAAAAATAAAATAAAATAAAATAAAAGCTTGCTGATTATTTCTCTCACAATTCTGACTTTTTTTCTCACAATTGCGTTTATATCTCGCAATTCTGACTTATGTTCTCAGAATTATGAGATATAAGCTTGCCATTGCGAGTTCAAAAAATCAAACCTTTTCTCAGAATTGCGAGATGTAAACGCAATTGCAAGAAAAAAACTCAGAATTGTGAGATAAATGGTCTCAATTACCTTTTTTATTTTTTATTCTGTGGCGGAAACAAGCTTCCATAAAAAACAACAAAAAATTCAATAAAATCTCATTTTAATTAATAAATTAGACCATTCATAAATATTTTACGAAATTATTTTAATAATTACATTAATTTAATTTATTAATTATTATTAAATTATTGTACTATATTATTGTCAGACATAGTTTATTTAGCCTAATAAAAAATATAATATTTTACACATATTTATATTATTGCTATTTTTCACGATATAAAAAGGGCTTTATACATGAAAATATATAGCTTATATTTTAGGAGTTCTACAAAGGAATCTTCATATCTGGGGGTCCAAGTTTGAAAACCTTATGCCTTCTGAAAAAAAGGTGATGTTTGATGCACTGCCTGTCATTGGTCAAACAAACATGTAGCCCCACCCCAAACTCACTCCATTGTTGCTGTGTCAGACTGGTTGCGATTCTTAGTGCACAGTCAATATGTCTACACTTTTTTGAGAGAAAATGTACAAATAGCTCACTTATTTTAATATTCAATACAATATACACATCACCTTTAAAGGTGCAGTGTGTGAATTTTAGCGGCATCTAGTGGTGAGGTTGTGAATTGCAATCACCCACCGCTCACCCCTCCCTTTCGAAGCACATAGAGAAGCTACGGTGGCCGACACAGCACAAAGATGTTGTCGTCGGAGAGAGCAGAGAGTGACTAGTGGTTTGTAGAGCAGTTTGTCCGTTTAGGGCTACTGTAGAAACATGACGGCACAAAATGGCGATTTCACTGTAAGGTGACCCGCGGTGTATGTAGATAGAAATGGCTCATTCTAAGATAATAAAAACATAACGGTACATTATGTAAGGTCTTTATACACCACTGAAAACATAGTTATGTATATTATATTGCATCTCTGTCAATAGATCCTCATAAATACTACACACTGTACCTTTAACATAGGCTATGTGATAACCCTAACCAGAAGTGATAAAGCGATGAGTGATTCTATGTAAATCTGAAATTTAAATGGTTATTCTGGTCAAAGCGGGTCTGGATGATTCATCAGAGTGTATTTAGGTCTAAAAAATGGTTCTTTTATGAACTGTTTACTAAAAGGTTCTTCCACAGATATGGTTCTTCGATGACATCACTGCGAAAAACATTCTTTTGGAACCTTTATTTTTAAAAGTGTAGTCAGAGCTGATAGACCAGACCATGTTGGACTAGCATGTTTCAAAAACCAGCATGACTAGGTATGACCTGGTTTTCCTGGCAGGATATGTAATAAACTCTTTGTTGCATGTATTTCAGAGAAACTATGGCATAAACTGCCGTCTGAAGGAGCGCATCGAGGAGAACGGGTATAACACATACGCATCCGCCGAGTGGAGGAACAAGAAACGACAGATGTTTGTAGGTCTGAGCGCTCATGGAAGGCCTCTGCGTGGGAGAAAAACCCGCAGGAAGAACACAGCTACACACTTCTTACCCATAATGCTGTGACTTTTGTTCTATAATGCTGACGGGATGGAGAGAGAGACTTTGTCCACATGCGGCGGTGCTCCTTTAAGATGGGTTCAGTGTTTGCTTGCTCCTTCATTGCTCTTTGGTTCCAGGCACTCATTATAAGTTTATGCTCATGCCAGCTGATATTAAGTGGTGAAAATTCTCAAAAGAGCAAAGTTCATGAATGCATGGGCTTTAATTTCCATTGTGCGTTATTCCAGTGTTCTATAATTGTGGATTATGTGTGCAAGAGTTTCCTTCAAGCTCTCTTCAATAGGATCATATTTCTTAGATCATTTATTTCTAATGGACATGAACATCTTGTAGGAGCGGCTCTAAGGCTGCAGGCGTCGCACAGAGAAAGATAGTGGGGATGTATAAGGGAAATTTGTATCTTCAGTTTTGGACTGCTTTGAAATAAATAAATTATTTATTTGTATTGTATTTAAATAAAATACTCTAAAAACATATTAAAAGCATATAAAATGGATAACCTCTAATTCCTGTGAAATAAAATCTATTTTGTTATCCTCCTGCAGAGCAGCTTGTGCCGTGTTTCATGTTCACGTTCCAGACTGGAGGAATAAGAAGCAGAAATGTGTGTGAATCTCATAAAATGTTCAGGTCAACTCAAAATCAAAAGAAAAAATAAGAACATTTTGCAAAGTAAATAAAGGTCCAGTCATTTTTCATATTTTCATGATTAATCACAAGTGTTCAGTTAAAGGGATAGTTCACCCAAAAATGAAAATTAGCCCATGATTTACTCACCCTCAAGTCATCCTAGGTGTATATGACATTCTTCTTTCAGACGAATACAATCAGAGTTATATTAAAAATGTCCTGGCTCTTCCAAGCTTTATAATGGCAGTGAATGGCAGCCCAAAGTTTAAAGCCCAAAAAAGTGCATCCATCCATTATAAAAGTGCTCCACACGGCTCCAGGGGTTAATAAAGGCCTTCTGAAGTGAATCGATGCGTTTGTGTAAGAAAAATATCCATATTTAAAACTTTATAGACTAAAATAACTAGCTTCCGGCGGATTGCCGTACACATCGATTTACGGCAAAAGAGCAACCCTTGACCCTTGAACCCTTGACGCATGCGTATTGACGAACGCAGAAGCGCAGAGGATAGAGCAAAACAATACATAGCGTCGGGGGTTACTCTTTTAGCGCAAGTCAACTCGCGCACCGCTGACTGCCAGAAGCTAGTTATTTTAGTCTATGAAGTTTAAATATGGATATTTTTCTTACACAAATGTATCAATTCACTTCAGAAGGCCTTTATTAACCCCCCGGAGCCGTGTGGAGCAGTTATATGATGGATAGATGCACTTTTATGGACTTCATAAACGAGGCAACAATTCACTGCCATTATAAAGCTTGGAAGAGCCAGGACATTTTTAATATAACTCAGATTGTGTTTGTCTGAAAGAAGAATGTCATAAACACCTAGGATGACTTGAGGGTGAGTAAATCATGGGCTAATTTTCATTTTGGGGTGAACTATCCCTTTAAGCTTGTCATTACCATTTTTGTATTTTTTTTTTATTCCATTATTCATACTAATAATTCTCTTTAGACTCTTATTAATGCAGTCATTTATTACAAAATTACTGTGAAATAAGATGTTTCCCCCCAGTATAGATTAAAGGCAGAAATACTATAGAAATCAATCAGGGTTATTACTGTCAACTAAAACTAAAACTATTAAAAACATTTTCATTCACTGAAATAAAGCTGATATATAAATATAAGATGTAATAAATATAAATATTAACATTAAACTAAATGAAAATGAGAAATGTTGCCTTGGCAAATAAGTTAAAGCTGAAGCACTAAAATTAATAAATAAAATGGAAATAAATGAAAACTAAATTTAAAAGTATTAAAAATTGTTCAAATTAAACCTAAAAATCACATGAATTAATAAATGACATAAATGAATAAATAAATGGCATAAATGATCAAAAATGACAAAAACACATACAAGAAAATTACAAAAAAAATTAGAAGAAAATTAAAAGAAAAAACTGAAAATATAAAAATAAAAGCAAAAATAGATAAAAATGGATAATAAATAAATAATAAATAAAATGGAAATAAAAAAACTAAAATAAAATGTATTAAAAATTGTTAAAATTAAACATAAAAATGACAAATAAAAATCACTTGAATTAATAAATGACAAATTAATAAAAAGTGACATGAATAGAAATGACAAAAGCACATACAAGAACATTTCTAAAAATTTTTACAAAAATTAAAATAAAAAGCTGAAAATATAAAAATAAAAGCGAAAAATAGATAAAGATGGATAACAAATAAATAATAAATAAAATAGAAATAAATAAAAAATCAATCAATCAAATCAATAAAAAACTGAAAATATAAAAATAAAAGCAAAAAAAAACAAACTAAAATAGTATGTAAATAATACTAAAACAACAATGTAATCTATAAATATTTTACACTTAAATCATATACAGCAATGAGAGTGAGGAGTTTTATTTTATTTTTGCATCATAATAATGTATAATGGTAAAGATAATCTCAGTGGGATGATGTGAACTTCCCACAACCCGTTCCACTTGGAAACCATTAGCGTTGTGGATGCTGTTGGGTTACAACAACACTTACAACAGCTGAAACTGACACATACAAAACAAAGTTAAACACTATCCATTACATTTTCCACTCGCTCCTTGACTCCATCAAATTATTTGTTAGTTTCACACCTATTGCATCCACTTACAAAAGCAGTTGTTCCGTTTCCTTTACACTCGGTCATTTACAGACAAAAAACATTCAGTAACGGGAACTAAATCCTGCTATCTTTTATCTAAATAGCTCTAGAAAATTGGGGGAGCGAAAGGCGCTCACTCAAATAATGTGATCCAGCTTAAAGAAACAAGTGGAAAAAGACTTCAGGCTAGTCTTCTAATAAATGCTTATGTGGAGGGGCCGACTCTGACACACAGGCTGTTAATGGCTTCTTCCCAGTGACTCGGGTGGGGAGGCCGCCGTGGCCCATTGAAGACTTATGGGGGGTCAGGCCTGGTTTATAGGGGCCCTTCCTTATTAGTGACTGTCATGCTGCTTCAGTCTGGCCATTTGTAGTAAGAGTTTCAGAGCATGCAGGAGGCATCAGACATCAGACCCAAATGTGTCTGTCAGCGGTCATTAATGGAAATTTAAAGACGCAATAAGTTAGGCCCAATAGACTAATGCTTTTTAAGTGGGTTAACAGTGAGTGACATGTTTTTTTCAATAGATATAATAATATATATGTATAGATACATTTTATATATTAATAGATTAAAATATATAAAATATTTTATGTATTAAAATGTAATATTATTATTAAATACATAAATAGTGTATATTTTAACCTACATAAAAATATCTAATATTTAAAGTAAGATAAATCTTACATGTAACTTATAAATCTTACTCATAAATCATCATCATAAATTGTGTCTAATTCCATATCATTTTGAAAATAATCTTATTATCAGTATTATTGTATTTTAAAATAAATATATTTTGATATATTATATGTAAAATAGATTTATTTTAAAATACAATAATACTGATAATAAAATTATTTTCAAATTTATGAAAGATTTATCTTACTTTAATAGTTTAAATACTTTTAAATAAATTATATTATATAAAGACTGGTTACATTTTTAATTAATAATATTATTGTATCTGAACTTTCATAAAATAAATAAATAAATAAAGGTAGTTGTGCATGAGAATTACAGACTGACAACACGTTATCGTATATTCAAATTAAATAACAAATTAATTAACAAAAATAAAATGCTAAGCTATATTAAAACAGAAAACAGAAAAAAACACAATAAGAGCTCTGTTTTAAAGACATTTAAAGTAAGATAAATCTTACATAAATTCTGCCTAATTCTATATAATTTTGAACATAATTTTATTATCAGTATTATTGTATTTTAAAATAAATATATTTTCATTCATTATATATAAAATATATTTATTTTAAAATACAATAATACTGACAATATTATTTTCAAAATTATATAGAATTAGTTTAAATGCTTTTAAATAAATTATATCAAAATATTACAATTGGTTACATTTTTAATTAATTTTTTATTTTTTATTTAGTGCTGGGCAATCAATTAATTGCGATTAATCGCATTCAAAATAAAAGTTTGTGTTTACATAATATATGTGTGTGTACTGTGTATAATTATTATGTATATATAAATATACACTCCATGTATATATTTAAGAAATATTTGCATTTATATACTGTATATATATTTATATAATTTATCTTATATATAAATATTTTATATATAAATATAACATATTTTTCTTAAATATATACATGCGTGTGTGTGTATTTATATATGCATAATAATTATACAATAAATAAATAAGACAGTTGTCCATGAGAATTTCATTATAGACTGACAACACATTATTCTATATCCAAATTAAATAACAGAAACAAAAATAAGTTACTACATTATATTGGTTATATAAAACAGAAAAAAAACATACAATTTATACTATAACAGCTCTGTTTTAAAGGCATGCGTTTGTGGTATTATTTAAGTAAACTATTTTTAAATTATAAATAAAATAATTGTAAACAGTAACGTTATAAAGAATCAAATTATTTATAGCAAAAGTTTCCGATTCCTGACCTTTATTATTTAGTTTTGGTGAAAAAAAGCTTTTACAGTTCAGTTTAAGGTTTGAGACTTTTATTTTGAATTCCCTGCGCGGAAGTAACCCAGGAAGAAAACGTCTTCGCGACCTCCCCCCACGTGTGCGCCATACTCTCGTGGCTGTAGTGATGCAGACAGACATGGGAGAGATCGAGAACACCACCGCGCGACCCAAAGTTACCGATGCGAAAGGCATTCTCAAACAGAACCGACAGTTCCTGGATTATTTCTGGGACATCGCGAAACCCGAGCGAGACATCCGCCTCAAAGCGATAGAGGACCTGATTGAACACCTGAAGCAGAGCGAGAAGGTATGAAGTGTCACTTCTGATGATTTTAATATTGGCTGGTCACTGTGGATCAATATTGATCGTAGCTAGAGTTGGTTGTTGTTGCTGTTCTATAATCCGATGTAATAATCTGTCATTACCTGAACACTGATCCGTTCGGGTTTGGGTGTTGATGTGAACACGTGGGTTGCATGGGGCTGTTGTATGTGGGTGATTTTTCATGTATGAAAAAATATGTTTTACAGTTTTAATTTATTACATGTTTCCATTATTTAGAGTGTTTAAATGTTGTTTTTTGTTCTCACTCTGTAACAAATATTAAGTCTTTTTTATTGTCACATTTCTATCTAGCTATCTATCTAATCTAAAATCCGTCCATTTTTCCATCCATCTATCTATCATCCATCATCTATAATCTATCATTCTATCCACCATCCATCCTTCTATCTGTCTATCTATCTATCTAAAATCACTATCTATCTATCTATCTAAAATCTGTCCATTTGTCCATCTGTCTTTCCATCCATCCATCTCTCTATCATCTATCGTCCATCATCTGTCATTCTATCCATCCATCCATAATCTATCATTCTATCCATCGTCCATCCTTCTATCTGTCTATCTATCTAAAATCATCCATCCATCCATCCCAAAATCTGTCCATTTGTCCATCCATCTATCCATCCATCCATCCATCCATCTATCCATCATCTATAATCTATCACTCTATCCATCCATCCATCTATCTATACATCTATCTATCATCCATCTATCCATCATCTATAATCTATCACTCTATTATCCATCCATCCATCCTTCTATCCATCTGTCTATCTATCTAAAATCCGTCCGTCCGTCTGTCTGCCTATAAACCTATATACCAGTATTTGTTTACAAAAATGCCCCTAATTGAAGAATATTACAAAACGGATCAAATGACCTTGCAAATCAGTGGATTGTAGATGATGGCGTATGAATGTTTCCTGAGTGTTTATGTTCTGTACATTCATCTAGGCAGATGAGTTGAAGTATTCACTGAAGAGACTCGTGGATGGTCTTTCTCACACAAGAGAAGATGCTCGATCAGGATACAGTGTGGCTCTCGCTCAGGTATTTTTAGCCATTCAAGTTTTATCTTCACGCATTTCCTTATAGCAGTCAATAGTTATGTAATTGACTGTTATTGTTTCTGCATGAAGCTGCTGAGTGTATTTGAGGAGATCTCGCTGAAATCCACACTGGACAGTGTCAAAGAAAAGCACAACCTCCAGACAGCCAAAAAGGTGAGATTTTTAATGCGGAATACTCATTTGTTCATATTTTATTATCCTACTCATAATCACGGTCATCATTCTTGTCTCTTTTTATGCTTCGATTCTTTTAACAGAAATTCATCAGAAATGCAGCATTTGGGAATTTCTTCGGGGTGCTCGCCCTGTCTCAGTCCACACGCCTGCATA
This sequence comes from Coreius guichenoti, assembly GCA_039654105.1. Lineage (NCBI taxonomy): Eukaryota > Metazoa > Chordata > Actinopteri > Cypriniformes > Gobionidae > Coreius > Coreius guichenoti. The sequence continues at coordinate 6,049,842 of CM077169.1, read as the reverse complement.
AGGTAAGAGAGACGCTGAGTATTGTGTTACATCACATACATCACTAATTCTTATTTTGCATATTATATTTGCTTATTTTGCATATAAACACTCATTTGTATTCATGATCTTTTTCCGTCACCACATCACCTCTCAGGAGCCGCAGGTCATGCTGGAGTGTGTCCAGCTCCTACAGAGTCTGTCCCAGTACAGAGAACACCTGAAAGACCTGCCCAGAAAAACCATGGTCGACATCCTGTCAGAGGTGATTATTAACTTATTATTTGTCCAAATTTTAGATGAAGCAACAAGTAAAACTGTAAAACAATGTCTGATCGTCCCTACCCACCATATCCAAGATCCAGTTTCCATTGGTTGAACTTTCAAAGGACGTTGGAAAACACTGCATCACAAATCCTGGAAGTCCTATAGCTTTAGCCATGTAGCATATCATGTCACTCCGTAAGGACTTTCTCAAGACCTAGGCATCATGTAATGTTGTGTGTGGGCTCATTTGAATCGAGACAACCTCTGCTAGGTTACAAGGCTAGCAGTACAAATAATTTGTATAACATGAATAATACACATATATTATTTTATATAATAGCAATAATAACAAGAATGTTAATATTAAGTAATACTATATACGTTAAACACAATAATAATAATATTTAAATATTACGTGTAGTTTTATTTGTATTGTGTTTTGCTGTATAGTTATTGAAGGAGGTGCTTTTGAGCACCCTAATAGCAGTACAAATAATATGTATGACAATAATATGTATAATATATGTATAATAATATGGGGGGGTACACACACACACACACACACATGTATGTATATACACTCACCTAAAGGATTATTAGGAACACCTGTTCAATTTCTCATTAATGCAATTATCTAATCAACCAATCACATGGCAGTTGCTTCAATGCATTTAGGGGTGTGGTCCTGGTCAAGACAATCTCCTGAACTCCAAACTGAATGTCAGAATGGGAAAGAAAGGTGATTTAAGCAATTTTGAGCGTGGCATGGTTGTTGGTGCCAGACGGGCCGGTCTGAGTATTTCACAATCTGCTCAGGTACTGGGATTTTCACGCACAACCATTTCTAGAGTTTACAAAGAATGGTGTGAAAAGGGAAAAACATCCAGTATGCGGCAGTCCTGTGGGCGAAAATGCCTTGTTGATGCTAGAGGTCAGAGGAGAATGGGCCGACTGATTCAAGCTGATAGAAGAGCAACTTTGACTGAAATAACCACTCGTTACAACCGAGGTATGCAGCAAAGCATTTGTGAAGCCACAACACGCACAACCTTGAGGCGGATGGGCTACAACAGCAGAAGACCCCACCGGGTACCACTCATCTCTACTACAAATAGGAAAAAGAGGCTACAGTTTGCACGAGCTCACCAAAATTGGACAGTTGAAGACTGGAAAAATGTTGCCTGGTCTGATGAGTCTCGATTTCTGTTGAGACATTCAGATGGTAGAGTCAGAATTTGGCGTAAACAGAATGAGAACATGGATCCATCATGCCTTGTTACCACTGTGCAGGCTGGTGGTGGTGGTGTAATGGTGTGGGGGATGTTTTCTTGGCACACTTTAGGCCCCTTAGTGCCAATTGGGCATCGTTTAAATGCCACGGCCTACCTGAGCATTGTTTCTGACCATGTCCATCCCTTTATGACCACCATGTACCCATCCTCTGATGGCTACTTCCAGCAGGATAATGCACCATGTCACAAAGCTCGAATCATTTCAAATTGGTTTCTTGAACATGACAATGAGTTCACTGTCCTAAAATGGCCCCCACAGTCACCAGATCTCAACCCAATAGAGCATCTTTGGGATGTGGTGGAACGGGAGCTTCGTGCCCTGGATGTGCATCCCACAAATCTCCATCAACTGCAAGATGCTATCCTATCAATATGGGCCAACATTTCTAAAGAATGCTTTCAGCACCTTGTTGAATCAATGCCACGTAGAATTAAGGCAGTTCTGAAGGCGAAAGGGGGTCAAACACAGTATTAGTATGGTGTTCCTAATAATCCTTTAGGTGAGTGTATATAGCCTACATTTTGAAAATAAAAAATATAAACGAGGCTCAAACATCCATTTAAGCATGCGTGTTTATTTTAGTACTTCCGTCAGTCAAACAACATACTACAGCCTGTAAAACATTTAAATAAATATCAGTAAATAATGGTAATATAAATAATATCAGAAAGTTAAATATTAGTTAAAAAATATTCGTTTTATATTTCCCCACAGAGGTGCGTCATATGCCGCTTTGCGCTGAAAGGGATGAAGGACACGAGCAGGAAAGAGAGCATCGCTTTTCTAATATCTTCCTGTTTTCTCCTGATGTTCCAAAACTGACACTTGTAGTAAAAGATGTGAAGAGCGAATTTATCTTCTGCAGGGTCAAGAACTTTTAGGCTATGTTTGATTATGCGCTGCGAGAGAAAGCGAAACTAAAAATCTCCGGCATGTATGAAAAGAGCTATACACATAAACTTGACGCACCTTAAGTCTAATAACAAGCACAAACTGTGTTAAATAGAATTTGAAGTAAAATGTATCTGTTCTACACCATTTTCTACTTTACCACAGTAAATGATGGGAATATACTCCTAATTAAAAGCAAACAAAAGGAAGAAACGTTTATAATCCCCTGTGAGAGACGTAAATGAAGATTTGGGAAAATAAATAAGAGATTCCATGTCCAGTTGAATAAAATGGAGTAAGCCTATTGTTAAATTCGTGGAAAATCGGGTGACCAGATCGCAAAACACAGGCAAAGCTTAAATTTGGCTCACCTCACAAAGCCTACCTCTCTCGTTCAGCATGAATCCATATGTTACCATGACTGTGATGTAACATTTAATTGTGAACCTATTATTTTTTTTTGTAAATAAAGCTTCATAAAGTGTCATAATATTCACGTAAAAGAGCATTCACATACAAAAAAAAATGTTTTGGCCGAGGTGCAGTTGTCACGTTTACCGGCACAGCCCTATTATATTACTATTAGTTAGTAGTATTACATGCAATAAACACAATAATAATATATTTAATATATTAATTTTTATATTATATCATGGAATGTTTTATTTGGATTGTTTTTTGCTGTATAGTTAATTGAAGGATGTGTTTGAAGAGGTGCTTTTGAGCACCCTAATAGCAGTACAAATAATTTGTGCATAATACACATATATTATTTTATATAATATTAATATTAAAACAATAATAGTTATTATACAAATTCATATAGAAATGTCAATACTATTATTAATTAATATTATTATATTCATTAAACACAATAATAATAAAATGTATATATTATGTGTAATGATTTATTTGTGTTGTTTTGCTGTATAGTTATTGAAGGAGGTGTTTGAAGAGGTGCTTTTGAGCACCCTAATAGCAGTACAAATATGTATGACAATAATATGTATTTATTAATTTATATAGTATTACAAATAACAATAAATAATAATAATAATAATTATTGTATAAATTAAATATTAATACTAATATTAATTTGTATTATTACATGCAATAAACACAATAATAATATTTTTAATATATTAATTTATATGTGACATCATGTAGTGTTTTATTTGCATTGTTGTATATTTATTGAAGGAGGTGTTTAAGGTGTTTGGAGGTGGTGCGTTTGAGCGCCCTAATAGCAGTACAAGTAATATGAATGACATTAATAATATGTGTATATTAATTTATGTAGTATTATTAAAATTATCAATACACATAATTGTTATTATTATTTAATTGAATATATTAATTAGTATTAATACATACATTAAACACAATAGAATATTATTTATATATTACGTCCTGTTATGTTTAATTTGTGCTGTGGTTTGTTGTATAGACATCGAAGGATGTGTTTGAAGAGGTGCTCTTGAGCGCCCTGAAGTCTGACCTGACCTCCGCCCTCAACACCCCCGAGCAGCTGGAGCTCCTTCTAGTGGCCCTGCAGAAGTTTCCCTCAGTGCTCAAGCCCAAAAAACTCAAGAAATTATTGGGAACCACAACAGTCATTACTAAAGGGAACATGCCGAAGTGAGTGTCAAACTCTCCTTTTTGCTTTCTTTCTCCATATATGCTGTTTTGCCTTTGCTTTTAGAGATTTTTAAATATGCAATTTATTTAATTAAATATGTGGTTTCTTTGTGGTGTGTGATGTGGTTTAATTGTTTTCATTTATTTATAATATAATTGATTAATAATAATTTATTTATTTGTGTTGATTTTATTTGAAAGGGCAAAATGTTACACATGGTAGGTTAAAACATGCTTGAAATTTCTGTGCTTTATTGTTTTATTAATATTTTTGATGTGCACTCCCAGGTTAGTCGAGGTTTTAAAGATGGCCGCTCGCTCTGTGAAGAAGGAGAACATTCTGCCGCCGGTCGCTTTGGACTTGCTGCAGGCGTCTCTGCGAGAGGAGAACTTCGAGATGTTCTGGACTGATGCCATCCTCAGCGGCATGATGTCAGAGATGCCTGGACCCACACAGTGAGTTTTACATGTGCAGTCGAACCTTAACCTGCTAGTTTAAGAGTCTAATATGCAGCAATTATGGAAACGCCTCACTTCATGTGATGAAAGATTATTTTGCACGTAATTATGACACATACATCATTTTTTAATGTAACTGTGTAGAATGTTTTCAAGATGTTAAGTTAGCAGAAAAGGTTCATCTAGTTTGGTGTCGTTTTGTGTTCAGCAAAACAACCTACTGCATAATAATAATAAACATTTTTGTATTGTTTGAGAAAACATATTTCTATGTATGTATGCACATTTATTTATTTAATGTAGTTTCATTGTATTTATTTAGTTTTTTTTGTTAAAATGCATTTTATTTATTTATTTCATATGTTAAATTACATTTTTTTATTAAAAAAATATTTAATTTAATTTTATGAATTTTCATTTGATTTAAAATGGAATCATGGGTACATTTTTACTGATCTGAATTGTTTCAGAACCTATTAGAATATGATGTAGAATCTCTCTTTCTCTCTCTTAGTTATTTGGGTTTCCGCTTGCTGGGAGCATCCTTGCCGCTGCTGTCAATCCCTCAGCTTGAGTTTGTGCTGTCCGGTGATGTGATGAGACATTACGGTGAACACATGCTGTCCGCACAGGTCTGTCTTTATGTTTGGTTATGTATATGTTTCATGTGATAGATGACAATGTTAGCATCCATTGTTTTTACTTTAGGGAATTCATTCATTCAATTCATATGTAAACAGCCTTTATTTGCGAGCAGTAGTATGCTACAAACATCTATTTATACAAGTACATTCTTATGCAATAAGCTAGACCTGCACGATTCTAGATAAATTGAGAATGTTTTTGTTAAAATAGAGATCAAGATTCTCCGACGACTCTGAACAGACAACTAAACAAAATAACAAACAAAATATGTAATTTACTAGAGGTTCAGACAACATGTTACTTGCTGCAGTCTATTTAAAAATAATGATTTATTTACTTTTATAAATGAATTCTTTTTTTTTTTTAAATCAGTTGAATGAATGATTCAATGACAACGAATCTTTTAGAATGATTCACTGACACATACTTTTTTTTTTTTTTAACAGTTACTTGTCGCCACCTACTGGTGTAACGATGTAATTGATACAATCTCAGTGTACGTTTACACGACAACGACGTACTGAAAACGGAAAAGATTTTCCTTCGGGTTTTTTTTGTGTGTACAGGCATTGTCAAAACAATCCCCGTTTACAAGGATCTGCGAAAACGACTTAAAACGTTGTATTCTGCTAGTATCTGGCCAGTAGCTGCCGATGTTTCTTTGTAAAGAAACACTACGCGCCTATAGACTGAACATGTAATACACATGTGCATAACGTCACCAATTTCACAAATTAGCATTTTTGTAGTTTACACGGAGACGATAACGTTATCGTTTTCAAAAACGAGCACTTTTTTGAAACCCGTGTTCAAAAGTTTGCGTTTTCAGGCCTACAAAATGCCGTTGTCGTTTAAATGAATGGCCTAAACACACAAAAAGTTAGTTAAAAATGGTATTGTGTAAATGGCCCCTTAATTTGAAGCATCAAGCTCCTTTCAAAAGGTGATTTACTTTGATTGCTATCGTGGACATCAATGTTTATATCTGAACTATATACTTTTATCCCAGCCCTTGTGTGATGATTTGAGTTACGGTAACACAGAAATAATGATACTATGTGTTGATAAGACTGTTTGTGAAGATTTGAATGTTCTGCTGTGATTGTACTTGTCAAGGGTATAATATACATAGCCGAATTGTTGTCATTTAGGAATAAGATAACGTGGGTGTTTGAAGCAAGATTACGGTCTTTTAACGATTAATCGTGCAGCTCTACAATAAGCTTGTGTTTTACTCAGACTGTAAGCTTATGGTGTGTCTCTCCCTTCAGTTGCCAGACCGATTCAAGTTTGCTCCGGAAATGGAGAAGTACGTGAGCGAGTTCATGCAGGGCTGCCCTGACGCTGACAAACAGCTCTCAGTAATGCTCAGCTTCACCCAGCTCACCAACCAGGGCTACCCTGTGGTCCCGTCCTACTGGAAGGTTCTGGAGCACATGGTTCCGTCTGCGCTGGAGCAGTACGTGGAGTGGCTGATGGACGCGTTCTGCAAGCCACAGTTGGAGAAATGTCTGGACTTCAGCACCCGCAGACAGAAAGGAAACCAAGAGTCTGGATTAGAGTGAGTTTACATTATATTTTCCAAGAATTGACTGTTGTAAAGTCATTAAGATTAGAGGATTTGGGGAAAAAAAGGATCGCCTTCGACAAAGCAGATCATAACTTAGTGATCTTACGAATTTTCACTAGAGTCGGTTTTATTTTAGTATTATTTATATACAGTTATATTTTTTATTAATATTTTGAATTGGCTTTTATTTTTTAAATTAATTTTTTTAGTTTTGTTGTGATTTTTGTATTTGTTATTAGTTTTTTTTTTTATATATATTTCTATTTAGCTTTAATTTATATTTATTAATTTTATTTTAGTACTTGAACTTATTTTATTTCCAGGGAGTTGCCAAGGCAACATTTCGAATGTTTTTCATCTAATGTTTTTATTTTATTTTATTTCAATTAACAGAAACTATTTTTAATAGTTTTAGTTATTATTATTATTATTATTATTATTAATAACAACAATAATAATAATAAATATTTTTATTTTATCAAATAAAATATTATAATTAATAACAATAATAGTTTTTATTTGATAGAAATAAAAGATATTTATTATTATTGTTAATTAAATTGTGAATTTTTTTTTTTTTTTTTTTAAATGATTTGATAATTTGTATCAATGTTAATTTTCAATTCAAGGTTAATTTTTTTTTTTTTCACTTCCCAGGCATTTATCTTATGTCAGTTTCATATTTATTCTATTTTACTTCATGTTGTAGGAGTGACAGCTGTGTTGCCAGGTTTCGTAAATGGATCGTTCCACGCCTCACTTTCATTGTGGAAAACCATCAGATTAAGAAGCAAGAGGATCTCGTCATGAAAATGGCTAGGTAACTCCTCTTTATATTTCGCCAGTGACCTCTATATGACCGCTCTCTACATGGCATTTATACTGACATGAGTGGATGGTATTGTGATGTTTTATCTTTCCCCTGTAGGTTTATTTTCTTCCACGGCTTCTTTGATGTGAAGAAACCCACCCCTGAAATCCCTGAGACAGTGCAGGCTCTCTCAGTGCCCATAGATCAACAAACACGAGCCACGCTCTCTTCAGCCTTCTACAGGTCTGATTTCTGTTCTTCACCTTCACACCATACATGTTTCATTATTTTAATATAATATTCCCATATTGTGTATCACTAGCTTGCTTTACATGGACCCTAATAATCCGATTGTAATCGGACTAGTAGCACAATCAGAATAAAAAAGTCACATGTATCCACGTCAATTGGAATGAATTGCCCAGATCTGATTAAAATTTCATTCAGATTGTAAGGGGTGATTTATTCCTTTTGTAATCCGATCGAGAGGACATGTAAACACCTGATCGGATTGAAAACTGAAACAGGAGAGTACTGCGCATATTTAATGACGTAGAAATGGCGTAATGACGTATGACACGTGGAACGAGCTGTTCTTCCTGTTGAATAAAGTGTCATAAATGAGTGTCCTGTCATCCTGAAATTCTCTTTCCACTCATCATCTGTGCAGTGGAGAAGGACAATGTCCCACTAGTCCTTGTTTCAGACTCTAATCCACAGTCGACTGGTTTTGGGCGCGGGATGGGGCTTCATGTGATCGTCGTCTTCTAATCAGGACCCGAAATAGATACATATTAAGTCTAATTTGGAATTTTCCCACCGGTTAATCGACGTGTGACAACACCGATAAAACCGGTATCACCGGCGGGGGCTTTTCAAATCGCTAATTTTAAACGTAAAAATGCCGCGGCCGCTCGGGCATTCATAACGGAGCGGTGCGGAGCAAAGCGAGTATTTTCAATGAATTTAAGCTTCCATAGGCATGAACTGAAAACGCGCCAGACTGGACACGCACCATGAATGACAGTGCAGCCGTGAATAAATGCCTGTGCGGCCGTGCTCATTTTTTGTTTCGGTTTAGAATTAGCGCCAATTCAGGGGCGGGTTGCTTGAATTGTGGGTTCTTCAGCCTATTATTCCTAATGAAAAACACAACAACAAATCAGTATAATGACAAACTCACTTAAATAGACGCTTTTACATTTCGCTTTGAAAGCAAATCTTCTGCGATCATCTTGTCTGTCAGCTCTTCGCTCTCGTGATGAATGAAATCTCGACTCCTGCGTTTGTGCTGCGACTCTCGTTCGGCTCACACTGTATTGAGCAGACACGTTCAGTTTTTAATTGTAGTGTCTGTTCTCTAACTGAACTAAATGATTTTATTACTATAAAAATGAAAACGATAGTGTGGGCGGTGTGATGTAACCGGTGTTTCACCTGAACACGACTATCGCAGCAAGCCTAGTGTGCGCATGTCAAAAGATTAAATCCGGTCAGAAGCTTGTGAAATATAAACGCGCACATCAACCCGATCACTTTATTTAGCTTCATGTAAACACTACGTTCGGATTCATCAATCGGAATGAATTTATTCAGATTAAAGCAAAAAGTGTCCTTGTAAACGTGGCTAATGTCTGTAATTGTAAGTATGGCCGATAACCAATAAATGGCCAATATTAGAATTAAATACAATTTTTGAAATAAAAAATAAAACACTAAAAGTTAAAATGAGTCATAATAAAGAGCATCTTTTTACAGAGATTTATTTTTTTCTTTCATGTAAATGTTAATTAAATTAAATTAATAAATATGATTAAATTAAAGGTGCTGTATGTAATTTTTTTTGACTGTACTAAAGCATAAAAATACAAGAATATTTTTGCAGAGATTTAGGAAACATGTTTTTTTTTGGTCTCTGTATTTCGACACCCCGGGTTGCCAGTTGGTGTAAAACACTGCGTATTTCAGACATGGAAGCCAGCAAACCAACTGGGTCAGAGATCGCAGATTCTACCCGACTAAAAATCCTCGCCATTCATCTAAACAGCTCTGTTCCCAGAAGCATATTAAAATGCAGCTAAATCAACTGATCAACTTACATTGGCCTTTCATTGTCAATTGCGCTTGTTTGCATGTCCTCGGTCTGGCTTGAAACTGCTTGAGCGTTAAGTCTGAGGAGGAGGGGGCGGGGGAAACGACTTCTTTCCAATATTTTGAGTTTGGGCTGCAGTACCCAGTTCAAACATTAGCGGTCAATATTACATACTGCACCTTTAAATTAAATGAATAATTATATACTTCATTTCTTCCAGTCTTCTGCAGGGCCTGAACACAATGGCTGTGTTAGGAGATTCACCTGAGGAGGAGGGGCTGAACTCCAGGAGGATTCTGGGTGTTAAAGCAGACGGAAGCATGTGGATTTACTGTCTGGTGCAGTACGCCTCCATGCTGCTCAACCAGAGCAAATACATTCAGAGCGTTCAGACCTTCAGTTCAGAGCAGAGACAGGGCTGGGACAGGTGATGTATCCTACATAACACTACTAATAATGTCTGTCATAATACATTGAAGAGCAAGAAAAAAGCTGTTTTCCACAATATGACCTTTTAAATGTAGACAAGAAAAGTGAGATGCTTTTAGTGATTTTGTGTTATGTGTGTTCAGTATGCTGGAATCGGTGGAGGCCTTGAGGAAAAAAGCAAAGAAGTCTTCTTCACCTGAACACACAGCGTTCCAGCACCTCTTCCTACTCATTGGGATTCACATGTTCAAGGTTTGAATCTTCCTGGCTTAATAAATGCCTGCTGCTTTAGATCAGGAATTCCCAAACTTTTTTTTACATCACCCTCTTGATGTAAAATATCTTCTTGAAGTTCCTCTGAGATTTTGTACACATTTGCATGTTCATGTTTTTCTGATGTCGGTTAATGATCACATGACATGCAGGTGAACAAAATATTTTATTTAAAAAAAAAAAACAGTCCCCCAAACTCTGCATTGTATAAAAAAGCAAAGCAAGTGTCTATTAGTGTTAGACAAAAATATTGATATTTCGATATGTATCGATACTGAAATATCTGAAGCTGTTCCAATACTCCTTTTCTGAAGTATCGATACCACCGATACCACCTCCTCTCACTCACACATCTCCTTCGCTCCGGTTAAATAGTGCTTGTATTACACATAACTTTAGTCATTCCCGCAGGTTTCACGCTCACACCAAAACTGTGTGCACCACTGATAAAGGCGCCACTCTCATAAAGCCGCCTCTCAAACAGCTCGGGAGTACCAAGTTGACTTCTTTTTCATGGCTTAAACGGTTAAATACATACAAAATTGTCAAAATGCCTGTCTTGCGGAGTATTCAGGTAAATACAGTCAGTTTTGGAACGTAAATAGTTAGGGAAATCGCATGTTGTGTAACAGCATATTGGATCAGTGCATAAGCTCTTAAAGTGACGGCAGCCTAATAAACCTGCTGCAAAAGAGAAAATCACTCGCTGCTCTTGACTGAATAACTTTTATAACTTTAATTGTAAGCATTAATCTGTATTTTAATTTTTACAATGAAAACTATCCAGTGTTTTTACATTTGATTACTTTCATTTATGTAGTATTTCTTACCTGGATACTTCTGTTAGACCCACCTGATATTAACTTCAAGCCATATTTATATAATTTGTCTCTTTATACTATTGTAGTTATTTGTGCTATCGTTTGCAATTTGTTCTTATTTTATTACTGACTGTTTACTCGTCTTTTTTTTGTAAATGTAGCTCAACGATTCAAATAAAGCCTCCCTGTGATGTGTATAAGCTCTTACAACAAAATTACCCAAATGATCAAAAATCATGAGATAATAATGGGCGGTATATATGGCAGTTTTCCCTGTGGTATGGTATACGCAACATATATGCAATATGATATTTTTCAAGGTATCGTATCGAAGTTGGCAATTTGTGACAACACTGTCTATATCTGCAGTCAAATACAGTAGTATTAAAGGGATAGTTCACCTAAAAATGAAAATTCTGTCATTAATTGCCCTCATGTCGTGCCAAACCATGATGGGTATGACTTATTGTGTTTTTTTAATAGCATCCACTGTACAAAGCTCCTAGATCACTTTTTCCACAGCTCGTGTTGCCTGTAGTTTTTTGGCTACGTAAATATCTCAGAAAGATATTTTTGCAGTGTTTTGTCGCAGAACAATCCAAAAACTCATTAAATAATAGACCCACTGAAAAGATGTACGTCTATCCATCACAGCCTCGCTTTAACTCCCGTTAAAAATCAAAGATGACGCCGCTGTGAATAAGGTCTATTGTTCGTTTATGCATCTAATATCCTTGTTGTGCATGGTAAGCTCTTTGTGTTAATACATATTCATTTTGCTGCTTTTGGATATGCAGTACAATAAAAACTAATGTGCTTTACATTCCTGTTCCAGATGAATCAAACAGAACGATTGTGGACTGATTTCAGAAAATTCTGAAGACTGTTTTACTGCCTATATTTTGTGATCTTGACAAGTGTTGTTGTTCTTTCCTTACTTCAGGCTCCAGAAGAAAGTTTGGAACTGTTGAATGATTTGCGTACTTGCATGGAGAAAGCTCAAGCTAAGAAATCCAAAAAGAAGAAAGCGAGTAAGTTGGAGCGGTTCAATGCAGTTAATGGATTTAATGAAATACGGCCATTGTTTCGGCTTCTGTTATTGATTTGCGATCCATAAAATCCTGCTGTGTGTTTGTTCATTGTGGATGATGTTAAATGAGAAATCTGTTGTTTATACACTAATGGTATATGTGTGTGTGTGTGTGTTACAGCTGGCAAGAGCTCAGATGAGGAGCCGCACTGGGTGGAGGTGGTTGTTGAGATCCTGTTGTCACTCTTGTCTCAGCCCAGTCGACTCATTCGTAGTGTGTGTAAAGCTGTGTTTGGCCGTATCTGCCCTCACATCACCCAAGGAGCTCTCAGCTCCATCCTGAACGTAAGAGACTATTGACTAATTAATTAACAGTGCTTTATTATTGTAGTATTATTTGTATACTATTATAGTATTTATTAATATTTTAAACTTGCAGTTTTTGGTAACATTTTAGTTTAGGATCCAATTCTCACTATGAACTAGTTGCTTATTAGCATGCATGTTACTAGGATATTGGCTGTTTATTAGTACTTATAAAGCACATATTAATGCCTTATTCTGCATGACCATATTCTACATCCCTTAATCCTACCCAATACCTAAACTTAACAACTACCTTACTAACTATTAATGAGCAGTAATGTTGCAGTTAATAGTGAGAATTGGACCCTAAACTAAGCGTGACCCAATTATTAATAGTTTGTTTTAATTGTAGTTTACTTAGATTCTGTTAATGTGAGTTTTAAAAGAGCTTCTTCATTGTCTTTGCTAATTAGTCTAATTTATAATAAACAGACAGTTCTTGTTTTCATAACTTTACATCTTTACCCACAATGCATTTAGCTTCCATAATGTGATGTATTTCTGAGCAAATATTTTAGAGGAAAAATAATATCGGTCTCCTCTCCACCAATCAGCTGGTGTGTGTGGTGGGCGTTCTGGTGCAATATGGCTGCACAATGGTGGTGGTTGAGGAGATTCCCCCCTTCTATATGTAAAGTGCTTTGAGTGCCTAGAAAAGCGCTGTATAAATGTAACAAATTATTAATATAGGGTGGGCTTTACTTTAACAGGATTTGTTAGTCTGTGATTATGATTGGTTAATTCTACATTTCCCCGTCCACGTGAAAATGATTACAGTTTAATAATGTTATGAAAAACTATTTTTAATAATGTACATGTGATTATCCATGCAAAATAAGATCATTTATTAAGAAAGTAAATGGGGTCCGTTTTGATTTCTTGATTTTTAGGTTCTGGACCCAAACAAGGATGAGGATGAAAGTGGCGTTGTGGTGACTGATGAGAAAGACAAAAAGAGGAAACAAAAAGAGGAGGAAGAGGTAGATGACGAAGAAGAGGATGAGGAGGTGAGACTGATCATTGTGAATATTTATGGCATGAAACAAAAAATTTGGCAAATTTCGAATTTTTCTCTTTCTTTTTTTTAATTGCATCAGGATGAAGAGGGTTCTGATTCCTCAGATGATGATGATGATGATGATGATGATGATGAGGATGAAGCCATGGAGGAAGGAGGAGAGGTTGATCAGAACTTCCGTTTGGAGTTGATGAAGGTTCTGCAGGGCCAGAATGCTCTGGTATGAACAAAGAAATTAATTTACACTACCAAAACACAGGCCTGGGCGATACAATGACTATCACCGTTATGATCACGATATCTTTTCTGACGATATAAAACATAGTAAAATTGTGTACAATGTTAAATAGTTTACCTTATAAAGACAGTAAGCCAAATTCACGCACGTCTCACGTGTATGACAGCTGCTTTCAAATGCTCCAGTATGTGTGTGTGAGCGCTCTGTGAAGAGCGTCAAAGTTTTCTGTTTACAACATGTTTGACTGTGTTGAGCATTGTAGCCAATCAGAGGTGTTTAAGTTATTACCGCTCCAGCTCGTTCACTTACTGTGCTCTTCACACTCTCAAATCATTTCATTATAACTAACAATGTGTAAACACAATATAAATAAGAGATTCATTGCACAGTGTAGGCAACTTCATAGATCATAAAGCAGGGTTCTGCAAATGTGAAGAGCTTAGTCAGTGATTCTAAAGGGAGCGCTTTTTACTCATTTTCTGTTTAATAACTCATTCACAATTTAAACAAAAATAACCGTACAAGTGTAGAGCAACAGTAGCAGATGTTTTGTTCTCATTTAGGCCACTGAACAGGGTGGCAGTGATGACGAGGAACTTGATGATGCGGCTATGATGAAGCTGGACGGAAGCCTGTCTTCTCTCTTTCTGGAGCAAAAGAATAGGATCCAGGCCAAGAAAGACGAGAAGAACAGAATCATCAAGGAAAAGGTCCTCGTGCGGGACTTCAAGATTAAAGTATGTCTCGTTTATGAATTTAGTTATTTATCTATGAATTTAATCATTTATTATTTTTATCCTATTCTTATCTATTTTTATCTATATGTCTTGAGATGTATTGTTTTAGTAGTTTAGTAGTAGTATATATGTGTGTGTGTGTGTGTGTGTATATATATATATATATATATATATATATTATTTATTTATATATTATTTATTTATATATTGTGTATATATTTATTTTATTACAATGCATTTTATTGTTATGGTGCTGTATAAATTAGCAAGGTTGCGTTTAATTAACTACACTATGTTTAGACTATTATTTTAACTAGACCTTTATTTATTTTTTTTTATTTTTTTTTATTTATATTTCTAAAATATTTTAATCTGCATGCTTTTTGATAGTTTTCACCGTAAAACCCTTCGCCGCTGCAGACTTTGGCTGTTGTGTTGCATCTAGCAGTTTTTTTTTAGCAGGTTTTTTGTGTTAAAAATAGTCCAATTTTAAACAATCATTCTGTAAACGTCCGATTGGGGTCAGGTGAATCTGAAACCAGCCTATTCATTCAGGGCTTCCTTAAGACTGATTAGTAAGTGGTTGAAAAAATATGAAGTTAAAATATGCAGGTTTTGTCTCTCAGTGGCTAATTTAAGTAATTTGGTGTGTTATTTTCAGGTACTGGACATGGTGGAGATGTTCTTGAGCAAACAGGGGAGCAGTGCTCTGGTTCTTGGGATGGTGGAACCGCTGCTGAGTGTGATCGAGAACGGGATGAGCTCTGAAACCAGCCAACAGGAACAGGACTACCTGCGCAAGGCCGCAGACATCTTCAAGTGAGCAGTGTTATTTTGTATAATTTATATACTACTTGTAAATATTTTGAATTAGCTTTTATTTTTATATTTTCAGTTTTCATTTAAACTTGTTTTAAGGTAGGGTTGGCAGTTTCATAGATGCTAGCAATAGCAAGGTAGCTTTAAAAACCATAAGATCCCACCCTCCCTTCAGAGCGTCTCCAAAGCCACGCCTCCTCCAAAACACATGAACGCACACAAAAGTGTCACGAGAGATGGCGTTAAACTACTTCATGTCTCAAAGCACATAACATTACAATAATAATGAACGTAAACAACTTACAGAGCTCTAGTTGTACCACCTGACTGCTGCAGATTCATTTCGGTATTGATAGTGTTGACGCGGAAACACATAAGTCTGAGTCCGAGGACGTGAACAGCTCCGGGTCCAAGAACGTCACGGGTTGCCATCTTGTAATTACGGTTATGACATGGCATGAATGCAGGATAAGCTTGTTGTTTTGGTTCAGGAGGAACTGTTTGTTTTTGGTGCTTGGTGACTTTGTCTACAACTGCATAACTTTGGACCGAATGCAATAATTTGGACTTCCACAGAAGATATATGTAAATGTTTTAATATTTAGACCACTTCTAGCATTGATTGCTATCAGGATGTGAAGAGTTTCAACCAGTATAACAAAGTGATTATGAAAAACTAAGTAAATTTCCTACCCAACCTTTTAAGTTTTAGAAATTTTATGTGCTTTTGTCTTTTTTTTATTCATTTTTTTTTTTGTTATACATTTCTATTTAGCTTTAATTTATTTCAGTTTTAGTTTTTCATCTAATATTTATATTTTATTTAATTCCTTTAGTGAAACCTCACAGAAAACATGCTGCTTATTTTCTTCATGACAAAAGCTAATTCTGTTGATTTAATTTCATGCAATTCTTATAGTTTGTCGTTCTGTCTCTGATTGGCAGGAACCGACTCTGTCGTGGCAAGTATTACTGCAGGGAAGTTGATGGACGAGAGGTGGAGCTTCATGAAATGTTTGAGCGTCTGATTGGTCGAGCCCAGAAACTGACAGACTCTTCTGTGTCTCTGTACTACTTCAGGTGAGGACTACTGGATATTGATGCTTATGCAGATGTTGCAGTTGAAACTTCCACCTGTAGTATACAAACTCTCATTTGTGTTTGTGATTTATATTTGTCTTCCAATTGCGTTGTTGTTTTGTAGTGCTGCTCTCTATGTGCTGAAGGTGTTGAGAGGCGTTGTGAGCAAACAGAACTCAGAGGTAATATACAATATCAAATTGACACACCGTTGCTCTCCAAGTGCTGAGGTTTATGAAATAACTTTGTGCTTATCGCAGGCAAAGTTTATGGGTAAAGTGGATGTTGAGAGGGTCACAACTTGCTTCAGGGATGCGTTGACGTCTTTCATGACGAGAAGGAAAAGCCCTCTCACTGGAGCCATGTTCAACGACCTCTTCGGCAGGTTCCCTGTGAGTCTAAACAGCTTCAATAGTAAATATCAGTTGTATGCTTAATTTGGGGGGAAAATCTAGATTTTCATTTTTTTAATTTATCTTTTCTGATAAAATAATAGTGGAATTTTTTTTTTTTTTTTTAAGAGCTCTAGGTTTGCTGTGCTTATTTGTTGGCCTCAAAAAAAAAAAATTGTATTGTGATTTATATAACAATATGACTGACATAATAATAATAATAATAATTTTTTACTATGATTGTGATTTAAATACAAACTATTTCAAATACTATTTATTAATAATAATAATAATAACAATTTTATTTTACAGTACAACTGAAAAATTACAATACTGATATTTGTCTTAATTTTCTTATTTCTCCAAACTTATTTTGGTGGAAAACCACATGGAGGTCTCAAAGCTTTTCCTTGGTTGACAGCAGGTTTATAAGCACTTCAAATTTGGTGAAATTGTGACGCATACTACGTTCCCAAATGCACATGATAAGCAACCCAAACTTTACTGTGAAATGGAAATATATTTAGTTACTTGAATTATAGTTTTTATGATAATCGCAATAAGCGATATTATTTATTTTTTATTTTTTTATATTCTGATTAATTGTTCAGCCCTATTTAAAGGTAGACTGCTTATTATTAGTGAGATTGATAAGGTCAGCATCACTTTTGCTATTGCTCATAGTTGGTTTGGGAATTGTTCAAAGAATTAAATGTTGATTGCACGTCTTGCACTGGAAAACACCACTGGAATTTTCTTGAAAATGTAAAATTGTAGTGTCTATCTCATGAAAACTCTTAATGGGGCATAAGTGATCCATTTGTGGTGTGTTTGAAGGTGTTGTGTGTGAACCTGTTGGACATAGCTGTGGAGAACATCACAGGAGGACTGAGGGAACATCAGCAGGTAAAAAGAAGCCTAATCCAAAATCCATCTGTTATGGCATTTTGGAGCATCTCAAGAATATTGATGTATAATCCTTTACTAGATCATTTAATTATCATTTATTGTTATGTTTAATGTGTTTTTTTTTGTTTGTTTTTTCAGTGTCAGGCATGTGTCATGGTGCTGAAGGCCCTGCAGTCTAAAGATGTGAAGAACCTGTCTGATGTCCAGAGAACTGAGCTGCATCAGAAAGTTGCAGATCAGCTTGCAAATGTAGGCTTCCTTCAGCTCTTAGCTTGAATTTCTACATGCAACATTTTTTGACAGTTGAGAGTATCTGTAGCAATGGCGTCTAGTGTGCGTCTAGTGTGCGTCTAGTGTGCGTCTAGTGTGCGTCTAGTGTGCGTCTAGTGTGCGCCATGTGTGCGCCATGTGTGCGCCATGTGTGCGTCATGTGTTGCACCAATTCCAGTGAAATCCAATTGAAACTGAATATACTACCATTCAAAAATCTGGGGTCAGTAGGATTTTTTTTTTTATTGTTATTGAAAGAAGCCTCTTATGCTCAACAAGGCTTCATTTATTTGATCAAAAATAGAGTAAAAACTGTAATATTGTGAAATATTATTACAATTTAAATTTTTTTCTATTTGAATATGTATTGAAATATAATTTATTCCTGTGATGCAAAGCTGAATTTATACAACAACAAAAAATAACATTATATGACAGTATAGCAGTCAGTCATTCTGAATAAATGAATAAAGTTGTTTATTCACTTTATATTAATATTTAACATTTTGACCAAGAAGTGCTTTTGACTGCTTTCCTTGAGTGCTCTTTAGGGAACATGTGCATATCGCTAATAACTAATTTATTTCTTCCAGAGTTTTGAAAATGTGCAGTGTAAGAACAAAACCGTTCGTGAAAAGATGGTGAAGGCGCTGGAGCTCTGTCAGTACCTTGTAAAAACGGTTCACAATCAGGTAATGATTCACTGTTTTTACTAAACCTTGTGCTTGTTCATATGTCAATTCAATTGTGAGTGTGATGAAGGGTCTTTTGTTTCTTTCTGAGCAGAAGATGCAAGTTAACCTGGAGGTCCTTCAGAATATTCTCAAGTCCATGAACGCTGAAGGAATCCTGCAGAAACCAGGACAGCTGGAGGACACATACTGGAGCGTGATGAAATTATTTGGCATTCTGTGAGTCACATTACTAACATTTATTTGGATTATACTTTTGAGCATGTGTGTGTGTCTGCACATGTACATTTACATTATTTCTATTTTGAATAAATGCGTTCTTTTTAACTTTTTATTCATCAATGAATCCTGAAAAAACTATCACAGGTTCCAAAAAATTAAGCGGCACAACTGTTTCCAACATTGATAATAAATCATCATATTAGAATGATTTCTCAAGGATCATGTGACGCTGATGAATGGCAATGGCAAATTCAGCTTTGCATCACAGAAATAAATTATATTTTAAAGTATATTAAAATAGGCAACCATTATTTTAAATTTTTAATATTTTGTACAATATTACTGTTTTTTTATATATATATATATATATATATATATATATATATATATATATGAGACTTTCAAAAACATTAAAAATAGTGATGTTTCCAAACTTTTGACCAGTATAAATGTTATATATAATTTTATTATGTGAGAATCATTTATTTTCCATGAATAATCATCTCTTGGTTTGTGTCCATGCTAAAAATAAAAATAGACAATAATAATTTTTGTAACTTTTTTAAATAAGTAAATTAAAGAATTTCCAGAAAATGTAACTATATTGCTAGTACCGTCCATCTGATAATGATCCTGTATTCAGTGTCTCTGTTCCTTCATAGAAAACCAAAGATGGAAAAGGTGAAGAAAGTTGTAGAGGCAGAGCAGACAGAAGAGACGACAAAGAAGAAGAAGAAGGGCTTCCTCCCAGAGACGAAGAAACGCAAGAACCGCAAGAAGCCCACGGTACTGGAGGGGAAAGAGACGCCAGCCTCCACAGAAACCCCTGAAGGAGCATCAGGAGAGGAGGGAAAGAAGAAGAACAAGAAGAAGAAAAACAAGAAAAGGAAACAGCAAGGAGGAGAAGAGACACAAGATCAGCCGGCCAGTAAGAAAACCAAAACGCAGCCGCAACAAAAGAAGAAAAAAAAGAAAGGAGGGCAGCAGGGAGATGATGGGAAATAATTGGACAATGTGATACAACTGTGATGAATACAGGACTGGTTTGTCCTATGCAGCCCAAACTTTGGGCCTGGTCATCATAATTCGGGTGATTTAATGAACGGCTCAAAATCGGCTGTTCTGTTCAGAGAAATCAGCCAGTGTGAAGAGAGAAACTGTTATTGTTTCAGATATCTGTATTATTTGCCTTTTTGTGATTTACTTGCATGATGCAATTTTTGTCAAAGCAATACATGGAATACTAAATGGTATTTTATTCTTTATATGTGGTTTCAGTGTTTTTACTGTATGTGTGTGGCAGTAATTGAAAATGACTTGATGTGTCCCAGTTACACTGTAAAAGCTATGAAATAAATGGTAAATACTGTACAGTAGTGACTAAAACAGACGAGTGTAAATAGATGGATAGATGCAAAGTTATATAAATACAGGATGGCTGAATATTTGGATGGATGGATGCATAGATGAAAACTGTGATAACAATGAAAACTAACGCCATGCTTCCAATGATATCTCCCAAAGGGTAGCATGTACAGGGTGAAAAGCAATGGTCCTAGCACTGAGCCTTGCGGTACTCCATACTGAACTTGTGATATGACACCTCTTCATTTACTGCTACAAAATGATTATGGTCAGATAAGTATGATTTGAACCATGTTGTGTTCCAGTTACACTGTAAAAGCTATTAGATAATACAGTAGTGACTAAAACAGATGAGTGTAAATAGATAGATGCATAAATGGATAGATGGAAATATGGATCCATCAGTAATTGAAAATGAATTGGATTGTGTTCCAATTAAAAGTATGCTGAGTATCATCAGCATAACAGTGATATCTAACACCATGCTTCCTAATGATATCTCCCAAGGGTGAAAAGCAACGGTCCTAATACTGAGCCTTGTGGTACTCCATACTGAACTTGTGATCGATATATCTCTTAATTTTCTGCTACAAAATGATGACGGTCAGATAAATAAATTGAACCATGCCAATGCAATTCCACTAATGCCAACATAATTTTTGAGCCTATTCAAAAGAATGATGTGGTTGATAGTGTCAAATGCAGTGCTAAAGTCTAGTACAACAAACAGAGATGCAACCTCGATCGGATGATAAGAACAAGACATTTACTCTGATGAGAGCAGTCTTTCTCAATTTACCATTGCTTTCTAAAAAGGAACATAGTTGTGAGGATACTGCCTTTTCTAGTATTTTTGACAGAAAAGAGAGATTCGAGATCAGTCTGTAGTTAACTAATTCTCTAGGATCAAGCAAATTGATACACTTTGGTGTCCCCTAGCATAAATGTTTTAAACATAAAATATTTTTTTATTCCTTAAAATGGTTAGGCATCATCATTTTCAATTGATATTCAATTCATTGTAGTAAAAAAGATATTTATAACTTAAAAATAATTAAAATTAAAAATTATTTTAATGACCATCAATGTGATATTTCATTGAAATATGAAAATGGTCACACCCAAGAGATTACAATATTTGGAACATTTCAAAAGCATGATGGAAATAATTTGTTCCATTTGACACACACTGAAGTGCTGAATCAATTTGCTGAATCTCAATTTTCAATTGATGAGAAATTTATATTTATCAGTAACAAAACTGTTATGCTTAACTAAAACTATAAAAAAAAATTGTTTTCATTAACTGAAATAAAATATAAATATTAGATGAAAAATTTAAAACATTCAAACTTAAAACATAAAATTATAAATCATTGTGCTAAATGTAAAGTTTTATAATCTTTTGTTTAAAATTGTTTTAAATTCTATGTATGTCCCACATTTTGTTAACAAGCTGTAAATATAAGCCTCATAAAATGAAGGTTGAGCAACTTTTTTTCACTAAAGAAAAATGATTTGCTTTTTTTTTTTTAGTTTTAGGACCTATTTTGTACCCTATTTATGCAAAGTACGTAATAACTAGTATTTCTGTAAAATTAAAGCTTAAAATGTTCTACATCTGTTTGTTTTAAACATCAAATATTTGCTTTACTCCTTTTCGACAGCATCATCATTTTCAATTGATATTCAATTCATTGTAGTAAAAAAATATATAATTTAAAAATAATTTATAAATGATTTTTAAAGTTTTATAATCTTTTGTTTAAAATTGTGTTTTAAATTGTACAGTTGTGGTCAGAATTATTGGCACCCCTGGTAAATCTGATCAAAGATGGCTGTGAAAATAAATCTGCATTGTTTATGCTTTTGATCTATCATTCAAAAAATTCACAAAAATCTAACCTTTCATTGAAGTAAAAGAATTGAAAGTGGGGGGTAAATCACATTCTGAAATAAATGCTTTTCTCCAAAACACGTTGGCCACAATTATTGGCACCCCTAGAATTTTTTATGAGTAAAATATCTCTGAAGTATATTCCCATAAATATTTACATTTTTTAGCACACCAGGGGTCCGTTCTTCATACCTCACTTAATACATCTGAGATGATTTGACAGATCCCAGATCTTTTAATCGTGATAACTGATCTCTGGCTAATTTGGTTCTTCAAACGAATTTGCGGATTGGATTAAAATATCTGGATTAAGTTATCTGAGATTACTGCGCGTTCCTGTGTTCCCTGAAGAGGGCAGATGCATCGATACTCGAAACCACGATCAGTAATGCAGCGATTGGCTGGCGGTAAGACAGCAACGTAATGACATCATGTAATTAAAAAAGCCACCTGGCAAAAAAACTTCTGGACCTTCTGGAATTTCTGGACCTTTATAAGGAAACAGCCAAACGACCAAATCAACATAAAAGTTATAATAGATAAATGAAATGTGCACTGTTTATTTATTTTTTTAAAACATGATTCCCAATTATTTATATTCATGATTTTATAGTATTTGTACACCCTTTACATTTTTATTTCAATGTTGTAATTAGCAATTCATTTAATTTTTTTATTCAATTTGAAGCAGATTTGTTACGTGACAGTATTAAAGTTTCTTAAGGGTCAAGATAAAGTTATCTGCATCTCTTGCGCTGCATCAATACCACTCCCATAATATCCGGCTAAGAATAACTGTACGACGTGTGTAAACCTCCAATAAAATTATAAAGTAATTATTCCATCACAAATAAATCTCTCAATCAAGTGCCTGCGTCTATAGTATTATACACAACATTATAATATTATTATTATTGTTATTATTTAGAATTATTATTGCCCCTGGTTCAGTAAGGAACTCTTGTAATAAAGTAGCAGTGGTTGGGACAAATTTTAAGTATCAACGCTGCTTAAAAAGATGCAATCTAATCCTGTTTACATGAAATAAACCTGCTCCAGAGCAGGTTTGAGTTTACGGACCTGTTGCTATGACAGCAAGTCCAGGATGAGCTTCGAAGAACCAAATAATCCAAGATCATGCCAAATCGTCAACAATCAAATCCAGTTAACTGAGTTAGCGATTTACGAAGAACGAGCCCCAGGGTGACTAGAAACATGAAATTGTCTAGCTATGACGTCTTGTTTCACAGGAGTAAAAAGTATAAAATAGCTAAAGCATTGAAAATTCCCATTTCCACCATCAGGGCAATAATTAGGAAAGTTCCAATCAACTAAAGATGTTACGAATCTGCCTGGAAGAGGACGTGTGTCTATATCGTCCTAATGCACGGTGAGAAGGAGAGTTTGGAAAATTGCTGGAGAAAGCTGGAGAATTGCAGAGATTAGTTGAGTCTTGGGGAAAGAAAGTCTAAAAAAAATCAAACAACCCCTACATCACCACATGTTGTTTGGGAGGGACTCAAGAAAAATCCTTCTTGCTCATCCAGAAACAAACTCCAGCATATTCAGTTGTCAGACACGATTAGGAATTCAAAAGGGACCTGGTTCAGTGGTCAGATCTCATATCAAACATAGCTAACAAATGACATGATATAACACAATATACATATAAACTATCGTGCATAAGTTAGAATATGAGGTTAACTTTGTTTAATGCTGAAACATAGGCAAGAGATAGTAAACATTCAGAGATAAAACCCCGGAAAAGTTTGTTGTTTTGTGTTGCTGAAGACTGTTGTGTGTAACAGAGTGCCGTCAGGTGATTAGCTGGTGTCTCAGTGACGCGGCGGCAGATCGTCCCAGTTTAGACGACATTGAGTGCCATCCCTGTTTACAGTGAACAGGTGGCCAGTGACATTACATTTAGCTGAATCACAGCATTCATGGCTTGGATTGTATTGTTAGGATAGTGTAGATAAACGGTTTTGATTATTTGTATAGGGTGAGCAGGAGTGACACAGGCACTGCAGAGAGCTTCCTGATCACCTACAGAAAGAGGAGTGGACCACGAACTACAGTTTACATCCTCTGTGAAGCTCGGTGTGGATGCTGGAGGAGCTGAACACAGCGGCAGCTTCTTTTTTAAATTTTTTTTTTAAATGTTTATTGTCCTTTTCTTGTTTTATAACCACACATCAACTAGGCATATAGTAACAAAATGCATTTAAAAAATAAATATAAATAAAATAATAAGTAAATGAATAAAATATAAATTAATTTGTTACAAACAGTGTTTACAATGCTTCCAGTAAGGTCTACAATTCCATTTGACATGATATTTATGTATGGCTCCCATAGCTGATCTTCTTTACGCTTGCCCTTAGCAATATAAATTAGCCTTTCCACACACAACACCATCTGAAACCGGAGCCCAGATGGCCCAGAGATATTTTGTACCCAATAGACTCTATGCACAAACGCTACTAACGTATTTCCTGTAGAATCTCAGCCAGCGACTTAAAAAACAAAAAATAATTATGCGAGTATTTTCTAGATAAGTATTGTTATAAATATAAAAATATATAACGTCATTCTAGTTATTGTTTCCTGAAAGTTTACATATTAACAGTTAAAGACGGTAGTTTTGCCAAACATTACTGTCTCGTTGTGTGAAAGGGGTTATTACTCACCTTATTCTAGAAGAATATCTACTTCGTTTCAGCTCAATGACCTTAATAAAAGCATTGGCATACTGAAGTGTAAACACTAGTGACAGACTTCATTTCTCCCCACAGGTTTTATATCCTTGGCTATTCCTCAGTGCATTCACACTCTTCACAACAATACAATTGATTAAAATAATATTTAGTGGAGAAATTGTGGATGGAAGAATTTGCATTTATTCATACACATGTAGATAACTTAAACATGTAAATATAAACTGTGTCGTTACATTGCATTACAGCACTGCAGTAATGCAAACATTTACATATAAATTACTTTATCTGCACTGCAATAATGTAAACATGTAAATATAAATTGTAAAATGTATCTGTGGTGGCATAATAAAGTTTCAGTTGCGATTATTTTGTCATTCCCTATTATCATTTTATAATCTGCATAAATTCAACCAGACATTAAAACACC
This sequence comes from Coreius guichenoti, assembly GCA_039654105.1. NCBI lineage: Eukaryota > Metazoa > Chordata > Actinopteri > Cypriniformes > Gobionidae > Coreius > Coreius guichenoti. The sequence continues at coordinate 6,024,492 of CM077169.1, read as the reverse complement.
ATGAGAAATGTTTATGTTTTTGACATGCATGAATTAATGCATGTAAACCTTCATCTTTTTCCACAAAACACACAATGCTCTATAGGGTTAGAAACATGGTGAGATCTGTGCAATCAGCAACCCTGCAGCACTTTCACAAGGCTTTAGTTCAATTATACAAGCTTACCAAGCTTAACAATGTTAAAAGAATTATAAGTGGTTATGGTTAAATTGATCAACTACAAATCTAAAAGTTACTCATGGGGTTTTTATTTTCAAATGTGTATATGGAGAAGACATAATTGGCAAAAGTATGAGGATTATTATTATTAATATGGGGAAATTTGACATATACACAACTGCTGTGATTGTTCTGTCATCTTTTAATTGCTTGCTCAGTTGGTAAATAATACTGAAGAGTCTTTATTACGTTTTTTCTCAATCACTTTGGCCAATTTTTCAAAACAGTCTTAACATTAAATTTAATTCATGCTTCAAAACTTAGTTATTGTGTCAGTAAATTGGCCAGTGCCACCAAAATAAAACCAAAATCATCGTGTGAGCCACACTGGTCAAAATGTTTCGATGTTTTTTCACAAATATTTCATGGAAATATTTGTTACATACTAATTTTTGTTGACACTAACTGCTTTCTATTCTATACAATAATGTCAGTTTTGTCTATATATATATATATATATATATATATATTATGTTTGTGTTGCAATGTGTGTGTTGCAAATGTGTGTGTTGCAAAGTGTGTTGCAATATTTTGTCACAAACACGTCATATATATTTATGGAATATAACAGGTCAGATAGATTTTGATCACTGAATGGATCATTTTGCATGTGAAGGCTTACACGATGTGAAGAGATTGACAGTTTCACTGAGAATCGACTCATCAGTTTTGATCAACAAGCCATGTGCATTCAGTCATTGTTCAGGTTGTAGACAGTTGTACTAACTCTTTTGCACACATGTGCCAAAACAAATGCAATTTGCTTAAATCAATAAGAAATTCTAATCTGATGTGAATAAGAAACTAATTGTTCAGAGATCTGAACTTATTGTTATGAGGAAAAAACGTTTCATTCGAGAATTGAGCCAAAGCGATTGAGGAAAACTGTAAATCCTAAAGTAAAGTGTTTTTTTTTGTTTTCTTTCATATTACCAGAAAACATTCCCAAGCTTTCCCCCCAAAAAACGGTGCATTTAGTTTACAAAATGACAAAACATGTCTTAAAAAATTCCTGTGACCACTTGATGCGCTGTGAATCAGGATTCAGTTTAACACAGTGCTGATATGGAACTACTAAAGTTGTGAAATGAGCAAACCTGCAGTACATTCACAATGAAATGTTTTAGTTCTATTCTACAAGCAATCCATAACAATTAAAATGTTCACATTTTAATGACATTTATTTAGTGGCTAAAATAATAGACCATATAGTAATTTGCACATTTACTGTAAATAGTAAAGATAAAAGTAAATCATGAGAGTAGTTTCATTTTGAATAAAAAAAGAGCAACTGATTCTGTGTTGAAGTTTTATTCTCAAACGAGAAGTCATGACATATATGACATATAATTAGCAAAAACACTTTTATTTAAACACACACATTAACACACTTTACACAGGGTCTTGGGATCCCAGACAAATCAAAGTTTGGTTTGCTCATGCAATCCCAGTGATACCAGCCTTTGCAAATGACACATTCAATCAAATATTCAAATAAAAAAATATAATAAAATTACATTTACAACAAGTCTGTATTATTAAAACTGTCATGTTCAAAACAAAGTGAAAAATAAAAGTGTCTGCTTTGGGGATATTTATTGGCACAAGCCATCTTCTTTGGAAAAGAATCAAGGTTATATATTATATTGGTTATCACATGCATAATTAACATGTTTTCATGCTTGTGTGCAATTTTGGAAACTCTCAAGACTCTCAAGGTAAAACAGAAACATAAAAATACTTAGAAGTGTTTGGCTCGTTTGGCGTTTACGACACCTCTGGCAAATCATTGGCTGTAATCTGGCACTAAATATTCGACTATATTACTGATCTGCCCGCATTGACACTATATGATAATTGAAATGAGCTGGATGACATCACCGTTTTCTCCAGAGCGGATGTACAGCCGAATCAAATTCTGTTGCGTTATTTTCCTGTTTAACACTGTGACGCTGCTTTGAAACAATCGGCATTGTAAAAAGCGCTATATAAATAAAGGTGACTTGACTTGACTTAATCATGAAACTATAAAAAGAGCTTTTTGGCAGCAAACCCACCGGATGGGTTTGGTGCAAACAGGGATAAAAAGTACCCCATGCCCACGGTTAAAAATACCGCTGGATCTTTAATGTTGTGGGCCTATTTTTTTGCTGGAGGTCCTGGACATCTTGTTCAGATACATGGTATCATGGATTCTAGCAAATACCAACAGATAAAAAAATCAAAACCTGACGGCCTCTGCTAGAAATCTTATAATGGGCCGTGGTTGGATCTTCCATCAGGACAACGATCCAAAACAAACATCAAAATCAACACACAAATGTGTCACTGAGCACAAAATGAAGCTTCTGCCATGACCATCCCAGTCCCCTGACCTGAACCCTATAGAAAATGAGTGGGGTGAACTGAAGAGAAGAGATCTGGGAATCTGAAGGATCTGGAGAGATTCTGTATGGAGGAATGGTCTCTGATCTCTTGTCAGGTGTTCCCCAAACTCATCAGGCGTTATAGAAAAAGACTCAGAGCTGTTATCTTGGCAAAAGGAGGTTGCAAAAAGTATTTAATAAAAGGGTGCCAATAAATATGGCCAACGTGTTTTGGAGAAAAGCATTTATTTCATAATGTGATTTACCCCCCACTTTCAATTGTTTTACTTCAATGAATTTTTTGAATAAAAGATCAAAAAGATAAACAATGCAGATTTATTTTTACAGCCATATTTGATCATATTTACCAGGGGTGCCAATAATTATGACCACAACTGTATGTATGTCCCACATTTTGTTAACAAGCTGTAAATATTATAAGCCTCATATAAAATGAAGGTTGAGCAACTTTTTATTAGTTTTATTTTTTATTAGTTTTATTACCTATTTTGTACCCTTTTTATGGAAAGTACATAATAACTGTTGTATTTCTGTAAAAGTAAAGCTTATAGCTACAGCTATTTGAAAAGACATGATTTACTGCAACATTTCTTCACTAGGATGATTTTTTATTTCCAATAGATGGCAGTGCTCCTCTGACCAGCGGTTATTTCAGGAGAATGACTGAGGAAGTGATTAGCTCTCTACAGACTAGGGCCAGATGCCAGAAACAGAAATAGTAAACATGAAAGTGAGAAGCAGACTGTAGATTGAAGCTGTCTGTCTCTGTAGTGTTCAGCGGCCTCCTGAGATCTGATCCGTGTGTTTATTCGTGTCTGACGGCAGACAGTTGTGAACGCGACCGGGAAAGATCAACGAGAAGAAGATCATGTATAACAACAACAACAGCAGCACACCATCATCCTCCGCCTCGTCCGAGGCTGGAGATGTCAGAAGTTCGCTGTTTAACCCGGGAGAGCCGCTCAGACAGCCGCGCACGTCTCCTCCGGTGTCGGACGGCAGCTCAGGTGAAATAAAGTTCACTGCTAGCTGACATGCTAGTCCGCTAATAACCACCTCTGTAAAGTAGCTAATTGTATCAGAGGCTTTTGAGAGGAATATATACGCAAATGTCTTTGTCTTTTTTGTTTACTCCTCTATTTGAGACCGCCTCGGCTATAAAAAGCAAAACATGTGGCTTAATTAGCCTGTGGAGGAGTGACTTAAATCGATGGCAGTTAATGCTAGTCACTGTTTAGGTGTAAATGATCGTGATTTGACTTGTATACAGACTGAAATATGTATTTTTTTTTTTTTTATTTATTTATTTTTTTTTTTTACATGTGTGCTAATATGTTTGTATGTATGCTTATAATATAGAGATATAGACTAATGCCTTGGCGGTGCAAAGATTCTTTTGTTACAGTGGCAGTAGAGATGGCTGAATATGGATTGTACCTGTCTGTGTAAATGTGCGAGGTTACTAATGTTTTGACAATGTAACGCTTCTTTTTACAATTCCAGTACAGTTGCAGATAGATAGATCGATAGATAGATGATGGATAGACAAGGTAGATGACTGATGGATGGATGGATGGACAAGGTAGATGACAGATGGATAGATATGCTGGGTGGATGGACAAGGTAGATGACAGATGGATGCACAGATGGATAGATGAACAGATAGATGATAAATGGATAGATTCTGGATGGATGGATAGTTTCTGGATAGATAGATTTTTTGATTTATCTTTGGTTGACTTGTGATTATTCTCTTCTGTTGAACTGATTTGTGATCTTTCTGGTTAAAATCTGACACACTTGTAAACTTTGATGTTGTGTGATGAAGGTTATTTGAAATAAAGCTGGTTAAACGGTCACCAGCAGTCAGTGGGCGAGATGGTTAATCTGGACAATGTGACCTGAGTGGAGAAGTCGTCTCGTCTTTATGATGTTACTATTTGGGGTTGCTTTTGCATCTACGCTACAAGTCTTTATTATTATTGTTTCCCACGTTTTAGAATGGTCATCAAGACTAAGAAATAATGCAGATGGGAATTAGGTTGTGACTACAAATGTTAAATGGATTAATAAAAGTCTTCATTGCTTCATCTTCCAGATAGTAGAGGATCCCCTGTACTTTCAAATGTAGGACACAATAGCAGCAGTGCTGCAGATGCACTGGTGAAAAACTCCAAACTGTCTGCTGCCGCACCTGAGTTTGTCCCAGGATGTTATGCATCATTCCAGGTGAGTATATGTGGCTCTTTTTTAACATTTTTTCTATACCTGGATGTTAGTGTAATATTCTGTCTCTATAGGATGATGCGTATTCGGATGAGTCTGAAGGATACTACGCTGAGGCCTCACTGGCTGATTTAGTTCAGGATTTTGTAAGCCATCTGAACTCATCTCCGGGGTCCTTTGAGTCAGAAATTGAGTATATCACAGACACGCTGAACAGCTGGGTCACTACCGAGGAGATACTGCAGGAGCTCGTAGAGCTCATCTACGTACAGGTGTGCTTGTGATGAGTTTCTGATTATGGATCTGTGTGTTAACCTGTCAAAGTGCACATCCTAAAGGAATAGTTCACCTGAAAATTCATTTTTCAGCATTATTTACTCACCCTCATGTTGTTCCATAATTATGACAGATTTTTCAATTTTGAGTGAACTGTCCTTTTAAATCAAAATTAGGGTTGACTTCATATCAAACTTTTTGACTTTGGTACTAAATTATATTTTCCAAATGCATTTTCAAATATATTCTTAAACAAGACAAACAAAATTATTACAGTATATGTTATAATAAATATTTATGTTCTGCAAGAGAATATATTAAAAAAATTGAATGTGTACAGTATGTGTATATGTGTGTGTGTGTGTGTGTATATATATATATATATATATATATATATATATATATATACACACACACAAACACAGCCGTTCAAAAGTTTGGGATCGGTAAGATTTTTAATGTTTTAAAAATAAGTCTCTTATGCTGACCAAGGCTGCATTTATTTACTTTTTTCTATTTGAATATATTTTAAAATGTAATTTATTCCTGTGATCAAAGCTGAATTTTCAGCATCATTACTCCAGTCTTCAGTGTCACATGATCCTTCAGAAATCATTCTAATATGATGATTTGATGCTCAAGAAACATTTATGATTATTATCAATGTTGAAAACACATTTGTGTACAATTTTTTTGTTTTGTTTAGGATTATATGATGAATAGAAAGTTCAAAAGAGCAGCATTTATTTGAAATATAATCTTTTGTAACATTATAAATAATAATGCAAATAATCATATTAGAATGATTTCTGAAGGATCATGTGACACTGAAGACTGGAGTAATGATGCTGGAAATTCAGCTTTGATCACAGAAATAAATTACATTTTAAAATATATTCAAATAAAAAAAAAGTTAATTTAAATTGTAATAATATTTCACAATATTACCGTTTGTTTTGTATTTTTAATCTAATAAATGCAACCTTGGTGAGCACAAGAGACTTCTTTTAAAACATTAAAAAACGTACAGATCCCAAACTTTCAAACGGCAGTGTGTATGTATAATATGAAATCTAAATAATGACAGAAAGCTGCATGAACTTTACTCAAAATTGTGTTTTAATTTAGTTTTGCATGCTCATTGTCTGTTCTGTTGAAAAAGCATGCATGCAACCTGAGACGCCTCTGTAACACTTTGGGTATTTTTATATTATGGATAATCAGTTATTACATTTTGTAATTGGTAAATCTCAAATCTTGCATCAGTGCTGTATTTGTTTTCCACAGTCCACGTCTATCCCTAACTTCGCCTACACTGGTGCGCGGCTCTGTAACCATCTGTCTCATCGCATCCGTCTCACTCCACCCAGCGGTAACTTCCGACAGCTGCTGCTGCAGAGGTAAACCATCAAAAAAAGCCTCCATTAAACTGTACACTATGTAAGTTTTGGCCCTCTAATGGTTAAAAAACAAAACTGCATGGATTTTGCAGACAAACATTGTTTTGGTTGTGCTTTGGCTCTGCGTGACTGTGCGGATGAATATGGTTATCATACTGCTCATAAAACATTCACTACTAGGCTTGAGATATAACCAATTTAGAAAGGATCTCAAGCTGACTAGCTGAAGACATTGCTGTATCTTTACCCATTAATAAACACGGTACTTCCTTTACTTTCAGTTTTGTTTACTCTCATTTTTGTAAGTTTCATTTATCCTTAAACTCCATTCTGTGGTGTTTGTGTAGGTGTCGAACTGAGTATGACCAGAGGGAGCAGGCCGTGAGAGGAGATCCAGAGACCCAGAAAAAGTTTCACTCATATGTGCTGTTTCTGGGGGAGCTTTACCTTAACCTGGAGGTCAGTTGACCACACACACACAGACACACACAGACACACACAGACACACACAGACACACACAGACACACACAGACACACACAGACACACACAGACACACACAGACACACACAGACACACACAGACACACAAAAGAACAGTGCGTAGAGAGCTTCATGGAATGGGTTTCCATGGCCGAGCAGCTGCATCCAAGCCTTACATCACCAAGTGCAATGTGTAAAGCACGTTGCCACTGGACTCTTGAGCAGTGGAGACGTGTTCTCTGGAGTGACGACAGTGTTTCCCATAGGTTGAGAATTTACTTGTGGTGGTGGGCAGGGCGGAGTGGCTCAGTGCGGTGCTTGATGAGCGGGTTAAGAATAATTTAGTCAAACAAAGGTTTATGAATTGATATGCAGATAAAATTAACTTTTATTAATAACAGTAATGCGCAAAAAACTCACTTTTATAGGGAAAAATTTAAATATTCTGCTATTATTAAATGTAGGCTACCATTGTTCTTCTATAGTATCACACTGAACTGACCGACAGCTTAAGTGATTATAAAAGGAGCACTCTTTACTTGTTTTCTGGGTAATTTAGTCTCAATTTGAAGAAAAGTTTTTGTTTTTCATGAGACTTTGTGACTTCCTACTTTTGTCCATATATTAGGGAGTGGAAATGGAATAAGAAGTCAATGAGTGCTCCTCTGCCGCCATCTACTGGTTATAGTGGTAAATTCACGTCTTTTTAAAATAAAAGTGCTTGTTTGCCACCTCAAAAATCACAAATATTTGGATAATATTTAGAGCTTTGAAGTGCTGGAAAACCCTTGAAAAGTGCTTGAATAACCATGAATAATGACAGCATTAAAAAAAACATCAGTGCCTGACCTTACAAATGTGATTCTAGAAGAGTCAAAATTGTGATTGGTCAAAATTCCCATAAACACACTCCTAAACCTTGTGGAAAGCCTTCCTAGAAGAGTTGAAGCTGTTAAAGCTGCAAAGGGTGGGCCAACTCCATATTAAACCCTACGGATTAAGAATGGGGATGTCATTGAAGTTCATGTGCATGTAAAGGCAGGTGTCCCAAAACTTTTGGTGTGTTTTGTGTGTGTTTGTAAACCATATTGTGTGTGTGTGTGTGTGTAATATAATATAATATAATATAATATAATATAATATAATATAATATATATATATATATATATAATTACACACACACACATACATACACAGCTCTGGAAAAAATTAAGAGACAGCTCCTAGTTCAAAAATCAATGTTAAGTGGTCTCTTAATTTTTTCAAGTTTTAATTTTTTTATCATATATAATTTTAGCTTAATCTTTTTTGTAATTGAGTTTTTGCCATGAAGATCAGATGCTGACATGGCATTAAAATCTATACTACTACTATATTTACTATATAAATTACTATAAATACTATATAAATATGAGTCAAAATTGTATATCTCGGTTTATTTATTTTGTATGTATCGGTCTAAAAGTCTACTGTCACTTATAAGTCGCTTTGGATAAGAGCATCTGCAAAATTATTAAATATAGATAATGTAAAGTGTGTAATATATATATATATATATATATATATATATATATATATAATTTTTTTTTTTTTTATAAATAAAGCTCACTTAAGGATTTATTTAGTAAGATTTTACCAGAAAAGGTTTTCGAATTTTTATCATATGTTAAAAATCTTGAATAATATTAATTGCTGTATCTTTTTCTGTTTCCTTGGTTTTTATTTTTATATGTAATTCTTATATTGTTGTAATTCAGTTTTTGCCATGATATAGCCACAGATGCTGACATGGCATTAAATAAAACTATACTGATACTATTTTTTTTTTTTTTAAATATTACTATTTAGGTTTAATTTATTTAATTTCAGTTTAGTTCAGATTGAATTTTTATTTATTGTGCTTGAACTTAAACTTATTTCAGTTAAACCTATTTCTCATTTTCAGTTAGTTAAATTTTTTTCATCTTGTATTTGTTTTGATTTATTTTAATTTTTTTTCAGTTGAGAATTTTTTAAAATAGTTTTAATTTAGTTAAATGTAGTTAATTTAACTAACCCTGGTACAATCAGCCGCTCATCATTACTAAATAAACCTCGGCAGAGCTTGACCTGCTACGTCTGAGAAAATTATGTAATGCTAAAGCCTAAACCAATTAAAACCCTTTATGTCTATTCCTTTGCATAACCTAATATAAATATAAAACCTGCCATATATGCTTGAATTCATATGTCAGATTTTGTAATGTTTACGTTATAGTTAAAAATGCAAAAAAGGCTTTCAGATTTGTAGCTTGTTATTCAACTGTAGCTGTGCGTTTATTCTGTTGCCCAAATATATGACCTACTACAATATTATATTTCAATTCTTTAATGTCTTTTAGGTGAAAAGTGGGAAAGGCACACCAGGACGAGCTAATGTCTTACTGGGAGCGCTAAAGGATCTTTTGAACACATTATTCTCTCACCCAGATGACCCAAATCTAATGTGTGCTGTCAAATTACTCAAGGTTTGAAATATTCCTGTTCTTATACAGTGCAACTGCAGTAAATGGTAAGACGTAAACAAAGACTTTGAAATTGCCAGACAACTCAAAACACTGAAATGGAATAATGCCTTTAATTTAATCAATCATTTAATCAATTTAATCAGATAATAATGCACTACTATGCTTTTGGCGTTGACTTGCATTGTTTTGCTGTACTGATCTGACAAGCTGAGCGGTTCCATTCTGGATGACACATGGAAGGAGAAAGGGCAGTCAGACATGAAGGAGATCATCAAGAAAATTGAAGAAATTTTGTTGGACGCCAAATGCAGCCGGTGAGTGAGTCAGGCAACAGTAGATTTTTTAGTATATAAAGTAGTGACCAAAAGTGATGTCCAGCTTAGGAAAATTGACATCTTCACCCTTTATTTAAATATTAATGATTTATTAAAGGGGTCCTTGATTATGATACACTTTTTTAACTTTAGTTAGTGTGTAATGTTGCTGTTTGAGCATAAACAACATCTGCAAAATTACGGCACTCAAAGTTCAAAGCAAAGGGAGATATTTTATTTAAAGAAATCACTTTTTAAGGACTACAACAAATGGCTGGTAGGGACTACAACAAGCTTCTTCATGGGTTGGTGACATCACAAACCCTACAGTTTACATAAACCCCGCCCCTGGAAACACGCAACAAAGGGGGTGAGGTCATGTTGGGCTGCTTTAGAGAAGAGGAAGAGTTACTGTAGTACATTTGGGAGTCTGCTCAAGCTGTCGCATCCATCTTTTCACCTTTATTGCAATACAGTACTTAACACAAGTGCAATAGCATGTCATAAAAGCAAGATGACAACAAAAGTTATAACCGTAATTAAACTAACACAAGCTCTTGAAGCTCCGCCCTCTTCTAGAAAGGGGGCCAGGAGCAGCAGCTCATTTGCATTTAAAGGGACACACACACAAACGGCATGTTTTTGCTCACCCTCAAAAAGTGTCAATTTTAACATGCTAAAAAAAAAGATCTGTGGGTAATTTTGAGCTAAAACTTCATATGCACACTCTGGGGACATCAGAGACTTATTTTACATCTTGTAAAAAGGGGCAAAATCTGACCCCTTTAACCGATTTTGTAAGCATATTGCATAGTTGTGCTTGGAGTCAATTGTTTTCTTTGTGATTTGCATTGAAACAAGCCAAATTGTGCAGACACAATTTTTGGCCAGGCTGTCATACAAAGTTAGTTTGATCACTTGCAAAACCAAGAGAGAACCAATGAAATATTGATAACCTGATATTCTGATGGTGTAATTGAACTTGTAGGGTCATTGAAAACAAAATATCCCCTCTGGACATCACTTTTGGTCTCTACTGTATGTATGTAGTGCTGCGGTTTATGAGCATCACTGTCTGCACTCCCATTGGTTATCACTGTATACTTGCATAAAAAGCACAACTTTGTTGCATCAATGGTTATTGTTGCTCATGACAATAGAAACTGTCAACTTCCAGTTGCTTTGTTTCTGCATATGACTGTCAGTGTGAATTGCCTTTATATTGATGTGAACAATTCAGTTGCATTATTGAGATGTCTATTGTATCTGTGCTTTTGTAGAGATGTCAGACAGATGCTATTGAAACTGGTGGAGTTACAGTCCAGTAATTGGGGGCGAGTTCACACAGCCGCTGTGTCCAGTGATGCTACACCTGACAATGACCCCAACTACTTTATGGTGCGTGTATGCAGAAGAAATGAAATGAATCCAGATGCACATAATGAGGTTTTGGAGTAAAATATGTAATCTGTGACAGTCTGTTCTGCTCTCCAGGGCTGCATTTGTTTGATCAAATCTACAGTGAAAACAATAATATTGTGAAATATTATTACAATTTAAAATAGCAGTTTTTCTATTTGAGTATATTTTAAAATGTAATTTATTCCTGTGATTTAAAAAAAGCTCAATTTCAGCCGCAATGATCAGTTTAATGCATGCTTGTTGAATAAAAGTATTAAAGGATTAGTTCACCCAAAAATGAAAATTCTGTTATTAATTTCTCACCCTCATGTCATTCCAAACCTGTAAGACCTTCATTCATCTTTGGAATACAAATTAAGAGATTTTTGATGAAATCCTAGAGCTTTCTGAGCCCACGTAGACAGCAACACAACGACCACTTTCAAGGTCCAGGAAGGTAGTAAAGAGATCATTAATAGTCCATGTGACTACAGTGGTTAAACCTTAATGCTATGAAGTGACGAGAATACTTTTCGTGCGCAAAAATACAAATAATAATAACGACTTTATTCAACTATGTCTTCTCTTCCGTGTCACTCTCTTATGCTATTCATGCTGTTGGGCTATTCACAGTGCAGCACTTCTGAGTTCTACGGCAGAACGGCGGCTCACTATTGGCTGAGCACCACATGCATGCGTTGTGTTGCTTACGTGAATCACGTAAGAGAGTGTCACAGAAGAGAAGAGATTGTTGAATAAAGTCATTATTTTTGTTCGTTCTTTGCGCACAAAAAGTATTCTCGTCGCTTCGTAACATTAAGGTTGAACCACTGTAGTCACATGGACTATTTTAACGATGTTTTTACTACCTTTCTGAGCCTTGAAAGTGGTTGTTGTGTTGCTGTCTATGTGGGGGTCAGAGAGCTCTCGGATTTCATCACAAATATCTTAATTCGTGTTCCGAAGATGAACGAAGGTCTTACGGGTTTGGAACGACTTGAGGGTAATGACAGAATTTTCATTTTTGGGTGAACTAACCCTTTAATTTCTTTAAAAAAAAAAAAGTAATCTGTGACAGTATCTCAGTCTTACTGTGTTTCACTCATGTTCCTCAGAATGAACCAACCTTCTACACAGCTGATGGGACACCTTTCACAGCAGCAGATCCTGGTGAGTATTGGCAGTCTTTAGTCTGCTGGTATGACCCATGTACAGACTTCCTCATGTGTTTTATTAAGTGGGTGAATATCACAAAACCATGTTCAAGTTCAAAATCTAAAGAAAATCTGAAATTATATTTTGCAGAAAAACTAGCCTATTTTAGGACCATTAAGACTTTAATAAAAAAATGTTTATACATATAAACAATAAAACAATTTTATACCAAATTCTTATTATCATAACACGTCAGGACATTTTTTTGTAGATTAATAATTACTGTATTTTTTGTTGTTGTTGTAATAGTTTTTTTTATTTCATTACACTAAAATTAAGAAATTAAGTAAAATGTATTGTTTTTAAAAAGTCTCTCATGCTCACCAAGGCTGCATTTATTTTATAAAAATACAGTAAAAACAGAAATAAAATCTTAAAATATTATTACAATTTACAAACCTGATTCCGAAAAAGTTGGGACACTGTACAAATTGTGAATAAAAAAGGAATGCAATAATTTACAAATCTCATAAATTTATATTTTATTCACAATAGAATATAGATAACATATCAAATGTTGAAAGTGAGACATTTTGAAATATCATGCCAAATATTGGCTCATTTTGGATTTCATGAGAGCTACATATTCCAAAAAAGTTGGGACAGGTAGCAATAAGAGGCCGGAAAAGTTAAAAGTACATATAAGGAACAGCTGGAGGACCAATTTGCAACTTATTAGGTCAATTGGCAACATGATTGGGTATAAAAAGAGCCTCTCAGAGTGGCAGTGTCTCTCAGAAGTCAAGATGGGCAGAGGATCACCAATTCCCCCAATGCTGCGGCGAAAAATAGTGGAGCAATATCAGAAAGGAGTTTCTCAGAGAAAAATTGCAAAGAGTTTGAAGTTATCATCATCTACAGTGCATAATATCATCCAAAGATTCAGAGAATCTGGAACAATCTCTGTGCGTAAGGGTCAAGGCCGGAAAACCATACTGGATGCCTGTGATCTTCGGGCCCTTAGACGGCACTGCATCACATACAGGAATGCTACTGTAATGGAAATCACAACATGGGCTCAGGAATACTTCCAGAAAACATTGTCGGTGAACACAATCCACCGTGCCATTCGCCGTTGCCGGCTAAAACTCTATAGGTCAAAAAAGAAGCCATATCTAAACATGATCCAGAAGCGCAGGCGTTTTCTCTGGGCCAAGGCTCATTTAAAATGGACTGTAGCAAAGTGGAAAACTGTTCTGTGGTCAGACGAATCAAAATTTGAAGTTCTTTTTGGAAAACTGAGACGCCATGCCATCCGGACTAAAGAGGACAAGGACAACCCAAGTTGTTATCAGCGCTCAGTTCAGAAGCCTGCATCTCCTCTGGTATGGGGTTGCATGAGTGCGTGTGGCATGGGCAGCTTACACATCTGGAAAGGCACCATCAATGCTGAAAGGTATATTCAAGTTCTAGAACAACATATGCTCCCATCCAGACGTCGTCTCTTTCAGGGAAGACCTTGCATTTTCCAACATGACAATGCCAGACCACATACTGCATCAATTACAACATCATGGCTGCGTAGAAGAAGGATCCGGGTACTGAAATGGCCAGCCTGCAGTCCAGATCTTTCACCCATAGAAAACATTTGGCGCATCATAAAGAGGAAGATGCGACAAAGAAGACCTAAGACAGTTGAGCAACTAGAAGCCTGTATTAGACAAGAATGGGACAACATTCCTATTCCTAAACTTGAGCAACTTGTCTCCTCAGTCCCCAGACGTTTGCAGACTGTTATAAAAAGAAGAGGGGATGCCACACAGTGGTAAACATGGCCTTGTCCCAACTTTTTTGAGATGTGTTGATGCCATGAAATTTAAAATCAACTTATTTTTCCCTTAAAATGATACATTTTCTCAGTTTAAACATTTGATATGTCATCTATGTTGTATTCTGAATAAAATATTGAAATTTGAAACTTCCACATCATTGCATTCTGTTTTTATTCACAATTTGTACAGTGTCCCAACTTTTTTGGAATCGGGTTTGTAAAATAACTGTTTTCTATTTGAATATATTTTAAAATTAAATTTATTCTTGTGATGCAAAGCTGAATTTTTAGCAGCCATTATCAGTTTAATGCGTCCTAAATACTTTTATAAAAAGCTTTTTTATTTGCATTATGGTAATGAGAAATGTATTTCGATTGTTATGAAAAATGTCACAATGCTCATACAGGTTTAATTTATATAGTGATGTATAATTTCTTTTTTTTTTTGATTTATAATATGTCATGGATATGTTCTTCATAGGATTCTACAAATTTGTTCATATTCAATGCAATTCACAATTGTATTTGTGCAGCGCTTTTCACAATACATATCTTTTTAAAGAAGCATTACAGAAAATGCTTGTTTCTATGTTACAATTGAGAGTAATCTGTTATCAGTGGTGATTGTCAAAAGAATGTCCATATGGCAGAAATGTACAGTTCCAAGATAATACAAATCATGCAGTTGGCTAACATCATGCATTCATTTAAGCAGAAACGACGAGCATGTTAAAGTGTAATTTGTCCTTTTTTTTCCTACCACAGAATACTCAGACAAATATCAGGAGATTCTAGACAGAGAAGACTACTTCCCTGATGCATATGAAGAGAATGGAAATGAATCGTGAGTAGATGTTTATAAAGTTGTGTGCAGAATATCTAGTATAATGTCTGTTTACTGCACAACTTGGTAATATAGTAAAGCTGAGAGGATAGTGAGGCCAGCAGCAGCAGTTAGTGTGGCCTAGTGTTATTTTAGTATCATTGAGATTATTATTTTTAGTTATTTAGTTTATTTTAGTCAAATTAAACTAATTGAAAATGAGAAATGTTGCTTTGGCAACTAGGTGAAATAAAAAAGGTGCTTTTTATATTTATTCAATATTATTTATTTATTTCAGTTAAAGTTCATTTTATTTAAAGTAACAAAAGTTTTATTGGTTTTAGTTTTAGTTATAACTATAATAACCCTGGTGTGACCATCCCCTCTGCTCAAACTCCAGTAATTGTCCTCATCACAATGACGCTGGGTGGAGTCAAAGAGCACATTTTTAGTGAAGTCAGCAGTCCAGGGAGAGAGGGGGGCTTAGGAAGACCTGCCAGTCTTATTCAGCATAGTCTTCAGCCCATTGGATGGGCCATGAACAGATGTGCCTTAAGGGACACGTCTCCCACATCCCCACGTATTCTATGCCCATGCAGGAGACATTATGACAGAAAATAAATATATATATATATATATATATATATATATATATATATATATATACACTCACCTAAAGGATTATTAGGAACACCTGTTCAATTTCTCATTAATGCAATTATCTAATCAACCAATCACATGGCAGTTGCTTCAATGCATTTAGGGGTGTGGTCCTGGTCAAGACAATCTCCTGAACTCCAAACTGAATGTCAGAATGGGAAAGAAAGGTGATTTAAGCAATTTTGAGCGTGGCATGGTTGTTGGTGCCAGACGGGCCGGTCTGAGTATTTCACAATCTGCTCAGTTACTGGGATTTTCACGCACAACCATTTCTAGAGTTTACAAAGAATGGTGTGAAAAGGGAAAAACATCCAGTATGCGGCAGTCCTGTGGGCGAAAATGCCTTGTTGATGCTAGAGGTCAGAGGAGAATGGGCCGACTGATTCAAGCTGATAGAAGAGCAACTTTGACTGAAATAACCACTCGTTACAACCGAGGTATGCAGCAAAACATTTGTGAAGCCACAACACGCACAACCTTGAGGCGGATGGGCTACAACAGCAGAAGACCCCACCGGGTACCACTCATCTCCACTACAAATAGGAAAAAGAGGCTACAATTTGCACAAGCTCACCAAAATTGGACAGTTGAAGACTGGAAAAATGTTGCCTGGTCTGATGAGTCTCGATTTCTGTTGAGACATTCAGATGGTAGAGTCAGAATTTGGCGTAAACAGAATGAGAACATGGATCCATCATGCCTTGTTACCACTGTGCAGGCTGGTGGTGGTGGTGTAATGGTGTGGGGGATGTTTTCTTGGCACACTTTAGGCCCCTTAGTGCCAATTGGGCATCGTTTAAATGCCACGGCCTACCTGAGCATTGTTTCTGACCATGTCCATCCCTTTATGACCACCATGTACCCATCCTCTGATGGCTACTTCCAGCAGGATAATGCACCATGTCACAAAGCTCGAATCATTTCAAATTGGTTTCTTGAACATGACAATGAGTTCACTGTACTAAATGGCCCCCACAGCCACCAGATCTCAACCCAATAGAGCATCTTTGGGATGTGGTGGAACGGGAGCTTCGTGCCCTGGATGTGCATCCCACAAATCTCCATCAACTGCAAGATGCTATCCTATCAATATGGGCCAACATTTCTAAAGAATGCTTTCAGCACCTTGTTGAATCAATGCCACGTAGAATTAAGGCAGTTCTGAAGGCGAAAGGGGGTCAAACACAGTATTAGTATGGTGTTCCTAATAATCCTTTAGGTGAGTGTGTATATATATATATATACACTACACAGTTGCAGTAAGGCACTTATAATGAAGGAATGCATGAACATAATCAAAAATTAATAGTTCATGGTAAAAAGTATTTTTTGAAAACGTTTGCTGCATGTTTAAAAAATACGCTATGCATTGGGTTTCTGAGAGAAAAAAATATATAATTTGCATAGAAGTCATTATTATTATTACATTAATGTAAAATAAAGCAAAATAAAATAAAGCAAAATGTTTATGAACATTATAAACACTTTAAACATAGCTATAGGCTATTGTAGCCTACAGTACATTATTGTATTGTAGGCTATTGTAGTAATAGCTATAGGCTATTGTAATTCGCCACAATAAATCCTTTCAATTTAATGGTATTCAGGCCTGAACAAGAATAAAAAATAAAAGTAGCTAGCCTACATAAACGTCAAGACAAAACGAGTGACATTTGCTTGTTGTAACTCTTCAAAATGAAGCTTTATTTTTTTTTTTTCAACACTGAATCCAATACTACACATATTTAATTCTTCAAAATGTGTATTGGTCAATCTCAGGTAACTTTATTTAATTTTTTACAAGGTTTCTAAGCAGAAGATGGATGCATGTTTTCTCAGTCCTGTTACCAAAACTCATGTGCCGTTTAAAAAGCATGTTTAAAACCATGTCAATTAATTCCTTTGTTTTCCCTTCAAGGAAGTGTATATTTTAAAGAAATTGTTGGTTATATGTTCAACTAATTAATATTTGTGACTAAAAAAAACACTCTATATGAAGACAAGGTGTATTTTAATAAAAAAACACAAGTCAATGTTTTCATTTTAAAGAAGACTGAAGCCACAAGTTTATTTTTTTTTTTTATTTGATTTATTAAACAATTGTATAAATGATGGACCAAACAAAACTGATAAAAACAGTGGTTTAACTTTATTTTTTTAGAAAAAAAAGTAATATTTTGTAACAGGAATGAACACTTGGTAACAGGAATGAACACTGGGTAACAGGAATGAGTGTCCGTGTGTGTGTGAGAGAGAGAGTGTACATAGCTGTGTGTGCATGTGTGTGAATGAGATTTCTGTGTTGAAGGGATGTACTATGTGCTAGTAGTACTTCATAGCGAAGGATGTGTGTGTGTGTGTGCATTGTGCACTCATCTGAAACGCGCACACGGCGCGTCGCAGATAGCGCGCAAATATTGAGATCCCTTTCAAGTCTTGCGCTTGAACGGACAAAAAATATGTCAACGTGCCCGTCTTGGTAAGTAATCCTAGCGAACATAGTAGGTTATGTCTTAAGTAAAATGTAAACAGTCGATAAAGACGTGTTCATGTGTAACAGTAGGTACTGAATCTGTGCATTATTTCTTAAAGGGAAAGAAGCCTTTTCCTGCTGTCTTTGTTTTAATGTTAATCAAACAACAAATGACTAAGAAGTCACTCACTGCTCTTGACTGAATAACTTTTGTAATAATGATTAATCTTTATTTAATTTATACAGTGAAGATTATAATATGCAGTGTTATTTTATATTTGATTACTTTATTCAGTTTCTGTACCTGGAAAACCTGAAAAGCACTGTTTATTTTATATGCATCTTTGCTCTATTGTATGTATTTGTGCTGTTGATTGTAGTTTGATTATTTGTTCTTATTTTGTTTATTTTATTTGACAAATGTCCTATTTAATCTGAACATAGCACATACCGAACCATACCAAAACCGTGATAAACAGAACCATGAGTAATTTGAACCGCTCCATCCCTTATATATATATATATATATATAAGGGATGGAGCGGTTATAATATATATGATTATTTCATGGTTCATGATCGGTTAATGAGCTTCGGTTGTTGGTTAGGGAGAAAAAAAGCTCAATTAATATCCCTAGTCGGCATGAAACGGAAGTTGTGATAGTCTCTTCTTCCCTATTGTGATGTATATCTGAGTGAAACAGCTTCTCGAACAAGAAAAAACGTTGGGTCAGGCTTGATTTTGTCGATGGGGAATTGATTGGATGGTTGTGGTTTGCTATTGGTGGATCTCATGTGAGTGACAGGTTGCCCCGCCCTCACGCCAGTAAACATCATCAGAGAAGAGAAGAGGGGTGCTTCTCAATACTCTAATGGATGCTTCCTCGTTTCCTTGTTCCTCCGTCCTCCAGCCTGTGACCCGGAAAACCGATCCAACTTAGCCATCTTAAAGGACATCTCAATTCCATAATAGCACCGTCAGGAGGCGAGGAACGAGGAGTGAGGAAGCTTCCAGAGGAGCTATGAGTGAGGATGCACAGGTGTATCCTAT
Source organism: Coreius guichenoti (assembly GCA_039654105.1). Taxonomy (NCBI): domain Eukaryota; kingdom Metazoa; phylum Chordata; class Actinopteri; order Cypriniformes; family Gobionidae; genus Coreius; species Coreius guichenoti. Next base: position 6,005,288 of record CM077169.1, on the reverse strand, counting down.
GCGGAAGTCTTTCTTGTCGAGACACCTGATGCACATATAAAATCTCCTCCCCCTATCATTTTAGCTTATGTTTTACCTCTGCAGTGATGCTTGAGTGACCAAGAATAAACACTGTACAAAGAAGCTTTCTTTCGATTCCTGCGTCCTCATTTTCGTTCCTTGCATGAGGAGCATCGTTTCTTCGCATCCTCAGGAGGGTGGAGCTGAGACACGAAGAAAGAAAGCGAGAATGCACAAATAAAAAATGAGAAGCACCCAAGATGTCATTTATAATAAATACTGCAATATTCCATAAAAATTAAGAACGGTTAGTGACTTTAAGAAAGAGGCCATGTAAATATATAAGCTTTCACTGTTCCTTCTGTTTCAGCTTCAATGATGATGATGACGATGAAATGGATCCAGAGATCGAGGAGGCGTTTGAGAAGTTTTGCATGGAGTCGGACGCAAGAAGAAAGAAATGAGCGACTGTGAGGTTGTCATGTTAACACATTACCCGACCAGCTGGAATGTTTCAGAGTGGGCGGAACCGAGAACGTTTTGGTTGATTTTCATTTCATTTCTCAACAAGCACTTCTTGGCTACAGTGTCACTGGATTTATGGCTGGGATTACGGTTTAGTTGAAATGCAGTATAATTTGCAAGTCCATCAGGCCATCAAATTGTCAGTAGCCATTGGTTTGGCATTTGGGTTGTTAGGTTTATTTTATGCGTGTTCTGATTGATCAAACATCCCCAAAAAAAAAAAAAGTTTGCCGTGAGGTTTTAATATGAGGAGAGTAGCATCATCAAGTGTACGTGTGGTTTGTTTGCAAACTAACTGCTCAGTAAACGTAGGAGGAATGAGGCGGGACACATCAGTTTGGGTTTTGCTCCTCAAGGCTTAGCTAATTACAGTTACAGAGCACAGGAAGTAAGAAGTTTTAAGAACCAAATTCTACTGTTCTTCCTTTCTCAGATTCTCCTTGAACCTTTTTTAGAGTTTTACTTTCAATTTATGCACATGTTTGAGGAAAAGAGGAGCCCCAACTTTAAAGTATGTTTGGTTTTTTTTTTTTGAATGCAGGGATACATTTTCCACATATGTTAAGTGTGTCAAATCAGATCTCGAGGAAAAGCTCAGTACAGGTTTGGGGATTTACACAGATTCATCCGCCACTGTGATTTACAGATGTTTTCTCATCACCAACATCTCATGGATCCCAGATAAAGGAATGTTTATTTTAATATAGCTGTAAATATTATTTGCTGCATTGTTTGCCTGCAATAAATCTTTATTAATAAACTGTCTCTTTGTGTTTCTGTTGGTCAGACCTGAGCTGTTTTTGATAGTCCTGATTTTTTCCCCCCCTCAGTTAATGGACTGTTAGATGAGATGCTGTCCAACTTGTTTTGCAGTCTGTTAACCCTTTCACGCATGACATCCCCAGTTGCAGACTAGTGAACTAAGGTACATTTTAGGCTAAATGTATTATACAATATAACATTAATTATGACCGTTCATTTGACTTTTGTGAAACTGATGATAGACAAAATTAAATTGTGATTCACAAAACAAATGAAACGTATCAGTGGTACTATTGATATTCAGTTAACATTTTTATATGCAAACATTTATTTATATGCAATTAATAGTAATAAAAAGGGTGAATATTTCACTCTAAAATAATGAAAAAGATGGCAAATCAAATCAGCTAAGGTTGAATCTTTGCAGCAAGGGGGCGATAACAGCGCACAGATTTATGAGTACTGTAGAAGAAGTGGTTCATCCAATCAGCGTCGTTCTCTTCATCACCCGCGAAAATTGACATGGCAACTAGTGATGGACAGTCAGATTCATTTATTCGAATCGGTTCTTTAGAATCGAGTCATTTCAAAGAAAAGAATCAAAAACCATTCGGTGATTATTTGGTCCCTGACATCCTGACGTTGCAATAAAGTCTTATCTAGGCACACATTGCTGTTTATGATGTTTTCTCGAGTAAGTTTAATCAATAAATGTGTTTATTGTAATTTAGTGTCCCAGTTCATTTTGATTCATCTTATAAAAATCATTCGAATCTACATAAAATCTACATAAAAAAAGTTTTTGACTTTCACTTTTTGATGTAATGCTATTTATTTAAACCAACTGAGCCATACAATCAAATAGTAAATTTCCAATACATTTTTTATTTGTAATATTTCTGCTATTCGGCTGTTTAACTTATTTTTCGCCCCATATTCTCTCTTCACTCTTTGCTTCACTCCCGGGTTTGTAAACCAGTTCAATCGATTCATTCAAAAGATCCGACTCGCAAGAACGATCCATTTACGAATCGGAAAGCGCAAATAGCAACGGCGACACTTTGACGCGACTGTGGAGTTTGTTTGTGTCGCTTCAGTGATTATTAGTGTTTAAGTTTAGGCAGTTGCAGACTATTATATTATTGTTTTTTTTTGTTCCAACTGTAGCGCGTTCAGTGTCATGTTAAGCGAGTCATCATGTGTTCGGTTAGGTTTATGGTCATGTATGTGGATGAGTCTGTGGACGTGTATTATACAGACGGGCACAGACTTCAGCTCTCACCCTGCGGATCTGAATTCATGGTAGAGAAACACTTGCCACCCTCTGCACACCCGCTGCAGGCCAGAGAGAGAGTCAGACAGAGAACAAGATTCGCCATCAGTGAATATAAGGTACATATCACACTTTCATCTCTAGAACTATCAATACTGTATCATTGTAATGCAAAACGTGCTGTGTCTGACTATCTATCTATCTTCTGTCTGTCTATCTGTCATTTTCTCTATCTATCTATCTATCTATCTATCTATCTATCTATCTATTTGTCAGTCATTTTATCTATCTATCTATCTATCTATCTATCTATCTATCTATCTATCTATCTATCTATCTATCTATCTATCTATTTGTCAGTCATTTTATCTATCTATCTATCTATCTATCTATTTGTCAGTCATTTTATCTATCTATCTATCTATCTATCTATCTATCTATCTATCTATCTATCTATCTATCTATCTGTATGTCATTTTATCTGTCTGTCTGTCTGTCATTCTATCCATCTATCTAAATATGATCTGTCTGTCATTCTATCTATCTATCTGTCATTTTATCTATCTATGTATCTATTTGTCTGTCTGTCTGTCATCTATCTATTTCTCTGTCTGTCTGTCATCTATCTATCTATCTATCTATCTATCTATCTATCTATCTATCTATCTATCTATCTATCAGCTGTTTATTTATCTCTGTTTTTGTCTGTTGTATTTTACTGCTGTTAATACGGTTGCACTGTATAAAAATAAATCTCTTATTTGTTTTCTCTCTTGTTTAGGCACTGGTATTGAATGCTTTGGCATTCAGAAACAAGTATGCAACTTATCCATATTTGCCTGAAGAGCTCATAACAGATGAATTCAACAAGGTTAGACTGTCCTAAAGCTGTAGTAAAGGTTTACCTTTTATTACTGGAATCATGTAAATCCAGCTTAATTTCTCACTTATGCTTATTTGCTTAACCAAATGCTCATTTTCAGAAGTTCAACAGTGCCATAACTGAGGTGGAGTGGCCTGGGTCTGACTCTTGCACCTCTGGGTCGCATGGAGAGATCACAGTCTGCTCTGTAGATGGACATGCTCAACTGGTTCTTTCCTCTTCTGGAGAAGAGTTCACGGTGGAGTTTATCTGTCGGTCCAGCCAAAATGAAGTAGGGTCACAGTATTTGCAGCTTCAAGGTCACCAACACAAAAGCACATGTTTATTAAGTGGCTTGTCATTCAAATCTGCCACGGTTAAGGGTTTAAACCTCTCTGAAGCCTCAGCGGGTGCTCGGGTGGACCATCCTGGATCAGTTGGAAAATCACCCAATATGGAAAGACTGGAATCAACAAGCTTGAAGTCTGAAAAGGTGCATATGTACACCAGAGTGATCCAGCAGTATTCCCGAGTGCTTTACCCACAGATGTGGTGCTATCCTCTGTCACTGGCTGTCAAGCATTGGGAATCACTAAAAACTAAAATAAATAATATCAATGGGCAAGATAGAAAAGGTTTAACAGACAGAGCAGATAGACAAACATCTCAAACAGGGCTGAAGACTCATCTTCCCAAACCATTGCCTTTAAAATGTCCCTCTCCTCATCAGCACAGGTGAGGAACTCCAAACAAACACAACACACAGTCTTATCTCATCTCTCTCTCTCTCTCTTTGTCTTTATATATGGATGAATCTCGACCTGTCAAAAAACAGGTAATATTTCACCCCTAAATAAGTGTCATCCCCAATATCGACCATGTTATGTTCAGGTGGAGATATGACGCTGTGAATCCTGATTGTCTGGAACAGGAAGAGGAAGTCACAGCTGAGCTGGTGAAAGTGGTCTGGTGCAAAGGCATTATATACCGGTGATTACTGATTCACTTCATGTTCATACATCAGTTCACACACCATTAATCATTGCATCATCTTTAAGATCATTATGGTAAAAACTTTACTAAAGCACGGATTGGTGGGCAAAAATATGCAATTAAATTGGAACAAATTTTTAAGGACCCCCCCCCCCCATATATATAGACACACATATACATACATGCATATTGCATACACACTTTCAGTAGTAGGCTATATTATATTTTTATAATATGTTTTTTCCATAGTACTTTTAATTAAAAGAGGATTTGATCTAATTCAGACGTAATCATTATTCTTAAGGATTGCTTTCAAATTGTATGAAAAAATGTTCAATATATTTACTTTTTTTTTTATTGATTCATGAGTTACACACAGTCCTTAAAGGGGTAGTTCACCCAAAAATATGGAACTCCATAGCAGCTTTTATTGGCCAAGGACTGCCCAGAGGCCGTCTGACTGACATATAAAGCAACCAATCATAGTTTGTTTTGTTCTGCGTCATGTTTAGGGGCGTGAAATTGTAACACCGATGTCCCTAGAATAACAGTGTTAAACTCTTGGACGTATTTTAAAGAGTCTACGCTGCAAACTTTACGTACAGTACTTAAAGCTGCAGTCCGTAACTTTTTTTGGTTAAAAATGATCCAAAATCAATTTCTGAGCAAGTACACAACAAGCCAGTGTTCAAAACGAACTCCTTACCTTAGCCCGATTCACAGCGGTAAGCTTATAATAATGTGTTATAATTAGAGTGGTACTGGTGGATTTCCGCGGGAAATTCAAGCATGTCTTTGCGTCATTACGTCACGTCTGTATGCATAAAGAAAGAGTCCGGCTAGTAGTAGTAACGCACGTGAGGAGCATGTTCTTCAGCGGATCGTTTATAGCCTTTTCTCACAGCAGCTGGAGTAATTAAACTTATCATTTTGATGGCGGATTGTAATCCAGAAAGTTCCAAATGACATCATCAGTGACAACTGGAGATTCACCCGTAGTCAAAAGCAAAAGATTAGACTGTACAGAAATTGAAATGTACAGGTAACGCTAATACACACTAAATACACATAGTCACGCAATGCTGATGATGTTAACATTAACAATTTGAAAACAAAGTATAACAATAATAATAATTTGCACGGTTTGATGTGATGTGAGCTAAGCGATCAGTAGATTTAATCACTGTTGGTAGCGTGGTTTACTGTAATGTTTTGTTCCCAAAAGTGGCAGACATGTTACTTACTTGTTCAGATGACATTTTCTGGTGAAAATTCTTATTTAGGTTATACTCCAGGAGGAGCCGCGCCGATGCACAACCCACGTACAGATGATAATGCCGCAAATAACTGCAATTGCTGGTTTCAAACAGAGATGGCGACAAAGAGGCAAAACCTACGGACTGCAGCTTTAACATACTTCCAGGAAAAATCCAGCGTTTAGTTGACCCTGATAAGCGCTCATTGTCACAGTTGTAAACACGACGGCGTTCTTCTTCCATGAGGGAAGGGGCTTGGTGTCACAACATCTTTGTTTTCCAGGCGGACCGTTAAAGAACGCGACACACACATCTTCCGGAAATTCTGTAGAATTCAACCAATCAGATGACAACTTTGAAGATCCTTAAGTGTTTCCTGTTAAGTGTGCCATATGCATCAGACGTTGAGCCAGCAGTCTGTGGGCGTGACGTTTGAGACTGAGAGTACCCAAAAATGAAAATGCGTCATTTACTCACCCTTGTGTTGTCCCAAAATCAGCATGACTTTCTTTCTTCTGTAAAACATAAAAGAAGATATTTTAAAAAATGTCTGTTATTTTTGTCCGTACAATGAATGTCGAAGGGGTCCAATGTTGTTTGGTTCCCAGCATTTTTTGTGTTCCACAGAAGAAAGAAAGTAATTTGGGAAGGTTTGGAATGACATGAGGGTGAGTAAATGATGACTGCATTTTCATTTTTGGGTGAGCTGTTCCTTTAAGGATTGTGTGCCAAACAAATCAACTATGCCTTAGACTTAAACACTGATGATGTTTTCATGTATTTTCTCTCCTTTAGTATAGTAGATGGAGTGATACCGATGGTAGAGGTCTCACCTGGGGATGGTTCAGTCATCAGATCCAATGGAGTTCTAGCCAATTACTTCACACATTACAAAGCTGGAGCTGCTCACAGAGATGTAAGACAACACTCTGAAGTGTACACACTATCAAGTCAGGTGAATTAAAGGTGTTTGGTCTCTCAAGAGAGGCTGATGTTGTACTGATACAGAGACCATTACATGAATGAATGTTTGTAAATGTATGATTCAGAAGATGAGTTGGTTTCTGTGTTCTCAGGCAGTGGAGTGTGTGTATTACCTGTGTGGTCTCCCACCTGATGTACCGGGTCAGCTGTATTCTGTCCAATCTATTGTCACACGGGCCAGCAGGTGAGATGAAAGGTTTACTAGCATACAGGATAACTCATGTCATAATATTCCAAAAAAATGTAGTATTCCCTCAGTTTATAAAGGTGCAGCATTTCTTTCACCACCTCTCAACAGATCATCAACCCTGAGCCATGATTCACTAAATTAATGTATAGAGTTCAGCCACTAGGGGGTGAAAATGAGACCCAAAATAACGAGACTGCAAAAATATTGAACAATTGTGTTTTCCAAGTCAAGCATAACTGTGCATATATATATATATATATATATATATATATATATATATATATATATATATATATATATATATTTTATTAGAGAAATGAATGCATTTATTCAGCAAGGATGCATTGAATTGATCAAAAGTGACAGTAAAGACATTTATAATGTTACAAATGATTTCTATTTCTAATAAATGTTTTTGTTTTTAACTTTTAGAGAATCATAAATTGTATTATGGTTTCACAAAAATTATTCAATATTCAACATTGACAATAACAAGAAATGTTTCTTGAGCAGCAAATCAGCATGTTAGAATGATCATGTGACACTGAAGACTGGAGTAATGAAAATTCAGCTTTTCCATCACAGGAATAAATTACATTTTTAAAATGTCTTCAAACAGAAAGCAATTATTTTAAATAGTAATAATGTTCCTCAAAATTACTGTTTACTGTTTTTTGGTAAAATAAATGCAGCCTTGTTGAGAATAAGAGAGTTCTTTCAGAAGCACATTACCAGCCAATAACTTTTGAATGGTAGTGTATAATATGTGTATTCCACAAATTACATTACACGAAAACAAAGAGAGAATATTTTGTCTGTGTTTTGTTAGGATTCTGAGATGTTTCATCCAGGCCAGAAGCTCCCTGAGGGTCCCGCTCTCTTTTTACTGCTGGAACGATGTGCGTGCGATATCGCTCTGATGGAGACTCGCTCAGTGTCCAGTGTATACAGGTGTGTGTGTGTGATGATAACGCTTCTTTCTTCAGCAGGCTGCGGTGTGGGATTGTGTACGTGTAGTTCAGGAGGTGGCGGTGGCAGGTACAGGATGTTTCAAAGCTCTCTCAGACGGGACTGTCGAGGTCTTGTTCCTGGATGGCGTTAGGGCTCAGATGATGTGGAAGTCTGACACATGTACACCTGCACAGGTACATAAACATACTGTATGCATTTCATTAGCATACAACTACACACTGATCATGAATCATCTCACTAAACTTATTTGTTTACTTCCACATTTAATAAACTCCTCACTAATTAATAAGTTGACACAATTTGTTAATGCAACGTGCTTACAACCATTCACATGCTAAGTTTAGTAATTTAGGGGATTAAAACATGTTCACAGCTGCACAATGCTGCGTGAATTATTATATAATTATTAAATAATGCTACTCTGAGAGGCTCTTTTTATACCCAATCATGTTGCCAATTGACCTAATAAGTTGCAAATTGGTCCTTTAGCTGTTCCTTATATGTACGTTTAACTTTTCCGGCCTCTTATTGCTACCTGTCCCAACTTTTTTGGAATGTGTAGCTCTCATGAAATCCAAAATGAGCCAATATTTGGCATGACATTTCAAAATGACTCACTTTCAACATTTGATATGTTATCTATGTTCTATTGTGAATAAAATATAAGTTTATGAGATTTGTAAATTATTGCATTCCTTTTTTATTCACAATTTGTACAGTGTCCCAACTTTTTTGGAATCGGGTTTGTAGTATCATTGAGATCTTAGTTTTTATTAATATTTTGAATCAGTTTTATTTTTATATTTTTCCGTTTTCATTTTAATTTTAATTAAAGTTTTAGTAATTTTGTGTTTTTGTCATTTTTAATAGTTTTTTTTTGTCTATAGTTTTTTTTTTTTTTTTTTTTCAGTTTTAGTTTGTCATTTTAGTACATCAAGTTAAACTAAATTAAAATAGTCAAACTAGCTGAAATAAAACAAAAAAATATTTTATATATTTATTTCAGTTAACATTTATTTTATGTCAAGTAATGAAACATTTTTTTAATGGTTTTTGTTTCAGTGTTAGTTAACTATAATAACCCTGGATTATACCTGAATTTTTTAAACCTTTTTTTTTTTTTTTTTTTTCCTATTTTACTTTTTAAAGGTATATATTAATTTTGTCATATGTATTGTTTTAGCTTTTTGGGCCAGTCCTAATCAGCATGCCAAATACTCAATAGAGTTACATTAGAACCATGTCAATAAACAAAGTTTAAAATCCTGTTTTTTTTTTTTTTAAAGGTTATGAATTCATGATTTTTAGATGTGTTTTTTGATGTATTTGTGATGGCAGTCTGGAGAAATGGAGCAGAGACTCAAGACAGAAACCAGACCATCTCACAGGTGGTGCCAGCTCAATTTGCCAGATGGGCATCAAACTCTTGTCCAAGTCGAGACAGACAAAACATATCAAAGGTAAATAGATCATTGAAAATTAAATGCACCATTTGCTTAAGAAAATACGTAATTTCACATTATATCTCTCTCTCAGGTATGTGTCGGCAGTAGCGCAGTGGTGTGACTGGGTGAAACAGACAGAACAGAGCATGAGCGCAGTGGGTGTGGCTCTCTCAGACTCCGCCCTTTCTGACACACCTCAGCCAATAACATGCAGGTATTAAGGAACTCTTATTCCCAGTATCATCTTTATTATAGTCATTCACATCACATGGACGATGCATATCAGTCATAGTTCACCCATAAGTGAACTATAGTTCATAGAAGTGAATGTATAGTTCACCCAGAAATCTGCTCGCTATGTTCTTTCCAGGGCATTTTAAAATATAGTTATCCAGAATAATTGGTTTTCTATGCAGTGAAATTGAATTGAGGATTGCAACAACAAACTTATTTGTCTGTTTACTAAGTTTAATGCATTTCAAAGTGTAAAAGGAAAAATAATAGTTTTTATGGTAGAAAAAAATCACCTTTTGTGACATGGCAGTCCGTGTACATTGATTCATTGACCGTGTTCATTCATTTTTCGATTAAAAATTGAAAGTTGAAAATGAGAAAACGGCTCATTTATTTGTTTTTCGTTTTTTCAAAAAAAATAAAAAACGAGAATTCGGCCTGATTTTATATTTTTAGGTTCCTGGGTAGAAAATGGATAAATGGCTTGAATATTCGATTTCCACGTGTGGGCGGGCATGAAACGGCCCTTTCCGCTGATTAGTCGACCAAAGATCAACCCGTGCCGCTTTCAGTTCTTCCACAGTTCTGTGCAGAATAACATTCCTCCGCTGCTGGACGGATTCTTAAAGTGTTTATGACAAATAATCTCTCTCTCATCCAACAACCGGACTAATGCTTTGACGTTTCATGCCCGCCCACACGTGGAAATCGAATATTCAAGACATTTATCCATTTTCTACCCAGGAACCTAAAAATATAAAATTCTCGTTTTTAAATTTTTTTGAAAAATGAAAAACCAATAAATGAGCCATTTTCTCATTTTCAACTTTCAATTTTTAATCAAAAAACGAATGAACGCAACATTACCCCATGGCTATCAGAATTTTCATTTTTGTGTCTATCCGTTCATCATCCCGATTTCTTACACCCCTACAGGTCTGTTGTTTCAGAGCTGGAAAAGATCAAGAGGTTTAACTGTATCCTTTTTTTTGGTGAGATAATTATATTATAATATTATCACAATTATATTATATTATGTTAGGGCTGTCAAATTAAAATTTGAATTTAAAATATTCAGTAAATTTAAAATAAAAATCCACATTCAAATACAAAAACGGTGCATTCGATTAGAATTTTAGGTCATATCAGTGGCGACCGAGATGTGATGATGTAAGAGTTGTTCTTGCATTTTAATGTTTTTCTTAGCCTATCCAATTGAACCCACTTGATACGGTACTGCTGCGTTGTTTGTTCAAAACATTGCAGAAATAGAGAAGCTCAATGCTGAGAAGATCTTTGTTACGTCAAAACCGTAACCAAGCCGTTCACACAGAAGGCATTTCCTGTGCTGCTCTTCCATTGTTTTCTATGTAAACATGCACTAGACGGACATATTTGACCATTGCACTCTTGTCTCGCAACAGAGAGCCGCATGTTTAGAAATCCATGTAAAGTTAAAGAAGTTCATCTTTTAAAAAACATGTCTCGAGACTTTGTGGGTTTTTTCCATTCCACTGCATGGAATCAAAGTACTCTGTGTGATCGGCGCTTCGGCTCTTTGTATTAAACTATGCATAAATATGTGATACTGTTTTGTTCATAGTTGTTTATGCAATTTTACGAAATTATATTTGATACTGTTTTGTACACACAGTCATGTCGTTTCATTGCTTTGAGTAAACAATTTAATGCAGTGCATTAAAATTTTGCACACTTGTGCCCTCAGGAGACAAGCCAAAAGCTTTTCCCCCCTAACTGAAATTATGCCTTTTAAATTTGAAAATATAATTTAAATATTAGTAATATTTAGCTATAAAATTCTAATTTAGTTTTTCACTCGTTTTGACAGCCCTAGTGTTCAGTGCTTCCGGAAAGTATTCACAGCGCTTCACTTTTTCCACATTTTGTTATGTTACAGCCTTATTCCAAAATGGATTAAATTCATTATTTTCCTCTAAATTCTACAAACAATACCCCATAATGACAACGTGAAAGAAGTTTGTTTAAAATCTTTGCAAATTTATTAAAAATAAAAACGAAACAAATCACATGTACTCAGTATGTACTCAAAATTGAGCTCAGGCGCATCCTGTTTCCACTGATCATCCTTGAGATGTTTCTACAACTTGATTGGAGTCCACCTGTGTTAAATTCAGTTAATTGGACATGATTTGGAAAGGCACACACCTGTCTATATAAGGTCCCACAGTTAACAGTGCATGTCAGAGCACAAACCAAGCCATGAAGTCCAAGGAATTGTCTGTAGACCTCCGAGACAAGATTGTATCGAGGCACAGATCTGGGGAAGGGTACAGAAAAATTTCTGCAGCATTGAAGGTCCTGATGAGCACAGTGGCCTCCATCGTCCGTAAATGGAAGAAGTTTGGAACCACCAGGACTCTTCCTAGAGCTGGCCGCCCGGCCAAACTGAGCGATCGGGGGAGAAGGGCCTTAGTCAGGGAGGTGACCAAGAACCCAATGGTCACTCTGACAGAGCTCCAGCATTTCTCTGTGGAGAGAGGAGAACCTTTCAGAAGAACAACCATCTCTGCAGCACTCCACCAATCAATCCTCAGTAAAAGGTACATGAAAGCACCTGAAGGACTCTCAGAATTCTCAAAATTCTCTGGTCTGATGAAACAAAGATTGAACTCTTTGGCTTGAATAGCAAGCGTCTTGTCTGGAGGAAACCAGGCACCGCTCATCACCTAGCCAATACCATCCCTACAGTGAAGCATGGTGGTGGCAGCATCATGCTGTGGGGATGTTTTTCAGCGGCAGGAACTGGGAGACTAGTCAGGATCGAGGGAAAGATGAATGCAGCAATGTACAGAGACATCCTTGATGAAAACCTGCTCCAGAGCGCTCTGGACCTCAAACTGGGGCGAAGGTTCATCTTCCAACAGGACAACGACCCTAAGCACACAGCCAAGATAACAAAGGAGTGGCTATGGGACAACTCTGTGAATGTCCTTGAGTGGCCCAGCCAAAGCCCAGACTTGAACCCGATTGAACATCTCTGGAGAGATCTGAAAATGGCTGTGCCAAGGTAGGTGTGCCAAGATTGTAGCATCATACTCAAAAAGACTTGAGGCTGTAATTGGTGCCAAAGGTGCTTCAACAAAGTATTGAGCAAAGGCTGTGAATACTTATGTACATGTGATTTTTTTTATTTATTTTTTTTTTTATACAAGATTTCAAACAAACTTCTTTCACGTTGTCATTATGGGGTATTGTTTGTAGAATTTAGAGGAAAATAATGAATTTAATCCATTTTGGAATAAGGCTGTAACATAACAAAATGTGAAAAAAGTGGAGCGCTGTGAATACTTTCCGGATGCACTTTATATGGCTGTGTTAATGCAGAAATTGATTATTGAGAGCAGGATGCATATGGGTAGATATTTCTTTAACACAAACCATCAGTTTTGTTGGAGAACAGCCCTGTCCTGCGTTCTACAGTGAGATCTTTGACCTGTGAGCGTTCTCCTGATCTCTCTGAGAGCAAACTCACAGAGAACTGCATCTCTGAGGCTCTGCAGAAAACCTCCAGAGCCATACAGGACATCGACACACTCTTATCGGACAGACCGTAGGCTTGTATGCAGATACATACGGATGGGTCTTTTTCAGGGAAATGAAAATGAGACTGTTTGACAAACATGAATCTCACTAAACCTGTAAAGAACCCGTCTAGGTCATATTTTACCCCAAAATCAAAAGAACATAAGAGATTATATTTTATTGTAAATGAAATAAAATAAGGTCTTTTTTAAAGAACTATAAGCACATTTACCCCTAATTTCCATTATTCTAATACTAAAAAATCTAATAAAAAAAAAAACTATGATATTATTTAAATTGAAGGAATGTACACAACATTATTGTACTGCCTTCATCACTTTTAAAAATAATTATAACGTTTTTAAAAAATAATGGGAAAATGTGCTTAATTGTTATGATATTAATGTCTCAGAAAAAGGTGGCTTAATTTTCATGCAAAATAATTAATATTTTGTTATATAATTTATAATTTATATTATACAATATTATTTTTCTTCTTTTGATTTTGAGGTAAAATGTAACCTATATATGTTTTAGTGAGATTCACCTCTTAAGGCCAGTGGTTGCATAATAATTTTCCTCAGTTTTGTTTCCATTGACTGTTTTATATACACGCGCACGCACGTCTTCCTCCTCCATTATCACAGTTAAATTACATTTTTAAGGTTTTGTTTAACATTATACTATGCAATATCATATCTGATTGTAATTTAAATGACTAAATTATTGAAGTTCTCTTTTCCCTATAAATACATGTTTCTCAATCATTGATTTAAGTGTGTTTTGCTCAAACATTTAAGCCATTTGTGAAACATTTGTGTGGTTTTAAATTAGACGACTGACCTTTATATGCTGCTTGCCTAAACACCGGATATACTATTATTATTATTATTATTATTATTATTATTAATGCTCGTATTAGAACAGTGATCTTATCTTTGTCATTTGACCGTCTGACCAGAGTTTGTGTTGTTTCTCGCTCTAAATGGCTGCCCAAAGAATGAGAATGTGGTTTTGAGCCCATATTAATTCTGGCCCCAGATCAGGGCTGTGATGCTCGATAGTACCTTGGTTACACCACTTCCTTATTAAAGTAATAGAAACATGCATTTCCTTTGGGTGTATTTGTGATTCTCTCAAGTTTCCGAGCCACTGTACTCCTACACACGTATGTCCTGGCTGGGTGAGTGTCTTGCAGTTGATAGTTTAGTTCTTGATTATCTTGATTATACTTGTGTTAGTGTAGCATAATAGAGCAGATGCCTTAGTAGCAATTGTGAATCAGTGCTTGAGGATTTTTTTACGTTTCTTATTACGATTGATAAGTTTTATGATGTGACTGATAAAAATACAGTAGTATTGCACATATAGCTGCAATCTGAAGAAGCAGATTGCAGTATAAAAACTGACTAGTGTAAAGGTGGGACCCAAAAGGTGTGAATTTAGTTTCACAGCTTTTTTTAAATGTTCAGAATGTTTTTATCTGTAGCCTGCTGAAGGAGGTTTGCTGCATTAATTATAATATTAGTGATTATTGTAATAAATGCAAAAGTGATCAGAGTGGCTTTTAGTGTGTAAAAGTACTTTATTGGCATCAATGGTTCCATAAAGAACTTTTAACATCCATGGAACCTTTCTATTCCACAAAAGGTTCTTTTAAATAAAGGTTCTTTATTGGTATTGATGGTTTCATGAAGGCCAGTTGCATAAACACAGCCACTATGTTAAGACTGTGTCTTAAGAATTAGTCTGACCAACCAGAAGTTAACCAAGAGATAATCTTACTTTTCTGATTCAAATTAGACCAATCTACTTTTTTATGTAACTAAATAGGGCCTGGTCACTCAATTCATGCGTTTTCTCTGATCTGATAGCTATCCGATTGTGAAAAGATCAGGTGTAAATGCCTTCAGGAGGTGGTTTGAGATGCATTCCAAATGAAACTGGACAAGTTTAAATGCACCTGTTTGTTGATACCACATATGTAAATTTTACTTCTCCCAAAATGGTAAAAAGTAAACATGTGAGAGCATGTTATAGGCTATATGACATGTTACATATGACAGCGTTAATACAGCATCACCACAGATATGACCTGCTGCAGATGAGCTGAGTATCTCTACAGCAAGCAGAAGCACAAACTGCCACATATGGAACTGAAAGTTGTGAAGCACTTTGGGCAACAAAGTTGTTTTAAATGTGCTATATAAAAAAAAAGCTGAAAGTTTGTGTTGTAGACACTGTTGTGATCTTACCAGTGCTGATGCCGCTCTCACTCCTATTGCGGTCTGTGATCTTTCTTCGATGTGAACTCCTGTAAATTTGCATATAGAGAACCAAAGATTTATATTCATTTTGTGGAGACACATTTATGTGGCCAGGTGTACAAACCCGATTCCAAAAAAGTTGGGACACTGTACAAATTGTAAATAAAAAAGGAATGCAATAATTTACAAATCTCATAAACTTATATTTTATTCACAATAGAATATAGATAACATATCAAATGTTGAAAGTGAGACATTTTGAAATGTCATGCAAAAATATTGGCTCATTTTGGATTTCATGAGAGCTACACATTCCAAAAAAGTTGGGACAGGTAGCAATAAGAGACCAGAAAAGTTAAATGTACATATAAGGAACAGCTGGAGGACCAATTTGCAACTTATTAGGTCAATTGGCAACATGATTGGGTATAAAAAGAGCCTCTCAGAGTGGCAGTGTCTCTCAGAAGTCAAGATGGGCAGAGGATCACCAATTCCCCCAATGCTGCGGCGAAAAATAGTGGAGCAATATCAGAAAGGAGTTTCTCAGAGAAAAATTGCAAAGAGTTTGAAGTTATCATCATCTACAGTGCATAATATCATCCAAAGATTCAGAGAATCTGGAACAATCTCTGTGCGTAAGGGTCAAGGCCGGAAAACCATACTGGATGCCCGTGATCTTCGGGCCCTTAGACGGCACTGCATCACATACAGGAATGCTACTGTAATGGAAATCACAACATGGGCTCAGGAATACTTCCAGAAAACATTGTCGGTGAACACAATACACCGTGCCATTCGCCGTTGCCGGCTAAAACTCTATAGGTCAAAAAAGAAGCCATATCTAAACATGTTCCAGAAGCGCAGGCGTTTTCTCTGGGCCAAGGCTCATTTAAAATGGACTGTGGCAAAGTGGAAAACTGTTCTGTGGTCAGACGAATCAAAATTTGAAGTTCTTTTTGGAAAACTGGGACGCCATGTCATCCGGACTAAAGAGGACAAGGACAACCCAAGTTGTTATCAGCGCTCAGTTCAGAAGCCTGCATCTCTGATGGTATGGGGTTGCATGAGTGCGTGTGGCATGGGCAGCTTACACATCTGGAAAGGCACCATCAATGCTGAAAGGTATATCCAAGTTCTAGAACAACATATGCTCCCATCCAGACGTCATCTCTTTCAGGGAAGACCTTGCATTTTCCAACATGACAATGCCAGACCACATACTGCATCAATTACAACATCATGGCTGCGTAGAAGAAGGATCCGGGTACTGAAATGGCCAGCCTGCAGTCCAGATCTTTCACCCATAGAAAACATTTGGCGCATCATAAAGAGGAAGATGCGACAAAGAAGACCTAAGACAGTTGAGCAACTAGAAGCCTGTATTAGACAAGAATGGGACAACATTCCTATTCCTAAACTTGAGCAACTTGTCTCCTCAGTCCCCAGACGTTTGCAGACTGTTATAAAAAGAAGAGGGGATGCCACACAGTGGTAAACATGGCCTTGTCCCAACTTTTTTGAGATGTGTTGATGCCATGAAATTTAAAATCAACTTATTTTTCCCTTAAAATGATACATTTTCTCAGTTTAAACATTTGATATGTCATCTATGTTGTATTCTGAATAAAATATTGAAATTTGAAACTTCCACATCATTGCATTCTGTTTTTATTCACAATTTGTACAGTGTCCCAACTTTTTTGGAATCGGGTTTGTAAATGGATCAGTTTTAACAACTTGGATATCTAACCGATCAGTAAAAAAAAAAGAATGAAGTGACCAGGTTACATATGACAGGTCTTAAAGCAAAAAAAAAAAAAAAGATAATTAACTAGTTTATGCAACTGGTCACTGTTCTCTAACTGGTTCCTATGGAAGCCCATTTTAACTCTAAAAAGGCCAAGACCATAAAGAGAAATCAGAAAAATAATTTCTTGCTGTTTTCCATCTTATTAGGACACAAATAATACAATTTCATGTTTTTTTTTTTTTTATTTTTTTTTAAAACATGACTTATTTTTTATTCTAATTTAATTTCAACATAAACGTAATAAGCTAACGCTTAACAACTTTTTTTTTAACATGCAAGTCCCCTCCATTTATTGTAAATATGTGAAATATATCAACTTTTATCTGAAGGTGAGTAGATTTGCCACTACAGGTGGTCATGTTGTTTTTAAATGCTGCCCGTGAGCTAAACAAAGAATGTATGAACTAAGTCACCAGATCTAAATATTCATAACAAACACCCTTTCAACATGAAACCAAGAAATGAAAAGGACACTTTCCCTGCCTCTCCCCACAGCCTCTCAAATGTTCATCCCTTTTAGTGTTAAACATGCATGACTGTTTTATACAACTGCAACTTTATTTCTTACAACTGAGACTTTTTCTCATAACTTTTTTTTTATTTATTTATTGTAATTGTGCTTTTTTATTACACTGTTTTTACTTTATATCTCACAACTGCAGCATTTTCATATTTTAATTTAATCTCAAAATTATTTTTTTTTTTACCTAAAATTATTGTTTGTTTTGAGGTAGAATCAGGTAAACATAGGTGTCCCCCTCGGTTGAAATCGCAGGGGACCCCGAAAGTCAGGGGCTCTGAGAATCGTTACCACCTTAAGCTGTCATCTGAACCCTGGTGCGCACCAAACAGACAGACCGAGATGGGTCTCGCTCCGCTTCCAAACAAGCTCTGATCCGGTTCGAATGAAATATGAACACAACTCAGACCAAAGACATGTAAACGAACCAAAAGCAGAGCATGATGTCACAAGATGCGACCCTAAAAAGGACAGAATGCTCAAGCATACCTGTTTTATTTCTCGTCATAGTCGTGATGTTGTCCGTCACAGTTCGGTACAGGAATCAGAACCACATCTCCTCACAGCAGATCTTGGTTTGTGTGTGTGATGGAGGGATTCGTGCCGCTGTTTTGACTCCTTTACACATTTTATAAGCTCTTCACGAGTTCTCAGCTGGTCAAAATACCGTCATATGTAGCTACGCACATACAACAAGCACATTTATCCCAGCACACAGCATTGTTTTGGATGTTCGGTAAGTTCAGTCACAAAATAAACGGCATAAAAGCCGACCAATCAGGTTGTGAACATATCCCTATGCCTTTAGGTTTGGTGTTAAAAATGCCAATGTGAACGCTAAGTGGACCAGGACTAAATGTTTTTTTTTTTTTTTTGGTCCGGGCCAAGCGAACCGAACTGTGAACACACCCTGACATGAACAATAAACAACTGTATTTTTTTTAAACTAACATTAACATGAAGGTTTGTGCATTAAGTAAGGGATAATGTACAGTTGTTATTGGGGTCTTGTATCACCCTGAAGGGGTTTATTCTGTGATAACAACCGACTGGATGTAGGCTACATTATCCCGCTTATTACACGGCTACTTGCCACATAAGTAAATAATTAGACATGAAATATTTTATTAGCTCTTTAAACGCAAAGCACTTCAAACTAGATGGACGTTTTTACATATGTACAGTCACACCATTTACTACATGGCCTTCCACCACATAAATAATTATGGGGATAAGAGATATTGATTTGAGATGAAACTTTTAAAATCGTACCTGTTTGTTATCTTAAAATCCTTTACAGTGTACAAAACAATCGTCTCAAAATGGCAGCAGCTGCGTTTGTATGAAACGAGAGAGCGAGTCTGCAATACCAGATGACATAATTAAATAACTGTACACAAAATATTGATTTGAGTTTTAATATTTTATTAGCTCACCAATGTTTCTTTTATATTTGACTTCTTTTAGGCCACTTTCACTAATGTACAATCTCTGATTTCTCACTTTAACTCAGTGGTTGGTGAAAGTACACTTTCCCAACGTGATCAGAGCAATCAATTCAGGAGCACCAGGACTGATGACCAGAATCCACTGTTGTTCCCCAAGCCAGTGAAACTCAGACCTGTGGACATGCGTAAAGGCGCAGGCTCCAGGCCTCTCCCTAAACCACTCATGGCCAAACCACCTGTTATACTGAAACCTGTTCTCCATAAAGACATCTCTGCAGCACCGGGAACTGCGACTGATGATTTGTCAGTGCCAAAAACAAAGCCTCTCCCCAGTGTGTTTGCTTTAGGGAAGTGTCCTGCCAAACCAGAGAGACCTCCACATGTTAACCTCAACGAGTTCAGAGGGAATGGTAAGACATGGACATCCATGATGAAGCTTAATCTGATGCGTTTTCATTCAGATTCACCATGTATGGGTTAATTATTTTTAAATGTCTGGAATTATATGAGTATACAACCAAGATTTTGCTCAGACACTGTTCAAAAGTTTGGGGTCAGTAAGATGTTTTTAATGTTTTGTGAAAAGTCTCTTATGCTCATCAAGGCTGCATTTTATTTGATTAAAATTACAGTAAAAACAGTAATATTGTGAAATATTATTACAATTTAAAATAAATGTTTTCTATTTAAATATATTTTAAAATGTAATTTATTCCTGTGATCAAAGCTGAATTTTCAGCATCATTACTCCAGTCTTCAGTGTCACATGATCCTTCAGAAATCATTCTAATATGATGATTTGTTCCTTAAGAAACATTTCTTATTTTCAATGTTGAAACATTTTTTTTCAGAATACTTTACAGCAATTATTTGAACATTATAAAATTATTTGCTGTTTTTTTTCACAATTTATTGTGTTCCTTGAAGAATAAAAGTATTAATTTCTTTAAAATATATATATTTTTATTTTAAAAATATACTTTATTTGAAATCACTTAAAAATGTCTAACTGTCATTGTATTATATAACAAAATATCAATAGTGTCAAAAATGAATACATTTCACAAAAATAATTTTAAGATGCTAGAAGAATAATAAACAACCATATTTGACTTTAAAATAATGACATAAAAAATATATATTTTTCATAAAGAAAATATAGTGTGTACTTATACTTATACTTTAAAAATACTTTTTGGGCCTACCATATTCTTGTCTAAACATCCAAAACCCATTTCCCTGAACTGTGATAGATTTAGTGTGATTAAAAGTGATTACATTTACACACTCGTGAACGATTCCGTGTCTAACTGTTTCATTCTTGTTGCTTTATGTTCTGTTTCTATCTGCTGATTCATCAGTATCCAACACCAACAATCCTGAGCTTGATCCTGAAGTTTTCCCTCTCCCACCCCCATGGCCAACTGAATGCCTGTCAATCACATCTATGACTCCACCCCCACTGCCAGACTTCCCTCCACCTGCTCCCCCTCCAGTGTGAGTGCTGACTTTATGAGATGCGTTAAAATCTGCATCAAAAACAATTCTGGAAATACATACATCACAATACAATAATAATAAAAAAAAGAGTATCATGAAATAATAATTACTATTAATTAATTACTTGGGACATGGTACTATAGTAAAACCACAAAGGTTTAGTAGTGAAGTACACTTTAAAAACAAATATTTCAAAGTTGTAAATTAAACAAAGTACCTTCTTGTAAAATATCCTCCAATAATCTATTTCAGTCTTTCTACTTAGAAACTTCACATTTAATTCACTGTCACTTGTTTCTTTGTAATTATTTGTGAAATTTACAAAGAATTTCTGAGTGAGAATGGTTTCAAAGTAAAGCCTACACCAATTTTTTGTGTATGTACCTTGGCATTTAAATACCGTGGTACATGAATATGGTATTCATTCAGCACTTTTTTCACAACACTGTATTATAAAAACCACTGCATTGCATTGTGAGGGAATGCAATAGTACAATTGCATGTATTGTTATTAAGACAATGGGCCCTATTGTAACGATCTAAGCACATGGTCTAAAGCGCACATGGCGCAAGTGCACTTGGGGCATGTCCGAATGCCCTTTTGCTAGTGTAACGGCGGGAAAAATGGTCGGCGCGCCCGCCGCATGGTCTAAAAGGGTTGTCCCTATTCTCTTAATGAGTATTGGGTGTGTTTTGGGTGTAACGTGCAATAAACCAATCAGAGTCTCATCTCCTATTCTCTTTAAAAGTCAGTTGCGCTTGCACCATGGCGGATTGCTATTCACATGGCAGAATATAAACATCCTCAACCTGACGAGTCAGTTTAAATACATGTGTGTATTGCCACGATTGGTCAAATAATTAGCCAATTTCATTCGTCATTACTGCAGATAGGTAATTCTGATACATGCAATGACTATCCATTATGACATGTAGGCATTTTTATATTTATGTACACAATAATAATCTTTTACATTTTGAATCCCTTATTTTTTCATATTTAAAAATGTGTGTGTGCTGCTGCGCGTCCCTGTGTGTGTAATAAGCAGAGTGTACGCGTGTTGTGGACCCGCCTATAGGCGAATATTACTAACACGCTTTTTAAATAAAAATAAAAAAACTGCGCTATTGACTTTAGACCAGGCTTTTGTTGGTCAATGGCACAGTCGTTTTCAGTTCCTCAAAATAGCAACGCGCCAACAATGTGCCTGAACACACCTCGTTTTCAGACCAGCACGCCCATGGGCGCACAAATGGGCGCAAATACATTTGCTATTTAAACAATGTGGCGCAGGACGTGAAAATGATAACTGCGTCGGGCTGAAACTAGCAAAAAACACTTGCGTCACGCCTGGTGCCGCATTGTGCCGGGTGTATGATTGGGCCCAAAGATGTGAAGCAGCAATTCAAAAGTAAGCTTGTATTTACCACTGTGAAAACTCTGTTTGTTCTGTTGTGAACAGGGATCAGACTCTCCAGGAGGATTATTATGACGATACAGACACCATGAACAGGACACAGTCTTCACTAGGTATTCATATGATCACAGAGAATTTATATAAATGAGTTTCAAATTAACGTTTGATACGTATAGTGACCCCAAGAAATGTTTGGTTACGTAATGTCTGAATGTCATTGCATTCGATTACAAAATATCAAAGATATCGACCTTATTTTAAAGAAAGAGCGTATGCATCACATGCAATGCCATTTAGACATTTATAGGTGTGACTTTTAGACTTACTTCATTATTAATGCTGGATTTTTTTTTTTCAAATTCTGTATAAAACTCTCTTTTCAGTTTTAGGTAAAAGCAGCAACGACCCTGAGGTAAGGAACGTGTTTGCTTAAATGAGCTGACATCTCTTGTAGAGCTGTTTCATCTCAAAAGGACATGAAGGCATTAACAAGACAGTCTAATTATAACAGACTGAAGAACTGATAGTGAACATAAAACACTGAATTTTTAAGATTAGTCCATTTCAACTTTCACTGTTACAGTTTGTTTCTTGTGTAGGATTTGAGTGAGGAGATGTACGAGGATCTTGACCACAACTGGTGAGAGCTCTTATATAATTGTGCTTGCTAAGATGAGCATTATTATTACTCAAACTTAGAATTAGTGATTTGAACAAACTCCTGAACCAAAATATTAAAGACTTTAGTTCATATTATACCCTTGTACAAAGTCTTGATTTTGTTTTTGGCTCTACTAGAATAGGTTTTCATGCTTTTTTTGTTGCAGCGTCTCTTGTCCCAGTCTGTCAGTAACGCTCTGTTTAGTTCCTGTCTCTATGAAGCCCCTCCTTCCAAAAAGCACAATGTGCTCTGATTGGTTAACTGGACCAGTGTGTTGTGATTGGTCAACCACTTTGAGCATGTTTTGGAAATGTCCCACCCCTTACCATAACCGCGAGTTTCAACACACTACTAACTCAACCAGGCCCTGCCCCTTTATGTTGCATATGCCTTGGGCAGTAATTATTTAAATGAGGAATATTGTGACATTCATTCCTGGAAGAAAACTCAAGACTACAAGGGATTTGTTTCATGGAGTTCAGAAACCATTTTTATTGAAATAGAGAACAACTCCCTTTGGAGTGACTGTGCTTTGTAACTTTGCAGACCTTATTCATACTCAAACAGCACCATTATATACTAAAGAAAGTTGAACATGTAAAAAAGCATAATATTTCCTCTTTAAACACAGCATGAAATGGAAATGGTCTTTTCTTCCCTATTGTGACGTATATATCCGAGTGAAACAGTGTCTCGAACAAAAACAAATGTAGGCCGGGACTTGATTTTGTCCATGGGGATTTGATTGGATGGTTGTGGTTTGCTATTGGTGGATCTCATGTGAGTGACAGGTGCAAGGGGAGGGAAAGTTATTTTGATTAACCCTCTGGTCCTCTTCGTTTAGGGGTCACACTTGTCTTCTTCGAGGTCAAAAGTGACCGAAGCCTTAAAATGTAACTTTTTCCACCCCAGGAAAACCAATGTAATATATTTTAGTTCAATAATATTTTTTGATTATTATTTAGAATTTTGAGGGTATTTTATGATACTTTGCAATATTTATAAAATTTTTATTAGCTATTTTTTTAAAACAGTATTCCATGTTAAAATAGAGACGAGGCATTCAAAATCCAATTTTTGGAAGGTAGATTAGTGCCATCTGGTGGGAGTAAAAAAAGAAAAACTGATGTAATGCCATGTTGTGACCACTAGATTCCTATATAACTCTATATAAAGTGGCTTATAAATTCTCTAGTGTTTTTAGACATAAATACTTATTTGTATTAAGTTGTGGATTTGGATTTATACTTAGACATTCTCAAAGACTACTTTTTGTCAAGGTTTAGTTTTTTTTTTATGTTGATCTGAAGTGTCAGTTTTTGCATTCATTTTACTACATTCAGACCTGAGCAGAGAGGAGAACATTTTGGACATATAACATCAAAATTCAATAAAAATGTAACAAAAATTAAGAGGTATGTTTTATCACAGCATAATAAATCTGGGTCTGATCTGATTTTAACCTCTTATTTGAGTCTTTTGGCTCAATTTTACCATATTGACACAGCCACACCTCTTCATTTGTGTGTGTGTCTGTGATTACGTGAGTGTGTGTTTGAGTGTGTGTGTCTGTTTTGCACTCTTGATGTTTTAGAGTGTAGCCTCTTCCTTGCTGTTTGTTTTTTTTACTGCATTGTGTCTGAATTATTGATTTTGTTTCACACATTTGCAAAAATGTTCTCTGTGTTATAGTCGCACTAGTTCATATATATATGTGTGTGTGTGGTGGTGGTTGTCTATTTTGCACTCTAGATATTTTAGAGTGTCACCCCTACATTGCTATGCACTTTTTTTTTCTGCATCATGGCTGATTTGTGGTTTGTATCTCCAAAAGATTCCCTGAGTTTTTGTATTTTTGTGTATTTCATTTTTGACCGAAGAGGACCAGAGGTTAAAGATTACAATTTACATTACATTATTATTTACACATAAATAAAAGAAAAATCTAATTAAATCATTTATAATAAATACTGCAATATTTCATAAAAAGTAAGAATAGCCAATTTTAGAGTGATTTTAATCTTCACTAGTCCATCACTGTTACTTTACTAAGTAATTTTCAACAAACTTGTGAACCAACACCCATTGTAAAAGCAAGTTCTGCACAGGCAAGTGTCACTCCTATTTTCTTCAGGAAATGTAGTTACTCTTTAGCAAAGGCTGCAAATCAGTTGGTCTCAAAACTCTGCTAATGGAAAACCCTCCTCTACACAGGCCAGAAAACAACAAAGAAACGAAGGAGGAAAAGACGCCAAAAGAATCAGAAAAACTCAAGAAACATCTTGAAAAAGAAGAGAAGAAACGCTTGGAGCAGGAGAAGAAAGAGAAGAAGGAGAGAGAGAAAAGGGAGCAGGAGGCCAGGAAAAAGTTTAAAGTGATTATAAACAGCTCAGTGCTGGATATCTCTGTTTTAATATTAGTGGCAGTAAGGGGTTCATGAATCTCACAAAACCTGTCAAGAACATGCCTGGAGACACATTTATATTTCACATTAGAAGATTTTTTTTAGGATTATGACATTATTTTTTTTTATAATCATATGATATAAATAATTTAGTTCATGCTGATTTGAAAAAGAAATGATTGTATTACAGAAATTGGAATTTGCTTAATTGTCATGAAATATACACTCACCTAAAGGATTATTAGGAACACCATACTAATACTGTGTTTGACCCCCTTTCGCCTTCAGAACTGCCTTAATTCTATGTGGCATTGATTCAACAAGGTGCTGAAAGCATTCTTTAGAAATGTTGGCCCATATTGATAGGATAGCATCTTGCAGTTGATGGAGATTTGTGGGATGCACATCCAGGGCACGAAGCTCCCGTTCCACCACATCCCAAAGATGCTCTATTGGGTTGAGATCTGGTGACTGTGGGGGCCATTTTAGTACAGTGAACTCATTGTCATGTTCAAGAAACCAATTTGAAATGATTCGAGCTTTGTGACATGGTGCATTATCCTGCTGGAAGTAGCCATCAGAGGATGGGTACATGGTGGTCATAAAGGGATGGACATGGTCAGAAACAATGCTCAGGTAGGCCGTGGCATTTAAACGATGCCCAATTGGCACTAAGGGGCCTAAAGTGTGCCAAGAAAACATCCCCCACACCATTACACCACCACCACCAGCCTGCACAGTGGTAACAAGGCATGATGGATCCATGTTCTCATTCTGTTTACGCCAAATTCTGACTCTACCATCTGAATGTCTCAACAGAAATCGAGACTCATCAGACCAGGCAACATTTTTCCAGTCTTCAACTGTCCAATTTTGGTGAGCTCGTGCAAATTGTAGCCTCTTTTTCCTATTTGTAGTGGAGATGAGTGGTACCCGGTGGGGTCTTCTGCTGTTGTAGCCCATCCGCCTCAAGGTTGTGCGTGTTGTGGCTTCACAAATGCTTTGCTGCATACCTCGGTTGTAACGAGTGGTTATTTCAGTCAAAGTTGCTCTTCTATCAGCTTGAATCAGTCGGCCCATTCTCCTCTGACCTCTAGCATCAACAAGGCATTTTCGGCCACAGGACTGCCGCATACTGGATGTTTTTCCCTTTTCACACCATTCTTTGTAAACTCTAGAAATGGTTGTGCATGAAAATCCCAGTAACTGAGCAGATTGTGAAATACTCAGACCGGCCCGTCTGGCACCAACAACCATGCCACGCTCAAAATTGCTTAAATCACCTTTCTTTCCCATTCTGACATTCAGTTTGGAGTTCAGGAGATTGTCTTGACCAGGACCACACCCCTAAATGCATTGAAGCAACTGCCATGTGATTGGTTGATTAGATAATTGCATTAATGAGAAATTGAACAGGTGTTCCTAATAATCCTTTAGGTGAGTGTATATATACATTTTATATTTAAGTTATATTAAGTTTGTGTGTGTGTGTATATATATATATATATATATATATATATATATATACACTCACCTAAAGGATTATTAGGAACACCTGTTCAATTTCTCATTAATGCAATTATCTAATCAACCAATCACATGGCAGTTGCTTCAATGCATTTAGGGGTGTGGTCCTGGTCAAGACAATCTCCTGAACTCCAAACTGAATGTCAGAATGGGAAAGAAAGGTGATTTAAGCAATTTTGAGCGTGGCATGGTTGTTGGTGCCAGACGGGCCGGTCTGAGTATTTCACAATCTGCTCAGTTACTGGGATTTTCACGCACAACCATTTCTAGAGTTTACAAAGAATGGTGTGAAAAGGGAAAAACATCCAGTATGCGGCAGTCCTGTGGGCGAAAATGCCTTGTTGATGCTAGAGGTCAGAGGAGAATGGGCCAACTGATTCAAGCTGATAGAAGAGCAACTTTGACTGAAATAACCACTCGTTACAACCGAGGTATGCAGCAAAGCATTTGTGAAGCCACAACACGCACAACCTTGAGGCGGATGGGCTACAACAGCAGAAGACCCCACCGGGTACCACTCATCTCCACTACAAATAGGAAAAAGAGGCTACAATTTGCACGAGCTCACCAAAATTGGACAGTTGAAGACTGGAAAAATGTTGCCTGGTCTGATGAGTCTCGATTTCTGTTGAGACATTCAGATGGTAGAGTCAGAATTTGGCGTAAACAGAATGAGAACATGGATCCATCATGCCTTGTTACCACTGTGCAGGCTGGTGGTGGTGGTGTAATGGTGTGGGGGATGTTTTCTTGGCACACTTTAGGCCCCTTAGTGCCAATTGGGCATCGTTTAAATGCCACGGCCTACCTGAGCATTGTTTCTGACCATGTCCATCCCTTTATGACCACCATGTACCCATCCTCTGATGGCTACTTCCAGCAGGATAATGCACCATGTCACAAAGCTCGAATCATTTCAAATTGGTTTCTTGAACATGACAATGAGTTCACTGTACTAAAATGGCCCCCACAGTCACCAGATCTCAACCCAATAGAGCATCTTTGGGATGTGGTGGAACGGGAGCTTCATGCCCTGGATGTGCATCCCACAAATCTCCATCAACTGCAAGATGCTATCCTATCAATATGGGCCAACATTTCTAAAGAATGCTTTCAGCACCTTGTTGAATCAATGCCACGTAGAATTAAGGCAGTTCTGAAGGCGAAAGGGGGTCAAACACAGTATTAGTATGGTGTTCCTAATAATCCTTTAGGTGAGTGTATATATATATATATATAGGTGGTAAATGTGACCTAGACTCAGTTTTCATGAGTTTTGCCCATACATAGACATTAAGTAACTAGAATTTTTTGCATGATTATAAAAAAAAAAATTCAAATGAAGGCTAACATTAGTAAGTATTGATGGCTGTAAGCACACGGAGACTTCACCATTACTGTAATTTCTGCTTGGACAGATCAAGGGTACGATTGCGGTAGTTGACACAGTGAAGGCCAGAGTGGACCAAAAGGGTGGGAAGAACAAACTTCCACTGAAGCCGGGAGAGACCATTGAAATTGTGCGCAAAACAGAAAACCCGAAAGACTACTGGCTTGCCAGGAACACTGAAGGCCACTGTGAGTTCATCTGCCACACTGCACTTGATTTACATACAACGTATATGCTGATATTCTGATATATGTACAGTATATGCTGACACGTCCTGTTAAACTGAACATGCTCAGTCTATATTAGACTGAAGCATCCTGTTTGTCTCTTACGCGTTGACTAGCTATGGTCAGCTACTATTATTGTGTTGGTGTGTTTTTCCATATAGATGGTTTTGTGAAGCCTGACACTCTAGATGTGTGTGGTGAAGTGAGACAAACACAGGATGCACAGGAGGTGTATGATGATGTGGGTGGAGGTGAAGTCAATAAGTAAGCGAGTAACTAGTACACTTATTTGGATTGTTAACATTATTGAGGTTACTTTATTATTTATATTTTAACTAAAAAAAAATCTCTTTTTTTCAGTCTACCAGATGGTAAGCCATTGCATTATACATTTAATAAATATAAATCAAAATAACATTGCAATCATTTACTGAGTGTCAAGTGAAGGAAGCGTAAAAGGAAATAATTTTCTTTTGTTTCCCCTTGTTCACGATTTTGTCATGTGACTACTAACAGCAGTTGAATGTGATGCTGATATTTATGAGTGTGCAGATGATATTCAAGCTGATTTCAGGTGATTTCATTTTTCATGTTCAAAAGCTCTTAATATTGCACAAAAACCGGTATATGCATCTAATTAATTAATTACCAACATTTTTAGTTTTTTAATTAACCTTGATTCTCTTTTGTAGTACTTTTATAGTTATTAAATGGGCACTAAGTGTACGTTTTAATTGCCTGATAGCGGCCACAAAGTTGACTTAACAGGGTTTATATAGGTGTACAAATTGAAAACCCCTATATTTAGTAATAAATATCAGTTTAATAAGAAAATAAAAGCGATTTGGTTTAAGATATTTGTGCTGTCAAAATAATTGAGATTAATCGCACCTAACATAAAAATGTATTGTGTGTGTGTGTGTGTGTGTGTGTGTGTGTGTGTGTGTGTGTGTGTGTGTGTGTGTGTGTATGCATATGTGTATGTGTGTGTGTAATACTCAACTCAGGCATACAATGTCTGATCTGCCCCAAACTTCACTTGTTTAATAATAGTCCTGGCCTGAAGACAACTACATGCCAATATTCGGTTATAGTCAAAGCACCACCTGCTGGCAGCAGGAAATGTGGCACATTGTAGTGACTTTGCCATATTTCTCCTATATTTACCAGCTTAAATGCATGTCGCCCACTATTCACTGTTTTCCTGAGGCCACCGGGTGGCGGTGCTCCCGTGTGCGAGGGCCCTTTCATCGCTGCTTGCAGCTTTAATACTATAAATATATATATATATATATATATACACCGATCAGACATAACATTATGGGTGAAGTGAATAACACTGATTATCTCTTCATCACGGCACCTGTTAGTGGGTGGGATATATTAGGCAGCAAGTAAACATTTTGTCCTCAAAGTTGATGTGTTAGAAGCAGGAAAAATGGGCAAGCGTAAGGATTTGAGCGAGTTTGACCAGGGCCAAATTGTGATGTCTAGACGACTGGGTCAGATTGTCTCCAAAACTGCAGCTCTTGTGGGGTGTTCCTGGTCTGCAGTGGTCAGTATCTATCAAAAGTAGTCCAAGGAAGGAACAGTGGTGAACTGGTGACAGGGTCATGGCCAGCCAAGGCTCATTGATGCACGTGGGGAGAGAAGGCTGGTCCGTGTGGTCCGATCAAACAGACGAGCTACTGTAGCTCAAATTGCTCAAGAAGTTAATGCTGGTTCTGATAGAAAGGTGTCAGAATACACAGTGCATCGCAGTTCGTTGCGTATGGGGATGCATAGCCGAAGAACAGTCAGGGTGCCAGAAATGGACCACGGAGCAATGGAAGAAGGTGGCCTGGTCTGATGAATCATGTTTTCTTTTACATCACGTGGATGGCCGGGTGTGTGTGCGTTGCTTACCTGGGGAACACATAGCACCAGGATGCACTATGGGAAGAAGGCAAGGTGACGGAGGCAGTGTGATGCTTTGGGCAATGTTCTGCTGGGAAAACTTGGGTCCTGCCATCCATGTAGATGTTACTTTGACACGTACCACCTACCTAAGCATTGTTGCAGACCATGTACACACTTTCATGGAAACGGTATTCCCTGGTGGCTGTGGCCTCTTTCAGCAGGATAATACACCCTGCCACAAAGGAAAAATGGTTCAGGAATGGTTTGAGGAGCACAACAATGAGTTTGAGGTGTTGACTTGGCCTCCAAATTCCCCAGATCTCAATCCAATCGAGCATCTGTGGGATGTGCTGAACAAACAAGTCAGATCCATGGAGGCCCCACCTCGCAACTTACAGGACTTAAATGATCTGCTGCTAACATCTTGGTGTCAGATACCACAGCACACCTTCAGGGGTCTAATGGGTCAGGGCTGTTTTGGCAGCAAAAGGGGGGCCAGCACAATATTAGGAAGGTGGTCATAAGGTTATGTCTAATCGATAATATATATATATATATATATATATATATATATACATACACACACACACACACACACACACATATATATATATATATATATATATATATGCATATTTGTGTGTGTGTGTAATACTATGAATATATATTAACTGCCACTTTTGATCATTTTAATGCATCCTTGCTGAATAAAAGTATTAAATTAATGAAATCATTATTTATTTCTAAATGTAGGGGTTTTGAGCTTGTCATGTATAATAAATATGTTATTGTATAACAATAAATAAATGTTATTGTATTTTAAATTATATTAAAGAATGTTTAAAATGTATATTAAACATATATTTGTATATAAATACATGTTGCTGTATAAATGTAAAAATGTTATATTTTATATTTATAGTAAAACAAGTATATTGTTTCATATAGAAAAAAACACTAATCTGTGCAGCTTTCACTTTTAATAGGTGACAGTCTAAAGTCCTTTTTTAGAAAACAAATATTATTTAAAGCACATTTAACCTTTGTAAAGTGCATATGCAGTGGATTTACTGCCAGTTTTCTGTCATTTTGCAGCTTCCTCCCTCCACCCCCTCCAGTTCACCTTGAATTTATTGGTGCGGGTGAGTAATATTTCGCTTTAACTGTACATTAATATAATATTAATTTAGTGTAAGCACAGCCATATTTATAATCTAATAGCACTGTCTTTCATTTAAACGTATAAACTATAATGATATCTCACTCCTATATAAGGATTGAGTGTTCCTATAGCTCAAACAGTAGAACATAGGTTTGATTCCCTGGGAATGCATGAACAAAGAAAGTACGAAAAAAAGAATGTAGTGTAATTCACTTTAGATAAAAGCATCTGCCAGATACATGAATGTAAATGTAAAAGCTCCGCCCAGAGCCCCTGAGATGTTTTTGGTTTATGCCCAACAGATGCTGCTGATGAGACGTATGATGATGTGAATCCAACAGACTTCCCTCCACCTCCTTCTCCTAGCAGGTTACTTTATACATGTTACAATAGAAGTATAGTGTGAACAAATTTTCATTGACGTTATTTTTGGAGGTATCCATTTTATGAGAATTGGCAACACGGTCACTTTAAGCTTAATGACTTTAAACTTTATGGCTTTTACCTCAAGACCTTAATGGTCTAGAATTTAAATTCCTATTGTCCTTGAATCCTTGAGTTTTGGTGAGTTCAAGTTCATATTTATAAGTTATGAAGTCGTAATTAAGACGCCAGGTGTGTTCAAGTCATTGTCGTCGAAGCACGATGGCAGTGTACCTTCTCTGAATTGACTACACAAAAATACATTCTAGAAAATGAAGATCAAAGAATGTGCCTCAGGTGTGTTTTGCTTTTTTATGATTTTAATTCATGAAGCCACCAGTGGTGTAAAGTAATTGAGTAAATGTAATTAGTTACTGTATTTAAGTATATTTTTGTATATTTTGTAGTTTTACTGAGTATCAAAGATATTAGCAACTTTTACTCTCTAGTCGACTAAATTTTTTAATAAGTATATGTCAAGTGGCAATCTCCCGTGGTGTCTCTTGAAGCCAACCACGGAAGTGACTTAAACTGCAATTCATTGACTGGCCGCTCGAGACTCGAAATCTGTATCTCCCCCATGTTAAAATGCCCAACTTTACAGCAGAAATTTTTTTTACAGCCTGGTACAAAAAGTGGTTTTGGTCTATACAGCTAATTTTGCCCTTCATGACAACTGTGAGGGGGTGAATGTTTTTTTAACTCATCCGTTTAAATGATATTAAGCCTTAAAGTTCTACATAATTAAGGGCGTGGCCACTTGAGTGACAGGTGGATGGCCACTTGAGTGACAGAGTGACAGGTGGATGGCCACTTGAGTGACAGAGTGACAGGTGGATGGCCACTTGAGTGACAGGTGGATTGCCACTATGGTCGAGCTAGCATGGTTTCAGCAACCAGGCACCTCAGCTCCACCCACGTCCACTTTGCCCATTTTCAGTTATCCGGGAGTGACGCACGGTGACGCACCAAGATGGCAACGGCCAGCTCCGCCTACTTTAGGCTTCAAAAATGCTCTTCAGAAACCTACGGGTGACGTCACGGACACTACGTCCGTTTTTTTACAGTCTATGGTATATATACTCTTTACTCCAATACATTTGTGATGATGAGTAATGCAGTTACTTGTTACATTTTGCATAGTCTCCGCCTGAGATTTCACGCCCACGGACCACTAGCTGAACATCTGATGCATTTGGCACACTTAACTGGAAACACTTAAGGATTTTCTAAGTCGTTATCTGATTGGTTG
This sequence comes from Coreius guichenoti, assembly GCA_039654105.1. NCBI lineage: Eukaryota > Metazoa > Chordata > Actinopteri > Cypriniformes > Gobionidae > Coreius > Coreius guichenoti. The sequence goes on along the minus strand of CM077169.1, from coordinate 5,972,320 downwards.
AATTCTACAGGATTTCCGGGAGACGTGTATCGCGTTCTTTAATGGTCGGACCTGATTAGTGCTTCCTGTGGTTCTATTTAGCCAACTATTATGATCATTCATCATATTTTTCTTTCACTGCAAATTTCGGTAGTAACTCTACAGTTCACATGTCTCTTATGCTCACCAAGTCTATATTTATTTTGTTCAAAAATACAGCAAAAACAGCAATACTGTGAAATATCATTACAATTCTAAAATAACTGTTTTTTATTTTATTCCTGTGATCAAAGCTGAATTTTCAGCATCATTACTCCAGTCTTTAGTTTCACATGATCCTTCAGAAATCATTCTAATTATTATAAAATTTCAACGATGAAAACAGTTGTGCTGCTTAATATTTTTGTGGAAACTGTGATACATTTTTTTTCAGGATCCTTTGATGAATAGAAAGTTCAAAATAATTGTGTTTAAATTTATTTACTGTCACTTTTAATCAATTTAATGCATCCTTGCTGAATAAAAGAATTGATTTTCTTTAAGAAAAAAAATCCAACTGATCCCAAACTTTTGAAAGGTAGTATATGTAAACTTTACATTGTAAAGTATTAAAGGTATAGTTCATCATTTACTCACCCTCATGTTGTGGCCCATCAACTGTTAGGTTACCCATATTCTTCAAAATAGCTTCTTATGTGTTCAGCAGAACAAATAAATGTATGTCAGTGAGTTTTGCACCACTCTGATATAAAAATCATGTTTTGTATCTTCTTTTCTTTCATGTTCACTGCAGCATCCCAAAGCTCAGCTCAACTAGCAAGACAAACGAGATGGATCCGAAGAAAAAGAAAAAGTTTGAGATGGAGGAAAAAGAGTTTAGGAAGAAGTTTAAAGTAAGACACACACTCTTTTGACTGCTGGTGTGGAAGCAGACAGATGACTCTGTATACTAACCCTTGTTGCCTCTTCTTGCAGTATAATGCAGAAATCAAAGTGCTTTATCAAGCTACTGTTCTCCCAGCACTGTCTATAAAGAAGTTTGGTAATAAAGACCTGCCGATAAAACCTGGGGAAATGATTGACGTGATAGTTCACCCAGTAGATGACAAACTCATCGGACGGAACAGCGAAGGGAAATGTGAGTTGTTTGAGGAAATAATACTTGTGCTTTGATGCACATTACAGCAGAAGATGAAACTGTTATTAAATAGAGTATCTGTCTGTTTCAGATGGTTATGTGTCTACTGCTAATTTGGAGCAGTAAGTACAGTCTATTTCTATTCTGGTGCATCTTTTTACATGTAAATATGTGTTTTCTTTCAGACCAGTTCTTTAGCTACAGTTTTTAGCTACACTGACTCATTTGATATGCCTAAATGTTAGTGAATATTAGTGAATTTTGAGTAAATATTGTGTACAATGCAATGCCATTAGCCACCTTGCTCTCTTGATATCATATTCGTCGGCTGATCAGTTGACCACAACCTCATATTTTTTTCTCTCCTCTCTAAGGGACGGATCTATTTATGATGATGTTGGTAATGGTAAGACTTAACTTGCACAGGCACCGTTAATGAATATGCATTTAGTTTACATCCTTTTACTGCAATTCTTTTTTTCTACTTTCTCTTAGAGTGTATCTGCGACAATGACTAAGCACGGATCAACTCATCTAGCATGTGTTTTCATCACTTTGAACATCCTTATTTGTCATCAATCCTTTCACAAAACATGTTTTTTTCATTGTTTGAGAATGATATATAGTGAATATTATACGTTATATATACATAGTGACCTCAGTAGGAATAATGTGATCAAAAAACTCTGAACATGTCCTTTCTTTCATGAATTGAATGTTTTGCTTTAACAACTTTAACTAAAATGTAAAAAACGTACACCAGTGAAGCAGCATTGATATTAAAATGTACATTTAAGATAAATATTTCCACATATGACACCCCAAGCCATCCAAAAATAAGTTTTGATATTGGAAAAATCAAAACCTGTGCACCTGAGGCATGTTGACTGTTGTATAATATTATTCTAGATATAATATTTTCTATAATAAAGTTATAATATTCCAGATAAATGTGCATACTGATTTTATATGTCGTGAAACCTAAAGACCTTCTATCTTGTGGCTCTATGCTTCCTTTGATTCACTACTGTTCGAAGCAGCGAATCTTAACGAAACTTTATAATTAAATATAGTGCTCTCTCTCTATGTTCAATTAGTATTAGATAAATAATACAATTCAATTTGACTGCTTCGTGCTTTTATAACATTTTCTGACGGCCAAAATATTGAAAGAAAAAATAAACCTCGCGAGAGTTTACGAGAGTTCCGGTGTTGTGATGATGAACGTCCCTGCCAACATGGCGGTCAGCATCCGCGGCCGTCCGACCCGGAGTGTACGGATGAGAGGCAAGTTAACGGCACCCACACCCCCGTCACCATGCGCAGCATGCGCTGTTTAAACACCTCCGCGTGTGCTGTTACCGCTAAGCCTCGGATAAGGGCTTACTATGCCTTTATTGTTTCGTTTTTTGTGTTTGACAGGTCGGAATGACAGCGGGGAGGAGAATGTACCGCTGGATCTTACGCGGGGTGAGAGTCATCATAGAGATCTTGAGGAACATCTTAATAGTGCTTCTCTGTAGTAATAACAACCAGGCCATGACCAAAGTCACCTTAAATTCATGAAATTGGTGTTAATAATTTTCCATCTCCTCAATCTGGCCTGCAGACAGGAGAATGAGGGTGAATAAGATGTCTGTTTCAAAACCTTTTCTTAATAGACTGCATTTTTTGCGCCTGTGCTGGCCCAAATTTGCAGTCTAGCTGGGCAGCTCACTAGGATTTGGGACCCAGCTGTTGTTTTGATCTGTAAGGCACAGTCCCATCAGTTTGTGTTGTCTAGTAAACATCTTAATGTAAGCAGAATAACTGCAGTGCATTTAGCTGGGTTAGGCTCTCAGTAAACAAACATTCATTGGCTTAAAAAGCGTCATTATGCCTTCATATCTTCGTGTTCTGCCTCAATCTGTTTTCAAGGTTTCATTCTCTGATTTATGTAAGCTGGTGGGTATTAAATGCAGAAATTCTTTGATAAGCTTTATCTTGATGAAACGATGTGAAATCTCTCTTGAGAGATGTGCTATATAAAGTCTAATATGCAAAAAGTCACTCTCATACAAGATCCCGAGAGGTTTTATTTGAGTTCTGCACAGGGGAAATTAGGCTTCATAGTACATACGGTGATGAACTATGTGATTATGTATTTACATTATGTTCTAAAGTATTTCATTTTAATTTTAAGAGATTTTAAATAACAAATTTATAAGCATTTTGCAATTGCTCTAAAATATCTGTTCAACCGGCGATTAACCTTATTGTGCTTTTTATTTTATCGTTTATGCTTTCCACAGAACCCTCAGATAACATGCGTGAGATCCTGCAGAATGTTGCCAAATCTCATGGGGTTTCCAACATGAGGAAGCTCGGCCACCTGAACAATTTTGTTAAGGTAGTGGAACTTTTTATTTATGCTTGTTGTGCTTGTGTATGATTTCAGCAATGAGAGAAGATCATTACTAGGTCTGCATGGAATTGAAGACCTAGCACTGAAAACAGTAAATGTAAACATGGTAGAGTATGTTTTTAAATGGAGTTGAGAATACTACACTGAACGCAAATTTCCCCAAAATACTTCCCCAAAATATTTTTTGAGTTCTGTAGGCGTAGATTTTGAGTGGCCCTGATCATGACCTGAACTGCATGGTCTTATGTTTGTATCACAAAAGCTTTTAAGGCAACACACCACAGGTGAATAGGGTAAAAATTTCAACTAATAAATATCACCATACTTTCCCCAGTTGAGTTATCACAGTACATTAAAACAATTTTTTTTGTATTTCAAGTTTTTCCCAAACAGAAATCTGAACATTGGATAAAGTCAGGTTCAAAATTGTTTCATTTTGTTGACATATTAAAGTTAAAGGTTTTAACAGAGGGGACATAAATCAGAAAATAATGTCAAGAGCCAGGGGGAAAAAACAAAACAAAACTGCATGCATTTTGCAGAAGAACATTGTTTTGGTTAGGCTTTGTCTTTGCATGACTGTGTGGATGAATATGGTTATCCTACTGCTCATAAAACATTCACTAGGCTTAGGAGATATAACCAGTTTAGATGGAAAGGATCTCAAGCTGACAAGCTGAATACGTTACTGTAGCTTTACCCATTAATAGACATGGTACTTCCTTGAAAATAAATTCCAGCACAGCGCTACAACAACCATAATGAAATGAGCCTTCACAATAGATAATGCTTTACAATGAACTCTGTTAGAGAGCTACATATGAATTTATCTGTTCAATAAAATAACTCACTCACTTGCTGAGTATTAAAACACCATCATCTCCACGCCAGTTTCACAACATTTAAAATCCCTCAGTTTTCGCCATCTCTGAAAAGCCAAGCCAATGTTGATTCTTGTTTTATTACGAGCTCTGTCACAATCTCTTGCCAGCAGAGTCTCCTCTGTTCAGCGTTTTTTTTTTCCCCCTGGAGGTTGGAGATTTAGCGCTCCATGTCAACCTTTCTCGCTCGTTGTGAAAACTAACCTACACCACTCCAACACCAGACACACGTCAAAGTAGCCGGAGCAACTTTTCTCCATTTACGGATATGACGAGACACGCACAGGCGAGTGACATGTACACAGTTTCTTGCGAAAAGCACCATAGGATTGATGGTGTATTGACTCCTTATTCAAATTTTGTTAATTTTAAACAAAAAAGTTGCATAGTGCACCTTTAAAGATACAGTATATATTGTAAGTGAAACATACAGATGCAAATAGATAAAATGTAATAAAATAAACACTTAAATGTATATTTTAGTTGTCTTCTTTCAGACTAGTGGAAAGGAAAGAAGCAAGGTAGCCCAAATTAACCAGTGCGTTTGAGGAACATCAGTGCAAACACCAGTGCAAAATAATGGTTTTACCTATAGTGTATAGTATAGTATAGTATATCAAAAGTATTACATTTTGGCTCATAACTTGTACACTAAAAATTAAGATGTACAATGTTAAACATTAAAATATTTTTGAGTTTATTTTTTATTAAAACAGAAGTACGGTACATATCAGTTTACATAGAAGGGCATTTGAATATTATCTTTTTATATTATGCCATGACTTTTAACCCTTTTAACCTAATTTTAACCCTTTTATATGCATCATTTACCTGTGGCAGTGATACCAAAAACAATCAAATAGTCACTATAAGGCATGAAGATATTAAGATATTATAAACATTTCATCATCATGATTTCCTGTAAAGCTTCTAATCTAAACAATGTGTATTGTGAAAAGTTCTATACAAATAAATTTGACTTGACTTGACAAAGAGGGGTTCTGGAGTCAATAAGGTTGAGATACACTGTTTTAGAATGAGTTAATAATGTAATTTTTATGTAATGTAAATAATAATGCAGTGTGTTTTGGCCTGCTCCTGTAAGCAGATCTGTAATATGCTAAACAGCATCTGTGTGTGTGTTGTTGGGTGGTTTATCTTGGGTGACCTCCTTTCACTTTCAGTTTCTTTCTGAGAGAGTTTGTTTTGTGTGTGAGAGTGTGACTGAGGTTAAAACTTAAGACTGTTAGTACAGTTAGTATGTGTGCAGTTTTTATGTGTTTAATTGTTTTGTGTGTGTGGGATTTTCTCAGCTTTGGTGAATAATAACTCGAGTGCTGTGTGTGCATAAATACCGTGTGTGGCCTTTTAAGGATGCTGAGATAGAGGCGATGTAATCCTCTCCGAGGGTCACACGGCCCCTTCTGACTGCCTGAGCTCTGACATCATCATAAACACATACATATGCATGCACAGCCTGCCAAGGTCATCACACTCCACAGTAACACACACGCAAACATGTTTAGTAGACACAGCGCACTAATTTTACACTGTATGGTCAGCTTAGAGCAATTTAGAGCAGCTCAGTTTATGAATCTTATCATTACCAGATGATGTTTTGCATCTTTGATCATATTCACACCAGCTCTTCATTTTTAAAGAATAGTATACATGTGTATTTTCCTGGATGCTTAGTGGTTGCACTAAAATACCCAATATATTAGCAGCAACGGATTACCTTTGTTTGTATGTCAGAAACTACATCTAGTTCTAGTGCAATGATGACACTAGTCAAAACAGTGTTGTAAGGAAAATCATTATTTTTATTTTTATTCTGTTTTATACTCATTCTGTGTCTAACAAATCCTTTAACTTTGACTGGTAATATTGCTTAATATTAGTACCTTTTTAGTACTTATTTAGGTATAAAATTGAAGGGTTCTGGGCTGGCGGTAAAATCTGTCTAGATGCTCCATGTTCAAAGCTGTTGTAAATATACACTGCCGTTCAAAATGTTTGGGTCAAAAAACTCTTATGCTCACCAAAGCTGCATTTATTTGATCAAGAATACAGTAAAACAGTAACATTGTGAAATATTATTACAATTTAAAATAGCTGTTTTATATTTAAATATATTTTCAAATGTAATTTATTCCTGTGATCAAAGCTGAATTTTCAGCATCATTACTCCAGTCTTCAGTGTCACATGATCCTTCAGAAATCATTCTAATATGATGATATCTTTATTATTATCAATGTTGTGAAAACAGTTGTGCTTTTTTTCAGGATTATTTGATGAATAGAAAGTTTAAAAGAACAGCATTTATTTGAAAAATCAATCTTTTGTAAAATTATAATTTGTAATACTGTCTTTACCGTCACTTTTGATCAATTTAATTAGTTCTTGCTGAATAAAAGTATTTCTTTTGAGAAAAAAAACAAACTTTTAAACTGTAGTGTATTCTGTAAATTCTAAACAATGCACAAACCATAAACAGTCTAATAAACTCTGATTTGCTGCATAAATATTTGTGATTAGTACTATTAACCCTCATCCTTCCATCGTGTCATTTTCACTCGAAACTCATTTAAAAAAAAAAAAAAAATTAGAAACTGAGTCTCCACATCGGAGTGCTCCAAGACCTCAGGAGTTTTGTCGCACTTGAACTACGAATACACAAAAATTGACTGGATTCCAGGAGTTTTGTGCTTGAAATTTAAAAAAGTAACAAATCCTTCCCTCGTGGGTCAATTTGACCCCCTTAGGAATTAATGGAATGCTTCAGTACACATAGAAAAACCTAAAAATGCTCAAAATTCAAACTAAAAATGCTAAAACTTTACCAAAAAATGATTGTATAATGTCTACATGTGTATCTGAATGCATACTGAAGAGAGAAACTCAAGAACTGACTTTAGGACCCAGCGGAACAGCTCATTTGCTCCATATAGAGCTATAAGGTCAGCAAAGACAACTGATGTAAGATATTTTGTGCTGAATTAAAAGGGTTATGTATAAAATTGTGAGATATTTAGAATTTAATTTGAAAGAATGTGAAGAATGTGCTTAAATTATTATTTATTATGTATTGATAAAATCTAGTCATTTAAAAGTAAATTTTTTTTTAAAAAAATTATCAAAATGAAATGAAATAACCTTTCTGGACAAAAAAAAAGTCTAATTTTAGGGCTTCAGGTCATTTTGACCCACGAGGGAAGGATTTGTTACAAAGTGCGAGGGAGGGTTGAGGGTTAATAAACATAATGAACATTGAAATAAATATAATGTCTCTCCCTCTCTCGTTTTCTCTCAGCTCCTGAACAGTGTAAGTCACTGTGAAGAGAAATTAGGATTTACACATGAGGAAATCATCATTTGGTAAGTTCAACAGTTTCAACTTTCTCTTATTCTGTTCCAATGGCTGGTCACTGACTACATAGACAGCATCCATCATGGAATCTCACAGATGAAGGATTTGGAGAGCTCTTCTTGTGTTTCTCATTCTGTCTTTATCTTTTTAGTCTGCGTGTGGCATTGCTGAATGAGGTGAAGGAGGTTCGGGCTGCAGGTTTGAGAGCGCTGCGGTATCTGATCTGTGACAGTAGCATCCTCCAGAAAGTTCTTCAGCTGCAGGTGGATTACCTGATCTCCAGGTGAGCTCGCACACCTGCTTAACTTCCTCAGTGTCTTCACAAAGCAATGAGATGATGTAGATGCCCTACTGTCTTATGTTGCATTTTTGTCTGAGATTTGTGAAATAATTTGCTCGTCTTTTCAATATAAAATTAATTTGTTAAGCTTTAAAGTGCTCGGTGGGTGAACGTGACTTTCAGCTCCCGTGTCCTCGTCAGAAAGCCTCAGATGAGAAGTTTGAGTGTTTATCTTCAAACTTGTTGATTTGTGTTCAGGTGTATTGACATTCAGCAGAGTAATGAGGTGGAGAGAACTCAAGCCCTCAGACTGGTCAGAAAGGTACGACCTCTTAACCTCTCAGTCATTTTGATACTGTTGAACTCAGTTTAACCTGTTTATGTTTTTGTGCTGGGTGAATTTGATCTCAATCTGTTATTTTGCCCATTCAGATGATAACGGTGAACGCACAGCTCTTTCCCAGCTCTGTGACGAACTCTCTGATCGCAGTGGGCAACGACGGGCTGCAGGAGAGAGATCGCATGGTTCGAGCCTGCATCGCCATCATTTGTGAACTTGGTGAGTTATTAGTGGTGTTTGTTAAGTCAGTGATCACTCTTAGTATTCTGTGGCACATACCACACCGGCAAATCTTGCTGCATGTTGAGGAGAGGTGCACTAATACTCATTTTAGTGAATGAACGTGAAAAAGATGTGCTGATACGGAATATCCACGGAACTCTTACTAGTATCTGATTTCGCAAATAGTTTGTTTCTATATAAAAATGTTGACACAATGTAACGCACTTGCTCTGGCACTAGTTTTGGATGAAGAGATATGCTTGTTGTTGTTGTTTGTTATCGTTGTACAAGCAGAATGTGACGGTTGGTCGGTGTTGTATTTGTTCCGCCCCTCCTCCACTGTGATTGGACGGCTGGGTAAAAAGTGACATTTATGAGCGCTGCGTTTTACCCAACGTTAAACATTCTTCAACTCTCAGCAACCAGTAAAAAATGCCGAGCACTTGGCACTCAATGTGAAATAGAAATGCACTGCTGCCGTTTTAAAAACGCGGCATTCCCATTGAAAACAATTGGAAAAATACGTTAGCCTCAGGAAAAAAAACGCTTTGGTGGACACACAGCCTTAATGCCAGTTCTATTATAGGTTGATATAAAGGTGACACATTCTAGGCAACATTTTTTAAAGTTTTACTAGGAAAAATTATCAAAATATAAAAAAAATTTAAAATAATTTTTTTATAATTTAATATTTTAATGTAATGTTATAAGAAACTTACAGAAACGTAAACAATCTCTTTTTTTAAAAAAAAAAAACTTTGATCTTATTAAAAAAAATCTTATTTATTTTTCCCCCAAAATTGTTTCGTTTTATCTTTTCTAGAGTCTGTGTTTTATGATTTAATACAATAAAGGTTATCCAAAATGTTGTCTAATGAAATTAATACATAAAACATTAACAGTTTAATCAATCATTTAAAATGTAATCAATTTTAAATATAACAAATCATTTACAACATAACATAGCTTTTTTTTTTTTTTTTTTTGTCAAATAAGGTGCTGCACAACAGAATTAGTGTACTGTATTAATTAAAACATGGATGAAAAAATACCTGGTTTGTATGATTTTTCCTTAATAATAATAATAATAATAATGTTAATGTTTTAATAAATATTTTTATTATTGTTATTATTATTGTTATTATTATAGAGACACACAGAACTTGCAGACTTTAAATGTAGCTCTAGATGTAGGATAAATATCGATTTATCACCCAGCCCTGTGTTATTGTATAATTTAAACCATATAGGTATTTTGCATATATATCAACAATATATATCTCTGTTGTCATCCAGCACTGAAGAACCCAGAGGTGGTGGCCCAACGCGGGGGTCTGAGCACCATCCTGAAGAATGTCATCGACTGTCAGCTGAGCCGCATCAACGAGGCCCTGATCACCACCATACTGCACCTGCTTAATCACCCGCACACACGCCAGTACATACGCCCTGATGTTGAACTGGAGGTATGCATACCATACATGCATGCTCATGATAAAATGTAATGTCATAAAAATGTCTGACAGCAGCATATGTTCTTGTTTTTTTTTCCAGCAAATCCTCGCACCTTACACAGACTTTCACTACAGACACAACCCTGACACAGCAGAGGCACAAATCAAGTGAGCCCTGTTATTTTATTCATTTGATTACATTTTAAATGATTGATTACATTATTAAGTTTCATGAATTCATTTAATTAGACAACATCGATATCAAAACAATATTTTAAAATAATCAATTTCTATATATTTATCTAAAATAAATATATAAAAATAATCCATATTTCCATAGTATAACTTTTGGTAACACTTTAGTTTAGGATCCAATTCTCACTATGAACTAGTTGCTTATTAGCATGCATGTTACTAGGATATTGGCTGTTTATTAGTACTTATAAAGCACATATTAATGCCTTATTCTGCATGACCATATTCTACATCCCTTAATCCTACCCAATACCTAAACTTAACAACTACCTTACTAACTATTAATAAGCAGTAATTAGGAGTTAATAGTTAGTTAATAGTCAGAATTGGACCCTAAACTAAAGTGTGACCTAATTTTTTATATGCTTTTGTGGAATGTAGAATATGGTCATGCAGAGTAAGGCATTAATATGTGCTTTATAAGTACTAATAAACAGCCAAAATTTGAGTAATATGCATACTAATAAGCAACTAGTTCATAGTGAGAATTGGACCATAAACTAAAGTGTTACCGTTTGTGTGTGCTGGTGATGCTGTATGATGCTTTTGTGCATGTTTCTGTGCTGTGCCAATACCTTATTTACCTGCAATGCACTGTGATCATGTGCAGTTCTAAAATAATAATTTAATGAGTTGTTGTGCTCCACAGGGAGGACAGAGAAGCTCGTTTTTTAGCCAGTAAAATGGCCATCGTGGCAGCGTTCCGTTCTTGGTCAGGTATGAAATCTACTTCATCCATCAGTAGAAAAGAGAAACACCCAGATTCTGCTCTTCATCCTTCTCTTCTGCTGTTCTCCTACAGGTATTATAAACCTGTGTAAAGCAGGGAACTCAGGGGTCCAGTCTTTGATAGGCCTGCTCTGTATACCAAACATGGATGTCAGGGTGAGCGTGTTTTTTTTCCCCTTTTTTCCCTCCATTTGTTCAGACTAACATGTGTTCGCTTTATCAACTCTCCGCTGTATCTTACCAGAAATGCTGGACGAAATAGCTAATACAACATTTTTATTCAGTGTATACTACCATTCAAAAGTTTGGGATAAGTAAGATTTTTTTTTAAGAAATAAATACTTTTATTTAGCAAAAATGCTTTAAATCGATCAAAAGTGACACAATATAGTGTTACACAATATTTCTATTTCAAATAAATGCTGTAATTATTCTTCAAAGAATCCTGACAAAGTGGATATTTCCACAAAAATATTAAGCAGCACATCTGTTTTCAACATTGACTATAAGAAATGTTTCTTCAGTAGCAAATCAAAAGGATCATGTGACTCTAAAGACTGGAGTAATTATGCTGAAAATTCAGCTTTGCGTCACAGGAATAAATTAACACTTAGTTTAAATTGTAATAATATTTCACAATATTACTGCTTTTACTGTATTTTTTGATTAAATAAATGCAGCCTTGGTGAGCATGAGAGACTTTAAAAGACAAAATTAAAACAAATATAAACTTTTGGCCATACATGGGCATAAACAGCAATATTTACCTACATATATTTTAACTAAAACATTATAAAGTGCATTAAATTCCATTTGAATGATGAATTGGAAACCTACAGTAAGTTTTGAAGCATTGTTTGCAACTGATTCACTGAAAAGGTCAGTTTGAAAGAACTGATTCACAGCAGTGAATCAATTTTAAAGCCAGATCTGTCCCTTTATGTTTTTGTCTACAGAAAGCCTTATTAGAAGTCATGTACGAGATCTTCAGATTGCCTGTTCCTATAGTGACAGGAGATTTTGAGGAAGCCCTGCACAGTGTGGGTAAGAAACACCTCGATTCATAAACGCAAAAATGCCTCACGGACTGATGTAAACTCAGAGGTCTTTGGTTTGGGATGTGCGTTTCATGCTGATGTTTGTGCCATTCAGACCCCAGCAGGTTTCAGGACAGCTGGAGACTATCTGATGGGTTTGTAGCTGCAGAAGCCAAAGTCATATTGCCTCACAGAGCACGATCCAGGTGAGACGCGACCAACTGACGTAACACACATCATATATTCTGGGAATATTCTGGGTTATATGTTGTATTCCTGTTCTTCTGTTTTCCATTACCAGACCAGACCTCATGGACAACTACCTGGCACTACTGCTGTCTGCCTTTATCAACAGCGGACTACTGGAGGTATATAATCACAAGATCGCTTCATGGATCCTTGATTTTCTTCAATGCGACAGGTCTGTGATGTTTTTATTGATAATGTTTCTGTTTACTCAGGGTCTGGTGGAGGTCGTGACCAGCAGTGATGGACAGATATCAGTGAGAGCCACTATACTGCTCGGAGAACTTCTGCACATGGTACTACACTACAACAGGCCTGTAAACAGGGCCCAGCATTAACTTTTTACAGTATATAATTATTCATTACTGGGCTGTGAACTTGTATTATGTAATATTACATATTAGACAACTATGTTTTTATAAACTGTACACAAATTAGAAAGCTCTACAACAATCAGATTTGCAACTTTTATTACTGTAATATTGTAATTCTTTTTTTAAATGTAATATGTTTTTTTTTGTTCACATTTTGATGGCGCTATTGAACAAAATGTGTTAATTTTGCCTATGGCACCAGTGATGTTATTAACAAAAACTATTAAAAATTGTTTTTGGTAATTTGAAATAAAGCTGAAATAAAATACAAATATAAATAGAATTTTATTCTAAAGTTAGTCTAAAGAAAGTTGAAGTTGAAGTACTAAAATTACTGAAACTGAAATAAAAATAAATGAAAGCTAAATTGATATTTTTTTTTTTATGAACAAAAATGACAACAGCACATAACAAAATTATTTAATTAACAAAACTAAACTTAAACTAAAATGATAAATTAAAAAGCTTATTCAAAATAGTAAAAAATAATACTATAATAGTATATAAACAATACAAAAAAAAAACACTGTATGGCAGTGAAAGGGAAAAAAAACACTCTTAGATAAACTTTAAATACATATCAACCGGAAATTTAGACTCATTGTGAAACTGAGAATTTGGGTGTCAAAATGTGATTAATTGTCATGATAATAACAATGCAAATAACCTTTAATGATCCTAAAGCTTGCTTCTTAGATGAACTTTTGATCATAAATTAAAATGGATTATGTAAAAACAAAAACAAAAGGTAAAGTTGTCGGACGATGCACCATAGTGACTGATCTGTTATTTAGTGAACCATTTGTTTTACATTTGGTTTTACATTGCGATTTTAAACTTATATAATGTTACAATTTGTAAAAATGTATGTTATTTGCTTACGCTTGTCACTTGATGTATGTAAATGTTACACTCTGTCTGCACACATTTGGACTGCTGTTTAATTTCTGTTTTAGCCTTTATTTTTCAACCTAAAATGCTTTGTTCACCTACATCTTCTTCTTGATTCTTCTCTCTTCCAGGCCAATACGATTCTTCCTCACTCTCATAGTCATCATCTGCACTGTCTGCCCACGCTAATCAACATGGCTGCTTCCTTTGACATCTCTCAGGAGAAACGGCTGTGAGTGCAACAGTGCAAACACACACTCAAACAATAATCCATGAGCATGTGTCCAACAGCATTCTCCGGTAATGGGTAGTTAATTTTTGCTTCTGAATCTTGTTTTTTCCAGGCGTGCCAGTGCAGCCGTGAACCACCTGAAGCGATTCCACGAAAAGAAACGACGTGGCCCCAAACCTTACAGTCTTTACCTGGATCACATCCTGCACAGGACGTCCACCTCCACTCACAAGAGAGACCAGCACCAGCGTCCGCACAAGGACATCTATATTGTGAAGGTACACACACTATATCGTTGCTGTGCCTGTTAATGTCATTAGGCCTGTCAAGTACATGTCTGGATTATTTCACCCCAAAATAAAAAGAACGAAATTAGATTTTGCTTAAATAAAATGGTGCCTATGTTTAGAACCATCAGAGTGCCCCTATTATGCTTTTTCAGTTATTACCTTTCATGTAGTGTGTACTTTAGCTGTTTGTGGATGTAAAAGTCTGCAAAGTTTCAAAGACCAAAGTGCAGGATAAATGGAGTTATTGTCTCCTAAAAGAAAGAACCGATTCTGCCTGAAATAAGTCGTCAGTAATTCCAGTCTCACTTCCTGCTCGAAACTACGTAGGTTTGTAACAAATTTGCATATCCGCCTATGGTCTTCATTGGCTGCCTGTGAACAACGTCTAATTTGACCCGCCCTCAAACACTCTAGTTGTAGCTGAGACTGGAAGAGTATCGTTCGTATTGTTGACATGTTGAGAAGACGTTGTTTTCTGCACTGCAAAAACAAATGCACTCTGCATGCACTTCGAAAGGATGAGGACTTAATACGATAAAACCAACACCATCGTTACTGTTCGTATCACTGTGTATATAAGTGCTGAGAAAGCCTGTGGAGCTGAAATTCAGACATGGTAGTAGGTCTTTCTTTTCCGGCACACGCTGTTAGCTCTCGACCAATCACAACACTGGGCTATCTGACCAATCAGAGCAGATTAGGCTCTCAGAAAGGAGGGGTTTAGAGACCGAATCCTGTATTGAACTGCTTCAGACACTGTGAGAAAAGAGGTGATGCTGTATATCAAAAAAAAAGTGTTTTTTGACCTTGGATGCATGTAAACCTATTGCAGGAGACCACCAATCAATATAAAGATTAATATAATAAGATACTTCAACAGAAGACTTTGTTTCTGAGTCGTTTGTTGTTTGTGTGGTGTAGGACACTGAAGAGGCCCTGATGATGAACTTGAGAGACAGCCAGATCCTCAATCACAAACAGAACCTAGACTGGAACTGGGTTCTGATCATCACTATACTGAAGGTAAATCCTAAGGCCATGTTTGGATGGAAATCAAGTGTAATGCTTACTGCATACTGTGCAGTATACTATCTACTGCCTACTAATTTTGAAAAATAGTATGTAAAACCGTTATGATAAACAACTGAGTATTTTTCAGAGTGTAGAGTTCTATGCCGTTACTACATTGCATGATTAATTCAGGAAGTTGCATTCAAATATTCCTGAAATAATACATATTTAGCATTTCCAATCTGTAAAAGTTCAATCAAATAGTGAGTCACATGCTGTGTACAGTATACATGCTGTATGTTTCATAAATTGCGTGTAGTATGATGAGTGTGATGTACAGTGGGCTATATACTATGATAATTATAGTGTGCTATACAGTGACTCTTGACACTTTAGTCACACTTTTAAATGTCAGAATGTCATTGAATTAGATAATAAGGGGCGTTTAAAAATAATAAAAAGAAATGTTTCTTAAACATCAAATCATCATATTAGAATGATTTCTGAAGGATCATGTGACACTGAAGACTGGAGTAATGATGCTGGAAATTCAGCTTTGATCACAGGAATAAATTACATTGTAAAATATATGCAAAAAGAAAACAGTTATTTTATAGTGTAATAATATTTCTCAATATTACTGTTCTTAATGTATTTTTGGTCAATAAATGCAGCCTTGGTGAGCATAAGAGGCTTCTTTAAAAACATTACAAAATCTTACCGATCCTACTTCGTGTTTGTTGTTTTTTCTATTCTAGTGGCCAAACGTGAATCTCAGAAACAACAAGGATGAGCAGATGCACAAGTAAGACCAGCGTGTGTTTTGTGACCCGTCAGCACACATCATGACATCAGACATGTGCGGCATTTTCTTGCTAAGCACTAACCGCAAACTACATCCCTAACATGTGTGTGTGTGTAGGTTTGTAAGGCGCTTGCTGTATTTCTATAAGCCCAGCAGTAAGCTGTACTCAGCCCTGGAGCTGGATCACGCCAAAGCCAGACAGCTGACGGTGGCCGGCTGCCAGTTCAACCAGTTCCTTTTGGATTCGGATGAGGTGAGAAGGCAAACAATTAAGACCCCTGAACCTTTGTTAAATTACTCAATGAGAAGCACAGCAACAGTTAGAGCTGCACCATTAATGGGAATAAAACCAAAATAGTGATATGGCTTAGTGCAATTATCAAATCACAAAGGCTGCGATAAACAAAATGTGCTGCATGTTTCAGAGTGAAGCGCGGCACTGTGTTCATCACACAAGCAGCTCATGATCTGGTGTTTTCAGTGTCTCTGAGCATCTCGGTTCATTTAGCTGCTCCAACTCTGCATCTGCTCTGATTTGGGAACGCGCATTTGGGAACGCAACACCCGCTAACCATCTTCCCAAACCTGTAATGCAAAGGGCTCATCAACAAAAGAGAAGCTTTAAGGGCTCCCTGTGGTGTCCCGTCTAAATAAAAGTCAGAAAATTAAGAAATTTAGAGTTTTGTCATTTTAAAGTAAAATTATTATTAATAAAATTATTATCATTATTTTCTTAAATACTGTTTTTTTATTTGACAGTTAAATAATACAATAGGAATATTCCTTATTGTTTTTATTTAGTTATTTGTATATTTTCTATTTGGTAACAATAATAATTATATTAATTATTATTATTTTATAGCCATATTGATATATAATCACAACATTTTGATCAAATTGTGCAGCCCTAAAATCAAACCTGTTGTTTTTTGTTTTTTCCTCCCAAATTATGCAGACCTAGTCGCAGTTAACTTGGCTTATTGTCTTCTGTTTTTTGTAGGATGGTCAGATGTATTTAGAGGAGTTAGTGAAGGATATCGTCCATTGGCTCACATCCTCTTCTGGGCTTAAACCTGAACGCAGTCTCCATAGCAATGGCCTTCTTAGCACCCTCAGTCAGCACTACTTCCTGTTTCTGGGTACTCTTTCTTCACAGCCAACCGGGGTCAAAATGCTGGAGAAATGTGGTGTATTTCAGTGGTGAGAACACACACAATTTAATATGTATAGTGTTGAAAGTACTCTGGTGGTAACATATTACAGTGATGTAACGAATGGTATTATTACCATATTCATATACACCAGTCCTTACTTGTTACTCAAGGATATTTAAAAAAATCTCATGGTGGTTACTCCATTTAACTGTGGTATTACCATAGTACCATGTTCAGGAAAAAAAACATACCTTACAAAAATGTTGTGTTCCAGCAAACTTTGAACATTACTGAAAATGTGCCGCAAATATGCAAAAAAAAAAAAATTCATGTTCCAGTCATGTTAATACTATGGTGCCTTGGTAGCAGTGTGATTAAACTATGTTTGGTTTTGATCTGTTTTGTACAGTCTGTTGAACTTGTGCTCGATGAAAAACCAGGATCACCTGCTGAAACTAACGGTCTCCACTCTGGACTACAGCAGAGACGGACTTGCTCGAGTCATTCTGTCCAAGATCCTCACGGCGGCCACTGACGTAAGATCACGCTCATGGCATTTCTGCGTTCTGAGCTGGGTTATTATACTTTACTGAATCTAAAACCATAAAAAATACCATTTTAGTTATTTGAAATAAAATAAACGTTAACTGAAATAAAATAATATAAAAGCTTAGTGATGAACTAAAATAACTAAAAATTAAACTGAAATAAAAATGAATAAAAACTAAAACTATATAGACATTAAAAAAGGGAGGGATGGATGGATGGACAGAATGATGGATGGATGGACAGAATGATGGATAGATGGATGAACAGAATGATGGACAGAATGATGGATGGATGATGGACAGAGGGATGGATGGACAGAATGATGGATGGATGATGGACAGAATGATGAATGGATGGATGTACAGAAGGATGAATGGATGGATGAACAGAATGATTGATGGATGATGGACAGAGTGATGGATGGATGATGGACAGAATGATGGATGATGGACAGAATGATGGATGGATGAACAGAATGATGGATGGACAATGATGGATGGAGGGATGAATGTATGGTGGATGGAGGGAGGGATGGATGGATGGACAGAATGATGGACGGACGGACGGATGGTTGAATGGATAGACAGACAGATTTATCGTCTGCATTTGATACATTGGACCATACTGTATTGATAAATCGGCTACGAAATGAAATGGGGTTCTCTGGGTCTGTTCTAAAATGGTTCTCCTCTTACTTGAGTGACAGATCATTTTGTGTGTTTGTTCACAACATTCTGTCAGAAATGACCACTCTGTCATGTGGAGTTCCTCGGGGCTCGGTTTTAGGTCCCATTTTGTTTTTATTGTATATTAGCCCTCTTGGTGAAATAATTCGTCATTTTAATAATGTGTCATCACTTTTATGCTGACGACATTCAGTTATACTGCTCATTCAAAGAGTCAGAGTTAAGTAAGTTAAGTGAATTATTGGAATGCCTGTCATGCATTAAGATCTGGTTAAACAATAATTACTTACAACTAAATACAAAAAAGACTGAAACCTTAAACCAAAAACTACCTTAAATTAAACAACATCTCTGTTCCTTGGATTCAACTGTCCAGTTGAGCCTAAGAAACCTTGGTGTTCTGTTCGACCAATCGATGTCTCTGGATAATCATTCTAGACAGTTGGTCAGAAACTGTTTTTATCACTTGAGAAATATCTCTAAATTGAGAACATTGTTGCCCAAAGCTACCATGGAGATGATTATTCATGCTTTTATTTCTTCACGTTTAGATTGTAATTATTTTTTTACTTGCTTTAACAAATCTTCTCTGAGTCGTCTGCAAATGGTGCAAAACACTGCAGCCAGGCTTTTAACAGGTACCAACAGAACACACATTACACCGATTTTATTTACCCTCCACTGGCTTCCAGGCAAATACAGAATTGATTATAACATGTTAGTTCTAACTTTTAGAGCACTACATGGACAGACCCCCCAATACATGACAGACCTGTTGACCCCTTACTCTTCCTCCCGTACTCTTCGTTCCTCAGGTCAAAATCTTCTGAGTGTCCTCAAAATCCGCCTTAAAACTCGGGGAGACCTGTCCTTTCAGGCAGTTGCCCCTAAACTCTGGAACGCTCTGCCCCTGTCCTTGCTTGTGGCCGAATCTGTTGATTGTTTTAAAAAGCAGCTGAAGACACTTTTATTCAGACAAGCTTTTAGTTGATTGGGCTTTTATGTTTTATGTTTTGTTTGTTGTATTAAATGGTTAAATTGTTGCACTTTGTGATTTTTATCTGCGATAGGTGCTATATAAATAAAGTTTACTTACTTTAAAAAAAGCAATTAATACAGCAATGTAAATATGTTTTATTTATTCTGTAGTAAACTGTATTTCATTTAAGATTTTTTTATATGGCAGATAACTGTTATATCCATCCTATACGATTCTTGTAAAACCTGACTGTATATTTGAA
The DNA here is from genome assembly GCA_039654105.1 of Coreius guichenoti. Taxonomy (NCBI): domain Eukaryota; kingdom Metazoa; phylum Chordata; class Actinopteri; order Cypriniformes; family Gobionidae; genus Coreius; species Coreius guichenoti. The sequence goes on along the minus strand of CM077169.1, from coordinate 5,952,751 downwards.
TTCTGATTGATCTGAATGAGTGATTCTCCTTGTATATCCTGCTACAGAACTGCCGTCTGTACGCCACCAAACACCTGCGTGTGCTGTTGCGCGCTAATGTTGAGTTCTTCAGTAACTGGGGGATGGAGTTGCTGGTCACACAGCTGCATGACCACAACAAAACCGTCTCCATGGAGGCGTTGGACATCCTGGACGAAGCTTGTGAAGACAAGGTATTTAGCATCACAGCTACAGGAAGTTGATGTAATCCAGATCATTATTTCATGTAGTTTCAGAAATGAATGTGAAAATGTCTAAATATTTAGGCAATGATGTCCTAAGCATTAAATAATGTAATGCTGTATTTTGGTGTTATAAAGTGTTACCCAGGACTCTGACTGGTTTGTATTAGTTAAATGTGTTTCTTACAGCAACTCTGATGCTCTTTATTTCTTATGTGTTATCACTCCAGGCCAACCTGCATGCTCTGATCCACATGAAACCTGCTCTGTCTCACCTGGGAGAGAAAGGCCTTCTGCTGCTGTTGAGGTAAAACACTCTTGGTTTTAGTTACTGTATGCTTACTACATAAGTGTATTGCTTAAGGGATAGTTTAAATTAGCTGTTAAAGGGATAGTTCACTCAAAAAAAAAATTTGCTGTTAAAGGGATAGTTCACCCAAAAATGAAAACTACCCCATGATTTACTCACCCTCAAGCCGTCCTAAGTGTATATGACATTCTTCTTTTAGACGAATACAATCAGAGTTATGTTAAAAAATGTCTGGGCTAATCCAAGCTTTATAATGGCAGTGAATGGCAGCCCAAAATTTGAAGCCCAAAAAAGTGCATCCAACCATTTATAAAAGTAATCCAATTAAAAAAATGTAAGAAAAAATCAATATTTAACACGTTATAAAGCAAAATATCTAGCTTCCGCCAGACCGCCGCCTTCGTAAGTTGAATAAGGAAGGCAGTCTGGTGGAAGCTAGATATTTTACTTTAAAACGTTTTAAATATGGATATTTTTCTTACACAAACAAATGGCTTCGCTTCAGAAGGCCTTTATTAACCCCCCGGAGCTGTGTGGAGCACTTTTTATAATGGATTTTACTTTTATACTTTTATATAATTACTTTTATAATTTGAGGATGGCTTGAGGGTGAGTAAATTCATTTCATTTTTGAGTGAACTAATTTTGAGTGAACTATCCCTTTAATTTACTCACCCTCAGGCCATATCCAAGATGTAGGTGACCTTTTTTTTCTTCAGTAGAACAGTGAAGAAGATTTTTAGCTGAAACTGTGGTCCTCCTCTGTGATTCATATAATGCAAGTCAATGGCTACTGTCACTTTGAGAGTCAAAAAAACATATACAGCCAAAACAAAATTAACACCTGTGCCTCCTGACAATACATTGAGGTCTTATGAAGTGAAACGATCGATCTGTGCAAGAAACTGAATATTATTCCCTGTAATCCACAGCCTCTGCAAACAGTCCTCAAGGCATTCTTGACAGTCTGAAGCACTTGGCATGGCAAAAAACAGTCGTTTGATCTGATCCAGGGGATATGAATGTTTTTTTCCTTAGGCTGATCACATAGCACTGAAAAGACTTGTTCTGTGGCATAATGCTAATCCATTACACCGCATTATTCTTACTCCACATCAAAGCGGCCGCTTTGAGGAAATTGACAGGCAAGTGTGTCAGTACGTAGCCAAAATAAGAAATGAGGGGCCTCTTTTTTTTTTTTTCCGGCTACAAACTGACACACTTGCCTGTCAATTTCTTTGCTGCTTTTAGGACCGTGGTAAGCTTTTCTTTGACAGTTAGCATTTTTAAGACTGTCTTTTTGGGCTCGCCATCTTCTAATATTACACTCGGATACACTGTATTTATTAGCTGCTTAATAAGAGTTGTTTGATGACTAGGTTTATCATCATAACCTCTCCTCAGTTGCTGGTTCACTTGCCCAACTTTTGAACCAATCTGTTCTGGACAGTCATTCGCCATCATGAGGTCCCGTGGCACTGTAAACTACCGGTAGTTCAGTCCTGGGGGGCACACTAGTTTTACATGTATTTGGCGCTCCCTATTGTTGCGGGTATATTATTAAGTCTAGACCCTGAATATAAGACAATTCCATTTTTTCAAATGTATTTACAAGAAAAAAAACACTCTTTTATATTCTGAACTATACAGTGTTAAATGTCTCTCTGTTCTCCTCTGTAGATTCCTGTCCATCCCAAAGGGCTTCTCTTACCTTAATGAAAGAGGCTACGTCAACAAACAGCTAGATAAATGGCAGAAGGTGAAAGCATCAAACCAATAACACTCTCTCAGTCCTTTGTTTCACGGCTGTGAGTGTTTGTTCCTCTTGAATGCAGATGTGTTAAGCTGTGTGTGTTTTTGCAGGAGTATAATCTGAAGTATGTGGACATGATTGAAGAGCAGTTGAATGAAGCTCTCACAACATACCGCAAACCTGTCGACGGAGACAACTACGTCCGGCGCAGCAACCAAAGGTCTGAGCGCTGCTCATCTTGTAAATGAAGTCATATATTAACAAATTACCATTAGTATTGCAGGTACTTAAGGTTAGTGATTTGAACAAGTCCCAGACGCTAGGTATGAATTAGTAGTGTTATTGTAAACTAAAACTATAAAAAATTGTTTTCAGTAATTGAAATAAAGCTGAAATAAAATAAAATATTAGATGAAAAATGTAAAAAACTTAAAAATGTTACCTTGTAAATATTGTAAATCTTAAAGGTTACTAAAACGGAAATAAAAAAAGAAAGCTTGATAGATAGATAGATATAAAAAAAAGAATAAAAATGACAAAAAAACTAAATTACTAAAACTAAAATTAAAATGAAAACCAAAAATTAAAGCGAGAACACTTTACAATAAGGTCCCATTAGTTAACGTTAGATAATGCATTAACTAACATCAACAAACAGTGACCAATGCATTGTTAAAGTATTTATTCATCTGTTAACGTTAATACATACATATAATTATACATGTGTTAATACTGTTCATTGTTAGTTCATGTTAGCTCAGGTTCATAAAATAATATTAACAGATACATCTTTTGATTTTAATAATGTATTAGTAAATGCTGAAAGTATTTTTCATTGTTAGTCCATGTTAACTAAAGCCCCTTTCACACAGAGATTCCGGAAAATACACTGAGTCCCGGGATCATTTGATTTTGGTTCATTCACACTGTCATGATTTTCTGGAATCTGTGCAAGCATTCACACACATCCCGTGAAGATCTCGTAAAGACACGTGACATCGATGTAACGTGTAATGTCTCTGCAGCATCTTAAGTTTACTTTTCTCTCTTGAGAAACCACGCTCGTGCAGTTGTTTTCTGATTTGATCATAAACTAGCGCCTCCCGTACCGTTTCTGGCGAACGATTTCAGCTTCAGCATCATCACTACGGCACAGCCCCTTATGGGATTGATCCTGCCTTTTGTTCACACAGGGCACGTTTCGGGACTGGTCCTGGCAAATGTTACTTGGTCCCCATTCTGGGATCGATCCCGGAATCAATCCCGGGATGTTCACACAGAAGGCACTTTGGCAATTTGGTGGCAATTTTCCGGGATCAACGCGCTGTGTGAAAGGGGCTTAATATTAACAAATGGAACCTTATTGTGAAGTTACCATAAAAGCTTATTCAAAATATGAATTAAATACTATAATAGTATATAAGTAATACTAAAATAACACTGTTATGAATATGAAGCATGCTATTTCTTTTTGACTGCAGACAGTATATATCTCTCGCTCTCATGTTGTAGGTTACAGAGGCCAAATGTCTTTCTCCCTGTGCATTTATATGGGCAGTTGGTCCATGATAAAACAGGCTGCCTGCTGCTGGAAGCTCAGGTACCTGATTATGCACACGCTGATGGCTGACACTGTATAGCTTTGTGTGTTTTATTGCATTTATTTGTTAGTATTTGTGTGTATTTGTTAGGCTGTTATCCCGGATCTTAGCTACACAGTCCGATCTCCAGTGTTGGATAAATGGGAAGGTGTTAAACAGCTGAAGGCGGCGCTATGGGCTCTGGTCAGTGGTGGTTTTGACTTACTGTATGCGTTTAGTAGCTAAGGATGTCCTAGTTTCTTTGTATGCGGTGTTTATGGTTTTAATGTTTAACATTTTATATGTTCCAGGGCAACATTGGCAGCTCAAACTGGGGTCTGAACCTCCTACAGGAGGAGAATATCATTCCAGATATTATTGCTCTGGCTCAGCACTGTGAGGTTCTGTCCATACGTGGGTAAGACTGCCTGTATAGGAATATACTGGGTTATTCACAACTTAATGCACATAGACGGCATCTGTCGGAAACCAAGAGGTTGATGTGTAACATAGTCATATCCAATATATATTGATTCTGTACAAGTTAAGGCCCATTCACACCAAGGACGAAAACTATAACATGAACGATAAAAATATAGCTAGAATTGTTCTAATTCTATAAGAATAGGGAAGTCCACACAGCAACTATAACAGCACAGAGAAACGATATTGTTGATCATTTTTTCCAGCTGATGAACGATTAATAGATTGACAGCCAATCAGAATCCACCTGACTTTAAAGCACTTAAAGTGGCTGACAACTGCAGCATGCGCTTAAAATAAACAGAGCGATATTGTGCAGTGGTGTGGATGCTAATGTAGTTATCGTACTTGGTTTGAACAGGCCTTTAGGCCCAATCTTTTAATGCCTGCAAAAAAGTAGCCCTGGTAGTTTGACGTAACTACTGTAAAGCAATGTTTACATGCAGTTTGGGGTCAGTAAGGTTTCTTTTAAAGAAATTGATTCTTTTATTTGTCATAGATGCATTAAATTGAACAAAAGTGACAGTAAAAACATTTATATGGTTTAAACAGCACGACTGTTTTCAAAATTGATAATAACAAGAAATGTTTCAAATCATCATATTAGAATGATTTCTGAAGGATCATGTGACACTGAAGACTGGAGTAATGATGCTGAAAATTCAGCTTTGATCACAGGAATAAATTATATCTAAAATGTAATAAAATAGAAAGCAGTTCACAATATGTTTTTGATCAAATAAATGCAGTCTTGGTGAGCAGAAGAGACTTCTTTCATTTTAAAAATCTTGTTGACCCCGAACTTGTGAATGGTGGTGTAGGACATATTTTCATATTTTACAAATGTAAACATTCCTGAACCCTTCACTTTTTTTCTTGACACTCTTTTGTTTTTCCAAAGAGTTTCCAGTTTGGCTCTGGACAATAAAAGATTAACTGAAATAATAATAGTGTAAAATACAGTTAACTCTTTCCCCTCCATTGATGGAAATTTCCGTCATTTATGAGACAACACTTCCCCACCATTGACAGATTTTTCCAGATTTTCATTTTTAATTTTCACTGTTATATGGTAGGGGGCGCTATTACGCAACTTCTGAAAGAGTACAGACTCTCCGGATCAAAACACAGGCAAAAAGGGAGCAGCAACAAGCAATAAAAGCATTGCTTATGCATGTATGCATGTAGTCTTTGAAAAAAACTTGATTTTCTCAGGTTTTTGTTCAAAACGTACCCACATTCAAGTGTTGATTAAAAAAAAAAGAATGCATGAAGCTAGAATAAAACGGTTCTTTTTGTTTAAAAGCAGAAGCTCTGTTCCTTCTTTTGATATATATTGCATGTTCAGATGTTCATACAACAAAATATTCTGGGGGCCTTGAAAGTTGAAAAATATAAAAAATGCTGGCGGTGACTGTCAACTTAAAAAAAAAAAAACGTGGGCAGGGAAAGAGTTAAAGCAACCTTGCAGCATATGTGCAGTAAATAACCACCAGCATTGTCCTTGCAGTACGTGTGTGTATGTGCTGGGCGTGATCAGCCGCACGCGGCAGGGCAGTGATGTGCTGAAGGCATTGGGATGGGACTCGGTACGGCACAGCCGCAGGCAGCAGTGGCCCGTCAGCCCTGATGAAGTGGACGCTCCGCTGCCCAGCGAACTGTCGTCTGTGCCCAGCACGCTCAGCCTCAACTCTGAGTCCACCAGCTCACGCCACAACAGCGAGAGCGAAAGTCAACCCAGTGAGTCAATGCACATGGTTAACATGTCAACATCAAAACAATTTCATAATATTGCATAGTTGCATAATATTTTTATTACCATATTGGCATTTTTCATCTCTAAATTCTTTAAATATGCCAATAAGTAAGATTTTAAAAAATCTCTTTTTCAAGATAAATTGTCTGAAAACTTTTTTAGTCCTTCTTTAGTTTATCTTATTTGTTTCTTATTCAAAGTAACATTGCTTAAAGGATATTTAGATAAATATTTTATTTTTTCCATTTGGTTTTTGGTGGAAAACAAGACAAAGTACTGATTAAGGAAAAAATTGCAGTGTATTTACTTTTATGCATGATTAAATTGTATATCTTGTTTCAATCACTAATATGTCAGATTATGGAAGTAAATTGGGTTATGTAAATAGTATTTCATGTTGATTGTAGTCATTGTTATTTTAGTATTGTTTATATACTATTATAGTATTTGTATTTTATAGTATTTTGAATTAGCTTTTATTTATAATTTTCAGTTTTCATTTTAATTTTAGTTTAACCAAGTAATTTTGTTATGTTCTTATGTCATTTTTATTAGTTTTTTATATTTAGCTTTAATTAATATTTATTTCAGTTTTTCACATCTGCATTCAGTAATTTTAGTACTTTAACTTTAAATTTCAGTGAGGTGACAAGGCAATATTTCTAATTAATTTCATTTAAAAGGGTAGTTCATCCAAAAATGAAAATTCTGTCATCATTTACTCACCCTCATGTCGTTCCAATAGGGCTGCACGATAAATCGCAATTTACATGAAATCGCGCTTAACGGATTTGGCAAAGGCTGCGATCATCTTTTATGTGCAGTTTGTCAGTGCAGGAGGGCTCTGTGATCAGTAGCAAATACTACTTCATCTGAAAGCACTGCGAGTTTGAGTCGCTTATAACGTGCATTTGAAAAAGGAACATGTCAAACATCTTTCCAAACATGAGAAGCATTTAGTCAATCAAAGCATTTCAATCTGTTTATTCAGCTCACCCATAGTATGATATTCATAGGGATTTCCAATGACGTGCTATCGTACTTCTGCGGCACATATTTGGAGTAGCCTGCGCGAGAGCGCCCTCTGGCTTGCAGATGGAGCAGCATTTACTACTGATCACAGCCGTGCTGCACTGAGAAACTGCGCATGCAATAATCGCAGCCTTCCTTTGCCAAATCGCGTGCGGTTTTATTGTGATTAATCGTGCAGCCCTACATTACAAACATCTTTGGAACACAAATTAAGATCTTTTTGATGAAATCTGAGAGCTTTTTGTCCCTCCATTGACAGCTATGCAACTACCACTTTGATGCTTCAAAAAGTTCATAAAGAGATCATAAAACTAATCCATATGAATTGAGCGGTTTAGTCCAAATTTTCTGAAGAGACTCGATCACTTTATATGATGAACAGATTGAATTTAGGCTTTTATTCACATTTAAACATTAACCATTTAAGTTTAAGTGTTTGATCACATTTTTTTTGAATTAATGAAAACTATTATTAATAGTTTTGATTTTAGTTAACAGTAACACTGATTGTTGTATCCCCACAAAATTGTATGCATAAATAGCCATTGCAATCTGTTGTTTTATGTCTATTGTAATATTGCACGTGTCGCCCTCAGGTTTGTATTTCATGGATGATGATCGCGAGGGTTTGGACATGTACGAGGACTCTTCTCTCTCTATACACACAAAAACCTCGAAGGACAGAAGCCCTTTCAACATCCTCACCCCCTCGCATCTCAGAAACCGCTTTCTCAACTCCCTGTCTCTCCCCAGTAAGAAGGGCCGAAGCCCCACTGACACTAAAGGCACAACCAGTGCAGGAAAATCACCCGAGGAGCTCCAGCTCATGAGGCGCATCCGGACTGTAACCGAACCCTCAAACTATTCTCCAGGCCACTCGGGGCAAAGCGAGGTCTTTTATAATGGCAGTCGCATGCCCCGCAGCCCAACGGTTAGCCTTGAGACCTCGTTTGTGGGTATAAAGGCACTAGCAGAGCCGTATGCCACCGAGGGAAGCTCGGATTCGGAGGGCAGAGGTCAACATAAGCGAGAGCGGAGCAGCAGGGAGCATTTGACCTGCGACGGTGCCTCTGTGCTGCCAGGAGGCGGCACATTTAAGAGCCGCAGTCAGAGCTTCAACACGGACACTACAACCAGTGGCATCAGCTCCATGAGCTCCTCACCTTCCCGAGAGCCGCCCTCCGCCGTGGCCATGGATACGGACTGCGCCAGCCTCAACACGGTGGTGAGCACTAAAACTGTGAAAATGCAACATTCACTCAGTACTCAGTCCAACCATAACCACATCCTGTTGTCCAAGTCCAATTCTACCTCGCTGGTTCCTCCCGGGTCGGCGCACACACTGCCGCGCAGGGCGCAGTCGCTGAAATCTCCCTCTGTGGCCACCATCAAGAGCCTGGTGGACTGCAGCTACATCTACACAAGCCCCCGTGACGCGCTGGGCTACGCCACTCTCAAACGCCTGCAGCAGCAAAGGATCCACCCGTCTCTGTCTCACAGTGAAGCGTTGGCGTCTCCCGCTAAAGACGTACTGTTTACAGACACGATCACCATGAAAACGCGGAGCCTCGACTCGCGGCTCACCCCACGCAGGTATACAGTCATTTATACTTTTTCAGCTTTTCTCTCTCTCTCTCTTTCTCTCTATCTCTCTCTCTACACACAAACCTATCAAAAACATGTCCAAAGTCATATTTCAGCCCAAAATATTTATTTATTTTAATAATAATAATTTATTATACAAAAATGTTTTTAATTATATTATTATATATGAAGTGTTAATTATATTATTATTAATAAATAATATATATATTCATTCTCATTTTATATTAAAAAAATTATATATATTAAGATATATATCACTAAAGCTGTCAAAAATATGTCCAGGTCATAGTTCACCCCAAAATCAGAAGGAAAAAATGTGTAATTATAATTTGCATAAGAAAATAAAACCTGAATTTAGGACAGTTAGGACAGAGACACACACACACACACACACACACAAAATATAATATATATATTTTTAAGTTATATATGTGTATGTATGTATGTATGTATATATATATATATATATATATATACATACACACACACACACACACACACACACATACATACATACATGTGTATCTATGTATGCATGCACGTGTATAAAATTACATAATTTAAATATATTTCTTATTTATATTTTTTACAATTTTACAAGTTTTTGTATATTTTGTACTGCCTATGATAATTAATTACTATATAAAATGATGGTAATTTTGGGTTGAAAAAAATTACCGTAATGTACATTTATTTTATTAACTACATGAATGAGAATCTAAAAAGTAGCAATAAGACTTAAAATAAAATTTCCAGACACTCCACTGTAATAAGAATTTGAGTAAATTTTGATTTTCATGAAAATATTTCTCATGATAATTTGATGGTCCAAAAAGTCTGAATGAGCTTTATTTTCTTAATTTATTATAATTAATATATAATAATATAATTAAAGATATTTTTGTATGATAAATTATATTGTATTAAAAATAAATAGTATATATTTGTTGGTGATTTTGGGTTGAAATATGACTTTGGACATGTTCTTGACAGGTTTGTGACATTCACCCATATATGAAAGTGCAATTGAAGTTCAGGGTGTTTTTTGCTGGTCCTCAGGTTTTCTCATGAAAGGTATTCTGGGCCGTTCAGCTCCCATCGCAGAGTGTCCAGAACTCTTGTGCCATGGTGGGTAGAGCAGCTCAAGAGTAGGATCCCCTCATTAGCTCTGACAACCGTAGAGTTTCCGTTTTAGAACCACTGTAGAGTAAAAGGCAACATCCCATCCCATGCGACTACACTTCCAGTCATTCCCCCCCCCCAAATAATTTCTCCATCTTTCACTCATTCATTCACATTTTGTGATGAGTGAGTGCCTGGATACTAATATGCGTCAAAGACTCGGTCAGATGCTTGTGGAAACAGTCCTTTAGGAAAACCGCAAACCTTGTTGATGTTGTTCTGAACCGGGATACCCATCTACTCCTGCAGATCCAATACCAACTCGACTCAAACTACTGAAAAAAAGGCTTAGAAATGTCTTTGGCTGTATCCCAATTCACATGCTGTTATCAGACAGATAATCTAGTCTAGTTTGGATGATTGGATGCAACATGTTGTTTATAAAAATCTACCAGAAACCGTTTATTTGGAAAACAGTGCATCATCCTAGCTATTTTTTTAATACTATGTTGGTATGCACTAATTGTGGTATTGCATACTATTTGCATACTATTAATGTTGTGTACTGGGATACAGCCTTTTTGTTTACTCAAACTCACAGCCAGGTATTTTGTGTCAGGATTAAAATTATCTGCTGAAGTAAGGTGGATGTCCAGGAGTAGGTATAGAAAGTTTTTAGATGTTTCAGACGTAAAAGTTGTGATTAGTATCTGTTTTTACAAGTTGTTGACATTTGTTGACTGTCCGTAGACCATTTTAATGAAAGCGAAAGTCTAGATGAAGATTTCTCGGATTAGATCTAATGTTCTGCAGTGCGTGTGCTTGTGTTCGCTCTCCTCACAGGTTTTTGAAAGCTCTGAGTTTTGCGTCTCTGGATAAGGAGGACTTGCTGAGTCCGATCAATCACTCCACCCTGCAGCGCTCCTCTTCCCTGCGCTCTATGGTCTCTAGCGCCACCTTTGGCTGCAGTGAGGACTACATTGGCCTGGCTCTACCCCTGGACATAAACAATATGTTTCAGGTACATTTTGTGTCTTGTGTAATTTTATTAATGTGCATGTGGAGCATATAGAGATTTATGCGAATTTGATTCAATTTTCATGAGTGTTGATTCATAAGGTGCTGTATTTTAACCTTTTTGCCCCCACTGTGGACATGACATAACTCTGATTGTGTGGCTTATTTAGGAAAAGAATGCTGTCACTTTCCTGAGTGCATCAGACTTCTGTATTATTATTTTCACCTGTCAGATGACAAGATGAGTTAAAAATGTACCAGTAGACTTGCATTAATGCAGTGAGCTTAGCCATAGCGACCAAAAAATGAAAAATATATTTGCCGAAAGTACTGTTCTCCGCTTTTTTTTTTTTTTTTCCAAATTAGGAAAAACTACTTGATGTACCTTTTAATTGTGTTGTAAATGTTTGTGTTTTATTTTATTTTTAGATTAAAGAAACATCATATTTCCAGAAGAGAACAAGCCCTCCTGCTGGAGAAAAATCATCCAAATTTATTTTTGGAGAATCTAATGGTATGATCACCCTTATTTTTCTGTATTTCTAATATCAATAATAATTCTTATTAATATTTTAAATTAGTATTAAATAAAAATACACTACTGTAAGATTTTTTTCTGCTCACCAAGGCTGCATTTATTTTATTAAAAAAAAAGTAATATTGTAAAATATTACAAATTTAAAATAAATGTTTTCTATTTGAATATATTTTAAAATCTAGTTTATTCCTGTGATGAAAGCTGAATTTTCAGCAGCAAACATTTCTTACTGTGAGAAATGTTGAAAACAGTTGTGCTGCTTTTTAAAGACAACACAGATTATTGCTGAAGTGAAAAATGCTCAAATTTTATATGAAATATCTTTTTTCCAAAACACGTTTTACTCTAAAGCATAAATATAAACAAGCTGTGTTCCAAATTTGAGGCTGATATCTCAAAAAAACATTTTCAATAGATTAATTCATCTCCCATTTATTTCCAACCTTTACAAAGTTTTGTACCATTCCGATGAAGTAATAAATTCTTTAAATAAATTTTGGTCAGAAATGACGAACAGCACCAGAAGGTTAATTTATTTTACTGACCCCAAAATGGTAGTGTATATAATATAATGAAATAATAATAAATATGAAACGCTAATCTGTGTGTTTTTCCTGTCTGTGCTCGTAGGTTTCTTAGAATCGTGTCGCGGTCCTCTGAAGTCTCAGGTGAGCATAACGGAGCTGTTAAACAGCAGCCGGTCGGAGCAGCACCACCTGCTGGGCTCTGATGAGACTACAGGCTTACAGGAGCACACGGAGCAGAACTGCCTCTACTGCAGCGCTCTCACGACCCTCGGGTCACACACGCACAGCCACCTGAACAACACACACACTTGCACAGGTGAGCAATCACACATAGTGCCAGACTTCATAAAACATCTTCCTCATTATATATTTTTTGTAAATGTATGATACTGCTGCTTTCTTCCTGGAAGTGTTATTATATAGGTGGTGTAGGTTAGTGAAACAGATCTGGGTTGTGGTAACTGCAAAGGTTGTAGGTTCAAACCCCAATCTCAGTCCTACAGTCTCCAGATTTGGGTAAAAATTAGTAATTTAGTCTTGTGTTCCGACAGATCTGTCTGATGGTTTCTCTCAGTGGCACAGCCAGCCTTCCCATAATCACCTGGAGGTGGTCGCCCAGTCCAAGTTCTCTGGGATCTCGGGCTGCAGCGACGCGGCCGTCAGTCAGGGTTCGGCCAGCAGCACTCCCAGCGCAGAGATCATACTGGGTGAGATCAGATCCCATCAATGCACAAGACTAGTTCTGCTTGACCTCTGAGATTCCAAAAACACTAAGACACAACCTGCACTTTTCAAAACCATTTTTCTGGAGTTGTTCAGTTGCTGGAAATTTGTGGATGTTTTACTGGAATATTAGTGAACATCCAGGTACACAACGATATGCAATATTGAATGTTTTCGTTAGTATCAAATTAGTGCTGTCAAAATTAGCGTGTTAACGCATGCAATTAATTGTTTCAGTTTAACGCGTTCAAAATATTTACGCAGTTAACGCAGCATCCGTTTTTTCTGTCATCCTTTGCCTAGCGTTACATTTACATGATCACGCTCTTATTCGTGCAAATGCTTTTAAACCATTCAAGCACGACAAGACAGAAGAGAACGCGCTGTCTGAGATTTTCCTGACACACACACACAACGCAGAGAACGACACGCGCCAGTATCATGTGCACAGACAGTGCGCCAGAATCGAGTTCTCTTTCGCGCTTGAACAAAATATAACACAGAATTATGCCAAAATGCCCGCTTTCTCGAGTATTCTAATAAGAGCAGTCTTAAATGAGTCAAATAACGTCTTAAATGAACTTACAGAGTTGTAGGAAAATGACATGAGCGTCAGATCCACGTCATGTTTGGCAGCGGCAGATCTAAAGTGACAGCAATCAATAATGATGTCTATCATTAAAGTTAATCAAAGAACAAAGGTAACAGAGAAAAGTGTAGCTTTAATAAGGATTAATCTATATTTAATTAATAAATTATACAGTTAAGATCTGTAAAGTGTTTGATAACTTTATTCAATTTCTGTATTTCTGTTAGACAGGAAGGCCACAGGTAAAGACATTTATTATAATGGTTTTATGTGAAGATTGTTTTAAATTCACTTAGATTAAAAGTTAATTTTTAAAAGCCTAATAAATGTTGGAATTGATAGATTTCAATTATAGGCTACTGCAATATTGAATGTCTGTCATTAATGTGTTTTTTTTTTTTTTTTAAATCAATTTCATAGCGGAGACAGTACCAGTATTAGTATCAGTTATACTGGCCTTCATTCATAAAAAGATGCCATTACAACAAATATTTAAAATATACTGTGTTGGAAACTCAGAAGCGAAGACCAGGAGACTTGGATGTATCCTTAGCAGGATTCTTTATTGAGAACATGTGCTGTCGGTAGCTGCAGTCCATCAAGTCTACTAAGGCAGTATACATTGTAGTTTATATAGATTTTAGGGTGCAGGGGAGACAAAGCAAATGGGTGACGACCTTAAACAAAGCATGCAAATGAAGTAGCCAGGTAAAGGGACCCGCCCCAGACTCTAGAGTATCACCAGTCCTAATCCAATCAGCATAACGATTCAAAAATGGGACAGGGGCTCCAAGAGCCATTAAAGACAAAAGGTGAGAATCTCAGTAATCTGGCTCATTTGATTTACAATAAAGAGAACAGGAACTGGCAGAAAACTCTTGCTGGAAACTTTGCTTAACAGAATAATTCATCTGATGTCACCTTTATGTGATCTTTACCTTAAATGCTAAATACAATGTACTTCCCTTAGTTTTAAACCGATTCTTAAATGTGTAATCCCACAACTGTCTTTAAGTTGTTTCTACATTAATTTGGAGAGTAACTGTGAAATTATTACAATATAAAAATATTAAAAATTAATAGCAATTAATCACAGAAAAATGTGCGAATGTTTTTTTTTTAATCAATTTGACAGCACTACATCAAATTAATCATGACGTTTATTCTGACAGTTTTTTTTTTTTGAAAATTTTATTTTGCTTTTTTTTTCACATATAACAACTAATACAAAACACAAAGAAAACAAACAACATACAAAAATAAAAATAATAATAAAAAAAATTATATATAAATAAATAAAAAGAGGAAAATGGAGATACAATGTAAAATGGTTAAATCAACTTTATCAAGCCATGTGGTACTATATTTATATAATTCAAAAAGGGTTTCCATGTCTTATAAAATAATTCACCCCTGCCCCTCATTGAATATGTGATCTTCTCTAAAGGTACACAGCTGCAGACCTCCGACAACCACAATCCAATTGGCACATCAGTGTCTGCTTTCCATTTCAAAGCAATACATTTTTTAGCTATTATTAACAACATTTCAGTAAGCTTAATATCTTGACTGTTTCTGAGATTAGAGTTGGCAAAATTACCCAATAAACACACCTCTGGATCCATTGGAAAATCAATTCCATGAATCTGTGATATACTATCACATACTTGCACCCAAAAAACCTTCACTTTAGGGCACAACCAGGTAGAATGCAAAAATGTTCCTTCTTCTGCACCACATCTGAAGCAGAGAGGTGAAATACTGTTGTTAAATTTGTGTAATCTAGATGGAGTGTAGTAAAGCTGGTGTAAAAAATTAAACTGAATTAATCTATACCTAGAATTCAAGGTTGAGGTGACCCCATCTTTGCATAATTGACCCCACAGGTCCCCATCTATTCTTACTCCCATCTACTTCTGGATTTATCTGGATCATCTAGAGGCTGATTTGAGATCAGAGCTTCATATATTCTAGAGATTGTTTTATATAGTGGTTTATCAAAATAGCAGATTTGCTTAATACATGTCATCAGGTATCTTAGGATACGATTTTGCTTTAACCCTTAAACAATCTCGTAACTGCAGATAACTAAAGAATTCTTTGTTACTCAAATGATATTTACTTTTTAACTGTTCAAACGACATTAAAACATTATCCTCAAAACAGTGCTCCAAATGTGTAATTCCCTTATCTGCCCATGTCTTAAAATTTTTGCTTTGACACATTGGTAGCAATCTGTTTCCCCATAAAGGTGTTTTAGGGGAAAGAAAATTGCCCTGTCCCAACAGTAACCGCAGTTTGTACCGAGTGTGAACTGAGTGGATAATCATGGGGTTATTAGTTCTTGTTTTGATCAGTTTGTCATCCCATGTATATAAGATATTGGCAGGACACTCTTCTTTTATCTCAGATTTCTCCATATTAAGCCAAGAGGGAAGGGTGGTACCAGCAAACATCTGAGCCAAATACCTGGATTGGGCTGCCCAATAATACATTTTAAAATTGGGAAATCTCAGTCCTCTTTGATTTATAATCCCTAGACAGTTTATCAAGGCTGACCCTAGGGGTTTTACGATGCCAAATAAATGATCTTATCGACCCATCAAGCGAAGTGAAAAAAGAGTTAGGGATTAATATTGGAAAAGATTAAAACGTATAAAAATTTGGGCAAAATATTAATTTTAACTGCATTTATTCTACCAAGTAATGTGAGTGGTAGATCCATCCAATTGGTTAAATGTCTCCCACCTTTTCTAAAAGACTAGCCACATTAAGTTTGTAGAGTTTCTTTAAATTACCATCTACCTGTATACCCAAATATTTAATACCAGTAGGTGAACACTTAAAAGAAAAACCGTCTAGTGCAGTATAGTCAAACCCTGATAATGGCAAAATGACACTTTTGTCGATATTTACTTTATATCCAGAGAAGGTGCTATATGATTGTAACACCTTCTGTAAATTAGACAAAGAGTCTATGGGGTTGGTAAGAAATAAAAGAATGTCATCTGCAAACAGTGATATTTTATGCATTTTCGGGGCCAATTTCAAAGCCTTTTATATCAGGGTTACATCTAATAGCCTCAGCTAAAGGTTCGATAGCCAGCGCAAAGAGAGCTGGGCTTAGGGGGCATCCTTGTCTGCATCCTCTGTAAAGAGGGAATGTATCAGAAGTAATTCCATTAGTAACAATTTTTGCTTTAGGGGGTTTATAAAGTGATTGAATTAGGTCAATATATGCCGCTCCAAATCCAAATTTTTTCAGCACTTCAAAAAGATATGACCACTCGACGCGATCAAATGCCTTTTCGGCATCAAGAGAAACAGCTACTCCCGCTATGCGTTTTTCTTTAGCAATATGAATGACATTGAAAAATCTCCTCAGATTGTTTGCTGATAGTCTCTCAATTACAAAACCAGTTTGGTCTGGGTTAATCAACAGAGGAAGACGAGTTTCTAATCTCTTGGTTATCATTTTAGTAACTAATTTATAATCCACATTAAGGAGTGAAATTGGCCTATAGGAGGCACATTTCAGCGGATCTTTACCTTTCTTGTATATTACCGAAATTATTGCATTGGAGAAAGAGTCTGGAAAACATTTGTCCGTCCTAGACTGGTCAAGCACTTCCATCAAATATGGCACAAGCAAATCTTTAAATTCTTTATAAAATTTGGCTGAGATTTATTATTAGGCAGTAGAAGAATGGCTTCAATCAGCTCAGAAGCAGAGAAAGGTTGATCCAAACTAAGCCTGTCTTCCTCTGAAAGACTTGGTAAGTGGACTGAGGATAGGAAAGAATCCATTTGTGAATCATCTGTACTTGCCTGAGAAGTATATAATTCTGTGTAGTATTGCTTAAATGCACCATTAATCTCTACAGGATTGTATGTTTCTGCGTTACGTGTATCTATGGCATTTATCGTTCGTTTCTGTTCATCTCGTTTTAATTGCCAGGCCAAAACTTTGTGTGCTAGCTCATAATAACATTGATTAGAACTAATAACAGCCCTCTCTGCCTGGTAGGTGTTCAATTTATTATACTCCATTTTTTTATTGAGTAATTCCCTATAAACATCCTTATTCTGATCCTTATGGTATATTTTTTTAAGTGCTGAGATTTCAGATTCTAGCTCATTCAGTTTGGAATTTTTTGTTTTTCCTTAGTGTATGCAATACATTGACCCCTAAGATACGCCTTTAAAGTGTCCCATAAAATAAAGCTATTGGAACAAGAAGGTTTATTCGTAGAAGTAAAAATATCAATTTGTTCTCTTATAAATTTATGGAATTCAGATTGTTTAAGAAGAATGGGATTTAGTCTCCACCTATAAATCCGTCCTGTTTTCTCTGGGATGGACAATGACATAACAAGGGGAGAATGGTCACTTAATAAACGAGGGAGATATTCAACATCCAGCACACGATATAAAAGCTGGGTGGATAACAAAAAATAATCTATACGAGTGTGGGTATCATGAGGATGTGAATAAAAAGAGTACGTTAATCTCTATCATGTGGATGTTCCTGCCTCCAAACATCAGTTAAATGTAAATCTTTCATAAAAGCAGTGGTAGATTTAGCCGCTTTAGAAAGAGGCAATGGTTTAGTCGAAGATCTATCAAGTACGTTGTCGAGGCAAAAATTAAAGTCTCCACCTACCAAGAGAGAGCCTGATGATTGAGCAATTTGAAGGAAAACATTTTGTATGAACAAGTGATCATCAATATGTAGGGATGTCAATATGTCATATCATCAATATGTTGGAGTAGGGATGCGCCGATCCGATAAGGCATTATTTGCCGGATCGGGTATCGGTCAGACAGGACCGATCCAAATCTGTGCGTATAATATTCTGTGATATTGTGATATTGATATTGATACCGATCAGACAGAACGCATTTTTCAGGTTTGAAAACGCGAGGCGCTCCGCACTGCCTTTTTTGGTTGACGTTTTTTAATTTAGAAAATAGCAGTGCGCTGCGGTTTTTTTTATGTTGCTAGGCAACCCCCGAATCAGCTGTGCTGTCAGTCTAATCAAGATAACCGTCACCACAACGGAAGGCCCGCCTCTCCATTCATTCGATTGGACAATGGGAAAAAAACGCGATGACGTCGGGCACTTTCTGCTCAGTTGATTTTTTTTTTTTCAACTTCATGCGCTCAGAGCGCTCCTGGAAAAACGCGAGACGCAGCAGGCGGTTAAAACGTGAGGCGCCCGGGGCGCACAAACAGCGTGCATAACGCTCACTGCCAACAGAAAACTATTAAAAAAAAGGCACCTCTCACTGCAAAAACGTGTTCTGTCTGATCGGGGCCTTACTCTCTACCGGGTGTCTGTTAGGTCACAACACTAGACTAGAGATTGTTTTGTTCTTCACACGCACGGTAACTGAAATTTTAAACCGTTAAAAGAAAAGGCTCAGTAAAATATTGCATAGATAGATACACTATGCATCGATATATCTTCCCTTTGTGTTTTGACCTTTTCAATGCGGACGGAGCGCTGCGCGCTGTGACTCTGTGTTGCTTCAAGCGCATCATCCTGCGCACGGGATGCGCCTATGCGCTTTGTGCCGCTCTGTATTGGAGCCAGGGGCGTAACTACAGACAGTGCAGCTGCACTGGGGCCCACATCACATCACAAGCGCCCCCCTGGCGACAAAGTGACTCCGCAGGATATTGTGACACTCACATTTTAAATGAAATGTGCTGGTTTTACAAAAACCCGATTCCAAAAAAGTTGGGACACTGTACAAATTGTGAATAAAAACAGAATGCAATGATGTGGAAATTTCAATATTTTATTCAGAATACAACATAGATGACATATCAAATGTTTAAACTGAGAAAATGTATCATTTTAAGGGAAAAATAAGTTGATTTTAAATTTCATGGCATCAACACATCTCAAAAAAGTTGGGACAAGGCCATGTTTACCACTGTGTGGCATCCCCTCTTCTTTTTATAACAGTCTGCAAACGTCTGGGGACTGAGGAGACAAGTTGCTCAAGTTTAGGAATAGGAATGTTGTCCCATTCTTGTCCAATACAGGCTTCTAGTTGCTCAGCTGTCTTAGGTCTTCTTTGTCGCATCTTCCTCTTTATGATGCGCCAAATGTTTTCTATGGGTGAAAGATCTGGACTGCAGGCTGGCCATTTCAGTACCCGGATCCTTCTTCTACGCAGCCATGATGTTGTAATTGATGCAGTATGTGGTCTGGCATTGTCATGTTGGAAAATGCAAGGTCTTCCCTGAAAGAGACGACGTCTGGTTGGGAGCATATGTTGTTCTAGAACTTGGATATACCTTTCAGCATTGATGGTGCCTTTCCAGATGTGTAAGCTGCCCATGCCACACGCACTCATGCAACCCCATACCATCAGAGATGCAGGCTTCTGAACTGAGCGCTGATAACAACTTGGGTTGTCCTTGTCCTCTTTAGTCCGGATGTCATGGCGTCCCAGTTTGCCAAAAAGAACTTTAAATTTTGATCCGTCTGACCACAGAACAGTTTTCCACTTTGCCACAGTCCATTTTAAATGAGCCTTGGCCCAGAGAAAACGCCTGCGCTTCTGGATCATGTTTAGATATGGCTTCTTTTTTGACCTATAGAGTTTTAGCCGGCAACGGCGAATGGCACGGTGGATTGTGTTCACCGACAATGTTTTCTGGAAGTATTCCTGAGCCCATGTTGTGATTTCCATTACAGTAGCATTCCTGTATGTGATGCAGTGCCGTCTAAGGGTCCGAAGATCACGGGCATCCAGTATGGTTTTCCGGCCTTGACCCTTACGCACAGAGACTGTTCCAGATTCTCTGAATCTTTGGATGATATTATGCACTGTAGATGATGATAACTTCAAACTCTTTGCAATTTTTCTCTGAGAAACTCCTTTCTGATATTGCTCCACTATTTTTCGCCGCAGCATTGGGGGAATTGGTGATCCTCTGCCCATCTTGACTTCTGAGAGACACTGCCACTCTGAGAGGCTCTTTTTATACCCAATCATGTTGCCAATTGACCTAATAAGTTGCAAATTGGTCCTCCAGCTGTTCCTTATATGTACATTTAACTTTTCCGGCCTCTTATTGCTACCTGTCCCAACTTTTTTGGAATGTGTAGCTCTCATGAAATCCAAAATGAGCCAATGTTTGGCATGACATTTCAAAATGTCTCACTTTCAACATTTGATATGTTATCTATATTCTATTGTGAATAAAATATAAGTTTATGATATTTGTAAATTATTGCATTCCTTTTTTATTCACAATTTGTACAGTGTCCCAACTTTTTGGAATCGGGTTTGTAGATTCGAAAATCACCAGCATTCGCGAACTACCGCTGCGCTTACTGATGACCATTTCATAGTATCAGAGCATGTGAGCGAAACAGAGTGGTGTGATGCTTTGCTCGATATTCCGCTCTATGCCAGCGCGCTCCACAATTCACTCTAAAATGTGAATTGTTTTATTTAAAAGTAGCGATTTCAAGCTTTCTTTAGACGTATGTTTCATGTTTATGTGATAAGTAGCCTATTCGCTGAGTTTCAGTTCATCTTTGAGACGTGAAAGATTCTCACGGAGACAGCTGAAGGCGCACCCTGTTTTTATTTATTTTACAAAAGCACAAAGTTTTGTTGTTATTGTGAGTGTACACAAATAAAAGTAGACAATTTATAGTTTATCTGTATGGCCAAAAATGACAGAGTATTGTGAGTTATTTCCACTGTCATGAGGAAAAAAACCATCAGAAAGCGCCGGCGCGTTCGTCGGCCAGAGGGTTAAAGAAAACGTAGCCTATTTAGTTTCATATTCATGTTTAAATATTAGCCTATAATATTATTTTTTATTATTATTTTTTATTATTTTAATGTTGATTATGAAAAGTGAACAGCATGAGTATAGGCTACATCATAATATGCGCAATATGTCGGGAGACATGGATCAGACATGATTTTGACCACTTCAAGTTTTGATGTGTAGAAAGACTTTCTTTAAAGTGCATTTCGTTTTGTATAAATTGTATTTTAATTTTAATCAATGTTTCATCAACCAATTGCCTGTATATTTAAACCACAAACCAAGAACGTTGGGAATTGATTGACGTGCGTAACAAAACCTCTTGCCTGTTTCCGCGTCCTTTGAGTAAGGCTGAAATGATAGGCTACGTCTTTCCGTTTTTAATACATTTCTTGAATACATGGTTTAATTACAGTAAGCCTATAGATAGTTATTATATGTGTGGCTTTAAAGCAATAGTCTATGCTATATTGTATTAAATGGTACAAAATAAACGTGACTTGACTGGAGTGCTGAATCGCAGAGCTGGTTCAAACGTATCCACATTGATATGATCACATCAGATGCTTTCTCTTTAAAATGTCATATTTGTTGTGTGTTTTTTTTTAAGTGTGCAGCACATATTCACATAGGCTATTCATCTAAACGGCGCCGGGATGTTCATTAACCGTATAACGCTGCGAAGGTATTTCAAAGTTATTTTTACCCCAAAGCAAAGTACGATCAAGAACATGAACGCGTGTATGTTGGAGAGAGACGCACGCAAAGAGAGCTATAAGAAACTGATAATATAGCTACTGATTTTAGTTGGTCTAAATCATGGGCTTCACTAGGCCCTTTTTAGGGGGGCTTCAAAAATATGTGATTAACCTTTAAAACAAATGAAACTGAGCCTCATTGGTCTGTCACCGCTCGTCAATGGCAAAATATTTGAGAAAACCAATCAAATCAGAGTAGGCGGGCTTTATGTTCACACAGAAGCTGCTGAGGCTGAGCGCAAATTTTAGCAGCGCGACTCAACGTCAAGTGCGAGAATTGTAAGTAGCTAAACTAAACATTTCATATTTGACAGCTGCTTCTGTAAGTCAGAAATGTTAAACAAATTACAAAATTATTCAGGCAAATTAATAAACGTTTGTCTAATTTCGCCATTTTGAATTGAAAATAGGCCTATGTAATGTGATTCATAATGTAATTAACAAACAAGAAATATTAACAAAGCCGTTTTCTTCAGATTAGGCATAAGATTAATAATGAATGTGTACATATTGTAAATTAATATAATTTCATTTGTAGCCTTCAGTAAATTAAAAAAGCTCAGCTTTTTTCAGCCTGTATTGGGCATAAGATTAATATTAATAAGTAATGAATGTGCATATTGGGAATTAATTTAGTTACCTATAGCTTTCCTGGTAGCCTTCAATAAATTAACATGTCTACGAAAATGATTCATAAAACATATAAATATCAGTTAACCATATGTTTACTTTCTTCACTGACGAAAATGGAAAAACTATATCAGTCAGAGCTCAGCTTTAGGAGGGGAAGAGACAGGGCAAGAGAAAAACAAAGAGAAAAAGAGAGATGTGGAGAAAAGAAGAGACAAATAATCTACTGCCCACTGACATGGTTTTCAAGCTATTTTTATCAAATTTTTTGGCCTTCAGAACATCTTAAAATGCACATATATCAAAATTTTCTCGGGGGAGCATGCCCCCTAACCCCCCTAACTACCTTACATTTGGGATCTCAGGGAATGTAAAACCCTGCCTATATTCCTGGGTACGATTAAGGGATGTAGCTATATAAGGACAATATGGTCATGCAGAATGCGGCCTTAATATTTGCTTTATAAGTAATAATAAACAGCCAGTATCCTAATATGCATGCTAATAAACTACTAGTTAATAGTGAGAATTGGACCCTAAACTAAAGTGTTACCATTTTTTCATACCCTCACTGGGGGCTGAGCCCCCCTAAAATGAATCCTAAAATCGCCGTAGCCTAGGTTAGGCACACAAATTCGCTTATATCGGCTAGGGTTCCCTAGACACACAGCTCGATCTCAAGAAAGTGTGTATCTATAGCACGAATTGTATTTAGCCTATCGTTTAATTTATACGCAGAAATGACATACTGCGTATCATATGCACATAAAAAGTCATTTATGCGTATAAATTGAACGATAAATACAATTCGTGCTATAGATAGGCTACACATTTCATGATATCGTGCACGAGCGCAGTGTGTGTGTTTGTAAGTACTTCCATAACTGCATCCCAGAGGGCCCGTCGTAATAGCCTGCACTGGGGCCCGTCATTACTAAGTTACGCCACTGATTGGAGCCTTTCATATTATAATACTTTTGCGCTATGAAAGATTATTAATAGCCTTTCTTGTTCTGCCCTATCTATTATATGTGGCTGCCTCATTAAAAAGCTGTGCTATACATTTAAAATAAATGTATTTTAATTTCTTAGTATATAGGCCCTATTTCTATAAAAACAAAAGTGTGTGTTTGTGTGGGTCAGGTATTCACTGTCTCAGGGACAAAATGTCCCCACAAAGATGTCAATATCCAAAATTTTGGTCCCCATTAGGAAAACGGCTTAAATCATACATCAAGTATTTTTTTGAAAATGTAAAAATGCAGAAAGTTTTCTGTGATGGGTAGGTTTAGGGTTAGGGGAGAGAATATGCAGTTTGTACAGCATAAAGATCATTATGTCTATGGAATATCCCCATAAAACTTGAAAACCCAATGTGTGTGTGTAGGTGGGAAGGCAATATCTGAGGACGGTCCAGCCTGCAGAGTTCTGCTGAGGAAAGAGGTTCTGCGACTCGTCATCAACCTCAGCTCTTCAGTCGGTACCAAAGGACACGAAACCGGATTGCTCACGTAAGAACAACTCAGAAATACTGTGCAAGCGTGAGTGTGTGTTCTCATTTCATCCCTGTGTAATGGTCTGCTGCCCTCTGCAGGATAAAGGAGAAGTTTCCGTACGCGTTCGATGACATCTGCCTGTACTCTGAGGTTTCCTTCCTGCTGGCCAACTGCATGTTCCGTCTGGCCTCACGCCGCTTCATCCAAGAGCTCTTCCAGGATGTGCAGTTCATTCCGGTACGACATCACTCTAAAACTTCCCTATAATAAATCTACACCAAAATAATAATGTAACAAAATGCTGTTCTTTTGAACTTTATATTTATCAAAGAATCCTGACAAAAAATATCTGTCAGTTTCCACAAAAATATTAAGCAGCACAACGTTTTCAACATTGATAATAATAAGTTTCTTGAGTATCAAATCAGCATATTAGAATGATTTCTGAAGGATCATGTGACACTGAAGACTTTACTGGAGTAAATGACATTTCAAAATATATTAACTTTGAAAACATTTTTTTTAAAATTGAAATAATAATTCACAATATTACTGTTTTTACTGTATTTTTGATTAAATAAATGCAGCCTTGGTGAGCAGAAGAGACTGTTTTCAATAACATTAAGGGTGTTTTCACACCTTGCTTGTTTGGAGCGTTTGTTCCAAAACCTGGTCCGTTCTCTCCCGCAATCGCGCTCGGATCCGCACCAAAATAATCGGTCCGAGATCGCCTGAACGAGGTGGTCTTGGCCCGATTGCAAACTAATCTGACTCAACGGACCAACAAAACCAGGCTGTATCACAATATATGATGGGTAATTATTACGTATGTTGCATGAAAAGCAGCAGGATTTGTTTTGCTAATGCCTCTCAAAATGAATTGTGGATTAACCTGGAGCAAAGACGAAGTGAAATGCCTTATAGGAATTTGGTCGGATGAACATATTTCAGAACAAATGTCCAAAACACATAACTTGATTCTTGCTAAAAATGAAGTAATATAATGACAGCTACAAAGAAAGCCACAATCAAAGCTGTTGTCTATCCATCCTGACTGATAACCGTTTTTTTGTTTTTTTTTAAGCAAATTTTGAATAAAATGTGTTGAACATGCAATATCAGTCAACCACTAGGGTGTAAGGGTGTGTTCACACTTGTAGTTCGGTTTGTTTGGTCCAGACAAAAACAAAAAACCTTACCATAAAGAATACTGAACCTAACGGCATAGGGATATGTTCACTACCTGATTGGTCATCTTTTATGACGTATATTTCACCACGGAACTTACCAAACATCCAAAACAATGCTGTGTGCTGAGCTAAATGCGCTTGTTGTATGTGCGTAGCTACATATGATGGTATTTTGACCAGCTGAGAACTCGTAAAGAGCTTATAAAGTGTGTAAAGGAGTCAAAACAGCGGCACGAATCCCTCCATCACACACACAAACCAAGATCTGCTGTGAGGAGATGTGGTTCTGACGCCTGTACCGAACTGTGATGGGCAACATCACGGCTATGACGAGAAAAAAACAGTCTGTCCTTGTGACATCATGTCCCATTTTTGGTTCGTTTACATGTCTGTGGTCCGTGTTTCGTTCATACTTCATTCAAACCGCACCAGAGTTCGTTTGGAAGCGAATTCGAGACCCGTCTTTTTAGCGGTCTCTGTGCACACCAGGGCTCGGATGGCAGCGTTCACACTTATTCAAATGAACCGCACTAACAGAGCAATCACACCAGGGTTTGTTTTAATTGAACCAAACATGTCAGGTGTGAACACACCCTAATAGTGTGTCTGTGATGTTGACTGTGTTTCTGTCTCCAGCTGTATGATGAAGCTGAAGCGGTGTTGACTAAACCATCACAACCTGTTCCAGTGGAGACTGCCGAGTCTTGATACCTCCGTCAGCTTTCTGAACACCTCACCGCCGTTATCCATCATCCCTCCATCACCTCACCTCCCATACGGCACAGAGACACATGGTTCATTGAAAATGGAGGAGAGGAAGGAAGCGATTACAGGAATACTGAAACGAGCCCCTGGACTTCAGACAGTGTTTCTGAATGAGGAGCAGTTTACCAAATGACATCTTCAGACTGTGAAACAGGTGAACCGGATAACTTCCTTGTTCACAACAAAAACATAACAAAGACTCGATTTTAGTAAAGAAAAAAATGCTGTTGACACTTTAAGAGCGCTGGATGCACAGATGAGACAAACGGTTCTCTGCACTGGTGTGTGTGTACATATTACTGCCATGCTAATGTTTCAAAATATCCTGTAAACACTACAAAGAATTCTGTGACTGCTTTGGATTCAGTGCAAATGCGTTGACTATGAATTTAGGACTTCCAGAAGTGAGAAAGAGTTGATTACATTTGTACTATTTATTAATTTCTTTCCTTTTGTATGTGTGTTGGGATTTTTTTAATGACCTCCAGACAATCAGAATTCAGTGTTTTCGGGAAAAAAACATAGTGTGGGATATTCGAACCTTAGCGTCACACATCTTTTGTTGGATATCTGTCATCCGCAAACCATCAGAAATACTCTTGCAGGAAATTCTCCTCCAAAAAAACACAGGCAAAGAGCATGTGAGCAATGATACAGACACACACACACACACACACACACACACACAATCACAGAGCTACTTTGACTGATAATAGTGTGGGTGTTTTCAACACCTCCAGGGTGAATCTCATGAAAGCTGTCAAGACCTTCTTCATTCTATGAGAAATGTGCTTGATAAGCATGAAAATTGTTTCATAATGCAAATGATCTTAATGGTCTGAAACAATAATTGCATCTTTTTGAATCTGATTTTGGAGTCAAGTGAGATCCACCCAATAATTTGAATCGGATGAACAACGAAAAACGTTTACAGACTCGTTCTTTATATCTTACTATACCGGTTCAGTGCTGTGGTCTGATCTGATCTGATGGTGATTGGCGATACAGTGGCGTTTAGTTTGACCTACTCTGACCTACAGGAAATGAAACCGGATAAACATAATCATGCATGGTGTAGTTTAATTACCATATGTTTAATAAAAGTGATCATCAAGTACCTTTGAAGGAATATCCTAAGTTCAGTACAAGTTATGTGCGATGCACCAAATCTTTGGCATAATGTTGATTACAACAGGAAATCACTGTGTAAACAGTTCAGCTCCATTGATTTCCATAAAAGTGTTTTTTTGTACAAACTGCTGAATCTTTTGTCAAGAACATGCCTGTATTATATTTCACATTTTTGCATTAAAAAAAGGACCGTTAATGTTTTTTTTTTTTGTGTGACAATTAAGCACATTTCCTTTTACAGATTCTGATTGTGATATATTTATGCACATTATCGTAGTATTTGTTTTATTGCCTTGATGCTGATTTAATTTATTGAAGAAAAAAAAATGTTGTATTACAGTAATGAAAATAGCTTGAAAACAATGGAAATTTCTTTAGGATTTAATTTTTTGGCGAGCAAAATGTGTTTATTGTCATGACAACAATGTCAGAATGCAAAGTAATACTGCTTTATTTATTTTTGTTTCTTTGTTTGTTTTTGCATTCTGAAATTTTCAAGACAATTAAGCACATTTCCCTTCCAAATTCACTGTAATGTGACAAATTATTTTGTAAAATATTTATACACATCAGTAGTAGTTTTGTACTGCCTTGATGCTGATTTAATTTTTTAAAAAGATGTATGTATATATATTTTATATATTACAATAATGGTAATTTCAATGGGATTTAAATCTTTCTGGAAGCAAAATGTGCTTAATTGTCATGAGAGTAATCATGTCACAATGCAAAATAATATTCCTTAAAACAGGCTTAATTTTCTTTATGTAAAATATATACTTTTATTTTCTTTTTTTCTTGTTTGTTTTTGCATTCTGAAAGTTTCATGCAAATTAAGCACATTTCCCTTCTAATTTCTCATTATTGTAATGTGACAAAAAAAATATTTGTAAAATACATAGTATTTGTTATGGAATCTTCTTTCCACCACAGATCGAAAAAGGTCATTGTGACTTTTTTTCTCAGAATTGTGAGATATAAACGCACAATTGCGAGTTGTAAAGTCAGAATTGCTTTTTATATTATAGTAATGGGAATTTCATTGGGATTAATTTTTTTCTGGAAGCAAAATGTGCTTAATTGTCATGTCAATATCACAATGCAAAAAAAAAAGTCCTAAAAACTGGCTTAATTAATTTTTTTTTAAAAACCCTATACTTTTTATTTTTCATTTTTTTGTTTGTTGTTCAAAACTGATGGCCTAGTCAAAATGATTTTCTGGTGTAATCGACATGCCACCAATGCGATACATGAAAGTGTAACTTGCGTCGAACCAAAAATATTCCTTTAAGCTGCCAAAGCACTGCTTTAGAAAGAGTTTAAGTATTATCTTGACGTGTTGTTTATATACCGGTAGCATTTCCCTTCACATGGCGATTGAATCCTAGTGTGTTACCTTGAACGTGCACCTGGTTTATCACTTCAACTCTGAGCGAGCCAAACCTGCACTGAACCGTTTGACACACTGGCACAGAGCTGTTCAAATGTTCGACCAATTCCATAGTAGTCTCGTAGTAAACCACAGTTTTGCATTTGTCTTTTTATTGATGTTCTTGACTTGTTCCTGATGTCCACACAAAGCACTGATCCATCTTTCCTGTTCTCCCAAAATGATGTTTAGATTGCATGCTGAATTGACACAAATCCAGTTGCTTATTTATTAACTGCAAGACCTTTTGTTAATATTTGTGTCCCGTTGCGTCCACGTCGTGTCTCAGCGCTGCTGCTACTGCCTTCAATGACTGCGATTTGATTGGCTGAAGAGAGAGTGCCATGGCTTTTGCCTGTGCTATGGATCTGTACCATAGTGGCGTGAGACAGAAACGTAATGAAAAAATATATATTTATATTTTTCCTAAAAGATGACATTGCAAAAGACGGTGTAATTTAAAGGAGTTGTTTTGTTTTGCCTGAATTGTGGTTTCCCTTGTAAAGTGTGTACAGTGTGTTTTTGAGCACTTTCAGCTCTGGAAAAATCTTAGTCTTATCAAAGGGATGTATAATTAAAGAGGAAAACTCATGGAGTGCATGTGTGTCGTTTGAGCGTATGTGGAGACATTTTACCTCTTCTCTAGGAGTAGATCAGTTTTAGTAATTGTACTAGTACTAGTAACTACCCAATTTCAAAAGACTTCAAATCATTTATTTGTAAAGCCAAGATTTTTGGCAGAATGAACAATATAGTCAAGTGCACGTTGCTCTGAAAAGCGGTAACATTTTACCAGAAATACTGTATTTTGGTAACATTAGTTAATGCATCATGAGCTAACAATGAGCAATACTTAAACAGCATTATTATATGCATTAAACAGCATTTATTAATCTTGGTAATGTTAATTTCTACACACTACTGTTCAATGCTTTTATTCAGCAAGGGTGCATAAAATTGATCAAAAGTGACAGTAAAGACATTTATAATGTTACAAAAGATTTCTACATCAAATAAATGCTGTTCTTTTGAACTTTCTATTCAACAAAGAATCCTGAAAAAAATATCAGTTTCCACAAAAATATGAAGCAGCACGACTGTTTTCAACATTGATAATAATAAGAAATGTTTTTTTAAGCAGCAAATCCGCATATTAGAATGATTTCTGAAGGATCATGTGACACTGAAGACTGGAGTAATGATGCTGAAAATTCAGCTTTGATCACAGAAATAAATGACATTTTAAAACATATTCAAATAGAAAACACATATTTGAAATTATAATATTTCACAATATTACTGTTTTTACTCTATTTTTTGTGTGAAATAAATGCATCCTTGGTGAGCATAAAAGACCTCCTTTAAAAATGAATACATTCATTGTTAGTTCATGAAACAGTGCATCATTTTAACCTAATTTTGAAGTGTTCCTCATAACACCCATTCCCTCAAGAGAACATTTTGTACTTTTTGACCAGAAAGCTCTACCATAACATGCAAAACACAGATAAAGTACCTGAAATATATTGCAAAATGGCATTTCACAACACTTGTTGTCTTTAAAGGCTGTTTTGCAGAAGGAAGAGGGGCCCTGACGTTGTGATCTTACTGAACATCTTTGTGATCAGATCAGCAGTGCCAGCTTGTTTACTGTGCTGTGTATAAAATATCACATAACTCTGAGTTTTCATGACTTATGTGGCTACAGACGTGACATAGTCACTTGAAAAGCCTGAGATCTCAGATTCCCGTCTTGTGGCTTCCGTCTCAGGGGTCTCCAGCAGCTCTGAAGGCACGTCTTGCTGCACATAGGACATGTAAGTGAAGTTTGTGAGACCTGTGGCTGCACCTGTGGCTGCACATATGTCTGCGGTGGGATGGCAGGATGGTATCAGGAACGAGGGCAGCGGGACTTTAGGGCTAATGAATGAACGACTCGGATCCTCTGCGCTGGCCAACCATGTTTTCTCTGCCGTGGTGGGCAGCACCTCTAAAATTTCGACGTCGCACCATTTGCAGTCCTCTATCCTCAGAGAATGGATTTTTTCACTCGCCTTGAAAAGAACAGAAAACTGTCAAGAAGTAAAAAGAAAACAAAAATACTGGGTAAATAAATACTGGATAGTTCACCCAAAAATGAAAACACTGTCATCATTTACTCACCTTAATGTCGTTCCAAACCCGTAAGACTTTGGTTCATCTTAAAACACAAATTAAGATTTTTGTTTAATGAAATCTGAGAGCTTTCTGTCCTTCCATTGACAGCTACACAACTACCACTTTGACACTCAAAAAGTTCATAAATAGATCGTAAAAATAATCCATATGAATTGAGCGATTTAGTACAAATTTTCTGAAGAGACTCGATCACTTTATATGATGAACAGATTGAATTTAGTTTTTAATTTATTCACATAAACATTCATCAACTCACATCAGTTGTGGTAAACGGAAGTTCAAGCATGTTCGCTTGACGTGCGAGAACCAATGAGGTTCATTCTCGTGTTACGCAGCACGTTTGAGCTTCAGCAAGAACCAATGAGGTTCATTCTCGTGTTACGCAGCACGTTTGAGCTTCTGCAAGAACCAATGAGGTTCATTCTCGTGTTACACAGCACCTTTGAGCTTCAGCAAGAACCAATGAGGTTCATTCTCGTGTTACGCAGCACGTTTGAGCTTCCTCAAGAACCAATGAGGTTCATTCTCGTGTTACGCATCATGTTTGAGCTTCCTCAAGAACCAGTGAGGTTCATTCTCATGTTACACAGCACGTTTGAGCTTCCTCAAGAACCAGTGAGGTTCATTCTCGTGTTACACAGCACGTTTGAGCTTCTGCAAGAACCAATGAGGTTCATTCTCGTGTTACGCATCACGTTTGAGCTTCAGCAAGAACCAATGAGGTTCATTCTCGTGTTACGCAGCACGTTTGAGCTTCTGCAAGAACCAATGAGGTTCATTCTCGTGTTACACAGCACGTTTGAGCTTCCTCAAGAACCAATGAGGTTCATTCTCGTGTTACGCATCATGTTTGAGCTTCCTCAAGAACCAGTGAGGTTCATTCTCATGTTACACAGCACGTTTGAGCTTCCTCAAGAACCAGTGAGGTTCATTCTCGTGTTACGCATCATGTTTGAGCTTCCTCAAGAACCAATGAGATTCATTCTCGTGTTACGCAGCACGTTTGAGCTTCCTCAAGAACCAATGAGATTCATTCTCGTGTTACGCAGCACATTTGAGCTTCCTCAAGAACCAATGAGGTTCATTCTCGTGTTACGCAGCACGTTTGAGCTTCCTCAAGAACCAGTGAGGTTCATTCTCGTGTTACGCATCATGTTTGAGCTTCCTCAAGAACCAATGAGATTCATTCTCGTGTTACGCAGCACGTTTGAGCTTCCTCAAGAACCAATGAGATTCATTCTCGTGTTACGCAGCACATTTGAGCTTCCTCAAGAACCAATGAGGTTCATTCTCGTGTTACGCAGCACGTTTGAGCTTCCTCAAGAACCAATGAGATTCATTCTCGTGTTACGCATCATGCATCACGCATCACGCATCAGCTGTCAATGGAAGAAAAATATCTTCATTTGTGTTCTGAAGATGAACGAAAGTCTTACGGGTTTGGAATGACATGAGTAATTGATGACAGAATTTTCATTTTTGGGTGAACTAACCCTTTAACCACATTAGTTAACATGAACTAACAATGACTTAGCTTTTTTTGCGTGCAGATGACAACGTTGTCGAAACGATTCACCCCGTTCACATGGATCTGCGAAAACGGCTAAAAACGCTGTATTCTGCTGCCAGACCAGTAGTTGCCGATATCACTTTGTAAAGAAACACTATGCGCCTGTAGACTGAACACGTAATGTGTATGCGTCATGATGTCACTGTTTTCACAAATTTGCGTTTTTGTAGTGTACATGGAGACGGTAACAACATTGTTTTCAAAAATCTGCACTTAGGGGGCGTTTACATGACACCGTTTTCAACAAACAACTTTTTATGCGTTATATGTCTTTATATGCTTTGGCCATTCATTTACACAACAACGTTTTGGGGGCCTGAAAATGCAAACTTGAAAATTGGTTTCAAAGTGCAAGTTTTTGAAAACGATACCGCTATCGCCCCCATGTAAACAGCAAAAACACGCATCTCTGAAAACAGTGACGTCATGTAGTTCAGTCTATAGGTGCTTAGTGTTTTTCTTTACAAAGTGACATCACTCAACCCATTATCAAAAGTTTGTTTTCAGGCCCCCAAAAAGCCATTATTGTGTCGTGTAAACGAGAAAAGGAGTTTTTAGGACTTTCTAAAGAGCCTTTTGTGCAATGGAAAGATTCCATGAATGTTAAAGGTTTTTCATGGAATCATCAATGGCAATAAAGCAAAGCATAAACTAACACTGACGAAGTAAAAAATATATTGGTCATTGTTAGTTCATGTTAGACAAATCGTCACCTTGGAATTATAAGGTTCTGTCTGCATTCTGAGCAGTTTTGAGATATTGAGCTTCAAAGTTTTTGCATTCCATAGAGCAAAAATGATATGGGGAACAAGTCTCTTTAATACATGAAAATGACAGAGACCCTAAATGTATTCTAAATGTACAATATGAAAATCCTCTCAAATTTGTAAATGGGGATTTTTGGAACAGGCCAAATGCAGATAGAACCTTCTAATTCTAATTCTAATCTAATTCCTTCTAATTTGTTTTAATACATAAAATTAGTGTTGTAACATGTATGAGAAAGTTACATTTAATGCTTTCCATGACATTTATTTCATATTTTAGGACAAATTATTTTCTTGTTCAAGTTAAGCATAAAAGGTAGTGCTAAATATGTTGTCCCGTGCAGATGTTAATTTTAGGTAGGAATATGGTGGATAATTAAACGGGAACAGGAACAGAAACAGAAATTGCAGGAACCGTTAGTTTTAAGTTTGAAATAGTTTTAGTTTAGTAGTTTTAAAGGATGGATGGAAATTATTATGGACAGACAGACAGACAGACAGATAGATGGATGGATACGAATCATTATGGATAGATGGATGGATGGATGAATGGATGAATGGAATTATTATGGACAGAGACAGACAGACAGACAGACAGATAGATAGATAGATAGATAGATAGATAGATAGATAGATAGATAGATAGACAGATAGATAGATAGATAGATAGATAGATAGATAGATAGATAGATAGATAGATAGATAGATAGATAGATACGAATCATTATGGATAGATAGATAGACAGACAGACAGATATAACTTTAAACTTTATCAACTTTGTAGATAGAACCTTTTTGTTTTCTAAATAAAAAGTCCCAAAGTGTACACAACTTTAAAAAAAAAAAAAAAACCCATCACATAATGTAAATAAGTTATAAGAATATGTGAATAACTCAGTTTTGACAAAAATGTCAGATAGAACCTTATAATTCCAAGGTGACGAAATGAGACATTATTGTAAAGTGTTACCAAAATTAAAGTAAATTATAGACATTTATAGATACTTTTTTGTATTGAATGACGTAAGTTTATTTATAATTAATTTTTCTCTTGATTGGTCCACCATCTTGAATGCAACTGAATGATTTTCACACTTTACTGAGTTAAAGAGCTCAACTAGAACATCACTTTGATCTATATTTATCTGTTATGCTACCTGCTCATAAAAACAGCTTAACTGGCCTAAGATGGTTTGCTTGGTTTAAGCTGATTTTCTGAAAATTGCCCAAAACCCGTCTAAAACCAGCCAAAAAAAGACAAGCATGGCCAGGCTGGGACACCAGAAAAGACCATCAAACCAATTCAGGCTGGTTTATGCTGTCAAAATAAATGGAGGCACTGCAGTTACATTATTGTACAGCATCAATATAATTAATTACTTCATAAAGATCTTCATCCAGGTCCAGTGCTTTTATGTGCAGAAAGCTGAACGTTTCTTTTGGAAATCCTATTATCCTGGAAATGGTTGGACAGAAGTCATCAGCATGTCACCGACACAAACTGCAGTCCATCACCTCACAGCTAATATATTATTAGACTTACGTGCTTCTGTACGACCACAGACAAAAGCAACAACCGACCAAAACCAGGAGAGGAATCAAAATCCTGGCTGCCAGCAGGTAATCTGTGGAGAGAATTATTATCTCCTATTATAGTTAAACATTATGAAACTGTCCACAAAATATAGTTAGTAACACTTTACAATAAGGTCTCACTTGTTTACATTAGTTAATGCATTAAAAGGATAATTCACCCAAAAATAAAAATTAGCCCATGATTTACTCACCCTCAAGTCATTCTAGGTGTATATGACATTCTTCTTTCAGACGAACACAATCGGAGTTATATTAAAAAATGTCCTGGCTAATTCAAGCATTATAATGGCAGTGAATGTCTGTTTCTGTTTTGAAGTCCATAAAAGTGCATCTATCCATCATATAACCAGGGCTCCAGGGGTTAATAAAGGTCATCTGAAGTGAATCGATGCGTGTAAGAAAAATATCCATATTTAAAACTTTACAAACTGTAATCTCTAACTTCTGCTAACAAGAGACTAGCGTTCCAGCGTATGACGTAGGACGCAGGCGTAGCGTAAGTTCCGGTGACGAACGTGGAAGCGCGGAGGATAGAGCGAAACAAAACTTGGTTCTCGCGAGAACTAGCATATTCTCACCGGAGCGTGACACTCGTCCGTCATACGCTGGAACGCCAGTCTCTCGTGAATGCACGTACGGCAGTTAGCGGAAGTTAGAGATTACAGTTTATAAAGTTTTAAATATGGATAATTTTCTTACACACACGCGCCGCTTCGCTTCAGAAGACCTTTATTAACCACTGGAGCCGTGTGGAGCAGTTATATGATGGATAGATGCACTTTTATGGACTTAAAAAACAGAAACAGACATTCACTGCCATTATAAAGCTTGGAAGAGCCAGGACATTTTTTAATATAACTCCGATTGTATTCGTCTGAAAGAAGAATTTTATATGACTTGAGGGTGAGTAAATCATGGGGTAATTTTCACTTTTGGGTGAACTATCCCTTTAACTAACAATGAGCAATACATTTGTTACAGTTTTTATTAATCTTTTTTGTTAGTTGATAAAAATCCAGCTGTTCATTGATTGTTCATGTAGTTCACAGTGCATAAACTAATGTTAACAAATGCAACTTTTGATTTTCATAATGTATTAATAAATGCTGTAGAAGTATTGTTCATTCTTAGTTCATGTTAACTAAAGTAGTTAAGTAATGTTAACTAATGAAACCTTATTGTAAAGTGTTACCATATAGTTAATATTCAATGTGAATATGCAAACAAGATTTTGTATAGAAATAATGTGTTTCTATGGAGCTATTTGCACTTGGGACAAAAAAAGTTAAAGTAATTTTGTAACTGCTTTTGTAGAACATTTGTCAAATATTGAAATAATCAGATTAGGCGTTTAGTTTTATTATTAGCTTTAGAAAGTCTTTATCAGCGTCCTGTGCTTTTCTGTCTTCTCTATTATGAGAAGGCAGATTTTACAAAAGATTTCTAATAAATGCTGTTCTTTTGAACTTTCTATCCATCAAATAAATCCTGAAAAAAGCATCACGGTTTCCACAGAAATATTAAGCAGCACAATTGTTTTCAACATTAATAATAATAATACTCAGAAATGTAACAAAGAAATGGAACAAATCATCATATTAGAATGATTTCTGAAGGATCATGTGACACTGAAGACTGGAGTAATGATGCTGAAAATTCTGCTTTGATCACAGGAATAAATTCCTTTTTTTAAATATACTAAAATAGAAAACATTTATTTTAAATTGTAAGAATATTTTTTACAATATTACTGTTTTACTGTATTTTTGATCAAATAAATGCAGCCTCGGTGAGCAGAAAAGACCCAAATTAATAAATGCTGTAAAAACTATTACAGCAGCTTTTATGTTCCACAAAAGAAAGTAAGTCACACAGGTTTGGAATGATATGAGAGTGAGTAAATGATGACAGTTTTCATTTTTTGGGTGAACTCACAACAGTGTAGTTTATTACTGTAAAACACTGTTATATTATAAAACACGTCTCGGGCTAATTTCTGTTAGTGTGCATGTGATCGTATAGCGTTTGTCTCACAGTTCTTTCTGGTTCTGAAGGTGGCGGTGGTCTCCGGTCCACAGCCTGCAGACGTACATGCTGCCAGGTGAAATGTGTACGGCTGGTCCTCCTCAAGACCGCTGACTGTGAAAGACTTGCTGTGAGGATCGCCCACGGTCTGTCTGAAGGGACCTGCCAGAACAAACAGCGAGGGGAGCGTAACAAAAGGGTTAGTAATATAATGTGAGATTAAAATGTATTTTGGCATGCTATTCAATTGCCACATGTTGGCAAAAAAAAAAAAAAATAGCTGCTTAACTCTATAAAGCCTAATTATCAACATGATCAAAACTTTGCTGTGGAAAACCTGTTGAACATAATCTACCACATGCCTTCTGTCGTCTGATTGATAGTTTATACTATAATTAGGCCTTTTGGTGTAATTGTAAAAATGTCCTCTTCAGCTCGTGGTTCATGTGTCTGTAAAATCTTTACTGATTTTTATAAAAAATCGTAAGAAAAACTTATATTGTTAGTAATATTTCAAGATGAACACTTACTGGAGTGAAGCAACTTGATTATCCATACATCATTTTTTAGAAAAATCTTGTTAAAATATGACCATCAATTTTGATACGTTAGGCTTTTGAGGACGGTTTATTTGTTCATCGCTCAATCATCATTGTATTTATTGCTTTATATGTTTTAAAACTACAGGGCTTTGATACTAAAACTAAGCATTTAAATATCATCTTACTAAATTATTGTGAGATATACAAACCCGATTCCAAAAAAGTTGGGACACTGTACAAATTGTGAATAAAAAAGGAATGCAATAATTTACAAATCTCATAAACTTATATTTTATTCACAATAGAATATAGATAACATATCAAATGTTGAAAGTGAGACATTTTGAAATGTCATGCCAAATATTGGCTCATTTTGGATTTCATGAGAGCTACACATTCCAAAAAAGTTGGGACAGGTAGCAATAAGAGACCAGAAAAGTTAAATGTACATATAAGGAACAGCTGGAGGACCAATTTGCAACTTATTAGGTCAATTGGCAACATGATTGGGTATAAAAAGAGCCTCTCAGAGTGGCAGTGTCTCTCAGAAGTCAAGATGGGCAGAGGGTCACCAATTCCCCCAATGCTGCGGCGAAAAATAGTGGAGCAATATCAGAAAGGAGTTTCTCAGAGAAAAATTGCAAAGAGTTTGAAGTTATCATCTACAGTGCATAATATCATCCAAAGATTCAGAGAATCTGGAACAATCTCTGTGCGTAAGGGTCAAGGCCGGAAAACCATACTGGATGCCCGTGATCTTCAGGCCCTTAGACGGCACTGCATCACATACAGGAATGCTACTGTAATGGAAATCACAACATGGGCTCAGGAATACTTCCAGAAAACATTGTCGGTGAACACAATCCACCGTGCCATTCGCCGTTGCCGGCTAAAACTCTATAGGTCAAAAAAGAAGCCATATCTAAACATGATCCAGAAGCGCAGGCGTTTTCTCTGGGCCAAGGCTCATTTAAAATGGACTGTGGCAAAGTGGAAAACTGTTCTGTGGTCAGACGAATCAAAATTTGAAGTTCTTTTTGGAAAACTGGGACGCCATGTCATCCGGACTAAAGAGGACAAGGACAACCCAAGTTGTTATCAGCGCTCAGTTCAGAAGCCTGCATCTCTGATGGTATGGGGTTGCATGAGTGCGTGTGGCATGGGCAGCTTACACATCTGGAAAGGCACCGTCAATGCTGAAAGGTATATCCAAGTTCTAGAACAACATATGCTCCCAACCAGACGTCGTCTCTTTCAGGGAAGACCTTGCATTTTCCAACATGACAATGCCAGACCACATACTGCATCAATTACAACGTCATGGCTGCGTAGAAGAAGGATCCGGGTACTGAAATGGCCAGCCTGCAGTCCAGATCTTTCACCCATAGAAAACATTTGGCGCATCATAAAGAGGAAGATGCGACAAAGAAGACCTAAGACAGTTGAGCAACTAGAAGCCTGTATTAGACAAGAATGGGACAACATTCCTATTCCTAAACTTGAGCAACTTGTCTCCTCAGTCCCCAGACGTTTGCAGACTGTTATAAAAAGAAGAGGGGATGCCACACAGTGGTAAACATGGCCTTGTCCCAACTTTTTTGAGATGTGTTGATGCCATGAAATTTAAAATCAACTTATTTTTCCATTAAAATGATACATTTTCTCAGTTTAAACATTTGATATGTCATCTATGTTGTATTCTGAATAAAATATTGAAATTTGAAACTTCCACATTGCATTCTGTTTTTATTCACAATTTGTACAGTGTCCCAACTTTTTTGGAATCGGGTTTGTAGATTGACAACTGATATGTATATGCATTTTATGTAAGTAAGCTGCTATTACTGTTATAAAGATCTCATTGATTTACTTTACAAGCGATCAGAATTTTATCTTTCCTTTTGTCCATATAAATATCAGCAAATGCACCAAATATGTTTGCTTAGTGTTTTTTTCTTCCTCGAGTCTGAGCTCCGTATTCTCACTATATCATACTATATGAGGCATAAAAGCCTGATGTATCAAATATGATACAAAACAAAAAACACATATACAAACTCTTCTTTTTTAGATTTTGTCTAAAGGTTCAATAAACGGTTTCATTACAAAAAATTTGATTGGTCTGACTATTATTTCATATGTCATGTTTTAGAGGGTGAAGAAGCTGCATGTTTCAGAAACTTTATTTTATATTTTCATTCTCATTTAAGGGCAATGCAACACTTACTGAGATGGGAGCCGGCCTCTGAATCTTCTTGTACCGTAATCACGTATCCTGTGATGAATCCAGCGTGACTCGGATCCTCCTCATTGAAAGTCCATTTCAGGTTTACAGATGACCAAGTTATGTTTGGGTTAGTGTCCAGTGTAGGGTTCTGCGTCGGCTCTTCAGAACACACACACCCCAAAAAAATCTACTATTTGTATGTTATATTACACGATACAGATGTGTAATTTTTTCCAATGCAATATAGCACCTCCAGTACAGTATAAGCAGCTGTTTTTTGCTCTACTTTAACGTCCTATAGATATGTAGCAGGTAAAGTGTGTGTGCACTCTTACCCTGTTCTTTTAAGTATCCGATCTGTTTCTCACGAGGTCGATGTCCCTCAGCGCTACAGCTGTAGATTGTAAATGTGTATTGAACTCCTGCTTTAAAATCCCCTGTAAAAAATTTTTAGTTTTACAGAGATTTTAAACAATAATTCAAAAAACCTAGTTTTTCTCAAGATTACTTAAAATGATTTAAAATAAGACAAAACAAGCATTAAAATAAACAACTAAGGGCCCTATTTTAACGATCTAAGCGCATGGTCTGAAGCGCATGGCGAATCCAATGGTGTTCGAATCCACTTTTGCTAGTTTAGCGACGGGAAAAATGGTTGCATGGTCTAAAAGGGTTGTCCCTATTCTCTTAATGAGTCATGGGTGTGTTCTGGGCGTAACGTGCAATAAACCAATCAGAGCCTCATCTCCCATTCCATTTAAAAGCCAGTTGCGCTTGCACCAGGTTTAGACCAGGTTTCAGTTGGTCAATGGCGCAGTCGTTTTCAGTTCCTCAAAATAGCAACGCACCAACAATGCGCCTGAACACATCTCGTTTTCAGACCAGCATGCCCATGGGCGCACAAATGGGTGCAAATGCATTTGCTATTTCAATAGCGTGGTGCTGGACATGAAAATGATAACTGTGTCGAGCTGAAACTAGCAAAAAACACTTGCGTCGCGCCTGGCGCCGCATTGCACCAGGTGTATGATAGGGCCCTCAAAATCAAAATATATATTTATTTTTTATTCAGTTTTTTTCTTCTTTATTTGAAGAACCAGGATTCCCATGGTCTAATTTTAAAAGTGTGATTTCTAGAACTGGAATCATGTAAAGTCATGTAAATTTATTAAATCTTAAAAGTCCATGGGCATTTTTATATCTACACTATAAAAAAAAAATTATAATATGCTAACAACCACCAAAAAACACGAGTGGTAATGAGAAAGTCATGTGATGAATCATATCTCATTAATTATAATTATATGTAAATTATAAGATGACTTGTTTTTGTTTGTTTTGATTTATTACAGCTTTTCACCATATATAGTAAGTGAACTTACCGTCAACCCTAACGTTTTTACAGTCTTTTACCATTAAAATCATGATAAGTTTTTACAGTTGTGCCATAAGCTCTAACATATTTTTCGGCTAGAATTAGTGAGTAAAAAAATGCTTAAAAAAAAAAAATTCATTAAATTCGGCCTAGACTCACTATGTATTAGAACAGAGCACATATATATATATATATATATATATACATATATACACACACACTCACCTAAAGGATTATTAGGAACACCTGTTCAATTTCTCATTAATGCAATTATCTAATCAACCAATCACATGGCAGTTGCTTCAATGCATTTAGGGGTGTGGTCCTGGTCAAGACAATCTCCTGAACTCCAAACTGAATGTCAGAATGGGAAAGAAAGGTGATTTAAGCAATTTTGAGCGTGGCATGGTTGTTGGTGCCAGACGGGCCGGTCTGAGTATTTCACAATCTGCTCAGTTACTGGGATTTTCACGCACAACCATTTCTAGAGTTCACAAAGAATGGTGTGAAAAGGGAAAAACATCCAGTATGCGGCAGTCCTGTGGGCGAAAATGCCTTGTTGATGCTAGAGGTCAGAGGAGAATGGGCCGACTGATTCAAGCTGATAGAAGAGCAACTTTGACTGAAATAACCACTCGTTACAACCGAGGTATGCAGCAAAGCATTTGTGAAGCCACAACACGCACAACCTTGAGGCGGATGGGCTACAACAGCAGAAGACCCCACCGGGTACCACTCATCTCCACTACAAATAGGAAAAAGAGGCTACAATTTGCACGAGCTCACCAAAATTGGACAGTTGAAGACTGGAAAAATGTTGCCTGGTCTGATGAGTCTCGATTTCTGTTGAGACATTCAGATGGTAGAGTCAGAATTTGGCGTAAACAGAATGAGAACATGGATCCATCATGCCTTGTTACCACTGTGCAGGCTGGTGGTGGTGGTGTAATGGTGTGGGGGATGTTTTCTTGGCACACTTTAGGCCCCTTAGTGCCAATTGGGCATCGTTTAAATGCCACGGCCTA
This sequence comes from Coreius guichenoti, assembly GCA_039654105.1. NCBI lineage: Eukaryota > Metazoa > Chordata > Actinopteri > Cypriniformes > Gobionidae > Coreius > Coreius guichenoti. The sequence continues at coordinate 5,910,987 of CM077169.1, read as the reverse complement.
CCTGAGCATTGTTTCTGACCATGTCCATCCCTTTATGACCACCATGTACCCATCCTCTGATAGCTACTTCCAGCAGGATAATGCACCATGTCACAAAGCTTGAATCATTTCAAATTGGTTTCTTGAACATGACAATGAGTTCACTGTACTAAAATGGCCCCCACAGTCACCAGATCTCAACCCAATAGAGCATCTTGGGATGTGGTGGAACGGGAGCTTCGTGCCCTGGATGTGCATCCCACAAATCTCCATCAACTGCAAGATGCTATCCTATCAATATGGGCCAACATTTCTAAAGAATGCTTTCAGCACCTTGTTGAATCAATGCCACGTAGAATTAAGGCAGTTCTGAAGGCGAAAGGGGGTCAAACACAGTATTAGTATGGTGTTCCTAATAATCCTTTAGGTGAGTGTATATATACACAGTAATGCTGTCACATATCTAGAAACACATTAACGGTACTATTTTATTTTGATGTTACTTGTATTGTAAAAATATGGCACCACATACAAACAGCTTTATACCTGCGTTCAGGTTTAAGGAGGTCTGATTAGCTGGGACTTTTCTCCACTGTAAGTTGCAGGGGGGCGCAATACCCAGCATGCACCACTCTACGATGTAATCACATGTGGCGGCAGAGTCCCTCGTCCAGGTGAGCTGAAATCCTTTTGCATTACCTATACTCCTCTTCTCCTTCGGTATGTCTGCAGCAGTAACAACAGTCAGTTATCTCGTGTTATACATGAACCCCATTAACACTGAGCATTGAGCTTGTCACCTGTGTATGCTGAAGGAATAGTGATGTGAGATGGTATAGATAAGCCAGATTGAGTGACGGCCCTCACGGTGATGTCACACATATGAAGATCTAAGGGTAGTTCTGTCTGCGTCTGTGTGACATTCATGCACACACTCCTCTGTGGATTTCTGTTGCTCATACACACCTCATAGGCTTCAATATCCGACTGTGAGTCACTGCTGACCTGAGGAAGTGGGAAATGTGTTCACACAGATTGCTTATACAAATGTTTTTGTTGTTACAGCGGGGGAAAAAAAAAGATATATTTTTAAATACATTTCAAAATATACAAAAAATGGCCCAAAATATATTGCTAATATAGCTACAATGCACTTCAGCCAATAACTGTACCAAACATGATATAAAGTACCATGCATGGTGAAAATTCTTAATAAGTCTGAATAATGTAATAATGTTGAATATGTAAACTTACAGTTTTCCACACAAGTGTGACGGTGCGATTGGGATCTTCCCTGATTCGTCTCCACAGATCTACGGACACTAGAGGCTCTGCAGAACAAAATTATGTATTTTCTGACTGTGCAGAATTCACTGCCACACTGCTAGGGTGTTGTGGGTGGTTGCTACAGCATTGCTATTCGGTTGCTAAGGTGTTCTAAGTGGTTTTAGTGTGTTGCTGTGTGCTTTCTAAGGCATTCTGGGTAGTTGCCAGGTGGTTACTTACTTTCCCAAGTCAAAAGCGCCTCTGTGATTTTTCTGATGTTATTGTCATCTGTAGCATAAACGGTTTGGAATGAATTATGTGCCAAATTTCACAATATCACATTTTTTTTAAATATCTAACCTTCGGTGTGATCAATAGAAATAGTCATGCATATACACAGTATTACTTAGATCAAGATTTTTCAAACTTTCTGATGACAAACCCCCGAATATGATGATTCCCTTGCAAAGGACTTCCTTTCTACAACATAAAGGCATCTGTTTATTTAAAAAACAAGTATATATATATATATATATATACACACACACTGATACCAGTACTGATACTGATGTCTCTATTAAATTGATTTTTTCCCCTCAATTTCTGTGGATGAAATGAGCAATTATATCCATTCAACATTGCAGTATAATTGAAAGCCATCATTTTTAACATTTAATAGGCTAAAATATTATAACTACTATACTACTATAAGTACTTCACATGAAGCCATTATAATAAATTTCACATTTAGCAGCGCCTTTAAATTTTTCATAATTATAGTGTATATAGTAATATAGTGATGTTTCTATCTCGGTCAATATCATCCAGAAAAATCATATGTGTGTGTGTGTGTGTGTGTGTGTATATATATATACACACATACACATACATACACACACCGATCAGGCATAACATTATGACAATAATTATGACAGTGTTATATACAGTATCCTAATATTGTATATAACACTGATTTTCTCTTCATCACGGCACCTGTTAGTGGGTGGGATATATTTGGCAGCAAGTGAACATTTTGTCCTCAAAGTTGATGTGTTAGAAGCAGGAAAAATGGGCAAGCATAAGGATTTGAGCGAGTTTGACAAGGGCCAAATTGTCATGGCTAGACGACTGGGTCAGAGGATCTCCAAAGCTGCAGCTCTTGTGGGATGTTCCCGGTCTGCAGTGGTCAGTATCTATCAAAAGTGGTCCAAGGAAGGAACAGCGGTGAACCGGTGACAGGGTCATAGGCGGCCAAGGCTCATTGATGCACGTGGGGAGCGAAGGCTGGCCTGTGTGGTCTGATCAAACAGACGAGCTACTGTAGCTCAAATTGCTTGTTCATGGAAACGGTATTCCCTGGTGGCTGTGGCCTCTTTCAGCAGGATAATACACTCTGCCACAAAGCAAAAATGGTTCAGGAATGGTTTGAGGAGCACAACAACAAATTGACAACTTGGCCTCCAAATTCCCCAGATCTCAATCCAATCGAGCATCTGTGGGATGTGCTGAACAAACAAGTCCGATCCATGGTGGCCCGACTTCGCAACTAACAGGATTTATAGGATCTGCTGCTAACATCTTGGTGCCAGATACCACAGCACACCTTCAGGGGTCTAGTGGAGTCTATGCCTCGACTGGTCAAGGACTGTTTTAGCAGCAAAAGGGGGACCAACACAATATTCAAATATTAGGTCATAATGTTATGCCTGATCAGTATCATATATATATATATATATATATATATATAGGGCTTGACATTAACTTTTTTTTTTTCACCAGTCACTGTGGCTAGTGGTTTTCCAAAGTCTAGCCTCTTAGCATTTTCACTGGCCACATTTTTGCCATCGATACCTGCCATATAGATACTTTTTATATTATCTCATAATTTGGCACCAGGTATATTATGCTGCTGTCACTTTAAGACCTGTCCTTTCACTTTAAGTCTCTTTCTCAACTGGCTGTGTATATGTGAATACTCGCAAAGACCGGCATTTTGACATGATTTTGACTGCTGAAGCACAATAAGCAGCGAAAAAGAACTCAATTTAGTACTGAGAGGTGGCTTTATGTGCACGAACTTGGGTGTGAGCACAAAATCTGCGGGAACGAGTAAAATTATGCGCAATATGCGCAATCCCACGCCGAAATTCAAGCCCTGTAATTCCAACAATATTCATCCGGAGCAAATGAAACGAGTGAGTGAGAGGAGGCGGGTTTGTGTGTAACTCGCTGTCGGAAAGATGAGCGAGTGAGAAAGCACAGCTGATATCATGTACAGTGGGGAGAACAAGTATTTGATACACTGCTGATTTTGCAGGTTTTCCTACTTACAAAGCATGTAGAAGTCTGTAATTTTTATCATAGGTACACTTCAACTGTGAGAGCCGAAATCTAAAACAAAAATCCAGAAAAATCACATTGTATGATTTTTAAATAATTAATTAATTTTATTGCATGACATAAGTATTTGATCACCTACCAACCAGTAAGAATTCCGGCTCTCACAGACCTATTAGTTTTTCTTTAAGAAGCCCTCCTGTTCTCCACTCATTACCTGTATTAACTGCACCTGTTTGAACTCGTTACCTGTATAAAAGACACCTGTCCACACACTCAATCAAACAGACTCCAACCTCTCCACAATGGCCAAAACCAGAGAGCTGTGTAAGGACATCAGGGATAAAATTGTAGACCTGCACAAGGCTGGGATGGGCTACAGGACAACAGGCAAGCAGCTTGGTGAGAAGACAACAACTGTTGGCACAATTATTAGAAAATGGAAGAAGTTCAAGATGACGGTCAATCTCCCTCGGTCTGGGGCACCATGCAAGATCTCACCTCGTGGGGCATCAGTGATCATGAGAAAGGTGAGGGATCAGCCCAGAACTACACGGCAGGACCTGGTTAATGACCTGAAGAGAGCTGGGACCACAGTCTCAAAGAAAACCATTAGTAACACACTACGCCGTCATGGATTAAAATCCTGCAGCGCACGCAAGGTCCCCCTGCTCAAACCAGCGCATGTCCAGGCCCGTCTGAAGTTTGCCAATGACCATCTGGATGATACAGAGGAGGAATGGGAGAAGGTCATGTGGTCTGATGAGAAAAAAATATAGCTTTTTGGTCTAAACTCCACTCGCCGTGTTTGGAGGAAGAAGAAGGATGAGTACAACCCCAAGAACACCATCCCAACCGTGAAGCATGGAGGTGGAAACATCATTCTTTGGGGATGCTTTTCTGCAAAGGGGACAGGACAACTGCACCGCATTGAGGGGAGGATGGATGGGGCCATGTATTGCGAGATCTTGGCCAACAACCTCCTTCCCTCAGTAAGAGCATTGAAGATGGGTCGTGGCTGGGTCTTCCAGCATGACAACGACCCGAAACACACAGCCAGGGCAACTAAGGAGTGGCTCCGTAAGAAGCATCTTAAGGTCCTGGAGTGGCCTAGCCAGTCTCCAGACCTGAACCCAATAGAAAATCTTTGGAGGGAGCTGAAAGTCCGTATTGCCCAGCGACAGCCCCGAAACCTGAAGGATCTGGAGAAGGTCTGTATGGAGGAGTGGGCCAAAATCCCTGCTGCAGTGTGTGCAAACCTGGTCAAGAACTACAGGAAACGTATGATCTCTGTAATTGCAAACAAAGGTTTCTGTACCAAATATTAAGTTCTGCTTTTCTGATGTATCAAATACTTATGTCATGCAATAAAATGCAAATTAATTACTTAAAAATCATACAATGTGATTTTCTGGATTTTTTTTTTGATTCCGTCACTCACAGTTGAAGAGTACCTATGATAAAAATTACAGACTTCTACATGCTTTGTAAGTGGGCAAACCTGCAAAATCGGCAGTGTATCAAATACTTGTTCTCCCCACTGTATCTGTTCTGCGGAAAATCAGTATTGGAAGCGTTTCAGATATTTCAGTATCGATATGTATCGAAAAATCTATATTTTTGACAACACTACATTGCACTCAGTTTATTATTTCAGATGCCTTTTTAAAAGACTACAATTGAAAAATGTATATATCATATAGCCTATAAAATTCAACACGCCAAAGTGACTAGTAGGAGTGACTGCGTTATACGCCACTGCTGAAATCCACCAGCATTTGGTGGGTGTTGATGTCAAGCCCCAGACCCTATTGTGAAAACCTCTTAGTTCTCTATCTATTATTGGTGATCATTCTTCCATGACCTTACCTGTGATGAATAGCCTTTGAGGTGTCCATCGCCCCCAGTCGTTCCCCTGCACTCGACAGCGCCCCCTAGTGGAGTACTGCGTGCTGGGCTTCAGGTGCTGTAGTCTAAATGTGTAATGCTGCATTGCGTCAGATCCATTCTTATCTAACTCCTGTAAAACAACAACACAGGACGTGCCTCAGCATTTCTGTTAAGTTCATTTACTTCATCTGATGTGGTGCGTCTGTTTTCAGGTTAACAGAGTTTATGAAAGTCCCTCTTGTCTTGTTTCAAAGGAATAACAAAAATATGTTATGCAACCAGAAAAACCAAAAACACCTTAAAGTGGTAGTTTGATTCATATGGATTATCTCTTTATGAAAGTTTTGAAGCATCAGAGTTTTGGGTGAATAGACTTTAAACAGAGTGACAGAAATCTCTCAGATTTAGTTAAAAATATCTTCATTTGTGTTCTGAAGATGAACAAAAGTTTTACAGGTTTGGAACGACATGAGGGTGAGTAATTGATGACAGAATTTCCATTTTTTTGGTGAACTATCCCTTTAATGTGATGCATTACCTGTATAGTCCCTCTTGATTCAAGTTCAATCTGGCAAACCAAAAGAAGTCCTTTGAAACTCCCACTGAGCTGTAAGACCACCACTGAATCCAACGCACCTGCAGTCACGTCAAGACGCACAGGGACTGGAAAAACTATGAATGGTTAAGAAATTAAAGAGGTGATCCCAAAATGTTGGCATTATTCCCTCTCAAAGCAATGTCAAATTCACTTATTGACAGGGCAATGCCTCTGCAACCTGAGGTAAAGCATCTTAATCTAGGGTATAATGCTGATATGAGGTTTCAACTTACAACCTTTTGCTTATCTGACCCAGATCTTCAAGCTAGTCCACAACACTGAGCTGTATGAGCCCTCAAAGCTGCAAACTCTGCTGTATGAATTTTAGTCTTCTCTTGAAATGATTCATATTCACCTCTTTCTGTGATATTGAATATGTAGGTCTCGCTCTCTCGCCCCAAACGGTTTGTCACAAGTAAGGTGATGTTGTAGTGGATCTGCTGTGGGACGACTTCAAAACTGCAGGATTCAGGATTACATCTGACAGATGTGGAGTCACTGAACACAAGGAGAAAATGCAGTCAAAGTGACTTTTATTGAGTCAAAACTAAAATAAGTATGAATTCGGCCTGCCCTGCTGAACACAGTTAATGGGACTGTTCACCCAAAAATGACATTTACTTACACTTGTGTCATTTCAAACCTGTATTACTTTCTTATGAACACAAAAGAAGATAATTTGGAAAATCTCCCCTTATAATGAAAGTCAATGGGGTTCAGTGTTGTTTGAACCTCAAACGTTCTTCAAAATATGTTGAAGAAATACACCCTTAAAAATAAAGGCATCAGTGGTTCCACAAAGAACTTTCAACGTTCATGGAACCTTTACATTCCACAAAAGGTTCTTTAGATTTTTAAAATGTAATAAAAGAAAATGGTTCTTTTAAGAACTGTTGACTGAAACGTTCCTTTTTTGGGTGGACTATCCCTTTAAGAGCATAAATGAATGTGTTGTGGTATTGTGGTGACTTGCTATATCTATTTGATCTTTTCTGTCTTTTGCATATTCCTTTTGTAAAGCCTTATTAGGCTGGTGTTTCAGTTAATCAGTATGCCACTGGTTAATTTCCACTGAAAATCACCAGATATTGCAGATAAACTTACAAGGACAGAGATAGTACTCTGTGTTCTTTAGTAGTGATAAAATCAGACTAACCTGATTAGTAATGTGTACTTCGTTCTCCGCCGGCCTTCTAGGTTAGGAGCTCTGCGTATTTTCCATGAGCAGTAGACGTGTCGCATGTCTTCGGTCTCGCATCTGAAGTCCTGAGGTTTCTCAGGAGGAACTGAACATGGTTTAGCAGACATTAAAATCTCTCATCAGAAATCTCCCATCATGCTTAGAAGAAAATGTTTCAGTTTGTAATGGATTACTATTGCATTTTTCTTAATTTAATTCAATTCAAGTTTATTTGTATAGTGCTTTACAAAAAATGCTTATTTCAATGTTACGGTTGTCTTTGATCTTAAATATGTTTATATTTAATTTAGTGGGAAAATATTTATTTCAAAAGTGTGCTTGTGCTGTCTTTCTTTAAAAAAAACAATTGGTTTTATATTATCTTATTATCTAATGACGTTCAGAAAGAATTACAGTATATCACATTTCAAGCTTCCAAAGGGGCCGAAGGATGACTTAAAATAATTTAAATTAATTATATATAGTATATATATATATATATATATATATATAAAATGAAAAAAATATATTTCTGAAAATCATATTTCTTTTTTTTTTTTTTTTTTATTGTTTTTGGAACTTCAGGAATCACAAAATTAATTGTGGTTTATTCAATTAATATAATACGGAGCCCCTAAAGGGCCTTGGTGGTGGAAAAAAAATATGAGATGGGAGGAAAAATAATAAGTCAATGCTTTTGTGTTCTCTTGCAAATGTTTTACATCCGCCCGAGAAATGTTGCGTTTGCTTTCAAAATGTTTTGAGCTCTTTGCGAGCGAACGCAAAGTTTCTCGGGGAAATGCAAAACGTTTGTGAGAGAATGCAAAAGCATTGACAAATCATTTTTCCACCATTACTGTAACATACTGAGGTGAGTTAATAAATATTACGATTAAGTAATAAATCATGAAAAAGTTTAAAACTTTGTCATAATTACTGCAGAAATAGCGTAAGAAATATTTTAGCCTGTACTGTATATGGTGCCATAAATGTGTTGACCTCTAGTACTCACAGGTGACATAGTTCAATGCTACATCACTGCTGTCCAGCTTGCAGAAGAAGTTGACACCGTATGTATTTGTGACTTTGATGTTTTCCACTCTAATGGCTTTGACCTGTGGGCTTATGTTGATGACTTTGTAGGGAGTGTTGTTAAAGGACATAGAGGTGATGTGTGTCTCTGTGGGATAAATGCAGCAGAACATCACCGTGGAGCCCTCCCGTAACACCTGATTATCTGGGAACATCTGGATATCATTCTGAGCCAAGTTCATCTCCCCTACAAGAAAACGAGTAAATATATGAACAAATATGTTTATAGAACCATCCAAACACTCCACAAATGTAAACAATGTTTGTATGTTCAGAAATTGTCGCCACAATGCTATAGTCACATGATTTGTTGTCAGGGCATTGCTGAGGTGTTTTTAGCATATTTTCTATGTTGTTGGTTGCTATTGTAAATGTGATGTATGATTTAGTGAGCGTTCTTCTTCGGAACACAAATGAAGATGTTTGTGATGAAATCTGAGAGCTTTCTGTCCCTCCATTGACAGCTACGCAACTACCACTTTCGAGCCTCAGAAAAGGGAGTAAAGACATCATTAAAGGAATCATGTGACTATGGCAAGCCGTTTTGACTTTTATTCATTCACAGAATATGAATTCTTGATATCAACAATTCAATTTTCACAAGTTAAAATGTTAATTCTTAAAATCAGCAATTGAATTGCTACTAGTAAAAATGTTCTTTTTTGATATCAATAATTCGATTGTCTCTAGAAGGAAAGCCATTTTAGAAATCATGAAATACATTTTCAGATATCAGAAATGTCAAATGTTGAAATACATTTACAAATATCAAGAATTAACATTTTAACTAGTGACTAATTCTTGATATCAGGAATTTGCATTTTTACTAGTAACAAAGTAATTATTGATATCAAAAATTATGATTTTTACTAGTAAGAATTGTATTTCTGATATGTGAAATTGGAATTTCAACTAGTAAGAAATCAATTCTTGATATCAACAACTGAATTTGAATGGCAGCCTATGGTGACATTTAACTAGTGAAAATACAATTACAGATGTCAAGAATTGTAATTTTTACTAGTTAAAATTTTATTCTTGATGTCAAGAATTCGTATTTCGCAGATAGTGAATCTGCCATGGTGCAAGCGCACCTGGCTTTTAAAGGGAACGGGAGATGAGACTCTGATTGGTGTATTGCACGTTATGCCCAAAACACACCCATGACTCTTAATTAAGATTAAGAGACTAGGGACAACCCTTTCGGACCATGCGCCATGGATTCGGACACGCCCTGAGTGCACCTGTATAGGGCCCAATAAGTCAAAGTGGCTTGCCATACTATGTGACTCATGGTTTAACCTTAATTTTATGAAGTGACATGAGTGCTTTGTTTGTGCAAAAAACATAATTTACCACTTCATTTATAAAATATCAATCTCCAACACACATTCATGTTAACGTCTGCTCTCGCGTCAACACAACACGCTCTCGTGAACGCACGTTGGAGATTAATATTTTGTAAATAAATTGGTAAATTATATTTTTTGGCGCAAACAAAGCGCTTTATAACATTAAGGTTAAACCACTGGAGTCACATGGATTACTTTAATGATGTCTTTTACCTTTCTGGGGCTTGGAAGTGGTAGTTGCGTAGCTGTCAATGGGGGGACAGAAAGCTTGCAGATTTCATTAAAACGATCTTCATTTGTGTTCCGAAGATGAAAGGAAAGTCTTACAGGTTTGGAACGACATGAGGGTGAATAATTAATGACAGAATTTTCAGTTTTAGGTGAACTAACTCTTTAACTTCCTCTTTTAACCCATGACTGTCCTGACTTTGAACATGTCTGTTATGTGCCTCTCAACCGTCACTGATGAGTGTGCACTTCTGAGAGCATGCTGGTCAACCAGCCTCACCAGCTAAACTATACCAGACTAACTTAAACATCTAACATTTGTGTACAATGATACTTTACAGAGAAAATGCCATAAGGAATGATCTCATAAATGTGAAAGAGCAGCAGAGAAAGATCAAATGCTTATATCATTTACTCACCCTCAAGAGGACACATAAATAAAAAAATAATGATGTGCACAGATAAATCATTTATAATAAATAATGCAATATGCATAAAAAATAAGAACTCCCCATTTTGATTTAATGGGGACTATAATGTCAAAGTGCCTTCCAATATGAGATGTATCACACTTAAATGAATACATTATATATATATAAATAAATTTGTGCACTCTAGTGTGTGGAATAAAAATATGGATGGAATAAGAAATATATATACAGTGGGATCAAAATATCTGTCTTCTGGCTTGGTCTTGATGATTTTTAGAATTTGCAATTTCACTGAAAAGTTTAATAGAAAAATTAAATGTTTTTGTCTCTCTTTTGCATTATTGACAGCAGATCTTATATTTGCAATGTTGTCCTATACTTTTTGACCCCACTACATCTTCTTGGTAATGCACTTTTGAAATGAACTTTAAATGCCTACCATAGTTGGTTTTCCATAAACTCCAAGAGCCGGAGGGTGAAGCGTCAGATATGAGTCTTATTCTGACAGAGTGATCTACACAGTTCAGCGGGAGCAGTGAGGTCCAGACCATCGTGTGAACTGTGTCCAGTGATCCTCTGCTTACATTCATCTGTGAATAGACTGTAAACCATTAGAGCAAAACACAAAAATCAGGTCATAATGTAATAGGAGCTGAGGAATGATGTTTCACGCACGCTGTCGACAATATCCATGTTTGTTGTGCGTCCAACTTGTATTTCATAGGTTTGATTTCTGCGTTCTTGTTTCTGAATCATACTCCACTCCATCTCCAGTCTCCACATGTCCAAAGCCTGAAGTTTAATAATGGTCGGCACAGAGACAGTATCTGTGGTAAAATGATTTAGGGTATTGTAAACCTCTAGGAGAAATGCAATTACATTACAGAAAAAGAACACTAAATGGTGTGACCATTGAATTTGAGTAGAGGCTAAACTTATCCTGATTTATATCTGACCTGAAGAAGAATTCCAGCCTTTAGCATTTTCAAACAGGATGACAATCGAAAGCATCTTTGTCCAATAGAAAATCATTTTTGTGGATGTAAACTCTTTCAGCTTTCTGCTCTGTGATTCTGTGGAAGTGTAGGTGGTGTTATGAACCGTTAAAGTTCTCCTCCTCCTACTGCTGCCTTCCGTTTGAGGTTAAAGAAATAATGCCTTCAGACTTAGATTTATGGCCTGTGAGTCATGAAGTCAAGATCATGAAGTTTAATCAAACTATGCATTCTTTAGCACAGAGCTCCATCTACAGGAAATGCTTCAAATCCTTTTAAAAGGCAAGTTTTTTGACAGCAATTCTCTGACACCATAAAATATTTTGTATCATAACATAGTTAAAACCAAAACATGATCAACAAATGCACTCTTAAATAAATACTGTCAAAAATAGATAGCAAACAATCTCTGACTGTTTATATCAATATTGGGATGTTACTATATAATATTTACACCGATCAGGCATAACATTATGACCCTACAGATAAACAGGGGGATCCTAATATTGTGTTGGTCCCCCTTTTGCTGCCAAAACAGCCCTGACCCGTCGAGGCATGGACTACACTAGACCCCTGAAGGTGTGCTGTGGTATCTGGCACCAAGATGTCAGCAGCAGATCCTTTAAGTCCTGTAAGTTGTGAGGTGCGGCCTCCATGGATCGGACTTGTTTGTTCAGCACATCCCACAGATGCTCGATTGGATTGAGATCTGGGGAATCTGGAGGCCAAGTCAACACCTCAAACTCGTTGTTGTGCTCCTCAAACCATTCCTGAACCATTTTTGCTTTGTGGCAGGGTGCATTATCCTGCTGAAAGAGGTCACAGCCACCAGGGAATACTGTTTCCATGAAAGGGTGTACATGGTCTGCAACAATGCTTAGGTAGGTGGTACGTGTCAAAGTAACATCAACGTGGATGGCAGGACCCAAGGTTTCCCAGCAGAACATTACTCTGCCTCCGCCGACTTGCCTTCTTCCCATAGTGCATCTTGGTGCCATGTGTTCCCCAGGTAAGCGACGCACACGCACACGCACCCGGCCATCCACATGATGTAAAAGAAAACTTGATTCATCAGACCAGGCCACCTTCTTCCATTGCTCCGTGGTCCAGTTCTGATGCTCACGTGCCCACTGTTGGTGCTTTCTGCGGTGGACAGGGGTCAGCATGGGCACCCTGACTGGTCTGCGGCTATGCAGCCCCATACGCAACAAACTGCGATGCACTGTGTATTCTGACACCTTTCTATCAGAACCAGCATTAACTTCTTGAGCAATTTGAGCTACAGTAGATCGTCTGTTTGATCGGACCACACTGGCCAGCCTTCTCTCCCAACGTGCATCAATGAGCCTTGGCCGCCCATGACCCTGTCGCCGGTTCACCACTGTTCCTTCCCTGCACCACTTTTGATAGATACTGACCACTGCAGACCGGGAACACCCCACCTAAAATGTTCACTTGCTGCCTAATATATCCCACCCACTAACAGGTGCCGTGATGAAGAGATAATCAGTGTTATTCACGTCACCTGTCAGTGGTCATAATGTTATGCCTGATCGGTGTATATTTAGTCCTAATACTTGGATTTAGAGAAACAATATTAAACATTTCATAAAATAAATATTTAGGCTATATTTAGGATTTGTAAACTGAAGATGTAATATTCTTGCGTTTTAGTGTACATGCCTAGTTACTTTTATCAAAGATTTAATAAATATTTAATATATAAAATATATTAATATATTTAATAAAATATATATTTTATAGATTATAAATGTATAATTTATACATGTATTTTTGTTAATTTATAATAATAATTAATAATTAATTAATTCATAATGTTTAGTAATTATAATCAAAACATGATCAACAAATGTCAACAAATACTATCTTTAGACAGAAAAGATTTATATTTTGTCCTAATACTTGTATTTAGATAAACAATATTAAACATTTAATTAAATTAATATTTAGGCTATATATATATATATATATATATGATTTGTAATATTCTTGTGTTGCAGTGTACATGTAGTTAATATTTAATATATTCATATATTTAATATAATATATATTTGTTAAATATTTAATAAATATATTTTTTATATAAATATTAATTTGATTATAAATGTGTAACTTATACATGTATTTTTGTTCATTTTAATTTTTTTTCATCTAATTAATGAAAAAAAAAAAATGTCCCTTTCTATTAAAAAACATGTACCTGTTTTTACTTTACCTCATTTATTTTGGTTAGGCCTATACATATATTTCTGTATTATAAGTACACGCTGTGGTCATCGTAAATGTTCTCTATAGTTTTGTTGTTCGTACAGTTTGGTGTTGGTTCAGTGGTTCTTCACCCACGTCACGAAGCCGCCCACGCTCCCATGGCCCGTCCCATCTCCAATCCCCCTCCGTCTAGCGTCCAGCAGCCTTGCTGAATAAATCCATAGAAAAAGAAAAGAAGCGGATGCAACTGCAGCACCACTGAAAACAGAGCAGAATGGGCGTGGCATGGAGAACAGAACTTTGCCTCTGATTGGTCAGGTATGTAGGGATTTAATAATAATTATCCAGTTTTTCCTCTTTACTGTGTATTTTCAATTTAGCGGCTATTACATTTTCTCTGTATCATGCTTCATGTAAAAATATTATCCGTACTGCTGTTGAAGAAACACAACGATAACTTTGTCACATTGTACCTGTTACTTTTCTCAGCGCTGATCGAGGTGGACTAATCACAGTCGCTTGTGATGATCAAGAACTAATCACAGTCGTTTGTGATGATCAAGAATGGCGTTTAATTTTTATTTAATAATTTTACAGAGATTACCGAGGATATCCATATATGTGTCAGGTACTAATCCGTGGAATTACTAGATTCAGATGATTATATTCACTATCATACAAATGGCGTACAAAACATCAAATTCAGAAATTTGAATGCCCATGATGCGGCCTTGAGCCGACAGTCGCCCCCTGGAGGAAGTCAAGTGTTTGTCGCGTAATAAACGTTTGGTAGAAAGATCCGATCAGAAGCAATTTGGGAATGGGAATCCGGTTCGGTCCCCCCAGTTCCGACAACCGACACCCGTCTGGAAGGCCATGCGCTGCCATTAACCCAAACACACCAGCGCGGATAGCAGCTGTTATTTTTATGGATATAACCGGGTGATTTCGAAGACTTAAGGATACTAAAAACATCAAGGTAACAGTTTGGGAACGTGTATGTTGTTTTAACGTTAGAAACCCCCCTGTTTATCTGTATTAACTCGCGACGTTTGCTTGTTTGTGTTATGAATATAACGAGTTATAATAGAAACTTATTGACGTATCGAAATGTTTCGCTGTGAAATTCATAACGTAACGTTATTTATAATATTAGTTAGAGCAATTGGGGTAATACTCGACAAGACGATTCCGAATTTTCAGACATTTGAATTTTGCTTTTTTTTGTTTGTTTTAATAACCAAATGAGGTGAAGTAAAGGAAATATATCCGTTTAAATTGGCTGGTTTGGTTAAATTGGCTATGTAGTGTCGTGTTAATTTCTTTCCTGGACCGTTTTGATGAATGGTTTATTGTAAACAGTCTTTTGGGGCGTTGCTTTATCAGTTTATATTTTAACCCAGAATACTTTGCGTCGTCCATATTACCAAGTACTTGTGTTACTATACATCAATTTGTATTTTTAATAATTTCCATCAAATTATCAGATGTAACACCATGGTACTTTACATGTACTGTGGTACTGAATGATTGCTGTATTCATGTGCCATGGCATTTAAGTATATCCTAACTGGTTCATGATAGTACTATGGTACTTTTTATTAGTGCATGTAAAGTTAGACTCACTTTTTGAATACTACATACTAATTAACAGTACTATGTGATTAATTTGATAGCATTGTTGTGAATGTGACCATACAATGGAAGGTTATATTGTGAGCCAACAATTACAGGACAATTTCCACTAATGATACACCTTGTACCATTTCTGTGTTGACTGTATGAATCAGTGAGTAAGTTATTACACAACAATTTTGTACATATGAGGTCCTTTGAACTATAAGTAAACAGAACCAGCAGTCCATAATTAGCTGAATTTGAGTCTTGATCTTGTGGTCTTGGTCTTGAGACCTAAATATTCTGTCATCGTTTACTCAGGAAGATGAAGATGTTAGACAGAATGTTATCAACTGACAGCCTTAGTCAACATTCACTTTCATTGCATCTTTTTTTTCTGTATAATGAATTGAATGGTGACTGAAGCTGTCATTATGCAGAACATTTTTGGAACGAAGTGAGAACGATAACTGGTTTTCATTTTCGATGTACTATCCCTATTAGTCTGGTGAGATATCAGTGTTCCAAATCTGTTGAGTCACTGTCTCTCAACAAATTGAGTGGGTCTATTTTTAGCACACAGATGTTTATTATACTCATGTATATTTAATAATTACTATATGTTGGGTTAGGTGGCCCTCAGAATTTGGTCACCCTCACGGCTGCTCGCTTGGTTATGGCAAAAAATCATAATCATGATTTTTTTTTGGGTCAATCTTGAAATCACGATTATTTAACATGATTATTGGTGGGCGATATGATCAAAGTCTTTTTTCACGATATAAGTATTTTTAAATATCAGTGAAATTTCACAATTATCGATACTTCAGCAAAAACTAATACTAGGTTAACTATAATGTAAGAAAAAGGTAGGGATGGATGATATATCGGCCACCATATCAGTATCGGCTGATATATGTCAATTTTTAATGTTATCGGCCCGATAAGAAAATTTGGCTGATATCTTAAAGCCAATAAATAATGAATTATTTCCTTCAGCTGAGACACTTCAGATGCGCACTGTTCACCATGATGGTTTTGAATTGCTTGAAATATGATTGGAATCACTTAAAAAAATGGTAAAGTTCAACATGCACAGCCACAAGTCTGTCATATAGACTACATAAAATGATAATTAGAACATTATAATCGTGTGCTTGGGACACGGCTTTAATGGTGAGACTTTTGTTTTTGTAATCCGGCTCTCAAAAATTATATAAAAACTTGGATTTAGATTTATCAGCTATCGGCTTTCAAATATAAAGAGTTATCGGTGTCAACCAAAATTTTCATATCGGTGCATCCCTAGAAAAAGGACTATTAAACAGTCAG
Source organism: Coreius guichenoti (assembly GCA_039654105.1). Classification (NCBI taxonomy): domain Eukaryota; kingdom Metazoa; phylum Chordata; class Actinopteri; order Cypriniformes; family Gobionidae; genus Coreius; species Coreius guichenoti. Next base: position 5,894,461 of record CM077169.1, on the reverse strand, counting down.
CAATACAGTAAGAACAAAGAAACTAATTACAAACAAAACAGACAAATAAAAACAACAGAACGAAAATACAAATTAAATAGTTTTTCAGGAAGATGCACTAACAGTGATATTCAGATAAGTAATAGCCTATTAGAGCTGCACGATTCTGGATAAATTGAGAATCACAATTTTTTAGTTTAAAATTGAGATCGCGATTCTCCCACGATTCTGTAGAAAAAACAGACATCTAAACAAAATAACACATAATTTACTAGAGGTTCTGACAAAATGTCCATTGCTTCAGTCTATTTAAAAAAAATACATTAATTTGAACAAAATCATTAAAAAAAACATTTGAATGAAGGAGTCATGTCTCATTCATAAAGACTTGTTTCATTATTGGATGAATCAGCGTTTGTGAATGAATCTCTTGAGTCTTGAATGAATGAATCAATGACACACACTTTTTTAAACAGTCTCTTGTCACCACCTACTGGCGTAATAAGCGATGACTTGTATTAATACTTACAAGTGTCAAAACACTTTCAAAAAGGTGATTTGGTCTATTTTGATCGCTAGATGTCAATGTTCATACCAAAACTATAAACTTTTATCCCAGTACACAGTTGTCCCCCTGCTATTTAAATGTTTGTAACACATAAATAACGAAATATGTGGTTAAAAGACTGAAGCTGCTTATCTGTACATTTCCATGGCAGCTGCTCTCTCTCTGGATCAGCGGTAGCGCAAACGCAGATTTGAGTGTTGCAGTGCGATGATTGTACGTCACAAATGTCAGCGGAGCGTGAGCAGCGTGTGTTTTTGCTGCCTAATCAATGAATGAGAGCATTCACATCGGAAGTGTGACGGCGACTCTCTCATTCATTAACATGGGCAGCGAAAACACGCGCTGTTCACGCTCCACTGACGCTTGTGAAGTGAAACAGCCATGGCAATAGACATAGCGGGATCGTTGTCATTTAGAAATAAGATTGCGTGGGTGTTTGAATTCGAGATCGCAATCTTTTAACGATTAATCGTGGAGCTCTATAGCGTATACAACAAAAAACGGAACAATCAAATGTAAAATAACACTGCATAGACTTACTGTACACATTAAATATAGATGAATCCTTATTAAAGCTTCTGAAGTTATTCAGTCAAGATCAGTGAGTGATTTTCCTTAGTCTCTTGTTGTTTGATTATAATTAATGACAGACTGCAGCAGGTTTATTAGGCTGCTGTCACTTTAAGAGCTAATGCACGGATCCAATATACTGATACACACGCGTTTTCTTTCTCAACTGTGTACGTTCACTTAAGATATCACTCACTGTGTTTATGTGAATACTCTCCAAAAAAGCATTTTGACATCTTTGTGTGTACGTTTCCGAAGCCCATTAGCTTATCTGCGTTTGGCTATGACTCGGAGCACACACACAGAAAGCCGCCTGGGGAACAGTGTCTCTTTTGTGGCTTAATGCGCTTTTAATAACACTGTTTAATATCAAACACGTCCCATAGTTTAGCAACAGTAGACTCCATTTTTACAATACTCACTTATTCGGCTGATTTGGAGTTTGAGCTTTTAGGGAGGAACGAAATTGCACCGCTGTGAAGGAAAGGAAGGTGCGCTGAAGGAAATGCGGCAGCGGCACAATAATCGTTTTCCTCGATTATCTTGTTTTCATTATTGTTGGAAGCCGAAATCGTAAATCAATTATGATTACTCGCACAGCCCTACCCTCAGTGTTATTTTAGTATTATTTATATGCTATTATAGTATTTATAAATATTTTGTATTAGCTTTTATTTTTATATTTTCAGTTTGTCATTTTTATGTCCTTTTGTAGTTTTTATTAGTTTTTGTATTAGCTTTCATTTATTTATTTTCTTCAGTTCTAGTTTTAGTAATTTTAGTCCTTTAATTCCAATTTATTTGAGTTAGTTACCATTGCAGCATTTATAAGTTTAAGTTGCTTAGGTTTTCCATCTAAAATTTATAGTTTATTTTATCTCAGTTAATGAAACAACTGTGGTTTGTAAATGTGTCTGTTTCAAGTCAAATGTGGTAAACCGTGAAACTTTCTTCCTAGAGGTTTAGTTGTCTTATGAATCAGCGAGACTCATTCAGTCGTGTAGTTTTGTGTGATATAAGTGGAAGGAAGCCATTAGAGCACACTGCTCTGGACAGATTGTCATTGTTCTCAGCAAGTGTAAATGTGCTGGGTGGGAAAGAGAGGAATTTGTGTCCATTCATGGCGCAGAAAAAATAAACGAAAATAATGATGTCACGTAAGAATTCTGTCAGAGCTTTCATGGATTCCAGAGGAATGTTTTGAGTTCAGACTGTAGTATATACTGAGTTAATGTTTTTCGTTTTATTTGTTGTAGCCTATTTAGTGCGAATTTTATTTTACCATAGTATATACTATTATAGTTTTTATTTATTTTTATTCAGCTTTTTTTATTTTCAGTTTTCATTTTAATTTTAGTTTAATTTTTAGTAATTTTGTTTTGTGGTTTAGTAATTTGTATTAAAAATGTTTGAAAGTTTAATTTAGGTTTAGTTTTATTTAATTCCAATTAGCACTTTTAGTGCTTCAACCTAAACGTATTTCTGTTAATTGCCAAGGCAAAAACAATTTTTTCCGTCTAATATTTATATTTTATTTCAGGTTTTTTTTTCTAATTTTTTCATGTTTTTAGTTTTAGTTAATGGAAAATAATCCTGACTAGTGCACTTTTGTGGTTGTGTTGTGTCAAATTGGCTCTGACTAAAATTTAAGGACTTGTGAAAATGTTATTTACAGAATTGTTAGATGTACAGTACGGTTGAATAATATATTTACGACCATTTAATTTGCTGCCTGGAGTCACCATAATTGAGTTCACTGTTTTTTGTAAAAGCTATTGTCTCCATAAATATCATCAATATACTTGTTTTAGTAACTTTTTTGCATCACCACTAACTACTTTTTGTAATGGTAGCTTGACTGTAATTTAACTAAAAATTGTGAGTACTTTGTATCTGGTATGTTTCACATTATTGTCTGTAACTCACCAAACATTCGAGTTTGACACTTTGCTGAAGACCCACCGCACAGGCTGCCAATACAAACACTGGATTCCAGCACCCAGCCGAGGTTTGGGCATGTGTGGGCTGTTATATTTGGATGATTATAGCAAAATGAATCTATGAAAATTACGGTAACCTTTCAAAGACACCAAACATCTCATGTTATCTCAGATGACTTCTAGTAATCATGAATTTATGTTGGTGATGCAAGGAAATGGGTTGGCAGGGATCCATGGGATTGTTTTCCAGACCTTGTTCCAGTTAAAAAAAAAAAAACCAGTGTCTGTTTTCCTGTTCTTTGCCCTCTGGCTGTTCACGGCCGGTGGAATATTAAAGAGATCTGTCAGCAAGACCATTGTGAGCTCTCAAACAAAACCGTAAAAAGGTCTGAAAACACACACGTGATGTTTTATTTTACCGTAACCCTGCAGCACATGGATCAGTGACCTGGTATGAAGTCAATATTGAGAATCCTGTTCCTAACGGCTATTTGTTATTTGGAAACAAGCTAGATGTGCTTTTTGCCGTAATAAATAAATGACAACTTGTCTAGTAGGGATATCAAAAACTATTTTTTTCCCAAAAATGTATGGGTTTTGTCTGAATGAATGTTCCTAGGTTTTACAGCGCAAGCTGTCTAAGGCCCTGATTACACTAGTGCGTTTTCGTTTTAACACGGCGTTTTAAAATGAAAACCATCTTCGTCCATTTCGTTTCCACTGCATTTCAGAAACGATCCCCGTCCACACTAAATGACTGAAAACGCATGTCACATGACTGTTCATGCACACTTTACAAGTGTAAACAGTTTGCTGATTGCTCTAATAATAGCTTGCCTCTTGCACATCTGCAGTATTATAAAATACAGCATTTAACTGCACAATGGCTGCTAAAAAGGACAACAAAGTCAGCAAAGCTTGCAGTTCCGTCTCCATGTTACACGGTCGTCGAGGCTGGTCTATTACAGAGCCGTTGAGAGAGACGGCTCTCGTCCAAATTATTACCCCCCTGGTTGAAGTCGCTACCTGATTGCCTAATCCTAACCCCTCCCCCACACCTAATCCTAAAGCTATCAATACTAAGGGGGTAATAATCTAACAGTACCTGTTGCGTAATGTGGGCAGCCACAGCTTCGTTTTCAAAAGTCTCTGTTTTGGACCATTTAACCTGAAATGCAACCCCTGAGTTTTCAAACTAAAACGGGGTATGCAGCGTTTCCAAAAGTCTCCGATTTCAAGGGTTGAAAACTCTGAAGTTGTGTAGATGCCAGGTGTAACTGTAACAAAAGTTATGCGTTTTAAAATGCAAACGCACTAGTGTAAACAGGGCCTAAAGTGGTGCTTGCACATGCAAACCTAATCAGCTGTAGCTACATCATTGGTCTGCTAGAACCCCTCCCTCAGGTCAAAAAGTCGCATTTCCGCTTGCATATTATAAATGATCTGTTCTTTAACAACTCAAGCTGCAACAAAAGTCGCTGTCTATTTGCCACCCTCACTGCTGCTGCTACTCCGTCAACGTACACAACAAGCTGCTTCTTCTTTGGCTTTTGCCTTGATACTGTAAGTTATGCTGCCTTCACGCGCTATCGGAAATTTCCTACTTCCCACTTCTGAGGTCGTGATTACGAGCTCATCACATTAAAGACTTGAGGAGGCGTTAATGTCAAATTTTTAATTAGGAAACTCGTATTTACGATCATTCCGATAGCACATGAAGGCAGCATTACACCATCAACATGCCTGTGGACACTGCCTACTAGCGGTCTGCATGTGAAATTGCACGTCGACGCAGAAGTATAAATGAAAACCGAGACATAGCCTACGGCATAGGTCCAACGAAGAAGTATAAATCAGCCACATTTAACCGCTCCAGACACGTCAACATGTCCACCATCTTGGAACGGTTAACATGACACTGTTTGTCACACACAAACAAATCAATGCATTTTCATCGAAAACGTCATAGGACTGTGCAGCCTATGGCTGTAAAAACAACCAAGCTATAAATTCAAGACGAAATGGGATAACCTTTCAGCTTTGAGAATGTGCTGGTTTGTGTTTTTACTCAATATGCGATATCCATTTGCAGAATTATCACATTAATGGTAAAGTAAATGCTGTGGAAATCATCTGCTAATGTCTATTGCAGATATAGATATTCATATGTGTGAATAACTAGGTTTCAGATGCACAGTCAACTTGCTCTCGAGTGGTCATGGACTGGATTTGACCATTCCAATATGGCAGATGGCTTGCGTATAGCAGTCCATATAGTAACAAACACTAATGAGGTGTCTATATGTAAATGTGTGTGTGTGTGTGTGTGTGTGTGTGTGTGTGTGTGTGTGTGTATGTATGTATGTATGTATATTATAATTTAATATATATTTTATATATATTTTAAATTTTATATATATATATATATGGTTCTTAGTGGTTGCTAGTGTGTTGCTATGCGGTTGCTAGGGTGCCCTGAGTGGTTGCTTGCCGACTGAAAGTCTCTCTGATATGCACTGGGTCTGTCTTTCAGAGTCCTATTGTTTAGAATATAGTGCTGGGTTGGTTACACGCTGAAGGTAAATAAAGTCTTGGGTTTAGGGGTTTGCTTACATTATTGCTCAAAGTTTGAGATATTTGTTGAGGCAAGAATTACCACTAAATATGTTTATCGGTTATTCTGGCAGAAACTGTAGGGTTTTTTGCATAGTCAAAATTTGCTTTTCTTCTAAAACTATTTATTTTCTTTTTCTTTCTTGGATTCTAAACCGTTTCTTTTTCTGCTGAAAATGTTTTTTTCAGGCTTCAGTTTACTGGAAAAGTGAAATGGCTTCAGTTTCAGTATGAGGTGGTGTTTGGGGATTCGCTTGCGGGAGGGACCGAGTTTGGATGCTTGTTTAAACTTGTATTTGGCACAAGTGCCCAAGGCCAGATCTGTCAAAAAAGCTGCAACTTCAACCCTGTATTTGTTCAAGATCCATTTGCTCATTTTTGTCTAAATAATACCTTGACTGGTGTGGATTGCTGAATCTGTTAGCTTGGTAGTCAGTGTCCTTTACTTGAAGCATTAAGCTTTGGTGTGTAACTCGTCCTGCAAACATTTGTTTTCAAACGTGCTTTGAGACCCGTAAGTAACTAGAATCCACATAGAAATTTTCTAAAAGCTGCTTAGAAGACCTTAGACCTTGATTGCACAACCGCAGCGTCTAGCATACTTGTGAAAATGTAAAAATCTAGTTATTTAGTTACTGTTTTCATGTGTTTTTCTTTGTACGGCTTTGATCCAGAAGTTTCTTTGATTGAGTGAGGTAGGAGTTAAGTAGAAGCTGCAGCATTGTGCTAATTTAATCTTTCGTAGGAATGTGATGCATTCTGTATTTACGCCCTTGTGAATTTACTTTGGAATGTCCAGCGCTGATAAGATGCTCATGATGTGTACTGACATCGTGCCACGTTTTCTCTGCATGCCTCAGTCCTCAATTTTGATTGATCAGACACCTTAATATCAAATGAACTGCTGTATAGACACCATTAAAAACAACTGAAAATGTTATATCTACACGAGAGGGATTATAATATTAATTGCTGTATTTTTTCTGTTTGCTTGGTTTTTATTTTTATTGTATATATGTAACTCTTGTATTTTTGTAATTCATTTTTTGCCATGAATCTAAAGATCTAAATTTAAAACTAAAAAGAATATTCCTGCATCCCAATATGCATACTATCCGCCCTAAATAGTATTGAATATTACTAATGTCACATACTATTTAGGATGGACAGTATGCACATTGAGATGCAGGCCTAGTTGTATAATATTGTTGACACATATGGTGATTATGCAATTACTCTTTGGTTTAATTTTTTATGTGCTTTGTAGTACCTTTATTTAACCCAAGTAGTAATGACAAAATGTATTGAAATTATGGAATATTGAAATGGGAAACTATGTACAAAAATTATAATAACTGCTATTATATTTGTGTGTATGCTAACCAGAAGAACTGCTGTAATCAGCTGTGTGTTTGTGTGTGTGTGTACTTGCCCATGTTAAGGGGTCCAGCCTTCTTTACTGATGTGTGTGTGAAGAAAAGAGTTAAATTGTGGCATGTTTATATATATATATTTTATTATAGTGCCCCTGTTGTGCTATTTTAAAGGCTCATAATTGTGTCTTGGAGCTCTCCCATAATAGGTTCACATGCATTCAAGGTAAAAAAAAACATTTAAATTTTCGCATAATATTGCAGCATATCACCTCTTCTCTCACAGTATCTAAGCGGTGCGATAAAGTATTCAGTCTCTCTAAAGCTCTGATTGGTCAGATGGAGCAGTCTGTTGTGATTAGTCTACTGCTTGCAGCGCGTGTTGGAGACAAAATGCTTATTTTCAACAACACAAAACTCCTCTTTCATCACGACATCACCACATAACCACACTTGCGACACCGACACACACTTATGAGGATTGAGGACTTGTCAAAAAGTTTTTAAAACAGACTAAACTATATCCCATATCAAAGTGGTTTGCAAGGTGATCCATTCACACATTGTCAAGAGTGCTTGTTATAAAAGAGATGCATCATTCTCATACTGTTGTTTCATTATCTTATACTGTAGCTTCCTTATCCTAATGCAGTATGATTTCCTATTTTTTTCTGTTGGTTTTGTGAAATTTGAACCCTGCATGTTTTTGTGAAATTCATGCTAAAAGTTAGTGCAATTCAAAAAGGGTGATGATAATTATGAAATTGAAAAAAGAAAAAAAAAAATTCTTTGCATCAATATATTGACTCAGTATCACAATTGCAAGGTGTTATTATTTTTTTTCCAAGTTTGTTTAACCCTCAGATTTATGTCCTGTAAATCTGATTTCAACCTATTAACCTCAATTTTTTGTGTTTTGTTGTAGGTTCTGTTCTGCAGGTATTGGTTGTGTTCTGCTCTTTCTGTAAGCGGTAAAGCGGTGCCGGTTCGGTCAGTATGCAGGGCTGGGTGATTCTGGCTCTGTTGCTGAGCCTCGGGGTCTTACTGAGCCAAGGGCAGAATGGTGAGTGTCATCAAATTCCTAGCCAGATTTATCAGGATATGTTAGGGTGTGTTCACACTTGGCATGTTTGTTTAGATTAAAACGAACCCTGGTGTGATTGCTCTGTTAGTGCGGTTCATTTGAATAAGTGTGAACGCTGCCATCCGAACCCTGGTGCGCACCAAACAAGCTTGCAAACAAACTCTGATGCGGTTCGAATGAAATATGAACGCAACATGGACCAAAGACATGTAAACGAACCAAAAACAGGACGTTATGTCACAAGATGCGACCCTAAAAAGGACAGAATGCTCACGCATACCTGTTTTTTTCTCGCAATATTTGTGATGTTGTCCGCCACAGTTTGGCACAGGCATCAGAACCGCGTCTCCTCACAGCAGATCTTTGTTTGTGTGTGTGACAGAGGGATTCCTGCCGCTGTTTTGACTCCTTTACACATTATATAAGCTCTTCGCGAGTTATACCATCATAGGCTACGCACATACAATGAGTGCGTTTACACACAGCATTGTTTTGGATGCTTGGAAAGTTCTGTCACAAAATATACGTAATAAAAGCCGAACAATCACGTTGTGAACATATCCCTGTGCCTTTAGGTTTGGTGTTAAAATGCCACTGTGAATGCTAAGCAGACCAGGACTAAATGTTTTTTTTGTTTTTTTTGTTGGTCCGGACCGAACAAACCAAGTGAACCGAATTACAAGTGTGAACTGTGAACACACCCTTAGAGAATTCTTCTTAGTCACCCCAGGTTTAACTAGGATTACATGACATCAATGAAACATGTCGTAACCCTGGTTAAATTTAGTGTTAGTGTGATTTTGTATCAATGCATTTTATTCCATTCAAAATTGAGGACGGTAATATTTTTAAAAATGTTTTTGAAAGAGTAACCTAACCCTAACTGTAATATAATATCATATTTTATTCAAAAATTCTCAGAAAAAATATTTACATTTACACTACCATTCAAACGTTTGTGCTCTTCTGCTCACCAAGACTGCATTTATTTCGTTGATTAAAATACAGTAAAAACAGTAATATTGTGAAATATTTTTACAACGTCAAATGACTCTTTTCTATCTGAATATCTTTTAAATGTAATTTATTCCTGTGATGCAAAGCAGAATTTTCAGCATCATTACTCCAGTCTTCAGTGTCACATGATCCTTCAGAAATTATTCTAATATGCTGATTTGATACTCAAGAAACATTTCTGATTATTAACAATGTTGAAAACACTGTTATACAGTCATAGATTATAGAAAAACTGCTCAGTGTATAGATGGTTTAATTCATTACAGGTTTATACCATGATTTACCAACTAAAATGAGTGCCCAAGTAATTTCTTCTTCTCTCTCTTTGTAATGTTACAGGTCTGGCTGAACTTCCTGTGCCCCATGGTTTAACACTACAGCCGGATTTACCTGCACAGACTCTTTCTTTGACATGGCAGAGTGACTCATCGCTTTTTGACATTGAGATTTTCCACACCGAGCTCATGAATGTGGTGCTAAATGTAAGCGCTCTTACATCTCTAACGTTGGATGTCATGTTGACCGTTAATCTGTGTTTTAGTTGGTTAGTGTTGAAATGTGCATTTAGGTGTGTGCCATTTAAGCACTGGGAATTATTACTGGAACATCATGTCTTTTATGCCACATCCAGGTCTTTATGACACAATGGGGTTCAACCTTCCGTTCAATAACAAGAGATTAAATGCAAATACACTCAAACCAGTTTCTCAACTCAATGTTTTCCCATCTCCTATGAGTCACGGACTGTGACTTTAAGAGCTAGATGTTATGATAGCGATTACATTCATGTCTAACTTGTTTTGGAATTTATTGGTCATTGTTAGTCTGTCCATATCGCAAAATATTTGTTGCTTATTTGGATTGATTATTATTGCATTCTGGACCCATAAAGCAATATTCAAGGCTAAATGCACCTCTGCCGGCACACTGTTGATTACCACAGAAAACAATATCTGCTGGCCTTTCATTGTAATTGCATTACTGTTCCTCTTTAACTGAGGGAAGAGTCGAAATGACTTCCTGTGGTAATCGTTGGCATGCCACAGATCCCGTCGATTAGATCTGATATATTTGCCTCAGAATATTCATGTCAACATGAAATCCAAATTTATGTTTACTTTCATAGCTTGAGTTCTTGGGTCTTATTGTGTACAATTCATCAGTGCATGTTATTCCATATTCCATAAGCTGTTGTTGTAGGTAATGCAGCCTTTTTTTAAATATTGCCGATAGTTAACACAGGAACTTGATGCCATACAGTTTATAATAGCAAATAACAATTTAAAAAAAAAAACGTTATGGGATATTTTGAGATGCTTTCGAGAGTGAATTTGATCTTCAGGATCCACGTCCCTGTCAAAACTAGAAGGGAGAAGATCACCCACAATCCACTACAAACTCATTCAGCTCCATAGAGTCTATTAGTGCCTGCCCGGCGCCCACTTTTTCAGCCTCCTTAGTTCTGGAAGTATTTTTCCATTCGTTTTTTCTATAAGGATTTCAAAAAAGACTTTTTTAAAGAGTCATAAGCAATGGCATGAACCAAACCAACCAGCTACATGGTGAATCACAACATTACAAACTTTGATTCGAAGCAAAAATAAGACAAAAAGGTGCTATGTACTTAACGGCTTTAATGAGGGAAATGGATTCCTTGAAGCATTGGGAATGACATAATCAAATTTAAAACTGAGAAATATAAAACTATTAATTTAAAGAAGTTTCTTTATATACTATATACTTGTATATTTTATTACAAGTTTATTACAAAATATATATACAAATATTTAAGTAGTTTAGGACTGACTATTACATCATTTGCTGCGCTTTAAGGGAATTAAAGACTTGTTGTCATGATTTTTAGATTGATGGAGAATTATGGGTAATGTAGTTTCTCACCATTCCGCTGTTAAACACAATTCTTTAAAAAAGATGAAATGTGGGCTGATGGCTTCAACAAAAGCTTATACCATTGATTAACAACCTCGGAGCTCATAGTAGGTTTGTCTTTAAAGGTTTATAAATTATTGTTAATCAATTCCCCTATGGAAAAAATTATGGGATTTTTACTTCGTTTTTACACGTTCTGTTACACTCTATTCTGACTTTTACCATCCAGTCAAATGCAGATGGTTTAAATCAAGTCCTACTGTACAGTTGTGGAAGTGTTGTTTCACTCGTAATCACATTATGGAATTGAATAGCCGAATGCTGACTTTAAGATGTGAGGTCAAAACTGCTTTTTCACTTTCATAATGTAGCTTTCAACACCAAGATTATGCGTTTGATTCTCAGGGAATGCATGAACTGATAAAAGAACAGTGTAAATCACTGCATCTGCGAAATGTATGAATGTAAATTGTCTGTTTTAATTTGTAGGAGACGGTGGCAGTTAAAGCAGATCCTGTAACAGGACAGCATGGTTGGACCTGGCTCTCACCGTTACCCTTGGAGTGTACTTCTCATTCAGTGCGAATCAGAGCACGAAACCAGCAGTCGGTCAGCCAGTGGAGCCCCCTTCAGACCATTCCAGGTACTAAAAAAAAAACACTTCTTAAAGGGGTCATGAACTGGCTTTTTTAAAAAAATGTATACTGTTGTCTGAGGTCAACTTATGACGTTTGCGTGGTTTTTACATTCAAAAACATAATGAATAAGTAATAGGCTATTTTCTACCCTGGTTTTGAGCCTCTCTCATGGAACGCTCTGTTTTTATGGGCGTGCCGCACTGAAGACTTGGAAGTAAACGCCCACTGCTATGATTGGATAAGCTTTGCATATTACAATGAGCTTCGGCTCCCTCGTGAGTACACGTGAGGAATTGTTTTGAAAGCGTGTGGGAAAACGGCAACCGGAATGATTCGTCCACAGGACTCGCAAAATGTCTTTATCAAACAAACACAATGATTTATCTCTCATCCACCCGCAATTAATTGGAATGTTATTTTTTATTACTTGGCCCGCCCGGTGGATATAACCATGAACCGTGCATCACTAACACACGCACGCACGCACGCTCTTCACTGCAGAGTCAGACAAATCAGCATGATCAAAACTTCCGCGATTGTATTTTTCCTTCAAATGTCAAGTCAAGAGAGTGAACAACGCACATCAAGAAAGGAATGTTATTTCACTATTTAAGATAGCCCGTTGCCAGGCCGGTGATACGTTTTGGTAGCCCGTCTGGAAAACACATAGCCCCGGGACGTTGGGCTTTGCGAGCCCTAGCCCATAACGTTACATGTCCGAGTCTGATCACGAATCGCAGCACAATGAACCAACAACACCTCAAATAAAGGATTCTCCAGCCTGTGACATCGTGCTAAGTTATGTTCAGTTAGACACGTACACATAATCAATAGATATCAAACGATCTGTAACAATGCAATACTATCACATATAAAAAACATTTTTTAAGTGTTGCTTCATTCATTCATGTAATCTCATCCTGTCTGCAAATCCAGTCTCTTGTTTACAAACGAATCCGTGGTGAAATGAAGGAACAAACGTACGTCTTACCCACGTGAGCTGGATATTCATTAAAAATAAAGTTCATCCATGCATTCATAATATTGGAATCTGAATGAAGCTTATGCAGCATGTTTATTGCTTGGAAGTTCGATCCGGTTTAGCTCCACGTAGGCCTATGTTATTTATCTATAACATGCCATGCACAAATCGGTGGGCGGAGCTACAGAATCAGGCGTTGTTCTTCTTCTTCGGTTAAGGCGGTGTTGCACCACACTCTGACGTCACAGGTTGGCACATTCCCAGATCAAGCGTTTGCTGGGCCTGGTGTCAATAAATGCTTTTCTTTGACTAATAAGGACGTTTTTTAGCTCCGTAACTTACAGGATATTCTTGTATCACAATGAACTTTTATATATCAAAGGCTGAATGAAAAGTTGATTTCTCAGTTCATGACCCCTTTAAATGGTGGTGGTCTTGAAACCGGTGCTCGGCCTGGGCATCTGCAAACCTTTCTCAAAATCAGCCCACAAACAAACGTAGCACTTTGTGGTCCTTGTTTTAAAGACTTATTTTATCCTGTCATGAGCTTTAGCTGACTCTATTGTGAAAGTTATTTTAGTGCATACTATGAGTTTTATGTGTTAATTATTTCACAAATATGATATTTATGATCTAAAGATTTTATTTCAGACAGACATGGAAAATAAAGTTGCTGGAGTAGCTGTGCTGTGCGACAAAATTAGGAACTGGCCTTTTTAAATGTAGACACATCCGGCAGTGATCTAATTTTATACCAGATAGTTTTGTTTCTGCACTTGGAGCTGTTTTGAAAGCTATAAAAGGACATTTTGTGTTTTGATGTTGCTCTTTGGATGCACCAGAAAACATTTCTTGTGTAAAGAAAAGTTAAAGGGATAGTTCACCCAAAAATGAAAATTATCCCATGATTTACTCACCCTCAAGTCATCCTAGGTGTTTATGACATTCTTCTTTCAGACGAATAAAATCAGAGTTATATTAAAAATGTCCTGGCTCTTCCAAGCTTTATAATGGCAGTGACTGTTGCTCTGTTTTTGAAGTCCATAAAAGTGCATCTATCCATCATATAACTGCTCCACACGGCCCCGGGGGGTTAATAAAGGCCTTCTGAAGCGAATCGATGCGTTTGTGTAAGAAAAATATCCATATTTAAACTTTATAAAGTAAATTATCTAGCTTCTGGCGAATCGCCTTCCGTATTCAACTTATGGAAAAAGTGTAGCGCCCGTGCCTCTCACAGTTCAAAATGCTTACGCTAAGTCAGATGAGCGTAACTGGTGTGCAGTGTCATCAGACGTAGCGTAAGCATTTAGAACTGCGAGAGGCGCGGGCGCTACACTTTTTCCGTAAGTTGAATACGAAAGGCGATCGGCTGGAAGCTAAATAATTTATTTTAAATATGGATATTTTTCTTACACAAACGTATCGATTCGCTTCAGAAGACCTTTATTAACCCCCCGGAGCCGTGTGGAGCACTTTTATGATGGATAGATGCACTTTTATGGACTTCAAAAACAGAACAACAGTCACTGCAATTATAAAGCTTGGAAAGAGCCAGGACATTTTTAATATAACTCTAATTTTATTCATCTGAAAGAAAAATGTCATAAACACCTAGGATGACTTGAGGGTGAGTAAATCATGGGATAATTTTCATTTTTGGGTGAACTATCCCTTTAAAGTAGTTGTTTAAACCATTTACTAAACTCACCCTCAATCCTTTTGTCTCTAGGGTCGGATATTCCTGAGAAGTCTGAGTCTTACATGTATCCCCAGGATAAGGTGGTTCCTGTGGGCAGTAACATGACCTTCTGCTGTATTGTTAAGGAGAAGTACGATTTCAAAGAAATTATGTACTGGGGTCAGACGATGAGCGCCACACGTTTGAGCAGAAGAACTTACGCCATCACAGTAACCAACCAGCCAGCGTCTGGCAACACGGGCACAAACGTGGTCTGCTGTTCCCCAATGTTGACCCTCACAGGAGCTGTGGTGTTTGTAGGCTGTGAGTACAATTCATTATGTTATACAAGAAATATTAAGAAATGTATATTAAATATTTATAATTATACATGCATACACTACTATTCAAAAGTTTAGGTTAGGGTTAATGTTTTTGAAAGAAGCTGCATTTATTTGATCAGACATACAGTAGAAATAGTATTATTTGAAATAATTTTACCATTTAAAATAAGTTTTCTATTTTAAAAATATTTTAAAATGTAATTTTTCTAAAGCAGAATTTTCAGCATCATTACTCCCAGTCTTAAGTGTCACATGATCCTTCAGAAATCATTCTAATATGCTGATTTGATACTCAAGAAACATTTCTGATTATTGTCAATGTTGAAAACAGGTGTGCTGCTTAATATTTTTGTGAAAACGGATCTATTTTTTCAGGATTCTTTTATTTATTTATTTTTTTGAACGTGGCTATAGTTTTTTTTCTCCTAGATATATTTATAAGTGGTTTGCTAAAATATTATGATCTATAAGCTCTATAAACATAAATTCAGCACTGTAAAATGCACATACAATTTCAGAAAACAGGAAAATTTGAGTGTTCATTTTTAGCGTAATGACTAGCACTAGATGATTGCTGTGCAGTGTTAAAGAGCGACTTGCATGTGGCTTTGTTGTATGTAATTGCTGCAGATCCACCGGGCGATGAGGAGTTGGTCTGTGAGACACGGGACCTGGCATCCGCAGAATGTTCTTGGAAGAAAGGACGAGACACTCACTTAAGAAGAAAGATCAACCGCACTAACTACACCCTTAATGGAAGGCAAGAAACACACTACACAAGAACCACTGACCACACACACTATAGCATTTGGCGCTCGGGACCGTAATGTCCTTGGTACATAAAAAGATCACCAAACAGCAAACCACATTAAATGAGATGGAAAAGGATACTTATGTCATGTATATTTTTATTGGTAATCCAAGAATTCCATTAATGTTCTAATGTAATTAACATACCATTTCTTGTCGGACGTGACAGCCGTGCCTGTGAGTATAATTCATATAAATTTATATCAATTAAACGTTTCTCTTTGTGAGCTTTTGGTTAGAGGTGGCTGAAATGCAACTTTACGCACAACTGTAAGCCTGCATGGAGAGGTTTTTGAGACTCCAGTGACAGCAGCAGCTTCAAATAGTGGCTTTTTTATAGCTGTCCTTTTGATACAATACATTTTTTTTGACAAACTTTCTTTAAGCGTTTATCTGACCGAGTTCTCTTGTGATGTAAATTACTGTGCTGTAAATTACTCAAAAATCTTATGATAGTTCGATAATGCCTTTAATAATTTTGATAATGCCGATAATTTTTCATGCCTTTTTGCATAACATTGCACCATTTCATGCTTTTCATCTTCAGAAAGATCTTTCTTCCTCCCCATATTGCATGAGAACTGTGACTTGCTTAATAATGTGGAACAACCTCTTTAAGTAGGGTTTCCATTTACCTATGTAGACCTGGCAAACTATTGTACAAACTTGTCTGAGGTTCATACCAGTTATCTAAAAAAATATGGAGAAATAAAACAAACACACACTTTCTTTGAAAAACTAAATTCTAAATGTTTATTGTACCGAAATCCTACTGTCACTTGCATAATTTGGAACACTGTGTGTGTGTGTGTGTGTGTGTGTGTGTGTGTGTGTGTGTGTGTGTGTGTGTGTGTGTGTGTGTGTGTGTGTGTGTGTGTGTGTGTGTGTGTGTGTGTGTGTGTGTAAATAAATAAATAAATAAATAAATATATATATATATATATATATATATATATATATATATATATATATATATATATATATATATATATATATTATTTATTTATTTATTTATTTATATATTTATTTTTTTTACATACATATGAATTTTTATAAATGTATATTATTTAATAATTATTTATATTAATAAATGTTACATACACAACCATACAAATGTTTAGGGTCGATTCAGTCTGTTTAAATAATGTTTGTAAAGAAGTCTCTTCTGCTCACCAAGGCTGCATTTATTTGATCAAAAATACCGTAAAAACTAATTTTGTGAAATTTAAATTTAAATTTAAAATAACTGTTTTCTGTTCTGATATATATTAAAATGTAATTTATTCCTATGATTCAAAGCTGAATTTCTCAGCATCAGCATTCAGTATCATTACTCCAGTCTACAGTCACATGATCCTTGAGAAATTATTCTAATATGCTGATTTACTACTTATTATTAACTTATGTCCTGCATATTATTCAAGAATCCCATTAATGTTCTAATGTAATTATTGTACCATTTCCTGTCTGAATTAATGGACGTCTAGGTTTTATAAGCCATATTTCTGTCCGCAGGGACTGTTTGGAGGCTAATGAAGGGAAGAGCTGGTGGTGTAGCTCGAAGGTCTGGGAGGAGACCTGGTCTCTGGTGGCTCGAAATCCTCTTGGAACAGTTCGGCTTACTGACTCCGCCCAACTCGCTGACCGCGGTACCACATTTTCATTACGTTCTCCTTTTAATTGAGTATATCTACATTATAAATATAGTCAGAGCTACTGTGTTTTAATATTCTCATGAGTGAGAACTCCTCTCTGACGGTTTTGTCTCTCTTCCAGTGCATCTGTTGGCTCCAGCAAATGTGATGGCGGTCGAAGTCAAGGCGTGGAACGCCACACTGCAGTGGAGCTGGCCTGTGGCGGCGTATAAAAAGCTGGAGATGGTCTGCCAGCTGCAGCTCATCGGCCATGAACTTTCCAGCACAGTAAGTTCACTGCTCAGCTTTCAGCTCCCAGAACCCTGCTTGCTTTTTGTGTGGTCTTGGAGTTAAAGAGATAGTTCATCCAAAAATGAAAATTCTGACATTATTTACTAAAAAAAAAAAAAAAAAAAAAAAAAAAAAAACTTTTATGTCAAGATCTCGAGAAAATTGATAAAACAAGACAAAACAAAAATGCAAGGTGCATAATGCTTGTCCTCAAAAAGCTCAAAAAATATTTGAACTTGTGTGCTATTGTACAAGTCGCCTAAAGTCATACAATAGCTTTGTACGTTTTAATAATTCACTAAAAAATCTTTCCCTCAGCCATAGCTCTCAAATTTAATTTGCCCATGTGCATTTTTTAATATACAATTGTCTGTGAATAATGAATTCAATTTCAGTTTGTTCCTCACATGAACCTGTTGTATGGTTTCAGGAAATATTTATGGTGCATAGTGTTATCGTCAGGGCTTGCCATTAACGTTTTTGCTCACCAGCCACTGTGGCTCGTGGTTTTCCAAAGTTACTTGCAACTCAGCATTTTCACTGGCCACATTTTTGACATCGATACCATGAGGAAAAACTGGCATATAGAATATTCTCATAATTTGGCAGCAGTTGTATTAGGCTGCTGTCACTTTAAGATCTGACGCACAGATCCATGCGTTTTCTTTCTCAACTGTTTACGTTCCCTTAAAACATATCTGACTGTGTTTACGTGAATACTCGCAAAAACCGGCATTTTGACATTATTTTGTGTGTGCTTGACTGTTTTAGCGCAATAAGCAGTGAAAAAACAACTCAATTTAGTTCTGAGAGGGGGCTTATGTGAGTGCACTTTGGGTGAGAGCACAAAATCTGCGGGAATGAGTAAAATTATGTGCAATACACGCAAACCCACACCAAAATTCAAGCACACCAACAATATTCATCCAGAGCAAAGACTACAATTGAAAACGTATATATTATATATAGAATTCAAGTTATTCAGGCTTCATTTTCAATGTGTTCTGCAAAATATTGAAAACAAAATTGCGTTTAAAAGAAGATGAGTTTAAAATGATATGAGGGTGGAATAAATGATAACAGAATAATTTTGGGTTACTTTTCCTTTTATTTCCCCAAAATGGTCATTTAACCTATTGCATGTAGGACTATTGTAATATTTAAAAATGGCTACTGATTTCTAACCGATGGCCTGATATTTCTGTCTGTGTGTGTCTTTAGCGTAACTACAGTGGCACAGGTTTGTCATCTGTGATGCTGGAGGGCTTGTGGCCAGATGTGGACTACACTGTGACTCTGCACTGCGGCTCTAAGCACGCTTTCTGGAAGTGGGGGGATGAGAGCGCCCCCTACAGCATCCACACAAAAATGGATCGTGAGTGATTAAAATAACTTGCAGGAAATTAAATAATAAATCTGAAATGATTTGGTCTACTTTGTCTGTTACTTAGTCACCACATATGACAGGTCAGATATATTATGTTTAATAACGCACATGGTCTAATACACTGTCGTTTCCTAATTGTTTACCCTGCTTTTCTACATCATTTCCTGTTATTTTTATGTGTATTATATATTAAGATATATTAAGTTTCTATAGATCTATAACAAAGTCTGTGCATTTTCAGGTCCTGATGCTCTTGATGTCTGGCTCTGGTTGGACAGCAGTAACACAGGACGTGTTCTTTGGAAAGTAGGAACAAACATTGTTTTACTTTCGCCATAATCTAGGAAATGAAACGCCGCTTATGTCATAAAACTGAATAACATGTTATTCTTCTAAGTAAACATGGTGCCATCTGCCTCTTTCCATTCAGCCGCTGTCTGTGAGAAAGTGTCACGGTGCGTTAGTCGGCTACGAGGTTTATCAGAGCTCAGCAGAGGAAGACGGGTGGACACCGGTTTATCTTTCTCCTGAGAGCTTTAGCTATCCCATCATCCTTAACAACAGCAGTGACATCACCGTTGCCGTGGCAGCACGGAACCCAGCTGGTCTCTCTCAGCCTTCCACTGTGACCACACCAGCATACAGAGCAGGTAGAGGGAGCCTGGGACATTACCTCAGCTACCAGACTATTCAGATGTTTTGTGCATCATATTTGTGTTTTACCACACCTTCTAAAAACTTTATTCAAATAAAAGTATTCATATGTTTTAATGTATTAATATTATATGTATATGTGTGTGTGTGTGTGTGTGTGTATATGTATATGTATATGTGTGTGTGAATATATATATATATATATATATATATATATATATATATATACACACACACACACACACACACATTTTTTTTTATTTATAACATGTGAGACACATTTAACATTTGACATGTTTTATTTCTAACATTTAACATGGCTTTGACATTAAAACTGTTTGTCTATTCTGTGTGATTTCTGACTGATCAGAATTGTCAAAACCTCAGTAGATGATGAAAAAAAATCCAAGAAAGACCTTCTTTATGGCTATTTTATGTATAAATTAAATTCAAATAAGTAAATAACTTACATGACATGCAGACAAAAAAATATATATATATATATAGTTGCCACAAATTAAGAATTTGTTCTCTTGTTTTAGTAAATCATGGCCACAATTTACTAATTCATTCACTTGTTTTAGTTAAATTGTGGCCTTGAATTAAGAATTAGTTCCCAGGATTTATTAATTTGTCCCCTCGTTTTAGTAAATCATGGCCACGTTGAACTAACTAATTCCCTCGTTTTGATTTAACTAAAACAAGGGAATAAATTATTACAGTGTGGCCATGATTTAGTAAATCATGGGAACAAATTATTGTGCACGATTTACTTAAAATGAGGGAACAAATTAGTAAAACATGCTGATGTATTAATAAGTAGTAACTTATTAATAAGTTAATTCGTGGCCACTATATACATATTTTTTTCCTGCATGTCATGTGCAGGGCTCCATATCAAATGAATTCTAATTAATTTATCTTTTTTGAATGGCACTTCGGCACTGATTGCTATATATTGCAATTAACTGTTTTAATCCATTGCCAGCTTACAATGGACAAATACAAAAATATTTCAGACTAGTGTTAAACTACATGTGTTTTGTGTTTGGTCATTTTCCCTGTAGATTCCCAGCTGTCTGTGCCTGAGCTGCTTGGCACAAATGGAACGTTTGACCTCTCCTGGCAGCCTAATGCCAATGCAAGCAGAGGGTACGTGGTGGAGTGGGTCCAAACCGGCTGCAGTGGGCTGTGCCCTGTTAACTGGGAGAAAGTTCCAGAATCAGACAGCAGCTTCACTGTGAAGCCAGGTGAGCCCTTTAAATTAATCTACAAGTGACTTATCTATTGAGAAAAAATTAATTTCCTGTTCTTTTATTAAATACAGTGATCCCTAAATTCCTTTGCATTAGATAATAAAATAACAAACCATCTGCACTCAAATGCTTTTCTCTTCACTGACTCAATGTCTTTGAATCAGCTGGTGTTTTTGGTGATTATTAGTGGATGTATGAAGTCGGTTCTTCCCAAGTTCACACAGGTGTCCTGTAAGCTGTAGACCAAACACAACGCTGGGCTATCTGACCAATCAGAGGAGAGTAAAGGAGGGGTTTAGAGAGACCGATTCCTATTATTTTTTTTTTTAAATTTCAGTACAGACTTGGTATCATGGTCGGTATTTTTGACAACACTAATGCATGTAAACCTATTGTAGGAGACCTCCAAACAGGAGCCTTTAAAATAGCTTAATAAAAACTACTGTAACTGTTCCACCAAACAGACCTTTTTATTTCTAAAAATAAACCTTTTTGTCAAATGTTTTGATTGAAAACTGTCCTTGTGCTGTCTGTCTTCAACATACATGCCAGTTGGTTTGATATTTTGTTATTTCCAATGCAATGGCATTCATTTTTAAAATGTGTGACTTAAGTGTCCAGTAAAATCTACTGGAATTTGAATTTCTTCATGCTTGCTTTGCACCACAACTGAATGTTTTATCCATGCGCCTCGTTGATTGATCAGTCTCTGCTGATTTCAGACTCTCTGGAGGAAGGAGTGAGGTACACCGTATCCGTGTATGTTCTTTCGACCGGCGCTGCTACCCTGCTCCAGAGGTGGCAGGGATACTCACAAGAAATGAGTAAGAGAACTGCTGCTGGTTACCGCTCATAAAACGCTTTCACACATATAGCCTTTGCCCGTAAATTCAACAACATTTTTCCACTCAGAAGTCCTGTGTGACTTTTTGATAAAATACTGGCAAATCATTAAACTTTTTGTGCAGGCCAGTGAATGGCAGTATTATGTAAATTATGTAAAACGCAGACACCCGATGCTTGTGTGAATAACATATTCACGCCTTTACTGGAAACGTTAATTTACCAATTTTATGGGAAGTTTGTGTGAAAAGGCTTTTGACTTTTTTACTGATCCAAAATTGGCCTCTGGTTAACCACTGGTTTAAATTACCCATGAAATGCTTTGACAAGCACAGGTTTACCTTCAGGAAGGTGGGGCAGGACATATAAAAGAGCCCATCCCTTTCTTTTGATATAGTTTACGTTAGAACCCGGATTTGATGGTTGGGAAAGGACATACTGTATGTTGCTCAACTGTGTATATCTCCAACATTTATTTAGTCAACTTCAAGTATGCTTACATATCAAAGGCCTCAAAGCTGACAGACATGGATTAAGAGCCACAAAACTTTGTGGCAATTTTGAATTCATGGAGTCTTGAATGATATAAACCACTACTAATGGCACTCACTGATTTATGCACAAGTCAAAAACAAACCAATTCTAGATTGCGAGATTATTTGTGTTAATATAACCATTTTTTACTTTCCTCATACAGGGAACATGTACAATAGTTTTGCTAACTGTGCCAATTTACATTTAATAACAAAAATGATGGCATAATATACATGCAGTAACCATTTTCTATACCTTCAAATAAACATTAAAAGAATAGAGCCATGTAATGCAGTTAACAAATCCATTCGCTCCAGTGATACTTGTAAAAAAAAATTACACACATTAACCTAACCCACTTATTTGGACTTTACATTGTTGCTTACTTGTATGATATCTGAAAAACAGTTACACAAAATATATTATTTTTTCTTCTCTTGTAGTTCCTGCACAGTCAGTTGGTGAACTATCAGCCAATCAAACTGGCTCGGATGTGATGCTGTCTTGGAAAGCCACCGCGATGGAACACCAGCGAGGCTTTATACGCGGATACACCATCTACCTGGCAAATGCTGCACGTCTGGATCTCGTTGGTAAGCATTTTCGCATTTTTGTGAGTAGAAAAACCATCTGCTGAAAAGAACAGAAAAGTATATTATTGCATTTTAGTGCAAGCAAAATGACTAACTGATCAATGAAAACATGAATTTGGCCTCTTCAAAATTAACTTCTGCCTCTTCACCTATTATTTTATTTTATATTATAAACAGTAGAGATAGGAGAATATTATAAATATTTTGTACACTATATTATATTATAAATAAACCTAAAATACAATGTAGTACAAAGAAAAATAAGAATAAAAAAAAAACATTTTGGTAATGCTTTACTTGAAGGCTTTAAGTATAATGCATTATAAAGTTATTCATCATGCATTATATATTTTCATAAATAATTATAAAAATTAAAAGTTAAAATGCATTGCAATATTTGCAGATTCCTTGTTACATCTGAAATTAGTTTAGATAATTTATAAAACTAGATAATTCATAATGCATTATATAGAAAGGCTATAAGTAAAGTATTACCAAAACTATCTTTTGTTATGTATTTTAATACTTGTCTCTTGTGTTTGTGTTCCTAGCTAACATCTCTAATCCTGAGGTGCGGTCATACAAGGTGAAGGGTTTGCCTCTGAGCTCGTACAAGTTCATAGTGAAGGCCTACACTTCAGCTGGGGAAGACACAGGCTCGACTGTGGCCATTAAAATGGAGATGGACAGTAAGACATTCATTCAGAGATTGTGTAGCCTTACTTGGTATCAGTGTCAGCATTTGTTTTGATTTTTTTTTTTAACTGCTTAAATAGAACACCTAATAAATTCAGATATTGCAGATAACACATTAGATTATGCCCTTCTCCTAAACTTCTCCTTTTTCTCGGTTCATCCAGCAGCCGACATGTTGTTTGTTGGAATTCTTGTGCCGTTGGCAGCCATGTTCTGCTGTCTCATCCTCATCAGCATCTGCTGCTACAAGAAGAGAGAGTGGTAGGACTTTATTCATGTTTTTAATAAGTTAAATCATTTAAAAAAATCCACTTAATCAAATCATTTTGACCTGCAGTATTTGACTTACAGTATGTTTGCTACAACAGACAGTGTTCTTTCAGGCTTGCTGATCCATGAGTGTTATTTTGGTATTGTTAATATACTAATATAGTGTATATTAATATTTGGATTCATTTTAATTTTAGTCAGTTTTAATAAATGTGTTGTGTAATAATTGTTGTGTTTTTAACGAAAACAACACTGATGTAAATCAGTTATTAACATATTTTTTTTTGATGGTTTTGTATTATTTATTTTATTCCAGGGTAAAGAAAGCTTTCTATCCTGAAATTCCTGGACCTAAAGTACCTGGAGACTGGTCATCCTCACAGGTAAAACCGTTTTTAGTGGTATTTTTTTAAGGCAGGAATTAGAGCTGCATGATTAATGGTTAAAAGATTGCGATCTCAATTCAGACACCGGCTCAATCTCATTCCTAAATGACAATGATTCGCTGGTGTCTATTAAACCTTTGACAAAAATCACACCAGAACATTCAAATCTGTGTTTGCGGAACTTGGCGCTGCCACTGAGCCAGAGAGAGCAGTTATCATGTATAGTATATGTATGAAATGGCTTCACAAACAGTCTTTGCAACCACACAGTTTCATTATTTCTGTGTTACAAATATTCATATTATCACAGAAGTACTGGGATAAAAGTTTATAATTCGGATATAAACACTGATGTCTACAGTAGCGATCAAAACAGAGCAAATCACCTTTTGAAAGTAACTTGGTGCTTCAAATAACGATTGTATCAATTACATCGTTACACCAGTAGGTGGCGACAAATGACTTAATGTACAGCCGTTCAAAAGTTTTTGTTCGGTAAGATTTGTAATGTTTTTAGAAGTCTCTTATGCTCACCAAGGCTGCATTTATTTTGTTAAAAATACTACAAAAAAACAGTAATATTGTGAAATATTATTAAAATGTAAAATAACTTTTCTATTTGAATATATTTTACAATGTAATTTATTCCTGTGATCAAAGCTGAATTTTCAGCATCATTACTCCAGTCTTCAGTGTCACATGATCCTTCAGAAATCATTCTAATATGCTGATTTGATACTTGTCAAACATTTATGATTATTATCAATGTTGAAAACAGTTGTATACATTTTTTTTTTTTTTCAGGATTCTTTGATGAATAAAAAGTTCAAAAGAACAGCATTTATTTTAAATAGATTTGTAACATTATAAATGTCTTTACTGTCACTTTTGATCAATTTAATGCATCCTTGCTGAATACATATATTCATTTCTTTAAGTTCTTTCCAAAAATAAATAAATAAATAAATTCTTACTGACCCAAACTTTTGAACTGTAGTACAATGTTGCAAAAGCTTTCTATTTCAGATAAATACTGTTCTTTTGCACTTTCTATTCATCAGAGAATCCTAAAAAGTGTTTTGATAATAATCATAAATGTTTCTTGAGCAGCAAATCATCATATTAGAATGATTTCTGAAGGATCATGTGACACTGAAGACTGGAGTAATGATGCTGAAAATTCAGCTTTGATCACAGGAATAAATTACATTTTAAAATATATTAAAATAGAAAAGTTATTTTACAATTTTTTTTTTGTAATAAAATAAATGCAGCCTTGGTGAGCTTAAGAGACTTCTTCTAAAAACATTAAAAATCTTACTGATCAAAAACTTTTGAATGGCAGTCTGTCATTGAATCATTCATTCAAGAGATGTTCACTTGTTTCATTAATCAGTGTTTTTGAAGATTGATTAAACATTTTAAATAGACAGCAGCAATTAACATGACAAAACCTCTAGTAAATTACATGTTATTTTGTTTATTTGTCTGTTTAGAATCATGATCTCTGTTTGAAACAAAAAAAAATTGTGATGCTCAATTTAACCATAATCGTGCAGCTCTAGCAGAAATCACTATTACTATTGCTAATAACTTTGTGCTATGAACATGAATGATTCCTGAAATTGCATTGCTGTTGTTTGTGTTTAGGGTCCTCTGGATGTGAAGCCCTCTCCCCACAGTCTGGTCCACATTGTGGAGAGTCCAGAGTGGGATTTCAGTAAGAAGTGTCTGGTCCCGGTACCAGAGGAAGAGGAAGAGTCTGAGAATGACAACATCGAGGTAGACACAGACTCAGATGAACCGGCCCTCCTGAGATATTACAACCAGGTTGTCGGCGACGGCTCCCACAGTAACCATGTCTCAGACTCCTCTGGTTCCTCGACCGCATCAGTGGGCTCCACACAGACTGAAATCACCTACACGGGCATCCAGAGCCCGACCTCTTCACAGGGGGTGTGTGATGGTGGAGGAGGTTACAGGCCTCAAATGCAGTCCGCCGCGGATCCAGCCGATCCCCAAGATGAATTCGAGGCCGTCTTCCAAGACGACGGCTTGAATACAGGCTATAAACCCCAGTGTTCCTGGCAGCTGGATTCTCCAGAGGCGGAAAACTTTAGTGGTTCGCTTGGCAGCCCTACTTCGGTCACATCATCCCAGTTTCTTATTCCAGAATCCTCTGAGGAGAAACCACAGTCTTCCAGCACCTGGTTCCACAGTTTTCTCTCCGGAAAGTCCTGAGAACGCACTACTTCACATATGTTTTCACGTTTGTTTGTGCCGTTCACCTTTATGAGGATGTTTTCGGTTCGTTTTAGACTTTGTGCCCTTACTGGAAATCGTTCACAATTACATAATCAACTTCACTACTGTTTCTCAAGGACTTGTGTTACTGGCCAGAGAGGTGAAGTACTACTGAAGAGCTGAAGGTGGCCGTATCTTCAGCTCGCTCGGAGCAGTATGACGTTTACCCCTAGGAACGCCGCTTTCGTTCATACAACAGTGTTCATACCACTTTCTGTAGTGTTTTTGGAGCGATCGCAGTAAATCTACACCCTTACAGCATTGTGCACAACATTTCACTGCTCTCTTTTCATTCTTAATTTAACAGTTTTGTCGCAGTCAAATGTAGGAGGTCCGGTAAAACATGTTGATTTGCATTTCAAAAGATCAAAACCAATGCATTGAGGGTTTTTTCCTCGAAGGCTGCACCATTTTCAGGTGATTTTAAAGAATATTATGTAGCCTCAAGCTACTTTTTCTCCAGTCTCGATGTAAATGTAAACCGATATGTGCACGTTGAATAAGCTGACAGAACAAAAGGAAAAGCAGAATTTGGAAACGTGCATCTCGGGTTTTGCTTAAACCCTTCATGACATTTCCTTGATTTAAGGAACACAGTTGTTGAAGTGTTCACATGATCTTACATTGCCGTCGTCGTCCGTGTAAAATGAATGTAAACACACTCAGTGTTACTTAATGATGTGATGCAGCTAGCTAGTTTTGTGTATTTTTGTTTAGAGGTTGATGCTCAATGAGTATCATTTGTTGGAACGTACATTCTCGGCTAGGGCTGCACAATCTGGGGATATCAATATCAAAATATGTTTTTTTGTGAGTGCGATTTTTAAAATGTGATTTAAAAAAAGATCCAGGTTTGCTGTAGGGCTGCGCAATTTGGCCAAACATTTTGTAATTGTATAACAATGTGACTAATAATAGTATTTTATTGAATAATAATAACTATTATCATTACTACTAATACTACTACTAAATAAAAAATATTAAACAATGTAAGAAATATTACTATTGTAATATATTATTAAAAATATTATAATAATTTTTTTATTGTTTTATTTTACAGTACAAACTGTAAAATTACAATACTAATAGTTGTAGCTGTCTTAATTTCTTTATTTTCAAACGTTTTACAAAACAAGTTTTTATTTTGGAGTAAAACCACATGCTTCTCTGGTTGACAAACAGGCTTTGCAATTTGATGATCGCACTAGGCCATATTCGGTTTAATTTCGATTAATATTGCAGCCCTATTTTCTAGAAAAATCTCTGCTATTGGTCTAATAATCCAGATTGTAAGATATTGGACTCTTCTAGCCCAAGTTTTCTAGTCTTTTCATTTTTGCTTTTTTACAAAGGTCAGTAACATTTGAAATTGGCATTATCCGTACCATATGTGAAGCGTCTTTTCAGTTTTATGAATGCATCTTTGTATTTCACACCCAAAAGTCCTTGAATATGGGACTGACTTCAACTCTCGCACATGCCTGGAACTTCCCAGTATAAACTCAACTAAGTGTTACCGTATGTCTAGTCGTAGATCTCTGCTTGTTTTCATAGATTTTCATGGGATTTCAAATTACCACAGTGCCTCAGGAGCTTAGTTATATTGTATCCAAAGAACAACACCTTCTCTCAGAGCAGTTTCCCCCATCATTAGGATGGACCACAGGGTAAATCACTTTAACTGGCCTTACCGACATAAGAGGATCTGCTATTCTCACATGCAGATATATGGGAGCAATGTGTTTAACGTTACTGTGAAGGCCTTTTCCTGAGCACTGTGCATATCGCTAGTCCTCCAAATCCTTGTGCAGCAGTCAGAAAAACAGATACGTCACATCAGGACAACATGACGCTTGTCATGACGTCACTACACTGAGCCTGAATGGTAAAAGTCGACATGAAATCAAAACCGACCCTATTTACTTTCTTAATCCTGGTGCTGTTTTTAAGGTGCTCCACCTTTGAAACAAACATTTTCTTTTGGCAAACAGTAGTTTAATTCAGGTCAGATTCTATTCTTCCGTGAAATACCCATTTTTCACCGTCCAATCAATGTCTGATAGATCAAATCAAGCCCCACCTTACATTTTTTTGCATGTTGAATATCTTGTTTCCCTCTGAAACATCATAGAACAGAAGTAAAATGGGTTGCACTTTCTTGTCGACTTTGAAGAACAGCAGATAGCAGTTATTAAACTCCTAATGTGGCATGTGATTGAAAGGGCATTAGATGAACATTATTAGGAGCAAGATTATGAAATATTATGGGATAGGTCAGCATCTACTGTTGCTTAAGCTTTAAACACTACTGTGAAAGATTTTATGTTGGAATTAGTTACTAATCTGTCATTTTTGCAGCTTTTTAAAGAAGCCTACTAATGTTTATTTTTTTATTTGCTTGTATGAATGTGAAATGCACAAATGTCATTGTCCATGTAATGTTTTTTTTTTTAACTGTTTAAGAATATGCATAGAAAGCCTTAGCTGTGGATTTTATAGCCCAGATGAGCGTGTTAATAGCAGTAAAAATGGACAATGAGCTAATGATATACGTGCTTTTAAATCATCTCAAAGGCTACACTACTGGGAGAAAGTGAGACAAATCTGTGTGTGTGTGTGTAATATATATATATATATATATATATATATATATATTATGTATGTATGTGTGTGTGTGTGTATGTATATATATATATATATATATATATTATGTATGTATGTGTGTATATATGTGTGTGTGTGTGTATATATATATATATATATATATATATATATATATATATATATATTTGATCAACTTCCATATGCGATAGAGATGAGAGATCAGTGGGATGTCACTACAACATGAAGCGTTAATGTAAATATTATGTTAACACTAATGTAAATAAGCTTTTCTCTTGAGCATGAAGGTCATCAGATGGGAATATTGCAACGTTAATATTTACTAATTAATATTACAATAATGTTGTTGCCTTTGCATGCATGACAGATTCCACATTCAGTGTTCAGAGAGGGGAAAGATAAACTTTGAATGAGGAATATGGAATAATTTCATTAGAAACACTATATGAGTGTGTGTAAACACGTGTAAGAAAAAATCAAGATGTATCCAGGCGTCTGAGCTCTTTATACTCTGCTAATACACTAACTGAATATTATGCACTCTGTATTATTATAGACAATAAATCCAGATAAACCACACTGTTTTTCTGTGATCTTTTTTGCCTTTGGATGTTGCATTGCATGTTTTTGCTTCTGTAGTAGCAGTGAGAAAGCTGTATGCAAGAAAGTAATAATATTTTGCTTTGTCAGTAAATCCCTTGGTGATGTTTTTCTGAAGCTCTAAACTCCATTTGAGCAGTATTCCAGTCTGAAATGGGCCCGATCGTCATAATGTGCAGAATGCTTTTGTTTTCTCCAGACAGGGTGGCAGCAGTGCTCGGAAAAAGGAGGACTTTCAGAGGAACTTCTGATGTAGGTCAGTTGTCCTCATTTTCACCTCTATAAACCCACCACCACTTTCAGCCTTCTCTTGTTTTATTGCTGCTTTAGTGACATGTTCCTTCAGTTCTGTCCTTATGTAACTCTCAAAGTCTTCTTTTTTTGGACTTTCTCCTTTACCAATAAAACAATGATGTATAAAGTTTTAATTGAAGATAAATGGATGCATTTTTAAACAACCAGTAATAGCTAAGGCAGGACATTTTGAAAATACAGATACATTTTAATTAATGTACATTAATAACTAAAAATGTCTTTTAGAAATGTGGGTTATACCTTATTTTAATGTAGGAACTTGTCACGTTAAAATAAAGTGATACCAGAATGTGTTTAAGATTATCTGAGATCATAATTTGGAGCCAAAGCTAAAGGATCGCAAATGAATTAAAGAGTCATTTTAAGAATCAAATAAATTGTTTTCCTTTTTTTTTTTTTTTTTTTTTACAGAATTGTGGATAATAAAATGTGATGTGATATATAATATATATAACACTGACCAAAATTATAAACGCAACACTTTTGTTTTTGCCCCCATTTTTCATGAGCTGAACTCAAAGATCTAAGACTTTTTCTGTGTACACAAAAGGCCTATTTCTCTCAAATATTGTTCACAAATCTGTCTAAAACTGTGTTAGTGAGCACTTCTCCTTTTCCGAGATAATCCATCCACCTCACAGGTGTGGCATATCAAGATGCTGATTAGACAGCATGATTATTGCACAGGTGTGCCTTAGGCTGGCCACAATAAAAGGCCACTCTAAAATGTGCAGTTTTACTGTATTGGGGGGGTCCCAGGGGGTCCAAAAAAAAAGTCAATATCTGGTGCAACCACCATTTGCCTCACGCAGTGCAACACATCTCCTTCGCATAGAGTTGATCAGGTTGTTGATTGTGGCCTGTGGAATGTTGGTCCACTCCTCTTCAATGGCTGTGCGAAGTTGCTGGATATTGGCAGGAACTGGAACAAGCTGTCGTATACGCCGATCCAGAGCATCCCAAACATGCTCAATGGGTGACATGTCCGGTGAGTATGCTGGCCATGCAAGAACTGGGATGTTTTCAGCTTCCAGGAATTGTGTATAGATCCTTGCAACATGGGGCCGTGCATTATCGTGCTGCAACTATCGGTTTGCATAACCAAAGAATTTCTGCACAAACTGTCAGAAACCGTCTCAGGGAAGCTCATCTGCATGCTCGTCATCCTCATCGGGGTCTCGACCTGACTGCAGTTCGTCATCGTAACCGACTTGAGTGGGCAAATGCTCACATTCGATGGCGTCTGGCACTTTGGAGGTGTGTTCTCTTCATGGATGAATCCCGGTTTTCACTGTACAGGGCAGATGGCAGACAGCGTGTATGGCGTCATGTGGGTGAGTGGTTTGCTGATGTCAATGTTGTGGCTCGAGTGACCCATGGTGGTGGTGGGGTTATGGTATGGGCAGGCGTATGTTACGGACAACGAACACAGGTGCATTTTATTGATGGCATTTTGAATGCACAGAGATACCGTGATGAGATCCTAAGGCCCATTGTTGTGCCATTCATCCACGACCATCACCTCATGTTGCAGCATGATAATGCACGGCCCCATGTTACAAGGATCTGTCATCTCTAAATCGGCGTATACAACAGCTTGTTCCAGTTCCTGTCAATATCCAGCAACTTCGCACAGCCATTGAAGAGGAGTGGACCAACATTCCACAGGCCACAATCAACAACCTTATCAACTCTTTGCGAAGGAGATGTGTTGCAAAAGGCAAATGGTGGTCGCACCAGATATTGACTACTACTTTTTTTTTTTTTTTTTTTTTTTTTTTTTTTTTTTTTTTTTGACCCCCCCCCCCCCGGCCCGGACCCCCCCCAATACAGTAAAATTGCACATTTTAGAGTGGCCTTTTATTGTGGCCAGCCTAAGGCACACCTGTGCAATAATCATGCTGTCTAATCAGCATCTTGATATGCCACACATGTGAGGTGGATGGATTATCTCAGCAAAGGAGAAGTGCTCACTAACACAGTTTTAGACAGATTTGTGAACAATATTTGAGAGGAATAGGCCTTTTGTGTACATAAAAAAAGTCTTAGATCTTTGAGTTCAGCTCATGAAAAATGGGGGCGAAAACAAAAGTGTTGCGTTTATAATTCTGTTCTGTATGTGTGTGTGTGTGTGTATGTATGTATGTATATATATGTGTGTGTGTGTGTGTGTGTGTGTGTGTGTGTGTGTGTGTGTGTATATATATACTAAAAATAAACAATTTATATTTACACTGTATTTTACGGTGTCATTGTTACAGTGTATATTTAAGTAGGGCCTACTGAGTAATATTAATTAACTACATGTACTTACTATAGGATTAGGGTTTGGTTGAGGCTTAGATGCATGTAATTATGCATAATTTACTGTTATTACTATGGTAAATACATGTAACATATGTAATAAGTACACTGTAAAATAAAGTGTTACCAAAATGTTATTTGTTTGTTTGTTTGTTCATTTTTAGAATTAAATTTCCAATAACGACAAAACAGAACTTCATAACAACGAATATCTTCAGCAAAGGTCTGGGTAATTTCGGTCACAAGGCACATCCACTCTGCCATGAATCCCATTCAGGGTATTTTAGTTGGACCTTTGTGCTCAGCCAGTTTGGTTACTGTGGCAACACCACGCCAAAACGAGACACTCCCCAAAACAAAGTCATCCATATGCTACACAGATGCCTAGATTATCTTTAGACTTATATAAATAGACATTATTGAATTTCCTTAAGAAAATTAAGCGTTCAGAATGTCAGACATAATCTGTCAGTGGCTGAATTCAGAGATCCAGCTGTCAAAAGTCGTTGGTAAGTTACGAAATAGCCGTTAGCAAACGAGTTAACGAGCATGATCCATCCATAAACGTATGTATTTGTACCTGATTTATCAGTTAAACTATCAGTTAGCTAATAATTGCGCATTTCTTTCTGAATGTCATATGAATCTATTGCAGAGCCGTATTCCTTCACCAGGGATTTTGCTAACGGTTATTTGATAGGAGAGATCCTGAACAGATATGAGCTGCAGGAAGACTTCCACCTGTTCTCCAAACAGAGGTATGGATGGATGGATATACATATTTTTATGTTTCTATTTCATATAACGTTACAAAATTTATTTTTTATATTTTTATATGTATCCATCCTTTTATGGATGGATGCTCATACCCTTTATAACACGACTTAAAAGTAATAGGCTTTATTTTGATAGATAGATAGACAGACAGATAGGTAGATAGACAGACGGATGGATTGATGGATGGATGGATGGATGGATAGATAGATGGAGATGACAGATAGATAGCTACTTCCATTAAGGAAATTATATTTTAATGTAAAAATTTTGTAACACAGCCATTGATCAAATATCTTAATAATTAGTATTTGTGTTATTCCACAGCACGGCGAATGCAAAGCTGAATAACTTCACTCGTATTGAGCCCACGCTGCAGCTGCTCGGCGTGCCCTTTGACCTGGCCATGGCCAAAGCGGTGATGCAGGGCAGACATGGGGCGGCCACGCATCTGCTCTACCAGCTCTACATCCTGCTGCAGAAGAAGAAGAAATCAGGCCTCACTGCCACAGCCATGGAGGTCATGCAGCCTGCGGCCACCGCCCGTCTACGCCGCGTAGAGAACAGCATCTATACTGAGGTGATCCGTTAGTACAAGGTCAAAGAAATGTATTTCTTTCCTCCTCCTCTCTCAGGAGATCGTCATAATGTTCTGGTTATTTGGCAGGTTAGGATAACTTATTGCCTTGAAATATTTTAAAGATACATAACATAAATTTTGTGTTAATTGTGAACAAACATTGTTAGTGTAAAATACAAGTTCTCAGTAGCAATGTGGTAATGTCACTATTTATCATAAGTCTTGAATAAGTCACACGTGCAGTTACTTTACTGAAGTTTGGGGTCTGTAAGATTTTTGAAAGAAGTCTCTTATGCTTGCTCACTAAATACAGTAAAAACTGAAAAAATAACTGTCTTCTATTTGAATATATTTTAAAATGTAATTTATTCCTGTGATCAAAGCTGAATTTGATCACATGATCCTTCAGAAATCATTCTAATATGCTGATTTCAAATTGCATCTAGATATTTTTAAAAAATTCTCATTTATATAAAAAAAGAAGTTGTAAAAATAATACAAAAACACTGCAACCTTAGGACCAAAGAAAAGGGTCTCATTTCAGGCTGTTTGTCTCACAGCGCTTGAAGACGGTGGTAAAGCGTGAGACGGATCTGAAGATGCAGAAGATCGCAAACCGCTTCCATAAAAGAGGGCAGGACATGTACAACCGCTCGGTCATGACTGAACTCCTGAAAGAAGAGGACCGGCTCAAACGCCTGGAGGAGTGGAGGCTGAGGGACATTGAAAAGGTCTGCCTGTCTAGAGCTAAACCACAGCTTTTTCCCAGCGATAAATGCAGCTCTGGAAAAAATTAAGAGACCACTTAGTGGTCTCTTAATTTTTTCCAGAGCTGTATATACCTTTAACTTTATTTAATTCAGTAGCATCAAACAGCCATGAACCTGTTTGTTAAAACAGTTATGTTTCACTTGCTAAATTTTCATTTATGTGTTTTACTGTGAATCAGCATGTAATAGTGCTGGCTGAGATTGACAGTATGATTTGTTGTTTGTCAGCACCGGCAGGCACGCAGAAAACAGAATGAGATTATGATTCAGATTCAGTCAGCCATAGTCCAGATCCCGAAGCCTCCACACGCTCGCACGTCAAGAGCTTCTGAGAAACAGCAGCAGTTTCGCAAAAAGCAAGAGGCTCAGGTGATCAACACTTTTGACATTATTTTCATGATAATTATGCACGTTTACTGCCCTAAGTTCTCATTATTGTAATATAGTACAGCAGAGTTGTTATCGTTAACTAAAACCATTTAAAATGGTTTTTGGTAATCGAAATAAAGCTGAAATAAAATAAAATATGAATATTAGTGTTTAAAAAAGTTGCCGAATCCATCAAAATTTCGAATGTTTGTTTAAGTTGAAGAATTAATAAAACTGAAAAAATAAAGATAAATATAAAAAAAAAGCTAAAAAAGGCTAAACATAATTTCTAAAATAAAAAATGAAAATATAAAAATAAAAACGAATTCATAATATGAATATGTATGTGTACACTGCCATTCAAAAGTTTTTGATCGGTAATAATTTTTAATTTTTAAGTCTCTTATGCTCACCAAGGATGCATTCATTTTATTAAAAATACAAAAAAACAGTAATATTGTGAAATATTATGAAAATGTAAAATAACTGTTTTCTGTTTGAATATATTTTAAAATGTAATTTATTCCTGTGATCAAAGCTGAATTTTCAGCATCATTACTCCAGTCTTCAGTGTCACATGATCCTTCAGAAATCATTCTAATATGATGATTTGATACTCAAGAAACATTTATGAGTGTTATTAATGTTGAAAACAGTTGTGTAAAACATTTGTTCAGGATTCTTTGATGAATAGAAAGTTCAAAAGAACAGAATTTATTTGAAATAGAATCTTTTGTAACATTATAAATGTCTTTACTGTCACTTTTGATCAATTTAATGTGTCCTTGCTGAATAAATGTAAAGTTTAATGTAAAGGTTCTTTCCAAAAAAAAAAAAAAAATTCTTACTGACCCAAACTTTTGAACTGTAGTACAGTGTTGCAAAAGCTTTCTATTTCAGATAAATACTGTTCTTTTGAACTTTCTATTCATCAAAGAATCCTGAACAAATGTTTTGCACAACTGTTTTCAACATTGATAATAATCATAAATGTTTCTTGAGCAGCAAATCATCATATTAGACTGATTTCTGAAGGATCATGTGACACTGAAGACTGGAGTAATGATGCTGAAAATTCGGCTTTGATCACAGGAATAAATTACATTTTAATAATAATTCACAATATTACTGTTTTTTTTTTTTTAATAAAATAAATGCAGCCTTGGTGAGCATAAGAGACTTCTTCTAAAAACATTAAAAATCTTACCGATCAAAAGCTTTTGAACGGCAGTGTATGTTCTACAGCACTGCGATGCATTAGTATTACAGTATTGAGAATTACCATAAGGTCATTTCTTGTTTGTTTTTCATTTTGGGATGAAAAATAACACTGTTGTGACAGACTGGAATAAAAACGGTCCATATGGAAAGACATTACAAATTGTCAAAGGTTGTTTGATTGTGACCCTTTAAGATGAAGTATGATTTTCAGCATGTTCATCGTGAGATAGAACAGTTTGAGAAGCACCAGAAGAAGATTTCTCCTGCTGGTGGTGAAGGCTTACTCTACAGGTATGTTTGCATAACGTTGAAAGTCTAGGAATACAAAAAAAAATACAGAAGCTACAGACAGCAGGCTCACATACCGTTCACAGTTCGTTCACTGACCGTCTAAGTCTTATTACTCACAAAATCTTCATTAGGTGAGCTCTGGGATGTAACATGTAACTTGGATTTACAGTGGCCGTGTGACCCAGCCAATGAGTACAGGTGACAAAGAACAGTGGAACAAGGATTACATCGAGAACATCCGTCAGCGTCTGGAGGAAGACTCTGCTGCCCGGGAACAGAGAGAGATGCGGAGACGACGTGCACTGATGGAACAACTCCAAGCCCATGAGGCTCAGCAGGTGACCGCTGCTGTCACTTATTTCAACCCTATAAAGCCTACTGCATCATATTTGATACGCACATTTCTAAGGTCTCTAAATTATCAACATGATCAAAACTTTGCTGGAAAACCTGTTGAACACAATCTACCACATAGCAAGTAAAAGGCCTTTTAGTATAATTGTAAAAACATGAGCCTTCAGCTCATGGTTCACGTCTTTGTCTGCTGTGAAATCTTTACTGATTTTTATAAAGAAAACGTTTATATTGTTAGTATCAAGATGAACACTTACTAGACTGACGCTGCTTAGGTTTACTTGATTATCCTTGCATCATTTAGAAAAGTCATGTTAAAATGTAAGTAACACATGTGATCCATTAGGCTTTTGAGGAAGGTTTATTTGTTCATCTCTCAATCATCATTATATTCATTGCATTATGTTTAAAAACTACAGAGCTTTGATTCTAAAACTAAGCAATTAAATATCATCTTGCTTAAACATATTATTGGGAGATTTAGAGTGACAACTGATATTTATATGAATTTTATGTAAGTACGCTGCTATAAAGATCTCATTGATTTACATTACAGCTTTACCTTTTTGGTAATATAAATATCAGCAACTGCACCAAATTACATATTTTTGCTCAGTTTGGGCCTGTGGGTGTTTTTTCCTCCTTGAAGTCTGATCTTCATATTCTCATTATATCATGCTATATGAGCCATAAAAGCCTGATGTTTCAAATTTGATACTCAACAAAAAACTCAAATACAAACTTTTTTTAAGATGTGTGTTTGTTTGGTTTTTAGATTTTGTCTAAAGGTTCAATAAACTGTTACATTTAAAAAATAAAAAATCTGACTATTGTTAATTCATATGTCAGGCTTTATAGGGTTAAACATCAGCTTTGTTAGGAATGCAATACTAACATAGCGCAATGGTTAATACTAAGCAAAATGTGTTTAGACTCTTACTGTAAGTCACACTTAAAAATGTTTGCCCCAGTTTCACAGACAGGGCTTGGATTAAGCCAGGATTAGACCTTAGTTCAATTAGGACATTTAAGTAGCTTTTATAAACGTGCCCTAGAAAAAAACATTACTTATTACATTGTTTTAAGATATATTAGTTCAAGTTGCTTTCAGTTAAAACAGCTCAAACATGCATTTTAGTCTGGGACTATAGGCTTAAGCCTTGTTTGTGAAACTGGGGGTATAAATGTCAATAAAGTGTCAAACTTTTGGCCAGCAGTGTATGTCTTGATCATATCTGGTTCTTGCATTGATATTCTTTCTGCAGGAGGTATTGCGAGATGAACAGATGGTCAGTCGACTGATGCGTCAGACGCAGCAGGAGAAGAGGATCGCCGTGCAGCTGATGCAAATAAAACAGCAAAAAGAGGTCCTTCGACAGAACCGGATATTCCAAGAGAGACAATACCAGGAACGCCGCCTTCGAGACTTCCAAGAGGCCTTGGATAGAGAAGCTGTGAGAGAACATACATACACACATACGTACAAACAAAACAACCCATAAGGTGTCAGAAAAAGTTTCTGATTATGATTGTCCCATCCCTGCCGCCGTCCAGGTTCTCGCCCAACAGGAGCGTCTCGAGCGCAGTGAACAGATCAAGATGGAGCATGAGCTACACAAACAGCTCGTCGCCGAGCGCGCTCAGGCTCGCTGTCGCAAGCACTTTGACATCTGCAGAGGAATTCTGGGACAGATTGTCGATCTGGCTACCAAAGCTGGAGAATATCAGCTCCTCACAGCCAAGTATTTATGTCCCTGATCACTCTACTAAACAGCAGTCATGGAGTTTAAAAAGCTCATATGATGAAAAATAAACATTTTCTTGCTATTCAAAATAAAAAAGAGTTCAATGTGCTTTGTAAAATAACTTTATAGTGCATTATAATACAAAAAAATTATAGCGCATTTTGCTGCATTTGTTTTATATAGTCTACTGTATAAAAGTGTGGAGTCAGAAAGATTTTTTTTTATGCTCACCAAGGCTGCATTTTTTTAATCATGAATACAGTAAAAACAGTAATAGTGTGAAATATTATTTCAAATTAAATGTATTGTTTTCTATATGAATATATTTTAAAATCTAATTTATTCTTGCGATGCAAAGCTGACTTTTCAGCATCATTACTCTAGTCTTCAGTGTCACATGATCAGGGCTTGACATTAAAGGGTTAGTTCACCCAAAAATGAAAATTCTGTCATTAATTACTCACCCTTATGTCATTCCAAACCCGTAAGACCTTCGTTCATCTTCGTAACACAAATTGATATCTTTTTGATGAAATCCGTGAGCTCTCTGACCCCTCTATAGACAGCCATTTAATTAACACTTTCAAGGCTCAGAAAGGTAGTAAAGACATTGTTAAAGTAGTCCATGTGACTCCAGTGGTTCAACCTTAATTTTATGAGGCGACGAGAATACTTTTTGTGCGCAAAAACTAATTTTCATTTTTGGGTGAACTATTGAATTTTATATATAAAAAACATTCTGAAAAAGAGATTTTTAATCTCAGAAAGTTTTTACCTGGTT
The DNA here is from genome assembly GCA_039654105.1 of Coreius guichenoti. NCBI lineage: Eukaryota > Metazoa > Chordata > Actinopteri > Cypriniformes > Gobionidae > Coreius > Coreius guichenoti. The sequence continues at coordinate 5,855,398 of CM077169.1, read as the reverse complement.
AAATAAAGGACAATGAAATATATAATATAGCCTATAAACTTTTCCATTGTAGTCTTTTAAAAAGGCATCTAAAATAATAAACTAAATGCAATGTAGTGTTGTGAAAAATATGGATTTTTCGAGGCATATCGATACTGAAATATCTGAAACGCTTCCAATAACCATTTTCCACAGAATAGATACATGATACTGTGCTTTCGCGTTCTCTCATATCACCTCCGACAGTGAGTTACACACAAACCCGCCTCCCCTCACTCGTTTCATTTGCTCCGGATGAATATTGTTGGTGTTACAGGGCTTAAATTCGCTTAAACAGGGCTTAAATTACAGAGCTTAAAACTCACACCCAAAGTGTGCGCATATAAATCCGCCTTTCAGTAGTAAAGTAGTTATTTTTTGCTGCTTATTGCGCTTACACAGTCAAATACACACAAAATAATGTCAAAATGCCGGTCTTGGCGACTATTCACGTAAACACAGTCAGTTACGCTTTAAGTGAACGTAAACAGTTGAGAAAGAAAACGCATGTGTAACAGTGTAATGGATCCGTGCGTCAGGTCTTAAAGTGACAGCAGCCTAATATACCTGAGCCAAGTTTTTCCCCAGTGAAAATGCTGAGTGACTAGTAACTTTGGAAAACCACGAGCCACAGTGGCTGGTGAGCAAAAAGTTAATGTCAAGCACTGCACATGACCCTTCAGAAATCATGCTGATTTGCTGCTCAACATCCATTTCTTTTGTTTTAATGTTGAAAATAGTTCTGCTTACTGACCTCAGACTTTTGAACAGTAGTGTGTGTCAGAAAATAATATGGTAGGTAAAAATTAGTGCTGGGGAAAGATTAATCGTGATTAATCGCATCCAAAATAAAAGTTTGTGTTTACATAATATATGTGTGTGTACTGTGTATAATTATTATGTATATATAACTACACACACATGCATGTATATATTTAAGAAATATTTGCATGTATATACTGTATATATAATTTATTTTATATATACATTTTTTTTTAAAATAAAAATATAACATTTTTCTTAAATATATACATACATGTGTGTGTATTTATATATACATAATTATACACAGTACACACACACATATTATGTAAACACAAACTTTTATTTTGGATTAATCACGATTCATTTTTCCCCAGCACTAGTAAAAATGGTACCAAAAAAAGGTAAAATGGTCATCTTCACTCTTTCTCAGTCTGGTACCAGTGAAGCTGATGCAGGAGTGGATGGAGCTGTTTTTCAGTGGTAAGCCACTGTATGAAGTGGCCAGTGTGCAGCCCACACCTACTGACCCCACACCAGAACAGATCATTGAGCTGGAGAAGCTCCATATACTCAATAATCAAGACTACAACGAATATGTGGTAAGGACAGCATGTTGAGAGTATTTTGAGTTATTGTAGATTTATTCTTACTGATGTAAAGTATTAAATAACAGTAAATAACAGTCGAGGGATGGACTCATTAACATGCCAGTGCAAGTATTATGTGTGTGCATCTTTCTGTCTGTTCACTTCAGGCCATGATGGGTGAGTGGGTTTTGCATGAACAGGGCGAGAATCGAGCCTCACCAGTGAATAATGATATTCTGGATCATGTGTTGAGCCGTCTACAGAGCATGTTAGTCCTACCCATTGCCAGCACTCCTCCTCCTCTGTTTCCCCGTTTCACCATCAGAGCGTGCATGCTGGGAAAAACCCACTCGGGCAAAACCTCCTGCCTCGCCAGGATCAGCAACGGTATGAGTTGATGCTTCATCATAGTAAGAGCTGTATTGGAATGAAAAGTGGTATGATGCATCAGAACTGTTTTAAAGTGGTATGATATACTACATTTCCTGATGCTGTTTGTTAATCTCTGGGAATCAGTTCTTGGCATCCATGTACTCTCAGCCAACGCTTTGATCCAGGATGCGCTATTAGCCTATCAGAAGGAAAGACAGGCTGCAAGTGAAAGCCAAAAAGTGTCACAGGTCAGGAAAACTTACTCTTAGTATTATGTAAGTTTCTTGAGGTAGAAAACCAACAGATCTGGTCATATTTTTTCAGCAAAACCTTTATTAGAACATTTTGTGATCTATTTTACTACATTATTTACACTGTTGGGGATGACCATATATTTGCCATGTATTTTCAGAAGAACCTGGAGAGAAACGGTTCTCCGACAGAAAGTATTGAGCAGCCTCAGAGAGATGGAGAGGAGACATCCTCCCCTCTAGAATCAGGTATGTGAGAATATTAAACCTTTAAAACTTGACATTATTTACACTACCATTCAAAAATTTGGGGTCAGTAAGTTTTTTTTGGAAAGAAAATAATACTTTTATGCATGAAGGATGCATTTACAGTGGGGAGAACAAGTATTTGATACACTGCCGATTTAGCAGGTTTGCCCACTTACAAAGCATGTAGAAGTCTGTCATTTTTATCATAGGTACTCTTCAACTGTGAGAGACGGAATCTAAAACAAAAATCCAGAAAATCACATTGTATGATTTTTAAGTAATTAATTTGCATTTTATTGCATGACATAAGTATTTGATACATCAGAAAAGCAGAACTTAATATTTGGTACAGAAACCTTTGTTTGCAATTACAGAGATCATACGTTTCCTGTAGTTCTTGACCAGGTTTGCACACACTGCAGCAGGGATTTTGGCCCACTCCTCCATACAGACCTTCTCCAGATCCTTCAGTTTTCGGGGCTGTCGCTGGGCAATACGTACTTTCAGCTCCCTCAAAAGATTTTCTATTGGGTTCAGGTCTGGAGACTGGCTAGGCCACTCCAGGACCTTGAGATGCTTCTTACGGAGCCACTCCTTAGCTGCCCTGGCTGTATGTTTCGGGTCGTTGTCATGCTGGAAGACCCAGCCACTACCCATCTTCAATGCTCTTACTGAGGGAAGGAGGTTGTTGGCCAAGATCTCGCAATACATGGCCCCATCCATCCTCCCCTCAATACGGTGTAGTCGTCCTGTCCCCTTTGCAGAAAAGCATCCCCAAAGAATGATGTTTCCACCTCCATGCTTCACGGTTGGGATGGTGTTCTTGGGGTTGTACTCATCCTTCTTCTTCCTCCAAACACGGCGAGTGGAGTTTAGACCAAAAAGCTCTATTTTTGTCTCATCAGACCACATGACCTTCTCCCATTCCTCCTCTGGATCATCCAGATGATCATTAGCAAACTTCAAACGGGCCTGGACATGCGCTGGCTTGAGCAGGGGGACCTTGTATGCGCTGCAGGATTTTAATCCATGACGGCGTAGTGTGTTACGAATGGTTTTCTTTGAGACTGTGGTCCCAGCTCTCTTCAGGTCATTGACCAGGTCCTGCCGTGTAGTTCTGGGCTGATCCCTCACCTTCCTCATGATCATTGATGCCCCACGAGGTGAGATCTTGCATGGCGCCCCAGACCGAGGGAGATTGACTGTCACCTTGAACTACTTCCATTTTCTAATAATTGCGCCAACAGTTGCCTTCTCACCAAGCTGCTTGCCTATTGTCCTGTAGCCCATCCCAGCCTTGTGCAGGTCTACAATTTTATCCCTGATGTCCTTACGCAGCTCTCTGGTCTTGGCCATTGTGGAGAGGTTGGAGTCTGTTTGATTGAGTGTGTGGACAGGTGTCTTTTATACAGGTAACGAGTTCAAACAGGTGCAGTTAATACAGGTAATGAGTGGAGAACAGGAGGGCTTCTTAAAGAAAAACTAACAGGTCTGTGAGAGCCGGAATTCTTACTGGTTGGTAGGCGATCAAATACTTATGTCATGCAATAAAATGCAAATTAATTATTTAAAAATCATACAATGTGATTTTCTGGATTTTTGTTTTAGATTCCGTCTCTCACAGTTGAAGTGTACCTATGATAAAAATTACAGACCTCTACATGCTTTGTAAGTAGGAAAACCTGCAAAATCGGCAGTGTATCAAATACTTGTTCTCCCGACTGTAGTTGATCAAAAGTGACAGTAAAGACATTTTATAATGTTAAAAAAGATTTAGATTTTAAATAAATGCTGTTAAGCTTTCTATTCATCAAAGAATCCTTAATATTTTCCACAAAAATATTAAGCTGCATGACTATTTTCAACATTGATAATAATCAGAAATGTTTCTTGAGTATCAAATCATCATATTAGAATGATTTCTGAAGGATCATGTGACACTGAAGACTGGAGTAATGATGCTGAAAATTCAGCTTTGATCACAGGAATAAATGACTTTATAAAATATATTTAAATAAAAACAAAATAAAATAATGTTTCACAATATTACTGTGTTTATAAGATTTATATGCTGTTTTTATTCATTTGACTATGTACCTTGTAAAATGACAAAGTATGAAGATAAAATCCAATCAGTCAATAAACTATTCAATGGGTTATTTTTTAATTGTCACACATTTTAGTCCTATTATTTGATTATATGGTTTTTATTTTATTTTATTAATTTCTGTAATAATTGATTAAACTTATTTATTTATTATTAAAAAAATATATAGGAACTTATAATTTATTTCTGTATGAATTCTGTACATTTATTTCCACTCTTTTTTCTTTAATTTAACTGCATATTAGTTCTTTTTAGTTCTCCCCCCCCCCCCTCATATTTCTCCATAAATGCTCTATACTAAACCCAAAACCCTAATAAAGATAAGGTTTAAAAAGAGTGACATTTATTTACTATGGAAATGCTCACTCAAGTTCCAATAGTGAACTCACGTATGTCTCACATCAGGACCGCAGGCTCATGAGACTTCTGGACTTCACGAAATAGAGGACAAAGAAAAAGTAAAAGCAAACACAAAGCCACTCTCCACATAAACTCTCTGTATTTACTGCACTTTGATATGGTTCATGACGCACAATGCTGTGTTGTGCAGTGGCCGTTGCGAGCGCAGTGTGGTGCAGCGGTAGAGAAGGCTCTTAGGACAGGCAAAGCTGTTCCTGATCAACTTCTGGTCGACATCATAGTGGATGCTATCAGGTAAAGAGCTGTAGGCCTAATGCTTATTTTTAAATAATGCTTATTTTCTGACTTCCCAGTTGTTGTTGTTGTTGTTGTTTTTTTGCACAAGTTAACATAAAATGTTTAATTTACTGTATATTACATTATTACATGACACTCTCTGGAATATTTGATTCTGATTTGTTAATTCCAGAATCCTGATTCAAATAATTTTTGGGGGGTTATTTATTCTGCAAAACATTTCAAATGTTCCATATTAGTGGGTTAACTGAAATATATTGGTGGTCACTGTGTTTATGTAGATAGTATTTTAATCTCATGTTAGTGCACATGAAAAACTTTTATTTAGTTTTTCTTATTTCCTTTGGTGAATGAATTAACTAACTAATTAATCATTAATAATGAATTATACAACTACTATAAGTATATATACCTACCCAGAACCTGATTTCACCAAGTGCAACATGTTCCTGGATCAACATCTTTGTTGATCCTGGAACAATATTTCAATCAACCAATTAGATTTGAGGAACAAGTTTACAGTTTATGTCAAGTTTAGGCTTACAATAAGGGTTATGTGCTTCTACATCAGTGTTATTCACCATCATATCGTACTGATTTTAGGGATAACTTATTGGTAGGGTTAGGTTTAGGGGTAGGGATAGGGTTAGGACAAAAAATATTTTGACAGGAATGTTGTTCCAGGATCAACAAAATATGTTGACCCAGGAATGCATCTAATTCGGCAAAATCAGGATGTGCTATACCTATATGGTAAATCTAGATTGTTATATCATTGCAAAATGTAACTATATTATCGCACAGCTCTATATATAAAGTTGGATATATAAGTATGTCCAACTTTATCCACATACATACAGTATTCTCACATAAGGTGATTATGCTATATAGAAAATAAAAAAGAGAAAACAGTCGACACACCACAGCTCCAAAAATATGCCAAAAAAATTGAATAGTAGACTCCCACACGGGTTACGTTTCAAGCAAAGCAGGCTCTTCGTCAGACAATTAAAAGTGTGCTCAACAAACCTTTATAGTCACAGGTGACTAATCAAGAATCACATGACAAAAACAAAAAAAAACACAAAACAGAAAATACAAAAAAATATTAAAAAAATACAAAAAATAAAGGCATGGAACACAAAGGCAACAAAAAATAATACAAGATACTAAATGTGAAAGTCAAACATGCAAAAATAAATAACGAAAATCATGATACCTGCATAGAAAAAAAATATTTAGAAAATGTATTTATTATTTAGACAATTTTAAATGGACAAATATCAAAGATTCTTGGTTAGTCACCTGTGACCATAAAGGCTTGTTGAGCATACTTTTAATTGTCTGATGTGACTTGTAGATAGTCTAGTTCTTTAAAAACCAGTTTGATTCCCTCTTGCTGTGTTCTTCAGGAACATCCCTGCTGATAGTGGCTGGATTATTGATGGGTTCCCAGTGGACATCAGTCAGGCTCAGATTCTGGAGAAAGCTCTGAACGGGACAGAACCGGATGAGACTGAGACAAAAACACAAAGCAACTTATCCACAGACAAAAACACGCCTAAAGATCCAAGCCCTCCATCCCCTGCACTGGACGTAGTGCTGCTGTTAGATGTTTCAGATGAGCAGGTTCTGGAACGAGCCGCTCACCAGGCTGGTGAGTTTATGAAGATTGAAATGCTAGATGTTATTAACTTTAACATCAGTTACTCTTACCAACATGACAGGCATTGTTGTTTTAGTATGTAATAAGCTGTGTTATCTTTATTTATTAGTAGATGGGGAGAGCAACGGGCAGGAGAGAGAAGGCAGCGATGCTCCAGATGAAAAGACGAGTATGACAGATCTGGACACACAAGATCCAGCATCCTTGTCTGATGACAAAAGCCTGGGGACGAAACAGATACAGCACAGGTGTGTTAAAGTGTACGGTGGTTGTTTTCAGTACATGGGACATATTTTCATCACATAATTACAGTTGGAAAGATAAAAGCTTGATTTTGTAATGCCCAAAGAAAACACACGTTGTCACCAGTTTCTTGTAAAATAGATTAACATTACATGATCCAGGCAAATCCCAGTGGATAAAATGAAGTTCCATTCTAAAAAAAAAATGTCTTTTCATTGAATGCTGTTTCATCCGAAAATGTCATATTATGGAGAAAAAAATGTTGTGACTTTCAGATTTTTTTAAAAAGATTTTTTTAAGGCACAAAATTATCATTATATAGTCTTCTATGTTATGGTTTCTTTAATAGAATTAGTGGGTTCCACGACACATGGCCAAAACTGGAGAAATGGTTTGGTGACCGGCAGAATATTCTTGTGAAAGTCACAGCAGATGTAGATGAGGAAACTCTCTTCAAAAACGTGGAAATGGTTCTGATGGACACTATGGACTCTGTTGAAAAAGGTACATTGACTTTTAACTCTTAACTATATATGTGACCCTGGACCACAAAACCAGTCATAAGGGTAAATTTTTTTGAAATTTAGATTTATACATCATCTGAAAGCTGAATAAGCTTTCCATTGATGTATGGTTTGTTAGGATAGGACAATATTTGGCCGAGATACAACTATTTGAAAATCTGGAAACTGAGGGTGCAAAAAAATCTAAATATTGAGAAAATCGCCTTTAAATTTGTCCAAATGAAGTCCTTAGCGACGCATATTACTAATAATTATACATTTTTGATGTATTTACGGTAGGAAATTTACAAAATATCTTCATGGAACATGATCTTTACTTAATATCCTAATGATTTTTGGCATAAATCGATAATTTTGACCCATACAATGTATTGTTGGCTATTGCCACAAATATACCTGTGACTTATGCCTGTTTTTGTGGTCCAGGGTCACACACAGTATTTGATACATCAGGCTTTTATGGCTTATATAGGATGATATAGTGAGAATATGGAGCTCAGTTTTATTCAGAGGCCCAAACTGAGCAAAAATATACAATTTGGTGCAGTTTCTGATTTTTATATGGCCAAAAAGTAGGATGAAGTTCTGATTGCTTGTAAAGTAAATCAATGAGATCTTTATAGCAGTATAGCATGCCACTTACTAAAATACATATAAATATCAGTTGTCAGTCTATATCTCCCAATAAAATGTCTTAGTAAGATGATATTTAAATGCTTAGTTTTATGACCAAAGCCCTGTTTTTTTTTTATTGTTGGGGGGGATGAACAAATAAACCTTCCTCAAATCCTAATGGATCATATTTGATATGCACATTTTAATGTGATTTTTCTAAAACATGATGGATGCATTGATAAGTAAACCAAACCTGCTTCAGTCGAGTAATTGTTCATCTTGAAATATTATCAACAATATAAAAGTACTGTTTACATTTACTTTATAAAAAATCAGTAAAGATTTCACAGCAGACAGACACGTGAACCACGAGCTGAAGGGGGGCGTTTTTACAATTATACTAAAAGGCCTTTTACTTGCTAAAAAGTATAAACTATCAACCAGACGACAGAAGGCATGTGATAGATCGTGTGCAGCATTTTTCTGCAAAGTTTGATCATGTTGATGATTGTCACATGTTCTGCCTACAGCTTTAACATTATCCATTTGCTGCCTTTCAAACACCTATATGTCCTTGTATAAATGTATGTCTAGTGAAGTGTGCTCTCTGCCCTGACCCATAGAAGCAGCTCTGGGTCACTCCAGGAAAATGTCTACGTCCTCCTCAGCTGAACACACCCGTCCAGAAAGTGCCTGCTCTGCTAAGTCTTCACCAGCGACCCCAAAATCTGCTGGAAGGGTCTACGTGATGGAACCCTTACCCAAGGCACATACACGCACATAACACACCTTCTCTCTCTGTCAGATGCTTCCATTAAACATGGGAAAATGACATTCAAAGAGCCATTACACTTATTTTTTTATTTTTACACATTTATTTTTTAATCATTTTGATACTCCAGTTGGTATGAGATTTATATGCCAACGACTCTTAAAGTCTCTTAAAGGAGTTATATAATGAAGGAAATAATATCTTGAAAGAGCTTGATGTACTATGAAATCATATGTTACTGTAGTTCACACTGTCACTGCCTAAACCAACAATGTAATTTTCAGGCCTCAAAACATCCTCCACATTCCAAAAATATAGTTTATTGCAGTTAAGCATAGAAAAAATGATGCTGTTTTTCTGATATCAAACAGATGTACACTACCATTCAAAAGTTTGGAGTTGGTATGCTTTTTAATGCTTTTGAAAAATACAGTAACAACAGTAATATTGGGAAATATGTTTTACAATTTAAAATAACTGTTTTCTATTTTAAAATGTAATTTATTTCTGTGACCAAAGCTGAATTTTCAGCATCATTGCTCCAGTTTTCAGTGTCACATGATCCTTCAGAAATCATTCTAATATGCTGCTCAAGAAACATTTCTTATCAGTGTTGAAAACAGTTTAATATTTTTGAGGAAATCATGATACTTTTATTTCAAGATTCATTGATGAATAGAAAGTTCAAAAGAACAGCATTTATTTGAGACAGAAATTTAATATAGAACATCTAAGACTGTATAGAGGGCGTAAAATGGTTGTGAACAACTAAGCTGAAATGGTTTTTGGCACATAAAAAAAACAATTAAAAAAATAATTATATGATCCATTTATATCATGTCATTTTTTGTGTTTTTCGCTTATGTTAATCTTTTTGCAGGAGATCCCAAAGTATCTTGTTCCGTACTGGGAGACCATCAGTAATTCATATGTGACTAACGTCAAAACAGTGATGCAGAACCTCCGCAGTGAACGCGAGCTCATCATTCACCACCTCTACAACATCCGGTGAGAGAACAGTGTGTGTGTGTGTGTGTGTGTGTGTGTGGGAGAGTGTATAACATATGTGTGTTTGTGTTTCAGGGAGAACTTCAGGCAGTACCTACAGAAGCCGGATCTGAAGCAGGAGTTTGTAAGCTCGTGGCAGCGCGATTATAACAGCGTTCATGACAACATCAGAGAGGACGAGGAGACCAAAGGAGAGCTCCATCAAAGGCTGGATGTGAGACAAACTTCTGAACTGCAAAAAAATGTTTTTTTTTCATCAGTATTTGTCTTGTTTTCCAGTACAAATATTTAAACATTGTTAAATCAAGATACATTTATTTGAAAAGAAAAATTACATCAAATATAAAGACTTTATGCTTAAAGCAAGTGAGGTAAGAAAAATAAACTTGTTTTCCCTTTAAACTACATTTGTTTTACCCTATTGACAGATATGCTTTCTTATACTGATTATGAAATCACTTAATTTTGATACATATTTCAGAAGACCCAATATCCTATGTCATTTTGCTTCTCAACTAAATGTATCTTCTTGATTTAAGAATGTGTGTGCTGAAAGATGAGACTAAAATATGTAACATACGAGTAAGAAAATCATTTTTGTAGTGTAAGGGTTTTCTGCAATTTTCAAAGGCATAAACATGCTATATTTCAGCACAGAAAACACAGATGTACAAAACCATAATCACATGTTTTGTGTGATATTTTTAAATGTTTATTAACTTCAAAAAGAAAAAAATGTTTTAAGTATTTCAGTAGTTTCAATGTGTTACATTGTATTTATTGGTAAAAACCAATACAATTTGATGGAAAAAATAAAAAAAGTCAAGCAGTAGTGCAAAATGTTCACAGATGCCAAAGTTTTGGTGCTAATTTAAAAAAAAAAACAATTTCAGTGAGCATTTGTTTGCTGGAGGTTTATCATAGATTAGCCATAAATTAAAAAATAAAATATGTGTTCAAACTTTCATTCTAATCAGTGTGTTCATTTTTTTTGCAGGACTTGCGTGAGCGTCTGTGGGACATCTGTGATAAGCGCAAGGAAGAGGCGGAGCAGGAGAGAGCAGAAGTCATTGATGATGGCTGGTTAGACGATCACACTGCTGTACTCATCAACCATTATTCTGCATTAATACAGGTAACACACACACACTCTAACACATCACAAAACTGCCTGGGATGAGTTTGAAGTTTAATGGTTTTCTCTGTTTGTGTGTATATATATGTGTGTGTGTGTGTGTTTGTGTGTGTGTGTACACAGATAGAAGTAGGCCGCTTTCAAGACTCCCTGTGTCTGCTGAGAGATTACTATTCAGCGATGTGTAAAACTGCGTTTCCTGAATCCACACGTGGCTTCACTCGCATCCCATTGCTTGACATCACTGCAGATGAGCATGTCGAGCAAGAGGAGTCAAACATGTAAAAAGAAGCATTACATATAATGATTTATCATCATGTCACAAACATTACAGGACTATAGATCTTCTGCCGAGCTACTGTAGTTGTCCATCTGTCTGTCTCATAATGTATGAATTTGGCTGTGTTCAGAATAGCATATGCTAGTTTTGCAGTATGCATACAAATTTCCACCTATTTACTAAAATGTCCAGTATAAAACAAAGTATTAGTGTGTGGAATATTGTATCCCAAAATACAGTGTGCTTTTATTTTAACATTCAAATTCCAGTGTGACAAATGAACTGAATTAACATTTTTATCATACTGCCTGCACCTGTCACCACTTGTAGCGCTAACTATGTTCATGATGAGGGCATGTGTGACAAAGTAAGGTCAAGTAAAGTCACCTTTATTTATATAGTGCTTTATACAAACTGTTTCAAAGCAACTACACATTCATAAACAGGAAAATAACAGAGTTAATGTAATTAATCAATTATGAAACATCCGATTTTAGCTGTAAAGCAGCTCTACAGAAGACAATAATGTCATTATTCAACTCAATTTAGCTTCAGTTCAATAACTATCAATGTTGCAAAGTTCATTAGATAAGAAACAAGTTCAGCTCTACAGAAGACTATTGTGTCATTATTCGGTTCAAGTCAGTTCAATGTTGATTCAATTTAGTTCAATAACAGTGTCAATGTTGCAAAGTTAGTGTCATTATCCAGCGCAATTGAGTTCTCATCCTATAGTGTCAGTGCAGTTAAATTGATAATATTACTGAATATTTATTGTCTTTTAAACATTTTACAATGTGGCAACAATGTAGCAATATGTGTTGTGCATTCTCTTTTAATAAGCAATATACGGTTACACTTATTTTAAGGTTCACGTGTTACAGTGTAATTATACATTTAAGTACTAAGTAATAATAATTACCTGCATGTACTTACTATAGGGTTAGGGTAGGATTAGGGTTTGGTTTAGGGTTAGTTGTATGGAATTATACCTAATATTACAGTAACTACATGTAACAAGGACACTGTAAAGTGTTACCCAATATACTACTGTGTAGTGACCGTTACACTGGTATTTAATTCTGAACATAGACATTGTTTTTTTACAGTAAAGATGTTTCGATAGACTCTAAGGCACCACGGTGAGATACCTGATGTTTGATGTGTTAAAATATTATACATTGTTATTTCAGCTCTGGCCCTGCGCTGTTAGAAAAACCTGCAAAGAGTGCTGAAGAAAAAGACTCTGAAATGGAGGACAAGAAGAAAACTAAAGTGTATGTGTGCTTTTAATTTTTGTCTTTGGGTGTGTATAACAATGATGATCATGTTTGTTGAATAACTGGATATGTTTGTGCTGTCAGGTTTCCATTGGTTTCCTGCAGATCTCCCACTTCTGAGCTCCTCAGACAGATTCTGCACCATCCTGATGAGAAACTGCTGCAGGAGTTCTTCCAGACAGCACTCACCGCCGTCAGGAGCATGGTGTGTTGGCTATCAGAAATGTATAATAATGTTTTTGCTGTTAAGCTTCAAAATATGGGCCATATTTGCCATTACTGATCCTTTGACAGACAAATGCAATTGGTTGCATCTTTCAGTTAAGGCAAGGAGTATTTCTCCGAACTACATCATGTTCAAGTAGGAGTGCGATTGTAGACAGAAATCCTTGAAATGCCCTTTTTTGGGAACTCAAATCAATTAACAAATCTGTAAATATGTAGAAATTGAGTCAAAATGCAGATGAAAAAGTGGTTGAATGCCTTGTAAATTTGTTTATACATACATGCTGTCACAGAGAAGACAAAAAAAAAAAAATCTAAATCAAAATTGCACCAATGACTTCATAATCACATATTAAAAACAGCTATTTTAAATTTTGTGATTTCTATAATATTGATTAATAATTTGAATAAATTGTTGAATAAATAAACACTACCGTTTAAAAGTTTGGGGTCAGTAAGATTTTTTTAAAGAAATTAATACTTTATTCCTCAAGGATTCTTTAAATTGATAAAAAAAAATGACAGTATGATTTTTACATTGTTACAAAACAATTTCTATTTCAAATATATGCTGTTCTTTTGAACTTCCTATTCATCAAAGAATCCTGAGAAAACTGTATCATGGTCTCCACAAAATATGAAGCAGCACAACTGTTTTCAACATTGATAATAATCATAAAAGTTTCTTGAGCATCAAATCCTCATATTAGAATGATTTCTGAAGGATCATGTGACACTGAAGACTGGAGTAATGATGCTGAAAATTCAGCTTTGATCACAGGAATAATTTACACTTTAAAAATATTTTAAAATAGAAAACAGTTATTTTAATAAATGCTGCCTTGGTGAGCAGAAGAGACTTTTCAAAAACAAAAAATCAGTCCCAAACTTCTGAATGATAGATAGTGTATTTATATTTTTCATTAATGTTTCATTATAATGTTGATTCTTTTATCTTTTTTATCCATGTTTAACATTTCATAATTTATTTTACAAAAACCTTCCTACTCAAAATTCTGTTTGGTTGTAAAATGGTGATATACTCACCTGTGCCAGCACATCTGTCTTCACGTGTGTTTGCACACAACTGTGTGTCAGGTGTCGGCAGAGACGCAGCAGCGAGAAGAAGAGGAAGGTGATGAAGAACAGAAGCCGGTGGAGATGCAGAGAGTGCAGACTTCAAACTCTGCTGCGGACAATAGGAAAGCAGGGAAAAAGAAAGGTGAAGACCCTCCACTCAATCATACGTATGAGTTTCAGCTCTGTTCTGTGTTGACATGAGGGTGTGTGTTGTTTTAGGTGCTCCCACCCCTCCTCAGGAGCCCAGTCCTCAGCCCACAGTGGTGAAGAACCCTGAGGAGGTCAAGAGGAGGGCAGAGAAGAGACGAATCAAACAGGAGTTCACAGCCGCACTGAAACGTGAAGGTATGCCATGAGCTATTGGCCGACATTGTCTTGTGATGCTCTGTTTTGTGCTTTTGTACATCATTGTGCAAACAGTACAGATCTTCGGGATGTTTGTGTGTAAACCGTAATAATGTGCTGTGTTTGTGCAGAACAAGCAGTGAATCTGCGTTTGGAGCTGGTGAAGGCTCATGCGCTGAGAACCGTGAGCAGTCTGCAGCAGAGAGCGGAGCAGGTCTACAGGAACATGGAGGAGTGGCTGGGAGCTCGCTTCCTGTCTGAGATGAACAGGTGAGAGGAGGGGGGTGGACGGGTGATGGCACATCAGGAGAGGATGAGGACGCTGTCTTGGCTTTCTTGATTGTAATCCATTTAGCTGCAGAGATGAATGTAAGTGATGAATGTACTTCTCAAAAAGGCTGAATATCAGAAATAGGCAGGTCATATCACTCCCACAACCACAATATAAAACGAAAAAAATTATATTTTGATAAATAAATTGACTCTGTAAATTTAGTTTTTAAATTAAGATAAGCATAAAATTAATTCAGTACAACAAATACCATGATGTATAAAACCTTTATTAATTTTGCAATATAAATTCTTAGTTAGCTTATTTTGAATATTTTAAATATACTCAAGTTTGTAATATTTTTTTTTATGTTTTTGCAAGAAGTCTCTTATGCTCGCCAAGTCTGCATTTATTTAATCAAAAATATTGTGATTTTTATCAATATTAATGTTAGTAATATTTTAATTTATTTCAATTTAAAGTATTGGTTTTCAATTTTTTTTCATGTTAGAATGACTTCTGAAGGATCATGTGACAATGAAGATTACAAGAAAAAATAGAATTTTTTATATTTCACTGTATTTTTGATCAAATAAAGCCAGACTTATTTTAAAAACATTTAAAATGTATTTTATTATTATTCCAAACCAGTAGTGTATTTTTAATACTTTAAATATATTTTCTTCTATTCATTAAAAAACTTTGAAAAATATATCAAAAAGAATTGATTGATAGATAGATAGGTAGATAGATAGGTAGTTAGGTAGATAGAGATGGATGGATGGATGGATGGATGGATGGATGGATGGATAGATAGATAGATAGATAGATAGATAGATAGATAGATAGATAGATAGATAGATAGATAGATAGATAGATAGATAGATAGATAGATAGATAGACAGACAAATAGACAGATTTGATTTCATTTGATTTCACATTTACCCAAAAATACCATATGTGCTTCTCATCATACTGTACACATGTATATGTGCTTATTATGTTTGCATATTTTTCCAGTATCGACCAGCTGACAGAGTTTGTGCGGATGCACATTGAGAATGGAGTTCAGATCCATCATGAGCTCGTGCTGCAGAGCGCTGATTTCTGCGTGGATGGAGACACGCGTGTCGTGGCGAGTCCAGCAGCCGCTCCACGCCGATCCCTGCTGGAGCAGCCCAGGAACAGCACTCTCACAGTCCAACAGCTGCACGTCCTCTGCGCTCAGCTGCGCAAGACCGCCCCTACTGGTCAGAATCTGCATTACTCCAAAACAGAAGTCAAACTAACATGCCAGGGATTGTTCACCCAAAAATAAAATTTCTGTCATTATTATTACTCATTTTTTTTAATGAACAATCCCTTTAAAATTGTGTGCTAAACTGAATGAACAGAATGAGAGTTAAACTGAAGCAGAACTGAATTGAACGTTTCAGTTAAAGTCAGTAACTTTATCGTGTTGTGTTGTGTGTTTAGGTTTGCTGTGCTTTAATGAGTTGACCGAAGTTCTGTATGACTTAACCTCTCCTCACATGGGCAGTGATGTCCTACCTGAGCCCTGGATGCATATCACTCCCTCACAGGTAAC
Source organism: Coreius guichenoti (assembly GCA_039654105.1). Classification (NCBI taxonomy): domain Eukaryota; kingdom Metazoa; phylum Chordata; class Actinopteri; order Cypriniformes; family Gobionidae; genus Coreius; species Coreius guichenoti. Next base: position 5,839,360 of record CM077169.1, on the reverse strand, counting down.
ACCTCCGTCTCTGACTAACAGAGCAAATTATGGTTTGTTGTGTGTCTTTGGTTGCAAACACTCATAGTTGATTTTCTTTCCCAACAAACCATTGCCTACAGTCTACATGAAACGGAAGTTGCGATAGTATTTTCTTCCCTGATGTGACGTACAGTATATCCGAGTGAAACTGCTTCTCCAAAAAGAAAAAATGTAGGGTGGGACTTAATTTAGTTCATCAGGAATTGATTGGATGGTTGTGGTTTGCTGTTGGTGGATCTCATGTGAGTGACAGGTTGCCCCGCCCTCACGCCAGTAAACACATCATCAGAGAAGAGATGTCGCTGTAAGAGGGAGGAGAATATATTTTGAATAAAGATTACAAGGGCATATGAATTTTTATAAAAAATAATGATGTGCACGGATAAATCATTTATAATAAAAACTGCAATATTCCATAAAAAAATAAGAATAGTCAATTTTGATGTCATGGTGACTTTAAGAAGAAAGTGGCAGTCATTTATTCATTTTGAAAGAAATTCTTCATTGCTTTGACTTGTGTATATAAAAAAGAGACAAGGCCTTTAATATTTTTCATCTCAGTGTCCAAACTGAAAAAAACTGCTTGTCAAGCGCTTCCATAGGGTCTGTAAATTTAGACTTGATCTGATCGGATAACGTTAAATTATATTAATATCAAACTAATATCAACAATATTTTTAGTTGAAATTATAAATTAAAGATAAATTATAAATTAGTTTGGTGGAGCTCCAAACTTAAGACAAAACGTGAAGAATAACCAATTTTGAGATCATCAACGTTAAGACATCATAATTGACAAAAACGAATTGTGTCAAATTACACGATGCCTTACAGACAAGTCCTTTTAGTAGTGTATGTGCTATTGTGTGTGTGTGTGTGTGTAGGTTGATGAGCTGGTGTGTGTATTAGCTCAGGACTCTGAGATGCTGGACTGGCGTCAGTTTCTGCTCAGTGCGGCTCTGCCGTGGCCGCTACCCTCTCAGATTCAGCTGTTAAAAACCCTCCAGCGCTTCAGAGCTGTCGACACTGCAGGAACGGGACTCATCACACAAGAACAATACACACAGGTCTGTTACGCTCATGTACATTTCACAGAACATCGCTGCAACGGTCATATTAAACAACACAGATCTATAAACACAAACACATGTTCATACAGTGGTACAATCACTTTAACAGCGTTTTTATAATGAAAATATTGTTCCACAGTTACTTTCATTCCAAACCTCAAATATATTATTGTGCTACATTTCTGCCTATCAGTTCGTTTTATCATCTGTTTTGTTCTATGATCAGGTTGAATTGTGGTTTCCCAGTGAAAGAGATCTTTCTGTCCCAGATGAACCAACTGAACCTCTGCCCTATGACAGACTAGACAACCTTAAGAAGGTAATGCAAATTAAAGGATTTTTACAACTGTATTTGTTGTTTACTTTGAAAAATTCACAAAACTATCAGCATTAATGTGCCTCTCAAACTGTTAGAAACTTGCTAGGACACTTCTGAAGTTCTGAAAGTTGATTCCTCATGATTTGACTGACCCCTTTAATGCTTTGAGCAGTAAAACATCACTGGATACAGTAAATGCATTAATATTGATGGCGTTGAAAATTTGCGACTCTAATGTTTCTCTAAAGATGTTCTGAACATATAATGTGTATGAATGCATGTGTTTTTGTGTAGTTTTTCTTCAGTCTGTTTGCGAGCTCACACTCATCCCCGCTGATGCTGGACTATCTGAGCATGCTGCTGTATTTCTGCTGCCATCCTGAACCGTCTCAGGGCTTCACCAGAGCGCTGGGCCTCGTGATCGGACACACACTGCACTACAAACACACCGGCCCCCTCACACAGGTACACACACAGATACACACACAACCATTTGTATGGCTATCTTTGTAATGGTATTTATTGATATAATGCAATCACTATCCCCTTACCCTAACCTTAATTATCATAAGTAAGTGCCTAACCCTAACCTAATCCTAACCTTAACCCTAAACCTAAGCCTTAGCCCTCAAACAGCCTTTTAAAGGGCATCAGAAAGTGAGAACTGGACAAAACATCCTCACTTTACTCACTTTGTTCTCACTCCAATGGTCTACAACTCAAATTGGTCCTCACACAGATAACTGTACAAGTGCGCACACACACACACACAGTAAGAACCTGTCACATGTTGAGGTCATATTTTACACTAAAATCAAAAGAAAGAAAAGTAAGGCATTTTAGAACAATAACATTTATTGCATTATAGCATTTTTATGATAATTAAGCATATTAATCTTGCTTGTTTTCTAGTTGTCATTACTGTAATGTACAAAAATAATCTATTAGTGATTTGTATTGGTTTAAACCACTGTGTTCCTGCTGTAGTCTGTGCCGTATATGGAGAATGTTGGAGTTGAGGAGTGTGATGCTGCTGATGAAGAGGAGAGAGGGGTGGAGTCTGATGAAGTGGGCGTGTCAGTTGATGATGTGCTCAGAGTTCTGAGTCGTGGAGATGATCACGTCTCTTCACATCTGAACCGCTTCCAGCCGAACCGCAGGAGCAGAGATGAATTCAGAGAGGTAGAGTATAACAGCTCTGGTCCAAAACTAAAAAGATCCATCAGCCCATCCTCACCTCCATTTGAGCTATTTTAATTCAAAATATAGGCCTAAATAAATGCATTTAACACTTTTCAATTTAAAATAACAAGCAATATGGCAAAAATACTTAACAAATCCATAAACATTACCTAACAATTATTAACTATAACCAACTGTGTGTGTGTTTGTGTGTGTGTTAGTCACTCTCATTATTGTCGCATAAATGTAGGGTTGTTTTGTGAAATCTCTGTGTGTCCAGTAGATGTTCACTGTGAAGTATTTTACTCAGTTTTGAAACATGATCTGTGGTTCTGTAGATCAGCAGATGATACAGAGAGTCTCTACGGGACTGTATTTAATGTCTTGTGTGTTCAGGAGCTGCTGAAGGTGTTTAAGGAGTTGGGTTTTAAGGGTGAGGAGAAGATTGCTTTCTCCACACTTTCCCAGCATCCCTTTCTGCAGGATTTAATGGAAGGATCCTCACAGTACCTGCTTCCTGTGAGTATTACACACAAACATGTGATCCCACAGACACACTACAACAGAGCTCCATGCCAAACAATGTTCAAATTAATATATAAATAATGATATCTTAGTGATTGAATGATCTCAACATAGATTCCAGACACTAAATAGATCAATTCTGCTTACATTAAAACACATCCATTTGAAACACAGCGGTGTCTTTAAAGTCACCATGACATTTTTTTATGGAATATTTCAGTATTTAAATCAAAAAGGAATTTTATTTTCCATCTTCAACCCAAAACATCCGGTTTTCATAAGAAATATGTCAACACTCATCAAGCCTTTTAATTGGGTCTTTATTGTAATAAGTATTAATAAGTATTAATATTATATAAGTATTAATAATTCTGATTACATTTCTTCTCTACAGGACATTCACAAAATTTTCCAAACCTAACAAACTGAAGATCCTTGAAGATTCACAACACGATAAACACAAAAAACAACACTTTGAATCACACAAGGTACACACTAATGAAATAATAAATGTAAGTGTAATCAAAAGCTTTGGTTTTATTTGCTGCAATTTACAAAGTCAGCATGAAAACACAAAGTATGAGGGAATTTCCCTTCAACAAACTCAAAGATCTCATTCTAAATGTATTTATTGTAGTAGAGATACATATTTGATTGTAACTTTGTATTGTTGTTATCGATTGTTTTGGCGTAATGCATTTGTGTGATTCAAAGATGATTACAGTGACACTTAAACATGATCTCTTACAACAAAGTAAAACATTAAGATGAAGTTGATGTAACATCAGTATAAAACATAAATGTAAAGTTAAAAGAATATATGAGTGAATGATTTGTTAAATGAGTAAGAATGGAAATATGAATACACAAGCATATATGAGCAATTAAAGAAAATAATGGCCTATACTGTAACTGTATTTTTGGTCTCAAATGAATTAATAATGTTCACTGTTTCTCTCTCGACAATCAATCCCACTATCGCCTGCTGGTGTGTTATATGACTTTAAAATAAGAGACACTTCTGCTGTTGAACATGCAATCATCTCTCAAAATGATTTGAAAAGTAAATCCCATAATGACATTGAAAAATCTCTGTATTTTGGTCTCTCATAAATTAAGGCTTTGCAGCAACTTTCTCCCAAAGAAATGGCCATGTAGACATGAGGACACAACGTTCAGCTGAAGGGCTTGTGGATTTTGTTTCCCTTAAGTTTTTTTCTTGCTTAGTGTTGATGTGCATTCCTAGTTTGTAATCAATAAAGCCAGAAGACTGGCCTCACATGGATTGTGTAAATATTAGCATTTCCATGACAGCAGTTGTTTCCAGTCTTGTTGTAGAAAGTAAGGCACAGTCAGACATGTGGTAGTAGATCATGTAGAATCATCTGCTATGACTGCCATATTTGTGCAAGTCCTCTTCAGACATCAAGAGACATTATTTAAAAAGTTATTAAAAATCTATATCTAGAATACATGGAAATATGAAAGAAAAAAAACATTGACAAATCTCTGTCAGATATTTTTCCTGATGGATTGGTTGGTCTTCAATCAGGACACAAGGCTCAGGTGTTCCATTTTCTCGACTTCGCTCTCCTGTTCCATTTTCTCGACTTCACTCTCCTGTTCCATTTTCTCGACTTCACTCTCCTGTTCTTCCTTAATGGGCATGTTTGCTCCACATGCATGCTCAATGTTCCCAAGGTTATAATTTGCTCGTATAGGTTTAAATTTAGAGAGTAATTTTAAGATGTCACTTCTTGTTGTCTTGACCTGTGTGATGATACTTTCCAGGATGGGCTGCATGGAATATGAAAACTCTAAAAAACTTCTAGTTGTTTCACCTTCTTTGTAATCATAGCCACCAGTGTGCATGCCGATCAGATAGCAGTGTTCATCAAACACCGGGGAGCCAGATGATCCATGATAAAAACAAGCGTCATAAGTTATCTGGTTCTTGTATAGATATGGCCAACATTGCCATGATACATATGGACAGGAAACATTCTCAGATATGTGTTTGTTTATACTCTGTAGTTGATCCTCAATCCCAATGATGAAGCAGGGGTCCATCTTCTTAACCCCACAACCTGGGTGTCCCACAATGTAGATCCCACCACTTTTATGAGAGGGGTCATGCTTACAGTTTTCAATCAATTCAGTACGGTTATCAGGTGCAGCTTCCAATTCAAGAAGAGCAAAATCATGGAATGTGTGCTTTTCTTCCTTTTCAAAACGGTAAGCAACAATGTCTTCTTTTACTGGCAGAGCTTTTCCCTCAGATTCCAAAACTTCATAATTAAAAACAGCTGTCAGAGTCCTGGAAAGCTTACGTTTGTGAGGAGCCTCCGGTGGGGAATATACATAGTCCTTAACTACATGAGCATTAGTGAGGATGAATCTGTCAAAGAGTAAGAAGCCGGTCCCTCTGGCAGACTTATCAATTACAATCACACACACGGAGTCAGACAGCTTAGTGACCCGCTTCACTTTGTTCACCTCAGTGAAACACTCGACAACACCTTTATCATAGTCTTTTCGCAAGAACTCTTGAACCTGGGGGTTCTTTAGCTCTTTTAGCTGATTCAATAGATCTTTACACCGAATCTCCAGAATGTTCTGAATGTCAGTGAGGAATGAATTTCCAGAATCACCAGAAGAATTTCCAGAAGTACTTGCATGCCCTTCAGTTGAAGGATCTGTGACCTTTGCCTTTTTCTCTTCAATTGGTTTTTGTTTGGTGTTTTTTGGCTGTTGGCCAGACTCACCATCATTCTTGACACTTGCCACTTGTGGCTTTTTACATATAACATTTAACTCGAAAGTCTTTCCATTACAAAAATCTACAGTCAAATTTATTTCATGGTTGATTTTTTTATCATCAACGAGTATACAGTCACTGTCAAAAATTCCATCAATAAATCTGCCATCATGCTGAAGAGCATCTTTGAAAGTGTCTCCTTGGTGTGCAAACACACAAACATAGTCAATGTTTTTGTCCAAAAAAACACTGCTCTTCATTATTTTTTTCGGTTTCTTCCCTCTCGTCCTGATGTAAAAGGTGACTAGGCTTTTAGGGTCAGTATCTGTAGTTGTTTCCTGGTTTATAGGTTCAATTTCTTCATTTGTGTAGAAGTTTATTTGTAAGGTCTCATCATCTTCAATAAGACAGGAGGGGAAATCTGTCTTCACAGCTGCTCCATGGGTTTGTCCTTTGGATCTTCGGATTATTATTTCTTTCCCCTCCTTAGCACCACGTTTAAATGTCTCATTCTCATTAAGTGCTCCAAATACAGTTTTGGATGTATCACATACAACTTTATTTTTCGCTCCATCTCTGATACAGAACTTGAAAGTGTGGGGTTTTCCTTCTGCATTCTGTTAAATTCAGAAACATTATGTACAAATAATTTTAGCATTTACCCCTAACCTTTTCAAACAATGATTTATATATACACAAACCATTAGAAGTAAACTAGGAACTCCTTTCTGAGAAGAACCATGTGCAAAGCTGGAGATTTATGTAGTAGTCAGTACAGTTTATTTTGTCAAATGTTATAAGTAGAGAAGTTCCACACATAATTATTATTATAAAGGGGTCATGCAATGCATTTTCAGATCTTTATATTATTTTTCTGGAGGTTAGCTCCTTGTGTTGTTCAGAAACACGTCTACTGCTGTGACTGGCGAAGTTAATCAGCATGTATCAGGGCCGTGCACAGACATTTTGAGGGGCGGTGGCCCAAACCAAAAAAAGGGGCACTATAAGGGGCTTGAGTATCTTAATGTAGAGACTGAATAACAAACCTTTTACAATCATATTGTAAATACAATTGTTAGGCTTTAGTGCTAATTCAGTTTATATAGTTGTAATTATGCTTCCAAAAATTTGATTCTGCGCTAATTTGATATTCAATCTAATTTGATGATGTAGATTTATGTAGCAAATGAGAATCGCTAAAATTATTGAATATATTTTGAGACAAAAGTCTTAATGATTTTCAGTTTTGTTCAAAGTTAATAAAGCAACATAACGGAAGATTATGTAAAAGTATGGTATTTGTGGTAAAAGACACAATAAATAACATAATAAACAGCTGGCTGACGTTTCCATTTGTTGAAATAACATGATTAGATTCAGATAGTAAATATCATGTATTAAGTTGGTTGTCCATCTTAGAAATAATCATCATATTTATAATGAAACCATCATATTTAAAAATATTACATTAATTATATAATAAAAATATATTTATTTGTTACTACGGTAAAGCTTTATTAAATTATTATGGGATCACATTCAATGTTTTCAGAATCTTTACTTTTTAAAAAAAAAAAAAAAAGTTCTGTATTTTTAAAATATATTTTTATATTAACATTTTAATAGCCTATTTATCGAACAATGATGAATTCTTTTATCAAAATAAACAGAAAACAGTACAAACTTTGCTAAAGAATTTTTTTTTAACAAGTATTAACTTAGACATGATTAAAAGGCAAATTTTTCTTAGGGTGTGCCTTTAGCCCCATTGTACCCTATGATACAACTCATTTAGAACATTTATAGTATATTACCTTTTTTTAATTAGACAACTAATTATCTTCCAAAAATGTGGATATTTTGCATTTAAGTTGTTAGCACTATTAGAAGACCAGGAGAAAAACAATACCGACAAAAATACAAAAACAAATGAGTAAATGACTAATTCCGCAGATCAACCACTGTCTGTAATGTGGATTGTAGTTTGTAATCCAGAATTTAACCGTCGTCTCCACAGAGAGCGGGCACAACCACAGACTGTGACCAATGCTGCGGAGCGGGAAAACATGGAGCTAGTGGATTTTTAGCGGAACAGAACGCTTTTATGGGAATCCTCTGGGGGTGAGGGAGGGAAGGGGGGCAAGAGGGGCACCTCAGCCAATGAGGGCAGATATGGAATGCCAAGTATGCCAAAATTAAAAATAAATAAATACATAAATAAATATACAAAGAAATGTAAAAAAGCATAAATAAATATACATAGATAAGCAAAATAAATAAATAAATAATTATTTATATATTTATTTATATATTTATTCATATATTTATATATTAGAGCAATCGAGCTCAGAGTAGGAGAGGGCGAAGCGTTGAGGCCACAGTGACACCTTGTGGTGTAGCCGAAATACAGTAAGTATAGCCTACTGATGTTGATACCGTCTGTGATGAATGACTTGAATATGGCCAAAATCTTATATAAATTATATAAATTATATCTTATATAAATATATATATATATATATATATATATATATATATATATATATATATATATATATATATATATATATATATAAAAATTATAAATAATTATTTATTTTTGATTTTTTGCTTTTCTATGTATATTTATTTATTTATTTATATATTTATTTATTATTGCTTTTTTTTTTTTTTTTTTTTACATTTCTTTGTATATTTATTTATGTATTTATTTATTTTTAATTTTGGCAGACTTGGCGTTCCATAGGCAGAGGGGCAGTGGCTCTAGCCATCGGGCCACTCCCCTGTGCACGGCCCTGGTATGTATCATGTTTTTTGTTGCTCAAGATGGCCTGAGTCAGATTAAAATGAACCAGTGCAACTACGACGATTCCCTCCAAGGACAAAATGGATTTGCCGTAGATTTCATTGCAAGATTAACCTCAATATATTTGGAGAAATTAACACGATGCAGATGACATTATGCATAGATAAACTAGGCGTATGGTTATTTTGGGGTGGAGATGCATGTATGCACTATCTTCTGCTGACTGGGTTTTATAAAGGGAATTTTGCGCAGGTTCTGGCATATGCATGGTTTTATAAATCTGAAAACCTCACTGCATCCAGATCCAACCCCTCCCACTTTATATACTTTGTTATATTTCTGCAACAATGGAGCTGGAACTTCACATACTTGCACATGACTTGCTTGTTGCTAAATGGCATGAACAGACGCAGGTACAAATCTCTCTCTCTCTCTCTCTCTCTCTCTCTCTCTCTCAATAATTAATAAATGTAATATTACGCACTACTTTATCTCTGTGTCTGATTCAAAGTGGGCTGCTAGATCTAATGAGCCATATAACTGATGAAAATAACCATACATTTTACTGGTCAAATATTGCGCTGCAAACATCAATAACAGTTTTTGGTCAGTGCTGGCAAATGACCATGGTATAAGCGGGTATAAACATTGGTACAAACATTGTTGGAAACATTTGGGGTAAGTACACAAGTAAACAAATAACTTTGTTCTAGTGGTTTTTGGATATTTTAATTAAAAAGAAACTTGTTAAACTATAATTTCTCATGTGTAATTGACTGTGTACAATTAAATAATATATAAAAATAACAAAATAATTATATGAATTATTTTGTCTTTTTAAATTATTTTACTGTTAGCATCCTTTATAATTTGGAGCAAGAGAAACTGGTCCAACAGAGATGTCACTTTGAGCACAGTTAATTGGTCCAATTTTGGTTTGAGATCTCTTACTCAAAACAAAACCTGCTAAGGAGCAGATTATCCATGGAGCATAAGTTACTATGGCAATGAACACTGGTAAAAGCAACCCACTAAAACTTTCTTGGCTAGCCAGCTAAACCGGCTTTCAGGCCCCTGAACAAGCTAATCAAGCATTACTAGAAAGTTACAGTGAGTTTGATCAGGGTTGGAGCTACACTCTGCAGGATTGGGACCTTGAGGGCCAGTAAATTAATTAATTTAATGATTTTTTTCATAAATGTATTAACTTACTAATGTAAATTAATTCGAGCTGCCAATAGGGGTGAAATGTCCACCCCTTCTTTATTATATTGATGGAGTAAATATCAGTGTCAATCTAAAAAAATATTACTAATTCAATTAATACATTAATACATTTTGACTAAACTGTATGAGATTAAATTAAAATGCAGTGTCCCCACTGGATCATTTATTTATGTATTTACCTTTTTTTTGGAGTAGCATAGTCTACATTTCCTCAAGTAGGCCTACTTGGATATTAATTTATTTCATATTTTTGCAGATTTCTTCCTCCATAATATTGTTTTTGTAAAACAACAAATATGACCTACCTGAACATTGTCACTACTAGCCTGTGCCATCTCCTCAGGTTCGCTGCTTTTTCTGAAATAGACAAGCCACAAACATTACCATTGAAATAAGCCTAACTACAATGCAGTGGCTAAACTGAGAGAATGGTTTTAGGCGTGTTTTTGACGGTTTCGTGTAGCCTCTCTGTGAAGATTACAAAGGATAGCTCAAAAGAGAAAGGTCTATAACTTGCTGTTATCTCACTTTATTTTAACTAAAAATAACTTAACTTAAAAATTACAGTTGTAGCCTACTACTATTCTTCTCGCAATACCCAGCTCATTCACTCATTTCATTTTTAGACAGACATTTAATCAGAGACATATTAAGCGTTACCTATTCAAAGTTGAAAGAGAATCTAGATGGTGCAGGAGTGTGTCTTGACTCTTCAGCTTCTGTCTCAGTTCTCATTCTGTCCACCCCTAGTTACAGTAAACAAGCTTTATTCTGATTTCTGCTGCTCGTCAGTCCACGCCCAGTAAAGCGAATTGAAAGTAGCATACTAGAATATACATCATAATGGAAATTATTATCATAAACTTTTTCAATTACCTGCCGTCTTATTTTGAGACAGTTTTCTATTTCAAAACTATTGCTTTCACCGAGAAAATATGCGTGCTCTCGCAAAAGCATTGATTGAAATATTGTTTTCCCTCCTACCTCATTTTTTCAATCACAAAAGTTTTGTGAGCGAACGCAAATTTAGACTAGTAGTGTGAATAGAAGCCTATGATAAATTGTGAAGAAGTTTACATAACAGTATGCTCTTCAATAAAAAAAAAAAATGCTGTTTGGGGGACAGTTTAAATAAGAAAGGTTTAATTATTATTGTTATAAATATGATGATTTTATATAACAAATAATATTGTGCCACCTTGGAAGTTGAGAACTCTGTGTTATAATCCACCATGCTGCAGGAGATCTGTCCCATTCTTATTGACAGCTGTGTTTTCAGGGGAATTCAGGATATTTTATTATTAACATATTTACTTCCCCGTGTGTCAATGAAGTTGGTCGGTAATAATCCTGTTGTTGTGTTCAGATCTCCACAAACAAGTCTGTAGGGTAAGTCTGAATGATGGTGGGATGTATAGGCAGGTGTCTCTTTGTGATGAGAGATCCCTGATTCGCTGTTGCTCTTTCAGATTGACCTCAGTTTTTACACATCTTTCACTTTCATTAAATGTGTGTAACTTTATAACATTTTATACACAACACAAGGCATCATGGAAAATCATCTATTAATCATAATTTATAATATGTCTTTCTGACTTTTGTTAGGTATGTACTTTTTTTTGCATCTTTTGCAACTTTACAAGATAGTAACTCTCTTGGAGCATGCTAAATATAACTTACCCATCACCATATATTGTCTAATATTGCCTAACACTTTAAATCTAACATTGCTAGCTTTTAATCTAAATCACTATCACGTGTTAGCATTTCGCTAGCCTGTTAGCTTGCCATCTCTGCATCCGGGTCTCCTGTCTCCTGTTTTCTGAGTCCATCAAACAACAGTGGTGAGTTGGATTAATCAACAAACACGGTAAACCATGTCATCTTCTCCTGTTATTGTCACTTGCACTGCCTGTCACATGTTCAGTATATCCTTCTCTGTCGGCAAACAGGGCTTCACATGTGATAAATGCAGGGAGATAGTCAGGCTGACGGAGAAGATTTCAGAATTAGAGACACGCATCCAGACTTTATCTGAGAGTAGTGAGAATGTAACAGCTTTAGACACTGATTTGGATGCGACTAGCTTAGTGAACTCTGTACACTGTTCGGTTCCGGCTGTAGAGCCCGTGCAGCAGGGCAACTGGGTGACTGTGAGACGGCGAGACGGCATAGTCGCGGATCTAAAAACCACTCTTCCCACTCAGTGATGCACCCACTGAGAATCCTGTTGAAAGTGCCCTAGTCATTGGCGATTCTATTACACGAAACGTGAAAATAGAGACACCAGCCACCATAGTCACATGTTTACCGAGAGCCAGAGTGCCTGACATCAAAGCAAATTTAAAAGTGCTGTCTAATGCTAATCGTAAATTCTCTAAGATTATTATTCACGTCGGCACTAGTGATGTTTGACTTCGCCAGTCGGAGATCACCAAAATTAACATTAAAGAGGTGTGTGAACTCGCAAGTACGATGGCAGATGACGTTTTTTACTCTGGTCCCCTCCCTGTTCGCCGGAGTGATGAGATACTTAGCAGACTATCATCACTCAATGGCTGGTTGTCTAAGTGGTGTCCGCAAAATAACATAGGGTTCATAGACAATTGGAAAAGCTTTTGGGGCAGACCAGACCTGTTAAAAAGAGATGGTATCCATCCATCCTGGGATGGTGCCGCTCTTCTCTCTAGTAATTTGGCACATAGTCTTAGAGCTAAACCTTGACTAACTGGGGCCCAGGTCAGGAAGCAGACGAACTGGCTTACCCGACCGCCTGCTAGCTGTCTCACGTCACAGAAGTCAGATAAATCCCAGCACATAGAGACTCTTTCACCTAGATATTATCACATAGAGACTGTGTCTGTTCCACGAATTAGTGTATACAAAAAACCATCAAAACCATTCAACGGTAAAAATTTAATCGATGTCCAAAAAATAAATAACAGATATAATACAGATGAACAAACAATAAAGCTTGGGCTGCTGAATATTCGATCCCTTTCCCCAAAAGCGTTTATTGTTAATGATGTGCTGTGTTTGACAGAAACCTGGCTAAAACCTGACGATTACATTACTTTAAATGAGTCCACCGCCCAAGATTATTGTTAAAAACACGAGCCGCGTGTGAAAGGTAAAGGGGGAGGTGTTGCTGTAATTTATAATAATATCTTCAGTATTACTCAGAAGTCTAGTCTCAAATATAATTCCTTTGAAGTTTTGGTGCTTTATGTAACGTTATGTAGTGAAATTGATAAATCCCGTTTGACATTTGTGCTGGCTACTGTATACAGGACACCAGGGCACCATACAGACTTTACCAAAGAATTTGCTGATTTTCTATCAGAGTTAGTACTGGCTGCAGATAAAGTACTAATTGTTGGTGATTTCAATATCCATGTAGACAATGAAAAAGACGCACTGGGATTGGCATTTAGAGACATTCTAAACTCTATTGGAGTTAGGCAACACGTGTCAGGACCCACTCATCGCCGTAATCATACTTTAGACCTAATATTGTCACATGGAATAAATGTTGATACCGTTGAAATTCTGCAGCAGAGCGATGACATCTCAGATCATTATCTAGTATCATGTATACTTAATGTAGCAAAGGCTGCAAAACCGTCCCGTTGTTTCAAATATGGCAGGACTATCACTGCTGCCACTAAAGATTGCTTTGTAAATAAACTTCCTCATCAGTTTCATCTCCTCAGCATCCCAGAGAGCCTAGAGGAACTCGATGTTGCAACAGAAACTATTGACTCTCTCTTTTCCAGCACTTTAGACACAGCTGCTCCTCTGCGCTTAAGATTAAAGAAAATAGTCCAACGCCGTGGTACAGCGAGCACACTCGGGCCCTTAAAACAGCAGCCAGAAAAATGGAGCGCAGCTGGAAGAAAACAAAACTGGAAGTTTTTCGGATCTCGTGGAAAGAGAGCATGATTGCGTACAGAAAGGCCTTAAAAACTGCTAGATCTGCTTATTTCTCGACTCTCTTAGAAGAAAACAAACACAACCCTAGGTATTTATTCGATACAGTGGCTAAATTAACCAAAGATAAAGCTTCACCTTCTGATGTTTGTAAACAGCACAGCAATAATGACTTTATGAACTTCTTTACTCGTAAGATTGATAATATTAGGAAGAAAATTATAACTATGCAAACATCTACTACAGTATCGCATCAGACAGTGCATTGTAGTGTCACTGAGGAAAAATTCCACTCATTCACTGCTATAGGAGAAGAAGAATTGGCTAAACTCGTTAAATCATCAAAATCAACATGATGTATGCTTGACCCTATACCGACTAAACTACTAAAAGAGATGCTTCCAGAGGTCAAAGATCCTCTCCTTAATATCATTAATTCATCCTTGTCATTAGGATATGTACCGAAAACTTTTAAGTTGGCTCTTAAACCTCTTATTAAAAAAACACAACTTGATCCTACAGAATTAGTCAATTAGGCCAATCTCAAATCTACCCTTTCTGTCAAAAAACTAGAAAAGGCAGTGTCTTCACAACTACGTTCCTTTTTAGAAAAAAATGGTATCTGTGAGGATTTCCAGTCAGGATTTAGACCGTATCATAGTACTGAGACTGCTCTCATTAGAGTTACAAATGATTTACTCTTATCATCCGATCGTGGTTGTATATCTCTATTAGTGTTACTCGATCTTAGCGCTGCATTCGATACTATCGACCACAACATTCTTCTAAATAGACTCGAAAATTTTGTTGGCATTAGTGGAATTGCGTTGGCATGGTTTAATAGGACTGTTGCTTTTCACCCTGTACATGCTACCACTGGGAGATATCATTAGGAAGCATGGCGTTAGTTTTCATTGTTATGCTGACGATACTCAGCTCTATATTTCCTCAAGCACTGACGAAACTTACCAATTCACAAGATTAACGGAATGCATAACTGATATAAAAAATTGGATGACTATTAATTTCCTGCAACTTAATTCAGAAAAAAACTGAATTTTTAATTATTGGACAAAAACCCTCTGCACATAGTAACCTAGAATACTGTCTAACACTCGATGGCTGCTCTGTCAAGTCCTTGTCGTCAGTTAGGAACCTGGCTGTGCTCTTTGATACCAATCTCTCATTTAAAAGCCACGTTTCTAGCATCTGTAAAACTGCATTCTACCATCTTAAAAATATATCTAAATTACGACACATGCTTTCAATGCAGAATGCTGAACAGTTAGTTCATGCGTTTATGACCTCAAGGCTAGATTATTGTAATGCTCTACTGTGTGGTTGCCCTGCTCGCTTAATAAATAAACTGCAGCTGGTCCAAAACGCAGCAGCTAGAGTTCTTACTAGAACCAGGAAGTATGACCATATTAGCCCGGTTCTGGCAACACTGCATTGGCTCCCTATTAAACATCGTATACATTTAAAAATCTTGCTGATTACTTACAAAGCACTAAATGGTTTAGCGCCCCAGTACTTGAGCGAGCTCTTAACGCATTATACTCCATCACGTCTATTGCGGTCTCAAAACTCTGGCCAGTTGATAATACCTACAATATCAAAATCAACTGCAGGCGATCGATCCTTTTCCTGTTTAGCACCTAAACTCTGGAACAGTCTTCCTAGCATTGTTCGGGAAGCAGACACACTCTGTCAGTTTAAATCTAGACTAAAAACACATCTCTTTACTATGGCATACACATAAAACATTTTTAATTTCTATTATTCAAATCAGTTAAATGATTGTTTTAGGCTGCATTAACTAGGTCAGCCGGAACCGGGAACACTTCCCATAACACCTGATGTACTCGTTACATCATAAGAAGAATGGCATCTACGCTAATGCTAGTCTCTCTGTTTATCCCGAGGTTTACTGCAGTCAGCCGGATCCGGGCCGTATCCGGACCAGATGGTGGACCTGCGCCTAGGCATGACCAACGCATCCCTGAAGTGTCTGTAGAGACCGTGTCAATTAAACTCCCCCCTGTAAATGCCACATCGACACGACATCCTCATTAAACCCGTCCCCGGCGTGACGACTCCAATCTTTCGAATAATCCTACGAATATCTATTGATCTAATATGACTTCTGACCTGTAATGTTGCCAGAATCATAATCATACACTATTTGTTCGTCGGCCAGAGGAGAACTGGCACCCCGACTGAGCCTGCTTTCTCCCAAGGTTTTTTTCTCCATTCTGGCCCTGAAGGAGTTTTGGTTCCTTGCCACCGTCGCCTTTGGCTTTTGGCTTGCTTAGTTGGGGACACTAAAATTTCAACTATATTACTGATCTGCCCGCATTGACACTATATGATAATTGAAATGAGCTGGATGACATCACTGTTTTCTCCAGAGCGGCTGTACAGCCGAATCAAATTCCGTTGCATTATTTTCCTGTTACCACTGTGAAGCTGCTTTGAAACAGTTGGCATTGTAAAAAGCGCTATATAAATAAAGGTGACTTGAAATGTTTGGCTATACTTCTGGATAAATATTTTGGAATATTTAAGGTAATAATTTTTTTTTCTGTATTTGATTAAAGTGACAATTTCTTTTCCATTTACAAGTTCAAAGCTGATGCAGATGGAAACCCAAACAATTTTGAAAGAATGAAATAAAAGAATGAAAACACAGATTTGTGTGTCATCCACAAAAAGCACAAATCATCCTAACTGTAATATCAAAATGTCAGTAGCAGTTATTTAATAATAATTCAGGCACATTTATAATAAATAGAACATAATTGAAAAAGTAAAAGAGCATTCATGTTATATGCATTCAGACAACATCTTTCACTGTTTGATCATCAAATAACTCTCTGAAAGGCTTTTCACACTTGAAATAGTTAACCCTGGGTCATTTCTTAACCCAGAGTATCCGGTTATCTTTCTTCACGTTAACTCACTTTACGTTGATCATAATTTACCCGAGGTTAACAATTAATCGGTATTCATAAGATGCCGTTTCACACATTCCTAAACCTCCTCATTGCATATTTGTGGTGTCACTGTCATTAATTGGACGAAATGTTTACACTAATGCTCTTGCTCTAGCATTGCACATCCTCACATTATCTGTTGCTGACTATATTATCAAGGTGATACTATGGACGTTTCAGAAAATAAAGGTAAGAATGAAACAGTCCGAAAAAGAGACATTTTAATGTTTTCATCTGTGGCTTTAAAGTCTGATCTGTTAAATAATGAAACAAAATACTTAAACAGAAGACAGAAGTGTTTCCTGTAAGTGATTTACTGATCAAGAACAAGTTGAAACAAGCTCTCATCCTGAGGGTGAACGGTCAGAGGTCAAAGCAGGGCATAAGCACTCAATCATATTAGCATATTTATTCTTGAAAATACATGCTATACATTAAATGATGAATTTATTACTAAAACTGTACTTTCTCTGTTTAACTCTTGTCTGTTTGCACGCATGCACTTATGACTTTGTAAAATCTGTGAAGTTAAACAGAGACTCACTAGCTTTCAGAAAGAGCTTTTGATTTCCAAGAAAATCACTGGAACTTGTAGGTTTCTTTTTGTGTTTTTTAATTCCTTTGACGTGCGTTTTTGTGTTTGGGGTTGTAATGATGAGCATGTTTGTTGAACAACTGGATGTATTTGTGCTGTCAGGTTTCCATTGGTTCTTGCTGAACTTCCTCCTCTGAGCTCCTCAAACAGGTTCTGCTCCATCCTGATGAGGAAACCTCACAACAGTTAAAACAGTGTTTCAGGTAACATCAACAATCATGCTCATCATTTTTATACACACCCAAAGTCAACAATGGCCACGTCAAAGAAATTAAAAACACACAAAGAAACCTGCTAAACTGAAGTCTAGGGGTGTCAACGCTTTTGCAGTTGCAAAACAGTCTACCAGATAATATTAGACAATCATCAACCTTGAGTGAATTCAAAAGTCACTTAAAAACATATTTTTTCACTTTAGCTTTTGATCATATATGAGTGACTTTGATCATATATGTTGTTCCGCCTGGTTAAGTGAGCAGTCTGATGGCGGTGATGTCTTCCACTGGTTGTGCTGGGTAACAATGCAGTGGTAATCCGTTAAACAGCCTTGAACATGAAGCTCTGTGGGGCACTGATCCCTTTCCGATAAGGATGAGATTACGATTTGGCGCTTCTCCATTCCATTGTTGTGATTGGCTGCTGGTATCTATGCAACTCATTTTGCATAATCTAAAGCACACAATTAGACAAGTGTCTTGAATGTTTTACCTTTTCTCACTTTCCAACCCATCACCAGAACACCTTTGGCAATGTTCTGAACAGATTTCAGCCACTGCTCCTGCATCCAAATGGTCCTTAAATAATTTTTATGGCAGTAATAGAAGTTCTATCTTTCCTGTGCTTGAGGCATCTGGCTGTTGTCCTAGCATCCTTATCTGATGGTGTTGGACATTTGTTTGAGCTAGTCCACCAAGATACAATGAAATGTAGCAAACCTTTCTCTGTTTGTAGACGTTTAAGAGGCTGTTGTGTTGACCTTGATTTATTGCAATATTGAGGTGTCCAGTTTTATTTTGAATTTAGAAAATAAACATGATTTCTAATCTTACAAATCAATTGTTTCTTATTTTCGCCTGGCATGTGTCTTAGGTGTTGAGCACTAGTGCATCTTTGAGCCTATTCAGTACAAGTAAAATACTTAAGTACTGTTAAAATCAGATACTCTAAGACTTTTACTCAAGTTGTATTGGAATTGGTGACTTGTAATGGAGTCATTTTCGCTGTAAGGAATCTGTACTTTTATTCAAGTATGGGTTTCAGGTACTCTTTACACCTCTGTTTAATGTGCTGTTTCTCATTCAAAAACTGAAGTCTGATGGATATTGTGTCACTGAAATGTTGCAAATCAATTTCAGATTGTGCAAGTTTTAGTAATGTGTGGGACTCTTCCAACCCAAAATCAAAAGAAATTGTATGTTTGTATTTTGCAAAGTGCAAAATAACCTATGCATGCCTTACTTACAGTTGCTTCTGCATTGACAAACACACGTTTACTTTAAGATTATTTGTGATATTATGTTATTTTCATGACAGTTGAGCAGCAAATTTCTGATCGATCGTTTATACTGGTATAAAGGGGTAAGTATTTTGAGTAACACTTATTTGACAACAACAGTTGCTATATAAATATCCTAAAAAATAGAATAACAAATAGTTTCTGCTGTAGTCTGTGCCGTATATGGAGAATGTTGGAGTTGAGGAGTGTGATGCTGCTGATGAAGAGGAGAAAGGGGTGGAGTCTGATGAAGTGGGCGTGTCAGTTGAAGATGTGCTCAGAGTTCTGAGTCGTGGAGATGATCACGTCTCTTCACATCTGAACCGCTTCCAGCCGAACCGCAGGAGCAGAGATGAATTCAGAGAGGTAGAGTATAACAGCTCTGGTCCAAAACTAAAAAGATCCATCAGCCCATCCTCACCTCCATTTGAGCTATTTTAATTCAAAATATAGGCCTAAATAAATGCATTTAACACTTTTCAATTTAAAATAGCAAGCAATATGGCAAAAATACTTAACAAATCCATAAACATTAGCTAACAATTATTAACTATAACCAACTGTGTGTGTGTGTTAGTCACTCTTATTATTGTCGCATAAATGTAGGGTTGTTTTGTGAAATCTCTGTGTGTCCAGTAGATGTTCACTGTGAAGTATTTTACTCAGTTTTGAAACATGATCTGTGGTTCTGTAGATCAGCAGATGATACAGAGAGTCTCTACGGGACTGTATTTAATGTCTTGTGTGTTCAGGAGCTGCTGAAGGTGTTTAAGGAGTTGGGTTTTAAGGGTGAGGAGAAGACTGCTTTCTCCACACTTTCCCAGCATCCCTTTCTGCAGGATTTAATGGAAGGATCCTCACAGTACCTGCTTCCCGTGAGTATAACACACACACATACTACAACAGAGCTCAGTAGTAAGAGCTAAATACAGTTTAAATGAATATATTAAAAAAAATATTTTAGTGATTGGACAAAACATAAGGTTTCAGTCACTGCTTACTTTAAAACATATCTATTTGAAACATACCAATGTCTTAGTTTTGTTACTTTGCTGTTATTGTCGCCTTGTTGTTATTCCATGCTCCACACAAACGTCCTGTTTCAATAGGAAATACATCAACACAGGACAGAAAAATGCACTTGTCAAGCCTTTTTAATCAGATATTTATTGTAATTTAATATGAGAAATACAAATGAAGTTTGTTGATTTACAATTTTATAATTGTGATTGCATTTTCCAGACCCAATAAACTGACAAAACATGAACAAAACCCACACACAAAATAATGAAAAAATTTTGAAATAATAATGAAAACTATATTTTAAATGATTTGATTTACTGTCATTTACACCTGAATTCATCATGAAGAAAAGTGATCTGGGGTCTGCTAAACAAGTTTTGGAATTAACCTTCAGTAAACTCTCAAACTCCCTGAATGTGTTTACTGTTGTTGAGATACACATTTTATTGTAAATCTGTATTGTTGTGTCTTAAGGAGGTTTTGTCTGATCGATTAAATTGGCATACTGTATATAGGATTAAAAGACAAAGTAGAATGTAAATTTTAACATGCAAACAGCAAAACATAAATACAAAATCAATGTAAAATCAGTGTAAATATAAATAATATATGAGTGATTTATAATAGAGTAAATATGGATATATGAATACACAAGTATATGCAAGAATAATAATGTAAAGGAAATACAGAAAAGAATGGAATATGACAACTGTATCTTTGCTCTCTGCCAAATGAACAGAGAGTAAAGGTTTGGGTCATTTTTTCCTGCTCTAAAGTATCCATAATGAGATACAGATTTTTAAGGCTTTGCAGTAATTTCCCTGCAAAGAAATAGGTGTATAGCGGTTTCAAGAATCTTAGACCTCTTCCATCTCATAGTCTTCCTGATTCTGTTGCTCTGCAGCCTCAGGCACATAGGTTTCTAAAATATTGACAATCTCATTCCTACCTCTTATCCTTGTCTGTGCTCTGATCATATCCAGTATGGACTGCATGGGATGGGCGTATTCTATAACGTTCCTAGTTCTTCTGCTTTCTCCTGGGTACACATATCCACCACTGTGCACACCAATCAGTTTGCAGTCTTCATCAAAAACTGGAGAGCCAGAAGATCCGTGAAAGATGCAAGAGTTATAAGTAATCGGATTCCAAGTTCTGCATTGCTCTTCAAAACTCCTCTGTGTAATCATATGAATGAAACTGATATTCTCAGACACATGTCTAATATCAGCCTGTAACAGATTCTCTTTCCCAATGATGAAACCGTAATCTGTTTTCTTAACCCCACCATCTGGATGTCCCACAATGCAGATCCCACCACAGTTAGGAGGGGGGCCAGGAATGTAACATCTGATCAACTCGGGACGGCCAGTGATTTCATCAACAGCATCCAGTTCAAGAAGAGCATAATCAAGATGATTTAACTGATCAGTCATGAAACAATAAGCAGGAATCTGTGTCTTGAATGGCACCACTGTCACATTTGAGTCCAGACGTTCAAAATCAAATACAGCTACTAAGTTCCTTGTGAATAAAAGCCTGTCTGGAGCCTCAACACATTCCCTAACAACGTGCATTAGTGAGAATAAATTGCCCAAAGAGTAGGAAACCGGTTCCTCTGGCGGATCCCTCCACTCGAATCTGACACACCGAGTCAGAGAGTCTCATGAGCTGCTTTACTTTATACACCTCAGAGAAACTCTGAACGCTTTTATCATATTCTGCTCTGAGGACTCTTTGTAACTGAAAGTTGTTTATCAGATTCTTCTGCTTCTTTATCTTGTCCATTAAATCTTTGCACTGATCACGAAGAATTTGCAGAATATTTTCAGAGTCTGGAATGATTGTCCATTTAGTTAGACTAGTGGACTCTGTGTTTTGGGTGGTTTGTTTTTGTTCAGAGCTGATGGGATGCAGGTCTGGATCATTTTTTCCTGATTTAGTTTTTGAAGCTACATTAGATTCAATCTTGACATTAGTTTTTGTTTGGTTATCAGGCCGTCTGGCACCAATCGCAATGATCTGAAATGTCTTTTTATCAAGATGCTCAACGGAGCTGGACATTTCATACCTTGATTGTTGACCCTTCTTTGCTTTACCTTTCAACTCCAGAGAGAGGACACAGTGTTTCTGGAATATTTTATCAATGAACCGTCCGTCACGCTCAAGAACAGTTTTGACTTCCTCGTCTTTGAATGCATAAACACAAACATAATCAGCTGTTTTTCTCAGTTCGCTGTTTTTCATTATGTATTTCACTTTCTCCCCTCCTGTTGTTTTGACTTTAAAGGCAACAATGTCTGTCCTGGAGAGTGAACATTTGTCATGTTTCTGTTGATCTGTAAAAGCCTTTCCTGTCCTTTTGATGAAGGTTATATCTAAGATCTCATCTTTTTCAATAAGACAGCAGGGGAAATCTGTCTTCACAGCAGCTCCGTCAGCTCTCTGGATGACCATTTCTTTCTTTGTGTTTCTTACATTCTTGTTCATCCTAAAAGTGTCGCTTGTGTTAAGAGCATCAAGCACAGTCATGGATATATCACACACCACAAAAACTGGCTTATTTTCAGAGCTGAAACAAAACTGGAATTTGTGGTTTTGCTTTTCTGCTCTCTGTTAAATTTAGAAAATAAAACAAACAATCAAGTGAATACCACTGAAGAAACCTTTCAAACCTATCAAATGATGATTTATTATTAGTATGTGAGGTGATGTACCTGTTGCCGATGTTTTGAGCGTCCCTCTTTAAATGGGAAAATGTCAACAGTAATGTTTGACTAAATAAGTTTATTTAGGTTAAAACGCTGTGAAAGAATAACAATTTGAGTCTCGTCATACAAACCTAATGAATTAACAGATATAGCATATTGAATGGTTTTGGAAGTGTGTGCATCCCGGGTGAACACAGAATGACTTATATGGGTCCTGGACACAGAAGGTTTAAGAACACCTGGGGCCGTATTCACAAAACATTTTATCTTACCTCTAAGAGTTCTCCTAAATAGCAGTAAAAGTTCTTAGGTAAGCGGTTCCTCTTAAAAAATATTCACAAAGATGCTGAGACCAACTTTTATAAGGAATAGAGAGAAGTCTTAAGCTAAGAGTAAGGCCTCGTTGCTATGGATGATGTCAACAGGCTAACTGCCCACAGTGATTGGCTGATGGGGGAGGGTTCTATTTATTTATTAAAGATTTATTTTTTGCATTTTGCCTTTTTATTATGATAATATTGATCATAATTTACCCGAGGTTAACAATTAATCGGTATTCATAAGATGCCGTTTCACACATTCCTAAACCTCCTCATTGCATATTTGTGGTGTCACTGTCATTAATTGGACGAAATGTTTACACTAATGCTCTTGCTCTAGCATTGCACATCCTCACATTATCTGTTGCTGACTATATTATCAAGGTGATACTATGGACGTTTCAGAAAATAAAGGTAAGAATGAAACAGTCCGAAAAAGAGACATTTTAATGTTTTCATCTGTGGCTTTAAAGTCTGATCTGTTAAATAATGAAACAAAATACTTAAACAGAAGACAGAAGTGTTTCCTGTAAGTGATTTACTGATCAAGAACAAGTTGAAACAAGCTCTCATCCTGAGGGTGAACGGTCAGAGGTCAAAGCAGGGCATAAGCACTCAATCATATTAGCATATTTATTCTTGAAAATACATGCTATACATTAAATGATGAATTTATTACTAAAACTGTACTTTCTCTGTTTAACTCTTGTCTGTTTGCACGCATGCACTTATGACTTTGTAAAATCTGTGAAGTTAAACAGAGACTCACTAGCTTTCAGAAAGAGCTTTTGATTTCCAAGAAAATCACTGGAACTTGTAGGTTTCTTTTTGTGTTTTTTAATTCCTTTGACGTGCGTTTTTGTATTTGGGGTTGTAATGATGAGCATGTTTGTTGAACAACTGGATGTATTTGTGCTGTCAGGTTTCCATTGGTTCTTGCTGAACTTCCTCCTCTGAGCTCCTCAAACAGGTTCTGCTCCATCCTGATGAGGAAACCTCACAACAGTTAAAACAGTGTTTCAGGTAACATCAACAATCATGCTCATCATTTTTATACACACCCAAAGTCAACAATGGCCACGTCAAAGAAATTAAAAACACACAAAGAAACCTGCTAAACTGAAGTCTAGGGGTGTCAACGCTTTTGCAGTTGCAAAACAGTCTACCAGATAATATTAGACAATCATCAACCTTGAGTGAATTCAAAAGTCACTTAAAAACATATTTTTTCACTTTAGCTTTTGATCATATATGAGTGACTTTGATCATATATGTTGTTCCGCCTGGTTAAGTGAGCAGTCTGATGGCGGTGATGTCTTCCACTGGTTGTGCTGGGTAACAATGCAGTGGTAATCCGTTAAACAGCCTTGAACATGAAGCTCTGTGGGGCACTGATCCCTTTCCGATAAGGATGAGATTACGATTTGGCGCTTCTCCATTCCATTGTTGTGATTGGCTGCTGGTATCTATGCAACTCATTTTGCATAATCTAAAGCACACAATTAGACAAGTGTCTTGAATGTTTTACCTTTTCTCACTTTCCAAGCCATCACCAGAACACCTTTGGCAATGTTCTGAACAGATTTCAGCCACTGCTCCTGCATCCAAATGGTCCTTAAATAATTTTTATGGCAGTAATAGAAGTTCTATCTTTCCTGTGCTTGAGGCATCTGGCTGTTGTCCTAGCATCCTTATCTGATGGTGTTGGACATTTGTTTGAGCTAGTCCACCAAGATACAATGAAATGTAGCAAACCTTTCTCTGTTTGTAGACGTTTAAGAGGCTGTTGTGTTGACCTTGATTTATTGCAATATTGAGGTGTCCAGTTTTATTTTGAATTTAGAAAATAAACATGATTTCTAATCTTACAAATCAATTGTTTCTTATTTTCGCTGGCATGTGTCTTAGGTGTTGAGCACTAGTGCATCTTTGAGCCTATTCAGTACAAGTAAAATACTTAAGTACTGTTAAAATCAGATACTCTAAGACTTTTACTCAAGTTGTATTGGAATTGGTGACTTGTAATGGAGTCATTTTCGCTGTAAGGAATCTGTACTTTTATTCAAGTATGGGTTTCAGGTACTCTTTACACCTCTGTTTAATGTGCTGTTTCTCATTCAAAAACTGAAGTCTGATGGAAATGGTGTCACTGAAATGTTGCAAATCAATTTCAGATTGTGCAAGTTTTAGTAATGTGTGGGACTCTTCCAACCCAAAATCAAAAGAAATTGTATGTTTGTATTTTGCAAAGTGCAAAATAACCTATGCATGCCTTACTTACAGTTGCTTCTGCATTGACAAACACACGTTTACTTTAAGATTATTTGTGATATTATGTTATTTTCATGACAGTTGAGCAGCAAATTTCTGATCGATCGTTTATACTGGTATAAAGGGGTAAGTATTTTGAGTAACACTTATTTGACAACAACAGTTGCTATATAAATATCCTAAAAAATAGAATAACAAATAGTTTCTGCTGTAGTCTGTGCCGTATATGGAGAATGTTGGAGTTGAGGAGTGTGATGCTGCTGATGAAGAGGAGAAAGGGGTGGAGTCTGATGAAGTGGGCGTGTCAGTTGAAGATGTGCTCAGAGTTCTGAGTCGTGGAGATGATCACGTCTCTTCACATCTGAACCGCTTCCAGCCGAACCGCAGGAGCAGAGATGAATTCAGAGAGGTAGAGTATAACAGCTCTGGTCCAAAACTAAAAAGATCCATCAGCCCATCCTCACCTCCATTTGAGCTATTTTAATTCAAAATATAGGCCTAAATAAATGCATTTAACACTTTTCAATTTAAAATAGCAAGCAATATGGCAAAAATACTTAACAAATCCATAAACATTAGCTAACAATTATTAACTATAACCAACTGTGTGTGTGTGTTAGTCACTCTTATTATTGTCGCATAAATGTAGGGTTGTTTTGTGAAATCTCTGTGTGTCCAGTAGATGTTCACTGTGAAGTATTTTACTCAGTTTTGAAACATGATCTGTGGTTCTGTAGATCAGCAGATGATACAGAGAGTCTCTACGGGACTGTATTTAATGTCTTGTGTGTTCAGGAGCTGCTGAAGGTGTTTAAGGAGTTGGGTTTTAAGGGTGAGGAGAAGACTGCTTTCTCCACACTTTCCCAGCATCCCTTTCTGCAGGATTTAATGGAAGGATCCTCACAGTACCTGCTTCCCGTGAGTATAACACACACACATACTACAACAGAGCTCAGTAGTAAGAGCTAAATACAGTTTAAATGAATATATTAAAAAAAATATTTTAGTGATTGGACAAAACATAAGGTTTCAGTCACTGCTTACATTAAAACATATCTATTTGAAACATACCAATGTCTTAGTTTTGTTACTTTGCTGTTATTGTCGCCTTGTTGTTATTCCATGCTCCACACAAACGTCCTGTTTCAATAGGAAATACATCAACACAGGACAGAAAAATGCACTTGTCAAGCCTTTTTAATCAGATATTTATTGTCATTTAATATGAGAAATACAAATGAAGTTTGTTGATTTACAATTTTATAATTGTGATTGCATTTTCCAGACCCAATAAACTGACAAAACATGAACAAAACCCACACACAAAATAATGAAAAAATTTTGAAATAATAATGAAAACTATATTTTAAATGATTTGATTTACTGTCATTTACACCTGAATTCATCATGAAGAAAAGTGATCTGGGGTCTGCTAAACAAGTTTTGGAATTAACCTTCAGTAAACTCTCAAACTCCCTGAATGTGTTTACTGTTGTTGAGATACACATTTTATTGTAAATCTGTATTGTTGTGTCTTAAGGAGGTTTTGTCTGATCGATTAAATTGGCATACTGTATATAGGATTAAAAGACAAAGTAGAATGTAAATTTTAACATGCAAACAGCAAAACATAAATACAAAATCAATGTAAAATCAGTGTAAATATAAATAATATATGAGTGATTTATAATAGAGTAAATATGGATATATGAATACACAAGTATATGCAAGAATAATAATGTAAAGGAAATACAGAAAAGAATGGAATATGACAACTGTATCTTTGCTCTCTGCCAAATGAACAGAGAGTAAAGGTTTGGGTCATTTTTTCCTGCTCTAAAGTATCCATAATGAGATACAGATTTTTAAGGCTTTGCAGTAATTTCCCTGCAAAGAAATAGGTGTATAGCGGTTTCAAGAATCTTAAACCTCTTCCATCTCATAGTCTTCCTGATTCTGTTGCTCTGCAGCCTCAGGCACATAGGTTTCTAAAATATTGACAATCTCATTCCTACCTCTTATCCTTGTCTGTGCTCTGATCATATCCAGTATGGACTGCATGGGATGGGCGTATTCTATAACGTTCCTAGTTCTTCTGCTTTCTCCTGGGTACACATATCCACCACTGTGCACACCAATCAGTTTGCAGTCTTCATCAAAAACTGGAGAGCCAGAAGATCCGTGAAAGATGCAAGAGTTATAAGTAATCGGATTCCAAGTTCTGCATTGCTCTTCAAAACTCCTCTGTGTAATCATATGAATGAAACTGATATTCTCAGACACATGTCTAATATCAGCCTGTAACAGATTCTCTTTCCCAATGATGAAACCGTAATCTGTTTTCTTAACCCCACCATCTGGATGTCCCACAATGCAGATCCCACCACAGTTAGGAGGGGGGCCAGGAATGTAACATCTGATCAACTCGGGACGGCCAGTGATTTCATCAACAGCATCCAGTTCAAGAAGAGCATAATCAAGATGATTTAACTGATCAGTCATGAAACAATAAGCAGGAATCTGTGTCTTGAATGGCACCACTGTCACATTTGAGTCCAGACGTTCAAAATCAAATACAGCTACTAAGTTCCTTGTGAATAAAAGCCTGTCTGGAGCCTCAACACATTCCCTAACAACGTGCATTAGTGAGAATAAATTGCCCAAAGAGTAGGAAACCGGTTCCTCTGGCGGATCCCTCCACTCGAATCTGACACACCGAGTCAGAGAGTCTCATGAGCTGCTTTACTTTATACACCTCAGAGAAACTCTGAACGCTTTTATCATATTCTGCTCTGAGGACTCTTTGTAACTGAAAGTTGTTTATCAGATTCTTCTGCTTCTTTATCTTGTCCATTAAATCTTTGCACTGATCACGAAGAATTTGCAGAATATTTTCAGAGTCTGGAATGATTGTCCATTTAGTTAGACTAGTGGACTCTGTGTTTTGGGTGGTTTGTTTTTGTTCAGAGCTGATGGGATGCAGGTCTGGATCATTTTTTCCTGATTTAGTTTTTGAAGCTACATTAGATTCAATCTTGACATTAGTTTTTGTTTGGTTATCAGGCCGTCTGGCACCAATCGCAATGATCTGAAATGTCTTTTTATCAAGATGCTCAACGGAGCTGGACATTTCATACCTTGATTGTTGACCCTTCTTTGCTTTACCTTTCAACTCCAGAGAGAGGACACAGTGTTTCTGGAATATTTTATCAATGAACCGTCCGTCACGCTCAAGAACAGTTTTGACTTCCTCGTCTTTGAATGCATAAACACAAACATAATCAGCTGTTTTTCTCAGTTCGCTGTTTTTCATTATGTATTTCACTTTCTCCCCTCCTGTTGTTTTGACTTTAAAGGCAACAATGTCTGTCCTGGAGAGTGAACATTTGTCATGTTTCTGTTGATCTGTAAAAGCCTTTCCTGTCCTTTTGATGAAGGTTATATCTAAGATCTCATCTTTTTCAATAAGACAGCAGGGGAAATCTGTCTTCACAGCAGCTCCGTCAGCTCTCTGGATGACCATTTCTTTCTTTGTGTTTCTTACATTCTTGTTCATCCTAAAAGTGTCGCTTGTGTTAAGAGCATCAAGCACAGTCATGGATATATCACACACCACAAAAACTGGCTTATTTTCAGAGCTGAAACAAAACTGGAATTTGTGGTTTTGCTTTTCTGCTCTCTGTTAAATTTAGAAAATAAAACAAACAATCAAGTGAATACCACTGAAGAAACCTTTCAAACCTATCAAATGATGATTTATTATTAGTATGTGAGGTGATGTACCTGTTGCCGATGTTTTGAGCGTCCCTCTTTAAATGGGAAAATGTCAACAGTAATGTTTGACTAAATAAGTTTATTTAGGTTAAAACGCTGTGAAAGAATAACAATTTGAGTCTCGTCATACAAACCTAATGAATTAACAGATATAGCATATTGAATGGTTTTGGAAGTGTGTGCATCCCGGGTGAACACAGAATGACTTATATGGGTCCTGGACACAGAAGGTTTAAGAACACCTGGGGCCGTATTCACAAAACATTTTATCTTACCTCTAAGAGTTCTCCTAAATAGCAGTAAAAGTTCTTAGGTAAGCGGTTCCTCTTAAAAAATATTCACAAAGATGCTGAGACCAACTTCTATAAGGAATAGAGAGAAGTCTTAAGCTAAGAGTAAGGCCTCGTTGCTATGGATGATGTCAACAGGCTAACTGCCCACAGTGATTGGCTGATGGGGGAGGGGTCTATTTATTTATTAAAGATTTATTTTTTGCATTTTGCCTTTTTATTATGATAGGACAGTGAGTAGACAGGAAGCAAAGCGGGAGAGAGAAAGGGGGGACAGGAGCGGGGAAGGTCCATGAGCCTGAACTCAGCTCACAAGGCTATCAGCGCAGACGACAGGACATTTCCAACTTAACCACAATGTTTTATTCTTCATCATTCAATGCATATTGCCTGTACATAAATGAACTTTTATTTTATGTCATCGCAGATTAAAAATCAAAAACTATAAATCGAAATATTTATTGCATTTATAAAGGGAGAAGGCTCAGCACCCAAGGCTCTATTGCCTATTGCCTCAATGGTGTTCAGTCTTTGGATGATTGCTGAGGTGGATTGCCACTGCCAGCAACAGCCGTTTTAGGATTGTTTGTGATTTTTCACTGCTGAAAAAAAACTGTGCAATTCACTGATATTTTCTTGTTCTAAGCTAAAACCATTGTTACATTGTTTTGCTGTTGTAGAAAAGACATTAAAGTGCTTTAGTTAATGTGGCTTTTTTCTTTATTTCTCATGGCTTTGAGAATTTCATAAAACTTTAATATGGTGACATGGATTTAGCTACTGATATCATTTTTAGTAAAGTAATTGGTGATTTTATATTAGAATATCGATTCAGTATCAGGCACTGTAAGTAATACACAGTAGACTGTAACAAGTTACTTAAAGCTTTTTGTTTTGTAGGCCTAAAACACTACATGATGACCTTACCTGAACATTGTCACTAGCTTGTGACGTCTCCCCAGATTCATCGTCTCTGGCAGTCTGCTTCTTTTGCAAGAGACAAAAACATTTCCATTAGAACGAAGCCTAAACCCAATGCAGTGTCTAAGCAGATAGAATGAGAAAGACGACAGTCACTCACAGGACTCTGTTGAAAGGAGCTCAGAAGGTCTGTCTGCTCCAGTTTTCTCTTAGGTTGTGCTTTAGGCATGTTTTGGGCTGTTCTGTGTATCTTTGAACAATGACAATCTGCGATCAGAAGAGAACGATTTGTAACATGCTTTAATAATCTCACTTTGTTATTTTAACAAATCTTTTAACAAATTTTTATTTTCTAAATAAAAAATTCCAAAGTGTACACAACTTAAAAAACAACATCACATAATGTAAATAAGTTCAGAATCACAGTCTAAGTCACACAATAAGAATATGTGAATAACTCAATTTTGACAAAATGAACCTTATAATTCCAAGGGGACGACATTTTACCTTAAAACTATTTAAATAATAATATATAAAATATAAATAGACCTATACAAAAAGACATTTAAGACTCACCAAAGTAAAAATAGTGCAAATGAGTTGAATATTCTTATACTAAGAATAACAGACTTATTTGCGCTATTTTACTTTGGTGAGTCTTAAATGTCATTCCGTGACAATGATAGATAGATTTTTACCCGTTTACCTTGTTTATTGGTACACAATGAAATTAGTCTGCATGAAGCATGAGAATGTCTGTACGTAGTTTATTTCTTTCTTTCGGTTTCCTCTCTTCTGTTGTTAATCCGGCCCCGCCCAGTAACGAAACTCGCTGAAGACCTTCTAAATGTGCCTGGCCCTGTGGCTGTCAGGTGCGGTGAGGGAAAGGCAAAACATGGTTGTGACAGGCCCCCACTTCACACTTTAAGATGCATGTGAAAGACTGAGATTTTGTTTATTAGGGCCCAAGCCCAAAGGGCGAAGGCCCTATTGTTCCCCTAAGGATTATTATTATTATTATTTTTCTTTCAAGGTTTTTGGCACTTTTGGGGGCCTTAACATGCTCAAAAACTCTTGAAACTTTGCACACGTGTCGGAATGCGCAGCCATTAGGGCCGGGATGAAGATGGTATCTGGGCGTGGCAGGGGGGCTCGACAGCGCCCCCTTGAATGCGGTCTGAAACTTGGTCCATATATCAAAAACGCTTTCATGTATTAGTATGAAACTCGGTACACATATACAGCTCATCGGGCCGAACAACTTTCGTGCTCATAGTTGTACGTCAGCCCAACAGGAAGTCAGCTATTATGGGTTGTTTCGAAAACGCATGCTCTGGAATTTGATATACAGTGGGGAGAACAAGTATTTGATACACTGCCGATTTTGCAGGCTTGCCCACTTACAAAGCATGTAGAAGTCTGTCATTTTTATCATAGGTACTTTTCAACTGTGAGTGACGGAATCTAAAACAAAAATCCAGAAAATAGCATTGTATGATTTTTAAGTAATTAATTTGCATTTTATTGCATGACATAAGTATTTGATACATCAGAAAAGCAGAATTTAATATTTGGTACAGAAACCTTTGTTTGCAATTACAGAGATCATACGTTTCCTGTAGTTCTTGACCAGGTTTGCACACACTGCAGCAGGGATTTTGGCCCACTCCTCCATACAGACCTTCTCCAGATCCTTCAGGTTTCGGGGCTGCCGCTGGGCAATACGGACTTTCAGCTCCCTCCAAAGATTTTCTATTGGGTTCAGGTCTGGAGACTGGCTAGGCCACTCCAGGACCTTGAGATGCTTCTTACGGAGCCACTCCTTAGTTGCCCTGGCTGTGTGTTTCGGGTCGTTGTCATGCTGGAAGACCCAGCCACGACCCATCTTCAATGCTCTTACTGAAGGAAGGAGGTTGTTGGCCAAGATCTCGCGATACATGGCCCCATCCATCCTCCCCTCAATACGGTGCAATTGTCCTGTCCCCTTTGCAGAAAAGCATCCCCAAAGAATGATGTTTCCACCTCCATGCTTCACGGTTGGGATGGTGTTCTTGGGGTTGTACTCATCCTTCTTCTTCCTCCAAACACGGCAAGTGGAGTTTAGACCAAAAAGCTCTATTTTTGTCTCATCAGACCACATGACCTTCTCCCATTCCTCTTCTGGATCATCCAGATGGTCATTGGCAAACTTCAGATGGGCCTGGACATGCGCTGTCTTGAGCAGGGGGACCTTGCGTGCGCTGCAGGATTTTAATCCATGACGGCGTAGTGTGTTACTAATGGTTTTCTTTGAGACTGTGGTCCCAGCTCTCTTCAGGTCATTGACCAGGTCCTGCCGTGTAGTTCTGGGCTGATCCCTCACCTTCCTCATGATCATTGATGCCCCACAAGGTGAGATCTTGCATGGTGCCCCAGACCGAGGGAGATTGACCGTCATCTTGAACTTCTTCCATTTTCTAATAATTGCGCCAACAGTTGTTGCCTTCTCACCAAGCTGCTTGCCTATTGTCCTGTAGCCCATCCCAGCCTTGTGCAGGTCTACAATTTTATCCCTGATGTCCTTACACAGCTCTCTGGTCTTGGCCATTGTGGAGAGGTTGGAGTCTGTTTGATTGAGTGTGTGGACAGGTGTCTTTTATACAGGTAACGAGTTCAAACAGGTGCAGTTAATACAGGTAATGAGTGGAGAACAGGAGGGCTTCTTTAAGAAAAACTAACAGGTCTGTGAGAGCCGGAATTCTTACTGGTTGGTAGGTGATGCAAATGAATTATTTAAAAATCATACAATGTGATTTTCTGGATTTTTGTTTTAGATTCCGTCTCTCACAGTTGAAGTGTACCTATGATAAAAATTACAGACTTCTACATGCTTTGTAAGTGGGCAAACCTGCAAAACCGGCAGTGTATCAAATACTTGTTCTCCACACTGTACTTCTCTAAGGCGTAACATCCGATCGCCACCAAACTAGGTCAGCATGAAGTCAAGACAGGGTTGCCAACTCTCATGCATCTGGCGTGACACACACGCTTTCAGGCTCTGTCTCACGCTCTCACTCTGCCCGAGTAAATCTCACGCCAAATTGCCAAACCTGCTTTTGATATGAAACGAAGTCTAAGCTTTTAAATTTTTTAAAGTTTTAAAACGAAATTCAAACAATAAATGCTGTTTTGGCGCACTTAATGTGGCATAACAGTTAAAGCCAGAGCCGTTGAAAAACAGAGTTGCGACATGCGTTCATCTCCGGGCGGCGCGCGCTGTCACATGGTTCATGGAGCTCTCGATAGTTCTAAACAAACCATCGCTGTCAATACATTTGAATGGCTTAAGCGGATAGACAACAGCTTCACTATACAAGTATTTGCAGCAATTTTTGGTAAACAGTACAGCATAGTGTGCATTGATTATTACGTCAACCACATGTACAGTATAATCTTATTATGGAGAGTGATGGAGATGCAACATTGTTAACATTAATGTTTTTCTTGTATTTAGCCCTCAGGTATTCCTTACTAATTGGTCACACTCATACTCATTGGTGGTCAAATGTGACCATACACCTTATATACTATTTCTCAATTAAATAAATGTTCTATAGCCTATTTTAGTTCAATAATATTTATTGAACATTTTGAGGAGATCTTTTGGTACTAAATACTATTTGTGCAATAATTATGGTCCATTAATGATCACTTAAAATATTTTTCTTCTAATATTTGTATTATTTATATTACAATTAGTGTTGTAATTAAGGTTAAAACTTCAATAAATATACATGTAGGCCTATCTAGTCTAGTTGCTCAAAAAAGTATTGCAGCTCATAACTGCTTACTTATTTTTAGGTTTTGCATTTGAATAAATATTTAGAAATGATCAAACACTAGATTTCTTTAAATGTGAAATTTTAAAACAATAACTTACGTCCTAATATTTTTAACGATACTTATATAAGCACACACAAGTGAATATTAATGAATGCGAGCAAATATAATTTAACCCAATAAAAGTTTAAAATAATGCTAAAAAGGCAAACTTATTTTTCCTTATATGTACAGTAGGCTATAAACATATGAATTGATACTGAATCAAGATCAAAATCGATATAATCTCACTCCACCCTGAACTTAAAAGTTGGCAACCCTGTGGGACACTGTTTAGAAAGTCCATAGTTTTAAATATGCTTAGGCCTGTGTCAACCTCCCCTAAAAACTAACATCCCAATCACAACTCTCAATCGTGTTAAACACAGCTTCACTGTGAATATTTAAATATAACACTTCACAAATTTAGCCACTGTATTAAATGAAAAACACTGATAGGCCTACGTATGATTAAACCATCGACAGCCAGTGAAGACATCAGTTTGGTTTTCCTAATTGTTGTAGTTCTTTATTCAGTTTGATTTGTCTCTGTCTGAGCATAAACTTTACCAAACATAACTTGTTTTTTTAGAAAGGTTTCCAAATACTGAACCAGTAGGCTAGTCTTAATAGCTGTGCACTATTTCTAAAAAGTTGGGACACTGCACAAATTGTGAATAAAAAAGGAATGCAATAATTTACAAATCTCATAAACTTATATTTTATTCACAATAGAATATAGATAACATATCAAATGTTGAAAGTGAGACATTTTGAAATGTCATGCCAAATATTGGCTCATTTTAGATTTCATGAGAGCTACACATTCCAAAAAAGTTGGGACAGGTAGCAATAAGAGGCCAGAAAAGTTAAATGTACATATAAGGAACAGCTGGAGGAGAGTTTGAAGTTATCATCATCTACAGTGCATAATATCATCCAAAGATTCAGAGAATCTGGAACAATCTCTGTGCGTAAGGGTCAAGGCCGGAAAACCATACTGGATGCCCGTGATCTTCGGGCCCTTAGACGGCACTGCATCACATACAGGAATGCTACTGTAATGGAAATCACAACATGGGCTCAGGAATACTTCCAGAAAACATTGTCGGTGAACACAATCCACCGTGCCATTTGCCGTTGCCGGCTAAAACTCTATAGGTCAAAAAAGAAGCCATATCTAAACATGATCCAGAAGCGCAGGCGTTTTCTCTGGGCCAAGGCTCATTTAAAATGGACTGTGGCAAAGTGGAAAACTGTTCTGTGGTCAGACGAATCAAAATTTGAAGTTCTTTTTGGAAAACTGGGACGCCATGTCATCCGGACTAAAGAGGACAAGGACAACCCAAGTTGTTATCAGCGCTCAGTTCAGAATCCTGCATCTCTGATGGTATGGGGTTGCATGAGTGCGTGTGGCATGGGCAGCTTACACATCTGGAAAGGCACCATCAATGCTGAAAGGTATATCCAAGTTCTAGAACAACATATGCTCCCAACCAGACGTCGTCTCTTTCAGGGAAGACCTTGCATTTTCCAACATGACAATGCCAGACCACATACTGCATCAATTACAACATCATGGCTGCGTAGAAGAAGGATCCGGGTACTGAAATGGCCAGCCTGCAGTCCAGATCTTTCACCCATAGAAAACATTTGGCGCATCATAAAGAGGAAGATGCGACAAAGAAGACCTAAGACAGTTGAGCAACTAGAAGCCTGTATTAGACAAGAATGGGACAACATTCCTATTCCTAAACTTGAGCAACTTGTCTCCTCAGTCCCCAGACGTTTGCAGACTGTTATAAAAAGAAGAGGGGATGCCACACAGTGGTAAACATGGCCTTGTCCCAACTTTTTTGAGATGTGTTGATGCCATGAAATTTAAAATCAACTTATTTTTCCCTTAAAATGATACATTTTCTCAGTTTAAACATTTGATATGTCATCTATGTTGTATTCTGAGTAAAATATTGAAATTTGAAACTTCCACATCATTGCATTCTGTTTTTATTCACAATTTGTACAGTGTCCCAACTTTTTTGGAATCGGGTTTGTATCTTTATCTTTTTTTAAAAGGCAGACAGAGGGAATTGGATGAGTCTTTTGTTAATACGGTGGTAAAGGATTTGCAGCCCTTCACCGTCGTGGACGATGAGGGTTTCATGGCCTTTGTGAACAAGCTTGATCCAAGCTATGTTCTCCCATCCCATCCAAAGTTTATGCTTTGTAACTAATTGTTTAAATTTTCATTCAGAGGCACAAATGTCAACATCAGGCTCATCATCAGCAGAAACCCAGGACAGTTTATGGGAACTGTTTGATAGTCGTATCTGTGAAACCCAGACGATACACAGTGCTACAGCTGATGCAACAGCAGAAGTGAAAAAGTACTTCAAAGATGCGTTTTTGCCCAGAACGCATGATCCATTAACTTATTGGAAAGAGAGAGCAGTAATTTTTCCTCATTTGTATGTACTTGCTAAAAAATACAACAAGTGTCCCTTGTGAGAGGGTTTTTTCAAAGGCTGGAAAAATTATATGTAAAAAAAGAAGTCGGCTAAGTCCTTCAACAGCAGAGCAAAAATATTTTTGAATAAAAATGTTATGTAAGAAATGTGACACATTGTGGCTTTATTTCTTTTATTAATCTTCATTGTTCATGACCAAAAAAAAACCTATAGTTATTCACAGGTTACAGGAGGCTACAGGTTAGAAAACCAAAATCATGTAGTTGTCAGACAGATGTTAAAAACATTTTTTTTTTACATGGATCATTGTCAAGGTTATTTCAGATCAACACATGAAAGTGACCACTAGGTGTCGCCATGGAGACGGGGATTGTTTCGAAGCTTCGACACAATATGGCACATTTGCTTCAACTGGTTCAGTGTTTCACGAAGCCTCGGTCTGCCCATCACTACTCAAATCTCCGCTTGTTAGCTTAAATTCCTCAAAGTACTCAGACGCTTAAAAAAAAAAAGTGACCGTTCACTCCGCTGCCATCTTGGCTCCCCTGGGCCATAGCCATGCGCTATGTGCACAAGCAGGTGATTACGTACTTCCGCTAAAATCTCCGCCAGTTAAGCTACTTCCGCTATCATACTGCTGAGGTGATTTTTTTCCCAAAGCGATAACGATGTCTAAGAAAACGTGTGTGCATGAAGCGCATTAATATTAGTGATTCAGATTTAGACCATCTATTCTAGACGTAATTATTACAACATTTTTTAAAAGTTAAATAAAATCTTTAAATAAATAAAACTTTCATGATTAAATAAGGAAATAATTTATTATTATTATTATACATTTATACATATTCTTTAGAAGTCAAGAATGAGGCCACATTTGTCACGTGTGATTAAAATAACTAACATGGAATTTGGAACTGTTTTTCAAATATACAGGCCTAATTTATATTTTCACAGTCAGATTTGGCATTCAGTTAGTTATCTATGAGCATTTGTATTTATCATCTGTTTTCAGCCCATCTGTATGTTATGGTACAGTTTTGATGATGTTATGTTTTGTCCTTTTGAGAGGCTAGTACACAGTCATTTGTCTGTGATCAGATTTAGGGTTTAGTTTATCAACAGTGAATGATTTGAGGGATGAGAGCTCTGTCTGTTTCCCTTTTTGGTTAATATAATTCCTACTTCTGCCACAGAACAGAACCAAAAATACAAAACCTGCATATCAATATATAACCATACATTTTAAGAATTCACATATTCAGTGGAAGTTAACCCTGATCAAACACACCTGAACCACCTAACCAAGGTGGATTATTTGAAAATACAGTCGGTGTGCTGGAGCAGGTTTGGCTGACGATCACACAATTTTTTAATGCATGCAAATTAATTAGTAGTCATGAAATAGTCCACTGATAAATTACTTTCATACCTCTGGATTTTTTATTTGAGGTATTTAGGGAAACACAAACAAACAAGAACACAAATCAAAGAAACAAAATGAAACATAGCTGGCTACTCATCATTTAAAATATCAGTGGCACTGAGCAGTTATTTAATATTTATTCTGGGACATTTATAATTCTTAAAATATATAATTATAAAACAGCATTCTTGTTATATGCATTCAGACAAGATCTTTCACTGTTTGATCAAAGAGATTGAATAAAACAGCAGCTGAATAACCAAAATGAGGC
Source organism: Coreius guichenoti (assembly GCA_039654105.1). Classification (NCBI taxonomy): domain Eukaryota; kingdom Metazoa; phylum Chordata; class Actinopteri; order Cypriniformes; family Gobionidae; genus Coreius; species Coreius guichenoti. Next base: position 5,801,103 of record CM077169.1, on the reverse strand, counting down.
ATTATCTTAATATTTTCATCTGTATCATCTGTAATAATGAATAAGTAAACTAAATACTCAAACAAAAGACAGAAGTGTTTCCTGTAGATGATTAATAATCAAACTAGTTCTCATCCTGAAAGATCAGAGTAAGAAATGTAGATCAGGACACAGTGGGTGCTTCTCAATACTCAAATTGGTACTTCCTTGTTTCCTCGCTCCTCCGTCCTCAAGCCTGTGACCCGGAAACCGATCGCGCTCAGCCATCTTAAAGGACATAATTCTCTAATTGCACCGCGAGGAACGAGGAGCAGGGAAGCTTTCTGAGGAGTCATGAGCGAGGATACACAGGTGTATCCTTCCCTCACATCCCAAGGGGGTGGAGCTGAGACACGAGGAAAGGAAACGAAGATGCACAAATAAGAAATGAGAAGCACCCAGTGAGACTGGGAGAGCTAAATTCTGACAGATTCAAAAAATCCCTTAAATATTGTTTTCTCTAAATAGAATCTTTAAACTTCAAATTAGGATTCTATAGAGAACTAATGTGACACTTTTTTTCTTCCCTTTTCAGCCACATATTAATGTTCCTCTGCATGAAAAGCAACCGTCACTGCTGTGAAGATGCTGTATCTTCTGTGCACTACAGTTGTGTATGTGGGGTTTACTATTTTGGCTTCATTTGGAAGTAAAGGGGCAATGGGAGGTAAGAGCAACACACACACACACACACACACACAGAGACGGAGAGAGAGAGAGAAAACATACAGAAAGACACACAGAAGCGGTAAAGCTGCAGTCCCTCACTGGACACTGAGCTGAAAAGCTGCACCCTAACTAATGAATACCTATTATATGCAAATTTCTCTTTCATCTTTGCATATGCAAATACAAGATATGCAAAAGAATGAGGCCAAAATATTTTAAGCATGGTTTAATATAGCATAAATAAGGCACAAATTAAAAAGTTAGAAAAAATGAGAAAGTAAAACTGATTAGAGATATACAGTGGGGAGAACAAGTATTTGATACACTGCCGATTTTGCAGGTTTGCCCACTTACAAAGCATGTAGAGGTCTGTAATTTTTATCATAGGTACTCTTCAACTGTGAGTGACGGAATCTAAAATCCAGAAAATCACATTGTATGATTTTTAAATAATTAATTTGCATTTTATTGCATGACATAAGTATTTGATCACCTACCAACCAGTAAGAATTCCGGCTCTCACAGACCTGTTAGCTTTTCTTTAAGAAGCCCTCCTGTTCTCCACTCATTACCTGTATTAACTGCACCTGTTTGAACTCGTTACCTGTATAAAAGACACCTGTCCACACACTCAATCAAACAGACTCCAGCCTCTCCACAATGGCCAAGACCAGAGAGCTGTGTAAGGACATCAGGGATAAAATTGTAGACCTGCACAAGGCTGGGATGGGCTACAGGACAATAGGCAAGCAGCTTGGTGAGGAGGCAAGAACTGTTGGCGCAATTATTAGAAAATGGAAGAAGTTCAAGATGACGGTCAATCTCCCTCGGTCTGGGGCACCATGCAAGATCTCACCTCGTGGGGCATCAATGATCATGAGGAAGGTGAGGGATCAGCCCAGAACTACACGGCAGGACCTGGTCAATGACCTGAAGAGAGCTGGGACCACAGTCTCAAAGAAAACCATTAGTAAAACACTGATCTGATTGTGAATCAACACATTCGACTTTAATGAGGATTCTTCAAATGAACACAGCTCAGGAGCGTAAGGCAGTGTTAAATATCCAAGCTTGATTTAGCTTGATAATAATAATGTGGGAGGAGACTGGCCAGCAGTGAGTTTCAGGTGTGGGTATTTAGTCATATGACTAAGAAAGCATAAATAGTTGTTGCAGCGACAGATAGTGAGATTGTCATGTTTCTGAAGTTGTGCTCGACATGCAGCCTCTTTACCCTTTCATAGAGGCTGACATATTAAGAAGTTTTACTCTCTGTCTGGGAGGCGGGTCAAACAAACTTTTATTGCTGCAGTACCTTCAATGGGCTGACGGCCGTGTTGGAATGTTCAATAACTGTATCTTCTTTGTATCATGTTTGGGGATTGAGCGCTGAGATTGGATAACTGTGCTGCAGTTGTACTTTCGCTAAAGGGCAGACCAGCCACTGTTTCTTGTGTATTTAAGTTTTCTTTTGTTGGTTATTTTTATCTTGATTCAATATTGATGTTTAATTTGATTATATTAATTATTGTTTTTGTTTTTTGCTTTTGTTTGCGTGGTATTGCTCTCCTCTTTCTGTGTGTTACAGTGCTAGTGGCTTTGTACAGGGCTGGGCCTGCATTGACACTTAACCTCCCTTGGTGTAGGTGATTTGGGTGGCGTGGTTCTGCTGTGTGGTGTGTATTAGAAGGTTGGCACTGTAATGCAATGGTCGACCCTTCTTGCATTCTCGAGGAGAGCTATTTCCCGATTCTATGGATTTTATTACAGACATATTTTAATTGATTTTACCTTTGATGGCTTGTGTTGTAACAATAAAATTGTGATTATTGACAAACTACATTTGCTGTTTATAATCAAATTATTTGTGGAGGGCTCCTCCTGCCTTAAATAAGGAGGTGGCGTAGTCAGTTTATATTTCCTACACTACAATAACAATGTCTCTCTGTTGCAGGTTGTAGGACTGAAGAGGATCCCAAGGCTGCCGAGCGGACGAGGATGATTTCACACTGCACTGATTCTTGAAACTTTGGCAAAAACATGTCCCACTAAGAAAAGTGCTAATTCTGTTGGAAATTAATAACATTTTCATGAAGAAAAAGAATCAAGGTTATAATCAGGGGGTCCTTTGCACATATGTAAGGTTCTTTTATAGGTTTATTTTTATTTTTTATTAATTTAATGATTATATGCTGGCCCATTGCCTACAAAATCAGCTGTCCTCGGATAAGAGATAATCATTTCAACTTGATTAAAAAAAACCAAAAGTAATAATTGAATTGAATAATATATTTACCACATGACAAAGAGTACAATGTAATATGTATAACAACTACAAACAGTGAGTTGTGAACAATATTTACTATTATTTTGTGATTGCTCAAAATGTGTCCCACATATTCGTCACCACCGTCAGATATTTATAAAAAGCAATAAAATCAGGCAACTACAGGGTCAACTACATTCCTGAGGACCCCATTTTCAAACCTTCAGCTCTACTGCATGCTTCAAGATCACTCAAGCTCCTGTAAGTTTGCTATTTTCTCTTAAACTTGTTCATATTTTTGGACACTGCTACTGTCACAACCATAACATGTCAACACCATCTCTTTTGTATAAAAAATATTAGATTAGATTATGAAATAAATGTATACTTTTTAAGAAGAGGTCTGAAGTAGCTAGCAACAGAGGGGAAACAAGATGGCTAATGTGAACAACTCATGCATTTCATGTGAAAGAGTAGGTTTTGTCACCACCGTCAGGTTTTCGGTGATGACGTACAGTCTGGCGGTGGTGACAAAAACCTCCAAATGGTCCTCAACGGAGGCTAGAATATAATTGTTGATCACAATAAATACCAATATGACCTGTAATGTTTCATTAACCTCTCTTATATTTTATTTATGTCATTCCCCCTATATTTCTTCCATACAGGTCTACACTGCATGCTACTATTAAGCAATATAGCACGAGTGAGAGTGAGGATGTTCGTGGATATCCTCACGGCTGTGGTTCGGCCGCAGCCATGAGGCCAAAGGCCGAGTATAAAAGCTATATTGCTTTTATACAGCAGTTCCACTTGCATCTGAACACGTTTGAAGCAATTAAATATTTTTTTCTAAAGTTCATTTTGATTTTCGCCCGCTTGGTTGCTCCGCAACTTCATTGTTTTTGAACTTGGAATGTTCGCGTTGCGCAGTTTAAAGCGAAAGGCGGAGTGATTATCAGCTGTGAGCAGTGAAGATTCTATGGTTGAGTGAGGATGTGCATGGATATCCTTACTCAAAGTGCGTCACAGGACGTCTTTCGAACGTCTCTTGGCCAATCGGAAATAAATAAATGATTCTAAGTAATTAGACCGGACCTAACTGCAGTATAACCACTGATTAACTATACCATCGGCCTATTGTCCAACCGTAGGGCATTAGGTGTGCCTTCCCTCTCTTTCAATTCACTATTATGCCATGTTCATTTGGGATGCATATAGTGCACCTACTACCTACCTACATAGCACATAGTATACAATATCCCTTGTAGGCTATGCATCTCCAATGAATAAAGCCAAAAGAATATGGCATGACAACATTTAACAAAATCTAACATTCACTGTAATTCCCCCAAATTTCATAGTCATTACACTCAACTTTGACTTTATGTATTTTAGGAAGTTATAGCTAGGCAGCAGTTATCTGTGGAGGAGAGAAGGAAAAGAAACAGGGAATATCAAAAGAAGCGGAGAGAGAAAATACACAGTGAGGCAGAGTTAAAGGAGGAATACCTCAGAACGGAAAGGCAAAGATGGAAGAAGAGGTTGGAGGAAGGGAAGCTAAAAAATATCAATGACTTGAATGAAAGGGGAGAAGTCAGAGAAAGGCTTGGAAACGTAGACAACAAGCATCAAGAGAACGTAAGAGAAAGGGCTCAGATCACCCAGAAACTCCCCCAGACAGTCCAGTGGATCAGGCCATACACGAGCCAGCTCGGAGTAGGCAGGCTATAGCAGGAAAAAGGGAAAGAAAGAAAACAAGAGCAAGGTACTCTAGAGAGATAAAAGCTATGAGAAATAAACTTCAAGAGGTAACAAAGGATAGGAACAAAATGAAAAAGCGTTGGGTACGAGAACAAGCTGGGAATAAATTTTTTTTTATTATAATATTTACACAGAATGCTTTCTGTATTCTGAAACATTTCAGTTTATGGAAAAGAGACTAAGATGTAGTTATTCATTTATTATTTCAATTTATAGACTAGTTTACAGAAGAATATGTTCTATAAGAATATAATCTATATTATTTTATGAGTGGAAAGGAGTACACGTGAAACAGTATAAAAAAAGAACAAAAGTGAATATTCAACATTTAACAGCATATATCTGTACTAAGAATGCCAGATAATGATTTAAAAACGCTAAATACATATTAAATAAATAAAAAATAGTTTGCTTTTTATTGTGTCTGACGGTGTTGACAAAAACAAAGTAATAACTGGAAAAACGCCTATTTTATGAAAAAAATACAAAATGAGGAGGTTGCACCGGTAAATTGCTGAACAGCCAAGACCTTGGTCTATAATGATATACCTTCAGATTCTGTAATTTAACTAACTTTTTATTTTAAAAATTAAAACCTGTTTTATCCAAATTCCCAAGAATCACTGACTGTCAGCCCAAATCCGATTATTTGTGTATCTGATTGGAATCTGATCTAAAATTATTGACTTCCACATTGTGTTTCGCAACTGTTCAGATCCAATTTGTGTGTCCATCAGTGGCGTAGGCAGAAAGTGGATGATGGGTGGGCCTCTAATAGTGTGGGTGTGCCGGAATAATTCGCATTACCCCTTAATTTGGAAGAAAAATCCCAAAATCCGATTGAAACATAGCAACACAGCTAAAAGTACTCCTCATATGTTGGACCTTTTATTGTCTATTGTCTTTTAATATAGTCTACTTCTACATCTTGATGCCTTCTCAAGCCTCCGTACGAGCTGTGGTTGTGATGTTTGAGCGCGACGCGCGGAAGGACCGTTTGCAAGGTTGCTTTATTTTTTTTTTTTTAAATTCCGCTAGTGCTACTACTGTCACAGAAACGAAATACTTCACCTGTAAACACTAAGCTCCGTGCGATCAAGTGTGAGCGGCTGCAACGTGAAAAAATTGAAAACAAAAACAAAGCAGGAGAGAGATCAAAGCAAGAGAGAGATCCAACCAGAGTCCTGTTAACTATATCACGAAGAGAAATCACAATGTCTGAGTCCTGTATCGACAACCTGCCATTGCGAATACAGTACATGTGGTTTATGTACATTTCAGAAAACCACTTGCTCACAAATATGACATGCAAATATTGCATAGCCATGCCACAGCGGGCCAGACTAAAAACCTACCCATAACTTACCTTGTATGGCTAAACAAGTCGGAGTTGGCTGTGTTTTAAATTGAAGATGTTGATAATATCATCATATTCTGTTAGTTCACTTTCAAACGACAAAAGTGTTATGGCGTCCTGTCATCTTTGTCAAGACGTGTTTTTTTCTTAAATGTGTCATAGATGGCAGTTTAGCCATTTTTTTTTTAATAACAAAAAAAGGCGCTGCTAGTTGGAATCGAATCCGGATATTGCCGCGAAGAAGAACATAACATTACTACTGGCGTGACTTAACTGAAGAGATATTAATATTTTTATATTTTTATTAATATTAGAATAGAGTTCTAATGCATGACAAAATAAATAATCATTTAAAATAATTATTGAAGAATTGTTAAACGTTAGAAAATAGTATTATTAAAATATATGTATATATATTTCCCTGGCTCTGACAGGATGGGCAAGCTGTAGCTTACGCTAGTGGTGTCCATGCCATGCTTTCGTTTTCCGATATAGCTGCATTGGTTTTTTTTTTATGACAATGACGTTGCGTTGGTAAGCGTACAAAACCAGGTTTGCATGGTCATCGCCAAACAGCAGATAAGAAAAATTTATAATAGTGCCCTGGCAAATTCAGATGTAGTGACTGACATCTCGACTTTGTCAACAGTAGCAATCACATGGAAAGAACAGAAAGTTTGGACGCAAATAAACCTGAGTTCGAATCCGCCTTTTTCCGAACTCAAATTAAATATTTGAAAATGTAATTAATATTCGAAAAATGGAAATATTGTCTAACGTGTGTTTAATAATAAAGTGTTTAGGGGTAGGTGTAGGAACGGCTTTATTGTCCCACTAAGGCAGCATCCATTTAATAATTGTAATAAATATAATCATTTACACTATTATTGTGTAAGACTGGAGAAACTGGAAAACTGGAAGAGAGGGTGACTCTCTGAGGAAAAAAAAGGAAATTAATATCTGAACACTCTCTTGTGCATTTAGCATCCCCACCTGAGACGCAACCACACTGAGTCAATCATCTTAATTTACATTTCATTCCCCTCACCCTCACCAGTCCTCTCCACATGTTGAGACCTGAAATTCACCCAAAATAGACATGGTCTAATGTGAACAATTATCATACAACACTATACATGTTTGGTATCATTTGAAACGTCTCAGTGCGACTGGTACAAAGGTCTCATTCCCACAGAAGTAAACCAAAAGGTAATAAAGGTTTTAAGAGTTTAGAGATATTTTGCTTACTGTGTCCTCTGCCAATTGGTCTTTCATGCATATTACCTCCTGTCCTCAATAAGGTGTAAAATACAGGTCTGGAGGCTTGATTAATGCAAATTCCCATTGTGATCTCATGTTTACATTTGAAAGAGGTTTCTGTCTTGGTCTGAGTATTTAAGGAGATGTTGCAGGAGGGTCAGGGCGTGATTCTGTAGACAGATCAGTCCGTAATGAGGCCCGTAAATTTCCTTGAGGTCAGGTATGCATCTCTTACTCTTTACTTCAGAGCATTTGATGCTATGTATTGATTATCTTTGAATTGATTATGTAATTGGCATGATACATTTACCTGACTAATAATAAATAGTTACATTTGATTTCATTCTGACTTACTCTGAAATTATTGACTTTAGTAGATGACGTTGTATCCATTGTTACCGCAAATCTGTGTCAGGTTAGTAACGGACTAAAGTCCAGTTTTGAGTGAAGCATTGGGGCACACCAACTGAGATTTTAGAGTTCCGGCTAACTCTTGGCATTAGTTCAAGTGTACTTACACTGTAAAGGCTAATAAAGGGAATTTCCATTTAGGACAACAGAATGTTGACCGATCAACCTAAATAGGGTGAGTCTTACCTCTGTTAAATATAAAGTTACTCTAGCTAAGTGTACATGGGAAACCATGGCATGACCATACCAAAACTACTATTAGAGAAAGTATTGGTCAGCTTATATCCCAAATTGTTCGCCCAAGCAGAAAAACAATGTAGCCCTGGCAGATATTGATTACAGAAAATCACTTAAATGCAGATGATGACAAACTAACTCAATTAAATAAAATTAACAAAGAAAATCATAACTGTAGCCTAGCTTTTCATATAACTGTATAGTTTTCCTCAAACATTACATTTACATTTTATGCATTTTGAAGACACATTTATCCAAAGTGACTAACATTGCATCAAGTTATACACTCAATGTCCTTGAGTGGCCCAGCCAGAGCCCAGACTTGAACCCGACTGAACATCTCTGGAGAGATCTAAAAAAAAAAAGGCTGTACACCGACGCTCCCCATCAAACCTGATGGAGCTTGAGAGGTCCTCCAAAGAAGAATGGGAGAAACTGCCCAAAAATAGGTGTGCCAAGCTTGTAGCATCATACTCAAAAAGACTTGAGGCTATAATTGGTGCCAAAGGTGCTTCAACAAAGTATTGAGCAAAGGCTGTGAATACTTATGTACATGTGATTGTTTTCGTTTTTTATTTTTAATACATTTGCAAAGATTTCAAACAAACTTCTTTCACATTGTCATTATGGGGTATTGTTTGTAGAATTTTGAGGAAAATAATAAATTTAATCCATTTTGGAATAAGGCTGTAACAACAAAATGTGGAAAAAGTGAAGCGCTGTGAATACTTTCCAGATGCGCTGTAACTGTCAAATATTTTAAATGTTTTCACTCTTGTATTGGTTTAAACCACTGTGTTCCTGCTGTAGTCTGTGCCGTATATGGAGGGCGTTGGGGTTGAGGAGTGTGACGCTGCTGATGAAGAGGAGAAAGGGGTGGAGTCTGATGAAGTGGGCGTGTCAGTTGAAGATGTGCTCAGAGTTCTGAGTCGTGGAGATGATCACGTCTCTTCACATCTGAACCGCTTCCAGCCGAACCGCAGGAGCAGAGATGAATTCAGAGAGGTAGAGTATAACAGCTCTGGTCCAAAACTAAAAAGAAACATCCTCATCCACATTTGAACTATTTTAATTCAAAATATAGGCATAAACAAATGCATTTAAAGGATTAGTTCACCCAAAAATGAAAATTAGATCATGATTTACTCACCTTCAAGTCATCCTAGGTGTATATGACATTCTTCTTTCAGGCAAATAAAAAAAAGTCCATAAAAGTGCATCTATCCATCATATAACTGCTCCACACGGCTCCGGGGGGGTTAATAAAGGCCTTCTGAATTTTTGTGTAAGAAAAATATCCATCTTTTAAAACTTTATAGATTAAAATTTATAGATTAAAAAACTTTATAGAACCATTTCTCTTTAAAAATTCTCGTTTTAGACTTCTAATTTATGACCAGTGTTTTGTTTTGCTCTATCCTCTGCGCTTCTGCGTTTGTCAATACGCATGCATCAAGGATTCAAGGGTCAAAGGTTACTCGTTTAAGCGCAAGTCGACTTGCTGACCGCCGGAAGTTAGTTATTTTAGTCTATAAAGTTTTAAATATGGATATTTTACTTACACAAATGCGCCACTTCACTTCAGAAGGCCTTTATTAACCGCCCGGAGCCGTGTGGAGCAGTTATATGATGGATAGATGCACTTTTATGGACTTCAGAAATGACCAAACAAGTCACTGCCATTATAAAGCTTGGAAGAGCCAGGACATTTTTAATATAACTCTGATTTTATTTGTCTGAAAGAAGAATGTCATATACACTTAGGATGACTTGAGGGTGAGTAAATCATGGTCTAATTTTCATTTTTGGGTGAACTAACCCTTTAACACTATTCAGTTTAAAATAGCAAGCAATATTGCGGCAATATTTAACAAATCCATAAACATAGCTAACAAATATGAACCATAACCAACAATGTGTGTTAGTCACTCTTATTATTGTCGCATAAATGTAGGGTTGTTTTGTGAAATCTCTGTGTGTCCAGTAGATGTTCACTGTGAAGTATTTTACTCAGTTTTGAAACATGATCTGTGGTTCTGTAGATCAGCAGATGATACAGAGAGTCTCTACGGGACTGCATTTAATGTCTTGTGTGTTCAGGAGCTGCTGAAGGTGTTTAAGGAGTTGGGTTTTAAGGGTGAGGAGAAGATTGCTTTCTCCACACTTTCCCAGCATCCCTTTCTGCAGGATTTAATGGAAGGATCCTCACAGTACCTGCTTCCTGTGAGTATTACACACAAACATGTGATCCCACAAACACACTACAACAGAGCTCCATGCCAAACAATGTTCAATTTAATATATAAATAATGATATCTTAGTGATTGAATGATCTCAACATAGATTCCAGACACTAAATAGATCAATTCTGCTTACATTGAAACACATCCATTTGAAACACAGCGGTGTCTTTAAAGTCACCATGACATTTTTTTTTATGGAATATTTCAGTATTTAAATAAAAAATGAATTTTATTTTCCATCTTCAACCCAAAACATCCGGTTTTCATAAGAAATATGTCAACACTCATCAAGCCTTTTAATTGGGTCTTTATTGTAATAAGTATTAATAAGTATTAATATTATATAAGTATTAATAATTCTGATTACATTTCTTCTCTACAGGACATTCACAAAATTTTCCAAACCTAACAAACTGAAGATCCTTGAGGATTCGCAACACGATAAACACAAAAAACAACACTTTGAATCACACAAGGTACACACTAATGAAATAATAAATGTAAGTGTAATCAAAAGCTTTGGTTTTATTTGCTGCAATTTACAAAGTCAGCATGAAAACACAAAGTATGAGGGAATTTCCCTTCAACAAACTCAAAGATCTCATTCTAAATGTATTTATTGTAGTAGAGATACATATTTGATTGTAACTTTGTATTGTTGTTATCGATTGTTTTGGCGTAATGCATTTGTGTGATTCAAAGATGATTACAGTGACACTTAAACATGATCTCTTACAACAAAGTAAAACATTAAGATGAAGTCGATGTAAAATCAGTATAAAACATAAATGTAAAGTTAAAAGAATATATGAGTGAATGATTTGTTAAATGAGTAAGAATGGAAATATGAATACACAAGCATATATGAGCAATTAAAGAAAATAATGGCCTATACTGTAACTGTATTTTTGGTCTCAAATGAATTAATAATGTTCACTGTTTCTCTCTCGACAATCAATCCCACTATCGCCTGCTGGTGTGTTATATGACTTTAAAATAAGAGACACTTCTGCTGTTGAACATGCAATCATCTCTCAAAATGATTTGAAAAGTAAATCCCATAATGACATTGAAAAATCTCTGTATTTTGGTCTCTCATAAATTAAGGCTTTGCAGCAACTTTCTCCCAAAGAAATGGCCATGTAGACATGAGGACACAACGTTCAGCTGAAGGGCTTGTGGATTTTGTTTCCCTTAAGTTTTTTTCTTGCTTAGTGTTGATGTGCATTCCTAGTTTGTAATCAATAAAGCCAGAAGACTGGCCTCACATGGATTGTGTAAATATTAGCATTTCCATGACAGCAGTTGTTTCCAGTCTTGTTGTAGAAAGTAAGGCACAGTCAGACATGTGGTAGTAGATCATGTAGAATCATCTGCTATGACTGCCATATTTGTGCAAGTCCTCTTCAGACATCAAGAGACATTATTTAAAAAGTTATTAAAAATCTATATCTAGAATACATGGAAATATGAAAGAAAAAAAACATTGACAAATCTCTGTCAGATATTTTTCCTGATGGATTGGTGGGTCTTCAATCAGGACACAAGGCTCAGGTGTTCCATTTTCTCGACTTCGCTCTCCTGTTCCATTTTCTCGACTTCACTCTCCTGTTCCATTTTCTCGACTTCACTCTCCTGTTCTTCCTTAATGGGCATGTTTGCTCCACATGCATGCTCAATGTTCCCAAGGTTATAATTTGCTCCTATAGGTTCAAATTTAGAGAGTAATTTTAAGATGTCACTTCTTGTTGTCTTGACCTGTGTGATGATACTTTCCAGGATGGGCTGCATGGAATATGAAAACTCTATAAAACTTCTAGTTGTTTCACCTTCTTTGTAATCATAGCCACCAGTGTGCATGCCGATCAGATAGCAGTGTTCATCAAACACCGGGGAGCCAGATGATCCATGAAAAAAACAAGAGTCATAAGTTATCTGGTTCTTGTATAGATATGGCCAACAATGCCATGATACATATGGACAGGAAACATTCTCAGATATGTGTTTGTTTATACTCTGTAGTTGATCCTCAATCCCAATGATGAAGCAGGGGTTCATCTTCTTCACTTCACAACCTGGGTGTCCCACAATGTAGATCCCACCACTTTTAGGAGAGGGGCCATGCTTACAGTTTTCAATCAATTCAGTACAGTTATAAGGTGCAGCTTCCAATTCAAGAAGAGCAAAATCATGGAATGTGTGCTTTTCTTCCTTTTCAAAACGGTAAGCAACAATGTCATATTTTACTGGCAGAACTTCATAATTAAAAACAGCTGTCAGAGTCCCGAAAAGCTTACGTTTGTGAGGAGCCTCCGGTGGGGAATATACATAGTCCTTAACAACATGAGCATTAGTGAGAATGAATCTGTCAAAGAGTAAGAAGCCGGTCCCTCTGGGAGAATTCTCAAATCTGATCACACACACAGAGTCAGACAGCTTAGTGGCCCGCTTCACACTCTTCACATCAGTGAAATTTTGAAGGCTTTTATTATATTCTTCTTGGTATAACTTGACCTGGGAGTTCTCTGGCTTTTGTAGCATCTCCAATAAAACTTTACACTGAGTCTGCAGAATATCCTTAATCTCAGTGGATATACTATTGTCAGAGTAAGAAGTATTCTGAGTTGGTTGCCCTTTAGCTGAAGGACCTGCAGATTTTTTCTTTCTCTCTTGAATTGTTTTTTGTTCACTGTCGGTGGGATGCTGGCCTGGCTCATTTTTTTCTGAATCAGCAGCTGAAGCTACATTTGGTTCAGTACTGGTTTTAGTTGGTTTCTTTTGGCTAACAGATCGTCTGTCATCAGCAATTATCTGAAATATTTTTTTATCAAGATGGTCAACGGATATGGACATTTCATACCTTGTTTTTTCGCCCTTCTTTGCTTTATCTTTCGACTCCAGAGAGAGGACACAGTGTTTCTGGAATATTTTATCAATGAACCGTCCATCACGCTCAAGAGCAGTTTTGACTTCCTCGTCTTTGAATGCAAACACACAAACATAATCAGCCTTGCTTTTCAGTTCACTGTTTTTCATTACGTGTATCATATTCTCCTGTCCTGTTGTTTTGATTCTAAATGTAACTAAGTCTGTCCTGGGGAGTGAAAGATCTGCTTGTGGCTTTTTATCCATAGAAGCCTTTCCTTTCTCTTTGATGAAGGTTATATCCAAGATCTCATCTTTTTCAATAAGACAGCAGGGGAAATCTGTCTTCACAGCAGCTCCGTCAGCTCTCTGGATGACCATTTCTTTCTTTGTGTTTTTTACATCCTCGTTCATTTTGAAAGTGTCGCTTGTGTTAAGAGCATCAAGCACAGTCATGGACGTATCGCAATCCACAAAAACTGGATCAGTTTCAGATTTGAAACGAAACTGGAAATTGTGGTTTTGCTTTTCTGCTCTCTGTTAAATTCAGAAAATAATGTACAAACAAACATTCAAGTGAATACCACTGAGAAATGTTTATAATCACATGATGATTTATTATTAGTATGTGAGGTGCTCTACCTGTTGCACATGTTTTGAAGGTCCCTCTTCAATGTCTTCATTAAATGAAGGAGCCATTATTTCCTGGAAAAATGTCAGCAGTGATGTTAATACAGGTTTACCGCTGTTACCACTATTTACACTAGGAGGGAAATTAATATTCCTTGAGTAAATACAGTATATCAACTGTCAAAAACATCTGCTGTGACTACCAATCAGAATCAGTGAATCAGATTAGTTTTTTTTTTTTTTTTAACAGTTGATGATTTGTTCCATTCCAACTGTAACTTTTATCCTTATCCACAATTGATAGTTTCCCTGTTCAAATGTTTTATGTTAAAACGCTGTGAAAGAATAACAATTTCTAGAGTGTCTGTCATAAAAACCTAATGAATTAACAGATATAGCATCAAATCAAATCAAATGACGACTTTCTCACAACACTGCTCAAATCATTGATGCAGCTTCCATCCCAAATGACTGTCATTGCCACTGCTGGAAAAAAAAAAAACTGATATTCACTGATGTTTTCTTGTTCTAAGATAAAACGTATCTCTAAGACGCTAGGGGTAACTCCTTTTCCCCGATTATACTGAAAACTTTCATAAAATCACGCAGTGCTACTGCACAGCCATAGCAGTGTAGAGGACTCTCGCAAGCTATTGGCTGGCCAGTGGGAACTGCACGAACCAATGGCAGAGCGGCGTAACTGCGTGAACCAACCAGAGTGAAGCCCGCGAAGCTGAGCACAGAGCCCGCCAAGTGGGCGGGGCATCTGCCTATAAAAGACACCCGCTCTGCCATAAAATTCAGGTTTAAACGACTGAAGTGACGGTCGCCAGACATTAGCATCATAGCACGGCCGTCTTACGCAGTACTTGTTCCCTTATCTCAGGGAACCAAGGTTACATTGGTAACCGAGTACGTTCCCTTTCGAACGGTCAGTCGTACTGCGTTGAAGACGCTAGGGGAACTTATAAGATCCCGCCGTGCTTATGATTAGCATAACGATATGTACTCCCTCATGCTGGAGCGCTTAATAAAAAGGGCCCCAAACCAGAGTTATTGACACATCTTGATATATTCCCAAAATAAATGTACAAACCCGATTCCAAAAAAGTTGGGACACAACTAAAAACAGAATGCAATGATGTGGAAGTTTCAAATTTCAATATTTTATTCAGAATACAACATAGATGACATATCAAATGTTTAAACTGAGAAAATGTATCATTTTAAGGGAAAAATAAGTTGATTTTAAATTTCATGGCATCAACACATCTCAAAAAAGTTGCTCAAGTTTAGGAATAGGAATGTTGTCCCATTCTTGTCTAATACAGGCTTCTAGTTGCTCAACTGTCTTAGGTCTTCTTTGTTGCATCTTCCTCTTTATGATGCGCCAAATGTTTTCTATGGGTGAAAGATCTGGACTGCAAGCTGGCCATTTCAGTACCCGGATCCTTCTTCTACGCAGCCATGATGTTGTAATTGATGCAGTATGTGGTCTGGCATTGTCATGTTGGAAAATGCAAGGTCTTCCCTGAAAGAGACGACGTCTGGATGGGAGCATATGTTGTTCTAGAACTTGGCTATACCTTTCAGCATTGATGGTGCCTTTTCAGATGTGTAAGCTGCCCATGCCACACACACTCATGCAACCCCATACCATCAGAGATGCAGGCTTCTGAACTGAGCGCTTGGCAACAACTTGGCTTGTCCTTGTCCTCTTTAGTCCGGATGACATGGCGTCCCAGTTTTCCAAAAAGAACTTCAAATTTTGATTCGTCTGACCACAGAACAGTTTTCCACTTTGCCACAGTCCATTTTAAATGAGCCTTGGCCCAGAGAAAACGCCAGCGCTTCTGAATCATGTTTAGATATGGCTTCTTTTTTGACCTATAGAGTTTTAGCCGGCAACGGCGAATGGCACGGTGGATTGTGTTCACCAACAATGTTTTCTGGAAGTATTCCTGAGTCCATGTTGTGATTTCCATTACAGTAGCATTCCTGTATGTGATGCAGTGCCGTCTAAGGGCCCGAAGATCACGGGCATCCAGTATGGTTTTCCGGCCTTGACCCTTACGCACAGAGATTGTTCCAGATTCTCTGAATCTTTGGATGATATTATGCACTGTAGATGATGATAACTTCAAACTCTTTGCAATTTTTCTCTGAGAAACTCCTTTCTGATATTGCTCCACTATTTTTCACGCAGCATTGGGGGAATTGGTGATCCTCTGCCCATCTTGACTTCTGAGAGACACTGCCACTCTGAGAGGCTCTTTTTATACCCAATCATGTTGCCAATTGACCTAATAAGTTGCAAATTGGTCCTTTAGCTGTTCCTTATATGTACATTTAACTTTTCCGGCCTCTTATTGCTACCTGTCCCAACTTTTTTGGAATGTGTAGCTCTCATGAAATCCAAAATGAGCCAATATTTGGCATGACATTTCAAAATGTCTCACTTTCAACATTTGATATGTTATCTATATTCTATTGTGAATAAAATATAAGTTTATGAGATTTGTAAATTATTGCATTCCTTTTTTATTCACAATTTGTACAGTGTCCCAACTTTTTTGGAATCGGGTTTGTAGACGGCGAGGACCAGCCTGCCACTCTACAGATATCACCAATAGAAACTCCACTGGACCACGCCCAGGAAGAGGCTATGCCTCTGGTAGAGTGAGCCTTGACACCTATGGGGCATTGTAGGCCCATAGAATCATAAGCTAACGCAATAGCGTCAACCAGCCATCTAGATAGACTTTGTTTGGTGACCGGAAGCCCTTAAGTGCGGCCACCAAAGCTTACAAAGAGCTGCTCTGACTGTCTGAAGTGGGAGGACCGCTCAACATATGCTCTGAGTGCCCTGACTGGGCAGAGCAGGTGTAATTGTCTCTCGTCCTCAGAGGGGGGGAGAGCAGAGAGGGTGACCACTTGTACTTTAAACGGTGTTGAAAGCACTTTGGGCACATACCCATATCTCGGTTTGAGACATACCCATGTCTGGGCCAAACTCTAGACAGGAAGTGCTCACGGAGAGCGCTTGTATGTCACCAACATGCTTAACTGATGCCAGTGCTAACAGCAGGGCAGTCTTTAGCGTGAGTGGTTTTAATTCGGCCGTCTGTAACAGTTCGAAATGAGGCCCTTTCAGTGCCCGTAGGACCAGAGAAAGGTCCCAGGAGGGCACCGTAAGAGGCCTAGGGGGGTTAAGCCTTCTGGCTCCCTTTAGGAAACGGACAATCATGTCGTTTCTGCCCACTGACTGACCAGCTATTGGCGCGTGGAAAACGGCGATGGCTGCTACGTAAACTTTGAGTGTGGATGGAGAACGCCCTGCATCCAACATCTCCTGCAGAAAAACGAGTATCTGTGATACATCGCATGATGATGGGTCCTGGTTTCTGGTTGAGCACCATCCAGAAAACACTGACCATTTGAGAGCATAGAGGCGCCTAGTGGAAGGAGCTCTAGCCTCACTTATAGTGCTCAGGACACTTGCTGGGAGGTCACTGAGCCCCCTTTGAGGGGCCACACATGCAGCGCCCACAGTTTGGGACGGGGGTGCCAGATTGTCCCATTCGCCTGGGAAAGGAGGTCTTTCCTCAGCGGAATTGGCCATGGAGCTGCTGACAGCAGCTGAATCAACTCGGGAAACCAAAGATGGGTCCATCAGAGTGGGGCCACTAACAGGACTGTGTGTTCGCTCTCCCTGATTCTTTTCAAGACTTGGGGAAGGAGCGGGACTGGAGGAAAAGCATAAAGCAGGCGACTGGGCTATTCGTGGGCCAGCGCATCCTTGCTCTTTGAAAAATATATTGGGCAATGAGAGTTGTCTTCGGAGGCGGAGAGGTCGGCCCTCCTGAAAACTTCCCATATCATCTGAACCGTCTGGGGATGGAGGGTCCATTCCCCTGGGGCCACCAGACCCCTGGAGAGCATGTCTGCTCCCTGATTAATTTTGCCCGGCACATGCACTGCTTTTAGCGAGTGCAGGTTGCCCTCTGCCCATAGGAGGAGACTTCTGACCAGCTGGTTGAGCCGTCTCGACCTGAGCCCGTCCTGGCGGTTTATGTAGGAAACCACTGTCGTGTTGTCCGTGTGGACTAGGACATGGTGACCCGAAAGACGTGGTAGGAAGGTCTTGAGGGCTAACACCACTGCCAGCATTTCTAGGCAGTTTATGTGCATCTGTGACTCCGCGCTCGACCATGAGCCACGAGTTTGCCCTTGCACAGAGCGCCCCAACCCATGTTGGAGGCATCCGTAGTGACCACCATTCGTCTAAAAACCGTCCCCAAGTTCAGCCCTGACTTTTAGAGGCGGGGTTTTGACCAAGGGGCCAGGGCTTTGACACAACCGTGGCCCACTTTGATCCAAAGTTGGCCTGAGCGCCAAGCTTGGGGAGGAACCCGTGGTTTCAGCCAGTACTGCAGGGGGCGCATGTGCAGCATACCCAGCGGAAGTACTGGAGAAGCTGAAGCCATAAGGCCTAGCATTCTCTAAAAGGTTCTTAGGGGTCTGTTGGTTCCCGTTTTGAACGATCGTGCGAGCTGCTGAATAGTCAGAGCGCGCTCGTTCGACAGCCACACCCTCATTTGGGTTGAGTGTAAAATTGCCCCCAGGAAAGAGATTCTCTGCCTGGAAAGCAACGAGCTCTTGGCTGTATTTATTCTGAGACCCAGGCATTCTAGATGGCTGAGTAGCACAGATTAGTGAGATTCTAATTCCGCCTCTGACCGGGCCAGAATGAGCCAGTCGCCGAGGTAGTTCAAAATGCGCATTCCCATTTGTCTTAAAGGGGAGAGGGCTGCATCTATGCACTTCGTGAAAGTGCGGGGGGCCAGGGACAGACCGAATGGTAGGACTGTGTACTGGTAGACCTTCCCGTCAAACGCGAATCTCAAGAATGGTCTGTGACGGGGAATGACTTGGATATGAAAGAAGGGATCTTTCAGATCCACTGAGAAAAACCAATCCATCGGGCGAATCTGCGCGATGATTTGTCTCAGCGTTAACATTCTGAAGGGCCATTTGATAAGGACCCTGTTCAGATGTCTGAGGTCTAGGATGGGCCTGAGGCCGCCATCCTTTTTGGGAACGAGGAAGTAGCGGCTGTAAAAGCCTGACTCGCTCTGGGCTGGAGGTTACACCTCTATGGCTCCTTTTCCCAAAAGGCTCTTTACTTTGGTTTTGAGGACGTGAGACACGTTGCTCTCCACTGAAGTGTGCAGTATGCCCGCGAAGCGGGGTGGTTTGCGAACGAATTGGAGTGAGTAACCTTGTTGTATTATGTTTATAACCCATTGTGACACACCAGGGATGGCCTTCCAGGCCTCGGCCCGGTCGCACAGGGGTTTTATAGTGTCGAGTGGCGCCGCACTGTGCAGGGCACCAACCTTCGTGTGGTGCGGAAGAGAAATAGTGCTCTTTTGTTGAGTATTTATATTTTTTATTGGGTTCGCTATAACAGCGGTCGAGTGTAAGGGAGCACGCATTAGAGCGGGCTCGCTGCTTACACTCGCAACACACACAACAGCATTTTCTTCCCTGGCCGGAACTGGAACGGGCCGCTAGGGGAAAACTTTGAGCTTTTTTGGGGGACGGTCCGGCTTCCGCAGGACCCAACCCTCCTCTCTTCCTGTTCTGCCGATTAGGACTGCTTCCTCTGTTCAGGTTCCAGCGTTATCTTAGGCCGGGGTCCCTGACGCTTAGGAGGGAACCGCTTCGTCTGACTAGGACGCTGACGCTGTTTGGGCGGTGGGAGGGTCTGGCGGGCGCTTTTTGCTGCTGCTGAGTCGGCGGTCTAGGGCGACTCGAAGAGGCAGAGCTGGAACGTTTCGGCAGGAAGTGTCGCATTGCCTGGGACGCCTTCTGTGCCGTGGTGAAACGCTCCACGAGTCCATCCACCGCTGGGCCAAATAGGCCGTTAGGGGTGATCGGAGCATCCAGGAAGGCGGTTTTGTTTTGTCGGCTTTTGTGGCGCGAAGGGCCAGGTCTGTGGTGCTTCTCAGATCACAAAAAGCCTCCTGATACCGCTCCAGATACGGCTCTACGGATACACCGTAGTGTTTCACCGGAGAGTGCAGGGAAACGGCGTGACAGCTCGCGGGATCGCTGGCGATTGAGCACGCTGATATCAGGCCGCTGACTCTCTCGCAGGATGGGCCGGGCTGGCTAGCTCGCTGTTCTGCTGCAGGCTCGTCTGTTCTCGGCTAAGATGAAAGCTTCGAGAGGGATCAGCGAGGATGAGTAGACTGTCGCTGAAGGAGAGAAATCTGAATTTTATGGCAGAGCAGGCGTCTTTTATAGGCAGATTCCCCGCCCACTCCAATTTTTTATATCAGCTATGCATTCCATTAATCTTGTGAATTGGTAAATTTCGTCAGGGCGTGAAGAAATATAGAGCTGAGTATCGTCAGCATAACAATGAAAACTAACGCCATGCTTCCTAATGATATCTCCCAGTGGTAGCATGTACAGGGTGAAAAGCAACGGTCATAGCACTGAGCCTTGCGGTACTCCATACTGAACTTGTGATCGGTGTGACATCTCTTCATTTACTGCTACAAACTGATAACGGTCAGATAAGTATGATTTAAACCATGCCAATGCAATTCCACTAATGCCAACATAATTTTTGAGACTATTCAAAAGAACGTTGTGGTCGATAGTATCAAATGCAGCGCTAAGATCGAGTAACACTAATAGAGAGATACAACAACGATCGGATAATAAGAGTAAATCATTTGTAACTCTGATGAGAGCAGTCTCAGTACTATGATACGGTCTAAATCCTGACTGGAAATCCTCACAGATACCTTTTCTTTCTAAAAAAGGAGCACAGTTGTGAAGACACTGCCTTTTCTAGTATTTTTGACAGAAAGGGTAGATTTGAGATTGGCCTGTAATTGACTAATTCTGTAGTATTAAGTTGCGTTTTTTAATAAGTGGTTTTAATAATAGCCAACTTAAAAGTTTTCGGTACATATCCTAATGACAAGGATGAATTAATGATATTAAGAAGAGGATCTATGACCTCTGGAAGCATCTCTTTTAATAGCCTAGTCGGTATAGGGTCGAGCATACATGTTGTTGATTTTGATGATTTAACAAGTTTAGCCAATTCTTCTTCTCCTATAGCAGTGAATGAATGTAATTTTTCCTCAGTGACACTACAATGCACTGTCTGATGTAATACTGTAGTAAAAGGCTGCATGGTTATAATTTTTTTCCTAATATTATCAATCTTACACGTAAAGAAGTTCATAAAGTCATTACTGCTGTGCTGTTTACGAACATCAGAAGTTGAAGCTTTATCTTTGGTTAATTTAGCCACTGTAGCGAATAAATACCTAGGGTTGTGTTTGTTTTCTTCTAAGAGAGTCGAGAAATAATCAGATCTAGCAGTTTTTACAGCCTTTCTGTATACAATCATGCTCTCTTTCCACGAAATGCAAAAAACCTTTAGTTTTGTTTTCTTCCAGCTGTGCTCCATTTTTCTGGCTTCTGTTTTAAGGGCCCGAGTGTACTCGTTGTGCCACGGCGTTGGACTATTTTCTTTAATCTTCTTTAAGCGCAGGGGAGCAACTGTGTCTAAAGTGCTGAAAAAGAGAGAGTAAATAGTTTGTTGCAACATCGAGTTCCTCTAGGCTATCTGGGATGCTGAGGAGATGAAACTGATGAGGAAGATTATTTACAAAGCAATCTTTAGTGGCAGCGGTGATAGTCCTGCCATATTTGAAGCGAGGGGACGGCTTTGTAGCCTTAGCTAAATTAAGTATACATGATACTAGATAATGATCTGAGATATCATCGCTCTGCTGCAGAATTTCAACGGTATCAACATTTATTCCATGTGACAATATTAGGTCTAAAGTATGATTACGGCGATGAGTGGGTCCTGACACGTGTTGCCTAACTCCAATAGAGTTTAGAATGTCTCTAAATGCCAATCCCAATGCGTCTTTTTCATTGTCTACATGGATATTAAAATCACCAACAATTAGGACTTTATCTGCAGCCAGTACTAACTCTGATAGAAAATCAGCAAATTCTTTGGTAAAGTCTGTATGGTGCCCTGGTGTCCTGTATACAGTAGCCAGCACAAATGTCAAACGGGAATTATCAATTTCACTACATAACGTTACGTAAAGCACCAAAACTTCAAAGGAATTATATTTGAGACTAGACTTGTGAGTAATACCGAAGATATTATTATAAATTACAGCAACACCTCCCCCTTTACCTTTCAGACGCGGCTCGTGTTTATAACAATAATCTTGGGGGGTGGACTCATTTAAAGTAATGTAGTCGTCAGGTTTTAGCCAGGTTTCTGTCAAACACAGCACATATAGATTATTATCTGTCATATCATTAACAATAAGTGCTTTTGGGGAAAGGGATCGAATATTCAGCAGCCCGAGCTTTATCGTTTGCTCATCTGTATTATATCTGTTATTTATTTCTTGGACATCAATTAGATTTTTACCGTTGAATGGTTTTGATGTTTTTTTGTATTTACTAAATCGGGGAACAGACACAGTCTCTGTGATAATATCTAGGTGAAAGAATCTCTATGTGCTGGGATTTATCTGACTTCTGTGACGTGAGACAGCTAGCAGGCGGTCGGGTAAGCCAGTCTGTCTGCTTCCTGACCTGGGCCCCAGTTAGTCAAGGTTTAGCTCTAAGACTATGTGCCAAATTACTAGAGAGAAGAGCGGCACCATCCCAGGAAGGATGGATGATAGATTATATAGAGGACAGTAGTTATATCCTCATCTGTAAATGCTACTAATTCACACGAGTATTTCTATTTTGCATGAAAGCGTGTCCTGACAGTCTGTGTTAAACTTCACTAAACGAGCGCCGGCGCGCCAAACAGACAGAACGCAGTCGAAGGGGAGACGCAGCGCATATTCAGCGCAAAAACACTCATTTAGCTGAAATATCTGCTGTTGGACACTAAATTTAGTTTTAAAAGTCAACACGTAATTCAAGTATTTTATGAGAGGAGTAACTGTAAAGGGATAACAGCGTGTAATTTGAATATGACGTTCCTACAGGATAAAGAAATGACAGTAACAGGATACTGTGTCCAGAGCGAATGTGTGTGTGTTCATGTAAAATGTTCATCCAATCATAGACCTCGTTCCAAGGGATACGATAGGATCTCCTACCTGCCTGTCAAAGTATGTTTTTACTAGGGCTGCAATAACG
Source organism: Coreius guichenoti (assembly GCA_039654105.1). Classification (NCBI taxonomy): domain Eukaryota; kingdom Metazoa; phylum Chordata; class Actinopteri; order Cypriniformes; family Gobionidae; genus Coreius; species Coreius guichenoti. Next base: position 5,778,164 of record CM077169.1, on the reverse strand, counting down.
ATTATTTTGATAATCGATTAGTTGGCCGATTTTTACGGTGGCCGAGAGAGCTCAACGCGCTGCAACTGAAGAAAACACATGCAAATACAAAAAACACCAGCAAATAAAGAAAACATCTTCATCAGTTTGACAACACATGCGCTGCAAAAGTCCACAACACATGCAAATACAGAAACGCGCTGCAGAAGTCCACAACACATGCAAACACAAAAACGCGCTGCAAATACTCACAACACATGCAAATACAGAAACGCGCTGCAAATACTCACAACACATGCAAATACAGAAACGCGCTGCAAATACTCACAACACATGCAAATACAGAAACGGCTGCAAATACTCACAACACATGCAAATACAGAAACGGCTGCAAAAGTCCACAACACATGCAAATACAACAACGCATGCAAATACAAAAACGGCAGTGTATCAAATACTTGTTCTCCCCACTGTATATTTATCACAGTGGTTCTCAACCCTTTTGACTCTTAGGCTGATATAATTCTGCCGTAGAACAGAACAAAAAATACAAAACATATGCATGTCAATAAATATAACCATACATTTTGTGAATCCACAAATTCAGTGGAAGTTAGCACCAACTCTCAAATACAACACAACACACAGAAAACATTAGGCTATACAGAAAGACACACAGAAGTGCTAAAGTTAAACAAATGAATGCCTTGGTAATATATACAAATTTCTCTCAACTTTGCATAGGCCTATGCAAATACAAGATATCATCTTATTTTGCACTCCCCTCTTTCACCAAGATGTTAAGAACAACTTTTAAGTTAAAGAGCAGCTGAGAATGTAGCAAATGATGTGTTCTTTTTGTTGTGTACAGTAGGCCTATTGTACATAATCACTGAATCATAACAGTCCGCTTATTCTTGAAAATACTACTTGTAGCATCTAGCATATATGTATGTATGTAGGTTCATTGCATGTGGGCTGTTTTTTGCCATAGGAAAGTTATTTACATCTTAAAAATCAATAATCTGTTCGTAATATTACAAATACTATTTATTGTAAAAGTGCTAACTAAACAATATACTATATGTACAGTACATCTATCATGGTGCAATCTTGTCTTTGGGTGTGTATAAAAATGCTGAGCATGTTTGTTGAATAAATGGATGTGTTTGTGCTGTTAGGTTTCCATTGGTTCTCTTTCTAACATTCGTTCGGTATCTCACTATGGGAACGCCTCAGGCGTGATCGATCATGGAAGCACCAATGTCCGAACACCACGTCCGCCAATTATGGCAGACCAATCACTGCAGCGATCAGGGATTCATAAAGTTCACAAGCATCCATAAAAGTTTTCTCTGATGCATCCAGGCTGAGGGCGCAGAGTGGGATAAAAAAAACACAAAATATTAAAACAATCGCAAATAAAGATGAATATGACTCCATCACTGAGGCGGTATTCTCCCCCTTTGCCAGTAGAGTGTGCGGTAGCACTGCTAATGAGCGAAGATGGGAGATGCCAACTCGCTACTCATACTACCGCATGTGCGGTTTATCCCTGGGTTTTAACCACTATAGACAGGAGAAACAGATTTCAATTCGCTGTGTTCAATGGAGCGGTAATTTCAGTGGCCCAAGGGGAATCAGCTCAGGTTTTGGAGGAAGAATTATCCTCTTCAATGAGAAAAGGAATGATACGAGTGATTCCAACAGAAGAAAGCCACAAGGGTTTTTACTCCTGTTATTTTGTGATTCCCAAAAGATGGGGAGGTTTGCGTCCCATTTTAGATTTACAGGTCCTCAACAAACACCTCAGAATATACAAATTCAGTATGCTTTCGCTCAGAACTTTGTGTCAGAATATTCGTCAAGGAGATTGGTTCACCTCGGTGGATCTCCAGCACGTATATTTTCACATAGATATTTTTCCTGCTCATAGGAAATAGGTTCGCTTCAGGGCACAGCATACATTTTGGCCTTTCTCTAGCTCCGAGGGTATTCAGCAAATGTGTGGAAGGGGCTCTGGTGCCATTAAGGAATGCAGGGGCCAGAGTTTCATCTTATCTGGACTATCTGCTAGTCTGCGCACCATGTCCGCCGCAAGCAGAGAGTGATACGTATACACTAGTGACGCATCTGGAGAGAGATTAGGTTTCAAAATAAACCAGATGAAGAGTTGTCTAACTCAGTGGTTCTCAAACTTTTTATACCAAGTACCAAGTAGTGTAGTAGGCCTAACTATTCAGCTACAACTCTGCACAGTTCAAAAACGAGGCAGTGTATTCCTAATAAGAATATTTATTGTTGTCAGCCACTTTAACATTGTAAATACACAGTTTGTACATTAACACTGCACTGTGCTTACATACAGGTAAATAAAATAAAAAGTTGGTTTCATTCTCAAAGCTGAACTCAGTCATTTGATCCTTATTCAAATGTCCAGCTCTACAGAAATTACTGATATTTTTGAAGAGTGTCGTAATAAAACTGGTTTAATTTGACATTGAAAAATCTCTGTATTTTGGTCTCTCATAAATTAAGGCTTTGCAGCAACTTCCTCCCAAAGAAATGGCCATGTAGACATGAGGACACAACGTTCAGCTGAAGGGCTTGTGGATTTTGTTTCCCTTAAGTTTTTTTCTTGCTTAGTGTTGATGTGCATTCCTAGTTTGTAATCAATAAAGCCAGAAGACTGGCCTCACATGGATTGTGTAAATATTAGCATTTCCATGACAGCAGTTGTTTCCAGTCTTGTTGTAGAAAGTAAGGCACAGTCAGACATGTGGTAGTAGATCATGTAGAATCATCTGCTATGACTGCCATATTTGTGCAAGTCCTCTTCAGACATCAAGAGACATTATTTAAAAAGTTATTAAAAATCTATATCTAGAATACATGGAAATATGAAAGAAAAAAAACATTGACAAATCTCTGTCAGATATTTTTCCTGATGGATTGGTGGGTCTTCAATCAGGACACAAGGCTCAGGTGTTCCATTTTCTCGACTTCGCTCTCCTGTTCTTCCTTAATGGGCATGTTTGCTCCACATGCATGCTCAATGTTCTCAAGGTTATAATTTGCTCGTATAGGTTCAAATTTAGAGAGTAATTTTAAGATGTCACTTCTTGTTGTCTTGACCTGTGTGATGATACTTTCCAGGATGGGCTGCATGGAATATGAAAACTCTATAACACTTCTAGTTGTTTCACCTTCTTTGTAATCATAGCCACCAGTGTGCATGCTGATCAGATAGCAGAGTCATAAGTTATCTGGTTCTTGTATAGATATGGCCAACAATGCCATGATACATATGGACAGGAAACATTCTCAGATATGTGTTTGTTTATACTCTGTAGTTGATCCTCAATCCCAATGATGAAGCAGGGGTCCATCTTCTTAACCCCACAACCTGGGTGTCCCACAATGTAGATCCCACCACTTTTAGGAGAAGGGCCATGCTTATAACAACTGAGCAATTCAGTACAGTTATCAGGTTTAACTGTGTCCAATTCCAGAAGAGCAAAATCAAGGTACCTAAGCTTGTCGTCTATTTCAAAACCACACGCAATAAGGCCACTCTTTACTGGCAGAACTTGTGCCTCAGATCCAAAAACTTCATAATTAAAAACAGCTGTCAGAGTCCCTGAAAGCGCATATGTGTATGGATGCTCCGATAGGGGATATACAAAATCCTTAACTACATGAGCATTAGTGAAGATGAATCTGTCAAAGAGTAAGAAGCCGGTCCCTCTGGGAGAATTCTCAAATCTGATCACACACACAGAGTCAGACAGCTCCGTGACCCGCCTCACTTTGTTCACCTCAGTAAAACACTCGACAACACCTTTATCATAGTCTTTTCGCAAGAACTCTTGAACCTGGGGGTTCTTTAGCTCTTTTAGCTGATTCAATAGATCTTTACACCGAATCTCCAGAATGTTCTGAATGTCAGTGAGGAATGAATTTCCAGAATCACCAGAAGAATTTCCAGAAGTACTTGCATGCCCTTCAGTTGAAGGATCTGTGACCTTTGCCTTTTTCTCTTCAATTGGTTTTTGTTTGGTGTTTTTTGGCTGTTGGCCAGACTCACCATCATTCTTGACACTTGCCACTTGTGGCTTTTTACATATAACATTTAACTCGAAAGTCTTTCCATTACAAAAATCTACAGTCAAATTTATTCCATAGTTGATTTTTTTTTATCATCAATGAGTTTACAGTCATTGTCAAATATTCCATCAATAAATCTGCCATCATGCTGAAGAGCATTTTTCAAAGTGTCTCCTTGGTGTGCAAACACACAAACATAGTCAATGTTTTTGTCCAAAAAAACACTGCTCTTCATTATTTTTTTCGTTATCATCCCTCTCGTCCTGATGTAAAAGGTGACTAGGCTTTTAGGGTCAGTATCTGTAGTTGTTTCCTGGTTTATAGGTTCAATTTCTTCATTTGTGTAGAAGTTTATTTGTAAGGTCTCATCATCTTCAATAAAACAGGAGGGGAAATCTGTCTTCACAGCTGCTCCATGGGTTTGTCCTTTGGATCTTTGGATTATTATTTCTTTCCCCTCCTTAGCACCACGTTTAAATGTTTAATTCTCATTAAGTGCTCCAAATACAGTTTTGGATGTATCACATACAACTTTATTTTTCGCTCCATCTCTGATACAGAACTTGAAAGTGTGGGTTTTTCCTTCTGCATTCTGTTAAATTCAGAAACATTATGTACAAATAATTTTAGCATTTACCCCTAACCTTTTCAAACAATGATTTATATATACACAAACCATCAGAAGTAAACTAGGAACTCCTTTCTGAGAAGAACTATGTGCAAAGCTGGAGATTTATGTAGTAGTCAGTACAGTTTATTTTGTCAAATGTTATAAGTAGAGAAGTTCCACACATAATTATTATTATTATAAAGGGGTCATGCAATGCATTTTCAGATCTTTATATTATTTTTCTGGAGGTTAGCTCCTTGTGTTGTTCAGAAACACGTCTACTGCTGTGACTGGCGAAGTTAATCAGCATGTATCAGGGCCGTGCACAGACATTTTGAGGGGCGGTGGCCCAAACCAAAAAAAGGGGCACTATAAGGGGCTTGAGTATCTTAATGTAGAGACTGAATAACAAACCTTTTACAATCATATTGTAAATACAATTGTTAGGCTTTAGTGCTAATTCAGTTTATATAGTTGTAATTATGCTTCCAAAAATTTGATTCTGCGCTAATTTGATATTCAATCTAATTTGATGATGTAGATTTATGTAGCAAATGAGAATCGCTAAAATTATTGAATATATTTTGAGACAAAAGTCTTGTTAATGATTTTCAGTTTTGTTCAAAGTTAATAAAGCAACATAACGGAAGATTATGTAAAAGTATGGTATTTGTGGTAAAAGACACAATAAATAACATAATAAACAGCTGGCTGACGTTTCCATTTGTTGAAATAACATGATTAGATTCAGATAGTAAATATCATGTATTAAGTTGGTTGTCCATCTTAGAAATAATCATCATATTTATAATGAAACCATCATATTTAAAAATATTACATTAATTATATAATAAAAATATATTTATTTGTTACTACGGTAAAGCTTTATTAAATTATTATGGGATCACATTCAATGTTTTCAGAATGTTTACTTTTTAAAAAAAAAAAAAAAAGTTCTGTATTTTTAAAATATATTTTTATATTAACATTTTAATAGCCTATTTATCGAACAATGATGAATTCTTTTATCAAAATAAACAGAAAACAGTACAAACTTTGCTAAAGAATTTTTTTTTAACAAGTATTAACTTAGACATGATTAAAAGGCAAATTTTTCTTAGGGTGTGCCTTTAGCCCCATTGTACCCTATGATACAACTCATTTAGAACATTTATAGTATATTACCTTTTTTTAATTAGACAACTAATTATCTTCCAAAAATGTGGATATTTTGCATTTAAGTTGTTAGCACTATTAGAAGACCAGGAGAAAAACAATACCGACAAAAATACAAAAACAAATGACTAAATGACTATAATGTAATGTCTGTAATGTGGATTGTAGTTTGTAATCCAGAATTTAACCGTCGTCTCCACAGAGAGCGGGCACAACCACAGACTGTGAGCAATGCTGCGGAGCGGGAAAACACGGAGCTAGTGGATTTTTAGCGGAATAGAACGCTTTTATGGGAATCCTCTGGGGGTGAGGGAGGGAAGGGGGGCAAGAGGGGCACCTCAGCCAATGAGGGCAGATATGGAATGCCAAGTATGCCAAAATTAAAAATAAATAAATACATAAATAAATATACAAAGAAATGTAAAAAAGCATAAGTAAATATACATAGATAAGCAAAATAAATAAATAAATAATTATTTATATATTTATTTATATATTTATTCATATATTTATATATTAGAGCAATCGAGCTCAGAGTAGGAGAGGGCGAAGCGTTGAGGCCACAGTGACACCTTGTGGTGTAGCCGAAATACAGTAAGTATAGCCTACTGATGTTGATACCGTCTGTGATGAATGACTTGAATATGGCCAAAATCTTATATAAATTATATAAATTATATCTTATATAAATATATATATATAAAAAAAAATTATAAATAATTTATTTTTGATTTTTTGCTTTTCTATGTATATTTATTTATTTATTTATATATTTATTTATTATTGCTTTTTTTTTTTTTTTTTTACATTTCTTTGTATATTTATTTATGTATTTATTTATTTTTAATTTTGGCAGACTTGGCGTTCCATAGGCAGAGGGGCAGTGGCTCTAGCCATCGGGCCACTCCCCTGTGCACGGCCCTGGTATGTATCATGTGTTTTGTTGCTCAAGATGGCCTGAGTCAGATTAAAATGAACCAGTGCAACTACGACGATTCCCTCCAAGGACAAAATGGATTTGCCGTAGATTTCATTGCAAGATTAACCTCAATATATTTGGAGAAATTAACACGAGTGGAAAATACCACAAGTCAAGTCACCTTTATTTATATAGCGCTTTTTACAATGCAGATTGTTTCAAAGCAGCTTCACAGTGGTAAATAGTCACAGGTCACAGGAAAATAGTGCAACAGAATTTGATTCGGCTGTACAGCCACTCTCTGTGGTTCCTCCTCCTACAGCAAGCACAGCATGTCAAGTGCAAAATGAGTTAAGATATGATTATTTATTTTTTTTAGGCAGTAAATAACACAAATACCAGTATATTGACTACCACAAATCATGTTGTTTGACTCATTTAAATACTCTTCTCCCATAAATTTTGCATCTGAAAGGGAAACTCCTACAAATGCATATGCCAGCGCATGATCACTTTTTGAAGGCTTCTCTTCCTGTTTCTGACATGAATGTTCCTGCACAATGCCAGTATCAATATTAATGCAGGAAATGTACTATTATTTTTTTAATATTATAGCATAAAACACACCCCTGTTGGACAATGGTATAAATTAATGTTATATTTTCTTTTACATTATTATGAATAATAAGCTGTTTTTTTATAATCCATGTCATTGAATATGTATTTTATTTTGCATAAATATATGTGATTTGGAGGCATACATATCTGATTGTACATATATGTATGCAAACAAAAGCAGCACCGATACAGCTGTACATCTGATCCTGAACACAATGGATTATTAAAACAGATTATTATTCATCAGAAGTTGGTGCTGGTTCAAATTTGAAAGACTAAAGTAGATTAAATATGTCACACTAAAACAATCATACTAAAAATACATTGAGTGTGTTGAAAGTTATGTTGTAACGTTACTGGTATGAGACACATGTTGCACATTGCAGTAAACTAGATCGATATTAGAATACCATATTGATAAAAGCTAGATGACTTGCTTGTTGCAAAATTGCATACATTTGATTTAAAATAATTAATAATACTATTTGGCCAGTGGAAAAGAATGACAATAACTCTTCTCTGAAAACATTCTCTGAACAGTATTTTGTACAATTTAAATGTATTTATTCTAAAACAAAACAAGGATACTGAATGATTTTTAATAATGTAAAGCACAAATGGCATTTTACCGTTAAACATGGTATCACCTGGATGAGAATATGCATGGAAATGATATGCAGATGACATTATGCATAGATAAACTAGGCGTATGGTTATTTTGGGGTGGAGATGCATGTATGCACTATCTTCTGCTGACTGGGTTTTATAAAGGGAATTTTGCGCAGAAAACCTCACTGCATCCAGATCCAACCCCTCCCACTTTATATACTTTGTTATATTTCTGCAACAATGGAGCTGGAACTTCACATACTTGCACATGACTTGCTTGTTGCTAAATGGCATGAACAGACGCAGGTACAAATCTCTCTCTCTCTCTCTCTCTCTCTCTCTCTCTCTCTCTCTCAATAATTAATAAATGTAATATTACGCACTACTCTGATTCAAAGTGGGCTGCTAGATCTAATGAGCCGTATAACTGATGAAAATAACCATACATTTTACTGGTCAAATATTGCGCTGCAAACATCAATAACAGTTTTTGGTCAGTGCTGGCAAATGACCATGGTATAAGCGGGTATAAACATTGGTACAAACATTGTTGGAAACATTTGGGGTAAGTACACAAGTAAACAAATAACTTTGTTCTAGTGGTTTTTGGATATTTTAATTAAAAAGAAACTTGTTAAACTATAATTTCTCATGTGTAATTGACTGTGTACAATTAAATAATATATAAAAATAACAAAATAATTATATGAATTATTTTGTCTTTTTAAATTATTTTACTGTTAGCATCCTTTATAATTTGGAGCAAGAGAAACTGGTCCAACAGAGATGTCACTTTGAGCACAGTTAATTGGTCCAATTTTGGTTTGAGATCTCTTACTCAAAACAAAACCTGCTAAGGAGCAGATTATCCATGGAGCATAAGTTACTATGGCAATGAACACTGGTAAAAGCAACCCACTAAAACTTTCTTGGCTAGCCAGCTAAACCGGCTTTCAGGCCCCTGAACAAGCTAATCAAGCATTACTAGAAAGTTACAGTGAGTTTGATCAGGGTTGGAGCTACACTCTGCAGGATTGGGACCTTGAGGGCCAGTAAATTAATTAATTTAATGATTTTTTTCATAAATGTATTAACTTACTAATGTAAATTAATTCGAGCTGCCAATAGGGGTGAAATGTCCACCCCTTCTTTATTATATTGATGGAGTAAATATCAGTGTCAATCTAAAAAAATATTACTAATTCAATTAATACATTAATACATTTTGACTAAACTGTATGAGATTAAATTAAAATGCAGTGTCCCCACTGGATCATTTATTTATGTATTTACCTTTTTTTTGGAGTAGCATAGTCTACATTTCCTCAAGTAGGCCTACTTGGATATTAATTTATTTCATATTTTTGCAGATTTCTTCCTCCATAATATTGTTTTTGTAAAACAACAAATATGACCTACCTGAACATTGTCACTACTAGCCTGTGCCATCTCCTCAGGTTCGCTGCTTTTTCTGAAATAGACAAGCCACAAACATTACCATTGAAATAAGCCTAACTACAATGCAGTGGCTAAACTGAGAGAATGGTTTTAGGCGTGTTTTTGACGGTTTCGTGTAGCCTCTCTGTGAAGATTACAAAGGATAGCTCAAAAGAGAAAGGTCTATAACTTGCTGTTATCTCACTTTATTTTAACTAAAAATAACTTAACTTAAAAACTACAGTTGTAGCCTACTACTATTCTTCTCGCAATACCCAGCTCATTCACTCATTTCATTTTTAGACAGACATTTAATCAGAGACATATTAAGCGTTACCTATTCAAAGTTGAAAGAGAATCTAGATGGTGCAGGAGTGTGTCTTGACTCTTCAGCTTCTGTCTCAGTTCTCATTCTGTCCACCCCTAGTTACAGTAAACAAGCTTTATTCTGATTTCTGCTGCTCGTCAGTCCACGCCCAGTAAAGCGAATTGAAAGTAGCATACTAGAATATACATCATAATGGAAATTATTATCATAAACTTTTTCACAATTACCTGCCGTCTTATTTTGAGACAGTTTTCTATTTCAAAACTATTGCTTTCACCGAGAAAATATGCGTGCTCTCGCAAAAGCATTGATATTGTTTTCCCTCCTACCTCATTTTTTCAATCACAAAAGTTTTGTGAGCGAACGCAAATTTAGACTAGTAGTGTGAATAGAAGCCTATGATAAATTGTGATTCCAGAAGTTTACATAACAGTATGCTCTTCAATAAAAAAAAAAAATGCTGTTTGGGGGACAGTTTAAATAAGAAAGGTTTAATTATTATTGTTATAAATATGATGATTTTATATAACAAATAATATTGTGCCACCTTGGAAGTTGAGAACTCTGTGTTATAATCCACCATGCTGCAGGAGATCTGTCCCATTCTTATTGACAGCTGTGTTTTCAGGGGAATTCAGGATATTTTATTATTAACATATTTACTTCCCCGTGTGTCAATGAAGTTGGTAATAATCCTGTTGTTGTGTTCAGATCTCCACAAACAAGTCTGTAGGGTAAGTCTGAATGATGGTGGGATGTATAGGCAGGTGTCTCTTTGTGATGAGAGATCCCTGATTCGCTGTTGCTCTTTCAGATTGACCTCAGTTTTTACACATCTTTCACTTTCATTAAATGTGTGTAACTTTATAACATTTTATACACAACACGAGGCATCATGGAAAATCATCTATTAATCATAATTTATAATATGTCTTTCTGACTTTTGTTAGGTATGTACTTTTTTTTGCATCTTTTGCAACTTTACAAGATAGTAACTCTCTTGGAGCATGCTAAATATAACTTACCCATCACCATATATTGTCTAATATTGCCTAACACTTTAAATCTAACATTGCTAGCTTTTAATCTAAATCACTATCACGTGTTAGCATTTCGCTAGCCTGTTAGCTTGCCATCTCTGCATCCGGGTCTCCTGTCTCCTGTTTTCTGAGTCCATCAAACAACAGTGGTGAGTTGGATTAATCAACAAACACGGTAAACCATGTCATCTTCTCCTGTTATTGTCACTTGCACTGCCTGTCACATGTTCAGTATATCCTTCTCTGTCGGCAAACAGGGCTTCACATGTGATAAATGCAGGGAGATAGTCAGGCTGACGGAGAAGATTTCAGAATTAGAGACACGCATCCAGACTTTATCTGAGAGTAGTGAGAATGTAACAGCTTTAGACACTGATTTGGATGCGACTAGCTTAGTGAACTCTGTACACTGTTCGGTTCCGGCTGTAGAGCCCGTGCAGCAGGGCAACTGGGTGACTGTGAGACGGCATAGTCGCGGATCTAAAAACCACTCTTCCCACTCAGTGATGCACCCACTGAGAATCCTGTTGAAAGTGCCCTAGTCATTGGCGATTCTATTACACGAAACGTGAAAATAGAGACACCAGCCACCATAGTCACATGTTTACCGGGAGCCAGAGTGCCTGACATCAAAGCAAATTTAAAAGTGCTGTCTAATGCTAATCGTAAATTCTCTAAGATTATTATTCACGTCGGCACTAGTGATGTTTGACTTCGCCAGTCGGAGATCACCAAAATTAACATTAAAGAGGTGTGTGAACTCGCAAGTACGATGGCAGATGACGTTTTTTACTCTGGTCCCCTCCCTGTTCGCCGGAGTGATGAGATACTTAGCAGACTATCATCACTCAATGGCTGGTTGTCTAAGTGGTGTCCGCAAAATAACATAGGGTTCATAGACAATTGGAAAAGCTTTTGGGGCAGACCAGACCTGTTAAAAAGAGATGGTATCCATCCATCCTGGGATGGTGCCGCTCTTCTCTCTAGTAATTTGGCACATAGTCTTAGAGCTAAACCTTGACTAACTGGGGCCCAGGTCAGGAAGCAGACGAACTGGCTTACCCGACCGCCTGCTAGCTGTCTCACGTCACATAAGTCAGATAAATCCCAGCACATAGAGACTCTTTCACCTAGATATTATCACATAGAGACTGTGTCTGTTCCACGAATTAGTGTATACAAAAAACCATCAAAAATTTAATCGATGTCCAAAAAATAAATAACAGATATAATACAGATGAACAAACAATAAAGCTTGGGCTGCTGAATATTCGATCCCTTTCCCCAAAAGCGTTTATTGTTAATGATGTGCTGTGTTTGACAGAAACCTGGCTAAAACCTGACGATTACATTACTTTAAATGAGTCCACCGCCCAAGATTATTGTTAAAAACACGAGCCGCGTGTGAAAGGTAAAGGGGGAGGTGTTGCTGTAATTTATAATAATATCTTCAGTATTACTCAGAAGTCTAGTCTCAAATATAATTCCTTTGAAGTTTTGGTGCTTTATGTAACGTTATGTAGTGAAATTGATAAATCCCGTTTGACATTTGTGCTGGCTACTGTATACAGGACACCAGGGCACCATACAGACTTTACCAAAGAATTTGCTGATTTTCTATCAGAGTTAGTACTGGCTGCAGATAAAGTACTAATTGTTGGTGATTTCAATATCCATGTAGACAATGAAAAAGACGCACTGGGATTGGCATTTAGAGACATTCTAAACTCTATTGGAGTTAGGCAACACGTGTCAGGACCCACTCATCGCCGTAATCATACTTTAGACCTAATATTGTCACATGGAATAAATGTTGATACCGTTGAAATTCTGCAGCAGAGCGATGACATCTCAGATCATTATCTAGTATCATGTATACTTAATGTAGCAAAGGCTGCAAAACCGTCCCGTTGTTTCAAATATGGCAGGACTATCACTGCTGCCACTAAAGATTGCTTTGTAAATAAACTTCCTCATCAGTTTCATCTCCTCAGCATCCCAGAGAGCCTAGAGGAACTCGATGTTGCAACAGAAACTATTGACTCTCTCTTTTCCAGCACTTTAGACACAGCTGCTCCTCTGCGCTTAAGATTAAAGAAAATAGTCCAACGCCGTGGTACAGCGAGCACACTCGGGCCCTTAAAACAGCAGCCAGAAAAATGGAGCGCAGCTGGAAGAAAACAAAACTGGAAGTTTTTCGGATCTCGTGGAAAGAGAGCATGATTGCGTACAGAAAGGCCTTAAAAACTGCTAGATCTGCTTATTTCTCGACTCTCTTAGAAGAAAACAAACACAACCCTAGGTATTTATTCGATACAGTGGCTAAATTAACCAAAGATAAAGCTTCACCTTCTGATGTTTGTAAACAGCACAGCAATAATGACTTTATGAACTTCTTTACTCGTAAGATTGATAATATTAGGAAGAAAATTATAACTATGCAAACATCTACTACAGTATCGCATCAGACAGTGCATTGTAGTGTCACTGAGGAAAAATTCCACTCATTCACTGCTATAGGAGAAGAAGAATTGGCTAAACTCGTTAAATCATCAAAATCAACATGATGTATGCTTGACCCTATACCGACTAAACTACTAAAAGAGATGCTTCCAGAGGTCAAAGATCCTCTCCTTAATATCATTAATTCATCCTTGTCATTAGGATATGTACCGAAAACTTTTAAGTTGGCTCTTAAACCTCTTATTAAAAAAACACAACTTGATCCTACAGAATTAGTCAATTAGGCCAATCTCAAATCTACCCTTTCTGTCAAAAAACTAGAAAAGGCAGTGTCTTCACAACTACGTTCCTTTTTAGAAAAAAATGGTATCTGTGAGGATTTCCAGTCAGGATTTAGACCGTATCATAGTACTGAGACTGCTCTCATTAGAGTTACAAATGATTTACTCTTATCATCCGATCGTGGTTGTATATCTCTATTAGTGTTACTCGATCTTAGCGCTGCATTCGATACTATCGACCACAACATTCTTCTAAATAGACTCGAAAATTTTGTTGGCATTAGTGGAATTGCGTTGGCATGGTTTAATAGGACTGTTGCTTTTCACCCTGTACATGCTACCACTGGGAGATATCATTAGGAAGCATGGCGTTAGTTTTCATTGTTATGCTGACGATACTCAGCTCTATATTTCCTCAAGCACTGACGAAACTTACCAATTCACAAGATTAACGGAATGCATAACTGATATAAAAAATTGGATGACTATTAATTTCCTGCAACTTAATTCAGAAAAAAACTGAATTTTTAATTATTGGACAAAAACCCTCTGCACATAGTAACCTAGAATACTGTCTAACACTCGATGGCTGCTCTGTCAAGTCCTTGTCGTCAGTTAGGAACCTGGCTGTGCTCTTTGATACCAATCTCTCATTTAAAAGCCACGTTTCTAGCATCTGTAAAACTGCATTCTACCATCTTAAAAATATATCTAAATTACGGCACATGCTTTCAATGCAGAATGCTGAACAGTTAGTTCATGCGTTTATGACCTCAAGGCTAGATTATTGTAATGCTCTACTGTGTGGTTGCCCTGCTCGCTTAATAAATAAACTGCAGCTGGTCCAAAACGCAGCAGCTAGAGTTCTTACTAGAACCAGGAAGTATGACCATATTAGCCCGGTTCTGGCAACACTGCATTGGCTCCCTATTAAACATCGTATACATTTAAAAATCTTGCTGATTACTTACAAAGCACTAAATGGTTTAGCGCCCCAGTACTTGAGCGAGCTCTTAACGCATTATACTCCATCACGTCTATTGCGGTCTCAAAACTCTGGCCAGTTGATAATACCTACAATATCAAAATCAACTGCAGGCGATCGATCCTTTTCCTGTTTAGCACCTAAACTCTGGAACAGTCTTCCTAGCATTGTTCGGGAAGCAGACACACTCTGTCAGTTTAAATCTAGACTAAAAACACATCTCTTTACTATGGCATACACATAAAACATTTTTAATTTCTATTATTCAAATCAGTTAAATGATTGTTTTAGGCTGCATTAACTAGGTCAGCCGGAACCGGGAACACTTCCCATAACACCTGATGTACTCGTTACATCATAAGAAGAATGGCATCTACGCTAATGCTAGTCTCTCTGTTTATCCCGAGGTTTACTGCAGTCAGCCGGATCCGGGCCGTATCCGGACCAGATGGTGGACCTGCGCCTAGGCATGACCAACGCATCCCTGAAGTGTCTGTAGAGACCGTGTCAATTAAACTCCCCCCTGTAAATGCCACATCGACACGACATCCTCATTAAACCCGTCCCCGGCGTGACGACTCCAATCTTTCGAATAATCCTACGAATATCTATTGATCTAATATGACTTCTGACCTGTAATGTTGCCAGAATCATAATCATACACTATTTGTTCGTCGGCCAGAGGAGAACTGGCACCCCGACTGAGCCTGGTTTCTCCCAAGGTTTTTTTCTCCGTTCTGGCCCTGAAGGAGTTTTGGTTCCTTGCCACCGTCGCCTTTGGCTTTTGGCTTGCTTAGTTGGGGACACTAAAATTTCAACTATATTACTGATCTGCCCGCATTGACACTATATGATAATTGAAATGAGCTGGATGACATCACTGTTTTCTCCAGAGCAGATGTACAGCCGAATCAAATTCCGTTGCATTATTTTCCTGTTACCACTGTGAAGCTGCTTTGAAACAGTTGGCATTGTAAAAAGCGCTATATAAATAAAGGTGACTTGAAATGTTTGGCTATACTTCTGGATAAATATTTTGGAATATTTAAGGTAATAATTTTTTTTTCTGTATTTGATTAAAGTGACAATTTCTTTTCCATTTACAAGTTCAAAGCTGATGCAGATGGAAACCCAAACAATTTTGAAAGAATGAAATAAAAGAATGAAAACACAGATTTGTGTGTCATCCACAAAAAGCACAAATCATCCTAACTGTAATATCAAAATGTCAGTAGCAGTTATTTAATAATAATTCAGGCACATTTATAATAAATAGAACATAATTGAAAAAGTAAAAGAGCATTCATGTTATATGCATTCAGACAACATCTTTCACTGTTTGATCATCAAATAACTCTCTGAAAGGCTTTTCACACTTGAAATAGTTAACCCTGGGTCATTTCTTAACCCAGAGTATCCGGTTATCTTTCTTCACGTTAACTCACTTTACGTTGATCATAATTTACCCGAGGTTAACAATTAATCGGTATTCATAAGATGCCGTTTCACACATTCCTAAACCTCCTCATTGCATATTTGTGGTGTCACTGTCATTAATTGGACGAAATGTTTACACTAATGCTCTTGCTCTAGCATTGCACATCCTCACATTATCTGTTGCTGACTATATTATCAAGGTGATACTATGGACGTTTCAGAAAATAAAGGTAAGAATGAAACAGTCCGAAAAAGAGACATTTTAATGTTTTCATCTGTGGCTTTAAAGTCTGATCTGTTAAATAATGAAACAAAATACTTAAACAGAAGACAGAAGTGTTTCCTGTAAGTGATTTACTGATCAAGAACAAGTTGAAACAAGCTCTCATCCTGAGGGTGAACGGTCAGAGGTCAAAGCAGGGCATAAGCACTCAATCATATTAGCATATTTATTCTTGAAAATACATGCTATACATTAAATGATGAATTTATTACTAAAACTGTACTTTCTCTGTTTAACTCTTGTCTGTTTGCACGCATGCACTTATGACTTTGTAAAATCTGTGAAGTTAAACAGAGACTCACTAGCTTTCAGAAAGAGCTTTTGATTTCCAAGAAAATCACTGGAACTTGTAGGTTTCTTTTTGTGTTTTTTAATTCCTTTGACGTGCATTTTTGTGTTTGGGGTTGTAATGATGAGCATGTTTGTTGAACAACTGGATGTATTTGTGCTGTCAGGTTTCCATTGGTTCTTGCTGAACTTCCTCCTCTGAGCTCCTCAAACAGGTTCTGCTCCATCCTGATGAGGAAACCTCACAACAGTTAAAACAGTGTTTCAGGTAACATCAACAATCATGCTCATCATTTTTATACACACCCAAAGTCAACAATGGCCACGTCAAAGAAATTAAAAACACACAAAGAAACCTGCTAAACTGAAGTCTAGGGGTGTCAACGCTTTTGCAGTTGCAAAACAGTCTACCAGATAATATTAGACAATCATCAACCTTGAGTGAATTCAAAAGTCACTTAAAAACATATTTTTTCACTTTAGCTTTTGATCATATATGAGTGACTTTGATCATATATGTTGTTCCGCCTGGTTAAGTGAGCAGTCTGATGGCGGTGATGTCTTCCACTGGTTGTGCTGGGTAACAATGCAGTGGTAATCCGTTAAACAGCCTTGAACATGAAGCTCTGTGGGGCACTGATCCCTTTCCGATAAGGATGAGATTACGATTTGGCGCTTCTCCATTCCATTGTTGTGATTGGCTGCTGGTATCTATGCAACTCATTTTGCATAATCTAAAGCACACAATTAGACAAGTGTCTTGAATGTTTTACCTTTTCTCACTTTCCAACCCATCACCAGAACACCTTTGGCAATGTTCTGAACAGATTTCAGCCACTGCTCCTGCATCCAAATGGTCCTTAAATAATTTTTATGGCAGTAATAGAAGTTCTATCTTTCCTGTGCTTGAGGCATCTGGCTGTTGTCCTAGCATCCTTATCTGATGGTGTTGGACATTTGTTTGAGCTAGTCCACCAAGATACAATGAAATGTAGCAAACCTTTCTCTGTTTGTAGACGTTTAAGAGGCTGTTGTGTTGACCTTGATTTATTGCAATATTGAGGTGTCCAGTTTTATTTTGAATTTAGAAAATAAACATGATTTCTAATCTTACAAATCAATTGTTTCTTATTTTCGCTGGCATGTGTCTTAGGTGTTGAGCACTAGTGCATCTTTGAGCCTATTCAGTACAAGTAAAATACTTAAGTACTGTTAAAATCAGATACTCTAAGACTTTTACTCAAGTTGTATTGGAATTGGTGACTTGTAATGGAGTCATTTTCGCTGTAAGGAATCTGTACTTTTATTCAAGTATGGGTTTCAGGTACTCTTTACACCTCTGTTTAATGTGCTGTTTCTCATTCAAAAACTGAAGTCTGATGGATATTGTGTCACTGAAATGTTGCAAATCAATTTCAGATTGTGCAAGTTTTAGTAATGTGTGGGACTCTTCCAACCCAAAATCAAAAGAAATTGTATGTTTGTATTTTGCAAAGTGCAAAATAACCTATGCATGCCTTACTTACAGTTGCTTCTGCATTGACAAACACACGTTTACTTTAAGATTATTTGTGATATTATGTTATTTTCATGACAGTTGAGCAGCAAATTTCTGATCGATCGTTTATACTGGTATAAAGGGGTAAGTATTTTGAGTAACACTTATTTGACAACAACAGTTGCTATATAAATATCCTAAAAAATAGAATAACAAATAGTTTCTGCTGTAGTCTGTGCCGTATATGGAGAATGTTGGAGTTGAGGAGTGTGATGCTGCTGATGAAGAGGAGAAAGGGGTGGAGTCTGATGAAGTGGGCGTGTCAGTTGAAGATGTGCTCAGAGTTCTGAGTCGTGGAGATGATCACGTCTCTTCACATCTGAACCGCTTCCAGCCGAACCGCAGGAGCAGAGATGAATTCAGAGAGGTAGAGTATAACAGCTCTGGTCCAAAACTAAAAAGATCCATCAGCCCATCCTCACCTCCATTTGAGCTATTTTAATTCAAAATATAGGCCTAAATAAATGCATTTAACACTTTTCAATTTAAAATAGCAAGCAATATGGCAAAAATACTTAACAAATCCATAAACATTAGCTAACAATTATTAACTATAACCAACTGTGTGTGTGTGTTAGTCACTCTTATTATTGTCGCATAAATGTAGGGTTGTTTTGTGAAATCTCTGTGTGTCCAGTAGATGTTCACTGTGAAGTATTTTACTCAGTTTTGAAACATGATCTGTGGTTCTGTAGATCAGCAGATGATACAGAGAGTCTCTACGGGACTGTATTTAATGTCTTGTGTGTTCAGGAGCTGCTGAAGGTGTTTAAGGAGTTGGGTTTTAAGGGTGAGGAGAAGACTGCTTTCTCCACACTTTCCCAGCATCCCTTTCTGCAGGATTTAATGGAAGGATCCTCACAGTACCTGCTTCCCGTGAGTATAACACACACACATACTACAACAGAGCTCAGTAGTAAGAGCTAAATACAGTTTAAATGAATATATTAAAAAAAATATTTTAGTGATTGGACAAAACATAAGGTTTCAGTCACTGCTTACTTTAAAACATATCTATTTGAAACATACCAATGTCTTAGTTTTGTTACTTTGCTGTTATTGTCGCCTTGTTGTTATTCCATGCTCCACACAAACGTCCTGTTTCAATAGGAAATACATCAACACAGGACAGAAAAATGCACTTGTCAAGCCTTTTTAATCAGATATTTATTGTAATTTAATATGAGAAATACAAATGAAGTTTGTTGATTTACAATTTTATAATTGTGATTGCATTTTCCAGACCCAATAAACTGACAAAACATGAACAAAACCCACACACAAAATAATGAAAAAATTTTGAAATAATAATGAAAACTATATTTTAAATGATTTGATTTACTGTCATTTACACCTGAATTCATCATGAAGAAAAGTGATCTGGGGTCTGCTAAACAAGTTTTGGAATTAACCTTCAGTAAACTCTCAAACTCCCTGAATGTGTTTACTGTTGTTGAGATACACATTTTATTGTAAATCTGTATTGTTGTGTCTTAAGGAGGTTTTGTCTGATCGATTAAATTGGCATACTGTATATAGGATTAAAAGACAAAGTAGAATGTAAATTTTAACATGCAAACAGCAAAACATAAATACAAAATCAATGTAAAATCAGTGTAAATATAAATAATATATGAGTGATTTATAATAGAGTAAATATGGATATATGAATACACAAGTATATGCAAGAATAATAATGTAAAGGAAATACAGAAAAGAATGGAATATGACAACTGTATCTTTGCTCTCTGCCAAATGAACAGAGAGTAAAGGTTTGGGTCATTTTTTCCTGCTCTAAAGTATCCATAATGAGATACAGATTTTTAAGGCTTTGCAGTAATTTCCCTGCAAAGAAATAGGTGTATAGCGGTTTCAAGAATCTTAGACCTCTTCCATCTCATAGTCTTCCTGATTCTGTTGCTCTGCAGCCTCAGGCACATAGGTTTCTAAAATATTGACAATCTCATTCCTACCTCTTATCCTTGTCTGTGCTCTGATCATATCCAGTATGGACTGCATGGGATGGGCGTATTCTATAACGTTCCTAGTTCTTCTGCTTTCTCCTGGGTACACATATCCACCACTGTGCACACCAATCAGTTTGCAGTCTTCATCAAAAACTGGAGAGCCAGAAGATCCGTGAAAGATGCAAGAGTTATAAGTAATCGGATTCCAAGTTCTGCATTGCTCTTCAAAACTCCTCTGTGTAATCATATGAATGAAACTGATATTCTCAGACACATGTCTAATATCAGCCTGTAACAGATTCTCTTTCCCAATGATGAAACCGTAATCTGTTTTCTTAACCCCACCATCTGGATGTCCCACAATGCAGATCCCACCACAGTTAGGAGGGGGGCCAGGAATGTAACATCTGATCAACTCGGGACGGCCAGTGATTTCATCAACAGCATCCAGTTCAAGAAGAGCATAATCAAGATGATTTAACTGATCAGTCATGAAACAATAAGCAGGAATCTGTGTCTTGAATGGCACCACTGTCACATTTGAGTCCAGACGTTCAAAATCAAATACAGCTACTAAGTTCCTTGTGAATAAAAGCCTGTCTGGAGCCTCAACACATTCCCTA
This sequence comes from Coreius guichenoti, assembly GCA_039654105.1. Classification (NCBI taxonomy): domain Eukaryota; kingdom Metazoa; phylum Chordata; class Actinopteri; order Cypriniformes; family Gobionidae; genus Coreius; species Coreius guichenoti. The sequence goes on along the minus strand of CM077169.1, from coordinate 5,757,456 downwards.
ACAACGTGCATTAGTGAGAATAAATTGCCCAAAGAGTAGGAAACCGGTTCCTCTGGCGGATCCCTCCACTCGAATCTGACACACCGAGTCAGAGAGTCTCATGAGCTGCTTTACTTTATACACCTCAGAGAAACTCTGAACGCTTTTATCATATTCTGCTCTGAGGACTCTTTGTAACTGAAAGTTGTTTATCAGATTCTTCTGCTTCTTTATCTTGTCCATTAAATCTTTGCACTGATCACGAAGAATTTGCAGAATATTTTCAGAGTCTGGAATGATTGTCCATTTAGTTAGACTAGTGGACTCTGTGTTTTGGGTGGTTTGTTTTTGTTCAGAGCTGATGGGATGCAGGTCTGGATCATTTTTTCCTGATTTAGTTTTTGAAGCTACATTAGATTCAATCTTGACATTAGTTTTTGTTTGGTTATCAGGCCGTCTGGCACCAATCGCAATGATCTGAAATGTCTTTTTATCAAGATGCTCAACGGAGCTGGACATTTCATACCTTGATTGTTGACCCTTCTTTGCTTTACCTTTCAACTCCAGAGAGAGGACACAGTGTTTCTGGAATATTTTATCAATGAACCGTCCGTCACGCTCAAGAACAGTTTTGACTTCCTCGTCTTTGAATGCATAAACACAAACATAATCAGCTGTTTTTCTCAGTTCGCTGTTTTTCATTATGTATTTCACTTTCTCCCCTCCTGTTGTTTTGACTTTAAAGGCAACAATGTCTGTCCTGGAGAGTGAACATTTGTCATGTTTCTGTTGATCTGTAAAAGCCTTTCCTGTCCTTTTGATGAAGGTTATATCTAAGATCTCATCTTTTTCAATAAGACAGCAGGGGAAATCTGTCTTCACAGCAGCTCCGTCAGCTCTCTGGATGACCATTTCTTTCTTTGTGTTTCTTACATTCTTGTTCATCCTAAAAGTGTCGCTTGTGTTAAGAGCATCAAGCACAGTCATGGATATATCACACACCACAAAAACTGGCTTATTTTCAGAGCTGAAACAAAACTGGAATTTGTGGTTTTGCTTTTCTGCTCTCTGTTAAATTTAGAAAATAAAACAAACAATCAAGTGAATACCACTGAAGAAACCTTTCAAACCTATCAAATGATGATTTATTATTAGTATGTGAGGTGATGTACCTGTTGCCGATGTTTTGAGCGTCCCTCTTTAAATGGGAAAATGTCAACAGTAATGTTTGACTAAATAAGTTTATTTAGGTTAAAACGCTGTGAAAGAATAACAATTTGAGTCTCGTCATACAAACCTAATGAATTAACAGATATAGCATATTGAATGGTTTTGGAAGTGTGTGCATCCCGGGTGAACACAGAATGACTTATATGGGTCCTGGACACAGAAGGTTTAAGAACACCTGGGGCCGTATTCACAAAACATTTTATCTTACCTCTAAGAGTTCTCCTAAATAGCAGTAAAAGTTCTTAGGTAAGCGGTTCCTCTTAAAAAATATTCACAAAGATGCTGAGACCAACTTTTATAAGGAATAGAGAGAAGTCTTAAGCTAAGAGTAAGGCCTCGTTGCTATGGATGATGTCAACAGGCTAACTGCCCACAGTGATTGGCTGATGGGGGAGGGTTCTATTTATTTATTAAAGATTTATTTTTTGCATTTTGCCTTTTTATTATGATAATATTGATCATAATTTACCCGAGGTTAACAATTAATCGGTATTCATAAGATGCCGTTTCACACATTCCTAAACCTCCTCATTGCATATTTGTGGTGTCACTGTCATTAATTGGACGAAATGTTTACACTAATGCTCTTGCTCTAGCATTGCACATCCTCACATTATCTGTTGCTGACTATATTATCAAGGTGATACTATGGACGTTTCAGAAAATAAAGGTAAGAATGAAACAGTCCGAAAAAGAGACATTTTAATGTTTTCATCTGTGGCTTTAAAGTCTGATCTGTTAAATAATGAAACAAAATACTTAAACAGAAGACAGAAGTGTTTCCTGTAAGTGATTTACTGATCAAGAACAAGTTGAAACAAGCTCTCATCCTGAGGGTGAACGGTCAGAGGTCAAAGCAGGGCATAAGCACTCAATCATATTAGCATATTTATTCTTGAAAATACATGCTATACATTAAATGATGAATTTATTACTAAAACTGTACTTTCTCTGTTTAACTCTTGTCTGTTTGCACGCATGCACTTATGACTTTGTAAAATCTGTGAAGTTAAACAGAGACTCACTAGCTTTCAGAAAGAGCTTTTGATTTCCAAGAAAATCACTGGAACTTGTAGGTTTCTTTTTGTGTTTTTTAATTCCTTTGACGTGCGTTTTTGTATTTGGGGTTGTAATGATGAGCATGTTTGTTGAACAACTGGATGTATTTGTGCTGTCAGGTTTCCATTGGTTCTTGCTGAACTTCCTCCTCTGAGCTCCTCAAACAGGTTCTGCTCCATCCTGATGAGGAAACCTCACAACAGTTAAAACAGTGTTTCAGGTAACATCAACAATCATGCTCATCATTTTTATACACACCCAAAGTCAACAATGGCCACGTCAAAGAAATTAAAAACACACAAAGAAACCTGCTAAACTGAAGTCTAGGGGTGTCAACGCTTTTGCAGTTGCAAAACAGTCTACCAGATAATATTAGACAATCATCAACCTTGAGTGAATTCAAAAGTCACTTAAAAACATATTTTTTCACTTTAGCTTTTGATCATATATGAGTGACTTTGATCATATATGTTGTTCCGCCTGGTTAAGTGAGCAGTCTGATGGCGGTGATGTCTTCCACTGGTTGTGCTGGGTAACAATGCAGTGGTAATCCGTTAAACAGCCTTGAACATGAAGCTCTGTGGGGCACTGATCCCTTTCCGATAAGGATGAGATTACGATTTGGCGCTTCTCCATTCCATTGTTGTGATTGGCTGCTGGTATCTATGCAACTCATTTTGCATAATCTAAAGCACACAATTAGACAAGTGTCTTGAATGTTTTACCTTTTCTCACTTTCCAAGCCATCACCAGAACACCTTTGGCAATGTTCTGAACAGATTTCAGCCACTGCTCCTGCATCCAAATGGTCCTTAAATAATTTTTATGGCAGTAATAGAAGTTCTATCTTTCCTGTGCTTGAGGCATCTGGCTGTTGTCCTAGCATCCTTATCTGATGGTGTTGGACATTTGTTTGAGCTAGTCCACCAAGATACAATGAAATGTAGCAAACCTTTCTCTGTTTGTAGACGTTTAAGAGGCTGTTGTGTTGACCTTGATTTATTGCAATATTGAGGTGTCCAGTTTTATTTTGAATTTAGAAAATAAACATGATTTCTAATCTTACAAATCAATTGTTTCTTATTTTCGCTGGCATGTGTCTTAGGTGTTGAGCACTAGTGCATCTTTGAGCCTATTCAGTACAAGTAAAATACTTAAGTACTGTTAAAATCAGATACTCTAAGACTTTTACTCAAGTTGTATTGGAATTGGTGACTTGTAATGGAGTCATTTTCGCTGTAAGGAATCTGTACTTTTATTCAAGTATGGGTTTCAGGTACTCTTTACACCTCTGTTTAATGTGCTGTTTCTCATTCAAAAACTGAAGTCTGATGGAAATGGTGTCACTGAAATGTTGCAAATCAATTTCAGATTGTGCAAGTTTTAGTAATGTGTGGGACTCTTCCAACCCAAAATCAAAAGAAATTGTATGTTTGTATTTTGCAAAGTGCAAAATAACCTATGCATGCCTTACTTACAGTTGCTTCTGCATTGACAAACACACGTTTACTTTAAGATTATTTGTGATATTATGTTATTTTCATGACAGTTGAGCAGCAAATTTCTGATCGATCGTTTATACTGGTATAAAGGGGTAAGTATTTTGAGTAACACTTATTTGACAACAACAGTTGCTATATAAATATCCTAAAAAATAGAATAACAAATAGTTTCTGCTGTAGTCTGTGCCGTATATGGAGAATGTTGGAGTTGAGGAGTGTGATGCTGCTGATGAAGAGGAGAAAGGGGTGGAGTCTGATGAAGTGGGCGTGTCAGTTGAAGATGTGCTCAGAGTTCTGAGTCGTGGAGATGATCACGTCTCTTCACATCTGAACCGCTTCCAGCCGAACCGCAGGAGCAGAGATGAATTCAGAGAGGTAGAGTATAACAGCTCTGGTCCAAAACTAAAAAGATCCATCAGCCCATCCTCACCTCCATTTGAGCTATTTTAATTCAAAATATAGGCCTAAATAAATGCATTTAACACTTTTCAATTTAAAATAGCAAGCAATATGGCAAAAATACTTAACAAATCCATAAACATTAGCTAACAATTATTAACTATAACCAACTGTGTGTGTGTGTTAGTCACTCTTATTATTGTCGCATAAATGTAGGGTTGTTTTGTGAAATCTCTGTGTGTCCAGTAGATGTTCACTGTGAAGTATTTTACTCAGTTTTGAAACATGATCTGTGGTTCTGTAGATCAGCAGATGATACAGAGAGTCTCTACGGGACTGTATTTAATGTCTTGTGTGTTCAGGAGCTGCTGAAGGTGTTTAAGGAGTTGGGTTTTAAGGGTGAGGAGAAGACTGCTTTCTCCACACTTTCCCAGCATCCCTTTCTGCAGGATTTAATGGAAGGATCCTCACAGTACCTGCTTCCCGTGAGTATAACACACACACATACTACAACAGAGCTCAGTAGTAAGAGCTAAATACAGTTTAAATGAATATATTAAAAAAAATATTTTAGTGATTGGACAAAACATAAGGTTTCAGTCACTGCTTACATTAAAACATATCTATTTGAAACATACCAATGTCTTAGTTTTGTTACTTTGCTGTTATTGTCGCCTTGTTGTTATTCCATGCTCCACACAAACGTCCTGTTTCAATAGGAAATACATCAACACAGGACAGAAAAATGCACTTGTCAAGCCTTTTTAATCAGATATTTATTGTCATTTAATATGAGAAATACAAATGAAGTTTGTTGATTTACAATTTTATAATTGTGATTGCATTTTCCAGACCCAATAAACTGACAAAACATGAACAAAACCCACACACAAAATAATGAAAAAATTTTGAAATAATAATGAAAACTATATTTTAAATGATTTGATTTACTGTCATTTACACCTGAATTCATCATGAAGAAAAGTGATCTGGGGTCTGCTAAACAAGTTTTGGAATTAACCTTCAGTAAACTCTCAAACTCCCTGAATGTGTTTACTGTTGTTGAGATACACATTTTATTGTAAATCTGTATTGTTGTGTCTTAAGGAGGTTTTGTCTGATCGATTAAATTGGCATACTGTATATAGGATTAAAAGACAAAGTAGAATGTAAATTTTAACATGCAAACAGCAAAACATAAATACAAAATCAATGTAAAATCAGTGTAAATATAAATAATATATGAGTGATTTATAATAGAGTAAATATGGATATATGAATACACAAGTATATGCAAGAATAATAATGTAAAGGAAATACAGAAAAGAATGGAATATGACAACTGTATCTTTGCTCTCTGCCAAATGAACAGAGAGTAAAGGTTTGGGTCATTTTTTCCTGCTCTAAAGTATCCATAATGAGATACAGATTTTTAAGGCTTTGCAGTAATTTCCCTGCAAAGAAATAGGTGTATAGCGGTTTCAAGAATCTTAAACCTCTTCCATCTCATAGTCTTCCTGATTCTGTTGCTCTGCAGCCTCAGGCACATAGGTTTCTAAAATATTGACAATCTCATTCCTACCTCTTATCCTTGTCTGTGCTCTGATCATATCCAGTATGGACTGCATGGGATGGGCGTATTCTATAACGTTCCTAGTTCTTCTGCTTTCTCCTGGGTACACATATCCACCACTGTGCACACCAATCAGTTTGCAGTCTTCATCAAAAACTGGAGAGCCAGAAGATCCGTGAAAGATGCAAGAGTTATAAGTAATCGGATTCCAAGTTCTGCATTGCTCTTCAAAACTCCTCTGTGTAATCATATGAATGAAACTGATATTCTCAGACACATGTCTAATATCAGCCTGTAACAGATTCTCTTTCCCAATGATGAAACCGTAATCTGTTTTCTTAACCCCACCATCTGGATGTCCCACAATGCAGATCCCACCACAGTTAGGAGGGGGGCCAGGAATGTAACATCTGATCAACTCGGGACGGCCAGTGATTTCATCAACAGCATCCAGTTCAAGAAGAGCATAATCAAGATGATTTAACTGATCAGTCATGAAACAATAAGCAGGAATCTGTGTCTTGAATGGCACCACTGTCACATTTGAGTCCAGACGTTCAAAATCAAATACAGCTACTAAGTTCCTTGTGAATAAAAGCCTGTCTGGAGCCTCAACACATTCCCTAACAACGTGCATTAGTGAGAATAAATTGCCCAAAGAGTAGGAAACCGGTTCCTCTGGCGGATCCCTCCACTCGAATCTGACACACCGAGTCAGAGAGTCTCATGAGCTGCTTTACTTTATACACCTCAGAGAAACTCTGAACGCTTTTATCATATTCTGCTCTGAGGACTCTTTGTAACTGAAAGTTGTTTATCAGATTCTTCTGCTTCTTTATCTTGTCCATTAAATCTTTGCACTGATCACGAAGAATTTGCAGAATATTTTCAGAGTCTGGAATGATTGTCCATTTAGTTAGACTAGTGGACTCTGTGTTTTGGGTGGTTTGTTTTTGTTCAGAGCTGATGGGATGCAGGTCTGGATCATTTTTTCCTGATTTAGTTTTTGAAGCTACATTAGATTCAATCTTGACATTAGTTTTTGTTTGGTTATCAGGCCGTCTGGCACCAATCGCAATGATCTGAAATGTCTTTTTATCAAGATGCTCAACGGAGCTGGACATTTCATACCTTGATTGTTGACCCTTCTTTGCTTTACCTTTCAACTCCAGAGAGAGGACACAGTGTTTCTGGAATATTTTATCAATGAACCGTCCGTCACGCTCAAGAACAGTTTTGACTTCCTCGTCTTTGAATGCATAAACACAAACATAATCAGCTGTTTTTCTCAGTTCGCTGTTTTTCATTATGTATTTCACTTTCTCCCCTCCTGTTGTTTTGACTTTAAAGGCAACAATGTCTGTCCTGGAGAGTGAACATTTGTCATGTTTCTGTTGATCTGTAAAAGCCTTTCCTGTCCTTTTGATGAAGGTTATATCTAAGATCTCATCTTTTTCAATAAGACAGCAGGGGAAATCTGTCTTCACAGCAGCTCCGTCAGCTCTCTGGATGACCATTTCTTTCTTTGTGTTTCTTACATTCTTGTTCATCCTAAAAGTGTCGCTTGTGTTAAGAGCATCAAGCACAGTCATGGATATATCACACACCACAAAAACTGGCTTATTTTCAGAGCTGAAACAAAACTGGAATTTGTGGTTTTGCTTTTCTGCTCTCTGTTAAATTTAGAAAATAAAACAAACAATCAAGTGAATACCACTGAAGAAACCTTTCAAACCTATCAAATGATGATTTATTATTAGTATGTGAGGTGATGTACCTGTTGCCGATGTTTTGAGCGTCCCTCTTTAAATGGGAAAATGTCAACAGTAATGTTTGACTAAATAAGTTTATTTAGGTTAAAACGCTGTGAAAGAATAACAATTTGAGTCTCGTCATACAAACCTAATGAATTAACAGATATAGCATATTGAATGGTTTTGGAAGTGTGTGCATCCCGGGTGAACACAGAATGACTTATATGGGTCCTGGACACAGAAGGTTTAAGAACACCTGGGGCCGTATTCACAAAACATTTTATCTTACCTCTAAGAGTTCTCCTAAATAGCAGTAAAAGTTCTTAGGTAAGCGGTTCCTCTTAAAAAATATTCACAAAGATGCTGAGACCAACTTTTATAAGGAATAGAGAGAAGTCTTAAGCTAAGAGTAAGGCCTCGTTGCTATGGATGATGTCAACAGGCTAACTGCCCACAGTGATTGGCTGATGGGGGAGGGGTCTATTTATTTATTAAAGATTTATTTTTTGCATTTTGCCTTTTTATTATGATTGGACAGTGAGTAGACAGGAAGCAAAGCGGGAGACAGAAAGGGGGGACAGGAGCGGGGAAGGTCCATGAGCCTGAACTCAGCTCACAAGGCTATCAGCGCAGACGACAGGACATTTCCAACTTAACCACAATGTTTTATTCTTCATCATTCAATGCATATTGCCTGTACATAAATGAACTTTTATTTTATGTCATCGCAGATTAAAAATCAAAAACTATAAATCGAAATATTTATTGCATTTATAAAGGGAGAAGGCTCAGCACCCAAGGCTCTATTGCCTATTGCCTCAATGGTGTTCAGTCTTTGGATGATTGCTGAGGTGGATTGCCACTGCCAGCAACAGCCGTTTTAGGATTGTTTGTGATTTTTCACTGCTGAAAAAAAACTGTGCAATTCACTGATATTTTCTTGTTCTAAGCTAAAACCATTGTTACATTGTTTTGCTGTTGTAGAAAAGACATTAAAGTGCTTTAGTTAATGTGGCTTTTTTCTTTATTTCTCATGGCTTTGAGAATTTCATAAAACTTTAATATGGTGACATGGATTTAGCTACTGATATCATTTTTAGTAAAGTAATTGGTGATTTTATATTAGAATATCGATTCAGTATCAGGCACTGTAAGTAATACACAGTAGACTGTAACAAGTTACTTAAAGCTTTTTGTTTTGTAGGCCTAAAACACTACATGATGACCTTACCTGAACATTGTCACTAGCTTGTGACGTCTCCCCAGATTCATCGTCTCTGGCAGTCTGCTTCTTTTGCAAGAGACAAAAACATTTCCATTAGAACGAAGCCTAAACCCAATGCAGTGTCTAAGCAGATAGAATGAGAAAGACGACAGTCACTCACAGGACTCTGTTGAAAGGAGCTCAGAAGGTCTGTCTGCTCCAGTTTTCTCTTAGGTTGTGCTTTAGGCATGTTTTGGGCTGTTCTGTGTATCTTTGAACAATGACAATCTGCGATCAGAAGAGAACGATTTGTAACATGCTTTAATAATCTCACTTTGTTATTTTAACAAATCTTTTAACAAATTTTTATTTTCTAAATAAAAAATTCCAAAGTGTACACAACTTAAAAAACAACATCACATAATGTAAATAAGTTCAGAATCACAGTCTAAGTCACACAATAAGAATATGTGAATAACTCAATTTTGACAAAATGAACCTTATAATTCCAAGGGGACGACATTTTACCTTAAAACTATTTAAATAATAATATATAAAATATAAATAGACCTATACAAAAAGACATTTAAGACTCACCAAAGTAAAAATAGTGCAAATGAGTTGAATATTCTTATACTAAGAATAACAGACTTATTTGCGCTATTTTACTTTGGTGAGTCTTAAATGTCATTCCGTGACAATGATAGATAGATTTTTACCCGTTTACCTTGTTTATTGGTACACAATGAAATTAGTCTGCATGAAGCATGAGAATGTCTGTACGTAGTTTATTTCTTTCTTTCGGTTTCCTCTCTTCTGTTGTTAATCCGGCCCCGCCCAGTAACGAAACTCGCTGAAGACCTTCTAAATGTGCCTGGCCCTGTGGCTGTCAGGTGCGGTGAGGGAAAGGCAAAACATGGTTGTGACAGGCCCCCACTTCACACTTTAAGATGCATGTGAAAGACTGAGATTTTGTTTATTAGGGCCCAAGCCCAAAGGGCGAAGGCCCTATTGTTCCCCTAAGGATTATTATTATTATTATTTTTCTTTCAAGGTTTTTGGCACTTTTGGGGGCCTTAACATGCTCAAAAACTCTTGAAACTTTGCACACGTGTCGGAATGCGCAGCCATTAGGGCCGGGATGAAGATGGTATCTGGGCGTGGCAGGGGGGCTCGACAGCGCCCCCTTGAATGCGGTCTGAAACTTGGTCCATATATCAAAAACGCTTTCATGTATTAGTATGAAACTCGGTACACATATACAGCTCATCGGGCCGAACAACTTTCGTGCTCATAGTTGTACGTCAGCCCAACAGGAAGTCAGCTATTATGGGTTGTTTCGAAAACGCATGCTCTGGAATTTGATATACAGTGGGGAGAACAAGTATTTGATACACTGCCGATTTTGCAGGCTTGCCCACTTACAAAGCATGTAGAAGTCTGTCATTTTTATCATAGGTACTTTTCAACTGTGAGTGACGGAATCTAAAACAAAAATCCAGAAAATAGCATTGTATGATTTTTAAGTAATTAATTTGCATTTTATTGCATGACATAAGTATTTGATACATCAGAAAAGCAGAATTTAATATTTGGTACAGAAACCTTTGTTTGCAATTACAGAGATCATACGTTTCCTGTAGTTCTTGACCAGGTTTGCACACACTGCAGCAGGGATTTTGGCCCACTCCTCCATACAGACCTTCTCCAGATCCTTCAGGTTTCGGGGCTGCCGCTGGGCAATACGGACTTTCAGCTCCCTCCAAAGATTTTCTATTGGGTTCAGGTCTGGAGACTGGCTAGGCCACTCCAGGACCTTGAGATGCTTCTTACGGAGCCACTCCTTAGTTGCCCTGGCTGTGTGTTTCGGGTCGTTGTCATGCTGGAAGACCCAGCCACGACCCATCTTCAATGCTCTTACTGAAGGAAGGAGGTTGTTGGCCAAGATCTCGCGATACATGGCCCCATCCATCCTCCCCTCAATACGGTGCAATTGTCCTGTCCCCTTTGCAGAAAAGCATCCCCAAAGAATGATGTTTCCACCTCCATGCTTCACGGTTGGGATGGTGTTCTTGGGGTTGTACTCATCCTTCTTCTTCCTCCAAACACGGCAAGTGGAGTTTAGACCAAAAAGCTCTATTTTTGTCTCATCAGACCACATGACCTTCTCCCATTCCTCTTCTGGATCATCCAGATGGTCATTGGCAAACTTCAGATGGGCCTGGACATGCGCTGTCTTGAGCAGGGGGACCTTGCGTGCGCTGCAGGATTTTAATCCATGACGGCGTAGTGTGTTACTAATGGTTTTCTTTGAGACTGTGGTCCCAGCTCTCTTCAGGTCATTGACCAGGTCCTGCCGTGTAGTTCTGGGCTGATCCCTCACCTTCCTCATGATCATTGATGCCCCACAAGGTGAGATCTTGCATGGTGCCCCAGACCGAGGGAGATTGACCGTCATCTTGAACTTCTTCCATTTTCTAATAATTGCGCCAACAGTTGTTGCCTTCTCACCAAGCTGCTTGCCTATTGTCCTGTAGCCCATCCCAGCCTTGTGCAGGTCTACAATTTTATCCCTGATGTCCTTACACAGCTCTCTGGTCTTGGCCATTGTGGAGAGGTTGGAGTCTGTTTGATTGAGTGTGTGGACAGGTGTCTTTTATACAGGTAACGAGTTCAAACAGGTGCAGTTAATACAGGTAATGAGTGGAGAACAGGAGGGCTTCTTTAAGAAAAACTAACAGGTCTGTGAGAGCCGGAATTCTTACTGGTTGGTAGGTGATGCAAATGAATTATTTAAAAATCATACAATGTGATTTTCTGGATTTTTGTTTTAGATTCCGTCTCTCACAGTTGAAGTGTACCTATGATAAAAATTACAGACTTCTACATGCTTTGTAAGTGGGCAAACCTGCAAAACCGGCAGTGTATCAAATACTTGTTCTCCACACTGTACTTCTCTAAGGCGTAACATCCGATCGCCACCAAACTAGGTCAGCATGAAGTCAAGACAGGGTTGCCAACTCTCATGCATCTGGCGTGACACACACGCTTTCAGGCTCTGTCTCACGCTCTCACTCTGCCCGAGTAAATCTCACGCCAAATTGCCAAACCTGCTTTTGATATGAAACGAAGTCTAAGCTTTTAAATTTTTTAAAGTTTTAAAACGAAATTCAAACAATAAATGCTGTTTTGGCGCACTTAATGTGGCATAACAGTTAAAGCCAGAGCCGTTGAAAAACAGAGTTGCGACATGCGTTCATCTCCGGGCGGCGCGCGCTGTCACATGGTTCATGGAGCTCTCGATAGTTCTAAACAAACCATCGCTGTCAATACATTTGAATGGCTTAAGCGGATAGACAACAGCTTCACTATACAAGTATTTGCAGCAATTTTTGGTAAACAGTACAGCATAGTGTGCATTGATTATTACGTCAACCACATGTACAGTATAATCTTATTATGGAGAGTGATGGAGATGCAACATTGTTAACATTAATGTTTTTCTTGTATTTAGCCCTCAGGTATTCCTTACTAATTGGTCACACTCATACTCATTGGTGGTCAAATGTGACCATACACCTTATATACTATTTCTCAATTAAATAAATGTTCTATAGCCTATTTTAGTTCAATAATATTTATTGAACATTTTGAGGAGATCTTTTGGTACTAAATACTATTTGTGCAATAATTATGGTCCATTAATGATCACTTAAAATATTTTTCTTCTAATATTTGTATTATTTATATTACAATTAGTGTTGTAATTAAGGTTAAAACTTCAATAAATATACATGTAGGCCTATCTAGTCTAGTTGCTCAAAAAAGTATTGCAGCTCATAACTGCTTACTTATTTTTAGGTTTTGCATTTGAATAAATATTTAGAAATGATCAAACACTAGATTTCTTTAAATGTGAAATTTTAAAACAATAACTTACGTCCTAATATTTTTAACGATACTTATATAAGCACACACAAGTGAATATTAATGAATGCGAGCAAATATAATTTAACCCAATAAAAGTTTAAAATAATGCTAAAAAGGCAAACTTATTTTTCCTTATATGTACAGTAGGCTATAAACATATGAATTGATACTGAATCAAGATCAAAATCGATATAATCTCACTCCACCCTGAACTTAAAAGTTGGCAACCCTGTGGGACACTGTTTAGAAAGTCCATAGTTTTAAATATGCTTAGGCCTGTGTCAACCTCCCCTAAAAACTAACATCCCAATCACAACTCTCAATCGTGTTAAACACAGCTTCACTGTGAATATTTAAATATAACACTTCACAAATTTAGCCACTGTATTAAATGAAAAACACTGATAGGCCTACGTATGATTAAACCATCGACAGCCAGTGAAGACATCAGTTTGGTTTTCCTAATTGTTGTAGTTCTTTATTCAGTTTGATTTGTCTCTGTCTGAGCATAAACTTTACCAAACATAACTTGTTTTTTTAGAAAGGTTTCCAAATACTGAACCAGTAGGCTAGTCTTAATAGCTGTGCACTATTTCTAAAAAGTTGGGACACTGCACAAATTGTGAATAAAAAAGGAATGCAATAATTTACAAATCTCATAAACTTATATTTTATTCACAATAGAATATAGATAACATATCAAATGTTGAAAGTGAGACATTTTGAAATGTCATGCCAAATATTGGCTCATTTTAGATTTCATGAGAGCTACACATTCCAAAAAAGTTGGGACAGGTAGCAATAAGAGGCCAGAAAAGTTAAATGTACATATAAGGAACAGCTGGAGGAGAGTTTGAAGTTATCATCATCTACAGTGCATAATATCATCCAAAGATTCAGAGAATCTGGAACAATCTCTGTGCGTAAGGGTCAAGGCCGGAAAACCATACTGGATGCCCGTGATCTTCGGGCCCTTAGACGGCACTGCATCACATACAGGAATGCTACTGTAATGGAAATCACAACATGGGCTCAGGAATACTTCCAGAAAACATTGTCGGTGAACACAATCCACCGTGCCATTTGCCGTTGCCGGCTAAAACTCTATAGGTCAAAAAAGAAGCCATATCTAAACATGATCCAGAAGCGCAGGCGTTTTCTCTGGGCCAAGGCTCATTTAAAATGGACTGTGGCAAAGTGGAAAACTGTTCTGTGGTCAGACGAATCAAAATTTGAAGTTCTTTTTGGAAAACTGGGACGCCATGTCATCCGGACTAAAGAGGACAAGGACAACCCAAGTTGTTATCAGCGCTCAGTTCAGAATCCTGCATCTCTGATGGTATGGGGTTGCATGAGTGCGTGTGGCATGGGCAGCTTACACATCTGGAAAGGCACCATCAATGCTGAAAGGTATATCCAAGTTCTAGAACAACATATGCTCCCAACCAGACGTCGTCTCTTTCAGGGAAGACCTTGCATTTTCCAACATGACAATGCCAGACCACATACTGCATCAATTACAACATCATGGCTGCGTAGAAGAAGGATCCGGGTACTGAAATGGCCAGCCTGCAGTCCAGATCTTTCACCCATAGAAAACATTTGGCGCATCATAAAGAGGAAGATGCGACAAAGAAGACCTAAGACAGTTGAGCAACTAGAAGCCTGTATTAGACAAGAATGGGACAACATTCCTATTCCTAAACTTGAGCAACTTGTCTCCTCAGTCCCCAGACGTTTGCAGACTGTTATAAAAAGAAGAGGGGATGCCACACAGTGGTAAACATGGCCTTGTCCCAACTTTTTTGAGATGTGTTGATGCCATGAAATTTAAAATCAACTTATTTTTCCCTTAAAATGATACATTTTCTCAGTTTAAACATTTGATATGTCATCTATGTTGTATTCTGAGTAAAATATTGAAATTTGAAACTTCCACATCATTGCATTCTGTTTTTATTCACAATTTGTACAGTGTCCCAACTTTTTTGGAATCGGGTTTGTATCTTTATCTTTTTTTAAAAGGCAGACAGAGGGAATTGGATGAGTCTTTTGTTAATACGGTGGTAAAGGATTTGCAGCCCTTCACCGTCGTGGACGATGAGGGTTTCATGGCCTTTGTGAACAAGCTTGATCCAAGCTATGTTCTCCCATCCCATCCAAAGTTTATGCTTTGTAACTAATTGTTTAAATTTTCATTCAGAGGCACAAATGTCAACATCAGGCTCATCATCAGCAGAAACCCAGGACAGTTTATGGGAACTGTTTGATAGTCGTATCTGTGAAACCCAGACGATACACAGTGCTACAGCTGATGCAACAGCAGAAGTGAAAAAGTACTTCAAAGATGCGTTTTTGCCCAGAACGCATGATCCATTAACTTATTGGAAAGAGAGAGCAGTAATTTTTCCTCATTTGTATGTACTTGCTAAAAAATACAACAAGTGTCCCTTGTGAGAGGGTTTTTTCAAAGGCTGGAAAAATTATATGTAAAAAAAGAAGTCGGCTAAGTCCTTCAACAGCAGAGCAAAAATATTTTTGAATAAAAATGTTATGTAAGAAATGTGACACATTGTGGCTTTATTTCTTTTATTAATCTTCATTGTTCATGACCAAAAAAAAACCTATAGTTATTCACAGGTTACAGGAGGCTACAGGTTAGAAAACCAAAATCATGTAGTTGTCAGACAGATGTTAAAAACATTTTTTTTTTACATGGATCATTGTCAAGGTTATTTCAGATCAACACATGAAAGTGACCACTAGGTGTCGCCATGGAGACGGGGATTGTTTCGAAGCTTCGACACAATATGGCACATTTGCTTCAACTGGTTCAGTGTTTCACGAAGCCTCGGTCTGCCCATCACTACTCAAATCTCCGCTTGTTAGCTTAAATTCCTCAAAGTACTCAGACGCTTAAAAAAAAAAAGTGACCGTTCACTCCGCTGCCATCTTGGCTCCCCTGGGCCATAGCCATGCGCTATGTGCACAAGCAGGTGATTACGTACTTCCGCTAAAATCTCCGCCAGTTAAGCTACTTCCGCTATCATACTGCTGAGGTGATTTTTTTCCCAAAGCGATAACGATGTCTAAGAAAACGTGTGTGCATGAAGCGCATTAATATTAGTGATTCAGATTTAGACCATCTATTCTAGACGTAATTATTACAACATTTTTTAAAAGTTAAATAAAATCTTTAAATAAATAAAACTTTCATGATTAAATAAGGAAATAATTTATTATTATTATTATACATTTATACATATTCTTTAGAAGTCAAGAATGAGGCCACATTTGTCACGTGTGATTAAAATAACTAACATGGAATTTGGAACTGTTTTTCAAATATACAGGCCTAATTTATATTTTCACAGTCAGATTTGGCATTCAGTTAGTTATCTATGAGCATTTGTATTTATCATCTGTTTTCAGCCCATCTGTATGTTATGGTACAGTTTTGATGATGTTATGTTTTGTCCTTTTGAGAGGCTAGTACACAGTCATTTGTCTGTGATCAGATTTAGGGTTTAGTTTATCAACAGTGAATGATTTGAGGGATGAGAGCTCTGTCTGTTTCCCTTTTTGGTTAATATAATTCCTACTTCTGCCACAGAACAGAACCAAAAATACAAAACCTGCATATCAATATATAACCATACATTTTAAGAATTCACATATTCAGTGGAAGTTAACCCTGATCAAACACACCTGAACCACCTAACCAAGGTGGATTATTTGAAAATACAGTCGGTGTGCTGGAGCAGGTTTGGCTGACGATCACACAATTTTTTAATGCATGCAAATTAATTAGTAGTCATGAAATAGTCCACTGATAAATTACTTTCATACCTCTGGATTTTTTATTTGAGGTATTTAGGGAAACACAAACAAACAAGAACACAAATCAAAGAAACAAAATGAAACATAGCTGGCTACTCATCATTTAAAATATCAGTGGCACTGAGCAGTTATTTAATATTTATTCTGGGACATTTATAATTCTTAAAATATATAATTATAAAACAGCATTCTTGTTATATGCATTCAGACAAGATCTTTCACTGTTTGATCAAAGAGATTGAATAAAACAGCAGCTGAATAACCAAAATGAGGCATTATCTTAATATTTTCATCTGTATCATCTGTAATAATGAATAAGTAAACTAAATACTCAAACAAAAGACAGAAGTGTTTCCTGTAGATGATTAATAATCAAACTAGTTCTCATCCTGAAAGATCAGAGTAAGAAATGTAGATCAGGACACAGTGGGTGCTTCTCAATACTCAAATTGGTACTTCCTTGTTTCCTCGCTCCTCCGTCCTCAAGCCTGTGACCCGGAAACCGATCGCGCTCAGCCATCTTAAAGGACATAATTCTCTAATTGCACCGCGAGGAACGAGGAGCAGGGAAGCTTTCTGAGGAGTCATGAGCGAGGATACACAGGTGTATCCTTCCCTCACATCCCAAGGGGGTGGAGCTGAGACACGAGGAAAGGAAACGAAGATGCACAAATAAGAAATGAGAAGCACCCAGTGAGACTGGGAGAGCTAAATTCTGACAGATTCAAAAAATCCCTTAAATATTGTTTTCTCTAAATAGAATCTTTAAACTTCAAATTAGGATTCTATAGAGAACTAATGTGACACTTTTTTTCTTCCCTTTTCAGCCACATATTAATGTTCCTCTGCATGAAAAGCAACCGTCACTGCTGTGAAGATGCTGTATCTTCTGTGCACTACAGTTGTGTATGTGGGGTTTACTATTTTGGCTTCATTTGGAAGTAAAGGGGCAATGGGAGGTAAGAGCAACACACACACACACACACACACACAGAGACGGAGAGAGAGAGAGAAAACATACAGAAAGACACACAGAAGCGGTAAAGCTGCAGTCCCTCACTGGACACTGAGCTGAAAAGCTGCACCCTAACTAATGAATACCTATTATATGCAAATTTCTCTTTCATCTTTGCATATGCAAATACAAGATATGCAAAAGAATGAGGCCAAAATATTTTAAGCATGGTTTAATATAGCATAAATAAGGCACAAATTAAAAAGTTAGAAAAAATGAGAAAGTAAAACTGATTAGAGATATACAGTGGGGAGAACAAGTATTTGATACACTGCCGATTTTGCAGGTTTGCCCACTTACAAAGCATGTAGAGGTCTGTAATTTTTATCATAGGTACTCTTCAACTGTGAGTGACGGAATCTAAAATCCAGAAAATCACATTGTATGATTTTTAAATAATTAATTTGCATTTTATTGCATGACATAAGTATTTGATCACCTACCAACCAGTAAGAATTCCGGCTCTCACAGACCTGTTAGCTTTTCTTTAAGAAGCCCTCCTGTTCTCCACTCATTACCTGTATTAACTGCACCTGTTTGAACTCGTTACCTGTATAAAAGACACCTGTCCACACACTCAATCAAACAGACTCCAGCCTCTCCACAATGGCCAAGACCAGAGAGCTGTGTAAGGACATCAGGGATAAAATTGTAGACCTGCACAAGGCTGGGATGGGCTACAGGACAATAGGCAAGCAGCTTGGTGAGGAGGCAAGAACTGTTGGCGCAATTATTAGAAAATGGAAGAAGTTCAAGATGACGGTCAATCTCCCTCGGTCTGGGGCACCATGCAAGATCTCACCTCGTGGGGCATCAATGATCATGAGGAAGGTGAGGGATCAGCCCAGAACTACACGGCAGGACCTGGTCAATGACCTGAAGAGAGCTGGGACCACAGTCTCAAAGAAAACCATTAGTAAAACACTGATCTGATTGTGAATCAACACATTCGACTTTAATGAGGATTCTTCAAATGAACACAGCTCAGGAGCGTAAGGCAGTGTTAAATATCCAAGCTTGATTTAGCTTGATAATAATAATGTGGGAGGAGACTGGCCAGCAGTGAGTTTCAGGTGTGGGTATTTAGTCATATGACTAAGAAAGCATAAATAGTTGTTGCAGCGACAGATAGTGAGATTGTCATGTTTCTGAAGTTGTGCTCGACATGCAGCCTCTTTACCCTTTCATAGAGGCTGACATATTAAGAAGTTTTACTCTCTGTCTGGGAGGCGGGTCAAACAAACTTTTATTGCTGCAGTACCTTCAATGGGCTGACGGCCGTGTTGGAATGTTCAATAACTGTATCTTCTTTGTATCATGTTTGGGGATTGAGCGCTGAGATTGGATAACTGTGCTGCAGTTGTACTTTCGCTAAAGGGCAGACCAGCCACTGTTTCTTGTGTATTTAAGTTTTCTTTTGTTGGTTATTTTTATCTTGATTCAATATTGATGTTTAATTTGATTATATTAATTATTGTTTTTGTTTTTTGCTTTTGTTTGCGTGGTATTGCTCTCCTCTTTCTGTGTGTTACAGTGCTAGTGGCTTTGTACAGGGCTGGGCCTGCATTGACACTTAACCTCCCTTGGTGTAGGTGATTTGGGTGGCGTGGTTCTGCTGTGTGGTGTGTATTAGAAGGTTGGCACTGTAATGCAATGGTCGACCCTTCTTGCATTCTCGAGGAGAGCTATTTCCCGATTCTATGGATTTTATTACAGACATATTTTAATTGATTTTACCTTTGATGGCTTGTGTTGTAACAATAAAATTGTGATTATTGACAAACTACATTTGCTGTTTATAATCAAATTATTTGTGGAGGGCTCCTCCTGCCTTAAATAAGGAGGTGGCGTAGTCAGTTTATATTTCCTACACTACAATAACAATGTCTCTCTGTTGCAGGTTGTAGGACTGAAGAGGATCCCAAGGCTGCCGAGCGGACGAGGATGATTTCACACTGCACTGATTCTTGAAACTTTGGCAAAAACATGTCCCACTAAGAAAAGTGCTAATTCTGTTGGAAATTAATAACATTTTCATGAAGAAAAAGAATCAAGGTTATAATCAGGGGGTCCTTTGCACATATGTAAGGTTCTTTTATAGGTTTATTTTTATTTTTTATTAATTTAATGATTATATGCTGGCCCATTGCCTACAAAATCAGCTGTCCTCGGATAAGAGATAATCATTTCAACTTGATTAAAAAAAACCAAAAGTAATAATTGAATTGAATAATATATTTACCACATGACAAAGAGTACAATGTAATATGTATAACAACTACAAACAGTGAGTTGTGAACAATATTTACTATTATTTTGTGATTGCTCAAAATGTGTCCCACATATTCGTCACCACCGTCAGATATTTATAAAAAGCAATAAAATCAGGCAACTACAGGGTCAACTACATTCCTGAGGACCCCATTTTCAAACCTTCAGCTCTACTGCATGCTTCAAGATCACTCAAGCTCCTGTAAGTTTGCTATTTTCTCTTAAACTTGTTCATATTTTTGGACACTGCTACTGTCACAACCATAACATGTCAACACCATCTCTTTTGTATAAAAAATATTAGATTAGATTATGAAATAAATGTATACTTTTTAAGAAGAGGTCTGAAGTAGCTAGCAACAGAGGGGAAACAAGATGGCTAATGTGAACAACTCATGCATTTCATGTGAAAGAGTAGGTTTTGTCACCACCGTCAGGTTTTCGGTGATGACGTACAGTCTGGCGGTGGTGACAAAAACCTCCAAATGGTCCTCAACGGAGGCTAGAATATAATTGTTGATCACAATAAATACCAATATGACCTGTAATGTTTCATTAACCTCTCTTATATTTTATTTATGTCATTCCCCCTATATTTCTTCCATACAGGTCTACACTGCATGCTACTATTAAGCAATATAGCACGAGTGAGAGTGAGGATGTTCGTGGATATCCTCACGGCTGTGGTTCGGCCGCAGCCATGAGGCCAAAGGCCGAGTATAAAAGCTATATTGCTTTTATACAGCAGTTCCACTTGCATCTGAACACGTTTGAAGCAATTAAATATTTTTTTCTAAAGTTCATTTTGATTTTCGCCCGCTTGGTTGCTCCGCAACTTCATTGTTTTTGAACTTGGAATGTTCGCGTTGCGCAGTTTAAAGCGAAAGGCGGAGTGATTATCAGCTGTGAGCAGTGAAGATTCTATGGTTGAGTGAGGATGTGCATGGATATCCTTACTCAAAGTGCGTCACAGGACGTCTTTCGAACGTCTCTTGGCCAATCGGAAATAAATAAATGATTCTAAGTAATTAGACCGGACCTAACTGCAGTATAACCACTGATTAACTATACCATCGGCCTATTGTCCAACCGTAGGGCATTAGGTGTGCCTTCCCTCTCTTTCAATTCACTATTATGCCATGTTCATTTGGGATGCATATAGTGCACCTACTACCTACCTACATAGCACATAGTATACAATATCCCTTGTAGGCTATGCATCTCCAATGAATAAAGCCAAAAGAATATGGCATGACAACATTTAACAAAATCTAACATTCACTGTAATTCCCCCAAATTTCATAGTCATTACACTCAACTTTGACTTTATGTATTTTAGGAAGTTATAGCTAGGCAGCAGTTATCTGTGGAGGAGAGAAGGAAAAGAAACAGGGAATATCAAAAGAAGCGGAGAGAGAAAATACACAGTGAGGCAGAGTTAAAGGAGGAATACCTCAGAACGGAAAGGCAAAGATGGAAGAAGAGGTTGGAGGAAGGGAAGCTAAAAAATATCAATGACTTGAATGAAAGGGGAGAAGTCAGAGAAAGGCTTGGAAACGTAGACAACAAGCATCAAGAGAACGTAAGAGAAAGGGCTCAGATCACCCAGAAACTCCCCCAGACAGTCCAGTGGATCAGGCCATACACGAGCCAGCTCGGAGTAGGCAGGCTATAGCAGGAAAAAGGGAAAGAAAGAAAACAAGAGCAAGGTACTCTAGAGAGATAAAAGCTATGAGAAATAAACTTCAAGAGGTAACAAAGGATAGGAACAAAATGAAAAAGCGTTGGGTACGAGAACAAGCTGGGAATAAATTTTTTTTTATTATATTTACACAGAATGCTTTCTGTATTCTGAAACATTTCAGTTTATGGAAAAGAGACTGTAAGATGTAGTTATTCATTTATTATTTCAATTTATAGACTAGTTTACAGAAGAATATGTTCTATAAGAATATAATCTATATTATTTTATGAGTGGAAAGGAGTACACGTGAAACAGTATAAAAAAAGAACAAAAGTGAATATTCAACATTTAACAGCATATATCTGTACTAAGAATGCCAGATAATGATTTAAAAACGCTAAATACATATTAAATAAATAAAAAATAGTTTGCTTTTTATTGTGTCTGACGGTGTTGACAAAAACAAAGTAATAACTGGAAAAACGCCTATTTTATGAAAAAAATACAAAATGAGGAGGTTGCACCGGTAAATTGCTGAACAGCCAAGACCTTGGTCTATAATGATATACCTTCAGATTCTGTAATTTAACTAACTTTTTATTTTAAAAATTAAAACCTGTTTTTTCCAAATTCCCAAGAATCACTGACTGTCAGCCCAAATCCGATTATTTGTGTATCTGATTGGAATCTGATCTAAAATTATTGACTTCCACATTGTGTTTCGCAACTGTTCAGATCCAATTTGTGTGTCCATCAGTGGCGTAGGCAGAAAGTGGATGATGGGTGGGCCTCTAATAGTGTGGGTGTGCCGGAATAATTCGCATTACCCCTTAATTTGGAAGAAAAATCCCAAAATCCGATTGAAACATAGCAACACAGCTAAAAGTACTCCTCATATGTTGGACCTTTTATTGTCTATTGTCTTTTAATATAGTCTACTTCTACATCTTGATGCCTTCTCAAGCCTCCGTACGAGCTGTGGTTGTGATGTTTGAGCGCGACGCGCGGAAGGACCGTTTGCAAGGTTGCTTTATTTTTTTTTTTTAAATTCCGCTAGTGCTACTACTGTCACAGAAACGAAATACTTCACCTGTAAACACTAAGCTCCGTGCGATCAAGTGTGAGCGGCTGCAACGTGAAAAAATTGAAAACAAAAACAAAGCAAGAGAGAGATCCAACCAGAGTCCTGTTAACTATATCACGAAGAGAAATCACAATGTCTGAGTCCTGTATCGACAACCTGCCATTGCGAATACAGTACATGTGGTTTATGTACATTTCAGAAAACCACTTGCTCACAAATATGACATGCAAATATTGCATAGCCATGCCACAGCGGGCCAGACTAAAAACCTACCCATAACTTACCTTGTATGGCTAAACAAGTCGGAGTTGGCTGTGTTTTAAATTGAAGATGTTGATAATATCATCATATTCTGTTAGTTCACTTTCAAACGACAAAAGTGTTATGGCGTCCTGTCATCTTTGTCAAGACGTGTTTTTTTCTTAAATGTGTCATAGATGGCAGTTTAGCCATTTTTTTTAATAACAAAAAAAGGCGCTGCTAGTTGGAATCGAATCCGGATATTGCCGCGAAGAAGAACATAACATTACTACTGGCGTGACGTAACTGAAGAGATATTAATATTTTTATATTTTTATTAATATTAGAATAGAGTTCTAATGCATGACAAAATAAATAATCATTTAAAATAATTATTGAAGAATTGTTAAACGTTAGAAAATAGTATTATTAAAATATATGTATATATATTTCCCTGGCTCTGACAGGATGGGCAAGCTGTAGCTTACGCTAGTGGTGTCCATGCCATGCTTTCGTTTTCCGATATAGCTGCATTGGTTTTTTTTTTATGACAATGACGTTGCGTTGGTAAGCGTACAAAACCAGGTTTGCATGGTCATCGCCAAACAGCAGATAAGAAAAATTTATAATAGTGCCCTGGCAAATTCAGATGTAGTGACTGACATCTCGACTTTGTCAACAGTAGCAATCACATGGAAAGAACAGAAAGTTTGGACGCAAATAAACCTGAGTTCGAATCCGCCTTTTTCCGAACTCAAATTAAATATTTGAAAATGTAATTAATATTCGAAAAATGGAAATATTGTCTAACGTGTGTTTAATAATAAAGTGTTTAGGGGTAGGTGTAGGAACGGCTTTATTGTCCCACTAAGGCAGCATCCATTTAATAATTGTAATAAATATAATCATTTACACTATTATTGTGTAAGACTGGAGAAACTGGAAAACTGGAAGAGAGGGTGACTCTCTGAGAAAAAAAAGGAAATTAATATCTGAACACTCTCTTGTGCATTTAGCATCCCCACCTGAGACGCAACCACACTGAGTCAATCATCTTAATTTACATTTCATTCCCCTCACCCTCACCAGTCCTCTCCACATGTTGAGACCTGAAATTCACCCAAAATAGACATGGTCTAATGTGAACAATTATCATACAACACTATACATGTTTGGTATCATTTGAAACGTCTCAGTGCGACTGGTACAAAGGTCTCATTCCCACAGAAGTAAACCAAAAGGTAATAAAGGTTTTAAGAGTTTAGAGATATTTTGCTTACTGTGTCCTCTGCCAATTGGTCTTTCATGCATATTACCTCCTGTCCTCAATAAGGTGTAAAATACAGGTCTGGAGGCTTGATTAATGCAAATTCCCATTGTGATCTCATGTTTACATTTGAAAGAGGTTTCTGTCTTGGTCTGAGTATTTAAGGAGATGTTGCAGGAGGGTCAGGGCGTGATTCTGTAGACAGATCAGTCCGTAATGAGGCCCGTAAATTTCCTTGAGG
This sequence comes from Coreius guichenoti, assembly GCA_039654105.1. Classification (NCBI taxonomy): domain Eukaryota; kingdom Metazoa; phylum Chordata; class Actinopteri; order Cypriniformes; family Gobionidae; genus Coreius; species Coreius guichenoti. Next base: position 5,733,184 of record CM077169.1, on the reverse strand, counting down.
TCAGGTATGCATCTCTTACTCTTTACTTCAGAGCATTTGATGCTATGTATTGATTATCTTTGAATTGATTATGTAATTGGCATGATACATTTACCTGACTAATAATAAATAGTTACATTTGATTTCATTCTGACTTACTCTGAAATTATTGACTTTAGTAGATGACGTTGTATCCATTGTTACCGCAAATCTGTGTCAGGTTAGTAACGGACTAAAGTCCAGTTTTGAGTGAAGCATTGGGGCACACCAACTGAGATTTTAGAGTTCCGGCTAACTCTTGGCATTAGTTCAAGTGTACTTACACTGTAAAGGCTAATAAAGGGAATTTCCATTTAGGACAACAGAATGTTGACCGATCAACCTAAATAGGGTGAGTCTTACCTCTGTTAAATATAAAGTTACTCTAGCTAAGTGTACATGGGAAACCATGGCATGACCATACCAAAACTACTATTAGAGAAAGTATTGGTCAGCTTATATCCCAAATTGTTCGCCCAAGCAGAAAAACAATGTAGCCCTGGCAGATATTGATTACAGAAAATCACTTAAATGCAGATGATGACAAACTAACTCAAATAAATAAAATTAACAAAGAAAATCATAACTGTAGCCTAGCTTTTCATATAACTGTATAGTTTTCCTCAAACATTACATTTACATTTTATGCATTTTGCAGACACATTTATCCAAAGTGACTAACATTGCATCAAGTTATACACTCAATGTCCTTGAGTGGCCCAGCCAGAGCCCAGACTTGAACCCGACTGAACATCTCTGGAGAGATCTAAAAAAAAAAAAAGGCTGTACACCGACGCTCCCCATCAAACCTGATGGAGCTTGAGAGGTCCTCCAAAGAAGAATGGGAGAAACTGCCCAAAAATAGGTGTGCCAAGCTTGTAGCATCATACTCAAAAAGACTTGAGGCTATAATTGGTGCCAAAGGTGCTTCAACAAAGTATTGAGCAAAGGCTGTGAATACTTATGTACATGTGATTGTTTTCGTTTTTTATTTTTAATACATTTGCAAAGATTTCAAACAAACTTCTTTCACATTGTCATTATGGGGTATTGTTTGTAGAATTTTGAGGAAAATAATAAATTTAATCCATTTTGGAATAAGGCTGTAACAACAAAATGTGGAAAAAGTGAAGCGCTGTGAATACTTTCCAGATGCGCTGTAACTGTCAAATATTTTAAATGTTTTCACTCTTGTATTGGTTTAAACCACTGTGTTCCTGCTGTAGTCTGTGCCGTATATGGAGGGCGTTGGGGTTGAGGAGTGTGACGCTGCTGATGAAGAGGAGAAAGGGGTGGAGTCTGATGGAGTGGGCGTGTCAGTTGAAGATGTGCTCAGAGTTCTGAGTCGTGGAGATGATCACGTCTCTTCACATCTGAACCGCTTCCAGCCGAACCGCAGGAGCAGAGATGAATTCAGAGAGGTAGAGTATAACAGCTCTGGTCCAAAACTAAAAAGAAACATCCTCATCCACATTTGAACTATTTTAATTCAAAATATAGGCATAAACAAATGCATTTAAAGGATTAGTTCACCCAAAAATGAAAATTAGATCATGATTTACTCACCTTCAAGTCATCCTAGGTGTATATGACATTCTTCTTTCAGGCGAATAAAAAAAAGTCCATAAAAGTGCATCTATCCATCATATAACTGCTCCACACGGCTCCGGGGGGTTAATAAAGGCCTTCTGAATTTTTGTGTAAGAAAAATATCCATCTTTTAAAACTTTATAGATTAAAATTTATAGATTAAAAAACTTTATAGAACCATTTCTCTTTAAAAATTCTCGTTTTAGACTTCTAATTTATGACCAGTGTTTTGTTTTGCTCTATCCTCTGCGCTTCTGCGTTTGTCAATACGCATGCGTCAAGGATTCAAGGGTCAAAGGTAACTCGTTTAAGCGCAAGTCGACTTGCTGACCGCCGGAAGTTAGTTATTTTAGTCTATAAAGTTTTAAATATGGATATTTTACTTACACAAATGCGCCACTTCACTTCAGAAGGCCTTTATTAACCGCCCGGAGCCGTGTGGAGCAGTTATATGATGGATAGATGCACTTTTATGGACTTCAGAAATGACCAAACAAGTCACTGCCATTATAAAGCTTGGAAGAGCCAGGACATTTTTAATATAACTCTGATTTTATTTGTCTGAAAGAAGAATGTCATATACACTTAGGATGACTTGAGGGTGAGTAAATCATGGTCTAATTTTCATTTTTGGGTGAACTAACCCTTTAACACTATTCAGTTTAAAATAGCAAGCAATATTGCGGCAATATTTAACAAATCCATAAACATAGCTAACAAATATGAACCATAACCAACAATGTGTGTTAGTCACTCTTATTATTGTCGCATAAATGTAGGGTTGTTTTGTGAAATCTCTGTGTGTCCAGTAGATGTTCACTGTGAAGTATTTTACTCAGTTTTGAAACATGATCTGTGGTTCTGTAGATCAGCAGATGATACAGAGAGTCTCTACGGGACTGTATTTAATGTCTTGTGTGTTCAGGAGCTGCTGAAGGTGTTTAAGGAGTTGGGTTTTAAGGGTGAGGAGAAGATTGCTTTCTCCACACTTTCCCAGCATCCCTTTCTGCAGGATTTAATGGAAGGATCCTCACAGTACCTGCTTCCTGTGAGTATTACACACAAACATGTGATCCCACAAACACACTACAACAGAGCTCCATGCCAAACAATGTTCAATTTAATATATAAATAATGATATCTTAGTGATTGAATGATCTCAACATAGATTCCAGACACTAAATAGATCAATTCTGCTTACATTGAAACACATCCATTTGAAACACAGCGGTGTCTTTAAAGTCACCATGACATTTTTTTATGGAATATTTCAGTATTTAAATCAAAAAGGAATTTTATTTTCCATCTTCAACCCAAAACATCCGGTTTTCATAAGAAATATGTCAACACTCATCAAGCCTTTTAATTGGGTCTTTATTGTAATAAGTATTAATAAGTATTAATATTATATAAGTATTAATAATTCTGATTACATTTCTTCTCTACAGGACATTCACAAAATTTTCCAAACCTAACAAACTGAAGATCCTTGAGGATTCGCAACACGATAAACACAAAAAACAACACTTTGAATCACACAAGGTACACACTAATGAAATAATAAATGTAAGTGTAATCAAAAGCTTTGGTTTTATTTGCTGCAATTTACAAAGTCAGCATGAAAACAAAAAGTATGAGGGAATTTCCCTTCAACAAACTCAAAGATCTCATTCTAAATGTATTTATTGTAGTAGAGATACATATTTGATTGTAACTTTGTATTGTTGTTATCGATTGTTTTGGCGTAATGCATTTGTGTGATTCAAAGATGATTACAGTGACACTTAAACATGATCTCTTACAACAAAGTAAAACATTAAGATGAAGTCGATGTAAAATCAGTATAAAACATAAATGTAAAGTTAAAAGAATATATGAGTGAATGATTTGTTAAATGAGTAAGAATGGAAATATGAATACACGAGCATATATGAGCAATTAAAGAAAATAATGGCCTATACTGTAACTGTATTTTTGGTCTCAAATGAATTAATAATGTTCACTGTTTCTCTCTCGACAATCAATCCCACTATCGCCTGCTGGTGTGTTATTAAGTGTGTGACACCTCTGCTGTTGAACATGCAATCATCTCTCAAAATGATATGAAAAGTAAATAATGACATTGAAAAATAAGGCTTTGCAGCAACTTCCTCCCAAAGAAATGGCCATGTAGACATGAGGACACAACGTTCAGCTGAAGGGCTTGTGGATTTTGTTTCCCTTAAGTTTTTTTCTTGCTTAGTGTTGATGTGCATTCCTAGTTTGTAATCAATAAAGCCAGAAGACTGGCCTCACATGGATTGTGTAAATATTAGCATTTCCATTAAAACAGCAGTTGTTTCCAGTCTTGTTGTAGAAAGTAAGGCACAGTCAGACATGTGGTAGTAGATCATGTAGAATCATCTGCTATGACTGCCATATTTGTGCAAGTCCTCTTCAGACATCAAGAGACATTATTTAAAAAGTTATTAAAAATCTATATCTAGAATACATGGAAATATGAAAGAAAAAAAACATTGACAAATGTCTGTCAGATATTTTTCCTGATGGATTGGTTGGTCTTCAATCAGGACACAAGGCTCTCCTGTTCCATTTTCTCGTCTTCGCTCTCCTGTTCTTCCTTAATGGGCATGTTTGCTCCACATGCATGCTCAATGTTCCCAAGGTTATAATTTGCTCGTATAGGTTCAAATTTAGAGAGTAATTTTAAGATGTCACTTCTTGTTGTCTTGACCTGTGTGATGATACTTTCCAGGATGGGCTGCATGGAATATGAAAACTCTATAACACTTCTAGTTATTTCACCTTCTTTGTAATCATAGCCACCAGTGTGCATGCCGATCAGATAGCAGTGTTCATCAAACACCGGGGAGCCAGATGATCCATGAAAAAAACAAGAGTCATAAGTTATCTGGTTCTTGTACAGATATGGCCAACAATGCCATGATACATATGGACAGGAAACATTCTCAGATATGTGTTTGTTTATACTCTGTAGTTGATCCTCAATCCCAATGATGAAGCAGGGGTCCATCTTCTTAACCCCACAACCTGGGTGTCCCACAATGTAGATCCCACCACTTTTAGGAGAAGGGCCATGCTTATAACAACTGAGCAATTCAGTACAGTTATCAGGTTTAACTGTGTCCAATTCCAGAAGAGCAAAATCAAGGTACCTAAGCTTGTCGTCTATTTCAAAACCACACGCAATAAGGCCACTCTTTACTGGCAGAACTTCTGCCTCAGATCCAAAAACTTCATAATTAAAAACAGCTGTCAGAGTCCCTGAAAGCGCATATGTGTATGGATGCTCTGATAGGGGATATACAAAATCCTTAACTACATGAGCATTAGTGAGGATGAATCTGTCAAAGAGTAAGAAGCCGGTCCCTCTGGCAGACTTATCAATTACAATCACACACACAGAGTCAGACAGCTCCGTGACCCGCCTCACTTTGTTCACCTCAGTGAAACACTCGACAACACCTTTATCATAGTCTTTTCGCAAGAACTCTTGAACCTGGGGGTTCTTTAGCTCTTTTAGCTGATTCAATAGATCTTTACACCGAATCTCCAGAATGTTCTGAATGTCAGTGAGGAATGAATTTCCAGAATCACCAGAAGAATTTCCAGAAGTACTTGCATGCCCTTCAGTTGAAGGATCTGTGACCTTTGCCTTTTTCTCTTCAATTGGTTTTTGTTTGGTGTTTTTTGGCTGTTGGCCAGACTCACCATCATTCTTGACACTTGCCACTTGTGGCTTTTTACATATAACATTTAACTCGAAAGTCTTTCCATTACAAAAATCTACAGTCAAATTTATTTCATGGTTGATTTTTTTATCATCAACGAGTATACAGTCACTGTCAAAAATTCCATCAATAAATCTGCCATCATGCTGAAGAGCATCTTTGAAAGTGTCTCCTTGGTGTGCAAACACACAAACATAGTCAATGTTTTTGTCCAAAAAAACACTGCTCTTCATTATTTTTTTCGGTTTCTTCCCTCTCGTCCTGATGTAAAAGGTGACTAGGCTTTTAGGGTCAGTATCTGTAGTTGTTTCCTGGTTTATAGGTTCAATTTCTTCATTTGTGTAGAAGTTTATTTGTAAGGTCTCATCATCTTCAATAAGACAGGAGGGGAAATCTGTCTTCACAGCTGCTCCATGGGTTTGTCCTTTGGATCTTCGGATTATTATTTCTTTCCCCTTCTTAGCACCACGTTTAAATGTTTCATTCTCATTAAGTGCTCCAAATACAGTTTTGGATGTATCACATACAACTTTATTTTTCGCTCCATCTCTGATACAGAACTTGAAAGTGTGGGGTTTTCCTTCTGCATTCTGTTAAATTCAGAAACATTATGTACAAATAATTTTAGCATTTACCCCTAACCTTTTCAAACAATGATTTATATATACACAAACCATTAGAAGTAAACTAGGAACTCCTTTCTGAGAAGAACCATGTGCAAAGCTGGAGATTTATGTAGTAGTCAGTACAGTTTATTTTGTCAAATGTTATAAGTAGAGAAGTTCCACACATAATTATTAAATTATTTTAAAAGGGGTCATGAAATGCATTTTCAGATCTTTATATTATGTTTCTGGAGGTTAGCTCCTTGCTTTGTTTAGAAACACAATGTCCACTGCTGTGATTGGCGAAGTTTATTGCACCGTATATCCACACCCTCCTTTACAGCATGTATCGTGTTTTGTTGTTCAAGATGGCCTGAGTCAGATTAAAATTAATCAATGCAACTACGACGATTTTCTCCAAGGACAAAATGGATTTGCCGTAGATTTCATTGCAAGATTAACCTCAATATATTTGGATAAATTAACACGAGTGGAAAAAAATCTCTCTCTTCTACCGCAAGTCAAGTTAAGTGACCTTTATTTCTATAGCGCTTTTTACAATGCCGATTGTTTCGAAGCAGCTTCACAGTGTTAACAGGAAAATACTGCAACAGAATTTGATTCGGCTGTACAGCCGCTCTGGAGAAAACACACTATCTGTGGTTGGCAGTAAATAACACAAATACCAGTAAATTGACTACCACAAATCATGTTGTTTGACTCATTTAAATACTCTCCTCCCATAAATTTTGCATCTGAAAGGGAAACTCCTACAAATGCATATGCCAGGGGTGGCGAACTCCAGTCCTGGAGAGCCTCAGTCCTGCAGAGTTCAGCTCCAACCCTGATAAAACTCACCTGCTTGCAGCTTTCTAGTAACAATTCAGACTTTGATTAGTTTGCTTAGGTGTGTTTGATTAGGGTTGAAGCAAAACTCAGGACTGTGGCTCTCCAGGACCGACGGTCGCCACCCATGGCATATGCAATAAGATCAGCCACAAAAATAACCCTGTAAATATAACATAAATATAATAAAGTGTAAATATAACATTTTGATTTACCATTTCATGACCCCTTTAATTTAGTATGCATTAATAAAGTGGGATATGACATATGAAACGTACCAGATGCAGCGCATGATCACTTTTTGAAGGCTTCTCTTCCTGTTTCTGACATGAATGTTCCTGCACAATGCCAGTATCAATATTAATGCAGGAAATGTACTATTATTTTTTTAATATTATAGCATAAAACACACCCCTGTTGGACAATGGTATAAATTAATGTTATATTTTCTTTTACATTATTATGAATAATAAGCTGTTTTTTTATAATCCATGTCATTGAATATGTATTTTATTTTGCATAAGTATATGTGATTTGGAGGCATACATATCTGATTGTACATATATGTATGCAAACAACAGCAGCACCGATACAACTGTACATCTGATCCTGAACACAATGGATTATTAAAACAGATTATTATTCATCAGAAGTTGGTGCTGGTTCAAATTTGAAAGACTAAAGTAGATTAAATATGTCCAGTAAAGGTTCTGCTCCAGGAGTGGTTTATGAAGAAACTGTTGTCAAATCTACTTGGCATACATTTTTAAATTCTTCTCATTGACAGGTATCAGTGCAGGTGCAGCCAGGACTGGATTAGCCTTCTGAACTTTACATTTACCTTGCTAAGAATAATAATAATAGTTCATGCTCACAAAACAACAAAACCAGTTTATACAGTTGTGGTCATAATTATTGGCACCCCTGGTAAATATGATCAAATATGGCTGTAAAAATAAATCTGCATTGTTTATCCTTTTGATCTTTTATTCAAAAAATTCACAAAAATCTAACCTTTCACTGAAGTAAAAGAATTGAAAGTCGGGGGGTAAATCACATTATGAAATAAATGCTTTTCTCCAAAACACGTTGGCCACAATTATTGGCACCCCTAAAAATTTTTATGAGTAAAATATCTCATTTTTTTAGCACACCAGGGTGACTAGGAACATGAAATTGTCCAGTTATGATGTCTTGTTCCACAGGAGTATAAATATGAGGAACACAAAGGCCAAATCCCCTTAATCATTCATCACAATGAGTAAAGCCAAAGAATATAGTTCTGATGTGCAGCGAAAGATTGTTGAGCTTCACAAAATAGAAAGTGGCTGTAGGAAAATAGCTAAAGCATTGAAAATTCCCATTTCCACCATCAGGGCAATAATTAAGAAGTCCCAATCAACTAAAGATGTTACGAATCTGCCTGGAAGAGGACGTGTGTCTATATTGTCTTAATGCACGGCGAAGAGGAGAGTTTGAGTGGACAAAAACTCTCCAAGGATCACAGATGGAGAATCGCAGAGATTAGTTGAGTCTTGGGGTCAGAAAGCCTAAAAAAAAAAAAAAAATCAAACAACCCCTACATCACCACATGTTGTTTGGGAGGGATTCAAGAAAAATCCTTCTTGCTCATCCAGAAACAAACTCCAGCATATTCAGTTGTCAGACACGACTGGAACTTCACACGGGACCTGGTTCAGTGTTCAGATGAAACTATAAAAAGAGCTTTTTGGCAGCAAACACACCAGATGGCTTTGGTGCAAGCAGGGATAAAAAGTACCCCATGCCCACGGTTAAAAATACCGCTGGATCTTTAATGTATTAAAAGTTTTTTTTGCTGGAGGTCCTGGACATCTTGTTCAGATACATGGTATCATGGATTCTAGCAAATACCAACAGATAAAAAATCAAAACCTGACGGCCTCTGCTAGAAATCTTATAATGGGCCGTAGTTGGATCTTCTATCAGGATAACGATCCAAAACAAACATCAAAATCAACACACAAATGTGTCACTGAGAACAAAATGAAGCTTCTGCCATGACCATCCCAGTCCCCTGACCTGAACCCTATAGAAAATAAGTGGGGTGAACTGAAGAGAAGAAGCACCAACATGGATCTGGGAATCTGAAGGATCTGGAGAGATTCTGTATGGAGGAATGCTCTCTGATCTCTTGTCAGGTGTTCTCCAAACTCATCAGGCGTTATAGAAGACTCAGAGCTGTTATCTTGGCAAAAGGAGGTTGCAAAAAGTATTTAATAAAAGGGTGCCAATAATTGTGGCCAACGTGTTTTGGAGAAAAGCATTTATTTCATAATGTGATTTACCCCCACTTTCAATTCTTTTACTTCAATGAACGTTTAGATTTTTGTGAATTTTTTTAATAAAAGGTCAAAAGGATAAACAATGCAGATTTATTTTTACAGCCATATTTGATCATATTTACCAGGTCTACATTTACATGTAGTTTACAGTTTAGATCATGAGTAGAAAACTCAAGTCCTCGAGATCTACTGTCCTACAGAGTTTGGCTCCAGTCCTAATCAAAACACACCCGCGGCCTGTACCATGAATCTAGCTGAACAAACTCAGGGTTACAGGATCGGTTTCAATTTGACAAAACCAAACCAATCCAATCAGGCTTTATTTGTACATCACACTGATCATCAACTCTGTCAACTGCTTTGATCTTGAATTAATGAATAACTACTATGTGTCCAAATGAAAGTGTGATATCAGTAGTGAACAGCCAAACGTGCAATTCATTTCTCGCATGTCAGCGTGGTCACTTCTCTCCTCTGCTGAAGATTGAGATTTTGAAAAATATAAAGAATTTAAATAAATTCACACAGCATAAAGAAAAGAGTTGTTCTCAAAGGGGGGAATAGTAAGGAATAATTGACAACGAGCTATTGAATTATAAGAAAAATAATGCACACCCAAGGTGGTAATGTGCATTATTTTTCTAATAACTCAACCGCCGGTCATCAATTATTCCATTTATACTATGGTTACCATGCCTCAAAACATTGTTTGTCATTTGTTAATTTGTCAGGCTTTTGTCCTAAAATCACTCTTGTTTCTAGGACTAATCTAATCTCATTCATATCTTCTGTTGCTATTTCCAAAACATAATTTTAGAGCATGTAACGGAGGCTTGAGCCATTGATATGCAGAGTAATGCAGTTATTAGAGAGAGAGATATTGATTGATTGATTGATTGATTGATTGACCTGAGTCTGTGTGTTTGGCAGCAGTGTCTCTACTAATAGCTAAGCTGTAAGTTTAAAGTCATTGTGAAATTAAAATTGAGTCTTATTTTTATGGAATATCACAGTATTATAAATGATTTATTCATGCACAATTTTTTTTTTTTTAATGCAGGTGCCTCGTTATCTTTAATCAAAATATCTTCCCCTCCCTCTTGCAGCAACATCTCTTCTCTAATGATGAGGGCGGGACAACCTGTCACTCAAACCGCAACCATCCAATCAATTCCCCATGGACAAATCTAAGTCCCGCCCTACATTTTTTCTTGTTCATGAAGACATTTCACTCGGATATTTGTCGCAGTAGAAAAGAAAAGACTAACTATTTTAGCTGTTCGTTTACTGGAAAATAATTGCACACCTTAGAACGTTCATCAAGCATTCAACAGCAGACCTGTAGTACAAGTAAGAAATATTGATGATGGACTATTGAATTATTTGAAAAATAATGCACTCTCGAGGTGGTAATGCAGTCCTGACACAAAGTCAACATTATTATTATCAATTATTCCGCTTATACTATGGTTACCCTGCCTAAAGACATTGTTCAGATGTTTTATTTCAAAACATTTGTCATGTTTTTTTGTCCTTAAAACTAGTAATGGAGGCTTGAGCTAGAGACCTGCACTCCCGCAGGACCAGACTCAACAGTGTGTTGCGCGAGACAAGATTTGATGGCTGAGTGCGAGTGCGGGCGATAAGACACTTGCGTGTGGGTTGCGGGAGAATAAAATTATTTTGCAGGCAAAAGTAAAATTTCTAAAAACAAATAAATTGTTATTCATCTATTGCACTAAGGAAACAAGAACAACTAAAATAAAATAAAAATTATTTACAGGCGCAATAGGCTGAGTGTGTGTAAGAGTGGGCAAGGATTTCCCTGCCTGCCTCTGCTTCCGATTGCTTTTAGAGGGAAGAGCTGCCCATAATAACTTCTGGTCTAGGATCAGTTTTCTCCATAATAATAGCAGGTGAAACAGATTTGGCAAGAGATCCTGTGTATATCTGTGTTTGTGCTCTGGAGAGCGTCAAAGTTTTCTATTTACAACATGTCTTTGTAGCATTGAGCAAGCTAATCACAAACATATCTGTTAATTTCTTGAATGCAATGGCAGGTGTTTAAAGGGGTCATGAACTGGCTTTTTTAATTTTTTTATACTGTTGTCTGAGGTCAACTTATGATGTTCGTGTGGTTTTTACATTAAAAAACATCATAATGAATAAATAATAGGCTATTTTCTACCCTGGTTTTGAGCCTCTCTCATGGAAAGCTCGGTTTTTATGGGCGTGCCGCACTGAAGACTTGGAAGTAAACGCCCATGGCTAGGATTGGATAAAATTTGCATATTTAATGAGCTTCGGCTCCCCCATGAGTACATGTGAGGCATTGTTTTGAAAGCATGTAGGGAAACGGCAACCTGAATGATTCGCCCACAGGGCTCGCAAAATGTCTTTATCAAACAAACACAATGATTTATCTCTCATCCACCAGCGATTGATTGGAATGTTATTTTTTTATTACTTGGCCTGCCCGATCGGTGGATATAACCACGAACCGTACACACACACGTGAACAACGCACATCAAGAAAGGAATGTTATTTCACTATTTAAGATATTTAAGATTTAAGTTTTGGTAGCCCGTCTGAAAAACACATAGCCCCGGGATGTTGAGCTTTGCGAGCCCTGGCCCATACATGCCCGAGTCTGATCCCGAATAGCAATGAACCAACAACACCTCAAATAATGGATTCTTCAGCCTTTGACAGCGTGCTAAGGTATGTTCAGTTAGACACGTACACATAATCAATAGATATCAAACGATCTGTAACAATGCAATACTATCACATATAAAAAACATTTTTTACTCACATAAGTGTGTTGCTTCATTCATTCATGTAATCTCATCCTGTCTGCAAATCCAGTCTCTTGTTTACAAATGAACCCGTGGTGCAAACGCGCAATGTCTTCCCCACGTGAGCTGGATATTCATTAAAAATAAAGTTCATCCATGCGTTCATAATATTGGAATCTGAACGAAGCTTATGTGGTATGTTTATTGCTTAGAAGTTCGATGTGCTTTAGCTCTATGTAGGCCTGTGTTATCTCAGGCACGAGTCGGTGGGTGGAGCTACAGAATCAGGCGTTGATCTTCTTCTGTTGAGGCGGTGTTTCACCACACGATGATGTCAAGGTGTGGCATATTCTAAGATCGATCGTTTGCTGGGCCTGTCGTCAATAAAAGCTTTTCTTTGACTAACAAGGAAGTTTTCAGCTTTGAAACTTACAGGATATTCTTATATTACCATGACCTTTTATATATCAAAAGCTCAAGGGAAAGTTGATTTCTCAATTCAGGACTCCTTTAAGTTAGAATCCACTCTCGGTCAAAAAGTTTTTGTTCAGTTCTGAGTTCTGCATGCTCGCAAATCCTGTCATTATAACAAACAAAGTGCAGACATTATGAGAGTTTCATTGTGCAGTAAGCTTCAGTAATTATAACAGAACTTTGCGAGATGGCAATGAAGTGAGAAGAGTGACTTTTTAGTGATTATAAAGCGAGCGCTCTTTGCACACTGCAAATTGATTTGCCATGCCAAATCAAACATGCAGTAGCAGCCTATGCTTGCGTTTCTTTTAAAATGAACAGTGGTTTGTTAATGTAGATGATTTAATAACAATTTATCAGGAGCATTTATGCTGGTGTTGTGGCTAGGCAACACGTAACTTGAAACTATTTCATGGATGTATTGAATATGTATACTTTTACCAGTGGGCTTGTGCAGGTGGAAGCAGGACAAAACATGAATGTTAAGGGTGGGAGCAGGAGAAGGTAATAAGTCTTGTGCTGTTCTCTAGCATGAGCCATTGATATGCAGACTAATGCAGTTATTCAGGCTTGACATTAACTTTTTTGCTCACCAGCCACTGTGACCAGTGGTTTTTCAAAGTTACTAGCCACTCAGCATTTTCACTGGCCAAAATTTTGTTGTTGGGAAATTTGTTTTTGGCTATATGTAAATGACCACAGTACACCCAAATAAGGTTGATAAGGTTGTGTGTAAAGCTAGAGAAACACTAGCCTAACAGTTGCTTGTCTGAATTTTTTTTTTTTTGACATATGACATATTTAAATCTAGCATATTTTGTGTAAAAGCCCAATCAGCCCATACAGTAGCCTAGTGAAATACATAGGCCTATCCATATTTTCATGTTTATTTTATTAAAGCCAAGCCAACTTTACACCTGTCATATCAGATGCGCTGTGGTTCTGCTGTGATCTTTGTTTGAAACTATTTAAGTTGCTGAAACAGAACAAAAACAGTCAATCACTGTATGATGAATGAATCTCTACATACACTCACCTAAAGGATTATTAGGAACACCTGTTCAATTTCTCATTAATGCAATTATCTAATCAACCAATCACATGGCAGTTGCTTCAATGCGTTTAGGGGTGTGGTCCTGGTCAAGACAATCTCCTGAACTCCAAACTGAATGTCAGAATGGGAAAGAAAGGTGATTTAAGCAATTTTGAGCGTGGCATGGTTGTTGGTGCCAGACGGGCCGGTCTGAGTATTTCACAATCTGCTCAGTTACTGGGATTTTCACGCACAACCATTTCTAGAGTTTACAAAGAATGGTGTGAAAAGGGAAAAACATCCAGTATGCGGCAGTCCTGTGGGCGAAAATGCCTTGTTGATGCTAGAGGTCAGAGGAGAATGGGCCGACTGATTCAAGCTGATAGAAGAGCAACTTTGACTGAAATAACCACTCGTTACAACCGAGGTATGCAGCAAAGCATTTGTGAAGCCACAACACGCACAACCTTGAGGCGGATGGGCTACAACAGCAGAAGACCCCACCGGGTACCACTCATCTCCACTACAAATAGGAAAAAGAGGCTACAATTTGCACGAGCTCACCAAAATTGGACAGTTGAAGACTGGAAAAATGTTGCCTGGTCTGATGAGTCTCGATTTCTGTTGAGACATTCAGATGGTAGAGTCAGAATTTGGCGTAAACAGAATGAGAACATGGATCCATCATGCCTTGTTACCACTGTGCAGGCTGGTGGTGGTGGTGTAATGGTGTGGGGGATGTTTTCTTGGCACACTTTAGGCCCCTTAGTGCCAATTGGGCATCGTTTAAATGCCACGGCCTACCTGAGCATTGTTTCTGACCATGTCCATCCCTTTATGACCACAATGTACCCATCCTCTGATGGCTACTTCCAGCAGGATAATGCACCATGTCACAAAGCTCGAATCATTTCAAATTGGTTTCTTGAACATGACAATGAGTTCACTGTACTAAAATGGCCCCCACAGCCACCAGATCTCAACCCAATAGAGCATCTTTGGGATGTGGTGGAACGGGAGCTTCGTGCCCTGGATGTGCATCCCACAAATCTCCATCAACTGCAAGATGCTATCCTATCAATATGGGCCAACATTTCTAAAGAATGCTTTCAGCACCTTGTTGAATCAATGCCACGTAGAATTAAGGCAGTTCTGAAGGCGAAAGGGGGTCAAACACAGTATTAGTATGGTGTTCCTAATAATCCTTTAGGTGAGTGTACATCAAACGTACACCTCTGCTTTGTTGTTTATGAAAGTGCAGATTTCAGTGAATGAGAGCGCTCTCTGAAAAAAAAACAAAAAAACTCCATGACTAATATGAACGTCTCTGATTATTAGACGTTGCATTTATAAACTCAGCATAATCGCATGTGATTGGTTATAATGCGCTACGCGATTAAAACAGATGCCTTTTGAGAAGACTACAATAAAATTTAACCCTCCAAAGTGGCTAGAGGGAGAGAGACTGAAGTCTGTCTCTCAGGAGTGCTCCGCAGCAGCATCTCTACTAATACCAACGTTATACCTTGATACTGAGAAATATTATGCAGTTTTGTAGATGCAAAACTATTTTATTGATAAAGTCGCAGGGCAGCAAGTTTATGTGCATGTGCAATGTTTCTGCCTGTGCGTCACTGCGTCTCTTTCTACTGTGTGTGTGTTCATATGGGAGAGAGAGAGCAGGAGAAACAGAGTATGCATTCCATAGATAATAAAAAATGTAATTTTGTGGGGAAAACAGAAATAGTTTGTCGTTTTTATCCTATTGTTTGTTATACCTATTTATTTACTTGGTCAGTGTCCTTGCAGGTTTTTGTTCTTTTGCTTTTGTAGGCTGTAAGGACCTTTGAAAATGCTGAAATAATTTGGCGAAGTGATATGAAATAAATATCCAAGTAGGCCTACTTGAGGAAATGTGAATGACAAATAAATAAAAAAGGGAAATACATAAATAAATGATCCAGTGAGGACACAGCATTTTAATTTAATCGCATACAGTTTAGTCAAACATGTATTCATTTATTAATGTATTAATTTAATTAGTAATCATTTATTAGATTTACTGCATATTTCCCCATGATATTTACTCCACCAATATAATAAAGAAGGGGTGGGCATTTCATTTAATGTACATTAGTAAGTTAATACATGTTTGGGTTTCTATTTGCATCAGCTTTGAACTTGTAAATGGACAATAAATTGTCATTTTAATCAAATACAGGAAAAAAATCATTACCTTAAAGATTCAGAAATATAATTTACTTGTAAACATAACTTTACAAGATAGTAACTCTCTTAGAGCAGGTTTGGCTACTTCTGGATAAATGCATTATATTTCTGAATATTTAAGGTAATGATTTTTTTTAAGGTAACAATTTATTGTCCATTTGCAAGTTCAAATGCAAATGGAAACCCAAACAATTTTAAAATAATAAAATAAAAGAATGAAAACACAGATTTGTGTGTCATCCACAAAAAGCACAGATCATCCTAAATATAATATCAAAATGTCAGTAGCAGTTATTTGATAATAATTCAGGCACATTTATAATAAATAGAACATAACTGAAAAAGTAAAAGAGCATTCATGTTATGTGCATTCAGACAACATCTTTCACTGTTTGATCTTCAAATTATGCTTTAAGAGGTTTGACGTTTACTATGGAAGTAAAATTAAAATGAAAATTAAAATGCTTAACATAAAATAATAAATCAAAGTCTCAAAACAGCTGCTCAAATAACAAATCAAATGCTCAAATTATTAAATAATAAATCAAACTCTCAAAATGGCTGCTCAAATGATAAATCAAATGCTCAATTGCAATTTCATTTCCTCATTTGGGGAAGCATGAACTATGTCAAAAACCAGATGAAATCTTATTTGTATTTGATTTTTAATTTTCATTATCAACCCGGTATAAACCTGTCATAATTGGAATTGCTCAGCCTATTATTATTCTTTTCCCAAATGAATCGCATTTTTGATGGCCTAAACATGCTAGAAAACTCATGAAACTTTGCACACGCGTCAAAAGTGGTGTAAATTTACATCTGATATGGGTTTCAGAATTAGGCGTGGCAAAATGGCTCGATAGCGCCACCTACAACATTTCAATGAAGTGCCCCTCCCGCTACGTTTCACGTACAGGTATGAAATTGGGTAGACACATGTAACAGCCCAATACCTACAAAAAAGTCTCTGGTACGAAATCTGAAAACCAACAGGAAGTGAGATATTTTGAATTTTCTTTGCAAAATTGTTGCAAATTTTGCCATTTCCAGACGCTGTACTTTAACGAACTCCTCCTAGAGATTTAATCAGATCAACATCATATTTGCACAGTCTAATCTAAAGGCCTTTGTGATGTTAAATTGTGAAGATCTTGAGTTTTTCCTGAAGGGCGTGTCCGTGGCGGCCTGACAAATTTCGATGTTTCGCCATGAAACAGGAAGTTGTTGTAACTCGGACATACAATTTCCGATCTGCCCCAAACTTCACATGTTTGATTAGAGTCCTGACCTGAACACATCTACATGCCAATATTCAGTTACAGTCATAGCGCCACCTACTGGCAACAGGAAAGACCATGTTTTACACTGTGATGAGTATCCTCATTGAGATTTAACCAGAACAACATCATGTTTGGTCAGTCTAATCTTAAGTCCTTGGTGATGTTAAATTGTGAAGATCTTGAGTTTTTGCTGAAGGGTGTGTCCATGGCGGCCTGTCAAAGTCTGATGTTTCGCCATGACACAGGAAGCTGTTGTAAGTCAGGCATACAATGTCCGATACGCCCCAAACTTCATGTTTGATAAAAGTCCTGGCCTGAAGACATCTACATGCCAATATTAGTTAGTCATAGCGCCCTTTCATCGAGGGCCCTTTCATCGCTGCTTGCAGCTTTAATTGAATCTATAATTCAATGCTCAAATCATAAATCAAATACTCAAACGGACAACGCAAATGATCAATCAAATGCAAATGAGAAGTGTCAATCAAGTAGCATGGGCTATATTTGTCCATATTTGTAGACATTTAAAAAGTTATTAAAATAAAAAAAAGTAAAACTTCAATAATCTAGAATAATACATGGAAATCTACAAATAAAAATCCATAATGGGATTGACAAATTTGCCCTTATGGATACAGAAATGTGTGCATCTTCAATCAGGCCTCAAGGCTCCAGTGTTCCATTAATTTACATCCATGTCCTCAACTTCATCACTTGGCTTTTCTTCCCTCACAGGCATGTCTGCTCTAGATGTAATTTTTTTTTATATATTCAAATTTAGAGAGTAATTCTAAGATGTCACTTCTTGTTTTGACCTGTGTGATGATATTTTCGATAACGGGCTGAATGGAAACTGAATATTCTATAACACTCTTATCAGTATAAAGGTCTTTGTAATGAAAGCCACCAGTGTGCATGCCGATCAGATAGCAGTGTTCATCAAACACCGGGGAGCCAGATGATCCATGAAAAAAACAAGAGTCATATGTAATCCGGTTCTGATATAGATACGGCCAACATTGCCATGATACATATGGACAGGAAACATTCTCAGATATGTGTTTGTTTATACTCTGTAGTTGATTCTCAATCCCAATGATGAAGCAGGGGTCCATCTTCTTCACTTCACAACCTGGGTGTCCCACAATGTAGATCCCACCACTGTTAGGAGAGGGGCCATGCTTACAGTTTTCAATCAATTCAGTACAGTTATCAGGTGCAGCTTCCAATTCAAGAAGAGCAAAATCATGGAATGTGTGCTTTTCTTCCTTTTCAAAACGGTAAGCAACAATGTCATCTTTTACTGTCAGAACTTCATAATTAAAAACAGCTGTCAGAGTCCTGGAAAGCTTACGTTTGTGAGGAGCCTCCGGTGGGGAATATACATAGTCCTTAACAACATGAGCATTAGTGAGAATGAATCTGTCAAAGAGTAAGAAGCCGGTCCCTCTGGGAGAATTCTCAAATCTGATCACACACACAGAGTCAGACAGCTTAGTGACCCGCTTCACACTCTTCACATCAGTGAAACTTTGAAGGCTTTTATCATATTCTTCTTGGTATAACTTGACCTGGGAGTTCTCTGGCTTTTGTAGCATCTCCAATAAAACTTTACACTGAGTCTGCAGAATATCCTTAATCTCAGTGGATATACTATTGTCAGAGTAAGTAGAATATTTTCTAGAAGTATTCTGAGTTGGTTGCCCTTTAGCTGAAGGACCTGCAGATTTTTTCTTTCTCTCTTGAATTGTTTTTCGTTCACTGTCGGTGGGATGCTGGCCTGGCTCATTTTTTTCTGAATCAGCAGCTGAAGCTACATTTGGTTCAGTACTGGTTTTAGTTGGTTTCTTTTGGCTAACAGATCGTCTGTCATCAGCAATTATCTGAAATCTTTTTTTTATCAAGATGGTCAACGGATCTGGACATTTCATACCTTGTTTTTTCGCCCTTCTTTGCTTTACCTTTCAACTCCAGAGAGAGGACACAGTGTTTCTGGAATATTTTATCAATGAACCGTCCATCACGCTCAAGAACAGTTTTGACTTCCTCGTCTTTGAATGCAAACACACAAACATAATCAGCCTTTTTTTTCAGTTCACTGTTTTTCATTACGTGTATCATATTCTCCTTTCCTGTTGTTTTGATTCTAAATGTAACTAAGTCTGTCCTGGGGAGTGAAAGATCTGCTTGTGGCTTTTTATCCGTAGAAGCCTTTCCTTTCTCTTTGATGAAGGTTATATCCAAGATCTCATCTTTTTCAATAAGACAGCAGGGGAAATCTGTCTTCACAGCAGCTCCGTCAGCTCTCTGGATGACCATTTCTTTCTTTGTGTTTTTTACATCCTCGTTCATTTTGAAAGTGTCGCTTGTGTTAAGAGCATCAAGCACAGTCATGGACGTATCGCAATCCACAAAAACTGGATCAATTTCAGATTTGAAACGAAACTGGAAATTGTGGTTTTGCAATGGTTCCTTCATTAAATGAAGGAGCCATTATTTCCTGGAAAAATGTCAGCAGTGATGTTAATACAGGTTTACCGCTGTTACCACTATTTACACTAGGAGGGAAATTAATATTCCTTGAGTAAATACAGTATATCAACTGTCAAAAACATCTGCTGTGACTACCAATCAGAATCAGTGAATCAGATTAGTTTTTTTTTTTTTTTTTTTTTTTAACAGTTGATGATTTGTTCCATTCCAACTGTAACTTTTATCTTTATATCCACAATTGATAGTTTCCCTGTTCAAATGTTTTATGTTAAAACGCTGTGAAAGAATAACAATTTCTAGAGTGTCTGTCATAAAAACCTAATGAATTAACAGATATAGCATCAAATCAAATCAAATGACGCCTTTCTCACAACACTGCTCAAATCATTGATGCAGCTTCCATCCCAAATGACTGTCATTGCCACTGCTGGAAAAAAAAAAACTGAAATTCACTGATGTTTTCTTGTTCTAAGATAAAACGTATCTCTAAGACGCTAGGGGTAACTCCTTTTCCCCGATTATACTGAAAACTTTCATAAAATCACGCAGTGCTACTGCACAGCCATAGCAGTGTAGAGGACTCTCGCAAGCTATTGGCTGGCCAGTGGGAACTGCACGAACCAATGGCAGAGCGGCGTAACTGTGTGAACCAACCAGAGTGAAGCCCGCGAAGCTGAGCACAGAGCCCGCCAAGTGGGCGGGGCATCTGCCTATAAAAGACACCCGCTCTGCCATAAAATTCAGGTTTAAACGACTGAAGTGACGGTCGCCAGACATTAGCATCATAGCACGGCCGTCTTACGCAGTACTTGTTCCCTTATCTCAGGGAACCAAGGTTACATTGGTAACCGAGTACGTTCCCTTTCGAACGGTCAGTCGTACTGCGTTGAAGACGCTAGGGGAACTTATAAGATCCCGCCGTGCTTATGATTAGCATAACGATATGTACTCCCTCACGCTGGAGCGCTTAATAAAAAGGGCCCCAAACCAGAGTTATTGACACATCTTGATATATTCCCAAAATAAATGTACAAACCCGATTCCAAAAAAGTTGGGACACAACTAAAAACAGAATGCAATGATGTGGAAGTTTCAAATTTCAATATTTTAATCAGAATATAGATGACATATCAAATGTTTAAACTGAGAAAATGTATCATTTTAAGGGAAAAATAAGTTGATTTTAAATTTCATGGCATCAACACATCTCAAAAAAGTTGCTCAAGTTTAGGAATAGGAATGTTGTCCCATTCTTGTCTAATACAGGCTTCTAGTTGCTCAACTGTCTTAGGTCTTCTTTGTCGCATCTTCCTCTTTATGATGCGCCAAATGTTTTCTATGGGTGAAAGATCTGGACTGCAGGCTGGCCATTTCAGTACCCGGATCCTTCTTCTACGCAGCCATGATGTTGTAATTGATGCAGTATGTGGTCTGGCATTGTCATGTTGGAAAATGCAAGGTCTTCCCTGAAAGAGACGACGTCTGGATGGGAGCATATGTTGTTCTAGAACTTGGATATACCTTTCAGCATTGATGGTGCCTTTCCAGATGTGTAAGCTGCAGAACACAGAACAGTTTTCCACTTTGCCACAGTCCATTTTAAATGAGCCTTGGCCCAGAGAAAACGCCTGCGCTTCTGGATTATGTTTAGATATGGCTTCTTTTTTGACCTATAGAGTTTTAGCCGGCAACGGCGAATGGCACGGTGGATTGTGTTCACCGACAATGTTTTCTGGAAGTATTCCTGAGTCCATGTTGTGATTTCCATTACAGTAGCATTCCTGTATGTGATGCAGTGCCGTCTAAGGGCCCGAAGATCACGGGCATCCAGTATGGTTTTCCGGCCTTGACCCTTACGCACAGAGATTGTTCCAGATTCTCTGAATCTTTGGATGATATTATGCACTGTAGATGATGATAACTTCAAACTCTTTGCAATTTTTCTCTGAGAAACTCCTTTCTGATATTGCTCCACTATTTTTCACGCAGCATTGGGGGAATTGGTGATCCTCTGCCCATCTTGACTTCTGAGAGACACTGCCACTCTGAGAGGCTCTTTTTATACCCAATCATGTTGCCAATTGACCTAATAAGTTGCAAATTGGTCCTCCAGCTGTTCCTTATATGTACATTTAACTTTTCCGGCCTCTTATTGCTACCTGTCCCAACTTTTTTGGAATGTGTAGCTCTCATGAAATCCAACATGAGCCAATATTTGGCATGACATTTCAAAATGTCTCACTTTCAACATTTGATATGTTATCTATATTCTATTGTGAATAAAATATAAGTTTATGAGATTTGTAAATTATTGCATTCCTTTTTTTATTCACAATTTGTACAGTGTCCCAACTTTTTTGGAATCGGGTTTGTAGACGGCGAGGACCAGCCTGCCACTCTACAGATATCACCAATAGAAACTCCACTGGACCACTGAGGCCCTTTCAGTGCCCGTAGGACCAGAGAAAGGTCCCAGGAGGGCACCGTAAGAGGCCTAGGGGGGTTAAGCCTTCTGGCTCCCTTTAGGAAACGGACAATCATGTAGTTTCTGCCCACTGACTGACCAGCTATTGGCGCGTGGAAAACGGCGATGGCTGCTACGTAAACTTTGAGTGTGGATGGAGAACGCCCTGCATCCAACATCTCCTGCAGAAAAACGAGTATCTGTGATACATCGCATGATGATGGGTCCTGGTTTCTGGTTGAGCACCATCCAGAAAACACTGACCATTTGAGAGCATAGAGGCGCCTAGTGGAAGGAGCTCTAGCCTCACTTATAGTGCTCAGGACACTTGCTGGGAGGTCACTGAGCCCCCTTTGAGGGGCCACACATGCAGCGCCCACAGTTTGGGACGGGGGTGCCAGATTGTCCCATTCGCCTGGGAAAGGAGGTCTTTCCTCAGCGGAATTGGCCATGGGGCTGCTGACAGCAGCTGAATCAACTCGGGAAACCAAAGATGGGTCCGTCAGAGTGGGGCCACTAACAGGACTGTGTGTTCGCTCTCCCTGATTCTTTTCAAGACTTGGGGAAGGAGCGGGACTGGAGGAAAAGCATAAAGCAGGTGACTGGGCTATTCGTGGGCCAGCGCATCCTTGCTCTTTGAAAAATATATTGGGCATTGAGAGTTGTCTTCGGAGGCGGAGAGGTCGGCCCTCCTGAAAACTTCCCATATCATCTGAACCGTCTGGGGATGGAGGGTCCATTCCCCTGGGGCCACCAGACCCCTGGAGAGCATGTCTGCTCCCTGATTAATTTTGCCCGGCACATGCACTGCTTTTAGCGAGTGCAGGTTGCCCTCTGCCCATAGGAGGAGACTTCTGACCAGCTGGTTGAGCCGTCTCGACCTGAGCCCGTCCTGGCGGTTTATGTAGGAAACCACTGTCGTGTTGTCCGTGTGGACTAGGACATGGTAACCCGAAAGACGTGGTAGGAAGGTCTTGAGGGCTAACACCACTGCCAGCATTTCTAGGCAGTTTATGTGCATCCGTGACTCCGCGCTCGACCACGAGCCACGAGTCACGAGTTTGCCCTTGCACAGAGCGCCCCAACCCATGTTGGAGGCATCCGTAGTGACCACCATTCGTCTAAAAACTGTCCCCAAGTTCAGCCCTGACTTGTAGAGGCGGGGTTTTGACCAAGGGGCCAGGGCTTTGACACAACCGTGGATACCATTTCTCACAGATACCATTTCTTTCTAAAAAAGGAGCGCAGTTGTGAAGACACTGCCTTTTCTAGTATTTTTGACAGAAAGGGTAGATTTGAGATTGGCCTGTAATTGACTAATTCTGTAGTATTAAGTTGCGTTTTTTAATAAGTGGTTTTAATAATAGCCAACTTAAAAGTTTTCGGTACATATCCTAATGTCAAGGATGAATTAATGATATTAAGAAGAGGATCTATGACCTCTGGAAGCATCTCTTTTAGTAGTTTAGTCGGTATAGGGTCGAGCATACATGTTGTTGATTTTGATGATTTAACAAGTTTAGCCAATTCTTCTTCTCCTATAGCAGTGAATGAATGTAATTTTTCCTCAGTGACACTACAATGCACTGTCTGATGTAATACTGTAGTAAAAGGCTGCATGGTTATAATTTTTTTCCTAATATTAACAATCTTACACTTAAAGAAGTTCATAAAGTCATTACTGCTGTGCTGTTTACGAACATCAGAAGTTGAAGCTTTATTTTTGGTTAATTTAGCCACTGTAGCGAATAAATACCTAGGGTTATGTTTGTTTTCTTCTAAGAGAGTCGAGAAATAATCAGATCTAGCAGTTTTTACAGCCTTTCTGTATACAATCATGCTCTCTTTCCACGAAATGCAAAAAACCTTTAGTTTTGTTTTCTTCCAGCTGTGCTCCATTTTTCTGG
Organism: Coreius guichenoti; assembly: GCA_039654105.1. NCBI lineage: Eukaryota > Metazoa > Chordata > Actinopteri > Cypriniformes > Gobionidae > Coreius > Coreius guichenoti. The sequence continues at coordinate 5,709,367 of CM077169.1, read as the reverse complement.
CTTCTGTTTTAAGGGCCCGAGTGTACTCGTTGTGCCACGGCGTTGGACTATTTTCTTTAATCTTCTTTAAGCGCAGGGGAGCAACTGTGTCTAAAGTGCTGAAAAAGAGAGAGTCAATAGTTTGTTGCAACATTGAGTTCCTCTAGGCTATCTGGGATGCTGAGGAGATGAAACTGATGAGGAAGATTATTTACAAAGCAATCTTTAGTGGCAGCGGTGATAGTCCTGCCATATTTGAAGCGAGGGGACGGCTTTGTAGCCTTAGCTAAATTAAGTATACATGATACTAGATAATGATCTGAGATATCATCGCTCTGCTGCAGAATTTCAACGGTATCAACATTTATTCCATGTGACAATATTAGGTCTAAAGTATGATTACGGCGATGAGTGGGTCCTGACACGTGTTGCCTTACTCCAATAGAGTTTAGAATGTCTCTAAATGCCAATCCCAATGCGTCTTTTTCATTGTCTACATGGATATTAAAATCACCAACAATTAGGACTTTATCTGCAGCCAGTACTAACTCTGATAGAAAATCAGCAAATTCTTTGGTAAAGTCTGTATGGTGCCCTGGTGGCCTGTATACAGTAGCCAACACAAATGTCAAACGGGATTTATCAATTACACTACATAACGTTACATAAAGCACCAAAACTTCAAAGGAATTATATTTGAGACTAGACTTCTGAGTAATACTCAAGATATTATTATAAATTACAGCAACACCTCCCCCTTTACCTTTCAGACGCGGCTCGTGTTTATAACAATAATCTTGGGGGGTGGACTCATTTAAAGTAATGTAGTCGTCAGGTTTTAGCCAGGTTTCTGTCAAACACAGCACATCTAGATTATTATCTGTAATCATATCATTAACAATAAGCGCTTTTGGGGAAAGGGATCGAATATTCAGCAGCCCGAGCTTTATCGTTTGTTCATCTGTATTATATCTGTTATTTATTTCTTGGACATCAATTAGATTTTTACCGTTGAATGGTTTTGATGTTTTTTTGTATTTACTAATTCGTGGAACAGACACAGTCTCTATGTGATAATATCTAGGTGAAAGAGTCTCTATGTGCTGGGATTTATCTGACTTCTGTGACGTGAGACAGCTAGCAGACGGTCGGGTAAGCCAGTCTGTCTGCTTCCTGACCTGGGCCCCAGTTAGTCAAGGTTTAGCTCTAAGACTATGTGCCAAATTACTAGAGAGAAGAGCGGCACCATCCCAGGAAGGATGGATGATAGATTATATAGAGAACAGTAGTTATATCCTCATCTGTAAATGCTACTAATTCACACGAGTGTTTCCATTTTGCATGAAAGCGTGTCCTGACAGTCTGTGTTAAACTTCACTGAACGAGCGCCGGCGCGCCAAACAGACAGAACGCAGTCGAAGGGGAGACGCAGCGGAGACGCACTTCAGTGGAAGTTAGCACCAACTCTCAAATACAACACAACACACAGAAAACATTAGGCTATACAGAAAGACACACAGAAGTGCTAAAGTTAAACAAATGAATGCCTTGGTAATATATACAAATTTCTCTCAACTTTGCATAGGCCTATGCAAATACAAGATATCATCTTATTTTGCACTCCCCTCTTTCACCAAGATGTTAAGAACAACTTTTAAGTTAAAGAGCAGCTGAGAATGTAGCAAATGATGTGTTCTTTTTATTGTGTACAGTAGGCCTATTGTACATAATCACTGAATCATAACAGTCCGCTTATTCTTGAAAATACTACTTGTAGCATCTAGCATATATGTATGTATGTAGGTTCATTGCATGTGGGCTGTTTTTTGCCATAGGAAAGTTATTTACATCTTAAAAATCAATAATCTGTTCATAATATTACAAATACTATTTATTGTAAAAGTGCTAACTAAACAATATACTATATGTACAGTACATCTATCATGGTGCAATCTTGTCTTTGGGTGTGTATAAAAATGCTGAGCATGTTTGTTGAATAAATGGATGTGTTTGTGCTGTCAGGTTTCCATTGGTTCTCTTTCTAACATTCGTTCGGTATCTCACTATGGGAACGCCTCAGGCGTGATCGATCATGGAAGCACCAATGTCCAAACACCACGTCCGCCAATTATGACAGACCAATCACTGCAGCGATCAGGGATTCATAAAGTTCACAAGCATCCATAAAAGTTTTCTCTGATGCATCCAGGCTGAGGGCGCAGAGTGGGATAACAAAAACACAAAATATTAAAACAATCACAAATAAAGATGAATATGACTCCATCACTGAGGCGGTATTCTCCCCCTTTGCCAGTAGAGTGTGCGGTAGCACTGCTAATGAGCGAAGATGGGAGATGCCAACTCGCTACTCATACTACCGCATGTGCGGTTTATCCCTGGGTTTTAACCACTATAGACAGGAGAAACAGATTTCAATTCGCTGTGTTCAATGGAGTGCTAATTTCAGTGGCCCAAGGGGAATCAGCTCAGGTTTTGGAGGAAGAATTATCCTCTTCAATGAGAAAAGGAATGATACGAGTGATTCCAACAGAAGAAAGCCACAAGGGTTTTTACTCCTGTTATTTTGTGATTCCCAAAAGAGGGGGAGGTTTCCGTCCCATTTTAGATTTACAGGTCCTCAACAAACACCTCAGAATATACAAATTCAGTATGCTTTTGCTCAGAACTTTGTGTCAGAATATTCGTCAAGGAGATTGGTTCACCTCTGTGGATCTCCAGCACGTATATTTTCACATAGATATTTTTCCTGCTCATAGGAAATACACTCACCTAAAGGATTATTAGGAACACCTGCTCAATTTCTCATTAATGCAATTATCTAATCAACCAATCACATGGCAGTTGCTTCAATGCATTTAGGGGTGTGGTCCTGGTCAAGACAATCTCCTGAACTCCAAACTGAATGTCAGAATGGGAAAGAAAGGTGATTTAAGCAATTTTGAGCGTGGCATGGTTGTTGGTGCCAGACGGGCCGGTCTGAGTATTTCACAATCTGCTCAGTTACTGGGATTTTCACACACAACCATTTCTAGAGTATACAAAGAATGGTGTGAAAAGGGAAAAACATCCAGTATGCGGCAGTCCTGTGGGCAAAAATGCCTTGTTGATGCTAGAGGTCAGAGGAGAATGTGCCGACTGATTCAAGCTGATAGAAGAGCAACTTTGACTGAAATAACCACTCGTTACAACCGAGGTATGCAGCAAAGCATTTGTGAAGCCACAACACGCACAACCTTGAGGCGGATGGGCTACAACAGCAGAAGACCCCACCGGGTACCACTCATCTCCACTACAAATAGGAAAAAGAGGCTACAATTTGCACGAGCTCACCAAAATTGGACAGTTGAAGACTGGAAAAATGTTGCCTGGTCTGATGAGTCTCGATTTCTGTTGAGACATTCAGATGGTAGAGTCAGAATTTGGCGTAAACAGAATGAGAACATGGATCTATCATGCCTTGTTACCACTGTGCAGGCTGGTGGTGGTGGTGTAATGGTGTGGGGGATGTTTTCTTGGCACACTTTAGGCCCCTTAGTGCCAATTGGGCATCGTTTAAATGCCACGGCCTACCTGAGCATTGTTTCTGACCATGTCCATCCCTTTATGACCACCATGTACCCATCCTCTGATGGCTACTTCCAGCAGGATAATGCACCATGTCACAAAGCTCGAATCATTTCAAATTGGTTTCTTGAACATGACAATGAGTTCACTGTACTAAAATGGCCCCCACAGTCACCAGATCTCAACCCAATAGAGCATCTTTGGGATGTGGTGGAACGGGAGCTTCGTGCCCTGGATGTGCATCCCACAAATCTCCATCAACTGCAAGATGCTATCCTATCAATATGGGCCAACATTTCTAAAGAATGCTTTCAGCACCTTGTTGAATCAATGCCACGTAGAATTAAGGCAGTTCTGAAGGCGAAAGGGGGTCAAACACAGTATTAGTATGGTGTTCCTAATAATCCTTTAGGTGAGTGTAGGTTCGCTTCAGGGCACAGCATACATTTTGGCCTTTCTCTAGCTCCGAGGGTATTCAGCAAATGTGTGGAAGGGGCTCTGGTGCCATTAAGGAATGCAGGGGCCAGAGTTTCATCTTATCTGGACTATCTGCTAGTCTGCGCACCATGTCTGCCGCAAGCAGAGAGTGATACGTATACACTAGTGACGCATCTGGAGAGAGATTAGGTTTCAAAATAAACCAGATGAAGAGTTGTCTAACTCGGTGGTTCTCAAACTTTTTATACCAAGTACCACCTCAGAAAATATTTGGCTCTCCAAGTACCACCATAATGACCAACATTAAAATACAGTAGTGTAGTAGGCCTAACTATTCAGCTACAACTCTGCACAGTTCAAAAACGAGGCAGTGTATTCCTAATAAGAATATTTATTGTTGTCAGCCACTTTAACATTGTAAATACACAGTTTGTACATTAACACTGCACTGTGCTTACATACAGGTAAATAAAATAAAAAGTTGGTTTCATTCTCAAAGCTGAACTCAGTCATTTGATCCTTATTCAAATGTCCAGCTCTACAGAAATTACTGATATTTTTGAAGAGTGTCGTAATAAAACTGGTTTAATTTGACATGGAGCGGGTCGCCTCATGTGGGCAGACATGTTGAGATCACATGACCAAACGTGATTATGACGTCATTCATTAAATTAGGAAAAATAATACAGAAGTTGTCTAAACAAAACAATTATCTTATGTAGGGCTGTCACTATCGATTATTTTTGTAATCGTGTAATTGGTCGATTATTTTGACGATTAATTGAGTAATCGAATTTTTTTGTGGTAATAAAAATAGACCTAAGCAAAGACTTAAGCCTATAAAATTACTTAATGCATATACAGTAACAACGAGGCAATAATATTTGGTTCAAATAAAGTATTAAAAGCAAGTAATTATATGGTTTTATAGAACAACACTGTTAAAATACAAAATATATCCAATCATTGTGTGTACATTATGTATTATAACAAACGCCTGCAGAGGGCGCCAACGGTCTATCGATTATTTTTGTAATCATTTAATTGGTCGATTATTTTGACGATTAATTGAGTAATCAGATTTTTTTGTGGTAATAAAAATAGATCTAAGCAAAGACTTAAGTAGGGCTGAACGATTAATTGCATTTGCGATAATATTGCGATATGATAAAACACGTTTTTTTTTAACTGCAAAGTAGGGCTGCACAATTAATCGAATTTCTAATCGCGATTATGATTACGGATGCCACGATAACGTAATCGTTCAAAGCCGCGATTACAAAACAAAAAATTCCACTTAGATTATTCTGCGTGCTTAAGAGGTGTGTTTAGAGCATGTTACGTTGACTGGTCGAATGCACGCGAAACACCAGCACGGTAGCCCCCGCCATTTTTAAAAAGCCATGTACACAGCCTATATATTAACTCCACGAACTAACTCTTGCCTTTGGCTTTTGGCTTGCTCAGTTGGGGACACTAAATATTCAACTATATTACTGATCTGCCCGCATTGACACTATATGATAATTGAAATGAGCTGGACGATGACATTACTGTTTTCTCCAGAGCGGCTGTACAGCCGAATCAAAATCTGTTGCATTATTTTCCTGTTTAACACTGTGAAGCTGCTTTGAAACAATCTGCATTGTAAAAAGCGCTATAGAAATAAAGGTGACTTGACTTGACTTAAAATATTTAAATAATGATTAAATTAAAATGTGTTGTACCTAAAAGTTAAATTAAAACTGTACTGTACTTAAATGTAAAAAAAAACTTTACTCAAATAAAGATTAAAGTGTATTGTTTTAATATTAATTTATATTTAAAGTCCCTGTCCAAATTAAATATTTGTTCTGAGTTTGTCACACCACAGAAAAATGTGTTAACCACCGACAAATTTGAATGATAAAAAAAAACGTCAAGCAAAATCTTGAAAAAATAAGCAGCAGTCTCTGCTCTCAAACGCTGGGGGCGTGTCTGCTGTCTGCGCTGAAACCACGCCCACTCGCTGGAAAGCTGCAGTAAGCACACAAGACAATACTGGTGGGCACGTACTGTCAACGATGGCACCAAATGTTGGCTGGATGGGAGGATGAAGGCCGGGGTGGGAGATAGTCAGTTCGGGCCATAGACCGTAAAAAAATATGGACGACGCGACTTAATTCTCTTCTGCTGAAGAAAAGTGAAGGTCCAAATATGGCACTGACATTTTGCACAGATTTGGGACCAAGTCTGCGCAGTAGTGACCTCGGGACCGGAGTCTGCGCAGTAGAGAGCAGGAAGTAGAGCCGTGATATCAAAAGCCCACCCACACTCTCGCAGATGCAGAACAATTCATTATGTTGGTGTGAAATAAACAGTTATGGAAAAGTAGAAATTAAAGCTAAAGCTCCAATCTCCTCCCGAAAAAAGTCAGTTGGTGCCTCAGTGACAACTTCACTCAGAGAGGCTGTCAATCTCAGCTGTCAATCATGATCTCACACCCCTCGTTTTTATAGCATCAAATAACTAACTAAAACCAAACTTATTTAAAAACTTAAAAACGAACACTTGAAATGAAATCAGCGTGATTAAAAACTGCCTAAAATGACAGAAACCAACTTTGGAAAAAAATTATATGAAGTGTAATTTGATTGTTTATTGTGTCTCACGTCCATTAGAATCTGGGGCGGGGGTTATGAGCTATACTGGGACCAACCACCTGGGGGCGATCGATACGCATCGGCTTCAGTTTTTAACACGAGTGCTGCAGGCTTGGTTCGGACCATAGACTGTAAAAAAAATATGGACGTAGTGTCCGTGACGTCACCCATAGGGATCTGAAGAGCAGTTTTGAAGCCTCAAAGCCGGCCGTTGCCATCTTGGCAGCGCGTCACTCCCAGATAACAGAAAATGGGCAAAGAGGCGGGACGTGGGTGGAGCTGAGGTGACGTGATGACTAACAGACAGCAGACAAACAGCAATCCACCTGTCACTCAAAGTGGCCACGCCCTTAATTATGCTGAACTTTAAGGCTTTATATAATGTAAACGAATGAGTTATAAAAAAATTCACCCTCCTCACAGTTGTCATGAAGGGCAAAATAAGCTGTAGGCCTATAGACCAAAACCACAATTTGTACCAGGCTGTAAACATGTTTTTTTCCTGCATTTTAACATGGAGCTCAATGAGATTCTGCTCCCTTTTGGAGCCTGTCCCTAGCGGCCAGTCGATGATTTGCAGTTTAAGTCACTTCCGTATTGGCTTCAAGAGAAACTGGGGGAGGTTGCCACTTGGTTCGGACCCATTCTGTAGTGGATTATCAGTGAATCCCAGTTGTCTCCGATGAAAGTTTGTAAAACTATCCGGTGTAAAACGATCACTGCAGAGGCAGGTGTTTGTGGTGATCAAGGTAGCTGTTCACAAAATTAATCCACCTCTTCTTGATATCATCGATTTGTAATTTATCGCAACTAGATAATATGCATTTATGTGAAAAAGGCATAACTAGCTAGCTAACTGTAGGCTGTAGTATCTAACGGTAGTGACAGTAACCCGCGATTGAACGGGCGAACTGATGCGAATGTGCTTGTATAGTGTTAGGGGAGGGGCCAGGCTCAGTGGCTCCAGTGCTTCATCGAGCCACCGTTTTAGTACTACACAGTTCACAGTCTTTGTAACGTGTTTCAGCAATACATTTCTAACATTTATAATGTGTTTAGAAACAAATTTAAAGTCCTCATAAAGTCCTCTTTGTTCGGCCCTCTGTGAGGCTGCCTTGACAATCACCCTGTGGTGAGTGAGTTGGCCTCCTCTCATTTGAGAGTCGTTATGCTAAGGCCACCACTCTTCTTAGCAAGGTAGATCATGAATTTGTGTATTCTGCCCTTTTTGGGGCCCCCCTGATATCTGGCCTATGCCTAGTACTGTTGGGGTTACGTCATAGGACAGAGGCGGGTTTGCTGTAGCATCCCCACCTTCTAGCCCGCCAGTAGCTCAGAGTAGGCCGTTTTAGAGCCTCTTTAGCTCAAGTTTGGCTGCTACTGACCCTTAGTACGTTGGCCTCCTCTCACTGTGAGAGTTGCCCGGCCGAGGCCCTCCTTTGCATTAGGCTAAAATGCGAGTTGCAGGCCCTGTGGCCTCAACTTGTTCCTAGATTGAGCTAGAATTCCTCTTGTTACTAGAGTCGTCATGCTGATTTCTCGGTTACCTACTGGTGGTAGACACAGATAGATAGATAGGTGTCGCAGGCTCCTATTTGCCTCCCCTGCGGTTATCTTCTGGGTGTTGTTAGGCTTCCTCTCACTATAGAGAGTCAGTATGCTGAAGCCTCCGCTCTCCGGAGCTCTGGTTAGTAGAGTAAACTAGCTTTAGGCCTTAGGAACAGGCTCTCTCTAAAAGCTCCTTGAGTGTACTATCAAGTCACAGGGTCGAGTGTCGTTAGGCCTCTTCTGTGGAGTGTATCCTGTTGAGTCCTTTACTCTCCCAGAGCATAATGCAGGCGGTCTGTCTCTAACGAGACCCCCTTCCTGTTCTTGCCCCCACTCTTGAGTGCCACTCGGGTGTAGGACCAGGCTGAGATTACTCCCCTTATCAGATTACTCCCCTTACTCCCAGAGATCTGTGTTTCAGGTGCCAGGTATGCTCAGGTTGAGCTGATTATGTACTCCCTCCCACTAAGGTGGACTTGGTTAAGTATGCTCCCTAAAGTCTTAAGCATTAGCCCCAAGCTCATGCTCATGACAATTCTTGAGTAGTAGGCTTATATAAGGCCTCCTTGATAGTCAAGTTGCTTAAAATATGTACTCTCCTTGGTTAAAGGGTCGTTATGTTGAGTACATGGCTCTTGGGGCTATGTGAGAGTATTCCAAGCCTATGGGTTCTATGTAAGATGCTTGAAGCTAGATTCACTATTGAATTGTTGGCCCTTTCTGGGCCTCCTTGACAGCAGTCCCTCAGGTAGAGTTAGGTGGCTAACACCTTAGTAACCAGATTCCCTATAGCTTCACAGACTGAGATCATGTTGTAGGCCCCTCAGGAGCCTCCTTGGGAACTAGCCTTAGAGCCTGGTTAATACTTCCTTTTGGTTGAGCCTAGTCAGTACTCCCCTTGTTTAGAGGGTCATTTCGTTCCCCATGCTGACTCAGGACGCAGTGCGAGTTCCCTTTCGGAAGGGAATGTCTCAGTGAACAGGGAACGAGACACTGCATCTGGTTGCCATGCTTTCAGACTGCCTGCACAGTCCCTTCAGACAAAGAAGTGGATGACATGTTCTCTAGACGCACCTTATATATTTCCTGGTTGCGCTAATAGTGACGTCATAGGCTGTCACCGGCCAATACGATTGCAGTGATTAAACGTGCTTCAGACATCAGTCACACCATGCAATTTTTTAAATACATTTTTAATATGTAATTATTTAAAAAAGTACTTATAATTACATATGTAATTAAATTTAAAAAAAATTATTTTAAGTTTTATTAATAAAATAAGAAAAAAAAGATGGAATCGGACTGTGACTCTCGGAATCGGATCGGATCTCGAGGTGCCTAAAGATTCCCACCCCTACCATACAATGATTTATTGTTTGTCTTTACAGAAAATAATACAGAAAAAATAAATAAATAAATAAACAAATAAAAAAAATCGCAATTCCAAAATCATTCAGCCTTACCTTTAAAAATGGTGCAGAAAGCAAAAATTTTGTAGTATTTGTCAGCGTTCATTGCAAATACTTCCTTTTGCAAATACTTTCTTTTCCTTTTTATTTTTCGGCCTAAGCCTTTCTTGTCAGTATGTCTACCTTGGGTTGTTTCGCCAAGTGTGTAGTGTAAATGCATCTTTTAAAAGATGTAGAAAGATGTAGAAACACAAATGCGTGATTTGCAATTGCGGTTTGGATTTTCTTTTCCATGTAACATGTCTGTCAAATTTCAAATGGAAACGCAAAGTCCGTTTGCAATTGCATTTCCAATGTCTTACAAATTATGGCCCTGCCATTTTGGAATAGCAATAGAAAATCACCCATTTGCTATTACACTTCCTCCGCATCCTGCCCCAACCTGCACAAAATTCAAATGGAATCGCAATTCCCTTTGCACTTGCATTTCCGATGCCTAACACACTAAACTGGGGTTTATTGATATAGTCGGAAAGTATGCTACGCCCTCAAGTGGGGGAAAACAAAGCACCGTTTTCATCGTTATTCATTCCTATAAGGAAAACGGGGAGAAATATCCAATAAATGTGTCTATTTTTGCATCGAAAACATGTCATAAAATGCTGTGTAGTTTTTTGCACTTCAAAAAAAGCCAAAAACCTGGAACTAAGTAGCCTATTCATCACCTGCCAACCAAACTAAAAGAAAATAAAAGAAGACTGCTCTGGTTGCAAGCAACTTGTCAAGAAGTTCTTCAATCTGTGGGACCCCACAACTAAGCAGCATGTGTATGTCTGAAAATGTTTTAAATGTCAAAATAAAGTTACAAATATAGTTGAATGAATATGAATGCATTTTCAAAAAATAATGTTGAATAAAACAGAATTCAGAGCATACTCCTACGGAACGAACATGAACTGCGATTGAATGTCACTACTAATGTAATTTCCTTTTTTTTTTTTTTTTTTTGATTACTTGGATCATATAGTCATATGAGTCATATAGACAACACGCCACTCACATCATGTCAAGTTTCTATAGATTCTCTGATTTTAACTCAAGATAATTCACTGTGGCAGCTAGAACTATGATGATGATATTCGTCTGATACATGCCGACTGCAGACACGGCAATTTTCTTTTTGCTGGTTGCCAGGTGAACATAAAATAAATTCTGGATTTAAGTGAAAAAAAAAGAAGGCCTTTTTTAATTGCAAAAATAGCCAAATTCCCCGTTTTCCACCACTTGAGGGCGTAGCATGCTTTCCGACTATATCAATAAACCCCACCCTCAAGACTGATTGACAGTTGAGTGTGTTAGGCATCGGAAATGCAAGTGCAAAGGGGATTGCGATTCCATTTGAATTTTGTGCAGGTTGGGGCAGGATGCGGAGGAAGTGTAATAGCAAATGGGTGATTTTCTATTGCTATTCCAAAATGGCAGGGTCATAACTCGTAAGACATTGGAAATGCAATTGCAAACGGACTTTGCGTTTCCATTTGAAATTTTGCAGACATGTTACATACATGGAAAAGAAAATCCAAATGCAAATCCAAATCCAAAAAGTATGTCACAACGGATGCGTGCACAAATTGAAAATGCAATTGCAAATACAATTTGCAATTCCTTTTGAATATTGTCTGGAATATCATTCCATTCAATACAGGTAAAGGCATTTCAGTTGATAAACACCAAGTACCATTAAAATTCACATACCTGCTGCATATGGCTTTTTGATGGACCCTCTTTAACTTCGCTCTTGCAAAAATTGTCCATCCTTTCCTGAGTGAATGTCAACACAACAGTACTGTTAATATGAGTCCACTAGTGTACATGGGTTTATCATCATATTGTAAACCATAAGCAGTGCAATAAAAAGAGATATGGATTTTTAAAGTAGCTAACAAGAGACTTTGTCTTTCCAAAAAGTTTTGGCTAGAGAAATTCCACACACATTTTTTTATGAGAACCTTTAAATAATCATCATAACCATTTAAACTAAGGCTAAACAATTCAATAAAATGTTCAATATAAATGGCAAATAGCCAAGACATTTGAAAATCAATATTTATAAATCAGATATATGATGCATGATAATATTTTGCATTTTGTCACTGCAAAGCAGTTCAAAATGATATACTCTTCTTCTTTTTTTTCATTCGCACCATCATTCGCTGGTGTTGATCAAGAGTGATGTTGGCAATTCAGTGTTTCTGTGAAAAGGAGCAAATGATGAGCTCAAGATTAATATCTCACAGAAATCTGATACAATCATCCTTACTCTTACAGCAGTATTTATAGCATGCACACAGTATACATATTTGGTGTATATGCATAAAATAAAAAATCACAACTGGATTGATAGCGATTTTTTTTTCAGGATTATAATGATATTGTTTAGCTAAATTATTAAGCAACACGATGAGATTACATGACAAAAATCCCTTTGGATTAGTGCCTACTATTTGCACTTACTATTTTTGAAAATAGTATGCAAAGTAAAGCCTATACTGCACAGTATTCAGTAAGCATTTGATTGTGGACATGTTCGTCATCCAGCAAATGCTCATTCACGAAAGCCATTCCCCTCAGCATTGTTCAGTGAAGGACTTGTTTATTTAAGTCCAACCTCTTTGCAGTATGCAGTCTTTTTTAGCGCGGGACACCCCAAGCCGACGGTCGGCCAGCATGCAGTGTCGGGCCGTTTTTGAGCATCAATCTGCTTTTTTCAGTGTTACGCAGTGGTGTAGGCCCAGCAGTCCCCAGTCAAAAAAACTAAACAAATAACAAAAGTAAATGTTTTATGTTGTTGTTCACTAGTAGTATTTGTTTCATCTAAAACAAATGAATACAGTGCATTCTAAAATTGGTTGACAGACATCTTATTTTTCAAGTAGCCTACTGCATGGCTGAAGTAGTTCCAGGTCTGTTAACCACATTACAGTTCCATCTGACTATAATTTAAACATGTTGCTTTGGAAATATATTTATTGTGAAAATTAGTTTTCATACATTTCATTTTATGCAAGTGGGTGGGAAAAAAATATTTTAAAAAAAGTATGTGAACCGCTTGCAGAATCTGTGAAAATGTGAATAATTTTAACAAAATAGAGATCATACAAAATGTGTTATTTTTTATTTAGTGCTGGCCTGAATAAGATATTTTACATAAAAAAAAATGTACATATAGTCCACAAGACAAAAAAAATAGCTGAATTTATTAAAAATGACCCATTCAAAAGTTTATGAACCAATTGATTCTCAATACTCTGTGTCGTTGCCTGGATGATCCACGGCTGTTTTTGTGTTTTGTGATGGTTGTTCTTGAGTCTCTTGTTTGTCCTGAGCAGTTAAACTGCCCAATGTTCTTCAGAAATATCCTTCAGGTCCCAAAAATTCTTAAGTTTTCCAGCATCTTTTGCATATTTGAAATCTTTCCAGCAGTGACTGTATGATTCTGAGATCCATCTTTTCACACTGAGGACGATTGAGGGACTCAAACACAACTATTAAAAAAGGTTGAAACATTCACTGATGCTTCAGAAGGAAACACGATGCATTAAGAGCCAGGGGGGGGGGGGGGGGGGTGAAAACGTTTGAACAGGATGAAAGATGTCTACATTTTTCTTATTTTGTTTAAATATCAATTTTTACTGCCCTTCAGAAGCAACAGAAGATACTTGCATGTTTCCCAGAAGACAAATTAAGTACAATTTACCTTGATCTTCAAATTCAAAAAGTTTTCACCCCCTGGCTCTTAATGCGTCGTGTTTCCTTCTGGAGCATCAGTGAATGTTTCAACCTTTTTTAATAGTTGTGTTTGAGTCCCTCAATCGTCCTCACTGTGAAAAGATGGATCTCAGAATCATACATTCACTGCTGGAAAGGGCTCAAATATGCAAAAGATGCTGGAAAACTGAAGAATGTGCAGGACCTGGAGGATTTTTCTGAAGAACATTGGGCAGTTTAACTGCTCAGGACAAACAAGAGACTCAAGAACAACCATCACAAAACACAACAAAAACAGCTGTGCATCATCCAGGGAACGAGACACAGTATTGAGAATCAATGGTTCATAAACTTTTGAATGGGTAATTTTAATAAATTCAGCTATTTTTTGTCTTGTGGACTATTTGTAAACATGTTTTTATGTAAAATATCTTATTCAGAACAGTACTAAATAAAAAGTAGCATGCATTTTGTATGATCTCTCTTATTTAGTTAAAATTATTCACATTTTCACAGATTCTGCAAGGGGTTCACACTTTTTCTTGCAACTGTATATGATGATGATTAGCCATTCAGTCGTATCTGACTCTTGGAATCCTATGGGCCGTCTCTCGCCATGCTTTCCGGTCTTCTGCTTTCTATTTCAGCTGTTCTATGTCTAGGCCTGTCACTCTTGAGTCTTGATGGTGTCAAAAAACATGTTTTTGGCGGTCTCTTTTCCTTGTTCCACTAACTTGGCCAAGCATCATTGCATTTTCCAACTAAGCTGTTCGCGTCACATGACACATGAGTAGATGAGCCGCAATTTGTTTTTTGTTTTTTTGTTTTTTTACCTCAAGTAGCACGCTTCTCTAGCTTGATACACTCCAGGATAGCCTATCTCTGGTAACCCTTGCTGTCCATTGTATCCTTAAGAGCCTTCTCCAACACCACAACTCAAAGGCATCAAACCTCCTTCGATCGTTTTTTTTTTTCATGGTCCAGCTTTCACATCCATATGTTGATTATATAGGAAACACAATTGCCTGGACTAGCCTGCATTTAGTCTTTAGACCTCCAGATTTGGTGCATGCTCAGCATTGCATTACGTCCTAATGAAAGTTGGGGTTTTATTTCAGGTGTGCAGTCACCAGTTTGGTCAATCATAGATCCAAAATAGTACTTAACGCATTCAGTTTTTTTCTCTGTTGATGGTTAGGCCTACTTTAAATGCTATGGTTCTGGCTGTTGACATAATTTTTGTCTTTTTGATGTCAGATGGAGTCCCATTCAGTCCCATCAAAACTAATCGTGGTATTGATATCTTTGTGACTCACAAGTGCTGTCAGTCACAAAGAAAAAATTGTGAGACTGCCGAACTAAGGTGAGCAGACGTCCCCGTTTTCAGGGGACAGTCCCATTTTTTGGTGAGCTGTCCCCCCGTTTTACAGCTCGTTCAAAACAACCCACAAATACATTGCAAAAAAACCAACATAGCTGCCTGCTGGTTATAGGAGCCATCGTATTGTGATTATTTTCACCAACAGATGGCGCTGCGAGCTACGCTGACTCTTGGACCAAGTACACCTGGCTGCAGCCTGCAGTTCGGGGCGGGGCTAAACCTGGGGCGGGGCGACACGAACACCTACTCTGATTGGCTCAGTCGTCTTTTCATATGGATACACGATAGAAAATGTGTTCGTAGTTTGGTGTAGGTGGATTGAGCGAATGTCATCAATCCAGTTACAAAACTGTAAAAGAGAGGTGTCTAATGTCTCACAAATCAGATAGAGCTTAAATAGGTTGAGCTCAGTGTAGAGCATTTAATCAGAGAATCTGGGACAAATTCAGGTGTTTTTGTGAATTTACCTCGCTATGCCCGTATATTGAATCACTGAGTTGTTAGCTACTGCAAATTTAATCTTCGAATTCACATATTAATCATTCATTGTTATTTATTGTAAACCAGGTTATTTAAAAGAAACGGTTCTTGGATATTTCGATTTAAAATACTCCTTAAAGTGAATCACATAATTTGATTGCGGGGGCTGTGAGATTTTCGGAGTCGAAATGTTTTCCAAAACATAATTTTGGCCGCACCTGAAACGGAAACAGAAGTAGGCCTAGGCTAATACATTGCTGATTCAAGGACGTTGCATTTATTGCATGGACTTAGCACAAACATCATGTGTCTAAAATTTTACTTAATGCTGTTAAGCTGAATTACGAAACTGTTTGCTGAAATAACCACAATATTATCAACAGCACTAAAATAAAAACGCGCTGTTTATCTGTCAGTCAGATGCGAGTGAAAGTTGCGTTCATTACTATAGCAACTATAGACTCCAGGCTCGAAAAAGTTCTCGATTTCGTCACTTTAAAATAATGAGGGACAGATTGTTTTTTTTTTTTTTTCTGAAATAAAGTGTAGCAAAAAGTCTGATATGCTTTGTAATGTAGTGAAGGAAATGAAAGCTACACACATAAATATCTACATAAAAATAACACGGCAGACAGCTATTGCAGTGTTATGGGTCAATATCACTATAAAGTGCCTTTGGTGTCCTCATCAGAATCGCTCAGTCATCATGAACATAATGCAAAATAATGAAATTCTGAGGTTTTATTATAAATGGCCAAACATTTACACACATACAAGTACAATGATATTTCTCTTGAAATGTGTTTTTCTCATTCTCAAAAGACAGAGAGACTGGAAAGAAGAAGGGTATTAATGAGCTAAGTAAGAGAGAGAGAGAGAGAGAATAGCAAAAAGAAAGAAATGGAAGGAGGCAAAAAGGCAAGCAAACATGATTGGAGTCCACCTGTGTTAAATTCAGTTGATTGGACATGAAAGGAAAGGCACACACCTGTCTATATAAGGTCACACAGTTAACAGTGCATGTCAGAGCACAAATCAAGCCATGAAGTCCAAGGAATTGTCTGTAGACCTCCGAGAAAGGATTGTATCGAGGCACAGATCTGGGGAAGGGTACAGAACAATTTCTGCAGCACTGAAGGTCACAATGAGCACAGTGGCCTCCATCGTCCATAAATGGAAGAAGTTTGGAATCACCAAGACTCTTCCTAGAGCCCGAAGGTCACTCTGACAGAAATCCAGCGTTTCTCTGTGGAGAGATGAGAACCTTCCAGAAGAACAACTATCTCTGCAGCACTCCACCAATCAGGCAGTTATGGTGGAGTGGCCAGACGGAAGTAAATGGCACATGACAGCCCGCCTGGAGTTTGCCAAAAGGCACCTGAAGGACTCTCAGACCATGAGAAACAAAATTCTCTGGTCTGATAAAACAAAGATTGAACTCTTTGGCCTGAATGGTAAGCGTCATGTCTGGAAGAAACCAGGCACCGCTCATCACCTAGCCAATACCATCCCTACAGTGAAGCATGGTGGTGGCAGCATCATGCTGTGGGGATGTTTTTCAGAGGCAGGAACTGGTCAGGATCGAGGGAAAAATTAATGCAGCAATGTACAAAGACATCCTTGATGAAAACCTGCTCCAGAGTGCTCTGGACCTCAGACTGGGGCGAAGGTTCATCTTCCAACAGGACAACGACACTAAGCACACAGCCAAGATAACAAAGGAGTGCCTATGGGACAACTCTGTGAATGTCCTTGAGTGGCCCAGCAAGAGCCCAGACTTGAACTCAATTGAACATCTCTGGAGAGATCTGAAAATGTGCATCCACGCTCCCCATCCAACCTGATGGAGCTTGAGAGGTCGTGCAAAGAAGAATGGGAGAAACTGCCCAAAAATAGGTGTGCCAAGCTTGTAGCATCATACTCAAAAAGACTTGAGGCTGTAATTGGTGCTAAAGGTGCTTCAACAAAGTATTGAGCAAAGGCTGTGAATACTTAAGTACATGTGATTTTTATTTATTTATTTATTTATTTTTTAATACAAAGATTTCAAACAAACTTCTTTCACGTTGTCATTATGGGGTATTGTTTGTAGAATTTTGAGGAAAATAATGAATTTAATCAATTTTGGCTGTAACATAACAAAATGTGGAAAAAGTGAATACTTTCCGGGTGCACTGTATAACGATCCAAATGAGACCAGAAATTATTGAGTCAAAGCACATCGGAGAGTCGCTCTCTACAGATTGATCAGTCTGTTTGGAAGTATGTGGAAGATCAATTACAGTGATGCAGAAAATGAATTCCTGAAATCATTCTTTATATTGCTTAAGGGTTTCTTGTTGTTCCTGTTGTTTCTCTAATGTTCCTGTTCTCTTCTAATTCACCCATTAAAGCATTTGTCCACCCTGTCATCTTCAACTTTTATGAAAATAAACAAATTATTTTAACAAGTTAACAAAACCTTGTGTGTGATTTCTTAATAAACAAATGAAGGCCAGTTAGTATTGTTTTAAAGTTTGACTAAATATCTTTGTTTTATTTAGAAAAGAATGTGCAACTCTCACATATTTTATTGGGCAATACATATTTAGGCAGTAATTTCATTATTATCAAAAGACTTTTACCATTAACTAAAATGTTTTGTTGGGAAAGGGACACATTATCTTTCTGCAGATCTACATTTTATAATCACTATGCAATGAAAATTTGTTTATTCTACTTTGAAATTGTCCATGACAGGGTGGACATATTTTATGGTTTGCCCGTATATTGCCGGCTTGCAGTTAATTTATAAAAAGTGCTGGAGCTTGACCAATATGCATTTCTAACAGCCTAAGGTCTCCTTAATACAACTCATATGAAGTTAAATGGAAAATCTCTGATTGTTATTTTGGAAATTGTGAAGTCTCAAAGGCACTTTATGGTGATTTTGACCCTTATCATACAACTGCATGACCATATACATATAACCTATTTACGTTGTTTTATTTTTGCAATGTGGTTTTGTAAAGTCATAATTTTGTTATAATATTGTTTTGAAGTGCTTGCTATTTACAATTGTTACTGTTGTACTTTTTTTTGCTGGTGCTGTGAATTTTATTATTAAAACCAGATAAAAAAATCCTAATAATCAAACTAAATTATAATAAGCTAATTATTGACCACTCAAATAGGAAATGTCCCTGGATTCCATTTCAGAAATATGGTCACCGGAACCCAAAACAAACTTTTACTGTTTTACTTTTTAGGTCGGCTTGGTGTGTCCCGGGGAAAAAGCCGCCAACAGGGGCAGAGCCAGGCGAGAGTATAAACAAGCCTTTAGAATAAATGATGCACAGGATTGCTGAATTTACTATCACAGTCAAGCAAGACAAGAAACTAGGATCCCAACTAAGTCACATTCCAAGGTTCTATATTCCAAATAAATAGTGATATCTTTTAAAAGGATACCAGGAAATCTTACCTTGTCCAAGTTAAAAGAGAATCTAGATGGTGGGACAGTGTCTAAACGTGACTTCTTGACTTTAAAAAAAAAAAGTCAAGTCTCATTAGGTCCACGCTCGCTGTGATCTGATTTCCTGCTTTTTAGCTTTTTAAGGGGAGGTTGGAGGGGGAGCCACTGGTCCACGCCCACTTCAGGGAATCGAAAGTAGGTTACAAGAATTTATGATGAAACAAAAGCTATTCACTTGGCAAGGATGAACATATATGAGCTATGCCTAAAAAGACATGGGCCTCTTCTTTGATATTATTCAAATGTAATGATTATCGATTAATACACAATACTCACAGAGTTTTTAAAGTCTTAAATACTGCTGTATGTAAATGCTGTTAAACCAACAGCAAAAATTGTCTTACAGCGCTACTTTATTTTACTTCAGAATTCTAGATCTAACTAGCTGTAGATAAAATCACAAACTAAAATTACTGTTATTTGTTATTTACAGCTCAGACAACATACTGTATACTTACATGTTTATCACTTTTAGCAGTGTTTTTTGTAACTTCCAAAATTGTGTATTTAGACCACTAATGTGGGTATGGGAAGCTTTTCAATTTGGGTAGGCCAAATCCAGGCGGAAATCCCCAAAAATGGTCTTTTATGTTAAAAGTATAATTAAGTATTCTAAGCATACTTGGCTTGTAGTTGTGTTTACTCCTTTTGACTGAGTAGCCTATTAAATATAGTTTCACATATTTTTACACACTGTCTTATAAACTTACATTATTTGAAAATATTGATAAAGAAAACAGATATGTCCCTAATTCTCAACAAGTCAATGTTTGTGCTAGTCCACTGGTAGTGTACATAGGAATTTACTTCAAATGTACTTTACTCTTTCCTCGGCACTGACTGAATTTTCCTGCTGTCAGTGTTTTTACTGGTATGGTAGGGGGCGCTATTACACATCTTCTGAAAGAGTACAGACTCTCCGGATCAAAACACAGGTGGTGAAGAAGCTGAAACAGATATAAGTTTATGTACATGTAAAATAACACGATCATCAAACATTAAACAGCATGTAAATCAATGTGGAAACTACTGTGAAGTTTTGGGGTGTTGATGGACTCGATCTACTCCATCTGTGCTTTGATCATCGAATCCCAATGAAGTCTTTGACAAAAATACGATTTTCTCAGCTTTTTGTTTAAAATGTTGCCTTTTTTTTATGAAACTTACCCACATTCAAGTGTTGATAAAAAGAAAGCATGAAGCTAGAATAAAATGTTTTTAAAATAGAAAGAGTTAATGTACAGTTAAAGGTACATTTCTAGTATAAAAATTAATACCTAAATAGGAACATAGTAGTATAGCCTACTTAAAGTGCAAAAATAGTATATAAATAGTAAACTATAAGTATGATGTTATGTTTACTTAAAGAAAACTTACTTGCAGTATAAAACTACTAAAGCAGTAGTTTACTGAGAGTATATGCCTACTTCAAATAAACTAAAAAATGTACTACTAGTATTAAAATAGTAAACTACTAGTATACTTATAAGTTCATTTGTAGAACAGATGCTGTACAAATGGGAAACGTAGTTGTGAACCAGTTGTGCACTTAAAGCTTACTGTGTACACTTATAGTAGCTACACCTAAACGTATACTTTTTATATACTAAAGTGGGCCAATTTAGTCCAAAGAAGTATTGAAATAGTACACTTACAAGTTTACTACTAGTAAATTGATATTAGTATACTTACTACATAAAGTATACTTAAAAATATACTTGAAGATTACTTAAGTATACTTCTTTTTCGTTAGGGAGAGCGTTTGATTTTATCAGCTACCCATCTGGGGCCAGTTTCAGAAAGGAGGTTAAGTGAAAACTCTGAGTATGTTAACCCTGAAATGAGGGTTTTCCGTTTCAGAATGGGAGGTATGTCAAACCTGAGAAAGCAGGGTAAGTCAAGCCCATTTCTGAAAGAAAAGTAACTTGTACTCAGAGTCAGTTACCATGGTAACTTACTCTGTGAACCTAACCTGGTCAGGAGCAGGTTTTCTTTGGTTTCTTTCGGTCTCCTCCCCCTTTTTAAAGCGTAAGCGAAGTTTAAATACTTCATTCATTCATGCTGCAAAAATTATTTTCTTACTGTCTAGTAGTACAAATATCTAAAATTGTTTAAATCAAGACGCATTGTCTATATAAGAAAATTTACAAAATTAAATAAAACAAGTAAAATTATCTGCCATATCCACATGCATATTGATTTAAGCGGCATATTCCCATCATTGCACCTTCCGAAAATGAAACAGATTACTTTATGGAATGGATGGATGCCAGATGGAAGGGTAGGCCGAGATGCCGTAACTACCACCACAGCTGTTAAATAAACACAAATTATTCACAATTCATTTGGTCATCTTTATTTCCTACAAATACAAAAGCAACAGTTATTCTTCCTGTTGGATTTTAATATTGGATTTACTAATATTTTAATATTCTTCACCACCATCTCTGTGTGTTAGTGGTGCTGGTGCAGGTTCAGCCTCTGCCTTCTTGCTGTTGGCTGAGTAGAAGTCAAATGATAATTTCATTACCCTAATTAAGAAATGTAACAGGTTGGATTAGAGAATATTTAATTATGTGAAAAGAGCATTAGACTATGTGGGGAAAGCTGCTGCACATTGAAATAGACACTGAATGATTGATGAATTGAATGATGAATTTATTTAATGTCAAATGTTTGTAAAGTCATGTAGTCTACGCCCATGAACCTTTTATGCTTAAAGCTTTACCTGATTGAATTGTTATACTTATGTGTGGGTAAATTAAGCACATTCTGCTGTGACATCATAATCGTGTGAAGTGTACACATAGGCCTAAGTTGACTCAAAATCGAAGGGTTGAGGGTCTGTCTATATGAACTTCACTTGTCCATTTGACTAAGTGGAAAGCAGGGATTCCCCAAAAAGGAAGATCTATATATATAATTTATCTAGATATTTTATTATCCTATTTAACTCTTTACTTTTGGTTGTACTCGTTAATTTGGATTCCAGGCGCAGGTCTGTGCACGCCACTGGTCCACACCCACTACAGGAAATCGAAAGTAGGTTACAAGAATTTGCATAAAGTGGCAAGGATGAATGTAGATGAGCTACGCCTACGCCTCTTCTTTGATATTATTCAAATGTAATGATTATCGATTAATAAACAATACTCACAGAGTTTTTAAAGTCTTAAATACTGCTGTATGTAAATGCTGGAAGTGGGGAGAAGAAACAAATGTGAAGGAAGGACAGGAGAACCAATGAATTGACCTGGAGAACTTTTTTGTTTTAAATCTAAGGTCATCTAAATGCTAGTGTTCTCAAAGTTGAATGAATTAACTTTTTTCTTTTTAAATTAGCTTTCAATATGTCCAACACACAGATAGATCAACACACAATAAATAAATGTTTTAATGTATTTTATATGTGTAATACAAATTATATGTTTTGTTTTACAGTTCATTCAGTGTTTGAATAGGAAGATTATTTATAAAGACAGTCATTTCTTTACAGGACAGCCAAAACATTTTTCAGTCCCTACAAACATAATAATACATGTAAGTGGAATAAACATTAAAGCTGTATTTGTTATATTAAATGGTTTTATTTGTTGTAACTGACATCTACATTCATCAAGAAGGTATGAAGACCAGTGATCTGAGGTTTTGCTGTATTTTAAACCTCAAAGATGTCATTCTAAATGTATTTATTTTAGTGAAGATACATCTGATTGTGTATTGTTGTCTCTTATTACAGCGATTGTCAAATCAATGAATTTGGTGTATTTGTGTGATTCAAAGAGGATTACTGTTAAAGCTTGAACATGATCCCTTACAACAAAGACAAACATTCAAGTAATTCAATGTAAAATCACTTCAATATATAAACAGACATAAAACTTAAAAAAGAGTATAACAAAAATGCATTTAAAGATATAGTATGTGTGGATATATGAATACACAAGTCTGTATGAATAACAATGTAAAGAAAAAACTGACTCTAATTTTAGTCCCTGCCAAATTAATGTTCACTGTTCTGCTCTCTTTGCACAAGTCAGACCCTTAATCACCTGCAGATGAGATGCATGACTTTACACTTGTTAAAAATAAGAGAAACCAGGTGTAAATTCTGCTTTTGAACACACAATCATTGCTAAGAATTATATGAAAAGCTAAACCCCATAATGACAGTGAAAAATCTCTCAGAATTGAAGGCTTGTTGTCATGTTTTCCCAAAGAAATGGTGGCACAGATGTGTGGACGGCTTCAATCAGAATCTTCCATCTCAATGTCGGTGTGATTCTCTTGATCTGCAGCCTCAGACTCATAGCTTTTATCGCTGTAGGGTTCTAGGATATTGACAATATCTCGCAAACCTCTTATCCTAGCCTGTGCTTTGATCATATCCAGGATGGACTGCATGGAATAGGCATATTCCACAATGCTCCTAGTTTTACCTCTTTCTCCTTTGTACACATAGCCTCCAGTGTGCACACCAATCAGTTTGCAGTCTTCATCAAAAACTGGAGAGCCAGAAGATCCATGAAAGAAACAAGAGTCATAATTAATCTGGTTTTCATAAATGTCCCATTTATCTTCAAACCTCCTCTGTGTAATCACATTAATGAAATCGACATTCTCAGATATGTGCTTATCTGCAGTCTCTTGTAGATTCGTTTTCTCAATGATGAAGCAGGGGTCCATTTTCTTAATCCCACCATCTGGATGTCCCACAATGCAGATCCCACCACTAGGAAGGGGGCCAGGACTAAAATGACTGAACAACTCAGGACGGTCAATGATTTTATCAACAGCATCCAGTTCAAGAAGAGCAAAGTCAAGACGGCTTTTATTGGCATCTGTTATGTAACAGTAAGCAGCAATCTGTTTCTTAACCGGCACCAACTTCACCTTCGAGTCCAGACGTTCAAAATCAAATGCAGCTTCTAAATGCTTTGTAGAAGAAAGCTTGTCTGGAGACTCGAGAAATTCCCTAACAACATGTGCGTTAGTGAGAATAAATTGCCTAAAGAGTAGGAAACCGGTTCCTCTGGCGGATCCCTCCACTCGAATCTGACACACCGAGTCAGAGAGTGTCATGAGCTGCTTTACTTTATACACCTCAGAGAAACTCTGAACGCTTTTATCATATTCTGCTCTGAGGAAAGTTTGGACCTCAGACTTATTCTTTAGGTTCTCTCGCTGCTTTAATGTCTCCAGTAAATCTTTAAACTGAGAACGCAAAATTTCCAGAATCTCTTCGGAGCCAATTATTTTAGAGTATTTGGCTGAAGTTTTTGCTGATTTCACTGGGTTTCTGTTTTTAGTTTCTTCTTGTTCAGTTTTGATGGGATGCTGGTTAGGATCAATGCTTTCTTTCAAATCAGTGGCTGAAGCTTCGTTCACTTCAGTGCTGACATCACACAAGGCATCACCATCTTGGCTGTCTGGCTGGTTTTTGTCACTGATAACAATGATCTCAAAATACTTTCGATCAAGATGGTCTACCGTGTTTGACATCCCATGGTTAATCTCACTCCCAAACTCACGGAGTGCACACTTTTTCTTGAATATGACGTCGATGAATCGTCCGTCACGCCGAAGAGCAGCCTTCAGTTTGTCTTTTTTGAACGCGTACACACAAACATCCTCAACTTTCTTCCTCAGCTCATTGTTTTTCATTAAGCGTTTCACTTTCTCCCCTCCTTTTGTTTTAATGTAAAAGATGACAAGGTTTTCTGATTCATTGGAGAATGAAAGCCTATCAGTTGATTTTTTCTTTGTATCAACATGACCAGTATTTTTGATGAAGTTTATATCTAAGAGCTCATCTTTTTCAATAAGACAGCAGGGGAAATCTGTCTTCACAGCAGCTCTAGGAACTTCTCCTTTGGATCTCTGAATGACTATTTCTTTCTCCATGTTGTCTTCTTTAAAATCCTTGAAACTATTGTTTGTATTAAGAGCATCAAGCACAGTCTTGGATTTATCACACGTCACTGCATATTTCTTGCCTTTGTATTGGAAATTGAAAATGTGGCTTTGCCCTTCCTCGCACTGTTTAATTCAGAAAACAATAATACAAAAAGCATTTAAACATTTATGGATAAAAGATTTCGATAAAATTATTAACAATATTGCATAGTAATATAATATATTATTAATAATTCTATAATAAATATAATGTTAATATAATAATAATAATAATCATAATCATAATATAAAGCAGGGATGAGTATCTGCACAATTATCACAATTTAATTTGGATCCACAAGTTCTCAATTAAGGCCGCATTTACATTACATTGGTTCAAGTGACCCAATTTTTGGCACAGATCGGATATGACCCACGAACGTGTAAGCAGGAAAAAAGCATATGGATTCTGATATTCTGATCAGGTTCAGGCCTTATTCATATGTGTGAATAAATCTGATATGAATTGGATATGTGCATTTGTGTCTGATCGGATATTCCCGTCAATGCGAGTTGTACGTCTTGAAAAAGCGACGGTGGTGAATGACGTCAACTCAGGTGGACACCATCTGCAATCAGATCACATTAATCTTTTTAATGACACAATGGAGGACGAAGGCTCAACCCAAAGTTCCCTTTCGAAAGGGAACTCGTACTGCGTCCTGAGACAATATGTGGAACGCCTCAACGTGACTGATGTCTGAACCACGTTTAATCACGGCAATCGTATTGGCCGGCAACAGCCTATGACGTCACTACTAGCACGACCAGGAAGTATATAAGGGGCACCTAGAGAACATGTCATCCTCTTTTTCGTCTTCAGGGACTGTTTGTTTGAAGCGTGATTGTTTCTATATCATGTTTCAAGAAGTGTGCAGATCCGTGTCCTAGGTTCCTGACACCAGATGACACGCATAACTTGTGCATTCTTTGTCTGGGTGAGGAGCATGCAGGCTCAGTCCTTGAGGGGGCTGTTTGTGCAAACTGTGAGCATTTGAGCGGAGAGGGACAGGGCATCTGGACCCAACGGTTCGGGTCCCATTCAGGCTGAGGCGGAGAGGAGACTGAAATCGTGGGGTGTCTCAGATGGAGCTGGCTGAAGAGTTTGAGAGAGGGGTAAATCTTTCTCGACCTTCAGCCACTGACGAGAGTGCGCTGCTGGATGAGGATGTATTATCATTCATACATTCTCTGATCCAGCAGCCAGTGCTCTGCTGGCATCAAGCCAGGAAGAGCAGGAGATGGCTGCAGAGGGTGAGGAAGAAGAGTCATCTGAGCCCTCTCAGCCTCCCTGCCCTGCCCCGCGTATGCTGAGATGCTTGGGGTAATGGAACGCGCTTCGGCCAGACCTCTCGCTTGAATACGCGGGCATACGCGGCAGCAGGTCAGACTGGTGCTGCACTGCACACCATGGTTCCCTGAGGCGTTAACCGAAGTTGCGCAGCACAACACCACAGATCTGGCTCTCCGGGCCACCAAACAAACCGCCGAAAAGAGGAGAAGAAGAGCTTTTTCCTCTGTGCCAGTTTCGCCCTGGAGTACTTTCGAAGGTGCGCTCAGCTGCATTCAAATCCTATATACCGCGCTGGTCTGAGTCTACACCGAAACAGCCAGGGGGTCCCGGCCTGTCTCAGTTTGAGGACCGCAGAGAGGGCCAGAGGGCTAGCGTTGCCTCTTGTGCCCCTCCTCTTCCGAGGAGACGTGATACTAAAAAGAAACAGGATCTGAGGGAAGTGATCCAGCTCACAGCGTCAGTGATGGCATCCTTTCCTCTGAGGGTCATTACATCTACCCTCTCCTCTCCCCCTCTGGGAGCTGCCTTGATAGTTGTTCTGTTTGTGAGTGAGTTGGCTACCTCTCAGAGAGTCATTCTGCTGAGGCTGCTGCTCATCTGAGCTCCAGGTAGATCACAGCCTCAGGTGTTTGGCCTTGATATCACCCTATGCTGAGTGAGCTGGTCTCCTCTCATTTTGGAGTCGTTCTGCTGAGACTACCGCTCTTCTGAGCTCCAGATAGATCATGACCTCAAGTGTTCAGCCCTCTGTGAGGCTGCCTTGACAATCACCCTGTGGCTGACAATCACCCGGCTGTCACCGGCCAATACGATTGCAGTGATTAAACGTGCTTCAGACATCAGTCACGCCATGCAATTGTTTTAATACATTTTTAATGTGTAATTATTTAAAAAAGTACTTATAATTACATATGTAATTAAATAAAAAAAAATATTTTAAGTTTTATTAATAAAATAAGAAAAAAAAGATGGAATCGGATTGTGACTCTCGGAATCGGATCGGATCTCGAGGTGCCTAAAGATTCCCACCCCTACCATACAATGATTTATTGTTTGTCTTTACAGAAAATAATACAGGAAAAAAATAAAAAAATAAATAAAAAAATAAAAATCGCAATTAGATTATTTTCCAAAATCATTCAGCCTTTCCTTTAAAAATGGTGCAGAAAGCAAAAATTTTGTATTATTTCGTCAGCGTTTATTGCAAATACTTTCTTTTCCTTTTTATTTTTCGGCCTAAGCCTTTCTTGTCAGTATGTCTACCTTGGGTTGTTTCGCCAAGTGTATAGTGTAAATGCATCTTTTAAAAGATGTAAGCTGGTTTTCAAAAAATGGCCTATAGTCAACAAATCTGAAGTGTGCATCAGACCTGTAGTGTAAATGCAGCCTTTGATTCCAATTTAATTTTAAGTCACTGATCACAGTAGTTCATAATGTGCACTTTTATTTAAAAAAAAAAAAAAAAATAACATTTTAGGTGTGTTATTCATGAAGTAGAAGATCAGCCACTAATTCAACAGTGATCTGCAGGACAAGAGGTGCAATACTATGGAATGATATTCCGGACAATATTCAAAAGGAATGGCAAATTGTATTTGCAATTGAATTTTCAATTTGTGCACGCATCCGTTGTGAAACACAAATGCGTGATTTGCAATTGCGGTTTGGATTTTCTTTTCCATGTAACATGTCTGTCAAATTTCAAATGGAAACGCAAAGTCCGTTTGCAATTGCATTTCCAATGTCTTACAAATTATGGCCCTGCCATTTTGGAATAGCAATAGAAAATCACCCATTTGCTATTACACTTCCTCCGCATCCTGCCCCAACCTGCACAAAATTCAAATGGAATCGCAATCCCCTTTGCACTTGCATTTCCGATGCCTAACACACTCAACTGTCAATCAGTCTTGAGGGTGGGGTTTATTGATATAGTCGGAAAGTATGCTACGCCCTCAAGTGGGGGAAAACAAAGCACCGTTTTCATCGTTATTCATTCCTATAAGGAAAACGGGGAGAAATATCCAATAAATGTGTCTATTTTTGCATCGAAAACATGTCATAAAATGCTGTGTAGTTTTTTGCACTTCAAAAAAAGCCAAAAACCTGGAACTAAGTAGCCTATTCATCACCTGCCAACCAAACTAAAAGAAAATAAAAGAAGACTGCTCTGGTTGCAAGCAACTTGTCAAGAAGTTCTTCAATCTGTGGGACCCCACAACTAAGCAGCATGTGTATGTCTGAAAATGTTTTAAATGTCAAAATAAAGTTACAAATATAGTTGAATGAATATGAATGCATTTTCAAAAAATAATGTTGAATAAAACAGAATTCAGAGCATACTCCTACGGAACGAACATGAACTGCGATTGAATGTCACTACTAATGTAATTTCCTTTTTTTTTTTTTTTTTTTGATTACTTGGATCATATAGTCATATGAGTCATATAGACAACACGCCACTCACATCATGTCAAGTTTCTATAGATTCTCTGATTTTAACTCAAGATAATTCACTGTGGCAGCTAGAACTATGATGATGATATTCGTCTGATACATGCCGACTGCAGACACGGCAATTTTCTTTTTGCTGGTTGCCAGGTGAACATAAAATAAATTCTGGATTTAAGTGAAAAAAAAAAGGCCTTTTTTAATTGCAAAAATAGCCAAATTCCCCGTTTTCCACCACTTGAGGGCGTAGCATGCTTTCCGACTATATCAATAAACCCCACCCTCAAGACTGATTGACAGTTGAGTGTGTTAGGCATCGGAAATGCAAGTGCAAAGGGGATTGCGATTCCATTTGAATTTTGTGCAGGTTGGGGCAGGATGCGGAGGAAGTGTAATAGCAAATGGGTGATTTTCTATTGCTATTCCAAAATGGCAGGGTCATAACTCGTAAGACATTGGAAATGCAATTGCAAACGGACTTTGCGTTTCCATTTGAAATTTTGCAGACATGTTACATACATGGAAAAGAAAGTCCAAATGCAAATCCAAATCCAAAAAGTATGTCACAACGGATGCGTGCACAAATTGAAAATGCAATTGCAAATACAATTTGCAATTCCTTTTGAATATTGTCTGGAATATCATTCCATTCAATACAGGTAAAGGCATTTCAGTTGATAAACACCAAGTACCATTAAAATTCACATACCTGCTGCATATGGCTTTTTGATGGACCCTCTTTAACTTCGCTCTTGCAAAAATTGTCCATCCTTTCCTGAGTGAATGTCAACACAACAGTACTGTTAATATGAGTCCACTAGTGTACATGGGTTTATCATCATATTGTAAACCATAAGCAGTGCAATAAAAAGAGATATGGATTTTTAAAGTAGCTAACAAGAGACTTTGTCTTTCCAAAAAGTTTTGGCTAGAGAAATTCCACACACATTTTTTTATGAGAACCTTTAAATAATCATCATAACCATTTAAACTAAGGCTAAACAATTCAATAAAATGTTCAATATAAATGGCAAATAGCCAAGACATTTGAAAATCAATATTTATAAATCAGATATATGATGCATGATAATATTTTGCATTTTGTCACTGCAAAGCAGTTCAAAATGATATACTCTTCTTCTTTTTTTTCATTCGCACCATCATTCGCTGGTGTTGATCAAGAGTGATGTTGGCAATTCAGTGTTTCTGTGAAAAGGAACAAATGATGAGCTCAAGATTAATATCTCACAGAAATCTGATACAATCATCCTTACTCTTACAGCAGTATTTATAGCATGCACACAGTATACATATTTGGTGTATATGCATAAAATAAAAAATCACAACTGGATTGATAGCAATTTTTTTTTCAGGATTATAATGATATTGTTTAGCTAAATTATTAAGCAACACGATGAGATTACATGACAAAAATCCCTTTGGATTAGTGCCTACTATTTGCACTTACTATTTTTGAAAATAGTATGCAAAGTAAAGCCTATACTGCACAGTATTCAGTAAGCATTTGATTGTGGACATGTTCGTCATCCAGCAAATGCTCATTCACGAAAGCCATTCCCCTCAGCATTGTTCAGTGAAGGACTTGTTTATTTAAGTCCAACCTCTTTGCAGTATGCAGTCTTTTTTAGCACGGGACACCCCAAGCCGACGGTCGGCCAGCATG
This sequence comes from Coreius guichenoti, assembly GCA_039654105.1. NCBI lineage: Eukaryota > Metazoa > Chordata > Actinopteri > Cypriniformes > Gobionidae > Coreius > Coreius guichenoti. Next base: position 5,679,239 of record CM077169.1, on the reverse strand, counting down.
CAGTGTCGGGCCGTTTTTGAGCATCAATCTGCTTTTTTCAGTGTTACGCAGTGGTGTAGGCCCAGCAGTCCCCAGTCAAAAAAACTAAACAAATAACAAAAGTAAATGTTTTATGTTGTTGTTCACTAGTAGTATTTGTTTCATCTAAAACAAATGAATACAGTGCATTCTAAAATTGGTTGACAGACATCTTATTTTTCAAGTAGCCTACTGCATGGCTGAAGTAGTTCCAGGTCTGTTAACCACATTACAGTTCCATCTGACTATAATTTAAACATGTTGCTTTGGAAATATATTTATTGTGAAAATTAGTTTTCATACATTTCATTTTATGCAAGTGGGTGGGAAAAAAATATTTTAAAAAAAGTATGTGAACCGCTTGCAGAATCTGTGAAAATGTGAATAATTTTAACAAAATAGAGATCATACAAAATGTGTTATTTTTTATTTAGTGCTGGCCTGAATAAGATATTTTACATAAAAAAAAATGTACATATAGTCCACAAGACAAAAAAAATAGCTGAATTTATTAAAAATGACCCATTCAAAAGTTTATGAACCATTGATTCTCAATACTCTGTGTCGTTGCCTGGATGATCCACGGCTGTTTTTGTGTTTTGTGATGGTTGTTCTTGAGTCTCTTGTTTGTCCTGAGCAGTTAAACTGCCCAATGTTCTTCAGAAATATCCTTCAGGTCCCAAAAATTCTTAAGTTTTCCAGCATCTTTTGCATATTTGAAATCTTTCCAGCATTGACTGTATGATTCTGAGATCCATCTTTTCACACTGAGGACGATTGAGGGACTCAAACACAACTATTAAAAAAGGTTGAAACATTCACTGATGCTCCAGAAGGAAACACGATGCATTAAGAGCCAGGGGGGGGGGTGAAAACGTTTGAACAGGATGAAAGATGTCTACATTTTTCTTATTTTGTTTAAATATCAATTTTTACTGCCCTTCAGAAGCAACAGAAGATACTTGCATGTTTCCCAGAAGACAAATTAAGTACAATTTACCTTGATCTTCAAATTCAAAAAGTTTTCACCCCCTGGCTCTTAATGCGTCGTGTTTCCTTCTGGAGCATCAGTGAATGTTTCAACCTTTTTTAATAGTTGTGTTTGAGTCCCTCAATCGTCCTCAGTGTGAAAAGATGGATCTCAGAATCATACATTCACTGCTGGAAAGGGCTCAAATATGCAAAAGATGCTGGAAAACTGAAGAATGTGCAGGACCTGGAGGATTTTTCTGAAGAACATTGGGCAGTTTAACTGCTCAGGACAAACAAGAGACTCAAGAACAACCATCACAAAACACAACAAAAACAGCTGTGCATCATCCAGGGAACGAGACACAGTATTGAGAATCAATGGTTCATAAACTTTTGAATGGGTAATTTTAATAAATTCAGCTATTTTTTGTCTTGTGGACTATTTGTAAACATGTTTTTATGTAAAATATCTTATTCAGAACAGTACTAAATAAAAAGTAGCATGCATTTTGTATGATCTCTCTTATTTAGTTAAAATTATTCACATTTTCACAGATTCTGCAAGGGGTTCACACTTTTTCTTGCAACTGTATATGATGATGATTAGCCATTCAGTCGTATCTGACTCTTGGAATCCTATGGGCCGTCTCTCGCCATGCTTTCCGGTCTTCTGCTTTCTATTTCAGCTGTTCTATGTCTAGGCCTGTCACTCTTGAGTCTTGATGGTGTCAAAAAACATGTTTTTGGCGGTCTCTTTTCCTTGTTCCACTAACTTGGCCAAGCATCATTGCATTTTCCAACTAAGCTGTTCGCGTCACATGACACATGAGTAGATGAGCCGCAATTTGTTTTTTGTTTTTTTGTTTTTTTACCTCAAGTAGCACGCTTCTCTAGCTTGATACACTCCAGGATAGCCTATCTCTGGTAACCCTTGCTGTCCATTGTATCCTTAAGAGCCTTCTCCAACACCACAACTCAAAGGCATCAAACCTCCTTCGATCGTTTTTTTTTTTCATGGTCCAGCTTTCACATCCATATGTTGATTATATAGGAAACACAATTGCCTGGACTAGCCTGCATTTAGTCTTTAGACCTCCAGATTTGGTGCATGCTCAGCATTGCATTACGTCCTAATGAAAGTTGGGGTTTTATTTCAGGTGTGCAGTCACCAGTTTGGTCAATCATAGATCCAAAATAGTACTTAACGCATTCAGTTTTTTTCTCTGTTGATGGTTAGGCCTACTTTAAATGCTATGGTTCTGGCTGTTGACATAATTTTTGTCTTTTTGATGTCAGATGGAGTCCCATTCAGTCCCATCAAAACTAATCGTGGTATTGATATCTTTGTGACTCACAAGTGCTGTCAGTCACAAAGACAAATTGTGAGACTGCCGAACTAAGGTGACCAGACGTCCCCGTTTTCAGGGGACAGTCCCATTTTTTGGTGAGCTGTCCCCCCGTTTTACAGCTTGTTCAAAACAACCCACAAATACATTGCAAAAAAACCAACATAGCTGCCTGCTGGTTATAGGAGCCATCGTATTGTGATTATTTTCACCAACAGATGGCGCTGCGAGCTACGCTGACTCTTGGACCAAGTACACCTGGCTGCAGCCTGCAGTTCGGGGCGGGGCTAAACCTGGGGCGGGGCGACACGAACACCTACTCTGATTGGCTCAGTCGTCTTTTCATATGGATACACGATAGAAAATGTGTTAGTAGTTTGGTGTAGGTGGATTGAGCGAATGTCATCAATCCAGTTACAAAACTGTAAAAGAGAGGTGTCTAATGTCTCACAAATCAGATAGAGCTTAAATAGGTTGAGCTCAGTGTAGAGCATTTAATCAGAGAATCTGGGACAAATTCAGGTGTTTTTGTGAATTTACCTCGCTATGCCCGTATATTGAATCACTGAGTTGTTAGCTACTGCAAATTTAATCTTCGAATTCACATATTAATCATTCATTGTTATTTATTGTAAACCAGGTTATTTAAAAGAAACGGTTCTTGGATATTTCGATTTAAAATACTCCTTAAAGTGAATCACATAATTTGATTGCGGGGGCTGTGAGATTTTCGGAGTCGAAATGTTTTCCAAAACATAATTTTGGCCGCACCTGAAACGGAAACAGAAGTAGGCCTAGGCTAATACATTGCTGATTCAAGGACGTTGCATTTATTGCATGGACTTAGCACAAACATGATGTGTCTAAAATTTTACTTAATGCTGTTAAGCTGAATTACGAAACTGTTTGCTGAAATAACCACAATATTATCAACAGCACTAAAATAAAAACGCGCTGTTTATCTGTCAGTCAGATGCGAGTGAAAGTTGCGTTCATTACTATAGCAACTATAGACTCCAGGCTCGAAAAAGTTCTCGATTTCGTCACTTTAAAATAACGAGGGACAGATTGTTTTTTTTTTTTTCTGAAATAAAGTGTAGCAAAAAGTCTGATATGCTTTGTAGTGTAGTGAAGGAAATGAAAGCTACACACATAAATATCTACATAAAAATAACACGGCAGACAGCTATTGCAGTGTTATGGGTCAATATCACTATAAAGTGCCTTTGGTGTCCTCATCAGAATCGCTCAGTCATCATGAACATAATGCAAAATAATGAAATTCTGAGGTTTTATTATAAATGGCCAAACATTTACACACATACAAGTACAATGATATTTCTCTTGAAATGTGTTTTTCTCATTCTCAAAAGACAGAGAGACTGGAAAGAAGAAGGGTATTAATGAGCTAAGTAAGAGAGAGAGAGAGAGAGAATAGCAAAAAGAAAGAAATGGAAGGAGGCAAAAAGGCAAGCAAACATGATTGGAGTCCACCTGTGTTAAATTCAGTTGATTGGACATGAAAGGAAAGGCACACACCTGTCTATATAAGGTCACACAGTTAACAGTGCATGTCAGAGCACAAATCAAGCCATGAAGTCCAAGGAATTGTCTGTAGACCTCCGAGAAAGGATTGTATCGAGGCACAGATCTGGGGAAGGGTACAGAACAATTTCTGCAGCACTGAAGGTCACAATGAGCACAGTGGCCTCCATCGTCCATAAATGGAAGAAGTTTGGAATCACCAAGACTCTTCCTAGAGCCCGAAGGTCACTCTGACAGAGCTCCAGCGTTTCTCTGTGGAGAGATGAGAACCTTCCAGAAGAACAACTATCTCTGCAGCACTCCACCAATCAGGCAGTTATGGTGGAGTGGCCAGACGGAAGTAAATGGCACATGACAGCCCGCCTGGAGTTTGCCAAAAGGCACCTGAAGGACTCTCAGACCATGAGAAACAAAATTCTCTGGTCTGATAAAACAAAGATTGAACTCTTTGGCCTGAATGGTAAGCGTCATGTCTGGAAGAAACCAGGCACCGCTCATCACCTAGCCAATACCATCCCTACAGTGAAGCATGGTGGTGGCAGCATCATGCTGTGGGGATGTTTTTCAGAGGCAGGAACTGGTCAGGATCGAGGGAAAAATTAATGCAGCAATGTACAAAGACATCCTTGATGAAAACCTGCTCCAGAGTGCTCTGGACCTCAGACTGGGGCGAAGGTTCATCTTCCAACAGGACAACGACACTAAGCACACAGCCAAGATAACAAAGGAGTGCCTATGGGACAACTCTGTGAATGTCCTTGAGTGGCCCAGCAAGAGCCCAGACTTGAACTCAATTGAACATCTCTGGAGAGATCTGAAAATGTGCATCCACGCTCCCCATCCAACCTGATGGAGCTTGAGAGGTCGTGCAAAGAAGAATGGGAGAAACTGCCCAAAAATAGGTGTGCCAAGCTTGTAGCATCATACTCAAAAAGACTTGAGGCTGTAATTGGTGCTAAAGGTGCTTCAACAAAGTATTGAGCAAAGGCTGTGAGTACTTAAGTACATGTGATTTTTATTTATTTATTTATTTATTTTTTAATACAAAGATTTCAAACAAACTTCTTTCACGTTGTCATTATGGGGTATTGTTTGTAGAATTTTGAGGAAAATAATGAATTTAATCAATTTTGGCTGTAACATAACAAAATGTGGAAAAAGTGAATACTTTCCGGGTGCACTGTATAACGATCCAAATGAGACCAGAAATTATTGAGTCAAAGCACATCGGAGAGTCGCTCTCTACAGATTGATCAGTCTGTTTGGAAGTATGTGGAAGATCAATTACAGTGATGCAGAAAATGAATTCCTGAAATCATTCTTTATATTGCTTAAGGGTTTCTTGTTGTTCCTGTTGTTTCTCTAATGTTCCTGTTCTCTTCTAATTCACCCATTAAAGCATTTGTCCACCCTGTCATCTTCAACTTTTATGAAAATAAACAAATTATTTTAACAAGTTAACAAAACCTTGTGTGTGATTTCTTAATAAACAAATGAAGGCCAGTTAGTATTGTTTTAAAGTTTGACTAAATATCTTTGTTTTATTTAGAAAAGAATGTGCAACTCTCACATATTTTATTGGGCAATACATATTTAGGCAGTAATTTCATTATTATCAAAAGACTTTTACCATTAACTAAAATGTTTTGTTGGGAAAGGGACACATTATCTTTCTGCAGATCTACATTTTATAATCACTATGCAATGAAAATTTGTTTATTCTACTTTGAAATTGTCCATGACAGGGTGGACATATTTTATGGTTTGCCCGTATATTGCCGGCTTGCAGTTAATTTATAAAAAGTGCTGGAGCTTGACCAATATGCATTTCTAACAGCCTAAGGTCTCCTTAATACAACTCATATGAAGTTAAATGGAAAATCTCTGATTGTTATTTTGGAAATTGTGAAGTCTCAAAGGCACTTTATGGTGATTTTGACCCTTATCATACAACTGCATGACCATATACATATAACCTATTTACGTTGTTTTATTTTTGCAATGTGGTTTTGTAAAGTCATAATTTTGTTATAATATTGTTTTGAAATGCTTGCTATTTACAATTGTTACTGTTGTACTTTTTTTTGCTGGTGCTGTGAATTTTATTATTAAAACCAGATAAAAAAATCCTAATAATCAAACTAAATTATAATAAGCTAATTATTGACCACTCAAATAGGAAATGTCCCTGGATTCCATTTCAGAAATATGGTCACCGGAACCCAAAACAAACTTTTACTGTTTTACTTTTTAGGTCGGCTTGGTGTGTCCCGGGGAAAAAGCCGCCAACAGGGGCAGAGCCAGGCGAGAGTATAAACAAGCCTTTAGAATAAATGATGCACAGGATTGCTGAATTTACTATCACAGTCAAGCAAGACAAGAAACTAGGATCCCAACTAAGTCACATTCCAAGGTTCTATATTCCAAATAAATAGTGATATCTTTTAAAAGGATACCAGGAAATCTTACCTTGTCCAAGTTAAAAGAGAATCTAGATGGTGGGACAGTGTCTAAACGTGACTTCTTGACTTTAAAAAAAAAAAGTCAAGTCTCATTAGGTCCACGCTCGCTTTGATCTGATTTCCTGCTTTTTAGCTTTTTAAGGGGAGGTTGGAGGGGGAGCCACTGGTCCACGCCCACTTCAGGGAATCGAAAGTAGGTTACAAGAATTTATGATGAAACAAAAGCTATTCACTTGGCAAGGATGAACATATATGAGCTATGCCTAAAAAGACATGGGCCTCTTCTTTGATATTATTCAAATGTAATGATTATCGATTAATACACAATACTCACAGAGTTTTTAAAGTCTTAAATACTGCTGTATGTAAATGCTGTTAAACCAACAGCAAAAATTGTCTTACAGCGCTACTTTATTTTACTTCAGAATTCTAGATCTAACTAGCTGTAGATAAAATCACAAACTAAAATTACTGTTATTTGTTATTTACAGCTCAGACAACATACTGTATACTTACATGTTTATCACTTTTAGCAGTGTTTTTTGTAACTTCCAAAATTGTGTATTTAGACCACTAATGTGGGTATGGGAAGCTTTTCAATTTGGGTAGGCCAAATCCAGGCGGAAATCCCCAAAAATGGTCTTTTATGTTAAAAGTATAATTAAGTATTCTAAGCATACTTGGCTTGTAGTTGTGTTTACTCCTTTTGACTGAGTAGCCTATTAAATATAGTTTCACATATTTTTACACACTGTCTTATAAACTTACATTATTTGAAAATATTGATAAAGAAAACAGATATGTCCCTAATTCTCAACAAGTCAATGTTTGTGCTAGTCCACTGGTAGTGTACATAGGAATTTACTTCAAATGTACTTTACTCTTTCCTCGGCACTGACTGAATTTTCCTGCTGTCAGTGTTTTTACTGGTATGGTAGGGGGCGCTACTACACATCTTCTGAAAGAGTACAGACTCTCCGGATCAAAACACAGGTGGTGAAGAAGCTGAAACAGATATAAGTTTATGTACATGTAAAATAACACGATCATCAAACATTAAACAGCATGTAAATCAATGTGGAAACTACTGTGAAGTTTTGGGGTGTTGATGGACTCGATCTACTCCATCTGTGCTTTGATCATCGAATCCCAATGAAGTCTTTGACAAAAATACGATTTTCTCAGCTTTTTGTTTAAAATGTTGCCTTTTTTTTATGAAACTTACCCACATTCAAGTGTTGATAAAAAGAAAGCATGAAGCTAGAATAAAATGTTTTTAAAATAGAAAGAGTTAATGTACAGTTAAAGGTACATTTCTAGTATAAAAATTAATACCTAAATAGGAACATAGTAGTATAGCCTACTTAAAGTGCAAAAATAGTATATAAATAGTAAACTATGTATGTATGTAAGTATGATGTTATGTTTACTTAAAGAAAACTTACTTGCAGTATAAAACTACTAAAGCAGTAGTTTACTGAGAGTATATGCCTACTTCAAATAAACTAAAAAATGTACTACTAGTATTAAAATAGTAAACTACTAGTATACTTATAAGTTCATTTGTAGAACAGATGCTGTACAAATGGGAAACGTAGTTGTGAACCAGTTGTGCACTTAAAGCTTACTGTGTACACTTATAGTAGCTACACCTAAACGTATACTTTTTATATACTAAAGTGGGCCAATTTAGTCCAAAGAAGTATTGAAATAGTACACTTACAAGTTTACTACTAGTAAATTGATATTAGTATACTTACTACATAAAGTATACTTAAAAATATACTTGAAGATTACTTAAGTATACTTCTTTTTCGTTAGGGAGAGCGTTTGATTTTATCAGCTACCCATCTGGGGCCAGTTTCAGAAAGGAGGTTAAGTGAAAACTCTGAGTATGTTAACCCTGAAATGAGGGTTTTCCGTTTCAGAATGGGAGGTATGTCAAACCTGAGAAAGCAGGGTAAGTCAAGCCCATTTCTGAAAGAAAAGTAACTTGTACTCAGAGTCAGTTACCATGGTAACTTACTCTGTGAACCTAACCTGGTCAGGAGCAGGTTTTCTTTGGTTTCTTTCGGTCTCCTCCCCCTTTTTAAAGCGTAAGCGATGTTTAAATACTTCATTCATTCATGCTGCAAAAATTATTTTCTTACTGTCTAGTAGTACAAATATCTAAAATTGTTTAAATCAAGACGCATTGTCTATATAAGAAAATTTACAAAATTAAATAAAACAAGTAAAATTATCTGCCATATCCACATGCATATTGATTTAAGCGGCATATTCCCATCATTGCACCTTCCGAAAATGAAACAGATTACTTTATGGAATGGATGGATGCCAGATGGAAGGGTAGGCCGAGATACTACCACCACAGCTGTTAAATAAACACAAATTATTCACAATTCATTTGGTCATCTTTATTTCCTACAAATACAAAAGCAACAGTTATTCTTCCTGTTGGATTTTAATATTGGATTTACTAATATTTTAATATTCTTCACCACCATCTCTGTGTGTTAGTGGTGCTGGTGCAGGTTCAGCCTCTGCCTTCTTGCTGTTGGCTGAGTAGAAGTCAAATGATAATTTCATTACCCTAATTAAGAAATGTAACAGGTTGGATTAGAGAATATTTAATTATGTGAAAAGAGCATTAGACTATGTGGGGAAAGCTGCTGCACATTGAAATAGACACTGAATGATTGATGAATTGAATGATGAATTTATTTAATGTCAAATGTTTGTAAAGTCATGTAGTCTACGCCCATGAACCTTTTATGCTTAAAGCTTTACCTGATTGAATTGTTATACTTATGTGTGGGTAAATTAAGCACATTCTGCTGTGACATCATAATCGTGTGAAGTGTACACATAGGCCTAAGTTGACTCAAAATCGAAGGGTTGAGGGTCTGTCTATATGAACTTCACTTGTCCATTTGACTAAGTGGAAAGCAGGGATTCCCCAAAAAGGAAGATCTATATATATAATTTATCTAGATATTTTATTATCCTATTTAACTCTTTACTTTTGGTTGTACTCGTTAATTTGGATTCCAGGCGCAGGTCTGTGCACGCCACTGGTCCACACCCACTACAGGAAATCGAAAGTAGGTTACAAGAATTTGCATAAAGTGGCAAGGATGAATGTAGATGAGCTACGCCTACGCCTCTTCTTTGATATTATTCAAATGTAATGATTATCGATTAATAAACAATACTCACAGAGTTTTTAAAGTCTTAAATACTGCTGTATGTAAATGCTGGAAGTGGGGAGAAGAAACAAATGTGAAGGAAGGACAGGAGAACCAATGAATTGACCTGGAGAACTTTTTTGTTTTAAATCTAAGGTCATCTAAATGCTAGTGTTCTCAAAGTTGAATGAATTAACTTTTTTCTTTTTAAATTAGCTTTCAATATGTCCAACACACAGATAGATCAACACACAATAAATAAATGTTTTAATGTATTTTATATGTGTAATACAAATTATATGTTTTGTTTTACAGTTCATTCAGTGTTTGAATAGGAAGATTATTTATAAAGACAGTCATTTCTTTACAGGACAGCCAAAACATTTTTCAGTCCCTACAAACATAATAATACATGTAAGTGGAATAAACATTAAAGCTGTATTTGTTATATTAAATGGTTTTATTTGTTGTAACTGACATCTACATTCATCAAGAAGGTATGAAGACCAGTGATCTGAGGTTTTGCTGTATTTTAAACCTCAAAGATGTCATTCTAAATGTATTTATTTTAGTGAAGATACATCTGATTGTGTATTGTTGTCTCTTATTACAGCGATTGTCAAATCAATGAATTTGGTGTATTTGTGTGATTCAAAGAGGATTACTGTTAAAGCTTGAACATGATCCCTTACAACAAAGACAAACATTCAAGTAATTCAATGTAAAATCACTTCAATATATAAACAGACATAAAACTTAAAAAAGAGTATAACAAAAATGCATTTAAAGATATAGTATGTGTGGATATATGAATACACAAGTCTGTATGAATAACAATGTAAAGAAAAAACTGACTCTAATTTTAGTCCCTGCCAAATTAATGTTCACTGTTCTGCTCTCTTTGCACAAGTCAGACCCTTAATCACCTGCAGATGAGATGCATGACTTTACACTTGTTAAAAATAAGAGAAACCAGGTGTAAATTCTGCTTTTGAACACACAATCATTGCTAAGAATTATATGAAAAGCTAAACCCCATAATGACAGTGAAAAATCTCTCAGAATTGAAGGCTTGTTGTCATGTTTTCCCAAAGAAATGGTGGCACAGATGTGTGGACGGCTTCAATCAGAATCTTCCATCTCAATGTCGGTGTGATTCTCTTGATCTGCAGCCTCAGACTCATAGCTTTTATCGCTGTAGGGTTCTAGGATATTGACAATATCTCGCAAACCTCTTATCCTAGCCTGTGCTTTGATCATATCCAGGATGGACTGCATGGAATAGGCATATTCCACAATGCTCCTAGTTTTACCTCTTTCTCCTTTGTACACATAGCCTCCAGTGTGCACACCAATCAGTTTGCAGTCTTCATCAAAAACTGGAGAGCCAGAAGATCCATGAAAGAAACAAGAGTCATAATTAATCTGGTTTTCATAAATGTCCCATTTATCTTCAAACCTCCTCTGTGTAATCACATTAATGAAATCGACATTCTCAGATATGTGCTTATCTGCAGTCTCTTGTAGATTCGTTTTCTCAATGATGAAGCAGGGGTCCATTTTCTTAATCCCACCATCTGGATGTCCCACAATGCAGATCCCACCACTAAGAAGGGGGCCAGGACTAAAATGACTTAACAACTCAGGACGGCCAGTGATTTTATCAACAGCATCCAGTTCAAGAAGAGCAAAGTCAAGACGGCTTTTATTGGCATCTGTTATGTAACAGTAAGCAGCAATCTGTTTCTTAACCGGCACCAACTTCACCTTCGAGTCCAGACGTTCAAAATCAAATGCAGCTTCTAAATGCTTTGTAGAAGAAAGCTTGTCTGGAGACTCGAGAAATTCCCTAACAACATGTGCGTTAGTGAGAATAAATTGCCCAAAGAGTAGGAAACCGGTTCCTCTGGCGGATCCCTCCACTCGAATCTGACACACCGAGTCAGAGAGTGTCATGAGCTGCTTTACTTTATACACCTCAGAGAAACTCTGAACGCTTTTATCATATTCTGCTCTGAGGAAAGTTTGGACCTCATACTTCTTCTTTAGGTTCTCTCGCTGTTTTAACGTCTCCAGTAAATCTTTAAACTGAGAACGCAGAATTCCCAGAATCTCTTCGGAGTCAATTATTTTAGAGCATTTAGCATAAGTATTTGTGGATTTCATTGGTTTTCTCTTTTGGGTTTCTTCTTGTTCAGTGTTGACGGGATGTTGGTTAGGATCAATGCTTTCTTTCAAATCAGTGGCTGAAGTCACTTCAGTGCTGACATCACACAAGGCATCACCATCTTGGCTGTCTGGCTGGTTTTTGTCACTGATAACAATGATCTCAAAATACTTTCGATCAAGATGCTCTACAGTGCTTGACATCCCATGGTTAATCTCACTCCCAAACTCACGGAGTGCACACTTTTTCTTGAATATGACGTCGATGAATCGTCCGTCACGCCGAAGAGCAGCCTTCAGTTTGTCTTTTTTGAACGCGTACACACAAACATCCTCAACTTTCTTCCTCAGCTCATTGTTTTTCATTAAGCGTTTCACTTTCTCCCCTCCTTTTGTTTTAATGTAAAAGATGACAAGGTTTTCTGATTCATTGGAGAATGAAAGCCTAATAGTTGATTTTTTCTTTGTATCAACATGACCAGTATTTTTGATGAAGTTTATATCTAAGAGCTCATCTTTTTCAATAAGACAGCAGGGGAAATCTGTCTTCACAGCAGCTCTAGGAACTTCTCCTTTGGATCTCTTGATGAGTATTTCTTTCTCCATGTTGTCTTTTTTAAACTTCTTGAAACTATTGTCTGTATTAAGAGCATCAAGCACAGTCTTGGCTGTATCACACGCCACTGCATATTTCTTGAATTTGTAGCGGAAATTGAAATTGTGGCTTTGCCCTTCCTCGCACTGTTAAATTCAGAAGAACAATAAAAGCATTAAACATTTATGAATAAAAGATTTCCATAAAATGATTATCAATATTGCATAATATTATAACATATTATAACAATAATTTGGATTCCACAAGTCACTGATCACAACAGAAATTCAAAATGTACTTTTTTTTTTTAATTCTTTAATTTAGCTGTATTATTCATGAAGTAGAAGACTAGCCCACTGATTCGACAGTGATCTGCAGGACAAGAAGCACAATACAGGTAAAGGCATTTCAGTTGATAAGCACCAAGTACCAATAAAATTCACATACCTGCTGCATATGGCTTTTTGATGGACCCTCTTTAACTTCATCCTTGAAAAAATAGTTTGTCCTTTCCTGAGTGAATATTAACACAGTACTATTAATATGAGTCCACTGGTGTACATGGGTTAATAAGCAATGCAAAAAAATGATCACTCTAAAAAGATATGGATTTTTAAAGCAGCTATTAAGAAGCTCTTTCCAAAATGTTTTGGCTAGAGAAATTCCACACACTTTTTCATGAGACCCTTAAATAATCTTCATCCAATGATTCAGATATGTCAGTATGCAACAAACCTTTAGAGGATCATGGATCATGTTTCCTTTTTTCTTGCTTGCAGGATTTATTCTTTCCTAGAACAATGGCATAAGCAACATTAAAATAGCATGTTATTATTATTAATAACTGAACACACTTGAATTAAATTTAATGATATTGCCACACAAAATTAATCAAAAGTGCATGCAAGATTTTTGGTTTCTTTAATGTGCACCATTTCACTCAAGATGTGCTCTGCTCGCCAAAAAAAAAAAATCTCAGACTGGGAAGAAAAGTAGTTTATTAAACTTTCTATATTGCAAGTCTTCTAAAGCCATACAGTAGCTTTGTACAAGGAACGGACCAAATTTTATTTGTATTGTATTCTTTGAATATATGCAGAAGCAAATGTCGAGGGAAAATAGACGAAGGAAAAATCTTTTTTGGATAAAGACATTTTTTTGGTCTGTTCCTCACACAGGATCCAGAAGTCTGGGAATATAGTGCACAAACTATATAGATTACTTTTACGGCGCTGTTTTATAAGCTTAAAAACTCACTATCTCTGAACTAATGTTGCATTATTTTCCTGTTATCACTGTGAAGTTGCTTTGAAACAATCTGTATTGTAAAAAGCGCTATAGAAATAAAGGTGACGACTTTATGATTAAAGACATGGGTCTTTAAAAAGCAAAAATGTATGGTTCTTTTGCACTTGTTTATTTACTTGATCTTGATGTCTTCATTGGCTGATACATGAACAATTACCTAAAACGTCTTGGTTACTGTCATAATCATTCCCTAATGGAGAGAACGGAGATGTTATGTCGATGACTGACAAATGGGGACTCACTTGGGAGCCCCAATCACCTCTGAGTTTTATAAAAACGGCCAATGGAACTGGCAAGTGGAATTTGCATGCCAAGCCACTCCATCGTACATACGGGTATATAAGTTGGTGGCTGCAATCATTCAGGATTTTGCTGAGGAGGCGAGACATGGTTCCAGCCTTTCAGCGGGGTGGCTCAGGGTTGTGGCAGAAGGGACATAACATCTCCGTTCCCTCCATCAGGGAACGAGGGTTACAGCAGTAACCAAGATGTCCCCTATCTGTCAGTCACGTTTGACGTTATGTCAATGACTGACAAATAGGGACCCACGGAAAGCATCACAACCACTGAACTGTGTTACGTGAGATGCATTATGTTTACCTGCTGAGGAGCCAAGACTGAACTCCCGGCTGTTCCAGCGGTACAGCGGAAGTGGCAGAGGGACGTTACGTCTCCGTTCCCTCCTCAGGGAACGAGGGTTACATACGTAACCGAGACGTTCCCTTTCGTTCAGTCACTCCGAGTAACGTCAGTGACTGACGAATGGGGGTCCCAATATAATCACGCCACTCGGCTGTCATCCAGTGCCCTGCGTAAGCGTGAGCTCCCTGTCGTAAGCTAGTACGGACGAAGGACTCCCACTTAACACAGGAATACCAAGGTACACTGGGAAGCATATTCCAGGTGGAAGTATGCGCCAAATGCCTACCCGTAGGGAGGACTTAAGAACACATATGACCCGCTCAGGGCTACATATGGGAAACTCTGGGGTAACCAGCCGAAGGTGGAAGAATTTTACCCCCAGGGGTGGCAAGGGGCTTGCCAAGGGAAAGACACCTGCTCAGGGAGACTTACAGTGGGAATACACATGTGGGGGTCGCCCAACGGGGGAACCATGCACACGGTGGCACCTAGCCAACACGAGGGCCTGAGCGAGTGGGCAGACGTACTGGTGTCGGCATCAACAGTGCTGGAGGAACTCAGGGCTTCAGGGAAACTACCTGAGGAAAATATCGCACGTATCCAGTCCGTGGAGTGGAATGGCGAGCAAGCGAAGACACCTGAGCCTAGTCCATTACCAGCCACTAGTAGAGGCGAGTACAAGAGAGGACACTGGCTCCACTCGGAGATTATAGAATCTGGCGAATGTGTTGGGTGTTGCCCAGCCTGCAGCTCTGCAAATGTCTGTTAGCGAGGCGCCATGCGCTAGAGCCCAAGAGGAGGCCACACTCCGGGTGGAGTGAGCCCTGACCCCTAGGGGGCATGGGCGCCCCTGCGTTTGGTAAGCCAAAACAATGGCGTCCACTATCCAGTGAGACAACCTTTGCTTGGAGAGAGCCTTTCCCTTCAGCTTCCCACCATAACAGACAAAGAGCTGGTCTGAGGTCCTGAAACACTGCGTTCTGTCTACGTAAGCACGGAGGGCGCGTACTGGACAGAGCAGTGCCAAGGCTGGGTCTGCCTCCTCCAAAGGCAGCGCTTGCAGGTTCACCACCTGGTCCCTGAAGGGAGTGGTGGGAACCTTGGGCACATATCCAGGCCGGGGTCTCAGGATCACGTGAGAGTTGGCCAGCCCGAATTCCAGGCACGCTTCGTCAACCGAAAATGCCTGCAGGTCCCCTACCCTCTTGATGGAGGCCAAGGCGGTCAGGAGCGCTGTCTTCATAGACAGGAACTTAAGCTCGACTGACCGCAATGGCTCGAAGGGAGCCCTCTGCAGAGCGCTTAGGACTACTGCGAGGTCCCAAGAGGGTACGAGGGGAGAGCGAGGAGGATTCAGTCTCCTCGCTCCCCTCAGGAACCTGATGACCAGGTCGTGCTGACTTACCTTTTTCGTCTCCACAAGGTCGTGGTAGGCAGAAATAGCGGCCACATAAACCTTGAGGGTGGAAGGAGACAGCCTTCGTTCCAACCCTTCCTGGAGGAATGAGAGCACGGACCCGATCGGGCATTTCCAGGGGTCTTCTTGGCGAGAAGAACACCAGGTGACGAAGAGGTTCCACTTCAACGCATAGGCGTGTCGAGTAGACAAGGCCCTAGCGGAAGTGATGGTAGCCACCACCTGAGGTGGTAGGGTACTCAAACCTGCCGCGTCCCATCCAGGAGCCACACGTGGAGGTTCCAAAGATCGGGACGCGGGTGCCAAAGGGTGCCCCGTCTCTGAGAAAGGAGGTCCTTCCTCAGAGGAATCGACCAGGGAGGGGCTGTCGCAAGGAGTACAAGTTCGGAGAACCAGGTCCGGCCGGGCCAATACGGGGCGACCAAAAGGACCTGCTCCTTGTCCTCCCTGATCTTGCACAGAACCTGTGCAAGAAGGCTCACTGGGGGAAACGCATACTTGCGGAGGCCCCGCGGCCAGCTGTGCGCCAGAGCGTCCGTGCCGAGGGGGCCCTCGGTCAGGGAATAAAACAGGCGGCAATGGGAAGAGTCGTGGGAGGCAAACAGATCTACCTGTGCGTCGCCGAACTGTTCCTAAATCAGCTGAACCGTCTGGGGATGGAGTCTCCATTCTCCAGGAAGTGGCTGAAGCCGTGAGAGCTCGTCGGCTGCACGGTTCAGGACTCCCGGGATATGGATGGCACGAAGGGACCTCAGGTGCTTCTGACTCCATAAGACGAGATGGCGGGCGAGTTGAGACATGCGGCGGGAACGCAGACCACCCTGGTGGTTGATGTACGCTACTGTGGCCGTGTTGTCTGACCGGACTAGCACGTGTTGACCCTTGAGCAGCGCTCGGAAGCGGTGCAGGGCGAACCGTACTGCCAGCAACTCGAGGCAATTGACATGCAGGAGGCGCTGGGGTCCTGTCCAGGAGCCCGCGGCAGCATGTCCATTGCACATGGCACCCCAGCCCGTGGTGGAGGCATCTGTTGACACAACAATATGCCTGGAAACTCGTTCTAAGGACACACCGGCCCGTAGAAAACTGAGGTTCGACCACGGGGTGAGGGTCTGCAGGCAGGCCCGAGTCACTGGGACCCGGAGCGTGCCCGACTGCCATGCCCATCTCGGGATTCGATCGCGAAGCCAGTGCTGAACCGGTCTCATATGAAGCAAACCGAGCAGCGTTACCGCGGCTGCAGATGCCATATGCCCCAGGAGCCTCTGAAATAACTTCAGTGGAACCGCACTCTTGCTCTCGATTTGACGAAGGCAAGTCAGCAGTGACTGCGCGCGCTCGCTCGTAAGCTGCGCACACATGGCGACCGAGTCGATTTCCATACCGAGAAAAGAGATCCTCTGCACTGGGCAGAGTTTGCTCTTCTCCCAGTTGACCCGAAGGCCCAGACGGGCTAGGTGCTGGAGCACCAGGTCTCTGTGTTCGCACACCTGCTCTCGAGAGTGGCTGAGGATCAGCCAGTCGTCGAGGTAGTTCAGGATGCGAACCCCGTGTTGCCTGAGTGGCACAAGGGCTGCCTCGACAATCTTCGTGAAGACGCGAGGGGACAGAGCTAGCCCGAATGGGAGGACCGCGTACTGGTATGCCCGCCCCTCGAAAGCAAACCGTAGGAACGGTCTGTGTCGAGGAAGAATGGAGACATGGAAGTAGGCGTCCTTCAGGTCGATCGCTGCAAACCAATCTGCTGGACGAACGCATTCGAAAAGGCGTTTCGCTGTCAACATCCTGAACGGAAGCCTGTGAAGGGATCGGTTCAGGACGCGCAGGTCCAGGATCGGTCGTAACCCACCGGTTTTCTTGGGTACAATGAAGTAAGGGCTGTAGAAGCCGGACTCCATTTCGGCTGGAGGGACAGGCTCGATCGCACCCTTCGCCAGCAAGGTAGCAACCTCCGCACGCATGAGGGGGGCATTGGGCCCCACTATGGTGAATCGGACTCCCCGGAAACGAGGAGGAGCCTGAGCGAACTGAATCGCATAGCCGAGCCTGATGGTCTTCGCGACCCAGCGGGACAGTCCAGGGAGCTGAAGCCAGGCTCCCAGAAACTGCACCAGCGGGGTCATGCGAACCATAGACGTACCCCGGGTGGGGCAGCGAGGCGGCGTGACCGGCCCAGACGTGGGAGGCGTAGCGTCCCGGTGTGGGGGCACGGTCATCAGCCGCGTCCTGACAGAGGAGACCAGGGAAGGACGCGCGTTCCACTGGGGTCTGCTCTGAGAGGAGACTGGCGTCAGAGAGGGACGAGAGTGGCGTGGCCCGGGGGCGGCGCACACTGCCATCGGTCTCTGGTCGCTCAGGGATGGGTATGTCAGTTCTTTCTTTAACCATAAAAGGGTGCTGCTGACCCGGGGGCCAGCAGCGGAACAAAGGATTCTCCCCCGGCCCTCCACCGGGGGAAGGAGTGGTCCTGCTACCATCTCCTGGAATGGCTTAGCCTGGCGCTTGGCGGGCTGCGGGGCTGGAGCGGACTGGGGCGCCTTCCTACGGCGTCCTCCACGGCGCGGCCCAGGTGGAGGCTGCTGCTTGGGTGGCGCGGGAGGGGCGGGAGCCGCGGGAGGGCGCCCTCGGCGGCGAGCAGACTGAGGCAACTGTGCCGGCGGCTGGGTGGAAGCAGCAGCTGGCCGCCGGGGCAGTACGTGCTTGATGGCCTCAGTCTGCTTTTGGGCGGCTGAGAACTGTTGGGCGAAGTTCTCAACCGCGCCGCCGAATAGCCCATCCTGGGATATGGGAGCGTCGAGGAGACGAGTCCGCTCGGCGTCCCGCATATCAGCCAGGTTGAGCCATAGGTGTCTCTCCTGGACCACTGCTGTGGACATCACCTGGCCCAGGGAGCGTACGGTCACCTTCGTCGCCCGGAGGGCGAGGTCGGTGGCGGCACGCAGCTCATTTCTGAGCGCTGGGTCAGCTCTACCCTCGTGCATGTCCTTGAGCATCCGGGCCTGGTAGGCCTGAAGGATGGCCATGGCATGCAAAGAGGCGGCAGCCTGCCCCGCAGCTCTGTAGGATTTCGCCACCAAGGTTGATGTGAAACTACAGGCTTTGGAGGGGTGCTTAGGGTCGCCACGCCACGTTGAAGCACTCTGCGGACACAGTTGCATCACAACAGAGCGTTCAACCGGGGGAACCCCAGTGTACCCTTTGGCCGCGGCCCCATCGAGGGCAGAGAAGGCGGAGGAGGCCGCCGATCGGTCACGGGAAGACAACGGGGACTTCCAGGACCGCATGACCTCCTCATGCACCTCCGGGAAAAAAGGTACAGAACGCGGCGCCCCCAAAAACCAATCGTCCAACCGCGAGCGTTCAGGACGGGGTGGAGGGTTCCACTCCAACCCGAGACTCGCGGCTGCCCGGGAAAGCATGGCTGTCAACTCCGGGTCCGACTCGGACAATGCTGGCACACCGGAAGGCGGCAGCACAGCCGAATCATCATCCTCGGAGGACTCCAGCCCACCTTGTGATGCGGCGATCGACATTCGCTCGTCCTCTGCGGCGCCAAACGACACACTCGGAACAGCAGGAGCCGGCTCCGGTGTCTCAGTCTGAGCGCACGGCGGGAACGGTGCGCTAGAGGGGGGTGTGGTCCGAGGCATGAGCGTCGCGGCTTTGTTCCACACCGTCACCGTCACCCTCAGGTCACCCTGGCCACCAGCCAAAGTGCTGCCTCGCGTAGAGACCGCAGATTGGGGTGTGGCAGAGGGGACTCTCACTCTATTATGGAGCTCATTGAGTCTCGACCGCAGCACCGAGATGGGCATGTCCCCGCAGTGGGAACATGTCTCATCCACAAACGCTGCCTGAGCATGCTGAAAGCCCAAGCACATCAGGCAGTGATTGTGCCCATCAGAGGGCGGCAGATATCGACCGCACCCAGAAGCACACTGGCGAGACATCTTGAAAAAGACGTGCCAAGTGTGAGCTCTTTTAGGAGAAGAAGCTTCGCAGTGATGCCGAAGCGCCTAGGGACCGAATACCGGCTGAATGCAGACCACTGCACAGATCAGCAGGCAGGCAGTAAACGATTGCTGGAACACGCCGTCACACCAACACCAACTGGAAAGCTGTTCATCTCGAAGAAGCTGACGATACTCAGAAGGCTTGAGGAGTGAAGAGATACTCTTGGCTCCGAAGCAGAAACATAATGCGATGTTGCCAGCGTACTTCCTTATATACCCACGCTGTGGGGCGGAGTTACGCTATGCAAATTCCGCATGCCCATGGCATTGGCGC
This sequence comes from Coreius guichenoti, assembly GCA_039654105.1. Classification (NCBI taxonomy): domain Eukaryota; kingdom Metazoa; phylum Chordata; class Actinopteri; order Cypriniformes; family Gobionidae; genus Coreius; species Coreius guichenoti. The sequence goes on along the minus strand of CM077169.1, from coordinate 5,659,293 downwards.
TGCCATTGGGCGTTTTCTAGATCTCGAAGATGATAGGCTTCTAAGCGAAACCCCCATTCGTCAGTCACTGACGTTACTCGGAGTGACTGAACGAAAGGGAACTCTCATTTCCCGGTTTAAAACGCAACGAATGTGCGTCATTCTTTTACTTTCGTTTTCAAAAACAGCGTAGGCTACATCTCTTCAGGGAAAACAAATCAAGGATAACATATGCCTAGAGCACCTCCTAGTGGACAGTATATAAAACACAAAGGAAAAACCCTACATGAGATATTGCTTAATAATGATTGGAAATATTAACGTGTTTAAAGCTTATTTTTCCCTTCAGGTACTAATTTGCAGAATTAATTAATTTAAACAAAAGGAAGGAAAGTCAAGTAACGTGGGAGCGTTTTAGTGAAGTAGTTTAACAGGACGAATCAAGTGTTGGGTATTTGATGTGTAATTGCTGTGAAGCACTCTATGTATATGACAATAAATTCATAAAGCCTATATCCAGTCTTTGCTTGGGCTGAAAGTATTTAATTTCTTGTGTTTGTGTACGGGAAGTTGCTGTGACGGAAACTGTGTAAAGTCTGTGTTTAGGCTATTAAGGAAATGCAATTTAAATAAATATTCATTTAAAAGCAGCCTACTTCAGTGTAACATGTTACCATATCATCATGCTTAACACTGAGAATTTTAATAATTGTAATGTGACGCTCGGGTGCGCAGTGGAGAAAACTGCGAAAGAAAACCGCGAACGTGTGTGTGTGTGTGTTAAATATTACAAGGCACATAGATTTACATTGGTGTTTCAGTTCTACTCAGCCAAAAAAAGACGGGTCAAGATGAAGAAGATAAAAATTCATAGAAATTTCAGTTCAGTTAGAACCAAATTAGTATTTGTATTGATGATTGTAATTTGATTTTTTTAATATACTGTTTTTGATATTTATGATTTTGAAAATGGTTTTGATTGAAGTTTCAACTCCTATCCAATTTTCTACATAAAAAAAAAAGCTTTTTATTCGGGATAGTTAAATTCATTTCAGACTACCAAAATCTGAAGAGTGCTACCAGCGATTTTGAAATTTTGCCAGCCCTGGAATGAGTGGATGCGAGCTGCCATCTTATATACCGTATGAACGGAGGAGTGGCTTGACATGCAAATTACACTCAGCCATTGGCTGTTTTTATAAACCTCAGAGGTGACTGGGGCTCCCAAGTGAGTCCCCATTTGTTAGCCATCGAACACAACTGACACATAGGGAACTTTATTTCTTAGACCTGAATCATTATTATTGAAATATCATGACTCTACCTGTACATTTTCACCAGTTTGTGACGCCCTTCTCGCGCCACTATTGCTGTTAGTCTGCATAAAGAATATCAATAGCCAAGCTTTGAAATTTGAAAAGCAATAATTATAAATCAGATATATGATGCATAATATTTAGCAATTTGTCACCGCAAAAAAATTCAGAATGCTGCTGTTCTTCATTTTCTTTGCTGGTGTTGATTTTGACATTGTTGGCAAATCAATGTTTCTGTGAAAAGTACAAATGATGAGCTCAAGATTAATATCTCAAAGAAATCTGATAAAAAATCTATTATACTACATTATAGTTCACCCAAAAATGATTTACTCACCCTCAAGTTGTTCCAAACCTGTATGAGTTTATTTCTTCTGCTGAACACAAAAGAAGATATATGAAGAATATGGGTAACCAAACAGTTGATAGTATTTTTTTTCTATGGGGACGGGGTGGGGTCAAAGCCGCCAACGCGCCTCACAACGGAGACCACCATGATATTATTGCGTAAGCAATAATTTTTGGATTGCAAATTCTCTCACAAAGAAGTCACAATCGCATTTTATCCTTCACAGCATTTGTTTGTTACCAGTAAAAACATACAATTATAGGTGTTTGCCGTGATTTGTGTATTAAGATAAAATCATTCGAGAACTCAATCAATGCTAGAAATATATTAAAAGTTGTAGTAAACATCTATGGTAATATTATAGTTGGTTGAATATGATATTTTGTTTAAAAAAGTTACCGTATGTGAGTTAACAGTTTAAACGAAGCAGGAGAAAGTGCGTATCGTCTGCTTTCCTTTGTTTGTGTGTGACGTGTGATCTCGTGCAGCGCGCGCAAAATATTTCAAATTCTTCTTTTAATGTTTTTGCGGGTTAGACTATTATAAAAGCTGCATACCGCCACCTACTATACTGGAGAGCGTTAAATCAAAGTAGTCTTTGGTCAAATAATGGCTTCATTGAGCTCTAGACCAGTTTCGTATAGAAATAATCTTCTATTTCCATACCAGTAAAGGTTTTAATTTTAATAGATTTTAAAATATATTGTAATATCCTCTACCTTTATCTATACTCTGATTATTTTGCCAGTGTCGGTCTTAAGTTGCTTTTAATTTGTGATTTACTTGTATTTTTCCAAGAGGAATCTCTATTTTATAATTATTTTTCAATGCTATATTTTGCTAATTTGTCTATTTAATTTCCTTGCATCCCTCTATGTGCTGGTATCCAGCAGAATTTGAGCTAATTCATTTTTATTTAATGCAGTACACAACTGAAAAACAAAGATCTGTTTTTGTACAGGCCCAATAGAAAATAGGAAATATAGGATTCACACAATGGATGCTAGATGCTTCACATACCTTTTGATTAACAAAGAAATATATTTTCCTCTTGATCACTGGCAATAAACAAATACGGTCCACTTTGATTATGAAAACAAAAAAGGGTCAATTGTTTCTATAATCAGGTTTTGTTCAGCTCATAATATAACATCTTGTAAGAAACACATCCAGTTGACTAAATAATGCATTAGATAAATATCCATATATTGCTTCATGGTTATTTTACATGTGGTGGTAAAGGGACTTTGCTACAGTCTTATGTGAATGAACTTCAAAATCTCAAGGACTTTAAGTAGGCAGAGGCAGCACAAAACAGAAATGGCAACTGAAATGGCAAAAAAAGAAAACCTTTTTAGCTCAAACTCTGAATTATGGTGTGTGCGAGCTGCATGATGAGACCATACATTGCCATTTTTATTGTATTCTTTAAAAACAATTCTGCCATTGAGCAGCATAAAAATGTCGACATTTTTTTTCTCATTCAGACAGTTATACACAGTTGTACAGAAAGGTAATTAAAGATCTCAGGAATATTTATTTGAGGTATTGAGGAAATGCAAACAAACAAGAACACAAATAAAAGAAAGAAAATAATCAAAACATAGCTGCTTTACAGATTTGTGTCATCAAAAAAAGAGCACAAATCTTCCTTCAAATGTCAGTAGCACTGAGCAGTTGTTTAATATTAATTCAGGGACATTTATAATAAATAAAAAGAAAAACAGCATTCTTGTTATATGCATTCACTTTTTGATCAAAGAGATTTGAAGTTTACAGTACAAAACAAGAGCTGAATAACCAAAATGAGACATTTTCTTCATATTTTCATCTGTAACTTTAAAGTGTGATCTGTTAAATAATGAACGATTAAACAAAATACTCAAACAAAAGACAGAATCGTTTCCCGTAGGTGATTTACTGGTCAAACTAGTTCTCATCCTGAGGGTGAAAGGTCAGAGTATGAAGTGTAGAGCAGGACCCAGTGACCTTCATGCATCTGGGTGACCTTAAATCTACTGTATTCTCTAAACACAATCTTTAAACTTCAAATTAGGATACTAAAGAGAACTAACGTGACACTTTTTCTTCCCTTTTCAGCCACATATTAATGTTCCTCTGCATGAAAAGCAACCGTCACTGCTGTGAAGATGCGGTATCTTCTGTGCACTACAGTTGTGTATGTGGGGTTTGCTAGTTTGGCTTCATCTGGAAGTAAAGGGGCAATGGGAGGTAAGAGCAACACACACACACACACACACACACACACACACACACACACACACACACACACACACACAGACAGACAGACAGACAGAAAACGCATACAAAGAGACACACAGAAGCATTAAAGCTGCAGTCCCTCACTGGACACTTCAGGAAGAGTGTGAAGATTAAAAAGTGCAAACAGTTTCCCTTTATTGTTCTCCTTGTTCTCATACATCATCAAAGATGCGGCTACGAGATGCAGAGGTCGAGAGGTAATGTCCTCCAGCGTACCTACAGAGAGACCATGACATCCATTAACACTCCATGTTCTTCAATGAAAACCTTGAAAATGCCTAATTTCCTAACAGTTTCTTCTTATATCTTATACTTGAAATGTGTCAATGTGTGCGGCAAAAAACGTTGGCTCTTATGATAAATAGCTTGTGATGTTCATCTTTTTTAAATCGCTTTCTGTGAACGCATCAGTGAGTAATGTAAATCAGATCAAAATCCATGAACGTCTACTGCGTTTACACAATGCCATCACACAATTAAAGGTACACTGTGTACATTTTAGCGGCATCTAGAGGTGAGGTTGCAAATTGCAACCACCCACCGCTCACCCCTCCCTTTCGAAGCACATAGAGAAGCTACGGTGGCTGACACAGGACAAAGATGTCATCGTCTGAGACAGTAGAGAGTAGCTAGCGCTCTGTAGAGCAGTTTGTCCGTTTAGGGCTACTGTAGAAACATGGCGGCGCAAAATGGCGATTTCACTGTAAGGGGACTCACGGTGTATGTAGATAGAAATGGCTCATTCTAAGGTAATAAAAACATAACGGTTCATTATGTAAGGTCTTTATACGCCACTGAAAACATAGTTATGTATATTATATTGCATTTCTGTCAATAGATCCTCATAAATACTACACACTACACCTTTAATTTATTTAGCTGTGCTAATCCTTAAATATATATAACATTTAAATTGAAATATATTCAAAGTCTTATACCATGCAAAAAAGTGTTCTGAATGAAAGCATAGAAATGCATGCGAAAAACAATATTATCAAGCCCATGCTATTAGTTCCCATAACTGAAAGTATGCGTGAGATTGTGAGATATAGTAATACAGACCTCCTGTTATCTGTTTCCAGCGGTTCTTCTCCAGTGAAGTCCAACGGTTCAACGTCTTGTAGTAATTCGGCCTTGTCGTTTCGATCTCTACGAGACTGAGCTGCACACACACACACAAACCCAATGCTCTTTATCACATCTGAACAAGAAATCAAAGAAAGAGTATTTTTCAGTAACACTAACAGAGTGAATCCTCCTCACCTCTGCCAGTGTCCGTGCTGGAGCCGTCTGGCTCCTTCAGCTCTGAGTACGCACTTCTGGTCCTCCCACCAAATCTTTCCCTCTGATCACTATAGCGTTCCCTCCATTCCTGACAGACAGAGACATGATGAACGGGTTCAGACGGGTACAGTACAGTAATCTACCCTCATCATTAATTATGAGGCAGTTTTGGTAGAAACAAACTCACTCTCCGTCTGTTCTCGCCATCCTCTGTTCTCTGCCGTTTTCTTTTTTCTGAAAACAAGAACAACTATTAGAGCATTTTAAAGACAATGAAATTATAACATGACATTTTTTAAATATAATTTACAAATTATATATATATATATATATATATATACACACAATCTTTATTTTGTATTCATATACACTATTGTTCAAAAGTTTGGGTCGGTATTTTTTTTATGTTTTGTTCACAGAGGCCTCATTTATTTGATCAAAAATACAGTAAAATTGTGAAATATTATTACAATTTAAAATAACGTTTTTCTATTTTTATATATCCATTCCTTGTAATTAATTCCTGTGATCAAAGCTGAATTTTCAGCATCCAGTCTTTAGTGTCACATGATCCTTCAGAAATCATTCTAATATTATTATGATCAATGTGGAAAACAGTTGTCCTGGTTAATATTTTTGTGAAACCATGATTTATTTTTATTCAGGATTATTTGATGAATAGAAAGTTCAAAAGAAAAGCATTTATTTGAAATATATATTTTTTTGTAACATTATAAATGTCTTTACTGTCACTTTTGATCAATTTAACGCATCCTTGGTGAATAAAAGTATTTCTTTTTTAAAAAAAAAAAGGTAGTGTGTATGTATATTAGAATTCATAATAATCACAATAGGTGTAAGACTGTACATTTTAAAAGCATACAATTTCAATTATATTATATAATCCATATTATATTGACTGAAAAAAATCAGATTTATGATTTTTGATTGATTGAAAAGAATCTGATTTATTCAATTACATTCTGATTGAAAACATACTTTGAATAAAAGGCTGAAAAATACTGATTTATATAGAATCTAGCAATATCATCCAGTCCTTCTTGGGACTGTTGCAATTACACCAAATAATAATAATAAAACAATTAACGTAATTTGTGTATATTTGCTAAAACTATTTTATCAATGATTAGGTGTGGACTAACATAGATTTAGACTAAAGTTTGGACCAAATTTAAATTTGGTCTATAGTACCTCTCCGGATGAGTTCTCTCCCCTCATCCACCAGGTCAGAGGTCAGATCATTCTCACCCATAAACTGCTGGAAGCCCAGCAAATTCAGACAGCGTGTGCCCAGACTAGAAAGAACAAGAGGAAAAACAAAGAGCTATCAGCCTTCCAACAACAACAGTCTCTATAATATTTCAAAGCTAAATATTTGTTAGAGTTACATCTCACCTGAAGTAAGTTGCAATGCAGAGCAAAACGATGAGCATAGGATAATAAATATAAAATCCATTTGCGATGAATGACAGGACCTGCATGGATCCCATTATCTATCATAGAGAGAGAGAGAAAGATTTTGGAGTGATGTGGCCATAAGTATCAATACTGAAGATTTATGATATAAAATAAAATTAAGCAACATCACAACATCATTAATGCTGTGATTTTAATACGCTTTTATATGGCCAATTAGTTTTCCTAAAGACATATTAGACAAAGATATTTTAATAGTGTCTCTGATTTAAAGCACAGTAGCAAAAATTGAGAATTCAAGTTCAAAACACAAATTCAGCCTTTTGTTTGCATCGTCTATAAAGTGTTCACAGAAGTCGCCATATTGCAATTTTAATAAATAATTTAAGTTTAATATAAATTTAGTAAAATAAAGAAAATATTGAATTATGTTCTCATTTACAAACACCATTTTGATTTCAGCAAAGTTATGAAGATATACTTTGAATAAAAGGATGAAAAAAATGGAAAAATTATTATTACAGCAATATCGTCCAGCCCTAGTAAATAGGATTCAAGTCTTACATGTTAGTTATATAGATATGTGATCGTATTTTTTTTCATGAGTGGTTTGTGACTCACTGAATTGTACTCTGTCTGCCGTCTCTGCTGATGGGAGATGGTGGAGTCCATGTGAATCACACCCAGAAAGTTTAGACACAGCGGAGGCGTCAAACGACAAAACAGCCTGCACATCAATCAGAATTAAATGCTGAAAACTGATACAGCATCAAATCAAAGCAACTCGAGATGGTTTCTGTAACAATCACATGGTGTTTCGTACATGCCGCTGAACTGCAGGCTGTAGGCGTCCGTCTGGTGGTGAGGGGCCAGGTAATAGTAGTTAAAGACTCGGATCCGGAACACAGTGGAGTACACGCAGTAACACAAGAAGAATATGGTGACAAAACATGCCATCTAGAGGACAAAGACAAAATAACAATGTACAGGTTATAGTTTTTTTTTTTTCCAACCTCACCAACCACTTCTCAACAATAATTCCCAAATCATGTTGTTTCACTTATAAATGTCACATTATGCAAGTAAAATGGTTTGCAAACACCATTTTATTTTGACTTTAAGTGCAAAAATTTCTACTTGCACAGCACCAAGTAGACCTGTCACGATCATGAATTTTGTGCAGACGATTAATGTCATACAAATAATTGATTAATGATTTAAAGGGTTAGTTCACCCAAAAATGAAAATTCTGTCATTAATTACTCACCCTCATGTCGCTCCAAACCCGTAAGACCTTCGGTCATCTTCAGAACACAAATTAAGATCTTTTTGATGAAATCCGAGAGCTCTCTGACCCCTCCATATACAGCTATTTAATTAACACTTTCAAGGTCCAGAAAGGTAGTAAAGACATCGTTAAAATCGTCCATGTGACTACAGTGGTTCAACCATAATTTTATGAAGCGACGAGAATTATTTTTGTAAAATAAAAACAACTTTATTCAACAATTTCTTCTAGCCTGTGTCAGACTCTTACGCTGTTGACGTAACGTAAACAGTGCAGCACTTCCAGAATGCCGTCTTACTATTGGCCGACGCTGTTCATGTGAGCACCACGACGCATGCGCACGAGTCGTTCTGCCGTAGAACTAGGAAACACTGCACACTGTTTACACTGCGTCAACAGCGTAAGCATTTTTTTTTATTGTTTTTTACGCACTAACCACTGTAGTCACATGGACAATTTTAACGATGTCTTTACTACCTTTCTGGACCTTGAAAGTGTTAATTAAATTGCTGTATATGGAGGGGTCAGAGAGCTCTCGGATTTCATCAAAAATATCTTCATTTGTGTTCTAAAGAATAAAGATGACCGAAGGTCTTACGGGTTTGGAACGACATGAGGGTGAGGAATTAATGACAGAATTTTCATTTTTGGGTGAACTATCCCTTTAATTCTGTTTTTGTTTGTCACTTATAGTGTTAATTTTTTATTTATTTTTTAATCACACATACAATAAAATAAAGCGATTAGCCTCAAGAAGCCGTGGTTTGCAGTGAACAGCTAAATAATCGCATTTTCAAAGTCTCCAAAAATATTTTTTATAAAAATAATGCAAAATATGGTTTAATGCATGTGGCAAAAATTTCATTTCGCACCCGGCTACATCTCTCAGCCATGCTGGCGGTAGTATGCAGCTTTCTGATTGGCCGCATGCAGCCTTTTCCATTATATGTGTAACTGTGCTTATGTTCCCTCACCTCTATGTAAACGTAGTTGTAGTCTCTCTCTGCGAGCTGGATGAAGACAGCGAAGAGAGACAGAACGGGCTGTGTGCTGAAGAAGGTGCATTCAGACCAGACCACGGCTGCAGAGAACATGCATAAAAGCACAGCCAGCACGCGATAACACCAGCGCCGGAAAACACACTCCCAGTACCACTCTACAGGACAGAGAGAGATGAATGAGGTTATCACCTATACAAACTGCTCCTTTGACTCAATATCATACCTTATAATAACATTCATTACTTAAGGTTAGTGATTTGAACAAATCCTTAAGCCTAAATATAAAACTTTACTGTGCAATGTTTGTGCTTCGGACATGAACGACACCTAAAATTGTGCGGCTTGTTGATGAAAGGTGTTCTGTTCTGTAAGCGATCAGACTTGGATTAAAAAAGCAGGCAAAAATCTCACAGGCCTCCATTGACGGAGGGGTCAGAGCCACTGAGAACAACTTAGCAACCACATATCAACACCCAGAATTTCTCTTTGTGCTGGTCACGGGTAGGTGACAATAGTCATATGTGTGCTGAAATGAACCAACCATTCCAAACATACATACTATAGAGAGTCTTTTCAAAGTGACTTGACATTTGATAAGAAAACTATTCAGTCATTTGACTGTCGCTGAGCCCTGGAGGGCAAAGTGCCATAATGTACTAAAACAGTGATATTAAAAGATCAAATTCAGTGAGCCCAGATATGAACGCAGCACGTTTTCTTTATAATAGTTTTCGATGGAAAAAATGCTTAAACGAGAAACCTCATGTTGCATTTATATTCTGTGTTCATTTGCTTCCCCGTACAAAATTATGCATAATCAATAGGGCGTATATTGAATTTGTTCTTTTAATATCACTGTCTTACTACATTAGAACTTACTACAAAGCTGGTAAAAATTGAGGAAAGGTTTGTTTTGCCCTCCAGGTGGGTGTACCTATAATGGCATGACATCACGTGAAAACTATGAATTGATATTTTCGACAGCATTTGGCAAAAAAAAAAAAAAAAAACCTGTTCCACAAACATTGCAATCTTGCTAAACTTGTTTTTGTGGAACACTCCTAAATATAAAATCCTAAAATATAAAGCTGCAGAAAGCACCCAGGTAAAGATTGCGTTGATGAAACAGATGAGCAAACACAGTTGTAGGCATCAGTTAAACAGTGATAAAGATAGTAAGATGTGTATTTTAGACCAGGGGCCATCTTCACAAAAAATCTTAAGGCTAAAAGTTATTCCTAATGTGGACATTTAGGGGCCTGTCGGCTATCGCTCCTAATTTTTAGGACAGGAATGCATTGTTTAAAGTCTTTTTATGTAGGCCTGCTCATTGTGAATGGGCCTTTACTCTGTTGAAGGATTACATATCTCTGTGTCTCTCATAAAGGAGTTATTGTAGTAAGAGCAGAAAGGTATTTTTGCCTACAAAAGAGAGTGAATGTATTAACAGGTTTTCTCACCCATGGTGGGCGTGTACAGGTACTTGCTGATCCATCCAGGCGGTTCTGCAGAGGGGAAGCTGTGAACGAACTGGTGGGTGGAGCTTGTCTCATTTTTGGCCACGTCCTCTAAGTGAAAAGCCTCATCCAATAGAATCTGCCACTGAACTTGTGTACGGTTGTGCCTCTGAACAGCATAGATCACCTGACAGGAGATATTAATACAATGCATTAGGTCTCAATCATGATATATATTTTAATATAAATATATTTATATAATACAAAATATTATATTTCTTATATATTTATATAACAATTACATTTATTATATTTATAATTATACTCATAAATAAATAATACAGTTATGCATTTTAAATTGACAAAATTAAATGTACAATTTTAAAAATGCATGTAATTTCAAATTTTTACATTTCATTTCACATTTTAACTTGTATTTAAAATTTTAAATATTAATTTTATTTTAAATATTTATGTTATTTATAAATAATAAATGTCAGTGAATTTGCTTTATATTATTTTATATAGCTGCAGTGTTTTTATTACCTGTTTATGTAGTTTGACTAAACTCTTTTTACTAGGATAAGGGTTTCCTTTGTCATCAAAGTCCTCATAATCATCCATATTTCTGCCCATCTTTTCCTGGTATTCTATAGGACACTGAGAAAGATATGAGGGTGTTAAGGCTCCACAGGTGCGTCCCAATTTGTGTACTTATGCACTATTCTATGACGCTTTGTACTATAAATAGTTGTGTGTAATGTGGACTTCATGCACTCAACTGTCACAGCTTTAATTATGTAGCGGAGGGGGATGGGCATCAGACTCAGATTTTGAATGATAAAATAACCTTACAAAATTCATACACTACTTTGTTGAGTACATAGTGCATAAGTACATAGTGTATAGTGCGGCATTTGGGACACACCACATATTTACACATGCATAGTCAGTAGGATGAAGATTACATGAAACTTACCTTTCTCAGAATAGTGTCAATGCATTTGCGTAGAGGATGGTTGTACTTGATAGTTTCATTAACTGTTCTGACATCCTGTAAAAGAGCAAATATTTAAGTATGCATTAATTTTTTGATATGATAATGCATGCACTTTGATCAAAGAAATATCTCGCCTCCATAACATCTTCCAGGTTTTCTTCGGCGTCTGCTTTTTCCGTCATCAGTTTTGCTGCTTTAAAGTACGTCTTTGCCAGCAGCTGCCCATGGCATGATGCCCTCCAATAGGAGCGCGGGATTTCCACCAGGCCGTATCCCAGCAACAACACCAGCAGGAACAGCCCCCAGGTGTTGGCGGCGGTAATGCCAATCGTCCGCAAGTCATACCTTTAAAAATATGTATAGGTTAAATATATCAGCTAAGGAAGTGAGATGTGCATCGGTCTACAAATTAAAGGAGTATTGTGGGAAAAAGTAGGTGGAACACTAACCAGGAGAGGTGCCACTTCGGATTGACGGCGACGTAGATGAGCAGGGAGCAGAAGATAAGCAGGTATGTGCCATAATAAATGGCGTTTTCTATCAGGGCTGTTTTAATTTTCCCTGAGATGGAGAAACCTCCTGAACGAGCATACGACTGCATGAAGGGAATCAAGAGCCTGCGCACACGGGAACAAGATGTTAGAACATTTTCATATCATTTATACTTTAGTAAGAGCAAAATATTCTTTTTTAGCAGCCTTGGTTCCAGAAGTATTTTCCCCATTTGTGTTCTTAAAGGGTTAGTTCACCCAAAAATTAAAATTCTGTCATCATTTCCTCACCCTCATGTCGTTCCAAACCCGTAAGACTTTCGTTCATCTTTAGAACACAAATGAAAAAGTTAATAAAAAGCTTGTAAAAAATAATTGATTTGAGCGGTTTAGTCCACATTTTCTGAAGAGACTTGATCGCTTTATATGATGAACAGATTGAATTTAGGCTTTTATTCACATATAAACATTGATCAGCAAACATAAACAGAAGCTCAACTGAACCTGTTTGACACGTGAGAACAAACCTCATTGGTTCTTGCTGAAGCTCAAACGTGCTGCGTAACACGAGAATTAACCTCACTGGTTCTTGAGGCAGCTCAAACGTGATGCGTAACACAAGAATGAACCTCATTGGTTCTTGAGGAAGCTCAAACGTAATGCGTAACACGAGAATGAACCTCATTGGTTCTTGAGGAAGCTCAAACGTAATGCGTAACATGAGAATTAACCTCATTGGTTCTCGCAGAAGCTCAAACATGATGCGTAACACGAGAATGAACCTCATTGGTTCTTGCTGAAGCTCAAACGTGATGCGTAACACGAGAAATAACCTCATTGGTTCTCGCAGAAGCTCAAACGTGATGCGTAACACGAGAATGAACCTCATTGGTTCTCGCAGAAGCTCAAACGTGATGCGTAACACGAGAATGAACCTCATTGGTTCTTGCTGAAGCTCAAACGTGATGCGTAACACGAGAATGAACCTCATTGGTTCTCGCAGAAGCTCAAACGTGCTGCGTAACACGAGAACGAACCTCATTGGTTCTTGAGGCAGCTCAAACGTGATGCGTAACACGAGAATGAACCTCATTGGTTCTTGCTGAAGCTCAAACGTGCTGCGTAACACGAGAATGAACCTCATTGGTTCTGGCACGTCAAACGAACATGCTTGAGCTTCCGTTTACCACAACTGATGTGTGTTGATGAATGTTTACATGTGAATAAAAGCCTAAATTCAATCTGTTCATCATATAAAGTGATCGAGTCTCTCCAGAAAATTTGGACTAAACCGTTTAATTCATATGGATTAGTTTTACGATCTCTTTTTGAAGCATCAAAGTGGTAGTTGCGTAGCTGTCAATGGAGGGACAGAAAGCTCTCAGATTTCATCACAAACATCTTCATTTGTGATCAGAAGATGAACGAAAGTCTTACAGGTTTGGAACGACATGAGGGTGAGGAATTGACGACAGAATTTTCATTTTTGGGTGAACTAACCCTTTAGTAGAATTTTTTAGTAAAAAATTCTAAACTGTAAACCAAACAAACTAACTGTGAGATTAATCATAATCAATTCAAAGTACTTGAAAATATTCAATATTATTTTTGTGTGCATGATCTACTAATTCCATGAAGCATTGCAAAAAAAAAAAACTATACTGAGTACAATACCGAATTAATGACTGTAGTCATTAAAAAAAAATGCAATAAAAATGCAATATTTTTGGCAATATGTTTATTGCTAAATATTTAAATATATACAAATATTGTATATATTAAGTTGTATACTCAATTGCATGATTTGCACTGCTTCGAGTGAGTGGGCTTTCAACTGCTGAGCTTATTTGATGTTATGCCCATTTCCAGTTAAACATATTTGTTTTTTATAAAGATTTTTATTTCCAGAACCCTACTGCTGCACTTTAGTGTAAAGAAACACATGAATGACATCATTCTCTCGCACCATGTCAGGAACTGTGACGTCCAGTACACCACCCTCCAAAACACGGGAAGAATTCCATCTGGGATGTAACTCCACGGCTTATGGCAAGACTTTGTGACCCTATAATCAGGAGAAGGTGGGGTGATGTGGATAAAGTTAATGTATAACCATATTCAGCATGTTAGCTAAAAAGTCTTGGCAGTATTTGTACAACAGTGTTTAAACAAATTTCAAGGCTTTATTTCTTCCTAGAGCTATTCATTAGACCAAAGCAAACCTCTTTACCTTTGTGTCGGAAATACCGAAGTGTTGGAGGAGTTATCACGGATGAAAGTGTTGCTCGCCACCAGGTGGACCTGATTATCAATCTCACACTGGTTATATATGGTCTGCAGATGCACAAGGAAAAGAAACATCACCAGGGTTGAGAATAAAACAACAGATTTAGGTTTTATTTGTGTTTTGTTTGTGCCTCTTTTTTTTCCTGCAGGAAATGTTCTGAATTGCATGCTTGCCATCTGTTGATCATGGCAGTCATGCATACACTACAGCATGTTTTGTAAACGGCTCTAGATAAGAGCATATGTTAAATGCCTTAATTATAAATATAAACATTAGTCCCTAGTCTAACTCTATTCATTATAAATTTGTCATTTACAGAGTTGTAATATATATATATTAAATTTCCAGTTATATTGCATAATCATTTTTAATATAATTTTATAAAGATTGCACAAAAAAAGCATTTTTTAAAATTATTTCTGAACACAATTTCCCATGACTGCATTTAGCTCACATTTTATCCATACTGAGAACACTTCCTATGTTTATGGACCTGCAACCTTTCAGTTACCAACTACTAAACCACAACACCTCTAACTAGTATGGTCTGTAACTGCTTTCAGGAACGCATCCAGGAGATCTCACCGTGCTGACGTCCAGCGGGAGGATGAAGACGATGAGGAAGCACAGGAACCAGGCGAGGAGGGTGGCGAACAGGACCATCCGATGCTGCTTGCGAAAATCTCCATAGCGGTGCAGCAGGAAGAGCGCGAGGAAGAACACCACCACCACCTCCAGCGCGAGCGCCACACCACTCATCCTGACTGCTCTCTCTCTCTCTCTCTCTCACATGTAACCCGTCAGACTGGCACAAGATACGCCATCAACACAAGCACTGTTTGGATGGAGCAACTTTATCAAGATTCGTAATGTACATCTAATATTGACATTACTAACTAACATTTTAATCCAAGCCATACTGGCTTGAATGTGTCTATCAATGAAACAAACAGGGTGAATCTCACAAAGAAATTCCTAGGATATATTTTACCCCCCAAATCAAAAGAAAGAATATATATGATATATTGCATTTTAAAATGCAGAATATATATATATATATATATATATATATATATATTTCAGTAATGAGAATATATATAAATAAATAATAAATATGTTTATATTATTGTAATAATTAATTGTTTGTTTTACAGTAATTTTATATATATATATATATATATATATATATATTTTTTTTTTTTTTTTTTTTGTCACTAAAATACATAAATTTTCCTTTTAGGAAATGAAATATGAGTGAAATATGCTAAAATAAAATATGAAATAAATTAAAATTATAAAATAAAAATCTATTATTTCAATAACTTAATTGTATATACATACACACATAATATATATAATAATATTAATAATAATTATTAAACATGGATTATTAAAATATAAACAATAAAAGTAATAATTCAAAAAAGGTTAATCCTTATATAATTAAATAATCAATGTATACACTAAATTATTAACTAAACACTAATGAATGATAAGAAAATAAATGGGGAAAAAAGAAAGTATCAGAAACACAAGTGAAACTGGTGCCAAACTATTGAATTTACTATCGCTGTAATATCGTTTGTTTAAAATGATTTCGTTAAGATTGAATACCGAAAATTACCGGTCGCTAAATATATTTCATAACACGTAATCATTGCATAATTAATAGTACAGAGTCAAAGAGCTTCTGTTCTGTCACAGCTATCGGAGGACTTTTCCGTAACTCATTATTTGACCGTCAATAAAACATTATAGAAAGGCCTGGACAGAAAACTTACGAGTTAAACAGACTGTCAGGAAAATATCTGAAGAAAGAGCTTAGGTCCGCTGTGAGTGAATGGTCACATCTCGTGATAGAAATTAAGCTGTCCGTGATATTTGTGTACAGAACCTCTTGACGTGTCACGTACTGACGTAACTGAGCAGCAATGCGCTTCCTGTTCGTGTGGTGCATTATGGGAAATGTAGTTTTTCCACAGGTTTATACAGTACATAGAAGTACATTTTAGATCCCTCCGTCTATTTATATTTCATATTAGTGTTTACATTAAATTACAATTTTAAAAATAAATTTGTGATTTTAATAAATCACACATTTTTGTGGACGCATGGAAATTAAATGTCCTCACATTTATTTATATGCTGTGTTTACACTGATTTAGGCTTAAGATTTAGATTTAAATAGATTTAGTTTTAGTAACATACAAACACATGGCGATTTAAGCTCCTTCAGTTTACTTGTATTTCATGTTACTGTTTATACTGAATTACATTTTTTTGTTTACAATTTTGTGAAGTAAATTTTTGTTTTAGTAACAACATAGGCCTAAACACAAAAACATTAAAGGTCCCTCAGTTCATTTATATTTTATATTACAGTTTTTTATTGAATATACAACCATAGCAGTGTTAGAAAAATTTAAATGCCACCATTAATCAAGGAAATCATATATAGAGTTGATTGTCAGATGCCAATCAATACTCACTTAATAATGTTGGGTTAAAAATAACCCATCAAGTAACCCAACGATGTTAAAAAATGACCTAACATTTTTTGAAAATAACCCAACATAGTGACCCAATATGTGTAACCCAACGATTGGGTTAAACGGTTGGGATCTTTGACTTTTAGGCCCTATTTGTGAATGAAGTTGAGCAGAATATGATGATATCAGAGAAGAGTCAGTCAGAACGCTTTGCTGCATTGAAATCCTCTGGAACATTGTTCTCCGTTGCTTTGTAGAATTTAGGCTACTTGAAGGTCTAGATGTTGAGAAAAGCCCAGGCCGAGAGATCATCTGCCCACAGCGAGCCCAGTAAATGAGTGCACACTGCTCGGTCCTCCAGCAAACACTGCACTTGACCGATCAGATCCAAACTCAGATGCTCCAGTAATCTCAGACACAGATCCCAGTCCTCCATATAGTCTGTATTCCCCAGAGAGTCCAGCAGCAGAAAGGCCATCACGTCAGCAGACTGGAGCCAGTCCTGAACGTTCATGTTCATAATGTATGTTCAGTTTGCCCATGCACTGTCAGGCGGGAAGGAAAGAGTCAGATCAGCATTCGCTGTGGCTGCAGTTAACAGGTGTGCGGTGCTAAAGCCATCTGCTCCTCTGAGCTTAAACCCTTTAACACCACACAGGGCCAAGCTCTATATATGGTGTATAATTAATATGGCAAAGTCATATCAGCATTTTATTGTTTTCCATTTGTCTCTATTTTGCAGTTTGTTTTCCCTTATGAAAAAATACTGAGGCTGCATTATTATTCATACTTTAGAATTATGGTAATTTCACAAATATATATATATGTGTGTGTGTGTGTGTGTATTTAATTAGTAATTTAAAAAATATATAAATGTCTTTAATTTTTAAACTGAATATATTATCATGTTATTTTTTATTAAAAAAAAATAAAATATATATAAATAAAAAATAAAAAAAGTATATATATATATATAATCATGAACTCACTAACATAAACTCATGAACAACCACAATGTCAATCACAATGTGTATATATATATTCTGGACAACATTTGTTGGCTGATTTTCCTTTAACATTCCAAATAATAAAAATATTTCGTCACACTTTAGACTAGAGTACAATTCTAACTATTAACTATGACTTTTGCCTCAATAAACTCTTAATTACTGCTTATTAATAGATTGTAAGGTAGTTGTTAAGTTTAGGAATTAGGCAGGAACTGGGTAGGATCAGATAGGGATGTAGAATATGGTCATGCAGAATAAGGCAGTAATATGTGCTTTATAAGTACAAATAAACAGCCAATATCCTAGTAATATGCATGCTAATAAGCAACTTAATAGTGAGAATTGGACCCTAAACTAAAGTGTTACCAAATATTTTTTTATTTGTCTACACAACTATTTTCAAGCAAAGCAATTGCAATTGCTGGTACACAGTGTTCTTTGTCCACTAGGCGGCGATATTTGTGCTAAATATCGAGCACACGTTTCATCACTAAAGTTTGGACGCGAATGCCTGCCATGCCCACCAGATGGCGCCTTTTAGCATTTTGCTCTTGTCCCAATTGAACGTGCACAATTCAATTTAGTTGTCATGCATGCATATCTGTTTTTATTTTAAAAGTAATTTGTTTCATGTTCCAGCTCTACAGTGACTTTGTAAATCATTCACCAATGTAGTTAGTTTTGTCCTTCCCACGGCTGGATTTCATGATGTACTCCGATGAATGACAAAGAAATAAGATGCCTGAGAAGATCCATAAAGTGCTATTGTTACACCAGCAGCCTTTTATATTCTCTCCATTATAAACTGCTATTGTTAATCTTGGCTTATTAAATACGTCAAACCACATCGTTTAAATGTGAAGGAAGCCGCTATTGCACTCTTGTTAGAGAGAGAAACCTAAAACATGCAGCGCACAAAAGCTGTGGCAAACTGATCCTGATTCTTGCCTCGGCTCCAGTCAGGCTGATCACAAAATGTAGAGCAAACCACACAATAACCACCACAAACCCAGCCAGACGACTGCTTAAGTTATTTTGAACTATTTTAGACATTATTAAGTTAAACATATCCAGCTGGTCTAAATGAATTAAGCATGCAAATTGTTCAGTGCAGTATTATTTTATTATAGCTTTTAATAATAATTCGAATTAGCTTTATATATATATATATATACTTTTTATTTTTTATTAATTTACGTTTATATATATATATATATATATATATAAACGTAAATTAATAAAAAAAAATATATAACATTTTATTTTTTATTAATCTTGTTTTGTTATTTCTTTATTATGTTTTATACATTCTTTTTAAATATTTTAGCTTTAGTTTTAGGCCATTTATTTTTTTATTTCCAGTTAGTCTTCAAACAAATAGTTGGTTGCCAGCATTTCTCATTTTTGTTTAAAGTATTTCTTCTTATATTTATATTTTATTTCAGCTTTATTCGATTAAAGAAATAGTTTTTAATAGTTTCAGTTTTGGTTTTAGTATAATAACCACACAATAATATAGTATAATAACCCTGGTTCAGTACTTATAATATTGTCAGCAAATCCCTGCTCTACAGCTCAACCAAATCCTTTACATTTTAGTGTTTTTAGTTTAACGTTTTTTGTTCAAACTTAACATTTAAATTATTATAATATTTTTATATTATTATTATATATTTAATGTTGGCACTCACGAGCCACCACAATAAAAATGAAAAATATTATAAAAATATTATATAATTTAAATAATGAGTCAATACATCATCAATCCTTTTTCCAAAACGTGTTTTTGTCTTACCCTGAGTCACTATGGTAAGCCTATTATAAATGTTTATATTTTAGATCTGTCGGGACGGGTTTCGCGGGAAATTGCGTACATACATCACTTGCCTGTCTGTAGGTGCGTTCCATTCGACAGGGTCCTTACGCAGTGTTCACTGCTCCCTACTCCCTGAGCACGGTAGCCTATATCAGTTGAAGTGGACTTCGCTGACAATAATCGCTCATTTGGAACGCCCTGCAACGTCATCAAAGAAAGGCAACGACTGGGTCGCGCAGATTATGATATAACATAAATTAATATTGTAATTTACTTTACTTTCAAATTTAAAACCATATAATAAGCATATACATTTACAAAACACACAGTAGGCTATGTATCTAAAAATATAATCAAAACATTGTCTATTAGTTTTATTAGTTTACATATAGCTGTATATTTAATTGACTATGAACAGATTTGAAGCTGCACCTGTCATTCAATATGAAAATACATTTTTATTTGGTTAACTGTGTATAAATGTATTCTTAATCAATGGTCTTTGTAGCGGTCTCATCTGTTTCTTTCCCACGCGCAGCTGCACAGTAAACATTCCTGAGGTAAATAAAGTCAAATATAAAAAAATGACAGCCCTCAGCTGCTTCTCAACACTTTTAATTTGTTTACATATTCATAAAATATAATGTAACAGTTATTGCCATAACCATACATAAATACTCTAGCTTGTATAATAACTATGAATATTCAAATGCATATGTAAACTTCTCCATCGCAGAGGCGTTTAAAAACTCTTCCAACGGCTCTGCTCCATCGTTAGTTCAGACTGGTGATGCGACACGCAATGACAGTTGGGTGATTTTCACTCTCCACTTCCTGTGAAGTGATGTATCGATGTTCCCTTCTTTCCTACGCCGTTCGCAGTACCCTTCGAACTGAACATGTTCGCTCCCTTTGGATTGGAATCTCACTTAAGATGGCGGAATACCCTGTGAAGTTCACTTTTTCAGTCCACTTATGGACGAATGGAACACACCTTCTCCTCCTCATATCCATAAATAGAGAAAAGTTGCTCCTGCTTTGACTCGTGTGTGTGGGCGTGTCATATAGTTGTCACAACGAGCGAGAGAGGTTGACATGTTCTGAAATATGTACAAGCAACAAGATTATATTTGAGAATATATATTTTTGAGTAAGTAAGGTCAGTTGGTGGCAGTAATGCACCAAAAGCTGGTTTGCCAACCGCCAATAGAAGAAGAAAAAAGTTGACATGGAATAACGTTTAAAAAACGGAGAACAGAGGAGAGTCTGCTGGCAAAATGAGAACGCAACAGAGCTCATAATAAAACAAGAATCAACATTGGCTTGGCTTTTCAGAGATGGTGAGAACTGAGGGATTTGAAATATTGTAAAAGCGATGCAGAGATGGCGTTTTTACTCAACAGGTGAGTGAGGTATTTTATTAAACAGATAAATTGCTATATGTAGCTCTCATTGTAAAGCATTATCTATTGTGAAGGCTCATTTAATTATGGTTGTTGTAGCGCTGTGCTGGAATTTATTCTCATTTTAAGCCTAGCAGTTTATTAGCAGTAGGATAATCTCTCTCTTTTTTTAGTTATGAGAAAGAAACATATTCATCCACAGTCACGCAGAGCCAAAGCACAAACAAGCAATTTTGCGTTTAAAAGAGGTCTAATAGCCGTCCAAACACAGCCCTGAGGTCTAGGCTAAAACAAGACAAAATTTGGGCTGTCAGTGAAAATTTAATAGACATTAAACCAAAGCCCAAGAATAGACTAGTCATCTAGAACATGAACATGTCAAAGAAATGAAACCAAACACCTTGTAATCACTGTTGACTTTGCTTACATGATGGAATATCACACATCTCGCAAGGTATTTTGGCAAAAACGACATGTAACCAAATTCAAGGTTATTTTGGCTATAAGTGGGTTAATCATAGTAGGACTATATTGGGTGTATAGTTAACCGAGGCGGTGAAATGACAGCTACTAATATAACTTTAAATGTACAGTACTGTGCAAAAGTCTTAGGCACGTTAGTATTTTCACCCCCAAAAATGGTTTTAAGCCAGTTATTTATATCTTTTTTCAATAGTGTGTCAGTAGGTAATATCAGTTTACATTTTCAAACATTCATTTTGCCATTAATTGTAATAATCCATTCCAGTGAGATTTTTGTATGCAGAAGGAGTCTGACAACAGCTGTTTGATCCACACTGAGATCTGATCTCACCATCATCGAGTCCGTCTGTGATTACATGAAGAAACAGAAAAAACTGAGACAAAATCCACAAGAACTGTGGCAACATCTCCAAGACGCTTGAAGAAACCTTCCTGCAAAGCTACAGTACTGTCAACAGTTTTAGGCACTTGTGTAAAAATGCTGTAAAGTCAGGAAGCTTTCAAAAATAATGTCATAAATAGATTTTGTTTATCAATTAACTTCTATTAACTAAATCAAATCAGTGTTTGGTGTGACCACCCTTTGTGTTTAAAACAGCTTTTGTCCTGGTACACTTGCTCATAGTTTTTCAGGTAGCTTTGCAGGAGGGTTTCTTCAAGCGTCTTGGAGACGTTGCCACAGTTCTTCTGGATTTAGTCTGTCTCAGTTTCTTCATGTAATCCCAGACGGACTCGATGATGGTGAGATCAGATCATACCGGCTGTTGTCAGACGCCTTGTGCATACAAAAATCTCACTGGATTATTACAATTAATGGTAAAATGAATGTTTGGATTTCCTACTAACACTGACACTACAGCAAAAGATATAAATAACTGGCTTAAAACCATTTTTTTGGGATGAAAATACTAACGTGCCTAAGATTTTTGCACAGTGCTGTACATAGGCCTATCATCACTATTACATGGTTGCCCAAAGTTTGGACACACTTGACTGAATTTATGTTTCTTGTGATCTTGAAATTAGCTTTGCAGACAAACATAAACTGTGCTTCTATGAATTTCGTTAGAAAAATACAACTTTAAATAGCAATAAATATTAGAAATTGATGCACCTCATCACGTTTATTTAAGAAAATGTCCAGTTGCAGTGCTGGAATCTAGACAAAGCTCAAATATAAGACGGTTTCCATTTGTTTAGCATTTCCCCCCGGTTTCACAGACAAGTCTTAAGCCTTGCATGCTTGCGCTGTTTTAACTGAAAGCAACTTGCTTACAGCTTGCATATTTTAAGATATGTCAGTGCCATTGTTTTGTCTCAAGATGCTCACCACGTTTTTTTTCTAAGGCACATTTATAAAAGCTACTTAAATGTCCTAATTGAACTAAGGCCTAATCCTGGTTTAATCTAAGCCCTGTCTGTGAAACCAGGCCTTTATGTTTACAACATAATTACATTTTTGTTCTTTCATTATTTTGATGACTTCTGTATTCTAAAATGTTGATAATAGTCATAATAACGAGTAGGTGTGTTCAAATCGTTCAGATTGCACTTGTTTAAGCACAAACACATGCGGATGCATCAGATATATGACAGACATTACACTGAGCAAACAAATCACAGACTCATAAAGAGATCATATCGACAGCATATCCTAGTCTTCAGACTTGGGATCAGCCGTGCTTATTTAATTCAGTTGGTGCATTAACGTGACCGCTGGTCCAGAAGCAGTGTTTCAGTGAGTACGGCCCTTGATCTCCCTCCTTCTATTCAGAGCGAATGTACTTAGGCCTCCTTGTCCTGCGAGTGCAGCATAACAACAGTGCAGCAGCATGGGGAGGTTACGATTGAAGTTTGATCCTGGGAACCCCATTGCACAATGCCACGGCCGCACAAAGCCGGCCCACAACTCCCTGCGTTCCCACTGTCTCTGTGCTCTGGAGGGTAGAGAAGAGAACGGATCGCATCACCTGCCCCAAATACAGCCCTCTCCCCTGGGAAACCCCCACCCTGTCTCATCGGTCTGAGATAGATGGCCGTAATGCAACAGAGAGGTAGACAAGTTATAAAGGTCTCCTTGGAAGGGATAGACAGTGAACGAACGTTATGTGATGTTCCCTGGGAGTTTGAGCAAACTTCTAACACTGTTTGTGCTACAGACCTTATTGATAAGACATCAGATTTATGATTTTCACCTCGCAAACGATACAAAAATGTGCAACTATTATTATATATAATTCCTAAAAATATAATGAAAGTTATATATAATATATATATATATATATATATATATATATATATAATTACATATAATTTTTATATAATTTTATATATATTAAAAAAAACCTTTTCATATTTTTCCTTTTTATTGTGGTGGTTCCACAATAAATATTTAATAATATAAAAATACGGTAATAATTTAATATAATATTTAATTATTTTATATATATTTTAGAAACTTAGATATCAGATTTATGATTTTCACCTGGCGAACGATACAAAAATGTAAAACTATATTATATATAATTCTTAAAAATATGACAATTATATATATAATAATTAATATAATATATTATATATAATTAAATATACATTTTTATATAATTTTATATATATATTAAAAAAAACTTTTTCATATTTTTCCTTTTTATTGTGGTGGCTTAATATAATATTTAAATATTTTTAAAAATGTAAAACTATATTTATTATATATATAATTCCTAAAAATATAATGAAAATTATATATAATATATATTATATATAATTAAATACATTTTTTATATAATTTTATATACATTTAAAAAAAACTTTATATATGATAATAATTTAATATAATATTTAATGATTTTATATATATTTAAATATTTAAAAAATTAGACGTCATCAGATTTATGATTTTCACCTGGCGAAGGATACAAAAATGCAAAACTGTATTTATTATATATAATAAATATAATAAAATAATATATAATATTTAATATAATACATATTATATATTGTATATAATTAAATATAATTATAATTATATAATTTTATAGACTTTTCATATATAAACTTTTCCTATTTTTGCTGTTTATTGTTTTAATGTGGTGGTTCATGAGTGCCAGCATCAAATATTTAATAATATAAAAATATGATAATACCTTAATGTTGTTTTTTTTTTTTTTTTTTTTTTTTTTAAATAAGAAATTAAAGAAATTGTTTAAATATAAATTAAAATATATAATAATTTTAAAAAATATATATATTTTTTTTGCTGTTTTATTGTGGTTGTTCAGAAGTGCCAACATTTAATATTTATAATAGAAAAATATGATAGTAACATATATATGTGTATATATATATATATACAGTGGGGAGAACAAGTATTTGATACACTGGTTTGCCCACTTACAAAGCATGTAGAAGTCTGTAATTTTTATCATAGGTACACTTCAACTGTGAGAGACGGAATCTAAAAAAATCCAGAAAATCACATTGTATGATTTTTAAATAATTAATTTGCATTTTATTGCATGACATAAGTATTTGATCACCTACCAACCAGTAAGAATTCCAGCTCTCACAGACCTGTTACCTGTATAAAAGACACCTGTCCACACACTCAATCAAACAGACTCCAACCTCTCCACAATGGCCAAGACCAGAGAGCTGTGTAAGGACATCAGGACATCAAAATTGTAGACCTGCACAAGGCTGGGATGGGCTACAGGACAATAGGCAAGCAGCTTGGTGAGAAGGCAACAACTGTTGGCACAATTATTAGAAAATGGAAGAAGTTCAAGATGACGGTCAATCTCCCTCGGTCTGGGGCACCATGCAAGATCTCACCTCGTGGGGCATCAGTGATCATGAGGAAGGTGAGGGGTCAGCCCAGAACTACACGGCAGGACCTGGTCAATGACCTGAAGAGAGCTGGGACCACAGTCTCAAAGAAAACCATTAGTAACACACTACGCCGTCATGGATTAAAATCCTGCAGCGCACGCAAGGTCCCCCTGCTCAAGCCAGCGCATGTCCAGGCCCGTCTGAAGTTTGCCAATGACCATCTGGATGATCCAGAGGAGGAATGGGAGAAGGTCATGTGGTCTGATGAGACAAAAATAGAGCTTTTTGGTCTAAACTCCACTCGCCGTGTTTGGAGGAAGAAGAAGGATGAGTACAACCCCAAGAACACCATCCCAACCGTGAAGCATGGAGGTGGAAACATCATTCTTTGGGGATGCTTTTCTGCAATGGGGACAGGACGACTGCACCGTATTGAGGGGAGGATGGATGGGGCCATGTATCGTGAGATCTTGGCCAACAACCTCCTTCCCTCAGTAAGAGCATTGAAGATGGGTCGTGGCTGGGTCTTCCAGCATGACAACGACCCGAAACACACAGCCAGGGCAACTAAGGAGTGGCTCCGTAAGAAGCATCTCAAGGTCCTGGAGTGGCCTAGCCAGTCTCCAGACCTGAACCCAATAGAAAATCTTTGGAGGGAGCTGAAAGTCCGTATTGCCCAGCGACAGCCCCGAAACCTGAAGGATCTGGAGAAGGTCTGTATAGAGGAGTGGGCCAAAATCCCTGCTGCAGTGTGTGCAAACCTGGTCAAGAACTACAGGAAACGTATGATCTCTGTAATTGCAAACAAAGGTTTCTGTACCAAATATTAAGTTCTGCTTTTCTGATGTATCAAATACTTATGTCATGCAATAAAATGCAAATTAATTACTTAAAAATCATACAATGTGATTTTCTGGATTTTTTCTGGAAATTACAGACTTCTACATGCTTTGTAAGTGGGCAAACCTGCAAAATCGGCAGTGTATCAAATACTTGTTCACCCCACTGTATATATACACTTATACTTATTTGTCAATATTTATTTTTTTCATATTGTATTACAAAAATGTGTATTATTTTTTGTTTTTTTTGTTGTTTTATTGTGGTGATTGAGACTGCCAGAGGAATCAGTCAGATCACGCTGTTATGATGAAAATGCATGGTTCCTGGAAAGATACACATCATGCATCAGTTACACTAGAAAATTTGTTGGCGTCCTCCTGAAGTCATGTGTGCGCTTTAAACACCCACTCTTCAATGATGTCACACTTTCCATACATCCCCTGCCCTAAAACAGTCAAAGTCTGTCCCTTACCTTAGTTTAACCTCCCTTTATTGATTCACCTACAGGGAAAAGTCTAAAACAAATATATCTTCTGCTAATACTTGCTATTACACTGAGTAAGAAAATCCTGATATGAAACTACTACTAATTGGATCTTCTTGTCTACATTCAACAAAACCTGAAAAGAGAGCAGACGCAAGCAGATGTTTCCCAGTCGTGCCTGTCGATCCCAAACAGTGTTTCCATGGAAACTCCAAATCTAAGGGCCAGTTACTCGCTCCTAATTCAGACATACCTCTTTTGTCATTTCCCAAAATGCCCCTGACCCGCTGTGTGCTTGTATGGGTTCTTCAAACACTTTACAATGGCACACTCTATCAAAATGACTTCCTAACCCCGCGTTCACCCCTCCACCTATAGCTGCCTTTACTTCAGAGTCAGAAATTAGCTTCTTTATAGATTTTGATGTAATCACTGATTCAGGTTTTCATCTTACTTCATATTCAGTGTTTTAGAGTCTTAGGGCCAGATTTACTAACAGCGCAAACCCTCTTTTGGCGTTAAAAAACTACTGTCAGGATTTACTAAAGACACGCAGTGAAACATTAGCGCTGAAAAGGCTTGGACAGGGTTGTTTTTGCGGCTGACTTTATTGCATATGCATTTGTAGGAGTTTCCCTTTCAGACACCAAATTTATGGGAGGAGAGTATCTAAATGAATTACGCAAGGTGATTTACTAAGGTTTGTGCTCGTCAATTTACTGGTGTTTGCATCATTATTTACTGCCCAAAAAAAGCAAATAATTTGCGCTGCTCTTGGTAGATTGTGTTGGTCATTATGGAAATGATCCGGCTGCGTCTGTGTTCTGTGTTAATTTTACCTTCCACTCCCATCGCCGCTTTTTTGGAATTGCACTTTCGTGCTAATTTGCCCTGTTAAGTAAATCAGGTCTTTTTAAAATGTCTTTTTTTTTTAAAGAGTGCTTTTTTAAATGTATTTAAATAAAATGTAAAAAAAAAAAAAAAAAAAAAAAATTCTCTGCATATTAATCAAGCCAGGATAGGAGAAAGTATTTTAACATGAGAAAATTACACTTAAGCAGTCTTACATTTTTTCATTTCCGTCATATGCATTGTGGAATCACCTGATCAAAATCTTCAGGTTGTCAAATGTAATTGCGAAATAACTAATAATGTTGCTCAGGCTTGGCCAGTCTCTTTGTAATGAGCCCCTTTAGGGCTTTTAGCAGACAGTGTTCAGGTTTATTCTGCTCACCTGAGCTTGTTTCTCTCCATGTTGGATTTTCATGTTTTATGGGAACTTTCCATAGACATAATGATTTTTATACTGTACAAACTGTACATTCTCTCCCCTTACACTAACCCTACACCTAAACCTACCCATCACAGAAAACTTTCTGCATTTTTACATTTTCAAAAAACATCACTTAGTATGATTTATGAGCTGTTTTCCTCATGGGAACCACAAGGACAAGGATTTCGGATATTGCCATTTTTGTGGGGACATTTTGTTCCCATAACGTAGGGTTTACCTGAACCACACACGCTGAGATGACTTCTCTAACTATTCCAATTTCCAACACAAATTTCAACGTGAAAAGATTCTAATGTAAATAACTGTATCAATCAAAATGTAGTGTTTAATAATTTTTTAAATGTCACATTAGCCACCTTAGTCTTTAGTGTGCTCAGAGTGTCTATTTTAACCATAGACCTATAGTTCCTCTGTTATAGGTTCCCTTTTCACCAAACATATGATGAAACACTGTTGACTTCGTGGAATAGAGAGAGAAGGTGCAAATGGAGGCAGGAGAGAGTTGTGATTCTTATCTGATCAGTGGCCCAGATTTCACTCCAGTCACTCTGGGTGCTAAAAACAAAACACAGACTGTCACATATCATCTCATTCAGCTCAACTGGTAAAGCAAAGCTAAAGAAAGCTTTCAGAAACGCAATAAATCCTTACAGGAAACTTATAGACAGATCATATTAAAACCTCAAATTAAATTAACAAAACTGTTATTTTATAAACTTAAAAATATTTTTAAAACTGTATTTAATGTGTGCTCATATAGGCCATGAACATGAACACATAAACGTGTTAAATAAATACATGTTTAATAAAAATTGTTTTTTTTTTTACTTTTTACAATTTTTAAAAAATATTTAAATAAATAGTGGCACAATTTTAAGGTGTCATTGTTACAGTGTAATTATATATTTTAGTACTGATTAATATTAATTAACTACATGTATTACTATAGGGTTAGGGTAGGATGAGGGTTTGGTTGAGGGTTAGTTGCATGTGATTATGCATAATTTACTGTTATTATTATGGTAAGTACATGTAACATATGTAACAGAGACACTGTAAAATAAAGTGTTACCCAGGGCCACTGTTGTTCATTCATTACAGCAATAAACATGTATTACATAAATAAATAAATTAATAAATCTTTTTAATAAATAACTTTTCTTTTTTACTTTTGTAAATTAAATGATATTTAATGTTTGCTCATACACTGCTTTGCATTACTGTGAATAAACACATATTAATTAAATTTTTAAAAAAAAAATAATTATTATTATTATTAATTTTTTTTTCCATTACAGCAATAAACATGTATTACTTGAATGAATGAATGAATGAATGAAAGAATAATACTTTTAAATTAATAACCTTCCTTTTTTTAACTTTAAAAATATGATATATTGATAAAATCAAGTCACTCTAGGGCTGGGTGGTATGATGGTATACTGTATATCTTGACCACAGTATAAAGTGTCTATGGTTAGAGATTTTACTATACTGTAACATTTATTTTGTGGTATGGTAAATCCGCATAGCACAGTACTACTTCAAGTTATATGCACGTAAGAGTGATAAAGAAACATGCATGAATGAGAAAATAAAGAGTGGTACATGCTTGATGTTGAGTGCAGTAAGCTGTGAAAAAGAACTCAATGCAGTTGATGCTCTCGCTGACTGACACACAGCTGAAGCACGCGCACAGAAAGCCGCCTCTCTTAGGGGCCACTCACACAACGCGTTTTTCATTCCAATGTGCTACTTTTCCATTGTTTATCAATATAAACACGCCAGACTGACATCTTTAACTGTTGCGCTCACGTCTCACATGGAGCGGCATTCTGAAAACGTGGCGCTCAAGTTCAAATAAGTTCAGCTTTTAAAAACGCATCTTCAGAACTTGCAGGTTTTTTGTTCCACTTACCTGCATCCTCTGTTTTTAACAGTAAAAATGCATTCTGTGTGAACATGCAATCACAAATTCAGAACGCTTGAATGGTCAGATAGATGCACAATATTGTCAAAATGCCCCTCGTGTGGAGTATTCACATAAACATAGTCGGTTATGTCTTAAATTAACGTAAAAACAGTTGGGTGAAAACCGGATGCGTGTCAGTAAATTGGATCCGTGCATTCGGTCTTAAAGGGTTAGTTCACCCAAAAATGAAAATGCTTACGCTACGAAAATGCTTACGCTTACGCTTATGCTACGTCTGACGAGCGTAACTGGTGTGCAACGTCGTCAGGCATTTTGAACTGCGAGAGGCGCTACACTTTTTCCGTAAGTTGAGTACGGAAAGCGATCGGCCGGAAGCTAGATAATTTACTTTATAAAGTTTTAAATATGGATATTTTTCTTACACAAACGCATCGATTCACTTCAGAAGGCCTTTATTAACCACCCGGAGCCGTGTGGAGCAGTTATATGACGGACAGATGCACTTTTATGGACTTCAAAAACGATGCAACAATTCACTGCCATTATAATGCTTGGATTAGCCAGAACTCTTTAATATAATTTTATTCGTCTGAAAGAAGAATGTCATATACACCTAGGATGACTTTTAATTTTTGGGCAAACTAACCCTTTAAAGGGACAGCAGCATGATAAACTGCTGTCTGTCTCATTAATGTTAATCAAACAACAACAGAAAGAAAGAATCACTCACTGCTCTTGACTGAATCACTTTTGTATCTTTAATAAGAATCAGTTCATATTTGATTCATGCAGTGAAGACTAGGCAGTTTTAGTTATACACCGGATTATTCAATTTCTGTAGTATTTGTATGTTATATCAATGTAAAATGTATTTCATTTGTATCTTTGCTCTATTGTATTTGTCCTACTGTTTGTAATTTGCTTCTTTGTTTTTATGTTAATAATAAAATAAAAATAGCTATATTGACATTTATATCGTTATCGTGAAAGAAAATTTCTGAAAGATTCTGTTCATATCGCCCACCCCCAAGTCACTCCTATATTTTTATTTTGTGTGTAATAACTTTTTCACTTTATGGAGTAAAATGGGATGTGAACAGGATCATAACAGACTAGACCTGACATGAACTCCACAAGTTCATACAAAACCTGATGATCATGTTTTCAGATCAGCATAATCAAACTGATCAGCGTGATTTGAGAATGATCCAGAAAGCATCTTGAGCTTCAGTGGGAGAACATCTGATCTTTTATATACAGAAGTTCACATGAACAATGTCACAAGTTTGCTTTTTTCGAATAATCTCTTTTAGTGGAGAAACTAAAACATTTCGAAATTAGTCCAAAAAGTATTTTCAACTCAGAGTGGTCTATGATGAAAACAAACACATGCGTTTCCCTCCATCTCTTCATGTAGAGGGGCAGGAGACCCTCCCACAGTTGAGCTGGCAGTTCCTTCTCTCCAGTGTGTGAAAGAGCTCTTCTCTCTTTCAACAGGCTCCGCCCCTTCTCATCTTCCCTCCACTCTGTTATTGGTTCTTCCCTGTCCTTCTCACTCACACCCTCCACGCTTGCAGTTCTTTTCTTCCAAACTCTTGCGCTTTTCTTTCTAAGTACACACTTCTCTCCAGTCTCTCAGCGTAGAGGATCTTCGTCACAGGAAGGGTTGGACTGGATCCCTTTATTTAGATGTGAGTACGCGGTCTGTTATTCTTCTGAATGTGGGTGTGAGTTTTCTCAGACCATGTGAGTGCAAGTGTGTGAGAGGGGGAGCAGCAGTGTTTGGTCTGGCTGTTTTCCTAGCACACGTGGAAAGATAGCTGCAGTTCTTGGTAACTCTGGCTGCGTTTCAGAGACTACTTCTAATGAAATAATTTGCTGACAGACTACACTGAGATTGTTGTATTATGACTGTGTGGATGCAAATGGTAAAACAAGCTAAAGTCCTGATTGAAGGGGACTTTTAGTCAGATTAACAAATCCAAGAATGCATTAATTGGTTAAAAGCCAATGTCCAAAGTTTGTCTTCCAAACAAACAAACAAACAAAAAATCTAATCCAAATGTTAAAAAACTTACAACAGATTTTTAGTTTTAGGCATGTTGCTCATGAAGAAACCACTAACCCTAATTATTATAATTTTGCATGTACCTGTAACTCGTTTTGCACTGTTGATACCTCAAATCTTGTGGTCTGTTGAGGAGAAGTGTGCTATTACTTTTCTTGGAAATCTTTCACATGGTAGATGAAAAATCTTTTAATTTTATTTGATTTGCAGTCATCTAGTGATGCAAACACAATTGCAACCCCTCACATTGTGGCTGTGATTTTTGTACGAGCAAGCGCCATAAAACAATAGTTACCTCTATTATCGTTATTATCACATTAATATATATTTCATTGATGATGTTACCTATATGTTGTTTTCCGCAGTTTCTCGTCAAACGTTCAGCGGTGTCTGGTGTGTCCGGTGTGGCGCCCCCTCCAGGCATGACTCAGAGTAACGGGGAGACGCGTCTGCAGCGCAGCAGAGTGCAGCAGCTGCGGGACAGCATCACCGAGCGCTCGCGGCGGGCACGCACCACCGTACAGAACATCACCACTAATGACGTCAAAGGCTGCTTCATGCGGAATGCCTTCGTCATCCTCACAGTCGTGGCCGTCATCGTTGGTGAGAGGATGTTTGGTCTTGTGATCATTTGTGCCTCCTACTCTGAAAGGGATCTTAAAATACAAAATTATAATTGAATAAATAAATAAAAAATACAATTAATTATAAAAGTAAAGATGTAATATAATGTGGGGTAAAATACAATATATTATAATTGAATAAAATAAATAAATGAAATAAAAACACTAAATATGGAAATTCTACATATTAAATATGAAAGTAAAAATGTAAATATTTATTTAAAATTCATATATATATTTTTTTTTTTACTGAAAATGTGCATCTGTAGGTTTTGAAAATTACATTAGGTGGAATGACCATATCTCTTAATCGGCCAATCAGGAACTGCTATTAATAATGTCAAAATGGCATGATATTGGCTAAATTTTAACATAGCTTAATATTTCAGGGAACAAATTTTATGTAATTCAGGAATATTTAGCGAAAGTATTATGTTATGCCATCATATATTCGACATCTTATATATTCCTTTTCAGGAAACCTATATTTTTCAGCATTCTAACACATTTGATGTCATAACAGAACACTGAACCTCACCTATGTCATGACAATAAAATATTAATATAAAACCATACTATTAAAGACGACATGAATGGTCTTTTTTTCCCTATTGTTATGTATATCCGATTGAAACGGCTTCTCAAACAAGAACAAATGTATGGGCGGGACTTGGTTTTGTGTATGGGGAATTTGATTGGACGGTTGTGGTTTTCTATTGTTTATTTATAGTTTATTTGGTTGGGACAGATACAGTGAACATAGATTATCTTCTCGAAGCAATCCCATGTCAGTAACATAGTGTTTATAGCCAAGGCTAATTCGCAACACCTGTCCCTATTGGTGGATCTCATGTGAGTGACAGGTTGTCTCGTCCTCGCGCCAGTAAACACGTCATCAGAGAAGAGAAAAGAGGTTATTTTGGAAAGAGTTATTTGGATTAAAGATTACAAGGCACATTATATATATATATATATATATATATATGCATGGATACTATTCCATAAAAAATAATAATTGTCCATTTTGATTTGATTTCCAATAAGGAACAATTGGAACCAATATGATCCAACTGGATAAACTGAAAATCTATTTTTGTTCGATCCCATTAGGATTATTTCCAAATTGGAATAGAAAGTGGTGGAATAGTGCAACACACTCTATTTCACATTTTCACAATCGTGACATTTATTTTTTTCTCTTACATAACAACCCAAACACTGCATTTTAAACATGAATGTAAATGTTTTTTTGTTTTTTTACGGACCCATTAAAGCTGCATGTGTGTTTCTCTCACAGGTATAATTCTGGGATTCGGACTGCGGCCATATAAACTGTCATATCGAGAGGTGAAGTACTTCTCCTTTCCCGGAGAGCTGCTGATGAGAATGCTGCAGATGCTGGTGCTCCCCCTTCTGGTGTCCAGTTTAATTACAGGTACTTACATCCACTGTGGCGCCACCAGGCACTGACCAGACACGGGCAACTCTGCCAGCTAAACCTAGAACAACATGAGTGCACATGATGCAGAGGAAGGGGATGGGTCGAATGTGATCTGGTCAAGCTCAAAGGGCACGACAGATTGATTTATGTCTCACCTGTTTTTATGTCACTCACTCGGGCAGCTAAAATTATTCAGTCTGTTTCTGCAGCTGTAAATGTATTTGTAAATCGATTTTATAGTCAGCAAAACTGTATATGCTTATGAAAATAATACTTTAAGAAAGATTCAGTTTAGTTTTGAGATCTTTGAGGCTGATCCAACTTCTACACTGCTAAAAATTATTTTCATATTTAGTATTTTTGTGTCCATTACAAATATCTAAAAATTCTTAAATCAAGTTACATTTACTTGAGAAGGAAAATGATTAAAGATATTAAGATATTAAGATATTAAGTAAAAAAATGGTGAGTTTATGCTTGATTTAAGTGAGTTTAATGCAAAAATTAAGTGTTTGAAACAAGACAAAATATCTGCAATGGGGTAAGAAAGATCTCATTTTCCCTTTTAATTAAGTTTATTTTTCTTATCCCCGTGACAGATAGTTTTTCTTGTTTCAAGCATAAATTCACTTTATTATGAGAAAAAAAATTTGAAATGAAGATTTAAGCCTGGTTTCACAGACAGGGCTTAGATTAAGCCAGGATTAGGCCTTAGTTCAATTAGGACATTTAAGTAGCTTTTATAAATGTGCCTTAGAAAAAAACATGGTGAGCATCTTGAGACAAAACAATGACACTGACATATTTTCAGATATCTCAGTGCAAGTCGCTTTCAGTTAAAACAGCTCAAACATGGATTTTAGTCTTGGACTATAGGCTTAAGCCTTGTCTTTTAAACCGGACATTAGTATCTTAGTTGCTTCTCTTGATTTAAGAATGTTTCGATATTTGCACTGGAAAACAAGACAAAAATACTGAGTATAAAATAGTTTGTTTTGTTTAAAAATAAAGGAGAATCGTAAGGAAGGTTAACATAAGTTCTCTGAGGAGTACGACCAGTTGAGGAAAGTGGGGGAGGGTGAGAGCGTTTGTCAGGTCAGTGCTTTGATGGTCTTTTCCAAACAGACAAGAGGTCAAGGGTCAAAGTGACCATACAGAGAAACAAACAAAAGCTTCTTTCAGTCACCTCTCTCTCACACACTCTTTCTCTGTGTATAAATAGCATTTGCTGCCTTCTAAATAAAGCCGTAAACTGTTTCTAGACAGATTGATGGCTGCTGTGCAGCTTTATAGATTGACTATGGAACTAACACAGTTTATATAGAATGAAGAAGACAATACTTTTGGTTTTTGTTCATCTTAAAGAAAGTTAAATAGCAATAATAATGCTATAGAGTCCACATGAAACGGCATTCACGAGCCATTTCACATACATAAGGCATATTTCAGTGTGAAACGTGATATTTAATGAGAAAATGTATGGCAGGACGAAAATTGATTGGATTGAGAAAAGTGGATGTTACATACCAGAATGGAGTCAGATGTCTGGAGTGGAGGGGTTAAAAAGTAAAAGATATTCATGATGTCATCTAAAAAGAAAAGAGGTAGAGCAAATTATTACATTTTATTGTTAAATTCTTTGGAATGACATTTACAATAAGACCTGAAAATGTGTATTAATAGCATTTTGATCATATTGACTTACTGCAATGGATATGATAGCAGCTGTCTTTAAAGATCTTTTCAGATTTGTTTCTCTCTTTCTCTCACATGCACTGTCACAAGGTTGAACATCAATGACACAGTAGAGGCCCATTTAGATAAAACGCTCAGAACATAAAAATGCACATACACACACACCTATGTGGTGCATCACAGCTTGTTGTCAGGTCAGCCAAATCTGTAAAAGCCAAAACAACGATAAACTGTTCAATGGCTGCCCGGCCATACATTTACTAAGCAGAATGCACAAATGTTAATACACTGTGATTTAAAATACTGTATATTGTCAATATAAACCGAGCATTCTTATTGCTGTATAATAACCTGAGGGAATGAACTCGAAAAACAAGATCTTTGCATTTTCTGAAGAAGCTTTATTTTACAGTAATGAAAACCTAATTATATATACTGTAAAAAAAAGCTTCTCTAATAATAAAGTGATATGTGTGTATATATATATATATATATATATATATTAAGCAATTTAAGCAGAATTTAAGCACACACCTCGAGCCTCATAGTTTCATAGTCATACTCATAGTCTCGCTGACCTACCAGTCAGCATTTTTTACAAGTGTATGTTACGTGTCATCATTACCATCCTTGTTGTGAGTCTCTGTTCGTAACAGATATATACTATATTGCCAAATGTTTTGGGACACCTGCCTTTACAAGCACATGGACTTTAATGACATCCCATTCTTAATCCGTAGGGTTTAATATGGAGTTGGCCCACCCTTTGCAGCTATAACAGATTTAACTCTTCTGGGAAGGCTTTCCACAAGGTTAAGGAGTGTGTTTATGGGAATTTTTGACCATTCTTCTAGAAGCGTATTTGTGAGGTCAGGCACTGATGTTGGATGAGAAGGCCTGGCTCGGAGTCTCTGCTCTAATTCATCCCAAAGTTTTATCGGGTTGAGGTCAGGACTGTGCAGGCCAGTCAAGTTCCTCCACACCAAACTCGCCTATCCGTGTCTTTATGGACCTTGCTTTGTGCACTGGTGCGCAGTCATGTTGGAACAGGAAGGGGCCATCCCCAAACTGTTCCCACAAAGTTGGGAGCATGAAATTGTCCAAAATGTCTTGGTATGCTGAAGCATTAAGAGTTCCTTTCGCTGAAACTAAAGGGCCAAACCCAACCCCTGAAAAACAACCCCACACCATAACCCCGCCTCCACCAAACTTTACACTTGGCACAATGCAGTCAGGCAAGTACTGTTCTCCTGGCAACCGCCAAACCCAGACTCGTCCATCGGATTGCCAGACAGAGAAGCGTGATTGGTCACTCCAGAGAACACGTCTCCACTGCTCTAGAGTCCAGTGGCGGCGTGCTTTACACCACTGCATCCCACGCTTTGCATTGCACATGGTGATGTAAGGCTTGGATGCAGCTGCTCGGCCATGGAAACCCATTCCATGAAGCTCTCTACGCACTGTTCTGAATCTGAAGGCCACACGAAGTTTGGAGGTCTGTAGCTATTGACTCTGCAGAAAGTTGGAGACTAATGCACACTGTGCGCCTCAGCATGCGCTGACCCCGCTCTGTGATTTTACATGGCCTACCACTTCGTGGCTGAGTTGCTGTTGTTCCCAATTGCTTCCACTTTGTTATAATACCACTAACAGTTGACCGTGGAATATTTATTAGTGAGGAAAATTCACGAATGAACTTTTTGCACAGGTGGCAACCTATCACGGTACCATTTTTGTAGAAACAGTCTGCATGCCTAGGTGCTTGATTTTATACACCTTTGGCCATAGAAGTGATTGGAACACTTGAGTTCAATGATTTGGAGGGGTGTCCCAATACTTTTGGCAATATAGTGTATATTGTTACCAACATGGTATAAAATGTCTATCGTTAGAGATTTTGCTATATCGTGTATAATGTGGAATGTAAATATATAGCACTATTGACACTTCAGAGTAATGAAATGCATGAATGAGACTAAAGAGCGGGACGTGCTTGATGTTAAAAAGAGTTATAAGCGCAGTATATCCTGAAAAGGAACTTGGTGCGGTGATTGTGCTAACTGGCACACTGCCAAACTGTGCGCACAGAAAGCTGCTTCCCTCAGAAGGCCATCACGAATTTGGGACATGCTCAATGTTAAAAAGTTTTATTAAGCACAATAAGGAGTGAAAAAGAACTCAATGCAGTGCATGAACTGACTGACACACAGCGTAAGCACGTGAACAGAAAGCCGCGTCTCTCAGCATGTAATAGCAAATTCAGTTCTCTTTCACGTCTTATTGCGCTTGAATGGTCAAATACACACGCAACTGGTCAAAATGCCCATTGTGTGGAATGGAGTATTCATGTAAACACAGCCGGTTATGTCTCAAGTGAAAGTAAACAGTTGGGTGTAAACCGGATGTGTATCAATATATTGGATCCATGCGTTTGGTCTTAAAGTGACAGCAGCCTAATAAACCTGCTGCTCGGTGTCATTAATGTGAATCAAACAAAAGAGAAAATAATTTAATGCTCTTGACTGAATAGCTTTTTTTTACCTTTAATAAGAATGCATTTATATTTAATTCATACAGTGAAGACTATGCAATGTTTTATTTTTTACATTTGATTATTACATTTCTGTACTAATTTTAACTACAGGTCAAATAAACCTATTGTACCTGTAAAACTTAATTTGTTTAATTCATATTTTTGTTATATTGTAGTTGTCCTATTGTTTGTAGTTTGCTTCTTTTTTCTTATTTTTAATAACATAAATCAGATAAAATAACACAAAATAACTATATTGTGATATATATCATTATCGTGAAATAAAATTTCTCATATTGTGAAATATGAATTTGGTCATATCGCCCACTGCTAACTCAGTTGCTTAGAAAGTAGTAGCATGCTTTTCCTCAAAATTTGAGGAATCATTTATGTCTGTAAGACACACAGTATGGATGCTGCAGTATCAGAACCTTAAATATTTGATTAAACAGCTACTTTATGGAACAGACAGATTTAGTTTATCAGCTAAATCTGGCCGTTCATAGATGCCATGAAGAGTGTGCTCTCATTAGATGAGGATTTCTTTGTGAGGGGTCACACACAATTCATCTTTGAAGACTGTGTGTGTGTGTATGTGAGGTAATTACTTTGCGGTATAGGAGAATAAGACTCTTGCAGGGGAAGTCATTGTTACCATGGTGATGAGAACTAATGAGAGCAGCAGGAAGAGAACATGACCTGTGCAGAAGGTTCCCAGGCCAGTGTGTCTGTGGGTGCTGGGGTGGAAGCTGAGGGGCTTTATGGGCTCAGGGGCAGTGAGATCACTACTTAGGATCACACACACACACACACATACACCATGCCACAATAATGGAAGACATACATAGTTCAGTACAATGGCCGTTTCAGTCCTATAGAGAGAAATGTTGAATGGCAGTTGTGGTCAGTGACCTTCAGGAAATATACTGTTTTACTACTATAGAATCTGTTGTTGTTGAGCATCAATGTAGAGTCTTCTTTCTTTCTTTCTTTCTTTCTTTCTTTCTTTCTTTCTTTCTCATAATTTTTTCAGAATTTTCTGAATTTGACTGATTTTTCTCATTATCTTAAAATGATTTGGTCTAAAAGCTCTTACTTAAATTAGCTTTATAGACAAACATGAATTGTCCTTCTTTACAAATCTTTTATTCAACAAGTATGGACTGGACTGGGGTGTGAAGGAAAATCAGCCAACAAATATCCAGCATGTTTCTTCTTAATTTTAAGGTCACTAAACAATTCCTATAGGGTCATTTTGTGTCAACTCAACCAGAGGTCCCCGGCTAAAATTTTTGATTTTGATAATAATTTTTCTGGTGAAAGACATATACGTAAATGAAGAAGAAAATCAAAATATTAAATGTGATGGATGTATATTGACTGAGAAATCCACTATTTTGTAGAGGGGGTCAAAATGGCAATTTTCACCTAAGATTTGTAGCTAAATTGGGGGGTAAAAATGACTTTAGAAAGATGGCAGCATCATGATTTTATTTTTACACAGACATTGGTAGGTCTATTAGTAAAATCTGTTGACTTTAGCAATCTTTGTTGCGTTATATGCCAATGGTGACAGTTCAAAAATGGGAAAAAGCACTTCATGTGTTTTTTGCCCTAAGTTTGCATGCCTGTAACTCCAGAAGCATTAAAGATATCTTAATATCCTTTTAGATTCTGGTACTTGACAAACAGTTCTTTTTGGTATCTTCATTTTAAAGGCCCTATATGGTTCAATCCCAGAGATATGGAGATCTTAATGCGGTTCCGTGCGTAAATTGGTCAACTGTACACATTTTTCATTGTCGAAAACCAAAATGTTCATGAAAATCATGAAAAGGATGCTGAAAATTCAGCTTTGCATCACAGGAATGAATTGCATTTTAAAATATATTCAAATATAAAACTTAAATTGCAATCATATTTCATATTAACATATTTTTCATTGAATAAATGCAGCTTTGGTGAGCATAAGAGACTTTGTACTGACATATGGAACTTTTGAAAGCTAGTGTAGAATGAGCAGGACTGCCAGTGTTTGTCTATATGCTGTTGCTTGCAATACTATATGGACATGCATGCACAGAATCATGTGAAACTAACTCATATTGCGGTCTAACGTCACCTGTGTGCAGGTATGGCCGCTCTGGACAGCCGAGCGTCAGGGAAGATGGGTGTGAGAGCTGTAGTTTACTACACCACCACCACTATCATCGCTGTATTCATTGGGATCGTCATGGTGCTCATCATCCACCCAGGAAAAGGCTCTAGAGACGAATTCACCAAACAGGAGAAAATAGAGTCAGTCAGTCCAGCAGATGCCTTCCTCGATCTCATCAGGTATGGTGAAGTACGTTTTAAATTTAATTTTATTACGTCTGTTTTTTTTCTTTTTAACTTTATATATATTTTTTTTTTTTCACAGAAACATGTTTCCTCCTAATTTAGTGCAAGCTTGTACACAACAGGTAAGTTTTTAATGCACAAAAAATCTAGTTCCCCATAAGATGGTAAACAACACCAAGTAACTGTTTCTATTCTCTCTACCTTCCAGTTTAAAACGCAAAATGGCAAGCGAGTGGTCACTGTTAAAATTCCGGTGAACGACACGTTGTTGGGTTTGAATAACGGGTCGCAGGAAGTCAAACTTGAAGAGGTGATACCGGTGCTGGGAACGGTTAATGGAATCAATGCACTCGGACTTGTGGTCTTCTCCATGTGCTTTGGCCTCATCATTGGAGGCATGAAGGAGCAGGGTCAACCGCTACGGGATTTCTTTGACTGTCTGAATGAGGCCATCATGAGGCTGGTTGCAATTATCATGTGGTGAGTGATTTAAAGTGGGAAAGTTCTCAGCTTTGAGCAAATGAATGGACATATTATGAATTTGGATTTTATAAACTGTGTTTTTCATAATGAATGAAAACCACTGGCTATAAAACTATGATAAACCATGTCATGACCTGCTAGATTTTTTTTATTAGCAAATGAAACAGAATTAGTTTGAAAGAGTTCAAAACTGACACTCATAATAAATAATAATAATTATATTATTAATGAACTAATAATAATAATAATAATGAAATAATAATGAACTGCTTTGCTAAGTCCATTTTTTCATTCATCAGTTTGTGTGTGTATATACATACAGTATATATATATATATACATACATATATATACATGCACAGTATATATTATTGTATTTTATATTATACATACACAGTATCTGTCAAAAGTTTGGAAACATTACTATTTTTAATGTTTTTGAAAGAAGTCTCTTATTCTCATCAAGGCTGTATTTATTTGATCAAAAATACAGAAAAAACATTAATATTATGAAATATTATTACAATTTAAAATAATGGTTTTCTATTTTTAATATACTTAAAACTGCATTTATTTAAAATGAAAAGCTTTTGTAACAATATACACTACTGTTCAAAAGTTTGAGGCCAGTCATTATTTTCTTTCTTTTTTGAAAGAAATGTATACTTTTATTCAGGAAGGATGTGTTAAAAAGATTTAAAAAAAAAGTTATTTAAACTTTTTATTCATTAATGAATCCTGAAAAAAGTATCACAAGTTCCAAAAAAATATTAAGCAGCACAACTGTTTCCAACATTGATAATAAATCAGCATATTAGAATGATTTCTGAAGGATCATGTGACACTGAAGACTGGAGTAATGATGCTGAAAATTCAGCTTTGCATCACAGGAATGGGCTAAATTATATTTTAAAGTATATTGAAATAGAAAACCATTATTTTAAATTGTAATAATATTTCAAAAAATTACTGTTCCAATTTGATGCTGTCACTCTGATGATCCTAATTGTATTTGTGCCATATAAATATCACTCTGTTTTGTAAGAATATTTAAGAATATTTCTGCCTGTTTCTGCCACTTTAAGTAGATTGAAGCAAGTCGAACCTAGACGAACCTAAAAAAAAGCATGGGTCCTGGTTCATTTCAAATCGACATTGTGTGTGAAAAAAATATACGCAATTCAGTAAGGAAGTCAGGTGGGAAATTAAGTTTATTTTAGTTTAGTTTAGTTTAGTTTAGTTAAGTTATTTA
Source organism: Coreius guichenoti (assembly GCA_039654105.1). NCBI lineage: Eukaryota > Metazoa > Chordata > Actinopteri > Cypriniformes > Gobionidae > Coreius > Coreius guichenoti. Next base: position 5,617,101 of record CM077169.1, on the reverse strand, counting down.
TAAAGCACATTTAAAAACAACAGTTGTTGAAACCAAAGTGCTGTACAAATATAACAGAAACTTAAAACATACATATACATATTCAAGAAAACCAAAAGGACAAATGAGAAATTTTACACTCTCAAAACAGAATTAAAACATAAAGAATAAAAATGGGTCTGGGGAAGACTGTTCCAGAGCCTAGGAGCAGCCACTGCAAAAGCCCGTTCGCCTTTAGTTTTAAAATGTGAACCAGCGGTTTGAGAGGAGAAATTGACTCGATGACCGAAGAGATCTAGAGGAATTATGCGGGATAAGGAGATTACAAATATACTGGAGAGCACATTCATGTAAAGCTTTAAACACAAAGAGCAGAATCTTAAAATCAACACAGAACTTGACCGGTAGCCAGTGTAGAGAGGCGAGTACTGGAGTAATGTGCTCATGTTTTCTAGTGCCAGTCAATATCTGGCTGCCGCATTTTGCACCAATTGCAATCGTTCCAGAGATGATTTAGGCAAACCCAGATAGAGTCAATTGCAGTAATCCAATCTTGAAGTTATAAATGCATGAATTACAGTTTGAAGGTCCTTCGTGGAAAGCATCTTCTTGATTCTAGTAATTGCTCTTAAAGGGATAGTTCACCCAAAAATGAAAATTAGTCCATGATTTACCCTCGAGTCATCCTAGGTGTATATGACATTCTTCTTTCAGACGAACACAATCGGAGTTATATTAAAAAATGTCCTGGCTCTTCCAAGCTTTATAATGGCAGTGAATGTCTGTTTCTGTTTTGAACAAAAAAGTGCATCTATCCATCATAAAAGTGCTCCACATGGCTCCGGGGGTTAATAAAGGCCTTCTGAAGCGAAGCGATGCGTGTGTGTAAGAAAAATATCCGTATTTAAAACTTTACAAACTGTAATCTCTTCCGTTAACTGTCGTACACGCGTTCACGAGAGACTGGCGTTCCAGCGTATGACGTAGGAAGCAGGCGTAGCATAAGTTCTGGTGACGAACGCGGAAGTGCAGAGGATAGAGCAAAACAAAACTTGGTTCTCGCGACAACTAGCATATTCTCACCGGAGCGTCCGTCATATGCTGGAACGGCAGTCTCTCGTGAACGCACGTAAGGCAGTTAGCGGAAGAGATTACAGTTTGTAAATATGGATATTTTTCTTACACAAACGCATCGCTTTGCTTCAGAAGGCCTTTATTAACCCCCGGAGCCATGTGGAGCAGTTATATGATGGATAGATGCATTTTTATGGACTTCAAAACAGAAACAGCCATTCACTGCCATTATAAAGCTTGGAAGAGCCAGGACATTTTTTAATATAACGTCATATACACCGAGGATGACTTGAGGGTAAGTAAATCATGGACTAATTTTCATTTTTGGGTAAACTATCCCTTTAATTGAAATAAGCTGCTTTTCACAACAGCACTGGGAACTCAGTCTGAACGATTCACTGAATGTTTTCACACCTCAGGTATGCTCCACTGGGCATAATGTTCCTGATTGCTGGAAAGATAGTTGAGATGGATGATATAACAGAAATGGGAGGCCAGTTGGGAATGTACACCATCACAGTCATCATTGGCCTACTGATACATGCAGTCATTGTACTGCCCTTGCTCTACTTCCTTGTGACAAGAAAAAATCCATTTGTGTTCATCGCTGGACTTCTGCAAGCCCTTGTCACTGCTCTTGGTACCTCTTCCAGGTGAGCTTTTACACCCATTCTACTACTACAGCTTTGTATGTGTATATATATATATATATATATATATATATATATATTCATTATAGTCATTTGTTCATGAATCAGACTTGTCATTATGTCCTATACACTGTTTTCTTTGCATCACATTCAATACAGACTGTAAACATTCATAACAAGTAAAATATGATTTCTTTTGCCATAGCACTCCAGCACTACGTCAAAATTGCGCAACATTGTCTTTTCATGTTCCATGGAATCATGTTATTATGGGTATGAAACATCATGATGAGTAAATGATAGAATTTGCCATGTCTCTCTGCAGCTCTGCCACTCTGCCCATCACCTTTAAGTGTCTAGAGGAAAATAACCATGTGGATAAACGTGTAACCCGTTTTGTGCTGCCCGTGGGAGCCACCATAAACATGGACGGTACAGCTCTGTACGAGGCTCTGGCTGCCATCTTCATTGCACAGGTCAATAACATGGAGATGAACTTTGGAGAGATCCTAACCATCAGGTACAGATAGGAAGCATTAAAAAATCTTATTTAATGATAGCGTACAACATTTATTCAGTTAAGGCAACAGGTGAATAGAGTAAAATTTGTAATCACCATACTTTCCCAGTTAAATAACCACAGTACATTAAGACATTAAATTGTGTAATACACATTTGAAATGTTGTGTTTAAATATGCAAATATGCTATATATATAAATATATCTAATTTTTAAAAAATCCAGAACAGAAATATGAACATTGGAATTAGATGCAGGTTCTAAATTCTTGGTTTATTTTTTTATTGATGTATTGGAGTTGAAGGTTTTACAGAAGATTTTGGGGATTTGTGACCCTGGACCACAAAACCAGTCATAAGTCGCACGGGTATATTTGTGGCAATAGCCAACAATACGTTGTATGGGTCAAAATTATTGATTTTTCTTTTATGCCAAAAATCATTAGGATATTAAGTAGACCTCATGTTCCATGAAGATATTTTGTAAATTTCCTACCGTAAATATATAAAAAATGTATTATTATTAGTAATATGCATTGCTAAGGACTTCATTTGGACAACTTTAAAGGCGATTTTCTCAATATTTAGATTTTTTTTTGCACCCTCAGATTCCAGATTTTCAAATAGTTGTATCTCGGCCAAATATTGTCATAACCATACACCAGTGGAAAGCTTATTTATTCAGATGATGTATAAATCTCAATTTCAAAAAATGGACCCTTATGACTGGTTTTGTGGTCCATGGTCACATTTAATTTTATCACTACATACAACAGAAATAGTCAACAGTCCAGAAAAAAAAATCACTATGTTTTTAGGAATAAAATGTTATATGAACAAACTCTTCTGTAAAAAAAAAAAACTTCAGAATATAGATTAAACTGGAGTTTGGTGTATGTAAGTGATACTGAAGTGGAGATATCTTGCTTGAGAGTGCAAGAAGAAAAAAAAATCATTTTGAGAAAACAGCCTTTAAAGGTATTCATTCTAACTGAAATCTACAAATACAAATAGATAAAGTGTAATAAACACTTTTTCTCCCATAATCTCAAAATTGACCAGTGCATGAAAATGTTTTTTCCTGTCATATCTTGCCTTAAATGCTGTTAATTCCTCACACCATTCAGTATTTTATCTTAATGAAACCAAAAATGATTTTAGAATGCATGCTTTGTGTCATTTTTAAAGCATCACAGCAACAGCAGCCAGTATTGGTGCAGCTGGAATCCCTCAGGCTGGCCTGGTTACCATGGTGATAGTGCTGACCTCTGTGGGACTGCCCACTGATGACATCACTCTAATTATCGCTGTTGACTGGTTCCTGTGAGTACTACGTTTTGTGTAATATGACAAATATTTAAAGTATTTTTGTGTGTGAGATCATCCATCATAAGACTCAATATTAAACTGGGATAGGAGGAGGTATTTGAACTACACTCATCAGCTATAACAAACAGACACGGTTACCACTGGAAATATTGAAGAATTTTCAGATTCAGATTCATTTGTATAGCGCTTTTCACAATACACAGAAAATCATGATGTTAATGTTTATAATATCTTAATATCTTCATGCCTTGCAGTTGCATTCAGCAGATTAAAGCTGGGCGATAATATAGTTTACATTTTGCAATGAAAATAAAAAATCAGGCAGCTGAAATTTGCTACAGTATATAGTGTGTATATCACTTTATGTGAGTGCACTGTATGTATGCAGATAAAGTTGGTTATCCAACTTTATATAGAGAGTTGTGCAATAATACACTCCCTGGACAAAAAAAGCCACAGTTTGGATTTAAATAGGAAAGTGCTTAAGAGTCAATGATTGGATTATTATCGCAGTGATTATTATTATGTTTCTAGCATGTTATATGTTTGGCAACAGTTCTTCTAACCCTAATTGATGGAGTGTGTAGCTTTTCATTTCTTAAACAACCATGTAGGAAGACACATCATGGCCATATTCCAGGATGACAATCAGGATTCATCAGGCTCAGATTGTGAGAAAGGTTGGGAGGGAGCATGAAGAATTATTTTCACACATGAATCGGCTCCTCTGAGTCCAGACTTTAAATTCATTGAAAGTCTTTGGGATGTGCTGGAGGAGACTTTACAGAGTGCTGGACTCTTGCATTGACAATACATGATCTTGACCAAAAAAGTATGTACCTCTTGATGGAAATGAATGGAAATGTTGTGATGTTATTTCCATCATAAGTTTTGATCAATCGGACCACAAGTGCACGACGCTAAATACAGGCGTAAACGGGGTCTAAATAGTTTTGAGCTTGTCCACTTTCGACCACTTCCAGAGGTAGTCGAAAACGTATTTGACTGGATTGCTTTCATAATGTAAACGCTCATGTGGTCGATTGTGTTCAAACAGCCACAAAAGACCATCTACTCTCCTCCTACTGACCTAATGCACTAATATTATGGGAAGCGCGCTAGCCAGACGGGATTTAAATTCTGTCGGCTGAAGACCCAAGTTGGGTTTGAAGATGAAAAAAGTACCAAGCACAATTTTCTCTCCCCATTCCTGATTTCTAACACACACTCACAGCGTTTGGCGTGATCTCGTGGCTGTCAGAGCAAAAAACGGAAGCTGCTGCTCTCTGTTTTTCTGTCGTCTCCTTCGCGTTCATATGTTAATTGTCAAGCTTATTTTGTCCATTAGATCGAAAGATCTGAAAAAGTCCATGTATTTACCCGCCCATAGACCCTCCCCTCGAAGAAATCAGGACAGAAGTGGTTGAAAGTGGACAAAAGAGACTAAAATAAATTAAATAATAGATTAAATAACCAGGTGTAAACGGGAATGTGTCTCCCTCGTCTACTTGTGATCCGATTTACCAAAACACATCTTAATACCAGGAGTAAACAGGGTCTAACACCGTGTCTACACCGCACGCGACCGTTGACGCGTCGTGCCGCAACAGCTAGAAGTTGTCTACACTGGACGCGACAAAGCGACCGTTGCAAAGCATTTGTCCTTCATGTCAGTACGTCATAAATAGAACGAGGCATCAGTTTACTGTCGGGGAATTGTCGTGTTGTGTCGCGCCGCGCTGCATCCAATGTAGACAACATCACTGATTATAATGGGTTGTAATATTGTCTTTTGTCGCGTCACATCGCGCCACTCCCGTCTGGTGTAGACACGGTGTAAGGCATTAAGATATTATGATATAATAAACATTAACATTATGATTTTCTGTAAAGCTGCTTTGGAACAATGTGTATTGTGAAAAGTGCTATAGAAATTGACATCTGAAGGTGCTTTGATGTAATATTCCTACACACAGACAGGCAGAACTTCAGGGCAGAGCAGGAAGCAAGATATTCCATTTTTCACATTACATAACCCATAATCAAATTGTACATGTCCATGCAACATCTGCTTTCAATGAGTTTTTAAGACCCAACAATACACCCGTATCCGATAGCATGTTCTTGCGACCTTTATTCCCACCGCATTCACTGATTTCAAGTTCAGTCAGGGACTTTGTTGTCAGATGCTGGTTAAAGCAGCGTACAGAACAGAAGAGGCATTGTGAGGGACGTTCGTGCTAGGAAAGATGGGTCAGCAAAAACACCACACAAGATGGAGGAACTGTTTTTCTTAAGCGGAAGCTACATGAGGCCCCCAGAACACAACAAAGGCTCAAGTGACATTAAGCGGTCCAGATGTGTAAACCAGAGAATGATTCACTATTGACAAGAGGAGATGACTCTGATAAGATGTTCTGGTGCATTTGGGTGAAGCACTGCATAATTCCACCATCTGTTTGTTTCATTGGCTGTTTCAGAGATCGGCTGCGCACCACCACTAATGTTTTGGGCGACTCCATCGGTGCTGGCATAGTGGAGCACCTGTCCCGTCACGAGCTGCGCTCTATCGATGCCGAGATCGGAAACTCCGTGGTGGAGGAGAACGAGACCAAGAAATCATATCAGCTCATCTCTCAGGAGAGCGAGTGTGAGAATGCCAAGATCCCGGACAGCGAGACCAAAATGTAACTGCTTGTTTCCTGAGGATTTCTATCCATGGAGAACTGGAGTTTTTGTACAAACACTAGTAACTTAGTCAGACACTAGTCTGATATTCATCTCAAGTCTTTTTATATGCTTGTCAAAGACATCCAAATGTGTTGAAGTCCATCGCACAAGCAGAGATGGACATGTGTGGTCCACAACGGTCCTCTTTGAACTGTTTTATTGTAGCGTAAACTGATTAGATGGGTAAAAATCTTGATTATATTAGACATATTTTTAATAGTTTTCTAGGTGCAGGTTTGGTTTTGTTAATTCAAGAGAAACTGAATGTCATTATGGAAGTTGTTTGTTGCTTCTACTTGGGCTGGAAAAAATAAAAGCAATGAATTACATCCATTCAGTTTGTAACTGTGTGAGTAATGCTAAAAAAGAAACTGGTTGTTATGAAACATGGGATGTTTTATGTTGGAAAGTGAGGCAGCGGGTCCAGAAACAACAGTATGGTACACTATTTCAGCAAACTTTATCTGTGAAGTCACTCAGACCGTGCATGAAAAACTGTACATTCTTATTTCAAGGCTTTTATAGATGACTGTCAGTCTGTACAAAATAAAAAAAATATATCTATGAATAAAAAAAAAGATCATTTTGGCCTTAACTGCTCACATTGCATGTGTTCTTCTCGGGACGTGCCATTAACAGGTCAGTGATTGTAATGTTACCCATTTTGTCTGTTCAGTGAGGTTTTTCAGAGACTTTTTTTTTTTTTTTTTACACAGTCGATTTCACTTTGCAATGACAATATAGGAATGTTCTATCACTAATGTAACACCACCCAGTTCTGCAGAATTACATTCATTATCAGCTGACAATGGCTCATCCTTGACATCTCTCAATCCCTCAGTATTCTACTATACTTATCAAGTACATGGTGTTACTGTCTTAGAAAGAATGTGTGATATGATCTGTGTGCATATCAAGACCGTGTTGAAACAATTTGATCATGTCCTTCTTGACCTGCCCCAGCAGGTTTTTTTTATTTACTTGAGGTGAGTATAATTTTACATGTTTCAATGAGAACGTTATCACTCTTAAAAATAAAGGTTCTTTATTGGCATCGATGGTTCTATGAAGAATCTTTAACATCCATGGAACCTTTACATTCCACAAAATGTTCTTTATAGTAGAAAAAGGTTCTTTAGATTGTTAAAATGTTCTTCGCACTAAGAAAAAAAATGGTTCTTTTAAGAACTTTTCACAGAAAATCTTAGTGTTTTCTCAATAGATTTAGTAAACAGTGGCCCCAAGATGTATTTGGACACCTATGCCTCACTAAACAATGTATGAATGTCACTGCATATACACTCACCTAAAGGATTATTAGGAACACCTGTTCAATTTCTCATTAATGCAATTATCTAATCAACCAATCACATGGCAGTTGCTTCAATGCATTTAGGGGTGTGGTCCTGGTCAAGACAATCTCCTGAACTCCAAACTGAATGTCAGAATGGGAAAGAAAGGTGATTTAAGCAATTTTGAGCGTGGCATGGTTGTTGGTGCCAGACGGGCCGGTCTGAGTATTTCACAATCTGCTCAGTTACTGGGATTTTCACGCACAACCATTTCTAGAGTTTACAAAGAATGGTGTGAAAAGGGAAAAACATCCAGTATGCGGCAGTCCTGTGGGCGAAAATGCCTTGTTGATGCTAGAGGTCAGAGGAGAATGGGCCGACTGATTCAAGCTGATAGAAGAGCAACTTTGACTGAAATAACCACTCGTTACAACCGAGGTATGCAGCAAAGCATTTGTGAAGCCACAACACGCACAACCTTGAGGCGGATGGGCTACAACAGCAGAAGACCCCACCGGGTACCACTCATCTCCACTACAAATAGGAAAAAGAGGCTACAATTTGCACGAGCTCACCAAAATTGGACAGTTGAAGACTGGAAAAATGTTGCCTGGTCTGATGAGTCTCGATTTCTGTTGAGACATTCAGATGGTAGAGTCAGAATTTGGCGTTAAACAGAATGAGAACATGGATCCATCATGCCTTGTTACCACTGTGCAGGCTGGTGGTGGTGGTGTAATGGTGTGGGGGATGTTTTCTTGGCACACTTTAGGCCCCTTAGTGCCAATTGGGCATCGTTTAAATGCCACGGCCTACCTGAGCATTGTTTCTGACCATGTCCATCCCTTTATGACCACCATGTACCCATCCTCTGATGGCTACTTCCAGCAGGATAATGCACCATGTCACAAAGCTCGAATCATTTCAAATTGGTTTCTTGAACATGACAATGAGTTCACTGTACTAAAATGGCCCCCACAGTCACCAGATCTCAACCCAATAGAGCATCTTTGGGATGTGGTGGAACGGGAGCTTCGTGCCCTGGATGTGCATCCCACAAATCTCCATCAACTGCAAGATGCTATCCTATCAATATGGGCCAACATTTCTAAAGAATGCTTTCAGCACCTTGTTGAATCAATGCCACGTAGAATTAAGGCAGTTCTGAAGGCGAAAGGGGGTCAAACACAGTATTAGTATGGTGTTCCTAATAATCCTTTAGGTGAGTGTATAACAAAATATTAAGACAAAGAAGGTTTATTCATATACAAATTTTGTATAAAGGACTATATGTAGAAAAAATAAAAACATACAATTGTTCATTATAAAATTAAACATTTATTTGTATGCATTTTGCACATGCTTTTATCCAAAAAAACATTTTTTATGTTTTCAGTTTATGCATTCCCATGGGAATCAAACCCATGACATTGGCATTGTTAGTGCATGCTCTACTGTTTGATCTGCAGGAATACCTAAAAAGAAAAGGACACAAAAAGAAATTAAATAGAAAAAAAGTAAGCATAAAAAGATATAAATTGGATTAAATTAATGCAATCAGAAGAACAGTGCTTTCTTGGGAAAATGCACAGGTTTTCATTCTGGACTTGTGAATACCGTTGGGATACACATGACATTTAATGGTTAATGGAAGGCAGTCATGATATTATAGCTAAACATATTTCATATAGCTACACAGAATTATTTCACTTCAAAAGACCAATAAATCCAAATAAATTTTTTAATTTAACTTTATTTTTTAAAGTTATTAAACTACAGGTGTGCCCGCTAGCTTTAATCGTTATACTAAGTCGCCATCCAGTGGTGAGAAGTGAAAGTACACAAAGGCTCAAAGGACAGGGCTCTATATATCAAGTTATAATAACCCATAAGTTCCTAAAACACTGACAAAAGACTGCTAACGGTTCCCCCAGTAAATCCATCAGCAGCTAAAATATATACTGTGGTTTCTTTTTTCCCCAACAATAATTGTTATTTGTTAAACATAATTTACAAATTTAGACAATAGTTGGGTTTTTCATTACAACCAGATAAAGATACCATACCTACAAATTAAGACAGTAATATACTATTTACTTAAACACTCTCACTTTCTATCAGTTTCATAAAAGAAGTGCCATCAAGATTTCCTAAAAAAAATCATAAAACACTTTTCAGACTTTTCCAAAATATATGAAGTTTGTTTTTCATAAACGGTAATCTTTTCTAAGGCAAAGCATGAGGTCATCCCGTTTATCCATTGAGACATTCCAGGACTTTCTTCTTTCCCCCTTTCTTTTATCCCTGTGCAATTATATGTTTAGCTTCCAATAAAAAAAGAAAGAAATTAACAATCTTTCATATTTGGTTTAAAATAATTCAAATGATAAACATGCTACAGTATATTGTAGTTTCTTGATTATGCAATTGGATGTTTGAGGTGTTCTAATATTCATTTCATTCTATGCCGAGGGTCATAGAGGAGGATTATATATTAATATATATTAATAGTGTTATTTACAATATACATTATAATAAATACACATCATACTATATATATATATATATATATATATAGTGTTATTTACAATATACTTTATATTTAATACACATCATACTATATATATATATATATATATATATATATATATATATATATATTAGTGTGTATATTACAGTATGATGTGTATTCATTATAATGTATATTGTAAATAACACTATTAATATGCCGTGATGTGGATGCAAAATAATTAAATTTAAAAAAAAAACTCTAGAATAAAAAAAATATATCTGGAAATAGACTGAAAATCGTCAGCAGCACATCTGTGTCTGCGGGAAAATAATCACGTTATTAGTATTTGTATTTCCGGTCAACCTACAATTCCCTCTGACTAGCGACAAAGCATCAGTTGTGGGGCTTTTTGTTGTCAAACAAAGACGTAAGAAAATGTGTTTTACGAACATTTACGCGATTAGTTGATAAGGGGCTGAATTAAATTCTGCTCCATGATGAAATGTTTTTAAAGTGTGATCAAAGACAGCCTGACCTCCCCCACCCCTGATAAAGATAGAGTTGGCTTGTTGTTAGCTGGCTCGGCTAAACAAACCCCGCTAGCCCGCGCTGATCTTTTTATAGCAGAGAGGGGGAGCCAGAGACTTACAGCAGACCGACAACCAAGCTCTCATCCCAACAACAGTCCCCTTATTTTTTTCTTCTTTGAAGTTACCCCAAGCTAAGGTAAATATGAAACCCTCTCACAATTTCTGTTAAGTCCGCATTCGCGTTCCCTTACCACATTTCGACACATTTCCATTTGTTTTTTCTCGACGGAACGGCTCTGAGGAGACGAACGTCGCAACGGCTCGGCTAGTCGTTCTCCTCCGGCGCGCCCCCGTGGCGGGAAGCGCGTGACCCGGCGTCGCGCTCGTGCGTAGAGTCCGAGGCTTCTGGGGAGCTCGCGGAGGCCTCGCGACACAAACACGGGCGAGTGTTTTTGTGTGGAAACTCAAACGGAATATATACAAATATCCCACGCGCACTGTGATGACCGAAAACGTTTCGTCGTGCGACGTACTGCGTGAGGAAAGAATGGAGGAGAGCAAAAAGTGTTTTTATTGTTCGCGAAGGGAGACCGAAAGATGTGCGTAGCCGAACTAGCTTTCGCGAGTGTTTAGCTTAGCAGAGGCTATTGTTTGTTAAGACTAAATGACTAAACTATTGACAGAAAATTGTATATAAAATGACGGAATTTGTTATTTAAATAAGTAGGAACACAATCGGCCCGGGTTTCTGTAAAAAATTCACCCATCAGATCAGAGCAATGCTAGCTAGCGAGCATCTGCAAGGAATCTATTAAGTCCCGAGCTAACGCTTTGCTAATAGTCAAAATCATCTCTAATCATCTCTCATTTACCCACGAATGGCTTGAATGTTTGCTATGGTAAATATTTACAATCTCTGGTGTTCATAACTTCGCTATGTTCGTCATGTTTTGAGTCATTACGGCTGAATAAACGTCAGTGAAACGCTTTGAGGATGAATGGTTCCTCTCTCCAACGATCGACTTGTCAACACTGTGTTTTTGATCATTTTGTGTCACCCTGTTTGTACAGACGTGATGCTTCACGCCACTGTATGACCTGCCACATCCTTTAATAACATCTTGCATCAACGATTTAGAGAATAAAAATATAAATTAGGCACATAATTGCATTCAGAACTTAAGCAAGCTGAAAGTCGTTATTACCGTTTTTTCGGTAAGAAATATAAATGTGATTGCTGTAGACGTTGAAATCGTTTCTGATTGTGCAGTTTTATTTTCTAGCGTTTCTAGGTTTGATCATGAAATAATGCATTATGTGCATATCGCTGGCGAGTTGTTGTCATGAAACCTGCATGTAAGCGATCGGAATGGATTCATGAATATAAATAAGTGAAGTATTGGCATTTAAAGGGACAGTGCAACATAAATTCTCGTTTGCATTTGTAATCTTCCCGTCAGATATCAGCTCTGGACTGTTTACCTTCCCAATACACTTTCTCATGCAAATGGCTCATGAATATTAATGTATTCTAAATAGCCCGGATGCGGAAATGCATTCTTGGGATACTGTAGCATCTCCTTTTGATAACATGGAAGAGTTTTTTATGATTGTTTTATTTGAAATGCATTTAGCATTTATTTAAACACAAATACACACATCTTACTTCTTGTCTTCGGAGCAGTGATGTAGTATTTTGTTTTGCTTATTTGTAAAATGTGTTTGTTAAATTTATGTGAGGTCTGCTTCTTAGCATCTCCTCTTTTGTGCTGCTGTCAATCTCCCAGCTGTCATTGGTCCCCTAGGGAGACAGGGTTGGGCTTGCATATCTAATAGAGGGGTGTGTCCACGGTCCATCCTCTGTCAGTCCAGAGTGGGTGTGTCCGTCAGGCTGTCTGCACTGTTTGTAGATGTTATCCGTCTTGCATAATGCTCCTTTACATGGCAGTTAGTGTACATAGAAATCAATACACGTGTTACAGACAGCAAGTCTAAGTGGACTGATTCTGCCAGGAAGCGTAGTGTCTGTTTTGAAATGAGTGTATAATTTATGTTGCTCTATTATCAAGTCGGTGAGACTTCGTAACAAGCAAATGAAGCTTGTAAGAAAACATCCCATGTCACAACCTCATGCAAACCCTCTTTCTTTTTGTAGGATTGAGTGAGATGTGAGGGATGGTCAGCGTATAAATATCTCTGTGGAACTCTGTGTGCATAAGACTTCTGTGCCCAGCCGTCAGTATGAATGGGGACATGCCACATGTGCCCATCACAACCCTTGCTGGGATCGCTGGTCTCACTGACTGTAAGTACATGCATCACACTACTCGTACTTCACTGGCCAATGGAGCGCAATAATAACCGCCCACATTTTCAGTGGATTTGGTTCTAGAATTATTTTTCACATTCATTTTTTCTGTAGGGATTTTACAAAAATTCTACAATGTGGAGTTATAAGCCACGAACCAAGCTGCAAGATGAACCACAACATTGCAGTCTTTTCTTTAAAACACAAAAATCTGTGTACTTAAATTAATTTATGTGTGAGTGAACAATTCATCCCATGAGGCATTACAAATGAGGTAATTGATTTATTTTTTTAGACTTATCAGTGACTACACATTTGAAGTTTTTTTGCGATTAGGGATGCTCATAATTAACTGGTTAACCGGCATTAAGAATTTTGACAGATTAATACTATTGGTTAAATGGTTTAAAATATTTTGAAAATGTTTGCTGCATGGTTACATACGCAACACATATAAAATTAAAATACCGCCAAGTCTAAATAAAGTGAAATGTTTACAAACATTATAAAGACTATAAACATAGCTATAGGCTATTTTAGTTCCCTTCACTCCACAATAAATCCTTTCAGTGCTCCAGACTGCAACCAAATGGTCGCATTTTGCAACCTTTTTTCCTGCAGGTGCGACTACATTTTGTTAGTGGTGTCACTGGTGCCACTACCACATGGCCCAACTGATAAGAGCTGTCTTTTATATTGCATATGAGAAACCTCTAACAGCAAACAAAACGAAAGTGAAATGAAACTGCGCTACTGATTTGAGCTGAGCTGCACAGACCATTTATAAGCACTTATTTAAAAAAATTACCATGAAATTACCACTATAACCAGTAGATGGCAGCAGAGGATCACTTTATAGCCGCTTTTCTACCGTCGGGCCAAACGGTTCTTAGAATGTTAAGGGACGGATCCAGTTGTGTTTCCGCTTGAGCCTGGTATGGCACGGCACGATTACAAACTGTTCTTGGCCCAGAATTCTCGGCATGGTCTAACCAATTTTTTTTTTTTTTTTTTTTTTTTTTTATAAACGGTCTAACCATGCTGAATTGTGCTGGTAGAATCCGTGAAGTGGATCAAATTAACTTTGTTTAAAAATCCCCCCCCAGCACTACCAGATCAGGTGCTGGTGCCACCATCTGTAGAACTATATATTGTGTTTTGTATTAATTTGGTGCTAATATGGGCAGCTGAGTAAACAACACTGTATGTGTATCGCATGAAGGCGGCTTTCTGCTGCTTGCAAACAGAATCTTTTGAGGAGACGGTAGTTTGCCATTAATTTGCCGTCCTTAATTGCACTCGCTATGCGTGAATACACTGCAGGCTCACTCTCGCTCGTATCCAAGGTAAATCATCAACGCTATCATCCCTTACCAGTGTTAATTTTGATTTAGTTTTAGTCATAGTATTTTGACTAAAATGCCGTTTGGTTTTAGTCATATTTTAGTTTTTAGTTTTAGTCTAGTTTTAGTCGACTAAATATCATAAGATTTTAGTCGACTAAATCTGAGTTTAGTTAAATTGTAATGCGTTATTTGAGCATTTAAGCATTACATAACCGACTGTTGAATACATGTCAAAACTGACATTTTGACATAATTGTGTTTTTGACCGTTCAAGTGCAAAAATACACAAAAGAGAGCTCAATTCACTTTTTTTTGTTTGTTTTTCAAATAGTTTTTATAAATGTAGTTAGTATATCAGGTTAAGCTAAAGCTACAAATAAGTTTAGGTTTATTTATTTTTTTAATTTCAGTTAACATTTATTTAATTTCAAGTAATGAAGATTTTTTTAATGGTTTTATTTAACTATTATAACCCTGATACTTTATTGAAAATGTCAAATGTTGTTCTTAGTCTTTCCTCCTGACTATGAATTAAATGGGAATTTTTAAATAGTTTATTGTGTAACCAAAAACGAAAATATAATGCGTGACTTTTAATTATAAACAATGTCGAAATACACATTGACTCTTATTTTGAAATGTCTGCGCCTTACTATTGCAGTTGCAGCTGCTCATTCATGTTCAGATGAGGGAGATAAAATATGCATTGTTACAACCGTCTAAAACATATTACTATATAAACATCGTAAATTAACATTGACATTATTCATCAGCATTAGTTCATAAACAATTGCCTGGTATAAATGTGAGCTGTTCATTGATTGAACCGCTCTGAAGCGCTGTCGCGTGAGCCTGTAGCGTAACGGCGCCGTGTTTTCCTGCATTTAGATCAGCAGTTACAATTCAAATGTGTGCATCTATTATCAGTTCTGACTGGATCACTTCCCTAATCGTCCCTCCTTAACATTTTCCTCTCGTTTTTATTCGTTGACGAAAATGACAGTAAATTTTCGTCATAGTTTTTGCCGTCCAAAACTGTTTTTTATTTAGTTATCATCTCGTTTTCGTCAGTGAGAAAAGGTCGTTGACACAGATTGACGAAAATTATTCGTCAATGAAATTAACACTGTCCCTTACATGTGTTTTATTGAACTAAATACACCATAATCGGCTAAAATGCATGCTCAGTGCACCCGAGTCCTTGTTGCTTTCACATTCACATGAATTGCGGCACCGTTTGAGTGCAACCAAACTCAGACCACCTCCTTCAGGTAGTCTCGGGATCGATACCCCGGTGCGCATTCGGGTCCATATGACAACTTTCACATTAGCAATTTTTAATGCGAACCGTGCACTGTTCCGAACTAAACTGCCAGTGTGAAAATGCCCTTTGTGGCACCAGTACTACTGCTCTCAAATGTTAGTATGGAGCCCTCCTTTTAAATTTAACTATACAGAACAGAACAAGAATGAAAAATAAAAGTAGCTATGTAAACGTCAAGCCAAAATTAATTCATTTAAAGCAAAACTAAAACAGAAACCGGCTCATGTAGAATCCGTGTATTATTCGTTCAGTCGTTTTTTCATTTAATATTGAAAGTAGAAAAATTAGAAAAACGAAAAAACGAGATTTCGGCTTGATTTTTCGTTCAGAGGTAGAAAAATGAATAAACAGTTTGAATATTCGATTTCTACACGTGGGCGGGAATTATACGCCCCTTTCTGCTGATTGGTCAGCCGAAGATCAAACTATTCCGTAATCAGTTCTTTCTCAGTTCCGCACAGCAGAATAAAAGTCCTGCGCTGCTGCAGCTGTACGGATTCTTAACGCGTTTATTGCAACTACATTTCATGTTTTTCTCATCAAACAACCAGACTAACGAATGGCCTCGACACAACCCGTACCGGGGCAGAGCCTAGACAGGGCTTTCTTCTGTGTAGATACAAATTCACCTCTTTGCATCAGCTGGCAGGATATATGACGGCTGTCATAGCCTATCTTGGTTAAGTAAATAAAATAAATAAATATAATATATAAATATTTTAAACACTAATACAAAAAGGAAAGAATAATGCGTTGCAGTTAGACAACCGGAGAACAACAGAGATATTAAAATACATACTCTTTTATTTTATGATTTGTGCCTTGTGTTTTATTAAAATTGATTATAATTGATATCTCAAAAGGATGCTTGTGCGCAGCGCAAGCTGCTCCACACTCGTACACAGGACTGCAGCACAAGATTTTCATTAAAGCCTGTAATAACTTGCCATTTCGGTTTGTTTCTCACCAGAGCGCTTGGAATATATGGCACGAGTTGTATATATTGATTATTTTACGACATACGTCACATGAGAGAGAAACACGCAAACGTTGCATTGTAACTGCATTTTATTATTAGCCTACATTCAGAAGTAGTGTAACGCACCGGTAAATAAAATACAACATTAACATTATAAACACTATTAACATGTAGGCTATGCGTATTTGACTTCCCATCACTGTATGACAAATCCTTAAATGAATGGTATTCAGAAAACAACAAGAATGAAAAATATAAGTAGCCATATAATAAAAATATACATAGAAGCCTATAATAAAAATATATTGTGCCATTTATTACAAACAACATTTATTTTAAACACCAAGCCTAAATGAATTTATTTAAATTGAAACTGTATCGACGTTGGGCTCGTGCATCTCTCATTCGGTCCAAAGTTTCCATATTTGCAATGTAACATTTGGATGCTATTATACTATTTATGTAAAGAAGGCTTCATACTTCAGTCGAGTCCCATACGCATATAGGCTAAATCGGCATCTTCACATGCAGAGATATGAGTTTGGAATAACAGCAAGTACTGACTGGCACAGCCTTAATATTGTACAATAGACAAATTAAATTAAGCAGAATAACTTTTTATATGTTTGGTTTTATTTTGATAATGAACAGGGTGCGATGTCAAGTTAGCAATGCCAGAACTGATATTTGATATATGATTGGATTTTTTTCCTCATTCGAAACAGTAAAATGTTTATTTTATTTGTGTACATTCAAAATTACTACAAAATGTCATATCTTTGAAAAATAAAGAAAACAACAGGATGCGCTGCTTTAGTGCGTCTCCTTGAACATCTTTCTGCCGCACACCACAAACATGAACTAAATACAGCGAATACTGGACACGCCTACTTTAAAAAGTCAACGTTTCGATTATTTGACATTAAATGCATTATATAAGTCATGATAAAAAAAGTGACTTTGCAGTCCGAAAAATACGGTAGGATATAGCAAATTATTTCACGGACACTTTGCTGGTCTAAAATCGCTGGTCTACACAGAAGAAAGCCCTGTCTAGGCTCTGCCCCGGTACGGGTTGTGTCGAGCCATTCGTTAGTCTGGTTGTTTGATGAGAAAAACATGAAATGTAGTTGCAATAAACGCGTTAAGAATCCGTACAGCTGTAGCAGCGCAGGACTTTTATTCTGCTGTGCGGAACTGAGAAAGAACTGATGACGGAATAGTTTGATCTTCGGCTGACCAATCAGCAGAAAGGGGCGTATAACGTGTAGAAATCGAATATTCAAACTGTTTATTCATTTTTCTACCTCTGAACGAAAAACGAAAAATCAAGCCGAAATCTCGTTTTTTAGTTTTTCTGAAAAAATGAATAAACGAAAAACGAGCTGTTTTCTCATTTTTCTACGTTCAATGTTAAATCAAAAAACGATTGAACGAATGATACACGGATTATGTAGCCTACCTCTCTCATTCGGCATGAATCCAGATGTTTTCATATTTCAAAGTATTTGGATGATAAACTATTATTTATTATGTAAACTAGGCTCGTGTTCCAATATCCACATAAAACATCTTTCACATGCAAAGAAATGTGCTTGGAATAACACCACAGTGAGGTGGTGGTCACGCTCAACGGCACATTGTACTACTGATTATTTAAATTGAGCACAGTGTAACTTTTTATGTGTTTGGTTGACTGTATTTTATTTTGATAATGAACAGTCTGAAATTTTTCCTAATAAAAATGGAAGAAACTTAAAATACTCATTATCATACAAATAAGAGTTAAGACATCATTTGAAGCTGTAAAGGGTACTTTTATTTGTGCACACTCAAACACAAAACATTGTGCTTATGTAAACTAAAGAGAACAAACAGGATGCGCTTTCTGCCGTCTCGGTTTCCTTGTTTGTGGAGCGCGTCACAAAATTAAACTGAAACTCAGCATATAGGCTACTACTTTTTGCACAGTTTTTTTTTTCTTTAGTTTTGTTAATCTATTAATCTATTAGTTCTTTTATATAAATTATTTATTCTCCATTCACAGAAGCACTGCTGGTGCGTGATGTGACGATGTATGAATCTTTATGTTCTGTTGTTCATGTTGCTATTTGCGCATGTAAAACTAAACCCTTGGAATTTTTAATGGGTCACAGACACTTATCCATTCTAATTTAACAGTCTTGTCAGTTAATGATTGGTTAACACGTTTTGGTTGTCGGTTATGTTATTTTTATGTATATAATAGGGAGAGATAGATATAATGTAGTCAATTAAATTAAATTAGACCCTTTAAAAAAAAAAAAAGTTTATCACTTGTGGTTTCTGTGGAAGCATTTACTATTGTATGCTTGAAAGCTTATGATGGGTCTGTCTTGTACAGTTTGTACATTGTTAAAAATCCATTTCTATGGAGAGAATGAAATGAATTTTTACTTCCGAAATTCTACTGTTGCGTCCTATTGGTAGATTATAAAGAGAATTTTTCCTTGTAAGACGTGCATGTGAGGTCATTGTAGGTCATAAGGATGGTTTCCTGTATTAAAAAAAAAAAAAAAAAAAAAAATTACAGTAAAAATGTTATGCTTTTCTCATTGGCTATGATAAAGCAATCTAGTTGTTTACAGTTGCCAAACATTACAGTTGTATTGGACTGGTGTGTGGTCATAGCTCACAAGTGTTTGTTTATCTTCTGTTTAAAACAGGGTATTTCTTCTTATCAGAATTTACAGTCTGGATGATCCATTTTATAATTAAGCAATATGAGAGAGTCTAATGCTTTGTTTTTATAAAGTTGTTTTTATAAATTGCTTTTATACAAGTTGTTTTTTTATATATATATATATATATATATATATATATATATATATATATATATATATATATATATATATATATATAGAAAATTTGCACTACCATTTAAAAGTTTGGGGTCAGTAAGAGTTTTTAAAGAAAGAGTTTTTGAAAGAAGTCTTTTATACTTACCAAGGCTGCATTTATTTAATCAAAAAATACAGTAAAAACAGTAATATTGTGAAATAATTACTATTTAAAATAACTATTTTATATTTTAAAATGTCATTTATTCCTGTGATCAAAGCTGAATTTTCAGCATCATTACTCCAGTCTTCAGTGTCACATGATCCTTCAGAAATCATTCTAATATGATGATTTGCTGCTCAAGAAACATTTTTGATTATTATTATTATTATTATTATTATTAATTAGAGATCGACCGATATTTATTTTTTCATTACCGATACCAATTATTTGCATGTTTATGTGCCCGATAACCGATATATAGAACCGATATTTATTTATTTATTTATTTATTTATTTATTTATTCTTTTATTCTTTTATTTCTGTTTTTGACAATTATAACAACAGCACTGAACAAACTGTTTTATTAAACACTTTTTAAATACTGTAATTTTTGCTATTTCACTCCCTCCATGCATACAAAACAAAACATGCAATAAATATCAATAAATAGTCTGAAAGAGTGCAAAAAAATACAGTGCACTGTCACTAAAGTGTCTTGTTTAAATAAAATCTTTGATAAGGTAAACAAAAAGGTAATGAATATAGATATAGCATGTAAAAATAATTCTAACAAATTAGAAAAGCATAAAACATTCTAAGTTTCTAAGTCTAATGTTTGAAACATGCCATAAGCTTTATTGCTTGGAAGTTCGATCCGGTTTAGCTCCACGTAGGCCTGTTATTTATCTAACGTGCCAGGCACGAATCGGTGGGCGGGGCTACAGAATTAGGCGTTCGTCGTCTTCGGTTAGGGCGGCGTTTCACTGCACTCTGACGTCAAGGGGACGCACATTCGCAGATCGATCGTTTGCTGAGCCAGCTGTCAATAAAAGCTTTTCTTTGAGTAACAAGGAAGTTTTCTGCTCTGAAACTTAAGGATATTCTTATATTACCATGACCTTTTACATATCAAAAGCTCAAGGGAAAGTTGATTTCTCAATTCATGACCCCTTTAAGGAGTCTTAAACGAGTGGATCGTGTTAAAAGCTGCATACGGTGGCCATGCCGGAGCGTCTGAGCGTCAGTCCAGTGAGTGAACCGCATTATGGGCACAACTTCACGAGACTAATGATAGATAACAGAGAGATAAATAAATTCAGCGCTTTTATTTTCAACATGCTCTCTTTCATGGCTGTTTTATTTAATTCATGTAAAGTTACGTCTTTATTGGCACATGGCTTGACTGATTACGTGACTCTGCAAGTTCGTCTCTATTTTTAGCGCCAAGTTTATACTACAAAAGCAAAACTTTTTCTAACAAAAGCAAAAATCTTATTTGTGCATATCTCATTTGTACATTAATGGCTGTTATGTTAAATAAAGTTTATTAATTAAGAGAGGCAAGTTATTTTACCTTTGAACACCGTTGTTGACTCATTTCCCCTCAGACGCAGTGCTTTAATGGCGGTCTTGCGCACAATTCTCAAAACGGTCACAAGATGGCGCCATTTATTGATAAAACCGATACCCGATTATGGGAAAATGCTTAAATATCGGGAAAACGATATATCGGTCGATCTCTATTATTAATGTTGAAAACAGTTGTACTGCTTTAATATTGTTGTGGAAACCATGATACATTTTTTCAGAATTCTTTGAATAGAAAGTTCAAAAGAACGTAATTTGAAATAAGAAATATTTTGTAACATTATTAATTTAAATTTACGTTTTAATTATTATTTTAACCAAATACATATTAAATATCATTCTTCCATTATAAGATACAATATTCTTTTGCACATTGTTTTGAACATGGTTATTTAAAATATATATATATATATATATATATATATATATATATATATATATAAACCATTTTGTTTGCATATTTCCAGAATAAATAACTGCATTGTGTTATTTTTACCTGTATACTTTATTGTTATAATATTTTACTCATAGGGTCCTCTCCTTCTCAAAGGCTCATTTATATTCTTTATATTTGTTTTACCGTAAATTATCGTATATTAATTGTCTAATTAAATGTTACTTTGGTCCTGTTTAATATAGTCATTTATTTATTTTGGTTTCAGAGTTTTTCTCTGCTACAGTGTCTGTATTATCTTCAAGTTTAGCTAAAAAGAAGTTGCTTTCTTGGACTCTGATTCTTGTACTCTGTAAAAGGGGTGTTTTACATTGGGTGCGTCAGAACATCTCTGACTGCACTTTAGATGCCTGTTAGATTTCTACCCTGGGAGCTCTTGTAATAAAGAAAGCATGGCCTTATTGCACTATGTTTGTGTGTACAGTGTTGAACCAGCTGCCCCTGCCCTCCCCTTTACCGGGCACCACCACTAAGAGCCTGCTGTACAGCGGGCGTGTAGCTGAGGAAGTGGGGCGTCTGATGGGCTGCAGGGATGAAACTCTAGTCTCTCAGCTTGCCAGTGGCCTCAGCCAGGTCGCCTCGGAGCACATGTGAGTTTCTGCTTACATTTGCCCTGTACATAAACCACACACCTGCATGCCTGCTCTGTCTCTTCCTGTCTAAAGGCCTGGGTATACTTCATTTTCCACGTTCCGCACAGCTTTCAAAGTATACTTAACAGTGGATGGATGGATGTGTTCAACACATGCACAGTACAATTGCTTTTTTATACTCTACCAGTCGTCAGAGGGCAACACTGAGTCATGTCATTTACAGGACATTCACTCGGAAGGATAGAAGAGGAAAAGTAGTGGATCCCCCATTGCATGCAAAGTTTAGAACAAGATCCAAAACAGAAACAATGGAGAAGGATATGCTGCTTTGTTTACTGTTTTATATCTCTCTTTACGCACTCTTCTTGGACTTGTTCAGTACATCACAACTGTGTGTATTGCCACCTAGTGGACTCTTGGGGCCCTATCATACACCCGCCGCAATGCGACGGCAGGCGCGACGCAAGTGTTTTTTGCTAGTTTCAACCTGACACAGTTATCACTGCTTCATTATTTTTTTGTTATTTAAAGGGTGCGTTAGTAATATGCCCCTATAGGTCGGTGCACAACGCGCGTAATAAAAGGATTCCTCTTTGAGAAGCATTCAGTCTTTCTGTTCGCAAATTCCGCCCTGTAAATAGCGAATCTGCCATGGTGCAAGCGCAACTGGCTTTTAAAGGGAACGGGAGATGAGACTCTGATTGGTTTATTGCACATTATGCCCAAAACACACCTATGACTCATTAAGAGACTAGGTACAACCCTTTTGGACCATGCGCCTGGCGTGCCGACTGTTTTTTCCTGTCGTTAAACTAGCAAAAGTGGATTTGGACATGCCCTAAGTGCACCTGCGCCATGTGCTCAGAACGTTAAAATAGGGCCCTTGGTCTCGACATTCACCTTGTGCACCATCCACACAGTCACAAAAATTGGTTGTTTGCGGACCCTCCTAATGAAGAAAATTACGTCACGTCGACAGTGTGCGGCCTGTCACAGAACGTGGACAGCCGATGTATACTTTGGGTTTAACTCTCATCATTTCATTAATCATCCAAAATTTGCCCAACTCTGTGACATTCTGCGATATACAGTAAATTCCATTTTTATGACTGGATTCCGTCTGCATTTTCTGCATTGTGGAAATCATAGGGCCCTTTGTACTCTGTCAGTGGTCTGTGAGTGTGTCAAATGTGATATGTTTTCCACAGAGAGCTGAAGGACAACCTGGGAAGTGATGATTTGGAGGGAGATGTTCCAGTTCTGCTGCAGCTTTTGCTGTCCAGGAACCCCAGCATCTTCAGGAATAAGACTTCACCCAGCACTCCCCAGTATCCGGCCCAGCCGGGTAAGAGTAATTTCAAGTACATAGGGAAACGGATATTACTATAAGGTTAACAGATTGCACTTGCAATCAATTCAAACTGAAGAAATAACAGTTTTATGTACAATACTGTGTGATGTTTGCTATTGCTTTTGTAAACGGGGGTTGCCAGTTTGCTGTCAGGTGCATGTGGCGGAAATTCACCTGTAAGAAGTCAGGTCACTCAGTGGCAAAGTTTTAGTCTCTCTTACAAAGTATTTAATCAGCACAATCATATTAACATACCCAATCAATTGCAAGTCTTTGTGCTATTGTAAGTAAATGGACTAATTTATATGAGGCCTCCTATTTCCTTTTACCATATGTTGACACTTCTGTGCCATCTTCAAGGGATAGTTCACCCAAAAATGAAAATTACCCCATGATTTAATCCACACATGAAGTAATCCACACGGCTCCGGGGGGTTAATAAAGGCCTTCTGAAGCGAAGCGATGTGTTTTTGTAAGAAAAATATCCATATGTAAAACTTTATAAAGTAAAATATCTAGCTTCCGCCAGGCTGTCTTCTGTATTCAACTTATGAAGAAAGTGTAACGCCTCTCACAGTTCAAAAAGCTTGCACTACTTCCTACGCCGCGTCAGTTACGCTTTTTCCGTAAATTGAATATGGAAGGCGGTCTGCTGGAAGCTAGATATTTTACTTTATAAAGTTTTTCTTACACAAACCCATCGATTTGCTTCAGAAGGCCTTTATTAACCCCCTGGAGCCGTGTGGTTTACTTTTATAATGGATGGATGCACTTTTTTGGGCTTCAAATTTTGGGCTCCCATTCACTGCCATTATAATGCTTGGATTAGCCAGGACATTTTTTAATATAACTCTATAAAAAAAAAAGAAGATTGTCATATACACCTAGGATGACTTGAGGATGAGTAAATCATGGGTTCATTTTAATTTTTGGGTGAACGATCCCTTTCATATACTTTGTCTTCCTCTCTACATCTTATAAATATCTTTACTCCCACCCAAGCATGTAATGATATGTGTGCCTGCCTACAGAATGTTTCATTTTCTCTCTGCAGCTTGTGTCCTTCTGATAAGACAGATTCTGCCTCTCTTTTCTCACCCAAAACATAGTTACCATTAGGGCTACAGAAAGAGGCATTTTTTTTATTTGACCTTGTAATGTTCCGTTATACTAAGAAAATAACAATATTGAAAGGACAGACAGGAAAGAAACCCAAATTAGTTATTTCTCTGTAACATAACAATTAGTTCATACACACATGCGTGTTAATACAATCAGTATATAAAATCAACGAGCTTTGTTAATATAAAAAGCATACAAGTTAATGTTTCCACATCCAGTGTACTTGGCACTGCTCCATTCTTCACTAACAGCCTTTTTACAAAACCTGCATTGCATTGACCACATCACAAAACAATCTAAGCTGATATGTGTCAGAAAATGTTGCGTGCGAAAGTTCTATGTTTGCAAACTCATCCATTTTAAAAACATTCTGCTTTATGTCCTGTGACTTCATTGCGATGACTTAATGACTGATTGATGTCATTCTTTCCTATTTTAGCAGCAAGGCTTGCCATTTTAAAACTTTACCTCAAATGGTGTTGTGTTGTTACAGTTGCTTTTCTGCTTGTTGTTTCTCATCCAGACCATTTTTCACATTCTTGTTTTTCACAGGTATAAGTCAGCAATCAATGGCACCGCCGTATAAAATCACACATGGCTCCATGCAGGGAAGCCCAGCCCCTGCCAATTACCAGCAGGCCTCGATGTCCCACAGCCCCTCTGGGTGAGCCTGCTTTCTGATTCAGTTTTCATGTGGAGGACTAACTTGTGTTTCTATTTGTGTCACGTCAAGTTGCTTTTTGTTGTACAAAACTAACCAACAACTGCTGTTATTATTGCCAGCATCCAGCATGCTTCAATAACAATGTTACATGTGAGGTGTGAGCACTGATGGTGTGAGGACCCTATTGGAATTGCTCGGTCTATTATTCTTCTTCTCTGAAATTAATCGCTTTTTTGAGGGCCTAAACATGCACGAAAACTCATGAAACTTTGCATACGCGTTAGAGGTGGTGAAAATTTATGTCTGATATGGGTTTCAGAATTAGGTGTGGCCTACAAAAATTCAGTTAAGCGCCATTCGAAGTATGAAATTCGGGAGACATGTAACAGCCCAATACCTACAAAAAAGTCCCCTGGAGCAAAATCTGAAAACCCAACAGGAAGTGAGATATTTTTAATTTTCTCTGCAAAATGTTTGCAGTTTTTGGCATTTCCAGATGTTGTACTTTACAAACTCCTCCTAAAAATGTAATCAGATCAACATCATATTTGGTCAGTCTAATCTAAATTGCGAAGATTTCGAGTTTTCGCTGAAGGGCATGTCCGTGGCGGCCTGACAAAATTCGATGTTTCGCCATGAAACAGGAAGTTGTTCTAACTCGGGCATACAATGTCCGATCTGCCCCAAACTTCACGTTTGATTAGAGTCCTGACCTGAACACATCTACACGCCAATATTCAGTTACAGTCATAGCGCCACCTGTGGGCAACAGGAAATGTGTTGTTTTACATTGTGATTAACTACTCATAGAGATTTAACCAGATCAACAGCATATTTGGTCAGTCTAAGCTTAAGGCCTTGGTGATGTTAAAATGTGAAGATCTTGAGTTTTCGCTGAAGGGCGTGTCCGTGGCGGCCTCACAAAGTTCGATGTTTCGCAATGAAACAGGAAGTTGTTCTAACTCTGTCCGATCTGCCCCAAACTTCACATGTTTGATTAGAGTCCTGGCCTGAAGACATCTACATGCCAATATTCAGTTAGTCATAGCGCCACCTGCTGGCAACAGGAAATGGCATGCTTTACACTGTAATTCACTTCCTGAAACACATTTAAATATGCCACGAAGTACCAAACATGCTAGAAACAGTTAAATCATGCAACACTTGGCTAAGTGCTCATGTATGCGATTAATGCCACGAAACAGGAAGTTGTTGTAACTCAGGCATACAATGTCCGATCTGCCCCAAACTTCACATGTTTGAGAAGAGTCCTGCCCTGAACACATCTACATGACACTATTCAGTTATAGTAACAGCGCCACCCCCTGGCAACAGGAAGTGATGTTTAACATTGTGATGCACTACTAGCAACATACTAAAATATGCAATTTAGTACTAAACATGCTAGAAACATTCTAAAACATGCTAGCAACACTTAGCTGAGTGCTAAAGCATGCTATTATCGTCATGAAACAGGAAGTTGTTGTAACTCAAGCATACAATGTCCAATCTGCCTTAAACTTCACATGTTTAATAAGTGCCATGGCCATCTACACGCCAAGATTTAGCTATCATAGTACCACTAGCTGGTAGCAGGAAGTGTGGCAAATACAAATGACTGACGTAGTCCTCTAATTTTTATATACTTTAATGCATATTGCCCACCGTGCTCTGTTTCGGGTGCGAGGGCCCGCGTCGACAGCCGCACACTGTCGACGTGGCGTAATGTGTAATTGATTGTGGTATTAAATTTGGAGTAAACAAATATAAGTGTCAGCATTGCTTTAACATAGGGCTGCATGATGAATCAAAATAAAACCTAAAACGCAATATTGCTTAGTGCGAATATCGCATCGCGAAGGCTGTGATTGAATTAAATGAATAAATGTGCTGCGTGTTTCAGAGTGAATTGCGGCACTGTGTTCATCACACGAGCAGCTCATGATTGTGTTTTCAGTTCTCAGCAGCTTGGTTCAGAATAAATGCTGCTCCACAGTCCACACAAACTCATGTTCTCTGAGTTTTGGTCACTTGTAACATGCCTTTAGAAACGCAACATGCAGCAACCGTCTTCCCAAACTTGTATTGTGAAGTTCTTGTAAACCAGCTGTTGTAAACAAAAAAGAAACTTTAAGGGCTCCCTGCAGTTTTACGACAAAATAAAATCTTGATGGTTTAACATTTAAAAATTTACAGTGAAATCTTACAATAGTAATATTTCTTATTTTAATTTTTTTACAGGGTTTTTTTCTGCATAGAGAATTATATGGCGGTCGCCTCCGTCAAATTTTGTGCGCCTCTGTCTGTCGACAAAACTCACCCAGGTGGTCACGTGCAAGCTTTACAACAGCGTCCATTAGGGCTTTTAGTCCAAAAATCTGATGAGCATTTGCAGCTTCTAGTGCTGTCTGCCTGTTTACTCTTCCTCGATCGCTTCTATGACTCAGAAGCTCATTCACTGCTCATGTCGCTCATATTACTCATTCATAACCTACCCTTTCTCTTCCTATGATGAACTTCCACTATACTTCCGCATTCTGTTCCGTACATAACAAACCCAGAGAAACGTTTCTACACATGAAACATGAAGCTAGTAAACATGATTACGACAGTAAATGATTTGAATGTGATTATGCGATTTGGGTTTACATGTGAAATGCTAAGCAGGTGTAGCGATTAGCTTGGTATACAAGACTACATATTAAAAAAAATAAATAAATTAAACATTATATGACCATAAGCCACATTAGAACGCAATCGGAAGTTAGATGTCTAGATGCTAATGCTAATTGGAGCTCTAATGCACCTGTCACCCTGCCCTTTGGCAGTGTAGTTGAACATAAACATAACGTAAGGTCGTTCATTTACACTGCACAACCAGAGGCAGAACATTTCAGCCTCCTATTTTTCAAAGTCTTTGCTTTAGCTAGTTGAAGGCACGGCACAAGTGCATGTATGCACATGATCAGGATGGTACCATCTCCATCACATTTTGTGCCAGGAAAACCTCTGAAATCTATGTCGATTAGCACTGCATTATAATATACTTTATTACTATGAAAATACCCGAGAAGGCTTGAAGAACTCAAATACACCATATCTGATGTAGTCATGTTTATTGTCTTCATGTTTAATCAGTCAAAGCGTTTCTATCTACAGTGCTAGCTTCACATTAGGGATTTCCTGAAAACGTCATTATATTACTACTATCTGAGGCAAATGTGGCGTTTCTGCTTGAGGGCGCCCTCTGGCCTCCAGTATGAATGAAACGTGAGTGTGTTTAGTGCCCAGCAGTGCTCACTCCATCCTATTATGATATCATGGGTAAAAAATAGAAAAAAAAAAAAAATACTTCTCTAAATAAATGTATATGGCAATCCATATGTTTTTCTTCATTGTACAGGAGTTTTTTTCCCCACAGTGGATGCATAAGAGGCTCATATTTCATATTAAAGACAGACTCGTTCTTGATTTTTGCATACCTCCTGACAAAAATTAAGAAATTGATATCACAGATTTTTATAATAATAATAATAATATAATATTTTATAATAAATCCTTAGACATTTCTAGTGATTTTTAGTCATAGGCTGCCTGCATGTTAACCGGTAACCAGGCAGTTTTTTGTAAAATAAGTTTTCTGTAAAATATTATTAATATTATTATTATTATTATTATTATATTGTTATTTATTCTTAAATACTCTAGTTTTTATTTTTAATGAAAATGTTTTTGTAATAGTAATATTTCTTATTTTGTTAAATATTATTATATATTATTAGCAATAATAATATTGCAAATATAATATAATTAGCAAATATAATATAATCATAATTATTATTAGTCATAATATATAAGCGCAAAATGTGTGGTGTGTGTGTATATATATGTATGTGTGTATATATATATATATGTATATGTGTATGTATATATATATATATATATATATATATATATATATATATATATACACATACATACATACACTTTATTTGATTCCACATTACAAGTCAATTTCATTAGGAATCAAATTTTTTTTTGAATGATCCAACAGATTAAAACAAATCAGCACATTGTTATGGATTATGCAGTTCTAAGGGTACAGGAAACATCGCCTTTTCCAAATAAACATACTTCCTATAGTTGCTGAGATTGAATAGTACTTTGCCAACTGTTTGGCCCCTGTTTTAGAAATCCCCCCCCAATGCAAAGTCCACAGATCGCCAGCCTGTGCACATGACCTAGACTACCAAACACTAGCACAATCAGCTGGCATTTGTACCCAAGGTTCTCAATGGTAGATGTCAATGACTGATATTTTTTTGGACTCTTAGAGCAGTAAGAGTCCTCCATAAACGGGTCAAATACACAAATGTGTGTGTGTGTGTGTGTGTGTGAACTTCCGGTTCCGTCGGACGCAAACAAACACCCGTCGTAACTGCCGCCGTAAATGTAGAGAATTTTCTGACATGATTTTACGCAGTTTTATATATTTTTATATATATACACACACACACACACACACACACACACAATTTTTTTCGCAATTTTAACCAGAATAATCGCAACTAGATATTTTCCCCAAATCGTGCAGCCCTAATTATGTGTTACATTTTGTTACATCATGAAGAATTATTATTTAAAATAAATAATTGATGTTAATTATTTTTTTAACAATTCAGTGTTGGCAAGTAGGCTTAATAGTCTCTTTGTTGACAATGCCCTCTCCTGTTCCTTATGATAGGCGTTTTGTGGCGGGACAGTCTGGTTCTGGTGGACGGTTTCTGCCTCAGCAGAGCAGCCCAGTGCCCAGCCCATATGCCCCCCAGAGCCCTGCTACCGGCTACAGACAGTACCCACACCCTCCAGCCTACGGTCAACACCAGCATCTACAGCAAGGTCTGCACAAAGACGCACACATAGGCAGCCCTTTACAGCAGCTCTTCCATGCATGACTTCATTCTGTTTTTTCCCAGGTTCAGTAGCAAGTCCGATGATTCCAGGAGGCATGAGAAATGTTCATGAGAATAAGGTAGAAGTTCTAAGGCTGTCACGATTATGAAATTTGGCTGACGATTAATTGTCTAAGAAATAATTGTGATTTTATGATGATTAATTATCAGTTTTTGGGTTTTGACGATTATTTGTCTGTTTTAGGGCTTTGACTATTGTGTTGAATAATTGTCATACTTTTTTTGTGTGCATTTATTACTACATGTCAGAAATATATATACAACTTAACTGCCAAAAATAAGAGTGACAAAGTGACTAAATTATTGCAAAATCAGCAGAGCAACATCGTTTGAACATAATAGTTGTGGTTATCTGAGATACCTGTGGTTAAATTAAATAACTGTGATCAGATGGTCTTAAGAAGCTGTTCTGATTGTGTTTTTCTCTGTAAACTGCTAGGATCAGATGAGGACGGGCTTCACCTCTCACATACTGCAGTCATCTCCACCTTACACCCCTCCTTGCGATGGGGCTCAAGACCTGCATCTGGGCTCCCCGGACAAGCAGCGTGGTGTGAAGCCTAATGAGGGAGAGCGGGACACCGCCGATAAGGCTGCGGTGTATGATATTGTGGGCTCGCCGGCAAAAGACACACTAACTCACACTAAGCTGATCCTGAGGCAGTCACGGGCGAGGCCAGCGGAGGTCGATCTTGGGGGAATGTACCCAGGCTCAGACCCAGAAGGAGAACTTGTGGAGGCTCTTGCCGCAATAGAAAGAATGGAAAGTGAAGCGGCCATGGAAACGGACCGTGGTGCTAAAGAGGTGCAGGACAAAGGTATGATGCAGGATGTCATTAAACACATTGTCTTCAAAACTAATATTTGTGCTGATGTGGGAATCTTGAAAAATAAAATACTTTTATATTATGGCATATGGTTACTGATATATCAGTCATCCCTGAACCCTGCTCATGCTGAACTAACTGTTTAGCAATACACTTTTGTTCACATTTTTGAAAGAAGTCTCTTATGCTCTCCAAGGCTGCATTTGTTTGATCGAAAATACAGTAAAAACAGTAATATTATGAAATATAAATTTTTCTTTTATTCTATTACTATTTTTTTATCTCTATGATTACATATTTAAAAAAAAAAAATGTATATCATTAATCGCACCGAACATTAATTTGGTCCACATCATCATAAGCATAACCTGAGGCTACATGCTGCGTTTCGGCACAGCGCCACCTACTGTTCCGGAGATACTAAAAATTGCTGTTTTTGCTTATAACTTCTGAACGGTTTGCCAAAAAATCATGAAAGTGGTCTAGTTAGATTTGGGGCGACATGCTGAGTCAAATGGTCAATTTTTTCAATATCGGCTATTTTAGGCGTCGGCCATTTTGAATTTTGTAGTAAAATGCTGTATTTCATGAACGCATTAGCGTATCGTTACGAAACTCGGTATGGGTTATTGGTATGATGCCCTGAAGGAGCCTGAGAAGTTCAGAGCCAGCGCCACCTGGTGGTAAAATCAAATATTCACGTGCTTATAACTTTGGATTTAGTTGACCTATTTTCTCGGAAAAATGCTATTTTATATGGGAAGCTTATTTTTTACCATTTAAAACCATTTTAAACCATTTAACTGATAGTATAAATCGGTCAGAATTCTTAATGTTGGTTAACCAGTTAATTATGAGCATCCTTAACTGTCACTTTTGATCAATTTAATGCGTCCTTGCTGAATAGAAGTATTAATTTATTAAAAACAACAACTTTACAACGGTAGTGTAACTGCAAAGATTTACAAATGCAAAATCGAAAGAAAGAAGAATTTGCATTTTGCAAAAAGAAAATCCAGTTTTAGGACTAGGGCTGAACGATTTTGGAAAATAGTCTAATTGCGAATATTTTTTTTTTTTTTTTATCTTCTGTGTTATTCAACAATAAATCATTGTATAGTAATGGTGGGAATCTTTAGGCACCTCACGATTCAATTCCGTTCTGGTAGTCACGATCCGATTCCAAACAATTCTTGAACTTTTTTTTCTTATTAATCTTATTAATAAAACTTAAATTATTATTTTTTATATATATATATGAACAAAGAGTGCTTTCAGTATTTAAGAGTATCTGAACGTTTTCCATTCAAGAGCTGTGAGTGATTTTTCTCTTTCTCAGCTTTACTGTACATTTATTCATGTCCAGAATAAAAGCATTTTGATTCATTGTAATTCGTTTCAACCTTTACGAACGTTATGAAATATTATTTTATGGTTCGAGTGGTGTGTTAGAGGAAATGGAAGCGAGCAGAATACGGGTGTTTCTAAAACACGCAGCAACCATTGCGCACCTGCAGTTAAAATCTAAGCTCAGAATCGATCCAGAATCATTGGAAAGAGAATCTTTTCTCCCACCTCTATTGTATTGTATGACCAACACAATATTAGATCGATTAAACACAAACGGTTCTTTCCTTTAGGCCAGGCCTGTAGGCGTAACGTGCTAAGTTGGTGTTGCTTCTGCAGACAGCTTTACTCTCGCATGTCACGTGACCAGACTGTAATCACAGCCTTTGCGGTTAAAAAATCGCGTTTTATCATATCGCGATATTATTGCAAATGCAATTAATCGTTCAGCTCTATTTAGGACCTTGCTGTATTTTGACATAATTTTTAGAAATAAGCACCCCCCATTATTTTTTATATATAAGAGTTTGGTGGTTTTAAAATATGACCTGTACACATGAAATTCAATGTCTCGTGCATGTCTCTTTCTCTCTATAGATAAGCCTTTGAAGAAGCGTAAACAGGACTCCCATCCGCAGGAGCCTGGTGCAGCTGGCACAGCTGGTTCAGGCTCTGGGGCTCCAGGTGGGGGAGGAGGGGCTAACGCAGGGCACAGGCTGGCCCCTCAAGAGGCCAGTGCTGCGGGCACCAGCGCCAGCCGCCCGGGCTTGCAAGTGAGTTTGGAACAAGCGGGAAGAGTGGAGGACGCGTGCATGGGCATGCCTATCCCTGCCAGCGAGGCTCAGCGCTGGCCTCAGGAGCCTCAGGAGGGCGTCACCCCGAAGGCCGTCAAACACAAGCACGACCACGCTCCAGAACACCGGCATCGCCATGATGACAAGCAGCCCGATACCCCGCGGCAGAAACATAGACCTGAAGGTCGGCACGCCGACGGCGGCACGCAGCGTGCTGCTCAGTCTGGGAGTAAACCGGTCGAACTTCCTCCATACATGCTGGGTGATAACACCAGTTCGGGAGTGCTTAAGAACTTCACCATTCCCAAAATCAGAAAAGGGGGAGATCACGGAGGCGGAGATCTTCCAGAAGGCTGGAAACAGCCGTGTGTGCGGCTAGAGAGACTAGAACCCGAGATGGACGTGAAGAAGAGCGTCAAGCCTGTGGTCGTTCTGCAGAAACTCTCCATAGATGAAGTGCAGAGGCTCATGAGAGAGAGAGACTCACGTGGCTCCAAGTCCGGCAAGAACAGACTCTCCTCTGGGAGATCTGGAAAAGGTAGGGGAGCTCCTTTTATCTTTGTCTTATTCCAGTTTGAATGACGGTTTCCCACTCTGAGAACATCATGATGGTTTTTCCTTTTGAATTGGACGAACAGCCAGGCATGGAGAAATATTACTTGGCTACTTGTGTGAGGGCAGTTATGCACATTGTTTCATGGGTTTTCCAGCTGATAAGACCTGAACCATTAACGCTTTGGGGTTTTTAACACTTTGAAATGGCTCTTGTAAGTGGATGTCACTGAATAGTGTCTCATTTATATAGCCAGACTTTGTTGTGTGAGAAATCGAAATACAGAATAGGGATGCAGCGATTAACTGATTTCTCGATTAACCGCGCTTAACGTCACGGTTAATTAACCGTAAAGGCTCTGCTACACCGAGTGTTTCTTTTGCACTGAACGGAACTGTTGCAACTTGCACAAAACGAAAACAAAGTTACACCAGCGGTGCACCAGCTTAAAGTGCCGTGCTTTTCAGAGACATGGAGGCTACTACTGTACACACTAGATTAACTATGGCAGAGGGACCAAACAGCGACGCTTTATTTCCACCAAAGAAATGCCTGAAGTCAGCAGTCTATAGCTTTTTTTTTTTTTTTTTTTTAAAGCGACCATTATTTTAGAACGTATTATTTTTTCCATGCAGTCACAATACAGATAAGTATCGCGTTTATTTCGTTTTTCCTTTTTATTCAAAATATTTAAAAACTTGTTAACTATATCATGAATTATGATATATTCTGATTGTAAAATATGTGGAAGTGAATGTGTTTTGTCGTTTAAACACCTTTATGATGATCATGTTAGTTGATATAACGCGCGATGAGTTTGCAATTCAGAGGATCTGTTTACATCACGTAAATTCTATGTATTTCGGGGAAAATTGATGAAGTAAGTGGCCAGTGACCATGGGAGAAGAACAAACTTTATTGTTTCATGCACAATGTGTATCTGATATGAATAAAATATTTATTCGAATTATAATTGAAAGCATTATTATTGCAGCTTCCATAGATATCAGTGTATGGAATTTAAATTTAACAAACTATACATGTCTTTTAGTAATTCATTTAAATGTCTATTTAAATCTCTGAAACCTCAAATAAACATTATGTGGTTGAATAGTGATATATGAATAGTGATTATATGAAAAGCACTGAGCGCGTCGTCTCTGGCTCAGCGCCAGCCAAGGCGCGGAAGCACGTTTGAATTTATCAGTGACATAAACAAACAAACCAAAATAATAGATATGACTTTCTCAGGCCACATGTAAAATTAGATGAATTATTAAAAAGATTATTAAAATGAATACGTTTGGATGACAGTTGGTGACAGTAACAGTTCAGTTTATTCTCCTCATATTGACATGAATGTTTACAGAGCAGAGGTCACCTTTCTTTAATTCCAAAGGGAGGGACAGACTTCTGTCTTTATTATTATTTTGTGCTGTATTATTTGGTTACTGTGTTATTTCTGGTTCAAAAGGCAGCAGAAAATAACACTTTAAAATCGAAAGAGTGTTCATGTGATTTTATACATTGTTGTGAAATTAATGAATGCATAATAACCGTGATAATCGTGAAACCGTGATTATTTCTCAGACTAAAATCGTACCAACAAACTCTATAATCGTTGCATCCCTAATACAGAATACATAAAGGAAAAATGGTAATAGTACTATTAAATAAATGGTTGTATTTGTATGTAGATTTTTTTTTTTAAACGTAATCCTATATAATTAGTAAAGGCTGATGTTTTTGATTGTTGAATTGCTGTTGGTATGATTGTCATAATCACAGTTGTTTGTGTTTAGTATTTGTTAATATTTTGAACTAGCTTTTATTTTTAGTTTTTGCATTTTAGTTTTAGTAATTTAGTTTTGCTTTTGTTACTTTTGTTTTCTTTTTCTAAATATTTCTATTAGGGCTGTCAACGTTAATACATGCAATGAATTAAAAATCCTTAACGCTTTAAAATAATTTAACGCAAATAAATGAATGAAGCACAAAAAATTGCTTCATTAACATAATTTACATCACACAGTTAGATGATCTTAGAAGTCGGGAGTTTATCAAACTGAGCATCTACAATGGCGCAAGCACCTGTAACCCTGGTAGGCGGAAATTTCTATTCTAACCCTTTAACCCGGTTTCACTTCTATGTTTGTGATCAGATCATTTTAAGCCACTAAGTTTTCAGTCTAGTTATCCAGTAAGCAAATTCATTCAATCAGTCCAAAACAGCCCCAATGCAAAGAAAACCAGGCTTATTACATCAGAGATGGCAGAGAGAACAGTGACTCGAGGCCAGTTTTCAGTGAATTACTTATTTCAGTGTCTGTTTAGCTTTAAAACACAAGCTCTGTCATATTCTGTCATTGTTTCTGAAGAGCGCGAGGCCTCACATATCGCGCTGTGTGAAATACAGACTGAATGGAACATCAAAACATCCCATCGCTGCATGGCCAGATGATACGCAAACTTTTTCGGCTGGATGAAGCAAACAGCTTCTCGCTAGTAAAGTTTTGATGGATGAGAATTGTATTCAAGGTAAAGACGCTTGCAGAAATGTACAGAAGTCGTACAGTAAGCGCGCGTGAGTCTGTTATTGATGCACAAAACAAACTGTGTATGTGTGCTCTCAATGCACTGATCACACATTGTATTTATGCACAGACACGTTTCAGTACATTGTTTCCACAAAAATTTTATTTTTTCGTGTATATGTTGCTGTGTTTAGTAATTCTGAATGGATCCGTATACTGTAGTAAATAATGCAGTTAGGTCAAGGCAGTTGGTTTAGGTTTTTTTTTTTTTTTTTTTTGCATCTCCATGTGGTTCTGCTCAGTATCGCAACTTGACATGTATAAAACGTAAACGAGCTTTAAAAAAGAGATGCACTGACATTTCAGCTGCCGAAAATTATCGGCCGAAAATAACATTTTTGGTTTTTGGCCGAAAGAGTAAAAAGGCAGAAAATATGAGCCGAAAATGTATGCCGCGTATGTATGGAATGTATGGAAGCTAAAGTTTTAG
Organism: Coreius guichenoti; assembly: GCA_039654105.1. NCBI lineage: Eukaryota > Metazoa > Chordata > Actinopteri > Cypriniformes > Gobionidae > Coreius > Coreius guichenoti. The sequence goes on along the minus strand of CM077169.1, from coordinate 5,580,417 downwards.
CGCGCTTACTGCACGGCATGGAGGCGCCAGCGTGATCACTTGCATTTTTTTCAACTTAAAATACATTCAATCATTTTTGGTCATACAGATAAGAGTAATACACCATTCCAAATAGGGGTGTAAATCGGACGGTTCATCACGATGCGATATCGTATTGATTCTCATAGCCAGCGTTATGATATTTGCAGATACCTCAAAAAATTCTGCGATAAGATTCGATTCAGGGGTATATCGATCGATATATCAATATTATGTGCCTATTTTACACAGCTAGTTACATTTTTATTAACTGACAAATGCAACCAAAATATATAACATTTATTTGAAAATTCACATCCTGCACCCTGATTGGGACATCCACAAATAAAACATTTGAGTCACACAGGAGATCAGTAATCTGATGACAGCTTATGACATGACAAGTCAAGAAAATATTTTAGGCTTCTGTGCTAAAAATGTGAAATGTCAAAAATCTACTGAAAATTAAGTAAATATATTTATATTTATATATAAATAAATAAAAGACATTTCTTTTAAATGTATAGCGCAGCTTTTTAATGAGGCAACAACATATGATAGATAGGACAGAACAAGATAGGCTATTAATATTTTCATTGCGCAAAAGTATTATAATATAAAAGGTTCCAATGCAGAGCGGCACAAAGTGCTTATGCACATCCTGTGTGCAGAATGATGCACTTGAAGCAACATGGAGTCACAGCACGCAGCAAAGTTCAAAACACAAAGGGAGAAGATATTGATGCACAGTGTATTAGATCTTTGCAATAGTTTATTGAGCCTTTTAACATTTTTAAATTTCACTTACCTGAACTCGTGAAGAATAATTCATAGCGCTCTCTACGCCGGTGTAACATGATTTAGAAACAGCAATAAACTCTAGCAAGATGAAGTCCTTTTATGCGAAACCATAGACCTTTATCTATCGAAGCGCAAAATATTGATGTATCGATCTATATCGATGTATTGTTACACCCCAAATTCTAAACTGTAAAGAGTCTCTATTTTTATTTCTGTGAACTCACAATAACAAGATGTGCTTTCTGCCGTCTCGGTCTCCGTGAACTGCAACGCGTCACATAAACAAACCGAAACTCAGCGTATAGACTACTAGCCTCCCAGACATGAGAAATATATCTATAGAAAGCTTGAAATGTCTGCTTTTAAACAAACCAATTTGAATAAAAAAACCCAAATACTCTCTGATTATGTAATCCGTATGAAAGGTGCATTTCTCTCTAAAGGCGTACTCCGGAGATGGCAAGTCCGCATCGTCAACTTCATCTTTGCAGCCAACACTGACTCAGAAAACACTATTAATAAACAATTAAAATGTGTCTTTGTAGGGCTGGGCCGATAAACGATATCATATCGAATCACGATAAAATTCATGTCGATAACGATGATAAGCTCTGGACGTTTTTACTTGATATGGATTAATGTAACAACCAATTACACAGCAGAAATAAAAGCGACAACAGCCAGTCCAGCTTTTAGCTTGTACGTCAAAGTACACGCTCTTCTGGCAAAGAAAACTCGACACGAGAAGGAAAAAATGAGTGGAAGCAACGAACGTTAAATTGAAAGTGAAACTAACCTTGCGTTATCATCAAAATATGACAAAATTTTCGATAAAAGCTAGCACGAATTCAGTTACTCATTTGAACCGCACCACACGGACTATTTATCCGCTCAGGTCAAAGTCCAAACAGCAGCTCTCAGCGCGAGCTCACTGGAGCAGAGATCCGTTTACTCTGATCGGTCTCCGTCACGCAACACTAAACAGCGCTGTGAGATCCAGTGAGAAGCGTGTGAATTCAGCGAAAAACACAAATGTCTCTGTGATTTAAACTACTTTAAAGCCAGACAAAACAGCGCTGACAAACACTAAACATTGTGCGCAATAATACAGTCAGAAGGATTTTTGATCTACAAATCTCCATAATTTACCATGGATTTACTGTTGTAACACTAACTGCACCATCTGTGGCAGAAATGTGGGATGGATATTCATATTGAATTGGATTATATTATTAATGCAGATGTATTAAATGTATTAAAGTAATATTATTACAGTATTTTTATTTAGCTATAGAATTTGTGCATTTATACTAAATGTTTTTAGGCTACTGTTTTACATTACCTGTTTGACCTGTTAAATACCATAGAAACCATATAGATACATTTTACTATGGTAGTGAAGAGCTATATGCATGGTTTTAACTGTGGTTATTATCATGATCTAAATGTATGATACTATGGAAGACCTGATATATGAACTCAAAATATTTACATTTTACCATATAAAAATTAGGTTTTTACATCTCCATCCTCCTAACTCAAGCTACTACTACTGTCAAATCACTGTCAAATGTGCATTTCTAAGACAAAACGTAATATTATTAATACTGCAAACTGTGCCGAAGATATATGCCAAAGTCAGGCAACACAAACCTGTTTCATGACTAGAAACAATATAATCTATTAGAACATGCAGAAACTAAGACATTATTTTTTCTAGGAAAATGACTGGAAAAATGACTGGAAAAGGGTAAGGAATTCAAAAATGTGAAGTTCTGTCATGTTCTGACAATAAAGAGTAGTTTAAAACCACAATTAACAGTCTGGTTTCTACAGCTTTCAATTAGGAGCAAAAATCTGCCTTTAAATTTGAAAGAAATAAATATTTGATATTTATCGGAATAATTATCGATATCGACTAATATGAGCATTTTTTTTATCGCGTTCACTTTTTGGCCATATCGCCCAGCCCTATCTCTTTGCTATTTTTTTCAGACACATTCATAATCTAATCAATACTTTTGTCAGTGCTTTGCGGCAAGCTTTATGTGTGCATATATTCAGCCCCCGCATATTTAAGTATTAATTTAATATAAACGTGCGATTAGTCGACTAATGGCTTAAATTAACGTGTACTAGTCAACTAGAAAAATCTTCGGGGGCAGTCCTAGTTAAATCTGATTTGCATAGAACTGAATGAATAATATATTGATATTAATATATTTATATTTAATATTATTTAAACATTTTGGTTACTTTAAAAGTGTGGTTATTTTATTGGCTTGTATTTGTTTAAAATTCAGATTCAGTAAAATTATTGAATTTAATTAAAAAGGCTAATAATAATACAATTATACAAAAACTAATTTAAAAATAAGAAATTAATAATTATTTTTAAAAAAAAGTCATTTTCCGTTTCGGCCCAGAGTTTTCATTTCGGTGCATCCCTACTAAAAAGCTCTAAACATGCTCTTTGCTGTTGCACTGTACACATACTGTACACTGAATTCTGAGTTTTGTTCTGTAATGTTTTTTTTTTTTTTTTTTTTTTTTTTTCTGAGTGTTCTTTGGTGTGCATAAATGTATGAATTATATGGACTCATATCTGGAGATTAGGTGTCCTTTTGTAGTCTCCAAGTGTCGTTTCTTAGGAAGACACCAAAATTTACCTTGAAAAAAGCTTGCAGAAAATATAGTTTTGTGAGAATCGTCCTTCAATCTGAGAGTTTACTTTGCTGGATATAGCAAATTATGACAAAATAAATGTTAAACAAGATAAATGTTCAGTGCAAGTTGAATGTAAATCTTTGTGCACAGGTGGAATAGACCCTTCCGTGCTGAAGGATCTTCCTCCTGAGCTGCTGGCAGAGATCGAGTCCACCATGCCACTGTGTGAGCGGGTGAAGATGAACAAGCGCAAACGCAGCACTGTTAACGAGAAGCCTAAATATGCAGAGGACAGCTCAGAGGACGAGGAGTTCTGTGAGTAGCACTGCTTTCCACCACTGCAATGATCACTGTCAACTCCCGCACAAAGAGGAATGCCAAATCAAGAAACAGTGCTAAACAGTGCTTAACAACACTGAACATTCTCTTAACAAAGTTAAAGAGGTGCATCCTGAGATGCTTTTTAAACAATGTGTTGAGTTCACATGCATGCTGGACACTTGTTGACTGAATTTCCTTCACTATCTTTTCCAATTCATCCATTAAATAAAAAATCTACGTGTAATAATAGTGATGTGCCCGAAGCCGAATACCTTATTTGGAAAGGCACTGAAAATGAATAACGCATTCTACGGAGCCCCTAATGGGACATGGTTAGTCTTGCTGCAGTAGTCGTTGTTACATGGTGTTCGGCCGTACACAGATTACATTACTTGCCCCACTGTCGTTTTGCTTCTTTATAGAAATAAAAACCATTTTGTTGAGTTATACAACGGATGCTGAAAGCAACTGTTCCATACAGCACAAACTGTAAAGTCAGATTTCACTTATCACGTGAAGAGGGCAAGGAGAGATGACTGACAGGACGATGGCGGAGGATTTGTTGCGCAACAGATCCTGAGCATCAACAAATATCTTATCTTGTAAAATGTGTGGTCAGTACCGCCACTTCTTATACACAGAGTACGTGTGATCTTGAATTCGTGAAAGTTAAAAAAGTGAGCACACATTCAAAAGCGATTTCAATACCTCTCATATTGATAGCGGCTCCCTGATGCCTGCAAATTATATACAATATAATTACCCAACTATATAATGGCGAGAGAATGCAAAAGTTTTTTGTGTGAATGCAAAAGCATTGAAATATATTTTTCTCCTCCCATCTCAAAGGGAGCGATCGTTTAACCTTTGAAAAAAAATTAACTCTCTGCAACAATTTAAAATTGCAATTGAACTGCATGTCCCTTTAGGGGCTCCGTAGAATGCATTATTCATTATCCGGTTCTTTTCCAAATAAGGTATTCGACATCGGGAACATCCCTATGTAGTAATAATTTCACCCATTTAAGCAAACTGATGCTCCATTATTGCACTGAAAAAATTGGAGTACAATTTAATTATTTGTGAAATTTACAAAATATTTCTGATTGAAAATTCTTTAATAAAACAGCAGGTAACAAAATTAAACTGGAACTTTTGAAGTAGATGGACTAAAATATTATTTTCTTGTAAAACATACTCCAATAAACTTTGTTTTATTTACAACTTTAAAAAAATATTTTTTTTACAGTGTGGATGGAAATTCATAATTCAAAATAATCAGTCAATTGTTCAGTCAAGTCAACAAAAATATGCCACTGTTTTCTGCCCCAGCATCTCGTAAACGTCAGAAGAAGGATCGCGATAGAGCATGGGAGTTTGAGGAACGAGACCGGCGTAGTTCGGGAGAGCATCGAAGAGGAAATTATGACGTGCGCAGAGGCTCAGGCAGCCGATACGACGACTCTGATGAAGATTCTCCTCCTCCCAGCCTTAGCGATGGTTAGCAGAAAACAATTCAGTCTCCATTAGAATTTAATAATGCCATATTCTGCATTTTAGTTGCATTATATACAGTACACTTCAAAAGTTTGGGATCGGTAAGATTGTTTAAAAATGTTTTTGACCGAATTCTCTTGTGCTTACCAATAGATCAAATTGTGATTGTGCTGCATTTATTTGATCAAAAATACAGTAAAAACAGTAATATTGAGGAAATAATACAATTTAAAATAAGTTTTTTTTTGTGTAATATATTTTAAAATGTAATTTATTCCTGTGATCAAAGCTGAATTTTCAGTATCATTACTCCAGTCTTCAGTGTCACATGATCCTTCAGAAATCATTCTAATATGATGATTTGATGCTCAATAATTTCTTATTACCAATGTTGAAAACAGTTGTGCTGCTTAATATTTTTGTGGAAACGGATACTTTGTATCAGTGAACAGTGTTCAAAAGAACAGCAATTTAAAAAAAAAAAAAAAAAATAGAACTCTTGTAACATAAATATCTTTACTGTCACTTTTGATCAATTGAAAAGCTTAATTAGAATTTAATAATGAATTAAAATCTTTGCTCAAAAACTTAGTGAAGCTACAGTGTCGTCATCTGAAATGTGCTTAAACGGTCCGTTAGTGGTTGATTTGGGGATTTTTATTCTTTCAGTTGCAAGACGTTTAAAGACGAAAGAGAAGCAGAAAAAGAGGAAAGCATATGAGCCTAAGCTAACCCCTGAAGGTAAACCCTTTCACCTCCCTCATCATTGCTCTGAATTTTCCCTGTCAGAATGAAGCTCATTAAATCCCACTTGATTATTCCTCTTTTTTTTTTTTTTTTTTTTTTTTTTCCCCAGAAATGATGGACTCGTCCACTTTTAAGAGGTTCTCGTTGAGTATTGACAACATCTTTGAGAATCTTGAGGATGTGGACTTTACTGCTCAGGGTAGGGTTAATATATCTTTTTTTTTTTGTTGTTGTTTTGTTGTCGTTTTAGATTCTGTACCAAAACTCTTTCAGTTTTTGAGTAAGGTCATCTTTTACTCCATGTTGTTGTGTTTGTGTGTTCTCAGATGACGATGAGATCCCTCAGGAGCTGTTGTTGGGGAAACAGCAGCTAAATGAATTGGGCAGTGAATCTGCTAAGATAAAAGCCATGGGCATCACCTGCAGGGTAAGTGTTACAAGTTTTGTGGGATTTAGGCTAGCCCATGTCTATGAGCAATCTATATAGTAGTGCATCTTTAAAGGTCATCTATATGATATTTGAAAAACATTTAGTTTACAGTCTGTCTCTTGGGAAAATGGACCAATTTTGATGACTTGTCTTACTTGAAGTGGAATATTTTTGTAGAATGAGAGCGTCACTTCCCTAATAAGCCCTTTATAGGGTCTTTAAAGGTGTCTCATTCTCCACTTTAATTGCGTTATATTTCTGTTTTAATATATTTACAAAATGTAATTTATTCCTGTGATCAAATCTGAATTTTCAGCATCATTACTCCAGTCTTCAGTGTCACATGATCCTTCAGAAATCATTCTAATATGATGATATTTTTTTTGTGGGAACTGTGATACTTCAAAAGAACAGCATTTATTTGAAATAACTCTTTTATAACTTTATAAATATCTTTGCTGTCACTTTTGATCAATTTACTGAATGTGTTTATTTAAAAAATAATAATCCCCAAACAAAATTATTAGTTTTTCATGCCCATTTTCCATCATCTCTCTCAACCAAATCTTATGAACACAAAACTCTTATGCTAAATATAAGCAAGAAAATTCCTCTTGTCTGTAACATCTCAACTTTAGCTATATACCTCATATTCTGTTGTTTTCTTTCCTAATGCTTAGATTCCTTCTGATAAACTGGTGAAACTGTTGAACATCCTGGAGAAGAACATTCTGGATGGAGCCAGTCTTTCTACACTCATGAACCTTGTAAACAGCCCTTTGTTCCTTTATTCATATTTGTTTTTTCGGGTGACACTTTTATACTTCAGATGATGCCTTTACTTTTAATCCACTGCTTTTCCTCACTCTTGTCTCCTCTGCTCTTCATCAGGATAATGAGGGAGAGGACGAGGAGCGTCTCTGGCGGGATCTCATTATGGAACGTGTGACCAAGTCAGCAGATGCGTGTCTGACTGCACTGAACATCATGACATCATCACACATGCCCAAAGCCGTGTACATTGAGGATGTGATAGAGAGAGTTCTGCAGTACACTAAGTTCCACCTGCAGAACACTCTTTACCCGCAGTATGATCCGGTCTACAGAGTCAACCCTAAAGGAGGTGAGACTCATAACTTCTACTGAAGGCCTGTTCACGCCAAGTCTAAGGCATGTCAAGTCTTCAGCCATCCAAGACCAAGTCCTATCTACTTAAATGATGGAATTCTGAGATCTCAAAAACTGCTTACCGAACTCACAATTAAATAAAATATTCCAAATCATCAACAAAATCAGACATGAACTGTCCCATAAATGTTGTTTCTTATGCTCAAATAGCGTTAAAAAAGCTTATTTTTCAGGCTAGCCCAGCCAATGCAAACATGGTTTGTGTAACATTAGCAACACATTATTAGCTGTTTGATAACGTAGTCAAGCAAAAGACTAATCATATTAATTACAGTTATGTATCCGACATTGTAAAGAGTGATACCATGGTGCAGTGTTTACTACAGTAAAGTTTACCGAGTGGATCTCTGAGCTGGTGTGAGTGAGTGGAGGCGGGGCTAATATGCATATTCATGGGTCCGCATATACTAAATGAAGCAAGGGTGTAAAGTTACATTCAAGCTATTTTAAGGCATGAATAAAAAAAAAATTTCCACAGATTTTTTTTATTTTTTTAAATATGTCATTTTGGTGGTCAAAGATGAGTTTTAGGGGATAAAATTATTGACTACAGGGGGTACTTTAAAATAATAATGGTAATAATATCATTGACATTTTTCATTGGTGTTTACTGCCGTTGTTGTAATAAATAAAATGAACTACTAAATAACATGAACGACGTGTGGTTTCAGGTTCCTTGCTCAGCTCCAGAGCAAAGCGAGCCAAGTGCTCCACCGCCAAGCAGAGAGTCATCGTCATGCTCTATAACAAAGTGTGTGACGTGGTCAGCAACATCTCAGAGCTACTGGAAATTCAGCTAATGACTGATACAACAATACTGCAGGTAGGAACTGATCGGTGCAGTGTACTTGTGTATACTGTCTACATTTTTGGCATTTATTACGTGTTGTATCACTCTCTGATTTTGATAGTGTTTTTGTTCTTCTGCAGGTCTCTTCAATGGGCATCACTCCTTTCTTTGTGGAGAATGTCAGTGAGCTGCAGCTCTGTGCAATAAAGCTGGTGACGGCGGTATGTTTTCTTAGATTAGCAGCAAAACACTGTGCATTCAGTCTATTATGCATTGAATACATTTCTCAACATTTAAGAAAATTAGGAATAAATATTGCTTACCAGCCATTAAACTTTTTTGCATGATTTCATTAAAATATATTTAATCACTAAAAATGTTTAGCCGCTTTTTCCCCAAAATCACACATTTCGATTTTGTTTCTTAAATGCTAATTTTTTCTTAATGACAGGATGTGTTTTTTTTTTCGACTAAAGAGAAACTCATGTTAAAACACATTCTCTTAACCCAGTTTATTGTTCAATGACTACTATCAGTATGCCGTTTATGGGTTTATCTCTCCCAAAAGTGAAACATTGAGCCTCCCAGGCACCATCAAAGCATTGAGAGCGGTCCACTCAGATCCGTCAGTCACTTTCCAGCTCAACCTATAGTGAGAGTTTGGGGCGTGGCTACTGTAGCAGGCGCAGCCAGAGGGTGTTTAGCTGGTGTGGGACCATGGCTGATGCATTACATAGGATGGGCTTAATATAAGCGAGACGCTCTAGTTCGCTCTAGACAGAGTGTTAGCCTTCTCAGTTGCTTACTCATGAGACATAACACAGCTAAAAGCATTCCTAATATGTTGGATCTTTTGTTGAAAGTAGCCTAATTTTACCTGTTGAGACATGCTTTCTTTACAAGCACCTGTAAAGGCTATGTTTGTTATGTTTGCAAGGTTGTTTGAACATGCTTTATTTTTGTAGTTTGGCTAGGTGACACAAGTGTCACAGAAACTATGCTTCACCTTCATCAACCGTATTATTTACTCGTTTAAGGCCAGTGTATGTTTGCATTGTAAATTTTGATTCCTGCTTTGTTCACATGTATCTGTATTGCAAAACATGTTACTAATAGAGGCATTTTGCTTCTCTCTGTGGCTCAGGTCTTCTCTCGTTACGAGAAGCACAGACAGTTAATTTTAGAGGAGATCTTTACCTCTTTGGCCAGACTGCCCACCAGCAAACGCAGTCTCAGGAACTTCAGGTACTGATATAACCCTTTATATTTGGATTGCAGCTCTGCCTAAACTGATCTGTGATAAACACAAGCATTTCCTGCATGTCGATTCTGTCTGTGTGTTTAGGTTGAACAGTAGTGATGCAGAGGGTGAGCCCATATACATTCAGATGGTTAGTGCTCTGGTGCTGCAACTAATTCAGTGCGTGGTTCATCTGCCCTCTGACAAAGACTCTGAAGACGATCACAGGAAGGTACTAGTTACCCACCCAACACCTCTTAAACTAGTCTTGCATTTTTACTATCACTATAAACCCTGGTGTAGATTACAGGCTGCATTAACAATATGGATTAATCCATTTATCAGGTTGACGACGATGTGTTTATCACCAACTCGTATGAAACAGCCAGACGGACGGCTCAAAACTTCCTCACTGTATTCCTCAAGAAGTCAGAACATCCTTTCCATTATCTACATTTGCTTTATGATATGTGTGTATGTGGTTCTTGCAGTACTCAACGTGTGTTTCTGTGTTGTAACTACATCTCAGGTGTGGCAGTAAACAGGGTGAGGAAGACTACAGGCCGCTGTTTGAGAATTTTGTGCAGGACCTGCTGTCTACGGTCAACAAACCGGAGTGGCCCGCCTCTGAATTACTGCTGAGCCTTCTGGGTAGATTACTGGTAAGAACGGATCATAGCCAATCATTTTGTCTGCAACAGAGCTTTAACTTCCGCATCTGTGCTAAACATGAAATGAATTAATATTTATGAACCCTTAGAAGTTTATGATGGAGCTTTGAGTGATTTGTGAGATTTTCATACCAAATATAGTTGAAAAATTTAAAATTTTTTTTTTTTTTTTTTTTTTTTTTTTTGAATTGCAAAATGTATAATTAAAAAAATAATGCTAATAAAAATCTAAAATTGAATTTTATATTTATAAAATATTATAAAGCATAGCATTTGTTTGACAAAAACAATTTGAGTAACTTAAGAAAAAAGCACAACAGTACTTTCAGGGAAACACATACAAAGGTTCTTTCTCCTTCAGTGACCTTTGACCCTACGTAATCTGTCCCTAGGTGCATCAATTCAGTAACAAGCAGACAGAGATGGCACTGCGGGTGGCATCACTGGATTATCTGGGTACCGTAGCAGCCAGATTGAGGAAAGATTCAGTCACCAGCAGGATGGACCAGAAAGCCATCGACTGCATCGTCAGAGAGGTATACGCACCTTACTTCAAAATACACATGCTGGTGCCTGTAGACTACATCTAATAAACATTCTACTTTACACTGTTTTTTTATTAAATGCTCCTTGTATGTGTCTTTAGGGCTCGGAAGGAGACGAGACTCAGCGTTTGCAGAAAGCTCTGCTGGATTATATGGATGAGAATGCAGAAACAGACCCTGCCCTCACTGTAAGTCCAACTAAGATGCACATGGACTTATTATAGAGTTGTGTATGAGCCAATGTGAGTTTCTCTATGGTCAGGTGTCAAAATCTAGCAAGGTTGCCTGTGTTTAATATAACGCCTAGAAATAACAGTACCAGTAAAAAGTTTAGACATGCATGACAGATTTTTTACAAAAAAAAACCTTTAAGCTTCTGCTTAAATGTTTATAAGTAAAATTTGGTAGAAGTAAGAGAATTTTGATTTGTTTTAAGTTTCATATATGTGACCCTGGACCACAAAACCAGTCACAAGTCTCAAATTATGCAATAGCCAACAATACATTGTATGGGTCAAAATTATAGATTTTTCTTTTATGCCAAAAATCATTAGGATGTTAACTAAAGATCATGTTCCATGAAGATATATTGTAAATTTCCTACCGTAAATATATCAAAAATGTATTATTAGTAATAATATGGACTTCATTTGGACAACTTTAAAGGCGATTTTCTCAATATTTAGATTTTTTGCAACCTCAGATTCCAGATTTTCAAATAGTTGTATCTCGGCCAAATATTGTCCTATCCTAACAAATCATGGAAAGCTTATTTATTCAGCTTTCAGATGATGTATAAGCACCACCTGTGGTTTGTGGTCCAGGGTCAAATATAATATCACAGTCTATCACTAATGAATAGTTTGTATTAAGGTAAGTGATCTACTGTTTGGTGCATGCCTTTTTCTCTACTCATAATCCTCCAAGTCAGCATTCCTCAATCTGATTTTGTATTGTAGTTTGCACGCAAATTTTACATCGCTCAGTGGTTCAGAGACTGCACTACAGAGGCTGAGAAGGCCATGAGGAGTCAGAATCAAAAGGAGGACGACTCGGAGGGGACGCAGCACGCCAAAGAGCTCCAAGCTACTGGAGACATCATGCAGCGTGCCGAAACTCGCAAGAAATTCCTCCACACTGTCGTTAAATCAACTCCCAATCAATTTACTACTCTCAGGTATTGTCATACATGAATTTGTGCTTCAATTATGCTACCCATCCTGTCTTGATCAAGACATTATAATGATTGGATTGTGGTATTAATGAAAAATAAAACTTTTGACAGGATGAATTCAGACACTGTGGACTATGAAGATTCCTGCCTTATTGTACGCTACCTGGCCTCCACCAGACCCTTCTCTCAGAGCTTTGATATCTACCTGACACAGGTGTGAAGATGGGTCTAAAATGTAGACATTACCAGTTTCCACCTGGTATTAATGTGCCTCTTAAAGTACAAAAACTTTTTTTTTTTGTAATGTTTTGCTAAGTATTTGTAAGTAACATTGTCTGTGTAGAAAACATAACTTTTAACCCAATCTAATTAATCTCTTTGAAAGAGGGATAAACATCTTTGAGTGGTGACTTCCCAGCACTACTACTGTGTGTGTGGAGTAGAGTTTAAATGCATGCATATGGTTATGCATAGAGTGCATTTTCATTTTTGTCTTTTCTTTATTTTAGATTCTGAGAGTTTTAGGGGAGAGTGCCATAGCTGTCAGGACCAAAGCCATGAAGTGTCTCTCTGAGGTGGTGGCAGTTGACCCCAGTATACTGGCCAGGGTAAGGAATATGACTCAATTAAAACTGGCAGCACAAAACTATAGGTAATTCTGTCGTTGACTGTTCATATCTTTTAATTGGTATGTTTGTCTTGTGTAGTCTGATATGCAGCGCGGTGTTCATGGGCGGTTGATGGATAACTCCACCAGCGTGAGGGAAGCGGCGGTTGAGCTGCTGGGACGGTTTGTGTTGAGTCGACCTCAGCTGACGGAGCAGTACTACGACATGCTCATCGAGAGGATATTGGTATGACTTTAAGCCACTACCTGTCTAATAGTTAAAGCAGCACAATGTAAAGCTTTGGACCACTTTTCATTTGGAACAATATCTGTATATGTTTGTGTATACAGTACCGTTTTTTTTTTTTTGAAAGCTGTTAATACTTTTATTCAGCAAGAATAAATTACATTGATCAAACATGACAGTAAAGACATTTATAATGGTGCAAAAGATTTCTTGAACTTTCTATTTATCAAAGAATCAATATTATCAACATTTTCCACAAAAATATTAAGCAGCACAACCTTTTTTCAAAATGTAATAAGAAATGTTTCTTGAGCAGCAAATCAGCATATTAGAATAATTTCTGAAGGATCATGTGACTAAAGACTGGAGCAATGGCATTAAACCCATTAAAAAAAAAAAAAAAAAACATACAGACCCCAAACTGTATGTATGTGTATTTATTTTTTCTAATTTTTTTTCACGGTTTATTCTTGTTATTGTGCATGCAGCTTTTAGGATCATATTAATTTATAAATACAGCTCTGGAAAAAATTAAACATTGAGAAATCAATGTTAAATGGTCTCTTAATTTTTTCCAGAGCTGTATAGCCAATATTTGTAATTTTTTAAAAATCCTTTTGGGACTATGCAGGACCATTTAAAATGAACTAGTGGGGACAAAAATGTGAATAAAATTTGTTAGAATTAATGGTGACCCATTGAAGGGCCTAAGATATGCACTTTCCCTTTATACATTCATGTAAATTTTAGCCTAAACCCTTGACGTTACAAATATGTACTGTTGTGTCTGGGGCACATTCTGCGGTGGTGTTCTGCCATCTTGATTATTGTACATGTAATCTGTGAGACATTTAAAGTGTTTATATTTGCGGTCTCTTCAGGACACCGGTATCAGTGTGAGGAAGAGGGTGATCAAGATTCTGAGAGACATCTGTTTAGAGCAGCCCAACTTCAGTAAGATCACCGAGATGTGCGTGAAGATGATCCGCAGGGTCAATGACGAGGAGGGCATCAAGGTGCAGTCATGTTGTCTGCTTTGTTTTGCATGAAAACCGCAGTGCTGAACTTTGTTGTGGTAGGTTTGTCCTGTTAGTTTGAGCTAACAGTCTTTCCCTCCCTGCAGAAACTTGTGAATGAAACATTCCAGAAGCTGTGGTTTACACCCACAGCCAGCCATGACAAAGAGACAATGAATAGGAAGATTCTCAACATCACTGATGTGGTCAGTATTTCACTCTTAGGCTTTTTCACACTTTATATATATTTATTTATTTATTTATTTATGTGTGTGTTTTTGTTTATGGTTATTTGTATATTTATATGTAGTTTTATATTTGTTTGGTCTGACCACAAGTTTGATTCCATCTCTGCCCCTGCAGGTGTCTTTTTTACATTTGTATTATTTGGGTCTAAATCACAGTATGTTTGCATCATCAGTGTGAGAACCCCTGGCAGCTGTTTGTCCTTGTAGCTTGGTAACACTGGAGAAGGCATGTTTTTATTTCTTTGGCTTTACTACCAAAACATAAGACGTTCTAGTGGTGCTTGCATCTGTCTGGAACAGATGCTTTGCAAGATATGCAGAAAATATGAGCTGCTCTCTGAAGGCAATTTCTGCAGAGACATCAGCAACAAGGAAATGCAATTGCTGCTCTTTTTGTAGGGCATCAGTCTCGCTTTACTGGATTCGTTCATAGGATTTGTACCCTAACCCGAGTTTGGTTCCTTGGTGCACACTGAAATTAATAAAGCAGCTTTCACACAAATCGTCAGTCGATCAGATCAATGTCAAACAGACTTGTGTCTGAAACAAAAGCTCTAGTGTGAAAATGGCTTTTCTTTGAAAATAGTGCGTCATCCTGAAGCTGATCTTATTCTTTTCTGTGCCTCAGGTCGCTGCCTGTAAGGACACTGGCTATGACTGGTTTGAGCAGCTCCTGCAGAACGTAAGTGTTTCTGTGTCAAGTCCATTTCCATCTGGCCGCCTCTAGTTTGGAGGCCTGTAGCGATTCAGTTCACTGTGGTTTGTTTTCTCTAGCTTTTAAAGTCAGAGGAGGATTCGTCCTATAAGCCAGCCAGGAAGGCCTGTGTGCAGTTGGTGGACAATCTTGTGGAGCACATCCTCAAATATGAAGAGGCACTTGCAGGTACGCACATACTACTGGACTTGGGAAATCCGATTCAGTTCATTAACCTGTAAAGCCTGATGTATGAAATAATTTTTTTTATGCCTCATGTAATATGATATAGTGGGAATATGAAGCTCATACTTGTGTTTTTAAAAGTGTTTTTTTGTTAATTTTTTTTTATTTTTTATAAAGAGTCTCAAACTGAGCAGAAATACGCAATAATGCTGTTGCTGATATTTATATGGCCAAAAAGTACTCTGAAATTTTGTTTTATCATTAAAGCTCTGTAGTTTTATTTTGGGGGCAAACATAATGCAGTGCAATACAATGATGATGTATCATTATACTAAAGGCCTTTTACTAAAAAACAAACAAACTATCAATCAGACGCCAGAAGGCATAGTAGATTGTGTGCAACAGGTTTTTCAGCAAAGTTTTGATCATGTTGATAATTTAAAAGCCTTAAATGTGTAATCAAATGAGACAGTAGGCTTTATAAGGTTAACATAGTTAACTTTAATTTGATTCAAAAACAAAGTAACTTTCAATTTTAAATATCACTGGAAGTGTTCCTATGAGTCTTTACAAGTTGCTTTTTTGTAGTTTGTGTGTTTTCAATAGAATAAATGAATTTGTTGTTGTGATGCTGTCTGTGTGCAGAGCATAAGAGTGTGAACTCAACGCGGTTGGTCGCATGCATCACTACGCTGTATCTGTTCAGTAAGATCAGAGCGCAGTTGATGGTCAAGCACGCCATGACTATGCAGCCCTACCTCACCACCAAGTGCAGTGTAAGTGCACACTTCCTCTCTGCAAGTGGCAACCACTAAGCACCACTTTCTACAGTGCAATATTTGAGGTCATTCTGCCATCTAGTGGCCGTGTATTCTTAGTGATATTGTGCCAAGGTACACGTGTCAGAAGGTTTTCATTTATATGTGTTTATGCATAATTTGTTTGTCATTTTCACAGTCTCAGAGTGACTTCATGGTGATTTGTAATGTTGCGAAGATCCTGGAGCTGGTAGTTCCTCTGATGGATCACCCCAGTGAGAGCTTCCTGACCACCATTGAAGAAGACCTGATGAAGCTCATCTTAAAATATGGCATGACCGTAAGTAACGTACACTCACAATCTCATAAACATATCACATTTCTGAATTAACATTTGATTTAATTAAAAAGAAAATTGCACGAGAATCGTTACGGTCTTATGTGTACCTTTTTAACGTAATGATGAAAATGTTCATTAATCTTAAATTGGATTAACTACTGGCTGGCTGTTCATTTGATGACATATAGTTGCAAATACTCTCTTGAATCATATTTATGCACATACCACTAAGTTCTTTGTCTTTTTTGCATAGGTTGTCCAGTACTGTGTGAGCTGTTTGGGTGCAATAGTCAACAAAGTGACCCATAATTATAAGTTTGTATGGGCCTGTTTTAACCGTTATTATGGGGCTCTGACTAAGCTAAAGTTGCAGCATCAGGAGGGTACGAACAACATGGCACTGCCTGCCACCAAAGCAGCCCTGCTCAGATCTCTCTTCACTGTGGGAGCTCTCTGCAGACACTTTGACTTCGACTTCGAGCAGTTCAAGGGCACCACTAAGGTATCGCAACCTTTCCCCTATAAATAATTATACATGATTATACATAAATCTGTGTAGTTTACATGCAGCTGTGATAGCCATGTAGTTGTTTGCTCTTTAGCTCATTAGCATTAACAACACAAAAATATTCACTTTCAACAAAACTGCACTGTAAGATAAAACATGCATTCTAAGATTAAATAATAAATATTTGCATTCATCTATTTTGCTTTTTTAAACCTAAGATTGCTTGTTACAGATAGTCATTGATGTTTTATATATATATTTTTAATTTTATTTATTTTTGTTTTCTTTTAAATATTAATCAAATATTACCAAAATTGTCCTTTTGTTTTATTCTTAATTTTATTATGATTTTGTTTAATTTGGTATGTTTAACTGTAACTTCTGTTATTAAACCTGGAATCTCGAATTGACAGGTTGTGATAAAGGAGAAGGTTTTGGAGTTATTACTGTACTTCACTAATCACGAGGATGAGGAAGTCAGATGCAAAGCCATCATTGGGTTGGGTAAGATGACTCATTCAGTATTTTTTGGTAGTAATTTTAGTAATTCTTTGACTTCATTTTAGTTTTATTAATTTTGTTACGTGTTTTTGTCATTTTTAGATTTTAAAATGTCTTTGTTTTTTGTTTTATATAGAAATACTTTATACTTTAATTTATTTTTCAAGGTTTTGTTTAGTTCAACTAACTTAAAATAAGTAAAAATTTCTTAATATATGTTATAAGCTAAATAATCTAATATTTATATTTTTCATTTAAACTTTTTCAATTACCAAAACAATAAGGTTTAAAGGGGCTATATGTAAGAATTTTTATGTATTAATCGCTTTTTGTATTGCCAATGTGTGAACAGCTTCCTAGGTTGTCTATGAAAAACTGTAGACTGATATTTATGTGAAGGACTCGGGCCAGTTTTGTGAGGAAAATCCATAGGATGTGACGTTTACAAGTTCCAGAGAACGTCTCTTCCGTTCAATGACACATGAAACAAATGCTTATACAATGTTCAGGATAATGCCGAAAGAGCTATTCTGTACTGTAATCAGGGTTCCCACGCTTCTTGAAAGTACTTGAAAGTCCTTGAATTTCAGACACATGGATTCAAGGACTGGAAAGTACTTGAAAACAAACATAGGTCCTTGAAAGTGCTTGAATTAAGCATGAAATACATTTTGTTAGAGTAACATGGTGCTATTACAAAAATTGGCCTTTATGCGCTGAACAGCGCTACTGATTGGGGAGGGAGCGGGAAAAACCTGAAAAATGCTGCGTGAGCGGATGGATCGTGATCACGTGCAGCCAGCTCTGCATAATGAGCACATAACATGGAGCTTTTTAACTTGCTTAGTGCCAGGGAAGTGCAAATTCAGTGATGCTTGGCTCAGTATTGAGCTACATAAAAATTGGTTTATCAAATTTCCAACGAATAACGCTTAATAAAGTAGTGTTTATAAGCGCAGCACTCCTTTGTTTACAGAAGTTACTGGGGAAACCAATATATTTCTGCTGTTCCATAAGCGCCATCTACTGTCAAAGAGTGAAATTTCCAGAGCATCAGTTGGTTTGTTCAGACTAATGCATATTAACCCATATTTTTAGCTTACACACAGAGTTGTAAATGTTAACTAATGGATCGATGAGAAGCTAATGTGCTTTTAAAAAATGTAGAATAATAAGGTATCTAAAAAGCCTTAATATTGATTTTTAAAAAGGTACCATGTACAGGTGATTAATAAATAATTTTGCATATTAATGCCTAGCAATTAACTTATCCATATCTTTTCATTTAATTGGAAAATTCATGTATGTAATTCATGTATATTTTCATGTATGTAATATTATATTAATGTTTTAATTAAGTAATGATTCGTTAAAAAGAACTAAAACTAGTGTGAAATGTTAAAAGCAGGAATAAGAGAGCTGCAAACTGCATCTCTCGTACACTCTACCAGCCTCTTTCCTCGTTGGATTTTAAAAGTCACATGCCCCTAAAATTTTATTTTAGTTGTCAGTATATGCCTTAGCGTTACTGCAGTGATAAATACAGGTACAGTAGGTCTTTGATACTGTCCAGATTGGCAGTAACAATCCCACCTTTATCGTATTTATTGGGCTTGATATAAAATAAAAGGTGCTTTAAAAAGTCCTTGAATCTGGTGTTCATGAAAGAGTGGGAACTCTGTGTAATGTCAAAGTGTCATGCAAAGAAAAGGGATTAATTCAAACTATAGCCAGATCTATAGTCTTCAATATACTTTATAAGCAAACTATCAGAACAGTGTTATTTTAATAACCTCATCGACATGATGCCGTTATTAAATCTAAAGTCACTCTCAGCAGCGTAGACGGCGTCGGGATGTTCGCTTCAAACGTATTTCCAACTTTTTACTTCTAAGCGAAGAACAAAAAAAGAACTTTGCTGTGAGTATATTGGGGCCTTGAATCACATTCAGTGTCTTGTGCTTTGTGTGCACGAGTGCAAGCACAAGCAATAACTTGATGACTGCAGTTCACTTAACGGCCACCGGTGTTGCTAATAACAAGATTTTCTGAATTCTAAATATAGCCCCTTTAATTTTAGTTAACAGTAACAACATGATTGTTTACTTTTTCAGCTTTTTGTTGCAGAACCAATTTTTGTCAGAATAATTTTATGTATTACATATCATAGCAGTGTTTTAAATACTGAATAATACATAAACGTTTTAACCTTTCTCTCTCTCTCTTGAATTCTGCAGGGTTCCTTTTCATCATGCATCCGAGTCAGATGTTCGTTCCAGAGGTGAAGTCTCTGTATAACGGGCTCCTATCTGATAAGCGGTGCTCCATCACGCTCAAGATCCAGGTGTTGAAGAACCTCCAGATGTACCTCCAAGAGGAGGACTCTCGCATGCAAGAGGCCGACAGAGAGTGTAAGTGACCGCGACATGATCATTCATAGAGCAGTGCAGTGGCTCAACATTTGCCATTATGATTTTGAGGTTAACATCATGACTAGATCCAATATACAAACAGCAGAATACTTAGACCAAACTAGGAACTGGAATTGATAAACTTCATAATGCTCTATAAACTCTGTTCCACCCTTAAAGAAAGCTTGTGCTTTTATTTTTCCAGGGCAGAAAATGTCAAAGCAAGAGGATCTGAAAGAGATGGGTGACATCTCCTCTGGTATGAGCAGTTCCATCATGCAGCTTTATTTGAAGCAGGTGCTGGAGTCTTTCTTCCACACGCAGTCCAGCGTACGACACTTTGCCCTCAATGTCATTGCTTTGACCCTCAGCCAGGGACTCATACACCCCGTACAGGTACACACACCCGCATACAGCAATACAGACATTATAAACCCAGCATTGATTCCTGCACAGAATTTTAACTTCTATGCCTCCCAACCCTTTGCATGTTGCTTTTGTTTTACCTTAATAAAATCGCAAAGCCATGTTCAGCGTTTTGATTCCCAGGAAACATACATATGAATAAGATGCATTGGTTAAATGTGCATTAGGTCTGTCAAATGCACTACCATTGTGGTGAGAAATTTTTGTGTAAAAGTCTTTTATGCTCAGTAAAAACAGTAATATTTTGAAATATTTCAATTTAAAATAACCGTTTTCTATTTGAATATATTTTAAAATGTAATTTATTCCTGTGATCAAAGCTGAATTTTCAGCATCATTACTCCAGTCTTCAGTGTCACATGATCCTTCAGAAATCATTCTAATATGATGATATGATGCTCGTATCATCATCAATGTTGAAAAAAGCTCTTTGGCCGTAATGCATTTTTTTCAGGATTCTTTGATGAATAGAAAGAAAAGCATTTATTTTACATCGTCTTTACTGTCAATTTTGATAATTTTTTTTAATATTGCCATTTGAAATTTTGTAGTTTGCAATTTCATGCAATTTAATCTTTAAGCTTGCTATGTAAACGTTTTAATTTCTTTCAAAAAAAAAAAAAAATTCTTACTGACCCCAAACTTTTGAACGGTAGTTGTATGGTAAATGTTCTTCCATAAATACATTTGACTGATTTGGTCATTCTTTCATCTACGATTAAGAGTGCATTATTTTATTTAACACATTTTAATGGATTTAAATCCGTTTCACCACAATCCACACAGCAAATAAAAATAAATAAATAAAGGGTGTAGGTTGGGTGTGGGCCTACTCATCACTGTCACAACCTTGGCTGTAGAACTTGCAACTAACATGAATTTGTCACTTTTCCTTCCTCCTTCCAATCAAAGTGTGTGCCATATCTGATCGCCATGGGGACGGACCCAGAGCCCACCATGAGGAACAAAGCGGACCAGCAGCTGGTGGAGATTGATAAGAAGTACACTGGATTTATCCATGTGAGCATCAATGTGCACACCTTGACACATGTGTCATATGCATAAACTGGATCCAAGTTCACTATTATTATTATTGGTCAAATACATTGAAGCTGAGTGTAAGAATGTACCATGGGATACCACATTATACTGTGAAGTATCCAGGTTAAACCAACCTGTATTGGTTTTATTGTATCTTGCATGTATTTTCATGGAAGCTAAATTGTGAACTAGAGTGATCCAGTTTATTTATGCACATGTATTGTTCCAGATGAAAGCTTTACAAAAATAATTATTTTTATATTATAATTGTTTATCATATAATTTTTAATATAATTGTTTTAGTTTTAAATAGAATTAGATTAATGTGCTATAGCTGGTTTATTAATTTATTTTATCTACAGATGAAAGCTGTAGCAGGAATGAAAATGTCGTACCAAGTGCAGCAGGCCATCTCGGCATCATCAGGATCTGTGATCCGTGGTTTCCGTCAGGACGAGTCCAGTTCTGCTCAATGTTCCCACCTCTACAGCATGGTCCGTGCAAACAGACAACACCGGCGAGCGTTCCTCATCGCACTGCTCAATCTCTTCGACGACAGCTCGGTTAGCAGTCTTTGTGTGTCTGTCTCTTCTTGTCGTTGGCTCTTTGTTGTGATGTTGAGACTGACCTTTTCCATCTGTCTGTCTCTCTCTGTCTGAGCAGAAGATGGAGGTTAGCATGCTGTTGTTCATCGCTGATAATCTGGCCTACTTCCCCTATCAGACTCAGGAGGAGCCGCTGTTCATCATGCATCATATAGACATCACACTGTCTGTATCAGGCAGCAACCTGCTGCAGACATTTAAAGAGGTAAACGTGCTCAAGTGCCTTGTGTCTGATCTTAACCGTTTGTGCAGCACATTTCAGCACTGATTGTTTTGTGGGCCTATCACAGTGTAATTCAGCTCTACGAAGAAGCTGTATATGAAGGATGGGGCAGCGCTAACTCTCAGCCTCGGTGTGAACATAGCAAAACGCTGTTGCATAGAAGACATTTACGTAGAAGTCTTATAGGCACAGCAGCAAAAAATGGCCCATTTAATTTTAAAGGTCAGAAAGTGAAAAATGGTCACGAAAAACTAAATTATGATGGTGCAAAAGGTTTATGTAGACAAACAAAAATACGCTTCCTTTAAATCCCCTTATAATCAGTGATTTTCTTTCTTTCATATTTTTATGGATGTCTGTACTTTCCAACATAAAGTATGAGTAAAGTATGATTTCAGACTGAAGCACGGTACTGTGTCCATTTACACACAAGCAGCTCGTGATCCAGTGTTTTCAGTGTCTCAGAGAAGCTCAGTTCAGAGTAAAGCCCTGTTCACACTACCAGCGTCATGCAGCAACAAAGCAACATGATCCCATTCATTTCAATGGCGAGCTGGCGACAGGAGTGTCAGTGACCATTGGTGACAGGATGTAGGTGTGTCCAACGACGCAACAAAGTTGAGATGTGTTTAACTTGGCAGCAAGATGAAGTTAATTTTAGCGGTTCCCTATAATTTATGGTACTTACACACCATGCTGACTCCAAGCCTGAATGGTTTATAGATAAATAGCTGCGGTGGCAAAGAGCACTCGTTATTTCTCGTTCGTCTTTAATATTAAGCATTTTATGAACTGATTCCATTTATATTTAGTCTTTTGCTTCCAAAATGTTTTTAACGGTAAACATCAATTAGTTGTTTACAATATGGAATAACATCCGTGAATGCCATTCACAAACGTAACTAAGCAACTAGTAGTGGGAACGGCCATTGGCGAAATGCAGTGACAGTTTTTAAAGCTTAAATGCTGCTTCACACAAGCTCATCTTTGCGTCTGCTCAGAGTTTGGATCACTTATAATGTTCTTTTTAAAACGCAATGTTGGAAAGCAAAGAAATTAAAACAGCTATAAAGCTATTAGTGTTTTTATTTTACCGTTATACATATGTTTTTTTATATATACAGTACATTAGTATTATTGCAATGATAGTATTTATTTATTAATTTAATTTAAATAAAATGATTTTGAACTTATTATTAGTAGTAGTAGTAGTATTACTACTATAATTTTTGTTTTTTATTAATAAACATTTTTTATCAAATTGAATGGGGTTATTTTTTGTCCATAGCTCATCACATGCCTGTATAATGTTTTTTTTTGCACCAAAACCAATTTAATTTTACATGATCACTTTTCACTTTCTGTCTTAGTCTTACAAGTAAAGCAAGAGGTTGTTTTACTACTGTACCACAAAGTTTTCTATATTTAAATGACCTCTGTTATGACTGGAGTTAACACATTGGTTCTGACAGTTTTACTTATCAGATGCAAACGTGAATGGTTGTGAGAAACTCCACCACAATTTCTAAACGGGTTGTTTTTGTACCAGTCTCTCGTTAAGGTTCCAGGCAGGAAGAGCAGGAAAAGGAGACGACGACGGCGGCGGCAGCCACAGCCACAGCCACAGCCACAGCCACAGCAACAGCAGCAGCAGCAGAATGGTGCGGAGGAGGAGAGGGGAGACCAGGACGAGGAGAGAGAAAGGAACAGCGGCGATGAAGAATATGACGGTGATGATTTTGAGGAGGATGAGGAGGGGCAGCGAGTTAGGAAGCCCAAGCCTGTGGAGGTTACCAAGCAGTCAGAGTCAGATTCTGAGTCTGACCTCGAGGATGCTGATGCTGTCATGGAGCGTCTTCCTGACGACACATCTTCTCTTCTGGACTTCGCTAGGGCTTCACAGGGCATACTGTTACTGCTAGTGCTCAAACAACACCTTAAGAACCTCTACGGCTTCTCAGACAGGTAGCAAAACACCCATGCACCTCAGCAACTCCCCAAAATATTGCTATTCTCTCTTTGTTTTATCTATACTGTATTTATTCTGCTCTCTCCCAATGCAGCAAAATTCAGAAGTACTCTCCCACGGAGTCGGCCAAGGTGTACGATAAAGCTGTCAATAGGAAGTCGTCAGTCAACTTCAGCCCACGGCAGACCATCGACTTCCTCCACCATAATGAGGTTCATGACGAGCTGACCTACGAGCTAAAGAGGAAGATAGTCAAACAGTACCTCGATGTGAGCATACTTTTCTTTAGGAATTTTTAAAATATATATTCTATTTATATCGCTATTAATATTATTTAACATTTGTTTTTTATTAAAAATGACCATAATATTTACCAATAATAATTGTCTTGGCAAACTTTTAAGGAGGCCACTGGGTGACTTAAAATGGTTTAAATTATTATAATGTTATTCATATAATAATAATAATAATAATAATAATAATAATAAACTTTATTTATAATGCACTTTTCATGCATAAAATGCAGTTTAAAGTGCTTTACATAAAAATAACAGTAAAATATCAACAATGACAACACATTCCATAAAAAGCATGTACAGCAAACAAGAAAAAAAAAAAGAATAGATTAAAAAAAAATGTAATACAATACGGGATAAAATAATAAAACATATGAAAGACAAACATTAAAGTAAAAGTGGTCAGCTACAATACATTTAATAGGAAAAATACTAAAAAATATAAGAGACTAATTATAAATCGAAGTTCAGAGTAACTAATTAAATGCCAGAGTAAAAAGATTTTAACTTTCTTTTAAAAATGCTAAGTGTACTAGCTTCCTTAATATCTGATGGTAGTGTGTTAGTTTTGGTCCATAATTTGCAAAGGCAGCAGCACCAATTTCTGTTCATCTATAGCTGGGAACCTCCAATAAACCTGCATTAGATGATATTAAGGTTCTTGATGGGATATAATTAACAAGAGAACTGGCAATATAGTTAGGTCCTTGCCATTACGAGCTTTGTATGTGTTGAGCTGGACTTTATATAAAATAAGTATTTAATAAATAATAATTTTTTTTAAATATTTAAAAAACATGCAGCTTTTTTACATCAGAAATGATCAGTGTTGGATAATGGTGGACCTTCGAGTTGATGTTGAGAATTGCCGATTTATACCGCATGCTCTGCTTGATTCTCAGTTTAAGTTGCTAATGGAGCACCTGGACCCTGATGAAGAGGACGAGGAGGGAGAGAATAGTGCAAACGTGAGGAATAAAGCCATCACTGCACTGCTGGGGGGAGCAGCCACAAGCCCCCGAAACCACCACACACTTGACTCAGAGGATGAGGACAGTGATGGAGAGGAGAGGACACCAGGGGTGAGAGAACACAAAAACAGTCCAACAGACTATCATCCTAGTCTGATTCTCTTAGCAGCCTATTCTGGTCAAGTACCACCTACTTAGACAGGAAGAAAGTGTCTGACTGAAACAAGATCATTGCTCATGTTTTGTATTTGTTTCTTTCGTTATTTATACAGCGCTTTACACCATACAGATTGTTTCAAAGCAGCTTCGCAGTGATAAACAACAAAATAACAGTGTTAATGTTGCCAAGTTCTTCAGTTACGAAAATACAACTTCAGTGGTAAAGCAGCTCTAAAAAGACAGTAGTGGTTTCAATTTGAATTTGGTTCAATGTAGATTCAGCTGATTTAGTTCAATAGCAAATGTCAGTGTTGCAAAATTAATCAGTTATGAAACAAACTCAGTTCAACTATGAAGCAGTTCTGTAGAGCAGTGGTTTTCAAACCGAGGGTCATGAGATTTAAAAAATGGGTCGCCAGGATGATTTAAGGAAAATTTTATAAAAAATTGAAGTTACATTTATAAAATAAAATAAAAATTGTTTTCATAAAATCATAGTCTATAGGCCTATATAGAAGGAATTTTATATTTAAATAATTAAATAATTAACAGATTAACAAAAAGAAAGCCGTGTGCTGCTGAGTTTGGTTCGTTTTTGTGAGGTGCGGCGCTCCTCAAACAAGTTCACGGAAAGGAAACCCAGACGACAGAAAGCACATCTTGTTCTCTTTATTTTACAATAGCACAATGTAAGTAAACACTGCAATTTTCACCGATGTCCTACTCTTATTATCTGTATGACCGAAATGACGGAGTATTTTATGTTTCCTCTGTTCGAACGCGCTGGCGCCTCACGCGCACACACAACATATTCCAGCATTGCAAACTTGACATCGCAGCCTGTTCATTCTCAAAATAATAGTCAACCTAACATATAAAAAGTTACACAGCTCAGTTTAAATAGTCAATAGGCTAGTAGCCTACAATTCGTGCCATTCAGCATGAGCACCGCTGCTGGGGTGTTTCCAATGTGAAGGTGATTTTTTTCCATCAATATTGAAGTACAAAGCCTATAATAAATAATAGTTCAGCATCCAAATACATCGCGAATATGGAAACATTTGGATTCAAATGAGAGAGTTAGGCTACGTGAGCCTAACGCTGGTTACTTTCAGTTTCTCATTAAATGATTTTGTTTTGGCTTGTTTAGTTAGCCTACTTACATTTTTTTTAATTCTTGATCTGTTCTGAATACTGTTAAATTTAAAGGATTTGTTGTGGAGTGAGGGGAACTAAAATAATCTATAGCTGTGTTTGTAGTGTTTATAATGTTTGTAGTACATTATAACATTTCGCTTTATTTACCGGTAGGCTATTATTTCTTAATGCAATCAAATGCGACTTATACGCGACTTACCTGTTTTTTTTTTTTTTCTCTCTCAAAAACATAAAAAATATATATTTTTGTAGTGTATATTTAAGTATGCAGCAAACGATTAATTGGTTAAAATTCTTGTTGGTTAACCAGTTAATTAGCGTCCCATGAATAGCTAGATCAAATTAGTGCAGAATCAACTTTGCGTTGCGAACGTATCAAGGATCAAAAGCGGTTGTGTGGAAAAGTGCTGAGCTGAATTTGTGCCATCTAGTGGTTTAATGGAGCATACAGTCAAATGGCCCATTGTATATAAGTATTCTTATGCTTGGCTTGACTTGTTTAAATGTAAATGGTTGTAGGCCTATATATGGGTCGCGCTTAAAAAAAAGTTTGAAAACCACTGCTGTAGAGGAAATAGTTATAGCCATAGTCATTATTCAGCTCAAGTCACATGATTTAGTTCAGTAATAGTGCAAAGTTCATCAATGACGATTGAGTTCATCATTTATGAACGAGCGCAATTCAGTTATAAGCAGCTCTAAAGAAAAGGCAATAGTGTTGCTATTCAGCTCAAGTCAGTTTTGTGTTGATTCGATTCAGTTCAATAACAGTGTTGATGTTGCAGAGTTCATAAATTATGAAATTAATTCAAGGGTTAGTTCACCCCAAAATGAAAATTATCCTATAATTTACTCACCCTCAAGTCATTCTAGGCGTATATGACTTTCTTCCTTCAGCCAAACACAATCGGAGTTATATTAAAAAAATGTTCTGGCTCTTGCCAGATTTATAATGGGAGTGAATACCTGAGATTTTGAAGCCCAAAAAAGTGCATCCATCCATCATAAAAATAATCCATACGGCTCCGGGAGGTTAATAAAGGCCTTCTGAAGTGAAGCAATGTGTTTTTGTAAGAAAAATATCCATATTTATAACTTTATAAACTATAATCACTGAATTCTAGTAACGGGCGTACGCGAGTCGAGTTCTGGGGGAATTGTGACCTCTGACCTGACGCATGACATAGGAGTAGCGTAAACTTAGATGAGAGTAGACGCCTCTCACGGTTCAAGCAAATAGGGCTGGGCAACAAACTCAAGCTCCTCTCACATTTCTCTTTAAAAATTCTCGTTTTAGACTTCTAATTCGTGACCGGTGTGTTGTTTTGCTCTATCCTCTGCGCTTCCGTGTTCGTCAATACGTCATGCGTCGGGTCAGAGGTCACTGTTCTGCCGGAACTAGACTCGCGTACGGCCGTTACCGGAAGCCAATGATTATAGTTTATAAAGTTATAAATATGGATATTTTTCTTACAAAATTGCATTGCTTCGCCTCAGAAGGCCTGTATTAACCCCCTGGAGCCGTATGGATTACTTTCATGTAATACTATGATGGTTTAAGGCTGACTACATTATGGGATAATTTTTCATTTTTGGGTGAACTATCCCTTTCAGTTCAAATTTAAAGCAGCTGTACAGAAGACAATAGTGTCATTATCCAGCTCTGTTCAGTATTGATTCAGTTCAGTTCAATAATAGTGCATAGTTCATCAATTATGAAACTAATTTGAATCAGCTATAAAGCAGCTCAACAGAAGACAATATTGTCACTATCCAGCTCAATTCAGCTGAAGTTTGTGTCAGTGCAGTCAAATCGATGATATTACTGAATATTAAGAGTCTTTTAACCCCTCTTCACAGGCGTCTCGACGCGGGCGGCGCACGGGAGACTCCGCGGACGTGCTGTTGGCGAACATGAACGAGTCCGTCAGCGCGCTCGATATCATCGCCATCCACTGCCCCAAATACCGAGACCGGCCGCAGATAGCACGCGTGATCCAGAGGAACAGCGACGGTTACAACATCCACTGGATGGCAGGCTCGTACTCCAGCTCTTGGACTGAAGCGAAGCGCCGTGACGGGCGCAAGCTGGTGCCTTGGGTTGACACCATCAGAGAGACCGACATCATCTATAAAAAAATTACACTCACCAGTGGCAACAAGCTCAACCACAAAGTGGCGCAGACTCTACGTTCACTCTACGCTGCCAAGGACAGGAACTCCAGCTAATAATACGTAAACACATGCACACGCACGCACATACCTCCCATCTCAGATTCTCTCCCCGCCTATCAGCCAAACATCTCCCGGGTCAGCCAAACATGAACACACAAACACGAGTGGCTATTCTACACTACAGACTCTTTCTCTCTGATGCACTCTGGGTCTGGTGGTGACATTTTGCCCTCTGCGCCAGGGTGCATCGTCGTATCGCAGGAATAAAATGTTTGGAGAAACATTGTATGGGTGCTCCTTCGCTGTTGTGCAGCAGATTTCTGGTTGTTTGATTTCTACTCCCAGTGTATCATAGTTTAACATAAAAATATTGTTTATATCTATAAAAGAAATTTAAATATATACTGAATGTTGAAAGAATTAGTTTGTTGATGTTTTTACTTTAATTCTTTCGTTTTTTTCTCATTTTCTTTTTGGATTTCTTAGCGTCAAGCGGCTTTCTATAGCATAGCTCCTTCTTTACTGGCTGATGATGATTCTCTCTGTTGAGCTGTTTGTCCATTTTGTACGATAGCACCGTGTGGCTGTAATTTATTGTGTATAGCATGCAGTGTCTGTGAGGAGGGCTGTGTCGAAGGAGATTTGCGATAACAGGTTGCCCTGCTCAGCATAAAGGGACTCACATGCCTCTGATGGAACAAATACTGCAATAAATTTTCTACTTCTCTTACTTGCAAGACTCATCCTGTCCGTTTGCAACTCTTGTTTACTTGTCTTTTAACTTTTTTTGCATTTTTTTGCCATGCACACTTTTTTTTTATTGACAGGTGTAGTGAAGAGAGGACAGAACATTATGCGGGGACGACACGTCCAGTGTGTTGCACGGCTCTTGTTAAAGGTGCCCCAAGTCATTTTTTCTATTATAAAATTCAATAAGAAATGGTCACACTTTATTAATGTGTTTTAATTACACAGGTACTGAGTAATAATAACAGCATGTTATTACTATAGGTTTACAAATAGGACTTACTAGTACATTTCACAAATAATTAAACAAACAGCAAGTTAAATGGGATTACATTTTGGAAAGTCTAAAAATGGTATTTTCTTATGAAACACTCCAATAGTGTTTAGTGTTGCTTGTAATTACGCATAATTTGCCATTATTACTATAGTAAATACATGTAACAAAGGCACATTAAAATGAAGTGTTACCCATTTTACTTGTTTATTTTGCTCAATTTAATTGTATATTGGAGCAAACCACATCTGCACACAAGAATAGTACTTAGATTTTTTTGGTATACAAATTTTTTGCAATTTGCTAAATATTTAATAATGATAAATGATAAACTTGCCTTAAATTTACTCTTTCCAGGCAAAGCCATCCTTCTGTTGTGGTATCTCATATTCTAAGAGTGATCCAGAGCTGGTGGGGTCAGCAGAGAGACTAATGTAGGTTGTTTAGGACAGGAGACCCCGAAACAAACATGTATGCAGTATACTGTATAGTATGTACTATATGCACCCTATGCAAATTTTATGCATAGAAAACTCAGAGGGCCTACTTTATTTTTAACTGAACAGTGTCATTGATGAACCGTAAGTAATATCAGCCAGAGTTTTTTACACTATAAAGCCTACTGCATCATATTTGCACATTTCTAAGGTCTCTAAATTATCAGCATGATCTCAACTTTGCTGGAAAAACCTGTTGCACACAATCTATCACATGTCTTCTGTCGTCTGGTTGATAGTTTATACTTTAAGCAAGTAAAAGGCCTTTTAGTATAATTGTAAAAACGTCCCTCTTTCAGCTCGTGGTTCACGTGTCTGTCTGCTGTGAAATCTTTACTGATTTTTATAAAGTAAACATAAGAATAACTTGATATCGTGATATTTCAACTTAATTTACTTGATTAACATTAACATTGCTTGATATTAAAATGTGAGTCAAATATGATCCATCAGGCTTTTGAGGGACATTTATCTCAATCATTGCATTGCATTGCATTATACACTGCCCGGCCAAGAAAAGAAAGTCGCTGTTTGGATTTAAATAGGCAGATGCTTAAGAGTCTATGATTGGATCATTATTGCAGTGATTATTATGTTTCTAGCATGTTATATGTTTGGCAACAATTCTTCTAACCCTAATTGATGGAGTGTGTAGCTTTTCGTTTCTTAAACAACCATGTAGGAAGACACATCATGGCCATAATCCTGGATGACAATGTCAAGATTCATCAGGCTCAGATTGTGAGAGAAAGGTTGTGAGGGAGCATGAAGAATCATTTTCACCTCTGAGTCCAGACCTTAAATTCATTGAGAGTCTTTGGGATGTGCTGGAGGAGACTTTACAGAGTGCTGGACTCTTGCATTGGCAATACAAGATCTTGACCAAAAATTGATGCACCTCTTGATGGAAATTATTATTTCTATCAAGAGGTGAATCAATTTCTGGTCAAGATCTTTTTTACAATGTAGGAATTCCCTAAATCTTTCATGTTTCATGTGACTGTGGAAAGCCTGAATACTGCATCCTACAGGATTACTTGTTTCTTTTTATCTTTCAAACGTGTCTTGGTTTGTTTGTGCCCTCTTGTACAGGAAAGCATCTGCTCCTGTATGGCTCCAGTTTTCATCCCTGTAGCTCAAACAGTAGAGCATGCACGTGTTCCATTCCGTGGGAATGCATGAACTGAAAAAAATATGTGCCTAATTTGTAAATGTAAATGCCTTAAGAAATTCAGCAAGAAATTCATGTGCCAAATTTGTAAATGTAAATATATGCTAAGTAATAGGATCCAGGATACCTGTCCTCATGTGACTTTTTAGAAGTCAGAAATGTTGCTCTGTTAACCTGTTAAACGTTAAGCTTGCTTTAAAAAATGCAACTATAGCAATGAGCCAAAACATTATGACTAATATGCTGTTGGTCATCTGTGTGCTGTCAAAACGGTCTCGACCCACTAAGGTCTGGACTCCACTAGACCCCTGAAGGTGTGCTGTGGTATCTGCCACCAAGATGTTGGCAGCAGATCCTTCAAGTCCTGTAGGTTGTGAGGTGGAGCCGCCGTGGATCGAACTTTTTGGTCCAGCACATCCCACAGATGATCAATTGGCACTCTGATTGGGCTACACAGCGTGACCCATAACCATCATTAAAATTTTGTTTGACTAGTGCTTGGACCAGACGGGATAGCCTTCGTTGCCCTTGTGCATCAATGAGCCTTGGGCGCTAACCAGGAGCAACTTGCAAGCCTTGCCATTTCAGAGATACTCAGACTCCATAACAGTTTGGCCCTTGTTAAAGTCGCTCAGATCTTAATTCCTGCCCATTTCTCCTACATCCAACATGTTGATGACAATAACTGATTGTTTGCTTACTATCTGATCTACCCAGACCTTAATATGTGGCCTTGTTAGGAGATGATCAATGATATTCGCTTCGCCTGTGACTGGTGAAGCGAATGCTACCACTGGGAGATATTATTAGGAAGCATGGCATTAATTTTCATTGTTATGCTGACGATACTCAGCTCTATATTTCTTCACGCCCTGACGAAACTTACCAATTCACAAGATTAACAGAATGCATAGCTGATATAAAAAATTGGATGACTAGTAATTTCCTGCAACTTAATTCAGAAAAAACTGAATTTTTAATCATTGGACAAAAAAACTCCACAAGTAGTAACCTAGAATACTGTCTAACACTCGATGGCTGCTCTGTCAAGTCCTCGTCGTCAGTTAGGAACCTGGGTGTGCTCTTTGATACCAATCTCTCATTTGAAAGCCACGTTTCTAGCATCTGTAAAACTGCATTCTACCATCTTAAAAATATATCTAAATTACGGCACATGCTTTCAATGCAAAATACTGAACAGTTAGTTCATGCGTTCATGACCTCAAGGCTAGATTATTGTAATGCTCTACTGGGTGGTTGCCCTGCTCGCTTAATAAATAAACTGCAGCTGGTTCAAAACGCAGCAGCTAGAGTTCTTACTAGAACCAGGAAGTATGACCATATTAGCCCGGTTCTGGCAACACTGCATTGGCTCCCTATTAAACATCGTATACATTTTAAAATCTTGCTGATTACTTACAAAGCACTAAATGGTTTAGCTCCCCAGTACTTGAGCGAGCTCTTAACGCATTATACTCCATCACGTCTATTGCGGTCTCAAAATTCTGGCCAGTTGATAATAATATCAAAATCAACTGCAGGCGGTCGATCCTTTTCCTATTTAGCACCTAAACTCTGGAACAGTCTTCCTAGCATTGTTCGGGAAGCAGACACACTCTGTCAGTTTAAATCTAGACTAAAAACACATCTCTTTACTATGGCATACACATAAAACATTTTTAATTTATATTATTCAAATCAGTTAAATGATTGTTTTAGGCTGCATTAACTAGGTCAGCCGGAACCGGGAACACTTCCCATAACACCTGATGTACTCGTTACATCATAAGAAGAATGGCATCTACGCTAATGTTAGTCTCTCTGTTTATCCCGACATTTACTGCAGTCAGCCGGATGCGGGCCGTATCCAGACCAGATGGTGGACCTTAGCCTGGACATGATGAACGCATCCCTGAAGTGTCTGTAGAGACCGTGTCAATTAAACTCCCCCCTGTAAAAGCTGCATCGACATGACATCCTCATTAAACCCGTCTCCGGCGTGACGACTCCAATCTTTCGAATAATAATCCTACGAATATCTATTGATCTAATATGACTTCTGACCTGTAATGTTGCCAGAATCATAATCATACCCTATTTGTTCGTCGGCCAGAGGAGAACTGGCACCCCGACTGAGCCTGGTTTCTCCCAAGGATTTTTTCTCCATTCTGGCCCTGAAGGAGTTTTGGTTCCTTGCCATCGTCGCCTTTGGCTTTTGGCTTGCTCAGTTGGGGACACTTAAATTTCAACTATATTACTGATCTGCCCGCATTGACACTATATGATAATTGAAATGAGCTGATGACATCACCGTTTTCTCCAGAGCGGCTGTACAGCCGAATCAAATTCTGTTGCATTATTTTCCTGTTACCACTGTGAAGCTGCTTTGAAACAGTTGGCATTGTAAAAAGCGCTATATAAATAAAGGTTATTTGATTTGATTTGACTGGTCATGTTTTGGCTCATCAGTGTATACCAAATTAAAGAAACTTTTAAAGTTAGCCATGTTTAAGTAACGTGTCGTGACCCCCAGTGAAATCTCATTGATATACAATATATACAGTAGGTATGGATGCAAACCTTAATCTAAGTTCTTTGGTGTCGTTATTTATGGTTATTACTGTAGAACATCACATTGCTTTACCTGTCAGCAGGTGCTGGAAACGGGACAACAGGTGTTTGCTGCAATGGAAACGTTTCCCTGTACGTCATTCTGGGAGAAGAATGCATGTTATGACTGGCTACAGCCTTCATGACGGAGATAATACATGATTTAAACTGATGAAAGAAACAGATAAGTGACCAGTTATTGTTGAGAATAAATGTGCATGAAATATAGAACAATGGAAGTTATTTATGCATCCAGAATACATAATTAAAACATTTAGATTCTCCTCATTTTTATAACTGTAATAAATTACAAATTAACCTAAACTGTATTTAATTAAAATTGTTATTCTGTCAAACCAAAACATGTTACCATTCCTAAATACAGCAGCTTTCTTAGACTTCTAATACTCTGGCCATTTTTAAAAAGCTAATTTATGTCTAATTAAATATACACAACCGGTCAAAAGTTTTTGGAAGGTAAGATTTTTTTAATGCTTTTAAAATAAGTCTCTTCTGCTCACCAAGGCTGCATTTATTTTATTAAAATTACAAAAAAAAAAAAAAAAAAAAAAAAGATATTGTGAAATATTATTAAAAGGTAAAATAACGGTTTTCTATTTGAATATATTGTAAAATGTCATTTATTTCTGATGCAAAGCTGAATTTTCAGCATCATTACTCCAGTCTTCAGTGTCACATGATCCTTCAGAAATCATTCTAATATGATGATTTGATGCTCAAGAAACATTTATGATTATCAATGTTGAAATCGGTTGTGTAAAACTTTTTTTTTTAAAGCTACCTTGGTTCCAAATGCCATAACTTTTGTCCAAACTTGATTTTATGAGCTTCTATATATACTTTCTAATAGTCATCATGTCAATCATCAATAATAACAAAATAAATCAATAAACTGAATCACTTTTTCTGAGGTTTTCTCAGCTGTGATGTAAAATAAGAACTTCCAAACATGATCAAAATATATATTTTTTTCTATCAAATGAGACCATGCACTTGTATATAGTTTTTTTGTAGAGTTATAAGCCATTACTTTTAAGTATGCCACTTAAATGTGCAATTATTAAAGATCATCATTTATATAAAGCATGTATAAATCTCAAGTATAAGTTTTTTTTTGTCAAATCAAAGCTTATTGCTATTTTTACATATATTTACGTGTTCTGACTTTTTCCATATGCATACTGACCGTATGTACCATAAATAATATGCAAGTGCATCCTAAATTGTAGTATGTGATGTAGATGTATGAAAATGAAAGATGTATGCTAAAGGAGCCCGCATTAAATATTGTATCTTGCTTTTTAGATATTTCCTACAACCCTTTGCAGTAGAAAAGTTTGTGATTTGTTCTCTTTCAGCTTTTTCCACTTGTGCAGACAAATATGACCTCAAATCATTTTTAAATGAACACAAGAGCTAGGTAATAATGAATTTAGCTACATGCTAATGTTTACATGTAAATGTGGACAGTGTATGAGAAGTGGGTCTGTCGCAATACTGGTGTACATCCTCAAAATACTGTATATAGCTAGGCCTACTTTCCCATCACTAATGAAGAAACCTATGGTCTGGTTACCTGTTGTTTCAGTTCCTTGTGTTGCATATTAAATGAATTACAGTGAGGAGTAAACGTGTTTAAATGAGTTAGGAATCCCCTCCACATCTCTCTCTATATCTTAAACATTCACAAAGAGATGTATTATTACTGCTCATGATGGCAAGTCTTCTGTTAAAACACACAATGCACTAATGGGACTGCTTGATCACTTGAGTTGAATTCTTCTGCCGTTCTTTTAGATATTGACTTGTGAGCTTGAAATGCTGCTGCTCTATAATTACAGATGAGTAAAAGAAGGAGAGGCTGGAGCGTCGAGCTTGAAGCTGAACAGAAAGAATGGCTGTATAGAAGAAAAAGGTAAGATACATTTTCACACCACATAAAGGCAGTGAGACGAGACAGTTAGGACTACTTCAGTGGCCTTGGCATTTCAGAAAATTCTAGGAAGTCCAAGCAGATAAATCACAAAATTTGACTTTGTAATAAATCACAATATTTGACTCATTCATAATTTCATAATACATTAATTTTAGAGAATTTGCATTCATTTTCAAAATAAATATTTTTTTTAAAAACTTGGAATAATTAAGATTTTGTAATATTTTTGAAAGAAGTCTCTTATGCTAACCAAGGCTGCATTTATTTGAACAAAAATACATTAAAAACAGTCATATTGTGAATTATAAAATGGTTGGTTCCAGTCCTTGACTCTGATTGGCCAGTTATCTGTTTTATTCACCATAAAGCATGACTATGACAGCTTCACCCAGCGGATCTGTGTATCACTGCAACACCCTTTTTTCTTATTTGAAATAAAACATAAGAATTAAAAGGCTATAATGTTTAAAGTAAATTGATTTATTAGGTGGCATGTCAGTAGATGAGTGGTCTGAGGAACAATTTGGAGAGACTTCTGAACCTTCAATGAACCGTCATGCTCAAGTGCTGAAATATAACATTGATGCATTCGAGAAAACTCATAATGAAAAAATACAGTGCAACAAACCCAATGGGCAGTGATATGCTTTGGTGACTGCTGTGATGGAAAGGGTTGCAGCATTGGTTTTAAACAAATCACCAAGATAACTCAACGCACTTCTCTGTGACTTCTACGGAACCGTCAGAAGCTCCAAAGGTGAAAATTATGGCATCAACACTTAAGTAGCGTTACGTGTGGGTCTGAACAGATATCTGAATGATCCACCTTTGAGTTTGTCCTGGTGTTTAACGAGAGACAGTGAATTCACCTCATCAAATAATGTTTTCGCTGGAGAGGGCCGTGATAAAATGGAGCATCACACTGATGCGCTTAATCCCAACACACCTGAAGGACTTGTAAACAAAGTCTGGTTTGACATGCAACAAAGTGGAAGCAATTGGGAACAACGGGAACAACAGCAACTCAGCCACGTAAAATCACAGAGCGGGGTCAGCGCATGCTGAGGCACATAGTGCGCAGAAGTCGCCAACTTTCTGCAGTCAATAGCTACAGACCTCCAAACTTCATATGGCCTTCAGATTAGCTCAAGAACAGTGCATAGAGAACTTCATGGAATGGGTTTCCATTAGGGTTGGGAATCGTAAGAAATTTTCCGGTTCTGATTCTGCCAAACGATTCCAGTTCCGATTACATTATTTTTATTTATTTAAAAAATAATAATAATAAGGAAATATAATGCACAATACTCAAACAATCCTTTTTGTATTTATTACTTACTCTGAAATGATTTTAACAGAACCATAACATCAACCAATTCAACACATTTTAAAAAACATTTATTATCTGGTGATGATGGCAACCCTTGGCAATAGAATCGCCATTAGCTAGTAATTTATTTATATATATATATATATATATATATATATATATATATATATATATATGTGTGTGTGTATATATGTATGTATGTATGTATATGTATATATGTGTGTGTGTGTATATATATATATATATATATGTATATATGTATATACAAACCCGATTCCAAAAAAGTTGGGACACTGTACAAATTGTGAATAAAAAAGGAGTGCAATAATTTACAAATCTCATAAACTTATATTTTATTCACAATAGAATATAGATAACATATCAAATGTTGAAAGTGAGACATTTTGAAATGTCATGCCAAATGTTGGATCATTTTGGATTTCATGAGAGCTACACATTCCAAAAAAGTTGGGACAGGTAGCAATAAGAGGCCGGAAAAGTTAAATGTACATATAAGGAACAGCTGGAGGACCAATTTGCAACTTATTAGGTCAATTGGCAACATGATTGGGTATAAAAAGAGCCTCTCAGAGTGGCAGTGTCTCTCAGAAGTCAAGATGGGCAGAGGATCACCAATTCCCCCAATGCTGCGGCGAAAAATAGTGGAGCGATATCAGAAAGGAGTTTCTCAGAGAAAAATTGCAAAGAGTTTGAAGTTATCATCATCTACAGTGCATAATATCATCCAAAGATTCAGAGAATCTGGAACAATCTCTGTGCGTAAGGGTCAAGGCCGGAAAACCATACTGGATGCCCGTGATCTTCGGGCCCTTAGACGGCACTGCATCACATACAGGAATGCTACTGTAATGGAAATCACAACATGGGCTCAGGAATACTTCCAGAAAACATTGTTGGTGAACACAATCCACCGTGCCATTCGCCGTCGCCGGCTAAAACTCTATAGGTCAAAAAAGAAGCCATATCTAAACATGATCCAGAAGCGCAGGCGTTTTCTCTGGGCCAAGGCTCATTTAAAATGGACTGTGGCAAAGTGGAAAACTGTTCTGTGGTCAGACGAATCAAAATTTAAAGTTCTTTTTGGAAAACTGGGACGCCATGTCATCCGGACTAAAGAGGACAAGGACAACCCAAGTTGTTATCAGCGCTCAGTTCAGAAGCCTGCATCTCTGATGGTATGGGGTTGCATGAGTGTGTGTGGCATGGGCAGCTTACACATCTGGAAAGGCACCATCAATGCTGAAAGGTATATCCAAGTTCTAGAACAACATATGCTTCCATCCAGACGTCGCCTCTTTCAGGGAAGACCTTGCATTTTCCAACATGACAATGCCAGACCACATACTGCATCAATTACAACATCATGGCTGCGTAGAAGAAGGATCCGGGTACTGAAATGGCCAGCCTGCAGTCCAGCTCTTTCACCCATAGAAAACATTTGGCGCATCATAAAGAGGAAGATGCGACAAAGAAGACCTAAGACAGTTGAGCAACTAGAAGCCTGTATTAGACAAGAATGGGACAACATTCCTATTCCTAAACTTGAGCAACTTGTCTCCTCAGTCCCCAGACGTTTGCAGACTGTTATAAAAAGAAGAGGGGATGCCACACAGTGGTAAACATGGCCTTGTCCCAACTTTTTTGAGATGTGTTGATGCCATGAAATTTAAAATCAACTTATTTTTCCCTTAAAATGATACATTTTCTCAGTTTAAACATTTGATATGTCATCTATGTTGTATTCTGAATAAAATATTGAAATTTGATACTTCCACATCATTGCATTCTGCTTTTATTCACAATTTGTACAGTGTCCCAACTTTTTTGGAATCGGGTTTGTATATATATGTGTACACTCTTAAAATCAGTCAATCAAGCATTATATTATGATAATCAAGCACTATTTAATGATATAACTTTAGTAATTAGAACTAAAACTTGGTAACATGAATGCATATTTGTCATTTTAACTGAACTTAGGACTGATGGTGGTGCTTAAGATATTGTTGGTCATTCAGTGTTTCTGTAAAGGTAATAGATAATAGTAATTATTATTGAAATACAAAATAAAAATAAAATACTAAAATATAATACTACTACTACTACTAATTCTACTACTAATAACAATATACAACGCATTAAGGATTGATGAGCTGCTGGGTTCTTGAATATTAATCATGTTGTCAGCATTTGCTTGAACTGATTTGCTGAAATCAAAACAGATGAGCGCCAGCCAATGAGACTAATGCCGTTTGTGCATTGGTTCCACCCACTACTGGAGAAACCGGCATATTTTCTGCTAGTTCTTAAAAGCTGGATAATTCCATTATTTTGACAGGAAAATACAACAAAGAATATCATTTACATGTAACGGGTCGATTCTGCGTGGTATGTAAGACTCTCTCTCTTTCTCTGCGTGTGTGTGAGAAACGCGGCGCTCTCAGCGAACTTCACACTAGAGTTTACGGTACGTCAAATACAAGTATACTCGCATCCATTGAGATGGAATTGAAATAGTACAGAATAAGATCACTGGACAAAGAGCGAAACTCCAGCACTCAGTCAGTGTTCAGCAAGTATCTATGCTAAACTTATACTTACCCTTTAACACACAAACTGGCGAGTAAAATCTAAGAATTTATTATCCAATGGCTAATGATATACATTATTTAGTCACCCAGAGTGAAGTTTTACTCGCATATGCGAGTGATTTAACGTTCATCCAGAACCGGTTATCGATTCCCAACCCTAGTTTCCATGGCCAAGCAGCTGCATCCAAGCCTTACATCACCAAGTGCAATGCAAAGCGTGGGATGCAGTGGTGTAAAGCACGCCACCGCTGGACTCTAGAGCAGTGGAGACGTGTTCTCTGAAGTGACCAATCACGCTTCTCTGTCTGGCAATCCAATGGACGATTCTGGGTTTGGCGGTTGCCAGAAGAACGGTACTTGCCTGACTGCATTGTGTCAAGTGTAAAGTTTGGTGGAGGGGGGGTGATGGTGTGGGGTTGTTTTTCAGGGGTTGGGTTTGGCCCCTTAGTTCCAGTGAAAGGAACTCTTAATGCTTCAGCATACCAAGACATTTTGGACAATTTCATGCTCCCAACAGAAGGGGATGGCCTGTTCCAACATGACTGCGCACCAGTGCACAAAGCAAGGTCCATAAAGACACGGATGAGCGAGTCTGGTGTGGAGGAACTTGACTGGCCTGCACAGTCCTGACCTCAACCCGTCAGAACACCTTTGGGATGAATTAGAGCAGAGACTGCGAGCCAGGCCTTCTCGTCCAACATCAGTGCCTGACCTCACAAATGCGCTTCTAGAAGAATGGTCAAAAATTCCCATAAACACACTCCTAAACCTTGTGGAAAGCCTTCCCAGAAGAGTTGAAGCTGTTATAGCTGCCAAGGGTGGGCCAACTCTATATTAAACTCTACGGATTAAGAATGGGATGTCATTAAAGTTCATGTGCATGTAAAGGCAGGCGTCCCAAAACTTTTGGCAATATAGTGTATGTCACAATGAGCTTTAACCCAGAAACAAAAAAACACAAGGACCCACATGAGAGAAACAAGGAGAGCGGACGTGGCTTCATGTTCCAACAACATTTTCTTGTTTTTGACTGTTGCAGGTACACAAGAGAGCCTATGGGTGTGAATTGCCATCAGTGCTGCCGAGAATTTGTAATGCAGCAGGCACCTCCAAGATTTACACACATCATTGCCTTCGCAGCACCATGGTGCAGAGATTGAGTTCACTACAGAGCTACTGGAGTCCAAACTTAAAGGGTTAGTTCACCCAAAAATGAAAATTAATTACTCACCCTCATGTCGTTCCGAACCAGTAAGACTTTCATTCATCTTTGGAATACAAATGAAGATCTCTTTAATGAAATCTGAGAGCGTTCTGTCTCTCCGTTGACAGCTACGCAACTACCACTTTGACGCTTCAAAAAGTTTAT
Organism: Coreius guichenoti; assembly: GCA_039654105.1. Taxonomy (NCBI): domain Eukaryota; kingdom Metazoa; phylum Chordata; class Actinopteri; order Cypriniformes; family Gobionidae; genus Coreius; species Coreius guichenoti. The sequence goes on along the minus strand of CM077169.1, from coordinate 5,539,222 downwards.
AAAGAGATCGTAAAACTAATCCATATGAATTGAGCGTTTTAGTCAAAATTTTCTGAGACACGATCACTTTGTATGAGGAAAAGATTTAATATAGGCTTTTATTCACATATAAACATTGATCAGCGAACATAAACAGAAGCTCAACCGAACCTGCTTGACACACGAGAACAAACCTCTTGCGGAAGCTCAAACATGCTGCGTAACACGAGAATGAACCTCATTGGTTCTTGCGGAAGCTCAAACGTGCTGCGTAACACGAGAATGAACCTCATTGGTTCTTGCGGAAGCTCAAACGTGCTGCGTAACACGAGAATGAACCTCACTGGTTCTTGATGAAGCTCAAACGTGCTGTGTAACACGAGAATGAACCTCATTGGTTCTTGCAGAAGCTCAAACGTGCTGCGTAACACGAGAATGAACCTCACTGGTTCTTGATGAAGCTCAAACGTGCTGCGTAACACGAGAATGAATCTCACTGGTTCTTGATGAAGCTCAAACGTGCTGCGTAACACGAGAATGAACCTCACTGGTTCTTGATGAAGCTCAAACGTGCTGCGTAACACGAGAATGAATCTCATTGGTTCTTGCGGAAGCTCAAACGTGTTGTGTAACATGAGAATGAACCTCATTGGTTCTTGATGAAGCTCAAACGTGCTGCGTAACACGAGAATGAATCTCACTGGTTCTTGATGAAGCTCAAACGTGCTGCGTAACACGAGAATGAACCTCACTGGTTCTTGATGAAGCTCAAACGTGCTGCGTAACACAAGAATGAATCTCATTGGTTCTTGCTGAAGCTCAAACGTGCTGCGTAACACGAGAATGAACCTCATTGGTTCTCGCAGAAGCTCAAACGTGCTGCGTAACACGAGAATGAACCTCACTGGTTCTTGCGGAAGCTTAATAATATGTCACAATATTACTGTTTTTATTGTATATTGATTAAATAAATGCAACCTTGGTGAGTGGTAAAGATTTCTATCAAAATCTTAAAAAATAAAATAAAATGACTCCAAACTTTTGAATGTTTGTTTTTTTTTTTTTGGAAAAAAAAGTTCTTGAAACAGAAGCATATACCATCACTTAACCTCAGAGCTTATAGTAGATCTGTTTTGGTTTCATATCATAAAAAGTCTCTTTCTCAAAGTGGATTTTTACTTCCAGAACCCAACATTTACACTCTATATATTCAGCCTCCCTCTCCTTCTCTCTTCTGTTTTCCTCTGTCTAGTACTCCATTACAGATTTACAACAGCTAGTGACTAATTACTCTTCACCTGGGCCCTTGTTTGCCATGTTGAGGTAATAGCATTAACAAGGCTGTTTCTTGTTGGCGGGTGTATTAGTGATGTGTGGTGTGTGATGACACAGGTGAGTTCAGTGGCCGAAACGTGAACTCTGAATTAGAGCTCAGATCACGAACACGCTACATATCTCTGGTTTCATTCTCTTCTTCATTTCCATCATCACTCTCTATTTATACATCTTTCTTCCACAAACCCAAGCTCTTCATTGAGTCAAGGGTCTTACTTTTCGGTATCAAATATCAATCTATGACTCAAAAAACTTATGAACAGTCTTATAGAAAAGAAATTGATGACTAACTTGTAAGCTTAGCAGTTTATGCAACCAGCTACAGGTTTCTGCACCAGTCAAGTGACTGAGTTAGAAACTACGTAAAGATGAGTAAATTTTTTATTCATATTTTTTATTAAACAATGAATAACCATGAAAAAATAACTTGGGGAGAAAAACATAAATAGATATTTAAAAAAAAAAAAAAAAAATTATTTATATATACACTCACCTAAAGGATTATTAGGAACACCATACTAATACTGTGTTTGACCCCCTTTCGCCTTCAGAACTGCCTTAATTCTACGTGGCATTGATTCAACAAGGTGCTGAAAGCATTCTTTAGAAATGTTGGCCCATATTGATAGGATAGCATCTTGCAGTTGATGGAGATTTGTGGGATGCACATCCAGGGCACGAAGCTCCCGTTCCACCACATCCCAAAGATGCTCTATTGGGTTGAGATCTGGTGGCTGTGGGGGCCATTTTAGTACAGTGAACTCATTGTCATGTTCAAGAAACCAATTTGAAATGATTCGAGCTTTGTGACATGGTGCATTATCCTGCTGGAAGTAGCCATCAGAGGATGGGTACATTGTGGTCATAAAGGGATGGACATGGTCAGAAACAATGCTCAGGTAGGCCGTGGCATTTAAACGATGCCCAATTGGCACTAAGGGGCCTAAAGTGTGCCAAGAAAACATCCCCCACACCATTACACCACCACCACCAGCCTGCACAGTGGTAACAAGGCATGATGGATCCATGTTCTCATTCTGTTTACGCCAAATTCTGACTCTACCATCTGAATGTCTCAACAGAAATCGAGACTCATCAGACCAGGCAACATTTTTCCAGTCTTCAACTGTCCAATTTTGGTGAGCTCGTGCAAATTGTAGCCTCTTTTTCCTATTTGTAGTGGAGATGAGTGGTACCCGGTGGGGTCTTCTGCTGTTGTAGCCCATCCGCCTCAAGGTTGTGCGTGTTGTGGCTTCACAAATGCTTTGCTGCATACCTCGGTTGTAACGAGTGGTTATTTCAGTCAAAGTTGCTCTTCTATCAGCTTGAATCAGTCGGCCCATTCTCCTCTGACCTCTAGCATCAACAAGGCATTTTCGCCCACAGGACTGCCGCATACTGGATGTTTTTCCCTTTTCACACCATTCTTTGTAAACTCTAGAAATGGTTGTGCTTGAAAATCCCAGTAACTGAGCAGATTGTGAAATACTCAGACCGGCCCGTCTGGCACCAACAACCATGCCACGCTCAAAATTGCTTAAATCACCTTTCTTTCCCATTCTGACATTCAGTTTGGAGTTCAGGAGATTGTCTTGACCAGGACCACACCCCTAAATGCATTGAAGCAACTGCCATGTGATTGGTTGATTAGATAATTGCATTAATGAGAAATTGAACAGGTGTTCCTAATAATCCTTTAGGTAAGTGTATAAAGGATAAATGAATTATCAAAGCCATTCGGTTGGGTTCTGTTTTTAACAATTCATATATCAACACCATTGCTGAGTATTTTCTCCTTAAAACTGCAGTGAAAAAAAGATGGAAAAAGTGAAATCGCTGGTGTTTTTTCTGACGTCACAAACGTCCTTGTAACCAATCACATCAACGTGTGGGCGGGCTTTAGCATATCATTAACTAGAGTCTCAAGAGAAGCCAGGTTATCCTGGTATATCTTTCTGTTGATATGAAAAATCATGTATATTTAGCAATATAGCGGGTGAATTATGTATATGATGTATATTATGATGTTATGATGAACTATGATGTTCAAAGCGTTTCTAAGGATACTGATTTTTAGAAGGCAGACTGAAATGGCGACCGGGAACATGGTTTGTGTAACATTAGCAACACATTATTAGCTGTTTGATAACGTAGTCAAGCAAAAGGCTAATCATATTAACTACCGTCATTGTAGCAAGCGATACATAAAACGCATTACCATTCTGATACATCGACTTGTAGACGAGCCTCTTTGAGTGAGTGGAGGCAGGGCTCATTTGCATATTCATGGATCAGCATATACTAAATGAGGCAAGGGTGTACAGTTACATTCAAGCTATTCTAAGGCATGAATAATTTTTTTCCACAGGAAAAAAAACGTTTAAATATGCCATTTTGATGAGTTTTAAGGGATAAAATTATTGACTACAGGGGGACTTTAAGAAATCTTTCATTAACCCCCCCCCCACTAGTGGAGGTTAAAGGTCAAAAAGACACCATAAGAACTTTTAAAATCACACAGCACACAAAACATCCCGTGTCTCCTTTAAAAGGCCTGTTGAGGAGACCAGCATCGCTGTCAGGTGCTTTGATTTTGGCAGGATGTTATAATACCGTACAGCATTATTCTTGAAATTTCCTATCCTGTATCTTCTCAGAGAAATGCAATCATGATGATTCCCTCAACCAAGTCATGCTCACACGTGTAATAACCTGAAATTGCTTCTATTGATTTTCCTGTCTTGTGTCATTGTCTCCCACAGTTGCTCAGACACAGCCACATTTCCGTGCCGAGTGCCTCTCCATGGTGTGGTATATCAGGTTGTCATCCAGAAACGACAGGTCGTCATCGTATTCGACTGGTCGACAGCAGGTGGTGGGAGGGGAGCTGCGCAGAATGTTTTTAGCACCGCCGGCGAGGCTGGTGAGGATTTTGTCGTAGTTTGTCAGGGAGTTTACACACACGCCGCTGCAGTAGCTGAATATCATCTCCTCCTGACTCTGGTAGCCCAAACCCAGATCAGACACTTTCAGCTGGACTTGTCTTAGTGCACATGCTCTTCCTTTTCCTTTTTCTCTCTCGTCACGACTCGGCCTCTTTCTGTCCATCTTGCTACGGAATAAACCCCTCCGTTTCAGAGATCTCTTGAATCTGTGGACGAAGGCTGAGTCGGGATTGGGAAAGCTGTCTGGATGACAGAGGAAAGAGACACATTCACACATTTGCACTATAGATACATCAATCTGATTTTAAGCAATGGGCTAAAATTTGAGCAGTCTGAACCTAAACAAGGTAGTTTGATTTGTGGAAAGATTGTGCGTTTTGTGTTGTATATGCATGGTTTGAAATGGGTCATATCATGTGAAATGGGTCATATCATGAAAACAAAATCCTTTATTTTTTTAACCCTATAAAGCCTGACATGAAATAATAGAAAACTCAAGCTTTTTGAAATGGTTTACTGAACCTTTAAACAAAATGTAACAAAAAAAATGCATTTGTGATTTTGTGTTGAGTATCATATTTGATACACCAGCGTTTCATGGCTCATATAGTATGATATAGTGAGAATATGAAGCTCATTCTCGAGGAGGAAAAAACTATTTTATTCAGAGCAAAAATATGTAATTTGGTGCTGTTGCTGATATTTATTTGAACAAAAAGGTGAGATTAAATTCTGATAGCTTGAAATTAATGTGTATCAAATATGATACAGTAGGTTTTATAGGGTTAATTTTTAATGAAGTGAAAACTTCCCCTCAGGACAGGTACAAAAAGGACATTTATTGAAACTATGCTTCAAAAAATAGTCAATATGACATCTGTGATTTTGAAGGTATAGCTAACAATAAGAGTATGTGGGGAAAATCTGTCAAACCTTATGTTCCTGCATCTTGCTAATGATCTCAACATTAGAAACAAGCATCTGAAGTTTATTTTTTAACAATGTCTCTGATCATTTCAATCTGATTTTAACAGTCTGCACAGCACCTTTTAGCACAGAACATTATATGCTATCATGAAATAAAGCTAAAATAAAATAGAAATGTTAGATTAACACTTAAACGCTTAAAGATTTGAAATGTTGCCATGGCAAGTTAAAATTACTAAAACTGAAATAAAAAAAATAAAAAACGTCACGAGACATAATACACATACACATGATGTTTTGGGATCCTTTAAACAGGGCTCGACATTAACGCTTGTCTGCTTGTCCGGGACAAGTGGATTTTTTGAAGGGGCAAGCGAAAGAGAATTTTACTTTTACCCGACCGGACAAGTATCCTGATTAAAACGTCAATAACAAAAAATAACTAGGGAATCACCCTAGGGCTACTGTAGAAACATGGCGGCGCAAAATGGCGATTTCACTGTAAGGTGACCCATGGTGTATGTAGATAGAAATGGCTCATTCTAAGGTAATAAAAACATAACGGTACATTATGTAAGGTCTTTATACGCCACTGAAAACACAGTTATGGATATTATATTGCATTTCTGTTAATAGATCCTCATAAATACTACACACTGCACCTTTAAGAGCTGTGCATGTAAACCTCACTACCATGGCCTCAAATAGCACGCTAGCGGCAGACGTTAGAGACTGCGGTCTTTAGCATCCTTGTTAGCATGCCCGCCCCCCCATGCCGAAGACGGCGGTAGGACTGGTTACATTGGTGCCGTCACCCGGATGGGAGTGAGGTTTAGGGGGACAGAGGCAAGCTAGTAGGAGCTGTGCATGTAAACCTCTCTGGCCTCAAGAGGCATACTAGCAGCGGACGTTAGAGACTGCGGTCTTAAGCGTTCTTGTTAGCGCACCCGCCTCCCATGGGTTGAGTAGGACCGCTTACATAAACGTACCCTAAGAGTCAAAGAGGGTAGAAAATGATCATGTAAAACTAAATCATGATTGTTTTTGCTGGAGAAACCCTTGGTTAGTGGACCTCAAGAACAAAAAGGACTGATATAAATAATGATATGACCCTTTTGAAGTGCATTGTACATTGTGTTTTGACAGTATGTAAAGACGGTAGTGTTCTGATGTGCTTTGTGAAATGGTACCCCCATTGATAACCATGAGAGGGCGAGTAGAGTGATCAAAGAGCCATAACGTGATATAGTTTGCTTTATTCTGACAGCTTTTAGCAACAATACTGCTTTTGTCCACAGGTACCAGATAAAATACAGGTTTTCTAAACGTAAGCTGATAGAACTAGAGTGGTGTGTGTCTAGTGTCCCGCCCAGGTACAATGGGTCACCTGAAACTTCCTTAATTAACCATTACAACAGTATCAGGTGTGTCCTGAAACGCGCTTTATCACACCTGTGTGTATTCGTGTGACTTAATAAAAAGAATCAAATAGCTTCTCCTGACCTGAGTGACTTCTTGGCTGCAGATGTTTGATGGTACGAGCATCAGGCAGATTTTGGTTTGCTTTTCTCAGCAGGTCCAGTCTTTGAGAACACTGAGCGTGTGGTTGTGAATAGCGAGAGTGTCCGGCTCGGTTTGGGTTCTGCAGAACCAGCGGGAAGGATGACGCGCTGCTCAGCATCAATGCACACGCCAGCATCACAGCCCAGATCTTCATCTTACTCTCTCCTCAGCTCAGAGAGCCTGTGTTGGTCAGCACAAGCTCACATTACACACATGAAGTCCAGTCAGACCGTTTTGTTAGAGTATAAATCCCTTTACACTACAGCCTTTATTGTACTGTATTTTTATCACATTTATATCATATACCTTTAGACAGCCCAGCTTTGTACCTCTTTAAAAAAAAATATTAAAAGGCATTAAATTAATATATCAGTTCAGACAGATATATTGCGTTTTTGCATTTTATTTATATATATATATATATATAAAAAATACCCACAACTAGCCATTATATGAAAAAGGCACTTTGTAAATTAAATGTTATAATAATCATAAATATATAACTATAAATATGTAAATATCTATAAATTATATATGAATTTATATATATATATATATATATATATATAAAACTATAAATTATATATAATACATTATACTGCCATAAAACAAATTAATAGTAATTAAAAAAATACCCACAGGTAGACACTATATAAAGGAACTTTCTAAATTATATTTGTTATAACAGCAACATCAATTTAATTTAATAAAGCATTATTATTATTATTTTAAAATGTATTTATTTTTTACAACAATACAATAGAAGAAAAAAAACGAGAGAAAAAAAAGTGGTGGGGAAAATGCTGCCAATCAATCATATCTAAAATATAAATGTATGCCTTAAATGAATAAAGCATTATCATTGTTATTGTTATTATTATATAGCCCCAAAACAATTTACATTGTTACAAAATAACTTGCACACAATCCAAATTTGTGTTCAAGTTAAAAAAATACATACAACTAGCCCCTAGTTACTATAAATAATAATAATTTTACTTAATTTAGCATTATTAGTAGTACTATAAATAGTCGTATATAGCCCAAATACAATTTAAAATTAAAACTTAAAAACAAAAACAAACAAAATAAACACCACAAGCCATTATGCTAACTTTTTTTTTTTTTGTGATAATAGTGATGATCGTATGGAAGCCCGTTTCCGCCACTAAATAAAAAAATTAAAAGAGTAATTGCGACTTTTTATCAAAGAATTCTGACTTATTTTCTCATAATTGCGAGTTATAAAGTCAGAATTCTGAGATATAAACTCGCAATTGCGTGATATAAAGTTACAATTCTGACTTTATATCAACCAATTGCGAGTTTATATCTCAGAATTGTGACTTTATAACTCGCAATTGTGAGAAAAAAAGTCAGAATTGTGAGATAAGTCGCAATTACTCTTTTAATTTTTTTTATTTAGTGGCGGAAACGGGCTTCCATATGATCGTGGTAGTGGTGATCAATGATGCTGTAAAAAACAGTGAAAAGATGTTTGCTTTGACTCACCCGAGTTCAGCTCTGTGTATCCGGCCATCAGCACTGATGATCACAGAGCCAAAAGTGCTTTCCGAAAACATTTATAAAATAAAAACCGTGCATCTTATATTTCCTTTCAACTGACTTCATATTCTTCTGCTGTCAGGCATCATCGCGCACAAACTAGCCTACATCAGTCTCTTCGTGACGGCGGTTTATCATATGATGCAAAATATATTATTGTTGCGCTACATCCACTTTTATAATCAGATTATGGTTTTTAATTGTATTGATTAGTTAATTGCTCAGGTCCAGTCTGAGTCCAGATCAGTCCCGCGCCAGCTGTGATGTGCAGTGCGCGTGAACAGTTCGCGCGCTCAAAACACGCTGAGTGACATCATGAACAAAGCAAACAGCCTCCAGGATATTATTTAAACGTGCTGGAAAGATCGCTAAAGATACATTTGCAGTAGCTGTTTGATGAAATTTAGGCTACTTTAGTTAGTCGTCCTCTCGTATGAATTATTTTATTATTTATATAAGTTATCTGTACTCGTTTTACAAGGATTCCGTGCTGAAGAGATATAAAATACAATACCTCTATCCACAATGAAGTACCTATATTATTATTCAAATGTACTGTTATTTGCTATAATTTGTTTGGCAACAAATACATTAATAGCCAACAATAACCTGTTGATAAATGGATTTCCACTTTCCAGCTTGAGATCAGCACTCATATAAATGACAAAGACTCCCTCTAGCGGTCAATACTCTACAGTGCAGTGAGTTTAACATTTGATTGAATAATGTTAATTTATAAAAACATGTATCATATGAATCAGAATTTTTAATTTGAAACGGCAACATTTACAACTTGATTGAAATTGAAATACCATATCTGAGCAGATGAAGAGAGCTTAGCCCAAGTTTTATGTAGGAACACAAGAGAGAACACAAAAACAAAAGATAATTGTTCCTCCCATCTCCATCCCTTTAGGGGCTCCGTAGCTCCTCATCTGACCCACAACAAACAAATGTACACCGAGGTGAAGTGAATAACAGTGATTATCTCTTCATCACGGCACCTGTTAGTGGGTGGGATATATTAGGCAGCAAGTGAACATTTTGTCCTCGAAGTTGATGTGTTAGAAGCAGGAAAAATGGGCAAGCGCAAAGATTTGTGTGTCTCACGAACCGAAAATCTCGGACTTTTCTGTTCAGACAGAGGAGCCCTGAATTTAGTCAGGAAAGGCATTTTAGCCTTTTGTAAAACATGATTGTTATTTTTATTTCTTATACAGGTTTTTTTATTTCTTATGCATATGTTGTGATTATACTATCACTATTTTAATACTTTTTCTATGTAAAGACCTTTGAATTACCATTGTGTATGAAATGTGCTATATATAAATAAACTTGCCTTGTCTATTTGAGTGAGTTTGACAAGGGCCAAATTGTGATGGTTTGAGCATCTCCAAAACTACAGCTCTTGTGGGATGTTCCCGGTCTGCAGTGGTCAGTATCTATCAAAAGTGGTCCAAGTAAGGAACAGTGGTGAACCGGTGACAGGGTCATGGGCGGCCAAGGCTCACTGATGCACGTGGGGAGCGAAGGCTGGTCCGTGTGGTCCGATCAAACAGACGAGCTACTCTTACCTGGGGAACACATGGCACCAGGATACACTATGGGAAGAAGGCAAGCCACCGGAGGCAGTGTGATGCTTTGGGCAATGTTCTGCTGGGAAACCTTGGGTCCTTCCATCCATGTGGATGTTACTTTGACACGTACCACCTACCTAAGCATTGTTGCAGACCATGTACACCCTTTCATGGAAACAGTATTCCCTGGTGGCTGTGGCCTCTTTCAGCAGGATAATACACCGTTCCACAAAGCAAAAATGGTTCAGAAATGGTTTGAGGAGCACAACAACGAGTTTGAGGTATTGACTTGGCCTCCAAATTCCCCAGATCTCAATCCAATCGAGCATCTGTGGGATGTGCTGAACAAACAAGTCCGATCTATGGAGGCCCCACCTCGCAACTTACAGGACTTAAGGGATCTGCTGCTAACATCTTGGTGCCAGATACCACACCTTCAGGAGTCTAGTGGAGTCCATGCCTCGACGGGTCAGGGCTGTTTTGGCAGCAAAAGGGGACCAACACAATATTAGGATATATATTATGGTCATAATGTTATGCCTGATTGGTGTATATGCAATAAGGGATGCAATATTTAGAAACTATTTTTGAGTGTCTCTGATGATTGTGTCATTGTAATTAATATAGCCTACAGTTATACAAGATTCAACTAATTTAAGTCAGTTTAATATAATTTAAGTTGAAATGACTTACACAGCCAAGTTGATTGTACTTAAAAAGTGAAGGTAGCAAGTTTTTTTTAGTTTTTTTTTATGGGGACAAAATCTTTTCTTTTTTTTTTTAATGTACTGTACTGAAAGACGTAATTAGCCTAATGTGTAAGTTATTAACTGGAATCATTAATTATAATTCAGTACAACTGGAAATGCATTGGACAAATAAATAGTGAATATTCAACAAGAAACTGTTGATAAATGGATGTCTTGGAATCAGCACGTTTGCATATGACTCCCTCTTCCGGTCAATAGTCTGAAGTGCAGGATTGTGCATTACAGTTATTACAATTAGGCTACTTATCAACTGTTGTTGTAAACCGCAAGAAGCCGCTCTATAACAAACAATCTCACCATACATTTTTCTGTGATTAAATTTCCAGTTAATGTTGTAAATAATATAATAAATATAATATAATATAATATAATAATATTATAATATAAATAATATAAAAAGTGTGTGTGTGTGCGTGCGTGTAAAGGCTCGTTTTCAGTCTTTGAATTATCATACATTCAAATGTAATTACAGTGAATGTTGTCACTAATTAGGTTGGTTAATCATCCAACTTGATTCAGATTTCCTTTGACTTTAGCAGATAATGCAGTGATGATTTTCTTTTTTTGACGTAAGCATCCAATTCTATAAAATAAATGATTGCTTTGAATCTGACAGCTATGAATTCCTCAATTTCCGGTAGAATAGAGCTGGAGATTCCCCATATCCTCAAGCAGCACGGAGAGAAGAAGAGAAAACATGGAAAGGACAACGATGGAAAAAGAGTGGATATCTATCTATCTATCTATCTATCTATCTATCTATCTATCTATCTATCTATCTATCTATCTATCTATCTATCTATCTATCTATCTATCTATCTGTCTGTCTGTCTGTCTGTCTGTCTATCTGTGTCTGTCCATCATTTCTATCTATCTATCTATCTATCTATCTATCTATCTATCTATCTATCTATCTATCTATCTATCTATCTATCTATCTATCTGTCTGTCTGTCTGTCTATCTGTGTCTGTCCATCATTTCTATCTATCTATCTATCTATCTATCTATCTATCTATCTATCTATCTATCTATCTATCTATCTATCTATCTATCTGTCTGTCCATCATATCTATCTATCTATCTATCTATCTATCTATCTATCTATCTATCTATCTATCTATCTATCTATCTATCTATCTATCTATCTATCTATCTGTCTGTCTGTCTGTCTGTCTGTCTGTCTGTGTCTGTCCGTCCATCATTTATATCTATCTATCTATCTATCTATCTATCTATCTATCTATCTATCTATCTATCTATCTGTCCATCATTTCTATCTATCTATCTATCTATCTATCTATCTATCTATCTATCTATCTATCTATCTATCTATCTATCTATCTATCTATCTATCTGTCCATCATTTCTATCTATCTATCTATCTATCTATCTATCTATCTATCTATCTATCTATCTATCTATCTATCTATCTATCTATCTATCTATCTATCTATCTGTCTGTCTGTCTGTCTGTCCATCATATCTATCTATCTATCTATCTATCTATCTATCTATCTATCTATCTATCTATCTATCTATCTATCTATCTATCTGTCTGTCTGTCTGTCTGTCTGTCTGTGTCTGTCCATCCATCATTTATATCTATCTATCTATCTATCTATCTATCTATCTATCTATCTATCTATCTATCTATCTATCTATCTATCTATCTATCTATCTATCTGTGTCTGTCCATCTATCTATCTATCTATCTATCTATCTATCTATCTATCTATCTATCTATCTATCTATCTATCTATCTATCTATCTATCTATCTATCTGTCTGTCTGTCTGTCTGTCTGTCTATCTGTGTCTGTCCATCATTTCTTTCTATCTATCTATCTATCTATCTATCTATCTATCTATCTATCTATCTATCTATCTATCTATCTATCTATCTATCTATCTATCTGTCTGTCTGTCCATCATATCTATCTATCTATCTATCTATCTATCTATCTATCTATCTATCTATCTATCTATCTATCTATCTATCTATCTATCTATCTATCTGTCTGTCTGTCTGTGTCTGTCCGTCCATCATTTATATCTATCTATCTATCTATCTATCTATCTATCTATCTATCTATCTATCTATCTATCTATCTATCTATCTATCTGTCCATCATTTCTATCTATCTATCTATCTATCTATCTATCTATCTATCTATCTATCTATCTATCTATCTATCTATCTGTCCATCATTTCTATCTATCTATCTATCTATCTATCTATCTATCTATCTATCTATCTATCTATCTATCTATCTATCTATCTATCTATCTATCTATCTGTCCATCATATCTATCTATCTATCTATCTATCTATCTATCTATCTATCTATCTATCTATCTATCTATCTATCTATCTATCTATCTATCTATCTATCTGTCTGTCTGTCTGTGTCTGTCCATCCATCATTTATATCTATCTATCTATCTATCTATCTATCTATCTATCTATCTATCTATCTATCTATCTATCTATCTATCTATCTATCTATCTATCTATCTGTGTCTGTCCATCTATCTATCTATCTATCTATCTATCTATCTATCTATCTATCTATCTATCTATCTATCTATCTATCTATCTGTCTGTCTGTCCATCACTTCTATCTATCTATCTATCTATCTATCTATCTATCTATCTATCTATCTATCTATCTATCTATCTATCTATCTATCTATCTATCTATCTATCTGTCCATCATTTCTATCTATCTATCTATCTATCTATCTATCTATCTATCTATCTATCTATCTATCTATCTATCTATCTATCTATCTATCTATCTATCTATCTATCTATCTATCTGTCCATCATTTCTATCTATCTATCTATCTATCTATCTATCTATCTATCTATCTATCTATCTATCTATCTATCTATCTATCTGTCTGTCTGTCTATCATATCTATCTATCTATCTATCTATCTATCTATCTGTCTGTCTGTCTGTCTGTCTGTCTGTCTGTCTGTCTGTCCGTCCATCATTTATATCTATCTATCTATCTATCTATCTATCTATCTATCTATCTATCTATCTATCTATCTATCTATCTATCTATCTATCTATCTATCTATCTATCTGTCTGTCTGTCTGTGTCTGTCCATCATATCTATCTATCTATCTATCTATCTATCTATCTATCTATCTATCTATCTATCTATCTATCTATCTATCTATCTGTCTGTCTGTCTGTCTGTCTGTCTGTGTCTGTCCATCCATCATTTCTATCTATCTATCTATCTATCTATCTATCTATCTATCTATCTATCTATCTATCTATCTATCTATCTATCTATCTATCTGTCCATCATTTCTATCTATCTATCTATCTATCTATCTATCTATCTATCTATCTATCTATCTATCTATCTATCTATCTATCTATCTATCTATCTATCTATCTATCTGTCCATCATTTCTATCTATCTATCTATCTATCTATCTATCTATCTATCTATCTATCTATCTATCTATCTATCTATCTATCTATCTATCTGTCCATCATTTCTATCTATCTATCTATCTATCTATCTATCTATCTATCTATCTATCTATCTATCTATCTATCTATCTATTCCACAATATTTAATTTAGTTTTAACCTGTGGTTATTTACTTTTAATACCAACCTTAAAGTTGATATAATGCCCCGTTCATCTGCACTTTACCGCTCAAACTTTCCCTCCCCTCATCCTTCAGTCTGTGCTGTAGTATTTTATCGACCAGTCTCCGTGTTGCTATATTGGTCAGAGTTACTGAAGCGAGCTCAAGTCTCCATCTGTGTAGATTAGACCATTATCCTCTTAACTCCGAGTGTCCCTGCCTTCTCTCCTCACTGCTCCGCTCAAAAATACTCTCAAATAAGAAGAACCTTTGCGTCTGACGCGGATTCACAGACTTTCTGAAGCTGCATGTCGTGGCGCTCCGTGGATGTGGAAGTTCTTCAGAGTTGCTCGCGCGCGCGTCGGGGCTCCTGTGGGGCCGCACATGAAGAGTGTGTCTGATCTTCAGCAGACAGTAATCGCATCAGACCGGCTTCAGCGTGCATACAAAAACCTGCAACAGACTAGGTCGAAAATTCAGCGCTTTTTTATTCTCTATAGGAGTTTAGAATGAGGAACAACAGCATTTGAAGCTCAGACTGACGCGATCATATATTTCAGAATCATAAAGGATTGAAAATGCGCCTCCAGAAGAGAGTGATGGTGCTTCTAGCATTTGTGTGGATGTGTAATATCGCTCTTTGCGCAAGAAAGTCTAGTGCACGGAAGTCAGGTGAGTGTGATTTTCATTACTGATCTTCTTTTGTTCAAATTCAGTCTCATATTTGGTGATTATTTGATTATGCAATACAGTGACCCCAACAAATAGACTGTTTTTGGGCACACTAGGACATGTCTGATGTCATTGCATTAAATACAATAGGCTATCCTCACTAACTTTTCTTCATTTTTGCAATCAACTAGTGTTTTGTTGATTTTTGGTGAATGCATGAAGTCAGTTCTTCTCAAGTCCACAGGTGTCCAACTTCATTTTGAACTGTGTATCTACTTTTTTTGCATTCTTTATAATAAATGACACTATTTTGTTAACTAATGCAATGACATGCACGCATTTTTAAGCATGCATCAGGTGTCTGGATACTTTTTGGAGCTCCTTTATGTCCCATAATCACACCGGACAAATATTTAGGCTGTTCCGATGGATAGATGTACAGGTGATTTGTCACAGAGACATCTGAGGTCGCAGTCATACAGCAGGGTCAGTGCTGTATATGGCACTTCCATATGCCCTCCGGACGATCTCATGCCCAATGCCCATGGCCAACAGTTTAGAGTAATGAAAACCATCAGTCATTTCAGATAAACAAGCCCTCTGATAACTGACACTTCAGATGAAATGCTGCAAATTGGTGCTTGTCCCTTTGGTAGCCTTCGGTATATGGAGATGCTTAACCTTAATGCGCTTTTTAGTGGTATAGCCAAGAAACTTGAAGCGATATTTAATTTGGTGTTCTTGATTTATTAAAAGACTAACTAATTCAAGTCTATAGCCACATATAGACACGTTTAGTCAGTTTCGTTTCAGATCTTAAGGTTCCGCCCTATGAAAGTGGAAGGATTGAAAGTGTAGAAGTGGACTACAAGAAGTTAAATTTCCTTAAGATTGCATCATCTGTTGAAAAAGATCTTTGCCTGGAGCCTTTTCTCTTTAGTTTGTATTGACTCAAAGTTGTTATTAAAAAAATGAGACATTTTTGGTCACCGAAGGCCCTTTCAAAAGTTTTCTTACCATCAAACTTAAACATCAATTCCAATTTTGTTACACAATTTTCTGTTGCCTAAAAATCCATACCTTAATGATATCTACATCTTTCTGGGTTGCTCTCGAAGGATGCCATTAAATCAAATCTGGAGTACTGTGGCTTTTCTGTTAGCTTTGCATCTATCTATACTCCTAAAAGTTGACAAAAGAATAAATATATGAGTTTTAAATTTAAATTATTTTCTTTTTATAGTAACGGCTACTTCTGACAAGCAATTGCATGTTGTAAATCATGGGCTGTGTTCAGAATTGCACGCTGACATTGCACTTATTCTGCATTAAATAGTATGCATACTGTGCACTGTATTCAAATTTTATACCGGATGAGCTACTGCATTTTCCAAAATGTGCAGTAACAGAGCATGTTGCACGAAATACTGTATCCCACAATGCAATGCTCTTGACTTGACCTTTCATTATTTTGCGTGATGTATGAAGCAGAAGTAATTGCATCTCTTTTCGACTCCTCATTTGATTTGACTTCAAATGTCAAGACGTTTTTACACAAAATTGTAATAAAAATGCAAAGTAACTTGATTTCCAAAGTGCAATGTGATGAGGTCATTTGACAACAATATAGCATTCTACTTTTTGAAATGTTTGAACATTCACTGGCTAAAAGATATTGGGTAACACTTTACAATAAGGTCCTGTTAGTTAACGCTTTATTTTACAGTGTCCTTGTTACACATGTCACTAGTTACTACAGTAATTACAATAAATTGGGCATAATTACATGCAACTAACCTTAACCACGTCCTAACCCTAACCCTGTAGTAAGTACATGTAGTTAATTATTATTACTCAGTACTTAAATGTATAATTACACTGTAATACAGACACCTTAAAATAAAGTGTAACCACTCATTGTTAGTTAGTGCATTTTTACAGTGCTTATTAATCTTTGGGTAACACTTGATTTTACAGTGTCATTGTTGCATACTATGTTACATGTAGTTACTATAGTAATAACTATAGATTATGCATAATTCCATAAAAACTAAGTACATGTAGTTACTTAATATTACTCAGTAGTTAAATGTATAATTACAGTGTAACAAAGACACCTTCAAATAAAGTGTAACCAATCTTTGTTATTGTTAATAAAATACAACTGTTCATTGTTAGTGTGTGTTAGCTCAGGTCCATTAAATAATATTAACAGATGCAACTTTTGATTTTAATAATGTACTAGTTGACATTATCTAAGATGAATAAATGCTTCAGAAGTATTTTTGTTGTTAGTTCATGTTAACTATTGTTAATGTTAACAAATGAACCTTATTGTAAAGTGTTTCCAGATATTGTATTAAGATTCATGGAAAGAGGTTTTTTTTAACCTCTTTTGGAAAAGTTACAATTACTTTTCCACACTGTTGCTTTTGAGCTTTATGTTCTGCTAAAGAACACAACATGAAACTTCAATAATAATAATCGTTCACATGTGAGTCGTGAATGGCTCATCATGTGAGATCCTTCCTAAACTGCTTTCCATTACATCTGATATGGTTCTGATTTGATATCTTTATTTCACATTCATTTCACTACATTCTGATTTTGCATTATGCTCCAGTAACATCTGTATGTTTTTAGATTAGTCTGGGTTCAGATTGGCTTATTTTTCAGAAGGCAGTATTTTAATTGCGACACAAACACCTGCAGCTCATAACAGATATATCAGAGCCAAGAACACATGGAACGTGCATCAAAGAGCGTATTAGTCATACTCCGTCAAATGACATGATTTCTCTAATGACTATACTTACCCTTTAAGTGAGATGTCTTGATGGGTGTTTATTTTGAGGGAAAGCAATATCTTGTTAATGATCTGAAAGGAGAGAGTGATGCGTTTGGAATAAATGCATCTTTAATGCATTCCTGCGAAACTACTGTGGGCTCCATGAATGTGTCAGGAAGAGTTGAGGATGGGTTCACGGAATATACTGAAAAACATATGGTGTAGAAACAGTTTTGGTAACACTTTTATGTATGATGCATTATAAAGGTATCCATAAAATACATTATAATGCATTATATCTTTTCATAAATGATTGTAACCAAAGTTAAATGAATTGTTTGTCATGTGTTTTAATGCATTATACTTTCAAATGGTGAATAGATAAGTATTATAATAATGTATAATAACTGTGGTTACAATTGATCATGAGACCATTCAATGCATTATAAGGTGCATAACAAGGCATAATTTAATGCATTAAAATACTTTTATAATGCATTATACACTTACCTAAAGGATTATTAGGAACACCATACTAATACTGTGTTTGACCCCCTTTCGCCTTCAGAACTGCCTTAATTCTACGTGGCATTGATTCAACAAGGTGCTGAAAGCATTCTTTAGAAATGTTGGCCCATATTGATAGGATAGCATCTTGCAGTTGATGGAGATTTGTGGGATGCACATCCAGGGCACGAAGCTCCCGTTCCACCACATCCCAAAGATGCTCTATTGGGTTGAGATCTGGTGACTGTGGGGGCCATTTTAGTACAGTGAACTCATTGTCATGTTCAAGAAACCAATTTGAAATGATTCGAGCTTTGTGACATGGTGCATTATCCTGCTGGAAGTAGCCATCAGAGGATGGGTACATGGTGGTCATAAAGGGATGGACATGGTCAGAAACAATGCTCAGGTAGGCCGTGGCATTTAAACGATGCCCAATTGGCACTAAGGGGCCTAAAGTGTGCCAAGAAAACATCCCCCACACCATTACACCACCACCACCAGCCTGCACAGTGGTAACAAGGCATGATGGATCCATGTTCTCATTCTGTTTACGCCAAATTCTGACTCTACCATCTGAATGTCTCAACAGAAATCGAGACTCATCAGACCAGGCAACATTTTTCCAGTCTTCAACTGTCCAATTTTGGTGAGCTCGTGCAAATTGTAGCCTCTTTTTCCTATTTGTAGTGGAGATGAGTGGTACCCGGTGGGGTCTTCTGCTGTTGTAGCCCATCCGCCTCAAGGTTGTGCGTGTTGTGGCTTCACAAATGCTTTGCTGCATACCTCGGTTGTAACGAGTGGTTATTTCAGTCAAAGTTGCTCTTCTATCAGCTTGAATCAGTCGGCCCATTCTCCTCTGACCTCTAGCATCAACAAGGCATTTTCGCCCACAGGACTGCCGCATACTGGATGTTTTTCCCTTTTCACACCATTCTTTGTAAACTCTAGAAATGGTTGTGCGTGAAAATCTCAGTAACTGAGCAGATTGTGAAATACTCAGACCGGCCCGTCTGGCACCAACAACCATGCCACGCTCAAAATTGCTTAAATCACCTTTCTTTCCCATTCTGACATTCAGTTTGGAGTTCAGGAGATTGTCTTGACCAGGACCACACCCCTAAATGCATTGAAGCAACTGCCATGTGATTGGTTGATTAGATAATTGCATTAATGAGAAATTGAACAGGTGTTCCTAATAATCCTTTAGGTGAGTGTATATGAAGGCTTTAAATAAAGCGTTACCACAATTTTCATGCATAAGTGCTAGTAAATGTCTCCGCAACTAAAACATTGAATTACACATGGAATTTTAGAAAAACTGTAATAGTAAAAGTAGAAAAACATAGTATTTTCTTGTAAAATGTACTCTAGTAATCTTTGTTTTATTTACAACTTTGACATTTTTTTTTTTACCACGTAGAAGCAATTAATGCTATATTCCTAATATCTGTGTTGGTAGGTGAATATCTTTCTTCTGCTGAACACAAAAGATGATGTTTTAAAGAATGTCAGTAACAGTAACAGTTGACTTCCATAGTATGAAAAAATACTATGGATGTCAATGGGGTCCAATCATCTGTTCGTTTACTGACATTCTTCAAAACATCTTCTTTTGTGTTCAGCAGAAGAAAGAAACTCATACAGGTTTAGAACAACTTGAGGGTGAGTAAATGATGACAGAGTTTTAATTTTTGGGTGAAATATCCCTTTAATCCTTGAACTTTCACAGGCAGTGGCTCCATGTTTCCCTGGCTATACGGACAATTGTGATGTTGTCTTCCTGTCATGGGTTGCAGCGACACACACACACACACACACACACACACACACACACACACACACACACACACACACACACACACACACACACACACACACACACACACACACACACACACACACTCATGTCTGGTTTGCTATCTTAGTGGGGACTCTCCATAGACATAATCACATAAAACCTTCTGCATTTGTACATTTTCAAAAAACTCATTCTGTATGATTTGTAAGCTTGTTTCCTCAATTTAGGTTTCCACGGTGACACGAGTCCCAGTGAGTCTATGTGCATTCAGGTTGAAGTCCCCATCGGGAGACAAAAAACATGAACACACACACACACACCTTGTCCACACGCATGGCCTGTTTTATATGTATATGCTTCTGTTTTCCTTTTTTTCTTGTTACGACCTTTCAGTTCATTGGTATTGATAAGATATACATTAATTAATTGCTGTTTGCTAAGGTAAGCATCTGTTTTTTCAAGATCTGTTTTTGGTCTAATGTTGTTTAGTTTAATGTTGATAGGTATGAACTGACGAACGATAAAGTAGTATTTATATGATAGTATTTCTGATGTGATCTGTTGTTCCTCTCAGAGAGGTTGAGTCCACCGTTGGACATTCAGCTGGAGACGGTGAACTGCACTGCATTCAATGTCCGGTGGAAAATGCCCCGCAGACACGTCAGCACTATCACTGGCTACAAGGTACAAATCCTTCCGTCTTTAAACTGTAAAACTGTGCTTAAACAACTTTTTAAAAAAATGTTTTGTAACTTTTAAATTGGTGCCTTTCAAAATATACAGTAAGCCTTCTGTTCATGCCACTCTGCTGATTGAATAACATATCGATTGCTCATCATATGTCAGTGTTAAAGGGTTAGTTCACCCAAAAACGAAAATTCTTTCATTAATTACTCACTCGTGTCGTTCCAAACCTGTAAGACTTTCGTTCATCTTCGAAAGACAAATGAAGATCTTTTTGATGAAATCTGAGAGCTTTCTGTCCCTCAGTTGACAGCTACACAACTACCACTTTGACGCTTCAAAAAGTTCATAAAGAGATAAAACGAATCCATATGAATTGAGCGGTTTAGTCCAAAATTTAAAATTGTCTCTGAAGAGACATGATCGCTTTATATGATGAACAGATTGAATTTAGGCTTTTATTCTCATATTTTATTCATTCACACTGTTAGGTTACTAAGAGCTTTGGGACATACTCATAATTGCATCTTTGTGTCTTAGTTACGTGCATTTAAACTTGTCGCAGTTAAAATCCTCCACATTCAATTGAATTTATTTTGCTACCGTATCGGAGAGAAATGTTGATCTGCCAGTCGAGGGTCTTTCATGCCTAGGCTCTCCTCATGTGTTTGCATAATGATGCATTTAAAAGTTAATGACTTATCTTTATAAAAGTTCACAATGTTGTTTCAGATTTAATTTAATGTGTAACATTGAATAAATATCTTTTTGTTAGTTTAGATACTGATTATTATTCACGCAAACCCTTTCTCTACTTAACCACTGGTCTCACACATCCGCCATTTTTGTAGTTTTAACGGCTTTAATATTAGCCGTTAGAGTGTGCACGGATCTGCACTTCGGATTCTAACCGGGAAAAGTAGACCATCCGAGTATCTTTGGGATACTCATTTCAACATACTACAATTTGGGACACTATTTATCATTTTAGTTGTAATTAAATATAATAACCCTGGCTGGTATTTGGATGGTTCTTGAGTAAACAATTTTGTGAAGGCGGGACAAAAGCCATCATATTGAGTGTTATGATTTATCCAATTCATATGTATTATGAGGGCACCATCCGCATCGGTCATACTGCAGATCCATTTGGTGCCACTAGTAGCGCAGAAACGACACACTTCTCCTTTAATTACAGACAGAAGTGTTTACCATCTGACCTACTATACAAGTGTGAGGAAGTGAAGCACTTAGATCTTTGCTCCTTTATCCTATTTGTAGAGACAGTAGGAGGTGTCCTCATCTTTGCTTGCTGTTAGGTTACTAAGAGTCTCTATGTTAACTTATGTTAATGTATTAAGGTTGCTTATGGGATAAACACTAGCCAAAACCGTCAGGTATTTTACTTACAAGCCCTAGTGAAGGCTCTCTTATTCTTCAGATTTCTACACCGGTGCTGTATAGATGTCACTATAGAAATGATTTGAGAGCGATGAAAATATTCATTTAAATATTTTTTTATTTTATTGACCAGGTGTTTTACACGGAGATGAGGAATAATCGTCCGACCAGCAACGCTGTTGTCCTGGAAGTCCCATTGAGTTTAGAAATGCTCACAACTGTATGTCACACCTCTTTATTATTCGGTATAATACTACTACTAATAAAAATAACAATAAATTACTATATAGTTATATATGTTTATGGTAATGATACATTTGTTTAAATTTACCTAGGTGTATATTTGTATATGTAGGTATTTTATTTATTATAAACAGAATTTGTATATTTTTATAATTATGATATTTATATTAATAATAATAATACATATAAATCAGTATACATTTTAAGGTACCTCTGTTGCATCATGATTTATTTATTTATATAGGTAGATAGATAAATAGCAATACATTTATACTGTATATTAATTTATAGTTGTGTATATATAATGTTTTCTTATATTCACTATGTATATATATATATATATATAATATTAAGTAACATTTAATATTTACACACACACACACACACACACACACACACACACACATACAGTGGTGGTCAGAATTATTGGCACCCCTGGTAAATATGATCAAATATGGCTGTAAAAAATAAATCTAACCTTTCATTGAAGTAAAAGAATTGAAAGTGGGGGGTAAATCACATTATGAAATAAATGCTTTTCTCCAAAACACGTTGGCCACAATTATTGGCACCCCTAGAATTTTTTATGAGTAAAATATCTCTGAAGTATATTCCCATTAATATTTACATTTTTTAGCACACCAGGGTGACTAGGAACATGAAATTGTCCAGCTATGATGTCTTGTTCCACAGGAGTATAAATATGAGGAAACACAAAGGCCAAATTCCCTTAATCATTCATCACAATGAGTAAAGCCAAAGAATATAGTTCGGATGTGCAGCGAAAGATTGTTGAGCTTCACAAAATAGAAAGTGGCTGTAGGAAAATAGCTAAAGCATTGAAAATTCCCATTTCCACCATCAGGACAATAATTAAGAAGTTCCAATCAACTAAAGATGTTACGAATCTGCCTGGAAGAGGACGTGTGTCTATATTGTCTTAATGCACGGCGAGGAGGAGAGTTTGAGTGGACAAAGACTCTCCAAGGATCACAGATGGAGAATCGCAGAGATTAGTTGAGTCTTGGGGTCAGAAAGCCTAAAAAAAAAAAAATCAAACAACCCCTACATCACCACATGTTGTTTGGGAGGGATTCAAGAAAAATCCTTCTTGCTCATCCAGAAACAAACTCCAGCATATTCAGTTGTCAGACACGACTGGAACTTCACACGGGACCTGGTTCAGTGGTCAGATGAAACTATAAAAAGAGCTTTTTGGCAGCAAACCCACCAGATGGCTTTGGTGCAAGCAGGGATAAAAAGTACCCCATGCCCACGGTTAAAAATACCGCTGGATCTTTAATGTTGTGGGCCTATTTTTTTGCTGGAGGTCCTGGACATCTTGTTCAGATACATGGTATCATGGATTCTAGCAAATACCAACAGATAAAAAATCAAAACCTGACGGCCTCTGCTAGAAATCTTATAATAGGCCGTGGTTGGATCTTCCATCAGGACAATGATCCAAAACAAACATCAAAACCAACACAAATGTGTCACTGAGCACAAAATGAAGCTTCTGCCATGACCATCCCAGTCCCCTGACCTGAACCCTATAGAAAATGAGTGGGGTGAACTGAAGAGAAGAAGCACCAACATGGATCTGGGAATCTGAAGGATCTGGAGAGATTCTGTATGGAGGAATGCTCTCTGATCTCTTGTCAGGTGTTCTCCAAACTCATCAGGCGTTATAGAAGAAGACTCAGAGCTGTTATCTTGGCAAAAGGAGGTTGCAAAAAGTATTTAATAGAAGGGTGCCAATAATTGTGGCCAACGTGTTTTGGAGAAAAGCATTTATTTCATAATGTGATTTACCCCCCACTTTCAATTCTTTTACTTCAATGAACGTTTAGATTTTTGTGAATTTTTTTGAATAAATGATCAAAAGTATAAACAATGCAGATTTATTTTTTACAGCCATATTTGATCATATTTACCAGGGGTGCCAACAATTCTGATCACCACTGTGTATATATATATATATATATAAAATATTTAATTATATATAGATCATAGTGATTGTGAGGCTTCAATATACCACAGTTGAAGTGAACAATTTGACTTGAGCAGAACATGGATTTTGTCTTACAGGGGCAGTTTGATGGCCAGGCGAGCTTTGTAAGTAGATGTTTAATATCTGATTTTCTGTTAATGCCATATGGTGCTGTCCTGCATGGCAAGCTGTTCCCGTGTGTCTGTTAGGATGTTGTGATCGGGAACCTGAAGGTGGCCACGCATTACCGTGTCAGTGTGGGGGCGTACGGTTGGGCAGGGGAGGGCAGACCCAGCATGCCTCGGGACATCAGCACTGGCTCTCATGGTGAGCAGACAAATCACAAAACATACATGTTGATCAGCATTACTATGCATTTAGCTAACAGAATTCATAAACTTTTCTCTTATATTGTAGAAAAGTGCATGCCTCCTACACCTCCTACCCAGCCTAATGTGGTCGCCATGTCTGACACAGAACTGGCCTTGTCATGGCAACATGGAGAAAGTGAAGGAAGTGCACCTGTGTTGTACTTCCTGGTGGCTTATATCAGGTAATTGTTCAGGTGATAGATAGATAATGTGACTTAATTAGACAGATGGACAGACGGGCGGATAGACAGATACTGTAGATGGATGGATGGATAGATAAATAGATAGACGGACGGATAGATGTAGAGATGGATGGATGGATAGATAGACGGACGTAGAGATGGATGGATGGATGGATGGATGGATGGACGGACGGATGAACAGACGGATAGCTGTAGAGATGGATGGATGAATGGACGGACAGACAGACGTAGAGATGGATGGATGGATGGATGGATGGATGGATAGACGGACGGATGAACAGACGGATAGCTGTAGAGATGGATGGATGGATGGACGGACAGACAGATGTAAAGATGGATGGATGGATGGATGGATAGATAAATGGATGGATGGACGGATGGATGAACAGACAGATAGCTGTAGAGATGGATGGATGGATGGATGGATGGATGGATGGACGGACAGACAGATGTAGAGATGGATGGATGGATGGACAGATGGATGGATAGACAGACGGACATAGAGATGGATGGATGGACATAGAGATGGATGGATGGATAGATAGATAAATAGATGGATGGATGGACGGACGGATGAACAGACGGATAGCTGTAGAGATGGATGGATGGATGGACGGACAGACAGACGTAGAGATGGATGGATGGACGGATGGATGGATAGATGGATAGACAGACAGACGTAGAGATGGATGGATGGATGGATGGATGGATGGATGGATGGATGGATGGATGGATGGATGGACGGACAGACAGACGTAGAGATGGATGATGGATGGACGGATGGATAGATGGATGGACAGACAGACGTAGAGATGGATGTATGGATGGGCGGATAGACGGACAGATAGATAGACAGACGGACGTAGAGATGGATAGATGGACAGAGAGATAGATGAATGGATAGATTTGTACAATAGCATCTTTTTCATGTGAAAAACATTTTCAGTCGACAAAATAAAGTTCTGTTAATCTTCATTCATTTTCTTTCAAAGAATGCATTCCCTGAAAGTCTTCTGTGCATTTATTAAAACAAGACTGACTGATGTTTCTGCGTGTGATCTTTATCCTGTCCTGATGACTCATGCAACTAATGCATTTCTGTGGTAGTTACTGTTCTAGAACACAACTAACCCATTCAGACCAGTTCAACACAGTCTGCATGATCACACACATCCACACACATCAAACCGCTGACCCGCAGGACACAACAGCCTGCTATGATGTGTGCATGAGTTCTTGATAAAAGACTGAGTGGTGGTCCTCATTCTTTATTATTACATTTTAGAAAATCTAAATAAGTCATAAAAACTATGAAATATTTATTTTTTGAATAGTAGATTAATGAATTATATGTACAGATTTATTTTAAGGTCATGAAAAACTGTAATACTATATACCACTAAATTAACTTAGAGGAGCGTGTCCAGACGTCCACGTATGTGCATTTGGGTTTAAAATTGGGTTTGTAATACTAACTTGTTGATAATCATGCACTATGATTCAAAAGAACTGTGGTCTCCTGCAGATTAGGACCCCCCCCCATCCCACAGAGACTGTCTGCTTCTCAGATTAACAACCTTTCACATAATCTGGCCAATGTAGCTGAAGTGGAAGTTGTCATGGTTTGGTAAACTTCTATACTGGTGAACGAAAACTACAACAAATATAATTTTTTGCATTCCCATTTATCTCAATAGCAACAGAAAAAAAATCCACGATAGGTTTCTATGATGTTCCAAAAGAGGAAAAAGCATTGAGAGATTGATAACATTGTTCAGAAGAGAGAAAGATGCCAAATTTGCTTCAGCCATTGTATTAGAAACACTTACGCACCAGCGTTAACCAATTTTCTGTAATTTAATGCCAAGGTAAAAAACTATAGTGTTATAAATGTACTTTTTTTTAAAGGTAGATTTACATAGAGCTTCATCACAGTCTTTGAAAAGGGTCCATATCAGCGTCCTGGCAACTACCCACAAAACCCATCATCACTGTGAATTTTGCACAAGCAACACACAGTTTCTTCAGAAAATGGACAAAACTAGTAGCGTTTTAGAGTTAAAAGCTTACAACTGTTCTCTAATTCTCTGATCAAGGAAAGCAGGATGACGGTTTGGTGATGTGTGTGTATGTGTGTTGCAGGCCGGAGATGGACACTGAGTGGACGTACATCAGAGAGCCAGTAGAGTCCAACTCTATGGTGCTCAGGGGTCTGATCCCTGACACGGAGTACCAGTTTGTCATCAGAGCCGTAAATGCACATGGGATCAGCCCTCCCAGTGCCATTAACAACCCTGTGCGCACATTCGGTAAGTTACAGTACAGGACACAACCTTAGGAGACAGTAAAGTTGCTGGTTTGCACTATAACCTATGCCCTTGATGGATAAAAGGGTCTAAATGACTACCTATGTGTGGTTTGCATGTTTTATAGTGTACTAGTTAGAGTTTGGATGCTCCTCACAGATTTGAGGAGGGTTTTTTTGTGTGCATGTTGACTGGAAAGACCAGACTAATTAAATGAAGCATCTTAAAGCCTGCTCATTGTGAGGAAGACCCTACTCAATGTCACACAAACACACTTGGAAGAAGCTTTCAGCTAGTTACCCGCCCCCCACTCTCCAGCAGACAGATTAAGAACATAGACCCCCACACGCACACACAATTACAGTCCAATCACATCAGATCACACTAACTCATTCAGCTATACAGTTTCAAGAGAGCAGTCATAGTTTGGTTGCCGTTGGCTTCCAACCAATTGGATTCATTCAAAAACAACTGGATTAAGAGCACCTTGACCACCTCACATGTCACTTTAGGGTTGTGTGCCATTCAGAACTGAGGCCCTAGTGCGTTTTCGTTTTAAAACGCATAACTTTTGTTACGGTTACACCTGGAATCTACACTACTCCAGAACTTTCGACTCATGAAAACTGAGACTTTTGGAAATGCTGCAGACCCTGTTTTAGTTTGAAAACTCTGGGGTTGCGTTTCAGTGTAAACGGACCAAAACTGAGACTTTTGAAAACTTAAGGCGTGGCTGCCCACATTTGCTCCCTGGATCATTGCGCATCCTTCCCTGATTTGTCAGGCCCCTATCATACGACCATTATGCTACCGGAAACAAGACAATAACAGACCAGAGCCGTCTCTCTCAACGGCTCTGTAACAGACCAGCTCCATATAAACTGTAACATGGAGATGGAACTGCAAACTTTGCTGACTTTGTTGTCCTTTTTATCAGACATTGTGCAGTTAAACTCTGTTATAATACAAAAAGCTATTATTAGAGCAATCGGCAACTGCTGAGCAATCGGCAAAATGCCCAGTGTGCATGAACAGTCATGTGACGTGTGTTTTCGTCTTGTAGTGTGGACGGGGATCATTTCTGAAACGCAGTGGAAACGCCAGTATAAACAAGGATCTTTTTCATTTGAAAACGCTGTGTTAAAATGAAAACGCACTAGTGTAAACAGGGCCTGAATTGAGCATGTCTTTTAAATTCCAATTAAATTCCTGAATTGAATGTAAATTGAATGTAAAGAAGAAATTTTGTTTGGGCTTTGTCATTTTTATTTATTAATTTATTTATTTTTCAGTTTTCTTTTTAGTCATTTTAGTATATACTTCAACTTCAACTTATTTTATTTCTTAACTTCTAAACTTATCAACGTAAAAAAAAATCAGAAATGTTTGTCTAACCTTTTCATCTAATATTTATATTTTATTTGATTTTAGCTTTATTTAAATGAATGAAAATTAATTACTGGGGTGGAGGAACACTACATTTCCCAGAAAACATGAATTGCAATTCAGTAAATTCCTCTTCCTGCTATTCCAATTCAAATTCCAATTCAACACCTCTTCCTGAACTCTTCCTGAACCCTAACCCTAACCTAAACAGATCCATTTTCATCAACTGTAAAATAAGACGTCTAAGACGTTTTGAGCTTGTCCACTTTCGACCACTTCCAGAGGTAGTGGAAAACGCATTCGACCGGATTGCTTTCATAATGTAAACGCTCATGTGGTCGAATGTGTTCAAACAGCCACAAAAGACCATCTACTCTCCTCCTACTGACCTAATGCACTAATATTATGGGAAGCACACTAGCCAGACGGGATATAAACTTTGTCAGCTGGAGACCCAAGTTTGGTCTGAAGATGAAAAACGGACCAAGCACAATGTTCTCTCACCATTCCTGATTTCTAACACACACTCACAGCGTTCGGCTGGTCTTGCGGCTGTCAGAGCAGAAACGAAAGCTGCTGCTCTCCGTATGTTTTTTCTGTCGTCTCCGGACACAGACATTAGATCGAAAGATCTGAAAAAACTCATACATTTACCCGCCTATAGACCCTCCCCTTGAATAAATCAGGACAGAAGTGGTTAAAAAGTGGTTGAAAAGTGGACAAAAGTGACGGATTAAAACACCAGGTGTAAACGGGAATGTGTCTCCCTCGTCTACTTGTGATCTGATCGACCAAAACACATCTTAATACCAAGTGTAAACAGGGCCTATGATGTTCTGATCCAGAGATATCCCTCTCCCCTTTTTTCAATGGAAGTCTATGGGGGTGGTTGCTAGTGTGCTGTAACTGATTACTTGATATGATGTCACAAAGTTCTGTCCAGTGTTAAGTGTATGGGATTTTTCAGATTTTTCACCTGCTGTGCAAACATCATATGCCCGATTGCTTATAAAAGTCATAGCACACCTCTTCTCAATAAAGCGTGAGATGGTGATAATGATGCTTCACAAGCACCACTAACAAATCAGAATAGTGTGCAGCTGCAGCATGAACAAGCCTTAAACCTTCTATGTTTCTAACATGTTTCTGAATCTGAAAGTCAGATGTGTTCTGTGCATGAAATTATGATTTTTTTTTTCCTGCTTACTGTATTTATGAGGTCAAATGACAGAAGTATATGATACCCTGCTTTAAAAACAGGTTCAGTGGATGTAGGCAGTGGAGACTATGACATCTACGTCTCAAACTCTGACAGTAAAGATGAGGACGGGTTTGAGATCGACGACTCAGATTATGACGTCTTCATTGAGGAGGTGAGCAATCTTTTGTTTTTAAAGGGGTCATGAATTGAGAAATCAAATTTTCCTTGATCTTTTGACATGTTAAGAGGTCATTGTACTATAAAAACTTTCACACCTCAAAACGTCTTCATTAGTCAAAAGGCTTTTGTTGAAACCAAGCTCCGAAGACAACTCGTTTTGGATTTTGTCACATTTTGACTTGACCACCTCTGCAGAAAAAAATCAGCACCTACTTCTACATCATCACGTCTTTGGCCCCGTCCACTGCCGCCTTAGTGAGATGAGAGATACAGGATCACTGGACTAAAAATTGCGGTAACACTTTACAATAAGGTTCATTAGTTAACATTAGTTAACTATATTAGTTAACATGAACTAATAATTAACTGCACTTATAAAGCATTTATTTGTTAATCATTTGTTAATGTTAATTTCAACATTTACTAATACTTTATTAAAATCTTGTTAACATTAGTTAATGCACTGTGAACTAACATGAACAAACCATGAACAGCTGTATTTTTATTAACTAACGTTGACAAAGATTAACAAATACAGTAACAAATGTATTGCTCATGGTTAGTTCATGTTAGTTAATACATTAACTAATGGTAACTAATGAAACCTTATTTTAAAATGCTACCAAAATTGCATTACCTTCCAAAGAATCCTAATGCTAGGGATGTAGTTATTTATTTTCAACAATGTGAATGTCTCAGTAGGGCATTATTTGTTTGTATTCGGTACATTTCACTTTAGTAAATCAGTCACAATTTAGATAGATAGCGCAGGCTATGATATGGACCCGACGGTAATGCGACAACATGTATGTAGCCGTGTTACTTCTAATGCCTGATCTTTGATCAGTGATTTCTGATATGTAATGGTTCATGTACAGTCAGATGTTCTTTGTCTCAAAATCATTTATTGTGCTGTTTATGCGTCAGTAAATCAAGCCAGTGACTAAACTTCACATTGTTTCTCTTAGTAGCATGAAAATATGTTATTTAAATTGTGATTAAATTATATAGGCCTACAGAAAGCGATCAAAGAATGCTCCCTTTACAATTGCTGTAGCTGTCAATCACACTGTGTGAGTTTATCAGTGGCTGAATTCTGGACTTGCGCCAAAACTCCCGTTATAATCAGTGACGCTATCTGCTCTTATTTACATCGTGTTTGCATTGTTAGTTATGATGAAAGCATTCATGAGAGTGCAAAAATCAACAAGATCACTGCATTTCAAGAGAGTTCCACATGTAATACTTATTTCATATGCAAATATGTTGGCCAATCACAGCAGTGGGCGTGTACACTGATGTCTCACAGCAGACACGCCCCTTCAAACAGAGCGTTCAAATCAGAGGGCTAAAATCAGGGTAGAAAATGGCCTTTTTTTTCTAAATTATGTCAATTTTTGATGTAAAAATCATACTAACATTATAAGTGCACCCCAGGAAACATTATAAAGTAATACAAAAAAATGCAGTTCATGACCCCTTTAAAGAAACCTACACAATGGAAGAGCCAAAATTCACACAGAAAAATGGGAGAACTTGAAAAATAATTTAATTCGTTTTTTCTATAAATACAACTGTATACACAATAAACAATAAATCTTGTCACTCAGAATGTGCTGTTATTCTGTTAGTAATCTTTCTGCCATTTATCTATGTGTTTTTTGCAGATAAAGTTTCCTGGCAGTAAGAAAAACGACAGAAGGTCTCAGCTACGCTCCCGCATCGGGACTCCCGGTAATGGAAATGTTATTTTTAGGATGCGTACACCTGCTTCCCAAAATATCACGTCAACAACAACTATAACCATGACAACAGTCGCTAGCTCCACCCCCAGGACAACCACCACACCTATTATAGTGACAGACGCCGCTCCTACTACACATCCTCCTGTGTTGCCATCTCCCAGTCCGTCAATGACGCCATGGAAAGGGGATAGACCCCGGGTCTACGACGTGCCATGTGATGAGATGGTCTGCCCTCCTGACAGCTTCTGCATCAACGATTACGATACTGGAGGCTCTCGATGTCACTGCAACCTCGGTCGCCATGGAGACTTCTGCTCAGAAGGTTAGTTAGTTCTGTCTGTTTAAGAGTGATTATGCTGTGTGATGCTAATCAGTTCATATTTGATGTTTAATATATAGTTTTGTTAGATTATCGATACGATTTCACTGTGGACGGGGCTTTGCAACAAAAAATTGTGCTGTAATTGTGCCGTTTTGCTAACTTCCACCAGACTTAAAGGGGTAGATCACCCAAAAATGAAAATTTGTCATCATTTACTCACCCTCAAAACAGAAAATATAAAAATAAAATACAATTCAAAATATTTAAAAAGAAACTATAATAGTAAATCTATGGAAGCTTGTTTCTGCCACAGAATAAAACATTTTAATTATCTGACTTTTTTCTCGCAATTGCGAGTTTATATCTTGCAATTCTGACTTTATAACTCACAAGTGCAAGTTTATTAAGAGAAAAAAAAAGTGAGATAAAAAGTCGCAATTACCTTTTTTATTTTTTATTCTGTGGCGGAAACAAGCTTTCAGATATATCAGTGATACTAAATTTGACATTGAATGTAAAGAAGAACCGAGAAAAATTTTCAAGGAAATTTCAAAGATATTCAAAGAAATTTATATGCATGTAACATGCAGTGCCACCTATAGAAATTATTATTTAGTTGATATATTTCATCATATTTAATAGTTAACTTTTGTCGACCAGGTTGGAAAAGCGTTATTTTAGCATTTATATACAATTCTAGTATTTAATAATATTTTGAATAGCTTTTATTTTTATATTTTCAGTTTTAGTAATTTTCTTTTTTGTTTTTTTCATTTTCATTATTATTATTTTTTGTTAAATATTTCTATTTAGCTTTAATTTGTTTTGTTTTGTTGAAGTAACCCTCATCTTGTTCTTTATTCTATGGAATATGACATTTTTTTGTGTCCATACGGTTGAAGTCATTGGGCTCCAATATTGTCTGGTTCCCAATGTTCTTCAAAATATCTACATTTGCGTTCCACAGAAGAAAGAAAGTCAAACAGGTTTGGAATGACTTGAGGCTGAGTAAATGATGAGAGACTTTTAACTTTTGGGTGAACTATCCCTTTAAATGATGTTACTGAATTAGACCATGCCCTCTCACCAAAACTCTGCCCTTTAAGGACATGTTTGCAAACCTAAACATACAAAATAACCATGCAGACAGAGGGTGCTTCTCATTTCTTATTTGTGCATCCTCGTTTCCTTGCGTCCACTCCCTTAGGATGAGAGGAAAGGATATCTTCAGGAAGCTTCCTCACTCTTCGCGGTGCAATTAGAGATGCATTAAGATGCCCTTCAAAGATCGCTGTGTTCGATAAGTTTCCGGGTCACGGGCTGGAGGACGTAGGAGCGAGGAAACGAGGAGGCATCAATTTGAGTGTTGAGAAGCACCCCCAGTGTTTTGCTGACTGGCTAAAAAAAGTGTGAACTGTGACCAGTGTTGCTAAGTCCATGGTTTTCCAGTGGAACTGGGCTACTTTTACACTGTTGCCACGGGTTGTTTTTTTAAGAGACCCCAAACTAACCCCATTTTACCATGAAATGCGATTGGGCTAGTTTTGACCGTGATTTGGCGGGTTTTGAATAGCAATTGAGCTGGTTTTGTTACGCAAACCTTGACAGTTGAGTCTAGTACTGTCAGAGCGACATATTTAGTATACTTTATGTGTGGTATTAAAAAAAGAAGATAATCATTTATAATGAATCACTGATGTTCTGCAGGATTTGCGTTGCGCAATTCTCATTTCTTTTCTTAGTGGACACGATATACAGCAATGTTTTTGAAGTTTTGTTTTATTAAATAAGACCTAAAACCTTAGAAATCTACTAAACGCTCTCTCAGGTGCTTGAAGAATTTGTCTCTTTCCCTTTTTCATTTCATTGTTTCCTCCATCTGTCTCTCTCTTGTCTTCTCTGAGGTCTGTTGGGAGTGTGTAATCTTTGAGAATGGAGGTTTGCATGTGCTGTTGTATATTCCCCTGGCACTTCTCTTTCTGTCTAACCTTTTCAGAGCGAGCTCAATAACATTTTTAAAACAAGTCGACTCCACAGACAAGATATTGCTTCATTGTTCTAAGTCTCTCACAGTATTGCATATTAGTTTCAATATGTTTAAATGTAATATATACGAGTTTTGCTGAAAATGGCAATTTCTGTCAAAACATCAGCTTTTGTAATAAAAGCATAGGCAGGCAAAATAAATATATAACACATATTCCTTCAGCCTCTAGGGGGAGAACTTATGCTTTCCATTAGTTCCAAACTTACACTACAGAGCCCTGCATGTGACAAAAAATATGTATATCGTGGCCACAAATTAACAATTCGTTCCCACAACACTCTGTTTTAAATAGGCAAATGCTTAAGAGTCTATGATTGGATTATTATCGCAGTGATTATTATTATGTTTCTAGCATGTTATATGTTTGGCAACAGTTCTTCTAACCCTAATTGATGGAGTGTGTAGCTTTTCATTTCTTAAACAACCATGTAGGAAGACACATCATGGCCATATTCCAGGATGACAATCAGGATTCATCAGGCTCAGACTGTGAGAGAAAGGTTGTGAGGGAGCATGAAGAATCATTTGACCTCTGAGTCCAGACCTTAAATTCATTGAGAGTCTTTGGGATGTGCTGGAGGAGACTTTACAGAGTGCTGGACTCTTGCATTGACAATACAAGATCTTGACCAAAAACTGATGCACCTCTTGATGGAAATAAATGTTGTGATGTTATTTCCATTTCCAATATTTCCCAATATTACGACCACAAACTTTTGAACAGTAGTGTAGGTGACCTGAAAGCTCATAAACATGGACTAAAAGCCACAAAACTTCAGTTATTTACAACTTCAGTTTGGGCTAAAGGTAATGTTCTAGCACTGTGAATGTGACTGTACATCAACATGGCAGGAATGAACTATGGGATTTGTGCCCAAGAGATGAAACACTCTGTAAACCCAACAAGATGCCGAGCCAGAAAGCTTGTCCAAACGGACTGAAAGAAATCATTTCCCATGACCTTCAGTCACAGTGTTTGGCTCCCAAGTAATGTAACACAGTTTATGGAGGGTGTGTGCATGCAAAAAGATTTCAAAAACTAATGTAACCACATATCTGTGTCCTACAGGTCTGACGGTAAATTTCCCAAAGTTCTATGGCTACTCTCACATGACGTTTGAACCTCTTAAAAACTCTTACCAGAGCTTCCAGATCAGCCTGGAGTTTAAGGTATAATCACTTATACAGGCAGACTTTGACGCGTTTGAGAGGTTTTTGAGAGCAGACTCTTATGAATCACTGCTTTGACCTCTCAGGCAGAGGCTGAGGATGGATTGCTGTTGTATTGTGGAGAGAATGAACACGGTCGAGGAGATTTCACCTCCCTGGCCCTCGTACGGGGGAAACTACACTACAGGTATCTCCCTCCTTTTATTTGAGTCGTAATTATGGTTCTTGCAAACACTTTAATCTCCACAATTTTCTGCATGTTACTTTTCAGTTCATGCAGATTTCAATCAAGCTTTGTTTTGTAGCTATTTTTCACCTTAGATGTGCTCTGTATTTAAAAGAACTGTACTTTTTTATTAAAAAAAAAAGATTATATTTTGACCCCATTGACTAATACTAATATAATGTTAATACTGTATATAACTAATATAATGTTCAGCATATACAGTATGTATATATTCATAACCATTTCACACATTTGACACATTCATTCACACTCATATTAATATTTGCATACTGGATTGTGATTGTTTTTTTTGTTTGTTTTTGTTCTGACACTATTTGCTTATATTGAATCATGATTGTTCTCTATTTATCTATTAGTATTATTTGACCTAAAACTATACCTTTTTTGACAAAAATATATATTTTGACATACAAATATAATGTGTATATATAATTGATTAATATATAAATGTATTTATTAATAAATAAATAACTATTTATAAAAGAATAATTATTAATAAAAGTATTAAAACATTTTTTTAAACTTACCTACCACAAACTTTCGAATGTTAGTGTAAAATATTTACTTGTACCTCCTGAGATTTTAAGCAGGTAAACAAACAAAATATTTCATCTTTATTTAAGTGTTTTATTTTGATTGCTATTATTTTTTAAATTATGTATTTATTTTGATTTTACATTTATGATTTAATTGATAGCTTTTCATCATCTCCTGAACCCCCAGGGGATAGCAAAATAGCAAAGCAAGTGATATTTATTCCAAAGAAAAATAAACAAGCATACTTTAAACAAAACATTTGACAAAAAGAAGAAACTAGTTATCAAGACCAATCATGATTCAATATGCAAATAATGTGCGAATATCTATCTATCTATCTATCTATCTATCTATCTATCTATCTATCTATCTATCTATCTATCTATCTATCTATCTATCTATCTATCTATCTATCTATCTATCTATCTATCTATCTATCTATCTATTCTCACACTATTTGCATATTGAATCATGATTGGTTTTTCCATTTGTGTCTATTCATCTATTTTTATTAAGCTAAAACTATAATTTTTCATCGTTTTACCTAAAACGTTTTTTTTGCTTCCTTCTACACTTCTCGTCTTGATGCATTTCTCAATTTGAAAAAAAAAGTTCTCTGTGAATTTACATTGATTTGGTGATTATTAGTAACTGATCTTGATCATTATATGCACAGGTTTAACTGCGGTACGGGGGCGGCGCAGATCGTGAGTGACAGCTCCATTGTGATTGGTCGGTGGCACACTGTCACAATATTTAGAGACGGCATGAATGGCTGGCTCCGATTAGATAACGACACACCGGTGTCAGGCCGCTCTCAGGTACGCATGCCTTAATACACAAACACAGCATACTGTGACACCACACAGTTGGTTTTGTGTCATACACTGTATTGACCAATCAGCATCCACAGGGGCCGCTTGCATAAACCTTGCATAAAGACATAATTTTTTTTTTCTTTAAGCCTGTTCACAACTTTTTAAAATCAGTTACATAAAAACATAGATTGGCCTAATTTGATATTGAAAAGTAAGACTGACTGCCCCTTGACTAACTGCTAGTGGGTCATACTAGATCTTTAGACACTGTCTTAACATAATGGCTATGTTTATGCAACTGACTCCAGGACTATAAAATGCATCTAACAACCTCTTTTCTTTGTCTCTCTCAGGGTCAGTACACTAAAATAACATTCCGCACGCCTTTGTTTTTGGGTGGAGCTCCGAATGCCTATTGGCTGGTGAGGGCGGTGGGGACTAATCGTGGGTTTCAGGGCTGCATGCAGAGTCTGACTGTCAACAGTAAAGCCACTGACATCCGACCCTGGCCTAAAGGAAATGCACTGAGTGGAGCAGACATTGGTTAGTTTGAGAATAGCTATAAGTGTCCAAATATGTTTTGTCTATAGCTTATCTATTGTTTTATGATCTGTCGGTATGGTCGATAAGATTAAAAAAAAAAAAACGGATGCATTAAATTGATCAAAAGTGACAAAAAAATATTTAATATAAATATTCTTTTGAACTTTCTAGTCATCAAAGAATAATGAAAGCATTGAATCATATTGAATGATTTCTGAAGGATCATGTGACACTGAAGACTGGAGTAATGATGCTGAAAATTCAGCTTTGACCACAGGAATAAATTACATTTTACAATATATATTCAATTAGAAAACAGTTATTTTAAATTGTAATATTTCACAACAGTACTGCTTTTACTGTATTTCTGATCAAATAACACCCTTGTTGAGACTTTTTTTTATTATTATTTTTTTTATTAAAATTATAAATCATTACTGACCCCAAACTTTATCTGTAGTGTAGTGATCTAATGCAATGATATTCAGACATGTGTAAATGTCCACATACTTTTAGGAATCACTGTATGTGTGTTGAAAGCATCTTCCTCTCTTGTGTGTGTTTCAGGCGAGTGCAGCAACAGTGTGTGTGAGAAGGTCACCTGTGCTAATGGAGGAATCTGCTTTGCCAACCGAGCGGATGGCTTCATCTGCCTGTGTCCTCTGGGCTATAAGGGCTTCCTTTGTGAGGAGAGTGAGTCACACATGCCCTCTACGTACCTTTAAAAAGAGTGCTTATTACAGAAATAATATATTTTGAAAGAATGTACTTAAATGCAAACTGAATGTAATGGTATCGGACACTTAATTGCATGTTAATTTATAATTAAATGAAAATGTATTATAGCTTAAATTTACTGTATATTAAATGCAATTATCTGAACTTCAGAGTTCATCTTTATATGTCATTTCATAATTGCTTCTGTTGTCTTTGAAATATGGTTAAAGTGTACTGCCGAATGTACTGACAAGCATTTATGGTAACTAAAATATACTAATGTTATTTCTATTTAAACTTGTATGTCATGCATTTAAATATATTTGCAATTTTACATATGTACTGATGAAGTTGCAATTTAGTACATTTAAAATATATTTACGTTAAATGTAATTTCAAATAACAGCACAGTTAAAATTATAATCAAGAACTTTACATGTGCTTTAGTATGTTAGTCATCACATCAAAATAAGTGCACTTTAAAGCACGACTAAAGATTAAACATGATTTAAAGTAAAACTTTAATTATTACAAAGTACACTTTTTAAGTGTGTTAAACAGTCATTAAAATGTACAGTTTTTTTTTTTGCTTTTAAGATTTGAAATGTACATTCAATACAATTAAGCATATTTTTTTTTCACAGGGGAAGAAACAAAAACACCACAGTGCAAAAACATAAACATATATGTCATAACATACAGTTCACACTCAGGAGCACAATTATACAAAAATACAATTGTAACTGCACATATTTACGTAGAAAAGGTTCCAAAATGAATCATATTATAAATATTGTTTATCAGAAATGTCATATCATAAATATCATAACTGTAAATGCAGTTTTGAAACACCAATCATGATTACCTGACTTCATATTTCTAAATGGTTCCAGGTTTCCTGTTGTCTCTACCCCAGTTCAACGAGAGCATGTTCTCGTACGCCAGCGCCCCGTGGCCTAAGCCCTCCCACAACTACCTTTCCTTCATGGAGTTTGAGGTGACCTTCCAGCCGACCAATCCCGACGGCACGCTGCTCTACACCGATGATGCAGCCAGCCGTGACTTCCTGTCGATCAGCCTGGTGGGCGGATATGTGGAGTTTCGCTTCGACTGTGGCTCGGGTGCCACCGTTATCAGGTCGAGTCTACAGTGGAAATGCAAAACATTTGAGTCTCTTTATGATTTAGTAGATGACTGTGAATCCGCAGTTGTTAAATATTGAAACAATATCTTTTCTTCTGTTGACAGGAGTGAAGAGGCCGTCACTATGGATGTGTGGCATGAGTTGCGTGTGTCTCGAACAGCAAAAAATGGCATTCTACAGGTAGACAACCAGAGACCGGTGGAAGGCATGGCAGAGGTGAAGAGATTTTTATATTGTTTTTAATCATATACACTAGCTTTCAAAAGTTTTTAGTACATTTTTTAATATTTTGGAAAAAAGTCTCTAATGTTTACCAAAGCAGCATTTATTTGATCAAAAATACAGTAAAACGGTGAAATATTATTACAGTTTAAACAAACTGTTTTCTATATGAATATATTTTAAAATGTAATTTATTCCTGTGATCAAAGCTGAATTTTCAGCATCATTACTCCAGTCTTCAGTGTCACATGATCCTTCAGAAATCATTCCAATATGATGATTTGCTGCTCAAGAAACATTTCTGAGTGTTATTAATGTTGAAAACAGTTGTGCTGTGGGTAACATTTTTTAATATATTTTTTTGGAAACTGTTATAATTTTTTCCCCCCAGGTTTCTTCGATAAATCAAAAGATTTCAGAAGAAGAGCATTTATTTAAAATAGAAATCTTTTGTAACATGCCACTTTTGATCGATTTAATGTGCCATTGCTGTAATTTAAAAGTATTCATTTCTGTCAAAAACAATCTTTCTAACCCCATACTTTTGAATGGTAGTGTATGTAGATTTAAACTATATATATTTATATTCCTTTACACATTTAGTTGCAATATACACATTTCGAACTGGACTATATTTTTATACATTTTTGTATTTTATTTTACTAAAAAAAATGGAAAACCTTTGAACACTTTTCACATTGTTTGGGCTATTGTGCATCAGTTAATGA
Organism: Coreius guichenoti; assembly: GCA_039654105.1. Lineage (NCBI taxonomy): Eukaryota > Metazoa > Chordata > Actinopteri > Cypriniformes > Gobionidae > Coreius > Coreius guichenoti. The sequence continues at coordinate 5,498,967 of CM077169.1, read as the reverse complement.
CAACAAAATGTATTCGATCAGAAATAAATGTATAATACAAGGGATCTGAATGCTTTCTTAGGTTATTTTTTATGTATATTGTAATACAAATAATAATCTCTCTCTCTCTTTCTCAGGGTGCGTTTACACAGATAAAGTGTAGTTCTCCTCTCTTTATTGGAGGGGTTCCTAATTATGATATTACTAAGACGAGTGCTGGTGTCCTGAGACCCTTCAGTGGAACTGTTCAGAAGGTATAATCATGATTTTTAAGTAACTTAAATTCAACTGCAGTTAAATCAATATGAGACCAAAGATGCATAGTTAGTTGCATAGTTATCACAGGAGTCATCAAAATCTGACTGCTTACTACTGTGTGCAGATTTCATCTTAAAATGGTAAAATAATTTTCAGTCTTCCCTCCTGACCCAGATCTCTCTGAATGACTGGCGTATAGAGCTGAACCCAGGTCAGGCTTTTGGGGTGAACGTGTTGAACGCAGATCACCCCTGTGTGGAGAACCCGTGTGCTAATGGGGGAACATGCAGACCGAAGTGGGACGGATACGACTGTGACTGTGTGCTTGGGTATGATGGGAAACACTGTCAGAAAGGTGAGAAAACACACACACACACACACACACACACACACACACACACACACACACACACACACACACACACACACACACACACACACACACACACACACACACACACACACACACACACACACACACACACACACACACACACACACACACACACACACACACAAACAAAACTAACTCTAAAGCATACTGTATGTGCTCCTGAAGATCTGCCATCCAGGTCCATAATTTAACTATTACACTATTCACACCGCTAATGCAGGAATATGTTCAGAATGCAATACCTACTATAAATACTTCTCATCCATTTACATTTATGCATTTGTCAGACGCTTTGGTTTCACTTTATTATGATGGTCCCTTTAACACATTCTGTTGACTATAAGTAAAGTTGCACCTACATGTCTACTAACTCTCATTAGAGTGTTAGTAGAGTATTAGTAGACTGGTAGAGTTAGAATAAGTTGACATGTAGTTGCAAAGTTACTTGCTATAGTCAGTAGAATGTCTGTTGGGGAGCAATGTAATGTCTTGTAATACTCTAATGTCTGCTAGTTGACATGTAGTTGCAAAGTTACTTATAGCTAATAGAATGTCTAAAGTGGACTATCGAAATAAAGCGTTACCTTGCTAAGTTACTTCTGCCAAAATGTGCATTATAAAACCAGAGCACCCTGCAACAAATACTGTATCCCACAAAGCAATGCATTGAATTCAATCTTCCATGCCTATAATGACTTATTTGATCAGGCTTTTTAAAATACAAAATTAGATTTAAAAAATAGCAAATTTTGAGAACAATGCAGACTACTTAGCATTGCATACTGCATATTATTTCACATTATATTATTAGTACAGGTTTGACATTAAACTGCTGGAAGGCAGATCTCCAGGAGCAGGACTGAACACTTTCCTTCTGTAGTATACCAACAGTATTTTGCATTTGGCATTAGCCTGAGACGTTGCTTTGATATTCTTTGAAGACTTCTTCCATAAAACTTCAAAATCTTTCTTAAGCTTCTTTTATTCTGTTTTGTGCTCTCACTGTGCAGAATGTGGGAATTATTGCTTAAACAGTAAGTGCTCAAGGCAGAATGTCTCTCATTTGAATGGCTCTAGTGTATTTATGCTGCCATCTAGTGGAGGTTAAACAGCGCTGCACTCTTTGTCTTTTGCTGTATCAGCTGTTACTGAATCTATTGAGATCCCTCAGTTCACTGGACGCAGCTATCTGACATACGACAACAGAGATATCCTCAAAAGGTAAAGTGCTTTTGCCTTCATGCTCTATAAGTGCACTCAAATCAATATTCTTCATATGAAGTTTCTGTGCATACATGCATATAATGGTGCATGTCTCTGCAGGGTTTCAGGTTCCAGAACGAACATGTTCATGCGTTTTAAGAGCACGTCCAAAGATGGTCTTTTACTATGGCGGGGGGACAGTCCAATGAGAGCCAACAGTGACTACCTGTCTCTCGGCCTTCAAGACGGAGCGCTCATTTTCAGGTATAACAACATATCCGCTCACGTCTGCATGCACCCACAAGTCATGAGATTTACATATACATTCATGCATTTTTGCAGACAATTTACAATAGAGGATCAAAAGCATCCTCCTAACATCTCTTGTTCTCCCTACAGTTATAATCTCGGTAGTGGAGCCGCCACTGTGGTCATTAATGGCACATTTAGTGATGGCAAATGGCACAGAGTGAAGGCTGTCAGGTCAGACGTGCGCCATACTGCATCAAATCATTATTCAGAATGTCCTTCTTTGTGGACTGCCATATGTAGTTGAATTTGAGGGATTTGCACCATTCAAAAGGGCTGTAGCTTTACTTTATGTTTGTCTCTGTTTTAAGGGATGGACAGTCTGGCAAACTAACTGTCGATGATTATGGAGCTAAAACAGGCAGATCGCCCGGTAAGATGAGACAGCTGAACATCAACGGTGACCTTTACATTGGTAAGAAGCAACAAGTTAATTGTAATGATAAAGATTTTAAAAAGTCAGCATTGAAAGGAAGCTGTGATAGTCTTTTTTTTCCTATTGTGATGTATATCCAAGTGAAACAGCTTCTCGAACAAGAACAAATGTAGGGGGACTTGATTTTGTCCATGTGGAATTGATTGGATGGTTGTGGTTTGCTATTGGTGGATCTCATGTGAGTGACAGGTTGCCCCGCCCTCATGCCAGTAGACACGTCATCAGAGAAGAGAAGAGTTGCAAGTTTTTTTTTAAATTGAGGGTTCATCGGAGTGGTCCAAGACCTTAGGCATTTTGTCGCACTTGAACCATGGATACACACACAAAAGGAGGAGTTTATATGGTTGTAATAAAAAAGTAACAAATCCTTCCCTCGCAGGTCAATTTGCCCCCCTTAAGGCTGATTTATACTTCTGCCTCGGACGTGTGCCGTAGCCTCTACACCGTGGGCTACACGTCGATTTTCATTTATACTTCTGCGTCCTTGTCCGCGTCAACGTGCAATTACACATGCAGAGGGAGCATGTGTACCCCTGAGGGAGGGGTTCCGACAGACCAATCACAGCACTTGCGGTCCGCGTAGAATTGACGTGTTGTTACATTTTTGGAGAGGTGCACGTCAGGGCAAGGCAGGGCTATGCGTGCAACACACAGCCTACGATGTAGCTACGGCGTAAACTCAACGCAAAAGTATAAATTGGGCTTTAGGAGTGAATGGAATGTGAGGAATGCTTCAGTATACATAGAAAACCCTAACAAATGCTCAAAATTGAAACTAAAAATGCTAAAACTTTACCAAAAAATGATTTTATAATGTCTACATGTGTATCTGAATGCATACTAGTAAGTAAAGTCAGTAAAGTTTATTTATAGAGCGCTTTTCACAGATAAAATCACAAAGTGCTTTACAAAGTGCAACCAACATAATAAAACAATATACAATCAGAAAATTATAAAAATTTAAAAAGCCCAAAATAAAACCCAGTCAACTAAAAGCTTGTTTAAATAACAGTGTCTTGAGTTGCCTTTTAAAAGAATCGACAGAGTCGGCCACACGGAGGAACAGGGGCAGGGCGTTCCATAGTCTGGGGGATACAGCCTGAAAGGACAGGTCTCCCCGGGTTTTATAACGAGTCTCTGGGAGCTCTAAAAGACTGTGGCCTGAGGATCGAAGGGCACGGCCTGGGGAGTAGGGACACAACAAATCAGCAATGTATTGTGGGGCCTGACCATTTAAAGCTCTAAAAGTTAAAACTAATATTTTAAAATCAATACGAAATTTGATGGGTAGCCAGTGTAGGGAGGATAAAATGGGTGTGATGTGTGTCCTTCTGCCAGATCCTGTTAAAAGCCTTGCCGCAGTGTTTTGAACCATTTGAAGACGATTTAGAGCAGATTTGTTGAAAAAAGTTAAAAGAGAGTTACAGTAATCTAATCGTGAGGAAATAAAAGCATGGATAACGATCTCAAGATCAGAGTCCGATAAAATTGCCCTCAATTTTGCAATATTTCTTAAATGATAAAAACAATTTCTGACCAAAAGTCTAGAATGGCAGTCCAAAGACACTGACTGGTCAAACCAGACGCCAAGATTTCTGAGGCTCGACTGGACAGAGGAGCTCAGAGAACCAAGGTGTTGAACGATTAATGGGATTTTGTTGTCTGGGGAGATAAACTCAAGAACTGACTTTAGGACCCAGTGGAACAGCTCATTTGCTCCATATAGAGCTATAAGGCCATCTAGTGGCAAGAGTCATGAAATATCATGTTATATTATTTTTTTCCCCCACAAGAGGTCGACAAAGACACCCAAATTGACCCAATGTGAGATATTTTGAGCTGATTTGAGCTGGGTTATGCATGTATTCAAGAGTTATTTTGAATTTAAGTTGAAAGAATGTGAAGAATGTGCTTAAATTATATTATTTATTGATCAAATCTAGTACTTTAAAGGTAAATAAAAAATAATTTAAAAAAATCTCCAAAAAAATTGCATTAAAAAACAAAGAATTTTTTTTTTTTTAAAGGAAATTATATAAGCTTTCTGGACAATTTTTTTTTAAATTTTAGGGTTTCGGGTCATTTTGACCCGTGAGGGAAGGATTTGTTACAAGTTGCAAGGAGGGGAACAAGAGTTATAAAAAACTAGTGATGAGCAAAGATAAATCATTTGTAATAAATACTGCAATAAATTCCATAAAAAACAAGAATTTACGATTTTGTTTTCATGGTGACTTTAATGATCCTGATAATAATGATAGTAGATGTTCTCATAATATTATATTATACATTTAAAAAAAAAAAGTATTGAAAGAAATTAATTCTTTTACTCAGCAAGGGTGCATTCAATTAATCAAAAGTGACAGTAAAGACATGTAATGTAACATATAATGTTACAAAAAATTTCTATTTCAAATAAATGCTGTTCTTTTGAACTTTCTAAAGAATCCTGTAAAAACTGTATCATGGTTTCCACAAAAATATGAAGCAGCACAACTGTTTTCAACATTGATAATAATCAGAAATGTTTCTTGAGCAGCAAATCAGCATATTAGAATGATTTCTGAAGGATCATGTGACACTGAAGACTGGAGTAATGATGCTGAAAATTCAGCTTTGATCACAGGAATAAATTACATTTTAAAATATATTTTAATAGAAAAGAGTTACAGTGGGGAGAACAAGTATTTGATACACTGCCGATTTTGCAGGTTTGCCCACTTACAAAGCATGTAGAAGTCTGTAATTTTTATCATAGGTACACTTCAACTGTGAGTGACGGAATCTAAAACAAAAATCCAGAAAATCACATTGTATGATTTTTAAGTAATTAATTTGCATTTTATTGCATGACATAAGTATTTGATACATCAGAAAAGCAGAACTTAATATTTGGTACAGAAACCTTTGTTTGCAATTACAGAGATCATACGTTTCCTGTAGTTCTTGACCAGGTTTGCACACACTGCAGCAGGGATTTTGGCCCACTCCTCCATACAGACCTTCTCCAGATCCTTCAGGTTTCAGGGCTGTCGCTGGGCAATACGGACTTTCAGCTCCCTCCAAAGATTTTCTATTGGGTTCAGGTCTGGAGACTGGCTAGGCCACTCCAGGACCTTGAGATGCTTCTTATGGAGCCACTCCTTAGTTGCCCTGGCTGTGTGTTTCGGGTCGTTGTCATGCTGGAAGACCCAGCCACGACCCATCTTCAATGCTCTTACTGAGGGAAGGAGGTTGTTGGCCAAGATCTCGCGATACATGGCCCCATCCTCCCCTCAATACGGTGCAGTCGTCCTGTCCCCTTTGCAGAAAATCATCCCCAAAGAATGATGTTTCCACCTCCATGCTTCACGGTTGGGATGGTGTTCTTGGGGTTGTACTCATCCTTCTTCTTCCTCCAAACACGGCGAGTGGAGTTTAGACCAAAAAGCTCTATTTTTGTCTCATCAGACCACATGACCTTCTCCCATTCCTCCTCTGGATCATCCAGATGGTCATTGGCAAACTTCAGACGGGCCTGGACATGCGCTGGCTTGAGCAGGGGGACCTTGCGTGCGCTGCAGGATTTTAATCCATGACGGCGTAGTGTGTTACTAATGGTTTTCTTTGAGACTGTGGTCCCAGCTCTCTTCAGGTCATTGACCAGGTCCTGCCGTGTAGTTCTGGGCTGATCCCTCACCTTCCTCATGATCATTGATGCCCCACGAGGTGAGATCTTGCATGGTGCCCCAGACCGAGGGAGATTGACCGTCATCTTGAACTTCTTCCATTTTCTAATAACTGCGCCAACAGTTGTTGCCTTCTCACCAAGCTGCTTGCCTATTGTCCTGTAGCCCATCCCAGCCTTGTGCAGGTCTACAATTTTATCCCTGATGTCCTTACACAGCTCTCTGGTCTTGGCCATTGTGGAGAGGTTGGAGTCTGTTTGATTGAGTGTGTGGACAGGTGTCTTTTATACAGGTAACAAGTTCAAACAGGTGCAGTTAATACAGGTAATGAGTGGAGAACAGGAGGGCTTCTTAAAGAAAAACTAACAGGTCTGTGAGAGCTGGAATTCTTACTGGTTGGTAGGTGATCAAATACTTATGTCATGCAATAAAATGCAAATTAATTATTTAAAAATCATACAATGTGATTTTCTGGATTTTAGATTCCGTCACTCACAGTTGAAGAGTACCTATGATAAAAATTACAGACTTCTACATGCTTTGTAAGTGGGCAAACCTGGAAAAACGGTGTATCAAATACTTGTTCTCCCCACTGTATTTCAAATTGTAATAATATTTCATAGTTTTACTGTATTCTTGATCAAATAAATTAAGCCTTGGTGAGCAATAAGAGACTCTTTCAAAAACATAAAAAATCTTACTGACTCAAACTTTTGAAGAGCAGTGTATGTGCAGGTATTTGTCTAGTTGATTTCAAAGTTTCTCTCTCTCTCCAGGTGGGATGAAGGAGATTGCATTGCACACTAACAGGCAGTACATGCGAGGTTTAGTAGGATGCATTTCTCATTTCACTCTCGCCACGGACTACCATCTGTCTCTGGTGGATGATGCAGCTGACGGCAAGAACATCAACACCTGCACTAACTGAACACCTCAAAAACACCACCTACAGATCGCCAACATCAATAACTGTGACCCAAGAACAACATATTCATGTGTACTCTTCAAAAACCACCACAACTTATGAATATTAGGAACAGCAGCTCACAAATATCACTGACCTCAGCTGAGAAGATCATCAATAAGCAAACATTAACCTCCATCTGATGAAAAGAATCTAGCTTGGTGTGATGAAGATGAAGATGAAAGTGTTTTCTTCTAAATTCTCCATTATACACCAACTCCTGCAATAACAGCCAGAGTTGGAGTTTTTGTTTAGCTTCAGCACTGTCATTGAATTAACTGAAAGGTTTTCAACCATGTAATTGAATCACGGTATTATCACGTAAGTGAGCATGCTGATGTTTGAAGGCAGGACGCGCTCAGAGGTTATTTATTCCTTATGCAAGATTTACAGCATATCGTTACATGTTTTTTTTTTTTTTTCCTTTTTCAAATCTACAGCTCTCCTGTTATGGCACTTATGAATCAGCAACCAATTCTTGCTCAAACCTAGTCAGAGGCATTTACATTATTCCCTTCAAGAGCAATGGACTTGGTTTGTTTGTTTTTTATATCATTCATTTTGTATCAGTATTGAATAGAGCTTTTGAAGAGTCAAGCTGTTATAGAGTAGTAAATGTCTCTCTCTCTTCTGAGGTAAATCTTTGCACTGAGTTTTTAGGCTGCTAGTGGTGGAAGGACAAAGTCATGTGATTTGTCTTTTGTATCAGAGGCTCTGCCTCTCTTTACCTTCTAGCTGCAAACTTTTATGAATCCCAAAGACTCTTTAGTAGCCACTGTAGCTCTTTATTTTTTACTGTAGCTCTTAATTAAGTTAATGGATGTCTGTAAAAAAATGCATCTCAATTTTTTTCTGCCTTGATGTTTAAAAAGCCTATCATTTTGCCATCAAAAATGTGACTTACTGATTTTATTCATGAAATAAAAAGAATGTCAGACACATTTTACACGGGTGTTTATATAATTATATTATATAAAAAGTTTTGGGATGTCTGCCTGTACATGCACATGAACTTTAATGACATCCCATTCTTAATCCGTAGGGTTTAATATGGAGCTGGCCCACCCTTTGCAGCTATAACAGCTTCAACTCTTCTGGGAAGGCTTTCCACAAGGTTTAGGAGAGTGTATATGGGAATTTTTGACCATTCTTCTAGTGCATTTGTGAGGTCAGGCACTGATGTTGGACGAGAAGGCCTGGCTCACAGTCTCTGCTCTAATTCATCCCAAAGGTGTTCTATTGGGTTGAGGTCAGGACTCTGTCAGGACTCTCTTTATGGACCTTGCTTTGTGCAGTGGTGCGCAGTCATGTTGGAACAGGAAGGGGCCATCCCCAAACTGTTCCCACAAAGTTGGGAGCATGAAATTGTCCAAAATGTCTTGGTATGCTGAAGCATTGAGAGTTCCTTTCACTGGAACTAAGGGGCCAAGCCCAACCTCTGAAAAACAACCCCACACCATAACCCCCCCTCCACCAAACTTTACACTTAGCACAACCTGGCAACTGCCAAACCCAGACTCGTCCATCGGATTGCCAGACAGAGAAGCGTGATTGGTCACTCCAGAGAACACATCTCCACTGCTCTAGAGTCCAGTGGCGGCGTGCTTTACACCACTGGATCCGGCGCTTTGCATTGCACTTGGTGATGTAAGGCTTGGATGCAGCTGCTCGGCCATGGAAACCCATTCCATGAAGCTCTATATGCACTGTTCTTGAGCTAATCTGAAGGCCACACGAAGTTTGGAGGTCTGTAGCTATTGACTCTATCAGAAAGTTGGCGACTTCTGCACACTGTGCGCCTTAGCATGCGCTGACCCCACTCTGTGATTTTACGTGGCCTACCACTTCGTGGCTGAGTTGCTGTTGTTCCCAATTGCTTCCATTTTGTTATAATACCACTAACAGTTGACCGTGGAATATATAGTAGAGGAAATTTCACGAATGGACTTATTGCACAGGTGGCAACCTATCACGGTACCACGCTTGAATTCACTGAGCTCCTGAGAGCGACCCATTCTTTCACAAATGTTTGTAGAAGCGTCTGCATGCCTAGGTGCTTGTTTTTATACACCTGTGGCCATGGAAGTGATTGGAACACTAGAGTTCAATGATTTGGAGGGGTGTCCCAATATATAATAAAGAATTTCCATATATATATATATAAAAAAAGTGTTGTAATATTTATTTATAAATTTGGCTTGCTGTGGCGCCATAAACCGTTTCGTTTGTGCGAGGACGAACCTCAAAACATTTGAGATTACGACAAAAATTTCCCTGTAAGAAAACACAGTAAACCTGCAAGAAAATAATAAAATATTTAGAAATATTACAATTAAATATTCTTCTCTTTAGTGTTGTTTTCGCTTGATTTAGCCTACATTATTTTATAGTTTTACAGAAAGCTCTTTGCATTTTCAACACTATAGCAGCGTTTCCACCACAGGAACTTTCCCCAGGAACTAGGGACTTTGGGGTGGTACTCTGTGTGTTTTGACCACAGGAACCAGGGTCTAAATGAAGTTCTGGTGTAGTGACAAATTGGGTCCCCCCTGAAATTGGGTCTCATTTAGGACCCCATGCGTTCCCATTGGTTCAAATTGCTTTTAATAAGTACCCTCTTTAGTGCCTGATTATAATTCCTACAAATAAATGCTGTTTCAACTACGTTATAATGACCATTTATGTCTGTATTCATTAGCTTATACACTAGTATAGCATACAGATACCCGATTAGCCTGATAGCTTTGTAGTTTATACACACATTTGCACTTACCCTACATATATTCTCAATCATCTTTATTGTAATTATGTGTGAAATTAAGTGTTAAATGTCCAAAAATTTCAGTTATAAATAAAACAAATGAATGATGTTCAATTATTCACTGAATAGGCTATTATTATTATTATTATTATTATTATTTATTAATTAACAGTTAATCAAGTGTAAGAAATTACGTTCAATCAGTTATATTATGCACTAATGTGTTTTTGTACGCATTATATATTAAACTATACATATTTTATTTTATCATTCGTATATACTTAGGATAATCATTAACTGACAGTTTGGGAAGACCAAAATTTCGAATTTCGAGGGAGGACCCGGTTTGTCATGACACCGGGTAAAAATATCCCCCTCAGAAAGTCAATTTCTGTGATAGCGAGGGGCAGGGCTCTTTTTCGAGTGCAAGCGGAGGCCCCTTCTGTTGCGAGGCCCATTTCAAGTCAAACGGTGCATTTAGTAAGAGTTGTTTGCTATTCGAATCAACAATGGAGTTTAAAACATACGATCGATGTCATTGGCGAATTTGTCATGACGTTGCTTCCAGTGTAGACAGCATCACTGATTATAATGAGTTCTATTTGCTTTTGTCGCTCGCATCTGGTGTTGACAAGGTGTTAGGAAAAAAAGGTTCAATGGTTATAAACAGAACTCTCGGGTACTTACTTGTCTCAATTTTAAAGAACTCTATGCCCAAAAGGTTCTATATAAGGAGAAATGTCTCAAATGATTGCATAATACTTTCATGTTTAATAGGATATTTAAATTTTTTCTATTGAAAATGTATGTTTACGTTAATTAAAACAAAATCCATAAAATGATCTCATGATGGGAACCTTTCTATATGAAGCGCCTGAAAGAACCTTATATACAACCTTTTATTAAGAGTGAGATAATCATGACGCACCTGTCCTTTGATATTCAATGTTTATGCCTAAAAAGACCTTTTTGTCTTCTTTTCTCTGCCCAGGTTGACACATTTCTCCACATGAAGCTGACGTTTAAGCCGAACAGGGGATCAGCAAGTAATCAAAACTATTCATTCCAGATAAAAAATTACATGACCATTCATCTTGGCCTGAAATAGAAGTAATCCCAAGACAACAAAAGATTAAATTACGACATGACCCTGATAGCAAAGTTTAAAGCTGTGGCAAATTGCACATCTTATTTCACTGGGGAATAGATCGCCAGCCATGTGGAGTCATGATTCATTTCCAATGCCAAAATAATGATTTCCAAGAAAATCTGTGCATCCCTGAAGACCAAAAGAAGATGAAAGATTGTGATTTAATTTCAAATTGACTACAGAAATGACAGCAGCATTTGAGTGAGAGCTTATTTTATGCAACGATCAGATTGTTTTTAAACAATGTTTTGATTTATCACTTTCCTCTATTTGCTTCTGTCATTTGCATTGGTTGAAATCAGGGCCGTTTCCTCCGAGAAGGCAAGGGAGGCAGTGCCTCCTCAAAAAATTGGATGAGAACATAACCCATATTACAAAAATAAAACAATGCAAATATAATTACAAAATGTGACATTAAAAAGTGTATAAATCACTCTAAAGTAACACTGTCCAACAGCGACACCAGCAGATAAAGTTACAGTGGGACGCTGCGTCTCTCTTGCCTCCCTTGAGCCCATTGACTTTTAACAGGCCCCCTAAGCGTGCGGTGGGTTTAGTGGGGGGTAATTGAGAATGAATGGGGGAAAGTCACGTGAGAGGTAGTCTCGCATAGCCAGACCTTCAGACTGATGGCAGAAGGTCTGGACTTTTTTGCAGCTTTCATTGGCCAAGGACCGCCCAAGAGGACGTTTGACTGACATGTAACACAACCAATCACAGTTCGTTTTGTTTCTCGTCATGTTTAGGGGCATGAAAATGTAAAGTCGATGTCCCTTCAATAACAGACCAGTGTGCATCTATAAATTATTCATTCAAGATTGTTGTGCAAGTTTACTGCAACAATGGAGCCGCGAACTTCACATATTTTTGAAAATCCAGTGTTTAGTTGATCCTGGTAAGTGCTCATTGTCACAGTTGTAAACACGTTCTTCTTCAACAAGGGAGTTTGGCGTCCCATATTAGCATATTTCCGCCCTCAGCCAGTTGTACACTGTCCGCCAAGGCAGCACTTCACACCCCACGGAAGAGAGGGGTGGGGTGAGCAGTAGCTCATTATCATTTAAAGAGACATGCACCAAAACGGGTCTCTGTGAACAGAGCTGTTTTTGAGGAGGTAAAAAGAAAGTTGTTTTACACAAACATTGAGGGATTTTAACCAAAGTATGTTACAGACTTTACATGAAGACCCTAAAGAATCATACCAAAATGTGGAAAATGGGCATCCAATGACCCTTTTAAAGAACACAACACACACGTCTCGCGGACATCCTGTAGAATTCAACCAATCAGATGACGACTTCGAAACTCCTGAAGTGTTTCCAGGAAAGTGTGCCATATACATCAGACGTTCAGCCAACGGTCCGTGGGCGTGACGTCTGAGACTGAGACTCAGGCAATGCCTCCATCGCGCTATGATTGGATATGATTGGTGCGTGCAATAAATCCTGCCTCTTGTTTTCGTGTGCATTCTCGGATCAGCCCGAATGAACAAAATTAGCTTTAATGGGAAGACTAATTAAAAAGTAAGTAAATAACTTAGATATCACTGCTTTGTCATGCCAAAATCAAACTTGAAATGGCCTGAAAACATGATGAATGTGTTTTTTTTTTTTATTGAGCAATCAGCTTGGTGAAATTAAAGATACATTGTGTGTTTACCGAGCTTGATGACTATAAAGAACAGCTGAACATCAGTTCACAAATAAAATATATTGGTTACGACAGTTGTTATTTTGGAATGTAAAAATGCTTAAAAACACTAACTTGATGAGATTTATTCTCTTATTAATTACATAGTATAGTTAATGAATACAAAATAGAATTGTATTTGGTTTCTCTTTTTTCTTTTATGTAATGTTTATTTAACCAGGGAAATGTGACAACATTGAAGATTCACATTTGATTTGTGCAGACTTTCCCTCCTCATTTTTTGCACGTTTTGTTGAAATCACACGTCAACCAAACATTGTAATGTTACTGTTGGTCCCTGTTCGTGCACCATTGATCCATCCTTCAAAACATTCTCTTGATTAAACAGACATTTAATTTCTTATCAGCCACATTTAGATCATTGTTACATTAAAGCACAATGCTACAGAATGATGATTTGTTCAAGACAGACTAAAGAGGCTTACATCTGCCTTCACCTGTGCCACTGTCCTATAGAAACGCCAGATTGCTTTTGTGCATCACGCTGGATTCAGGATCCCTAAATCTCTCCACTCATCTAAATGAGAGTCTTCTGCATCCCAATTCGCCTACTTATACTATGCCCTAAAAGTATGTACTGTTTTTGTGAAGAAAAAGTACATACTTTTGAGTGTGTAGCAGAAGAGTAGACAATTTGGAAACACCAATACTTCATAATTGCGTCTTTAACGGACCGCTTAGTTACGTGCATCATGTCAACATTGAAACTGCCCTGTAAATCATCTTGTCACAGTTAAAATCCTCCACATTTAACTTAATTTAATTTCCTACCATATCAGAGAGAAATGTTGTAGCATGTTCATCTGCCAGTCGTGGGCCTTTCATGCAGAGACTTGTGTTTTCATAATGATGCTTTCAAAATTTAATGACCAAACATATCTTTATAAAAGTTCACAATGTTGTAATTGATAACATTGAATAAATATCTTAGACTGATTATTAATCACTCAAACCCTTTCTCTACTTTACCATTGATCTCACACATCTGCCACGTTTGTAGTTTTTAACACTTTTTATTCATGTTTGTAGCCCTTCCATCCAGGTACCTTTGGGATACTCATTTCAACATGCACTATAATTTGGGACACACTAATCCTAATTTCGAATACTATTTAGGATGGATAGTATGTGAATTGGGACGCAGTGTTCCTCTTTATATAGTCGAGAGTGTTGTGGGTGGATGCTAGGGTGTTGCTATGCAGTTGCTAATGCGCTTTGAGTGTTTCGCTGCGTCCAAAATCGCATACTGTCTGAGTAGGTACTACATTTGAATTTGAATTTACTTTGCGGCTGTTAAAAAAGTTTGCTCTATATAGTATGAACGTGAGTAGTATGAATGAAATTCGGACGTACTACATCGGCCATGTTGTTACCGTCACATGACCTACCAGCGTCAGTTGCGTCGCTTCACTTCCATTCACAAATCCTCATCCAAATTAAAAAGTGTATAAATCACTCTAAAGTAACACTGTCCAACAGCGACACCAGCAGGTAAAGTTACAGTGGGACGCTGCGTCTCTCTTGCCTCCCTTGAGCCCATTGACTTTTAACAGACCCCCTAAGTGTGCGGTGGGTTTAGTGGGGGGTAATTGAGAATGAATGGGGGAAAGTCACGTGAGAGGTAGTCTCGCGTAGCCAGACCTTCAGACTGATGGCAGAAGGTCTGGACTTTTTTGCAGCTTTCATTGGCCAAGGACCGCCCAAGAGGACGTTTGACTGACATGTAACACAACCAATCACAGTTCGTTTTGTTTCTCGTCATGTTTAGGGGCATGAAAATGTAAAGTCGATGTCCCTTCAATAACAGACCAGTGTGCATCTATAAATTATTCATTCAAGATTGCGTCGCTTCACTTCCATTCACAAATCCTCTCCCGTGGCCTCATGGGATGGTAAAGTGTCCATCGAAATGCACACTTCAGAATCTCGGCGGAAGTAGTAGGTCATCCTGGGACTTTTTGGCTACTGTTTTTCGAATACTATATATTCGGACATACTACTCTTTTGGCGTACTGTTTTTCGCATACTAAGTAGGAAAGTATTCGATTTCGGACAGACACTGCGTAATAAATATAATTTTTTTTCATTTAGTACTGCCCTTCGGAAGCAACAGAAGATACTTGCATGTTTCCCGGAAGACAAATTAAGTACAATTTACCTTGATCTTCAAATTCAAAAAGTTTTCACCCCCTGGCTCTTAATACATTGTGTTTCCTTCTGAAGCATCAGTGAATGTTTCAACCTTTTTTAATAGTTGTGTTTGAGTCCCTCAATCGTCCTCAGTGTGAAAAGATGGATCTCAGAAAAGATGGATCTCAGAATCACTGCTGGAAAGATTTCAAATATGCAAAAGAAGCTGGAAAACTGAAGAATTTTTGGGACCTGAAGGATATTTCTGAAGAACATTGGTCAGTTTAACTGCTCAGGACAAACAAGAGACTCAAGAACAACCATCACAAAACACAAAAACAGCCGTGGATCGCGCTTTCAGAAACCCTCCACATCCCCAGCTCCACCTGTATAGATCTGTCACGAGGGTTATTTCATGTATGTTACATGCTCAGAGCAATGTCTATGAATGTATTGGCATTAGCAAGTCTCGGTAATTGCTCTGCAGCAGCAGCAGCGTAGCAGATCTATTCCACCAAGACCAAATACAGTGACATTAACATGCCAGTCTCTTTTACCATGCTGGTCTTTCTCTCCGAAAGTTGTAATGAAATATTATTGCAATTTAAAATTGCTGTTTGAATATATTTTTAGATGTACTTTAATGCAAAGCTGAATTTTCAGCATCATTACTCCAGTCTTCAGTGTCACATGATCCTTCAGAAATCATTCTAATATGCTGATTTGATGCTCAAGAAACATTTCTTATTATCAAAGTTGAAAGCAGTCCTTTCAACTTCACCCTTTCCCTCATCCTTTCCAATCTCTCAGATTAGTTAGAAGCTCTTATGTTCCACGTTAGTTGGATTGATTCCTTGATCTATAATATAATCTGCTGGAGGCTGTCGTGTTGCTGTGAACACGGTTGTCATATAGGCTGAATTAGAGTAATGCTGTTATTGTCAGTGAGGTTTTAGCTAAGATGCAGGATTATGGAGAGAGATATAATCCTACATCTTTCAATCCCACAGCGTGCCGTTGACTGCCGTGGAGAGAACAGAAGTGATGCCTGGATTACGGTGCTAAAGAGATGAATGAGCAGAACATGCAGAAAAAACACACACTGTCTCTTAGGACAAACCATTAAGCTTTTTTATTTGCTGGCTTTTGTAGGATTAAACAAGGTGGTGACAGTCGAAAGTGTGTTTTCTGCTAAAGTTTTTAACAAAGCTTTGTATTTGTCAAATGTGCAACAACATGGCAAACAGCAGAACTAAAATCAAGCTTGTCATTGAAATATTATTCATTTTTTGGATGGATTATTTACTTGAATTTGATGGTCTCCCCCCTACTGTATATGCTACTCTGCTTCCTTATTAGTATATGTCAAAAGTAAGTGATACTATGTCTAGTATTAATTAGGTGAAAATTACCCAGATGAACTATTACTTCCGCTGAGATTCTGATGTGCACATCCGATGGATGGTTTACTTTACTTTGCTCTGTTGAGGGTTACAAATGATATCTTGCTTGCTCTGGATTCAGGCTCTTGTGTAGTGCTGGTTTTGTTGGACCTGAGTGCGGCATTTGATACCGTTGACCATAACATTCTTCCTGAATGACTAGAATGTATGGTAGGTTTCAAAGGCACTGTATTACAATGGTTTGCTTCGTACCTCGCGAATAGGACTTTTTCTGTAAATTTAGGGAACTTTTCCTCATCATCTGCACCTGTTTTGTGTGGTGTGCCCCAGGGATCCATTTTGGGACCTTTATTGTTTTCCCTTTATATGCTTCCCTTGGCCTTCATTTTTCAGAAATACAACATTTCATATCACTGTTATGCAGACGATTCCCAGTTTTACCTACCAGTAAGGCTGGAGACTACTGGTTCATTGGATGTATTATTGAAATGTGTAAATGATATCAAGAGGTAGATGGCAAATAATTTTTTGCAGCTAAATGAGGATAAAACAGAGGTTTTAATTCTAGGTTGTCCTGCAAATTCTTCCCCTGCTCTGGAAGCCCAGTTAGATCCTCTTTCAACAAATGTACACAAAAAAATCAAAAACCTTGGAGTGATCTTTGACACTTTTGATAAACAAATTAGTGCTGTTATTAGAGGAAGCTTTTTCCATTTAAGATCTATTGCAAAATTGAAGCATCTCCTTTCAAGCAAAGATTTAGAAGTTGTGATTCATGCTCTTGTAACATCACTATTAGATTATTGCAACTCTCTTTATTCTGGTCTCCCTCAGTCTTCATTATCACGATTGCAAGTTGTTCAAAATGCAGCTGCTAGACTGCTGACTGGGTCTAAAAAGAGGCACCATATCTCCCCTATTTTAACATCTCTTCACTGGCTTCCCATTAAATTTAGAGTTGATTTTAAAATCCTTATGTTTGTATATAAGGCGTTGTCTGGCCGTGTACCAAGGTATATAAGTGATCTTCTTGTGCCATACTGTCCTGTTAGGGCACTTAGATCTTCTACTCACTTGCTCTTAACTGTGCCTCGGAGTCGCTATAAATCAAAGGGTGATCGGGCCTTTTCGGTGGCTGGGCCCAAGCTTTGGAATGGTCTCCCCTATGATGTGAGGTCTGCTCCTTCTTTGGACATTTTTAAATCTACTCTTAAATCGTATTTTTATTCTTTAGCGTTTGGAAACCTGTAATTATTTTTGCGTAGATCTGCTTTGTACTCTGTACAGCACTTTGGATTAATCCATATTGTGTTTAAATGTGCTTTATAAATAAATGTTGTTGTTGTTACTTCCCTATGAGGCCAAGGGAGAGAAGTTACCATTTTCATAAATGGCGGAGAACAACGCAGCTGACACCGTAGGTCACATGACAATGCCAATATGGTGGCATACACACCACCGTACATAGGCTCCTTCTCAGATTGCATACATTTTGAGTAGGTACTTTTTTTAAAATAAGTTTGCGACCATTAAAGGGATAGTTCACCCAAAAATGAAAATTGTCATAATTTACTCGCCCTCAAGTTGTTCCAAACCTTTATGAGTTTCTTTCTTCTGTTGAACACAAAAGAAGATATTTTAAAGAATGCTGGTAACCAGACAGTTGATTGTAGCCATTGACTTCCATAGTATTTTTTTGGTTACCAACATTCTATAAAATATCTTCTTTTGTGTTCAACAGAAGAAAGAAACTCATAAAGGTTTGGAACAACTTGAGGGAGAGTAAATGATGACAGAATTTTAATTTTTTGGGGAACTATCCCTTTAAAAATATGTTCTATATAGTATGAATGTGTGTAATATAAATGTAATCTGGGTGTACTACAATTGTCATGTTATTGTGACCTACAGCGGCAGTTGCATCACTTCACTGCCATTCACAACTCCTCTCCCGTGGCCTCATGGGATAGTATAGTGTGGATGCACATTTCAGAATCTCGTGAGACATGGAGGTCATCTGGGTACTTTTTGCCTACTGTTTTATGAATACTGACTACTGAATTTGGACATACTATTCTTTTCACATACTTCAAATCACTAATAAGTTTAAAGAAGTTGTTAATGTTGTTTGTATGTCTATGTGGTGTTTTTAATATGCTTTAAGACAAACCATGTGCAAATTCATCAGTCAACACCATTGCTGAGTATTTGCTCCTTAAAACTGCAGTGGTGGTTTGAAATTCGCTGGTGTTTCTGACGTCACAAACTACCTTGTAACCAATTACGTCAACGTGTGGGCGGGCTTTAGCATATCATTAACTGCTCTGAAGCAGGCGAGTCTCAAGAGAAGCCAGGTTATACCAGTATATTTTTCTGTTGATATGAAAAATCATGTATATTTAGCAATATAGCAGGTGAATGATGTATATTACGATGTTATGATGAACTGCCTTTCTCCACTGACGTTCTAAGTTGTTCAAAGCGTTTCTAAGGATACTGATTTTTAGAAGACTCTGAGATGGCGAACGTGGACACATTATTAGCTGTTTGAAAACGTAGTCAAGCAAAAGGCTAATTATATTAATTACCGTTATGTGTCCGACGTCGTAGAGAGCAATACATAAAACGCATTACCATTCTGATACATCGACTTTGTAGACGTGCTTGTATAATTCACTCTTCCACTTTCCGTTTCTGGTTCAAACATATATGGCTAAATCAAATCAGTATTTTCACTTGCCATTGTGCAGTGTTTACAACAGTAAAGTTGAGCGAGTGGGTCTCTGAGCTGATGTGAGTGAGTGGAGGCGGGGCTAATTTTCATATTCATAGTTCCGCATATACTATGAAGCAATATATGAATATATGAAGCAATGGTGTAGAGTTACATTCAAGCTATTTTAAGGCATTCACAGGAAAAAAACGTGTAAATATTTCATTTTGGTGATCAAAGATGAGTTTTAAGGGATAACATTATTAACTATAGGGGGACTTGTATCTATCTATCTATCTATCTATCTATCTATCTATCTATCTATCTATCTATCTATCTATCTATCTATCTATCTATCTATCTATCTGTCTATCTATCTATCTAGCTATCTATCTAGCTATCTATCTAGCTATCTATAAAACACTGGTGGATTGTATTTGTATGTATGGCTGTAATCCGGTCGCTCTGTCACACTTCTGAAGTTTGACCTCAGGAAATGTTCCTGGTGTTTTTTAAGCTCAGCATCATGAACAACTGCAGCTGTGCATGTTCAAGCCCTCATTCACTCTCTCATTCTGAATCTCCTTCTGTCACTCTCACCCTCTGACCTGTTTACAAAAAACCTCACATCCATTACAGACCTGATGAACCCAGACAGAAAGCACTGTAATCTATTTTACACATGGTCTCATTTCATCTCATCTTTTGTCTTGTTTCTTTTAGTCACGGGCAGCTTGTGTCTTTTCTTCAAAAGAGAAGAGAATGTGATGTCTTCTGTTCAAAGAGAAGAGAATGTGAAATAACTTGTAATAACACGCTGCTGGTGTCTGTGAGGTGAGCGTGAGATCTCTCTGAAGACACAGAAAAGGATGGGTGGGACAGATGTTGGAGAGAGGGGTGTGTCATGTGACATGACCAAACTGCTCCGACAAGTAGGTCGCTGTGTGTCAGGCTGTTGCCGTTACTGATAGCGTAACTAAACTCTCTTATTCTGAGCAGAGACAGACAGAGAGGTAGAGATGCAGGAAACAGAACACGGAGACCATGACTGAGTCTGCACTCAGGTTTGCTTTGTTGAAGTGTTGTTCTTCAGTTTTTGTTGGTGTATCTTAGTGTTCAGTTTGATGATGGAGCCCCAACGGCAGATATACAAAAGACTGGACATCCCGGATCATGTGCATTACATCATCGCCTTCCTCATCCTCATCATCGGCACTTTGGGGGTCACGGGCAATGTTCTGGTCATGTTCGCCTTTTACAGGTAACACTTTGATACATTTAACTAATTAAACATTATTAAATGATATAATTCTTACTAGATTAGTTAATGTACATTCATTGTGAAACATGATTCATACACTTTCATTTATATTTGAGTAGTTGATGTTATTAGGTATGTATATGTAAGAGAACGGTTCAGTGAATTGTCACCAAGTTTTTTTTAAACTAGTACAAATTCACTAGTAGTCTTGTAACAAGTACAAATATATTAATATGAAGTCATTAAAGCTGCATGCATAATAATTATAAAAGAATTTAAAATGTTTAAAATGTGAGTAGATATGTTGGTAACACTTTACAATAAGGTTTCATTTGTTGACATCAGTTAACTAAATTACTCAACGTGAACTAACAATACATCTAAATCATTTATTAATCTTAATTAATGTTAATCTCAACATATACTAAAACATTTTAAGGTCAAAAGTTGTATCTTTTAACATTAATTAATGTACGAACATTTATATAAACTAACATTATCAAAGGTTGATAAAGAGTTCTGTTCCAGGTTCTGTATTGTTTATGTGAATGTGTTATTGCTATATGAGATAGATATTATCTATTTCTTAGTGTTTTTTCTTTGTTTAATAAATAAGTATTTTTGATTCATCTTTCTTTGTGCATGTCTAACAAATTACAGAATACCGAACCTAGATTTGATTTGTTGCGCCGTTTCATAGGTAGCCTTTTCATGGGTAACCTTTTCATAGGTAGTTTCTAGGAATGCTCCGAATGATCAGAACCAGTTGATAATTATTTCCTTTAATTCTCTATGGGGTCTCTCAGCTTGCCAATCACATAAACCGATCACATTTTTACGATGCAAAAGACGCGAGCTTGCTTACACTGGCCGTGAGAGGTGTGGCAAATATGAAAAGATCAGTGCCGATGGCATCTCAGTCTCCACCGGGCTAGAGTACAATAATAACGCAGTGAAAAGGTGTGTATAATTCAAACTACTCTGTATTAAAAAAATCCCAGCCAATCACCAATAACTGTAGCTGCTGTACATCTGCATACATGTGCTGCTGTTCTTCCACTGTCTTCTGAACTCTTTCCCATGTTCTCTGTATTAGAGCTCTAGGACGGTGAAGGGCTGGCAGTAGTAGAGATGCACCAGTCGACCAACCATCAATCAGAACCGTCCAGTTACGTTTTTTGTAGTAGCTTTGTTTTTTTCTTATATGTAAGGAGGGGGGCCTCAAGGACAAAAAGGTTGGAAACCACTGATCTATAGCAGTGCTTCTCAAACCTGTCCTGGGAACCCCCCACCATTTCACATTTTGGATGTCTCCCTCACCAGACACACCCAATTCAAATCTTGCAGTCTGTACTAACGAGCTGATGAGTTGAATCAGGTGTGTAAGGTGAGGGAGACATACAAAATGTGCACTGGTAGGAGTCCGCAGGACAGGTTTGAGACTGATCTAGAGGAACACACCAAGGACTTCTTAGATCTGGTGTGCCTTACACACTATCCAGATCGCTCGCTTTGTGTATCCAAGGCACACCTGCCCAGTGTTCGTCCTCAGGGAGATTTCGCCACCTATTTGGAGTTGTGCTGGTGAATAACGAATCTCTGTTCATCTTCTGCCCCACCGAGGAGGACATCACCAGCCCCACTCCGGACCCAGAGCCCAGCTAGCCATCTTTCACACACTGCATGGAGTGTATGTCAGAGCCCACCACATACACGGAGCCCGAGCATGTCGCAATGTCAGCGCCAGATGGAACAAAGACTAAGCCAATCAACTCGAGCCTGAGCCCAATGGATTATCTGACCAGGTGCGCAAGCTGGTTATACCATCTGTCACTGTGGGTGTCCTCGTGGAGTTCGAGGGCATGGACTGAAGCCACGCCCACACTCCCGTTGCTGAGGGTGAGCTGCAGCTGGTCTCTGTTAACTACTATGAGGAAATGGAAGAGGATATTTCCCTGTGTCTCCCGTCCCTGTTGGTCCTGCCCAGCTCCAAGTCTCCTATGTCTCCGCTGGTCCCGTCCAGCTCCAAGTCATCTGTGTCTCCAAGGATCCCGCCCAGCTTCTCTCCCACTTCCTCTGTCCAGTTCCTTGGCTGGTTCCCTATAGTCCCTCAGCACCTCTTCTGACTCCACTTTGCTGTGTGGATCTGCCTCAGGTCTTCTGGTCTCCAGCTCCACCTTGTCAAGAAGATCCCCTGGCTTCGCCTCCACCTTGGCTCCTCCCTCCCTTGGCTCCACCTGGGACTATCGTCCTTACGGCTTTACCGGGCTCCCTCGTCCCTCCGGCTCTACCTTGGTCAGATGTCGCTCCGCCTGCGGCACTGACTTATGGGCCTTCAGCTGCGCTTCGTCCCTCCACCCCTTCGGCTCCGCCGGGCTCTGGCTACGCCTTGGTCCTCAGTCCCACCGGCTCTGCCTCAGTCCTCTGGCTCCACCTCGGATGCTTGTCGCAGCGGCTCAAGTGCGGCTGAACTTTCGTCTGTTCGTTTACGGCACAAGGACGCGGGGGGTGTGATGCTACAGTTATGTTTAGTTCTGTCAGTTCATTGTGTTTTAGTTTGGTTTTCCCTGTGCCCAGAGTTCTAGTTCCTTGTTTGTTTCCATGGTTGTTAATTAGTTCTATGCCTGTTCTGTTTTCCGTTGATTGCTCCCTTTAAGCCTTTAGTTCAGTCTGTTCCAGGTTCTGTATTGTTTATGTGAATGTGTTATTGCTATATCTATCTCCTAGTGTTTTCTCTTTGTTTAATAAATATTTTTGATTAATTTTTGTGCATGTCTAACACACTACAATTACATATATTAAAATATTATTAAATAATGATTAATAAAAAAGTAAAGTAATATTATGAACATTATTTAGTGTTATCTTTTTGTCACCTTATCTAGTTCTATTTTGCATTTTTTAGCATAGCGTAATAGTTTCATTTTTGTCCACCTTTAAAGAGTTGTATAGTGCAATATTTAATTTTGTTTTCAGTGAGTTAACTAAATAAAATATATTTAAAGTGTCTCAAAGTGATGCTAGATAAAGTGACAGAGTTTTGCTGCCTGTTTTCGACAGATCATCTCTATCATCAAGTCTTGGATATATTATTGACTTTAATTGTTTAGTGAATTGGGTCAGTGCGGTAAAACAAGAGCAGGAAGTAAAATACTTTTTTTCAATCCCCATTTGCTCAGATTAAAGTTACGTACGCAAAACAACCTGCAGGTCACTGGACAGTCCTAATCCTCATTTTCCATAATTGTTTTTTCCTTTGTGTTCAAAATAGGGCAAATGTGCTAGAAATTGGGAATATTGTGAATGCGGTATAAATAACAAGTTTGATGCATTACAAAATATGGATACAATTATTGCAATCATGGGCTTCTGTAGAGTGGACAGAAATTGACTGCTATTCCAGGAATGCTGGGAATCCCTAGGACTTCAGTACTAAGAACTGCAATGGTGGCATTTGATCTGTTTGATATCAGCTTTGCCAGATAACTCTCATTTGCCTCCCACCTTCATTTTATGCATTAACAATGATAGGTTTTGTTGTACTTGATTATTGAACAATCAAACAAAGATCAACAAATTAGAGATATGATCAGGCCAAGTTTACAAAAAATAAAAAATAACATCACATGTTTGCATTTAATTTGAGTTAAAAGGATAGTCCACCCAAAAAGAAAATTGTCATCATTTACTCACTTTCATGTTGTTCTAAACCTACATGACGGACTTTTCTTCTGTGAAGTTGAGGTTCAGGTTCACTTCCATTGTATTTTTGTCCATATAAATGGAAGTCAATGGGAACTAAAACCATTTGGTTACCAACATTCTTCAAAATATCTTATTTTATGAATATACTGTTCTTTCTGTTTTAACAATGGAAAAATTTAACTCGACTTTAATGTTTTTTTTGTTTGTTTTTTTGTGCAGTAATAAAAAGTTGCGGAGCCTGCCAAACTATTTTATAATGAACCTGGCGGTCAGTGATTTCCTCATGGCGATCACACAATCTCCAATGTTCTTCATCAACTGCCTGTATAAGGAGTGGATGTTTGGGGAACTTGGTAACTGTTTTTAGTTTTTTTTCCACTACTTTACATAACAATTTATTTCCAATGAAACTTGCAAAAAAGTTCTGATGTAAAATGACAGAAATCCTGCTGGTTATCATCAGGTTTTGTTCAAGTTCCATTTGAGTGCTGCTGTGCATTCAACAAAATACTAAGACAATTCAAATTCAAGCTTTTCACTTTAAATGTATGATATTTTGAAGGCTTATAAATTCTGTAGATAGTAATCACAACATTGACTTTGTGAAACTATATATATATATAATTATTGTATATTATGTATATATATTCTCTCTATTTGCCCTTAGGATGCAACATATATGCATTCTGTGGCGCACTGTTTGGCATCACCTCAATGATAAACCTGTTGGCCATTTCTATCGATCGCTACCTGGTCATCACCAAACCGCTGCAGACCATCCAGTGGAACTCCAAACGCAGAACCTCTCTGGCCATCCTGTGCATCTGGCTCTACTCTCTGGCCTGGAGTCTGGCACCTCTGATTGGCTGGAGTAAGATTTAAATATTCTATTAAATCTGAATCATTTAAATATTTTAATGTGTCCGTCAGGCTATAATAAAGAAAATACAGGTATATAGGGCTAAAAAGTGCTGGTTGTGCGCTGATAAAATGCAAGGCGTCATGCATTTTACATGTCTGTTAAAAGCATAAATGAAATTGCTCTTGCAGGTTCCTACATCCCTGAAGGTCTGATGACATCATGCACGTGGGATTACATCTCAATGTCTCCTGCCAACAGGAGTTACACCATGATGCTGTGCTGTTTTGTCTTCTTCATCCCCCTGGCCATCATTCTCTTTTGTTACCTGTTCATGTTCCTCTCTGTACGAAAGGCCAGCAGGTCTGAGCCCCTCACGTCACCACTGGTGTCTTGAGTTTGAAGCGTGATCATTGAAAAGCATTCATGACTGTATTATGTGTGTGTGTGTTTAGAGATCTAGAAAGGCTGAGCTCTAGAAAGTCCATCGTTGTGAAGCAGCAGTCCATGAGGAGCGAATGGAAACTGGCTAAAATAGCGGCTGTGGTCATAGTCATGTACGTTTTGTCCTGGGCTCCCTACGCATGCATCACCCTCATCGCCTGGGCGGGGTGAGTGCTGAGCATGCACACATTTTCAGAAATGTGTATTCATACATTTCCGGGGACTTCACTTTCATGTGTTATCATATAAGCTCATATAAGCTTAGGCAGCATCACTAAATCTATTGCTTATACTTATGATTAGTGTGTTAAACAAGCTCATAACCCTGAGAATGTAGTTTGTGCTCCATGATATCGTTCAAAAGTTTGGGGTCAGTAAGATTTAATACTTTTTTTCGGCAAGGATGCATTAAATTGATCAAAAGTGACAGTAAAGACATTTATAATGTTATAAAGGATTTTTATTTCAAATAAATGTTTTTTTTTTTTTCTTTTCAACCAGAAATCCTGAAAAAAAATGCATCACAGTTTCCACAAAAACTACAACTGTTTTCAACACTGATAATAATAATTAATTATAATTATAAAAAGTTTCTTGAGCACCAAATCAGCATATTACACTCTAAAAATTAATTCATGGGACCTATTACCACAACTTAAATGCATGGTTGCAAGTAATTAAACAATTTAAGTAATTTTGATGAGATCTGTTGACATAATAATGTTGATCATTACATCAACTTAATATTGTGTGTAATTTAAATCGATTAAAATGTCTGTGTTAATTGTTTTTAAATACATAATACACAAGACTAATAGATAAGATTAACAGAAAATAATTTGTTTCTAGGGCCACCGCTCAATTAAATTTGAGTAATCAACTTAAAAAAAAATTGTGTTTATGCTACAAATTAAGTTCCTCTAACTAAATGTAGTTTTTTTTGGTTGAACAATCTCATAACTCAAAAATTAATGCAAACTGTTGCATTATTATTACTTTTATTTTAGCGGGTGGATGATTTCTGAAGGATCATGTGACACTGAAGACTGAAGTAATGATGCTCCATGATCACAATATATTCAAATAGAAAACCGTTATTTTAAACTGCAATACATTTTCACAATATTGCTTTTTTAAATAAATGCAGCATTGGTGAGCAAAAGATACTTCTTTTAAAAACATTACAAATTCTCACCGACCCCTAAACTTCACATCAAATCTCATGACTACATGCATCAAGCTTAAAGGGATAGTTCACCCAAAAATGAAAATGATCCCATAATTTACTCACCCTCAAGCAATTCTAGGTGTACATGACTTTCTTCTTTCAGCCAAACACAATCAGAGTTATATTAAACAAAATCCTGGCTCTTCCAAGCTTTATAATGGGAGTGAATGGTACCTTGTTTTTTGAAGTCCATAAAAGTGCATCTATCCATCATAAAAGTGCTCCACACGGCGCCAATGGGGTTAATAAAGGTCTTCTGAAGTGAAGCCATGCGTTTGTGTAAGAAAAATATCCATATTTATAACTTTATCAAATCAAATCAAATCACCTTTATTTATATAGCGCTTTTTACAATGGCAATTGTTTCAAAGCAGCTTCACAGTGGTAACAGGAAAATAATGCAACAGAATTTGATTCGGCTGTACAGCCGCTCTGGTGAAAACGGTGATGTCATCCAGCTCATTTCTTTAGTTTTATCATATTTATAAAAGACAGATACGCTGTACCGATTCTTTCCAAAAATAGCCGAACTCGTGAAGGCGTGCAGTGGGCGGAGCTAAAGAGTCACGAACACACACACACTCCCTGGATAACTTTTGATTCACTATACATTCGTGTTGTTAACATTATATGCACTTACGTGCCGATTGCCAACAAAACACAGACATTTGATGCAGTTTCATAGACTGGGTAAACCCAGCCCGATCTGCTGGCAATTTGATTTCGCCCTGCAGCTCAGGCTGGAAACCTGTACATTTTTCTATCCTGCTTTCGTTACAAATCTGCGGGGACCAATTACAAACTGGCTTTATCCACCTGGCATGCTATTGGCGGGTTTAACACGATGACGATAGAGAAGCGACGGCAAGCAGCTTCTTGTAAATATCACTCACTTTCAGGTTTTTTTTTTTGGCACAACCTGCAAAAATCGCTCGATGCCATTGCTGCTTCTGCAAACCGCTGATCAATGCTACAAACCAACACGTTTGTTGACATGTTTCCTGCCTGGAGTTTTCGCGTCACTCTGCAAAGTACGTCACCCGGATCCGTTGGTCTGACTGATTGCAGGACTATCCAATTGCGTACAGAGTCATTTGAACTATGCCCGTTGATCACGCCTCTTGTGCAGTAGAAAATACAGAGCAGACTCCCCAGACTAATGTTCAGCCTTAAAAGATTGAGCTTTGTCTAGTGATAGCCAGACAAGCAGTTTCACTCACCACCTGCGGATTCGACTTGTGACCGGGAACAAACAAACACACTTGCAGAACTCCGTTGCTGCTCCGGAAAAACAAACTGCATCCACTGTTTCCTTAATGCTGGGTTATTTGGAAAGCTGAACAAGGTTACCTTTCCCTCACAACCAAAACACACTTCTTTAATGACATTGTTGATTTCGTGGTCTAAAAACAAAATGACAGCACGGCCGACGGCTCCTGTAACCTGAACGAAGCTCGTTGTTGATGCTCTTAATCTAGTTCTGGTTGATGTGCGCACGCGCATATCTGGGAGAAGTGCACATACAAGGAATTCCGGCCTTTATGACGTTAAACAGGGCCATACTTGAAAAAACTTTCCGAAACTTGTTTGAATCCTGAAGGAGTGTATTTGGCACAGAAATACTCCAACTCGTTTTTCACAATTTTGGCCATGTTTAGCATGAAA
This sequence comes from Coreius guichenoti, assembly GCA_039654105.1. Classification (NCBI taxonomy): domain Eukaryota; kingdom Metazoa; phylum Chordata; class Actinopteri; order Cypriniformes; family Gobionidae; genus Coreius; species Coreius guichenoti. The sequence continues at coordinate 5,470,727 of CM077169.1, read as the reverse complement.
ATCCAACTCTTTAACAGTGTAAATAAGTCAGAATGCATGCAATAGCATTAGACCCCCCTTTATAGAATTTTCATTTTGGTTGAACTAACCCTTTAAACATCAGTATTATTGTCACATGCAACCATATGGGGTTGTAAAATTATGGCCTTGTACTGAGGCTACAGCCATGTGATGGGAGCCAAACAACCGCTCACTTGTGTGAGCCCTGTGTGTACACTAGACTGCTTTGTTGTTGTTATCTGTTGTAGGCACGACATGGTCTTTCCTCTGTGATTAAAAGATACATCTGAATGATAAATACTTCTGAAATACAGTATTTGCCCTAAATTATATGGCTCCTAACACATCTTATATGTTGTGTTTGCAATATAATATTGGGTAAAATGGGGGTAGTTTCCGTAATTGGGGCACAATTTCTGTATAACCACATACTTTAAAGTACTAAAGTAGAAAACAAAAAAACAAATATTGAACATTTCCACAAGTATTACCTTATAGCAGATATTGTCACCTTACACGTGGTAAGTTGTCACTGTTTTGAAGAAAATAGCTTTTTTGTTCAGAATTAATAGAGGTTTTTAGCTCTGTTAAGTGTTGATACTGTTTAACTGTTTAGAGTAAAGTCTGAAAATATTGTTATTTGTGATCAATTTGAATATTGGATATTTTAAAGGACATTTCTGACTTAAAACCAGCTACTGAGATATAAACCTCAATATACACTCACCTAAAGGATTATTAGGAACACCTGTTCAATTTCTCATTAATGCAATTATCTAATCAACCAATCACATGGCAGTTGCTTCAATGCATTTAGGGGTGTGGTCCTGGTCAAGACAATCTCCTGAACTCCAAACTGAATGTCAGAATGGGAAAGAAAGGTGATTTAAGCAATTTTGAGCGTGGCATGGTTGTTGGTGCCAGACGGGCCGGTCTGAGTATTTCACAATCTGCTCAGTTACTGGGATTTTCACGCACAACCATTTCTAGAGTTTACAAAGAATGGTGTGAAAAGGGAAAAACATCCAGTATGCGGCAGTCCTGTGGGCGAAAATGCCTTGTTGATGCTAGAGGTCAGAGGAGAATGGGCCGACCGATTCAAGCTGATAGAAGAGCAACTTTGACTGAAATAACCACTCGTTACAACCGAGGTATGCAGCAAAGCATTTGTGAAGCCACAACACGCACAACCTTGAGGCGGATGGGCTACAACAGCAGAAGACCCCACCGGGTACCACTCATCTCCACTACAAATAGGAAAAAGAGGCTACAATTTGCACGAGCTCACCAAAATTGGACAGTTGAAGACTGGAAAAATGTTGCCTGGTCTGATGAGTCTCGATTTCTGTTGAGACATTCAGATGGTAGAGTCAGAATTTGGCGTAAACAGAATGAGAACATGGATCCATCATGCCTTGTTACCACTGTGCAGGCTGGTGGTGGTGGTGTAATGGTGTGGGGGATGTTTTCTTGGCACACTTTAGGCCCCTTAGTGCCAATTGGGCATCGTTTAAATGCCACGGCCTACCTGAGCATTGTTTCTGACCATGTCCATCCCTTTATGACCATCATGTACCCATGGCTACTTCCAGCAGGATAATGCACCATGTCACAAAGCTCGAATCATTTCAAATTGGTTTCTTGAACATGACAATGAGTTCACTGTACTAAAATGGCCCCCACAGTCACCAGATCTCAACCCAATAGAGCATCTTTGGGATGTGGTGGAACGGGAGCTTCGTGCCCTGGATGTGCATCCCACAAATCTCCATCAACTGCAAGATGCTATCCTATCAATATGGGCCAACATTTCTAAAGAATGCTTTCAGCACCTTGTTGAATCAATGCCACGTAGAATTAAGGCAGTTCTGAAGGCGAAAGGGGGTCAAACACAGTATTAGTATGGTGTTCCTAATAATCCTTTAGGTGAGTGTATGATGCATTGAAACAGTATACTGGAAGCTACATTTGCTGTAATCTTTCTATATCAGAAGTGTTGCAGTGTCTGTAATCTGCAAATCCCCTGATTACTGTTTATCTGGCACTTTTCGATGTACATTTGTCTCATAAGTGTGTGTGTGTGTGTGTGTGGAGCTCTATAGTATCTGTTAAGCTCAGCACAGCTGTGAGAAGTGATTATAAAACATTGTAATCTCTCTTTCTGTCTGCAGCGCTGCACTGCTGCCCCTTTACACTTTCTGAATGACCTACATGTGTTCAAAACTAACTACTTTTTCCTCGGTTTCTCAGGCATGCAAATATCCTCACGCCCTACTCTAAAACACTGCCGGCGGTCATCGCCAAGTCATCAGCCATCTACAACCCTTTCATATATGCCATAGTTCACACCAAATACAGGTAAATGAATTATCAAACAAACAAATACACAACCACGCACACTTCACGCAAAAATACATGCGTGCAAAAATATGCAAATACTTTATCCAGGGTTTCTGCAGGTTTTATGAATGTAATTTTTTTTTTAAGACCAATTAAAGAATTTTAGGAATAAATTTAAGGGAACTTAACACGTCAATATGTTCTCTAAATGTAAATGTCTAGGGAAGCATACAATGTGTTGTGAAAGTTTGAAAATACAAATTCCAACAGATCTCCATTACTTTTGAATTCATTTTACCAAAAAAAAAAAAAAAAAGCTTAAAGTTTGAACAGCTCTTCTCCCAAACACTAGAATGTGGAAATAACTTTTACTGAAACTTCTGATCACACTTTTTCAGTAGTTTTGTCTTGTTATCCAGTGCAAATATCTAAAAGATTCTTAAATCAAGATACACTTACTTGAGAAGCAAAATGACATAAGAAATCTTGTGAAAGTGATTTTATGATTAAAACGAGACCAAGTATCTGCCAGTGGGTTTAGAAAAATCAACTTAATTCAAATAAAAAGTCATTTTCATACCCATTGACAGATACTTGTTCTTGTTTTAAGCATAAACTCACTTAATTTTGTTCAATTTCTCAGAAAACAAGACTTAAATTCTTAATTTTACATGTCAAGTAATGTATCTTTAGATATTTGTACTGGAAAACAAAAACAAAATTTCAGTGCATGCAAAATCATTTTGCAATTTAATTTAGGGCCCTAATCCATTTTATTTAATTTTTTGTTTTAGTTTTACTCCGTTTTAATGGTTAAATAAAATTTTATTAGTCAAAAAGCATGTCTAATTAACAGAAATCATGAAACAATTTAACAGCAATTTATTAAAAGTTAAACAAAAAATACATTTTTAGGGCCCTATGATATATTTTATTTTTTCTCAAATTTCATTTTATTTTTACCAAATTCTGTTTTCTGTTTTTGGGTGAACTATTTATTCACATGAGGGTGAGTAAATGAAGACAGAATTTTCATTTTAAGTGTACTGACTGATTTATTCATCCAAAAGTTGACAAATTCTGTGACATTCAGCATTACACAGTAAATTCCATTTTTACAAATGGATTCTGTGTTTCTGTACATATTTTCCGCATTGCGGAAGAAACTAAAACTGATTTAAACATTTTGTTTAATAATTATGCATTTAAAAACGTAGATTTATTCTATTATAATTATATTACATTTTTTTTGTTTTCATTTTTTAAATTCTTGAATAACTATTATAAATTATCTATTTAAGTGAACTGCAAAAACAGTTCATATATATATATATATATATACACTCACCTAAAGGATTATTAGGAACACCTGTTCAATTTCTCATTAATGCAATTATCTAATCAACCAATCACATGGCAGTTGCTTCAATGCATTTAGGGGTGTGGTCCTGGTCAAGACAATCTCCTGAACTCCAAACTGAATGTCAGAATGGGAAAGAAAGGTGATTTAAGCAATTTTGAGCGTGGCATGGTTGTTGGTGCCAGACGGGCCGGTCTGAGTATTTCACAATCTGCTCAGTTACTGGGATTTTCACGCACAACCATTTCTAGAGTTTACAAAGAATGGTGTGAAAAGGGAAAAACATCCAGTATGCGGCAGTCCTGTGGGCGAAAATGCCTTGTTGATGCTAGAGGTCAGAGGAGAATGGGCCGACTGATTCAAGCTGATAGAAGAGCAACTTTGACTGAAATAACCACTCGTTACAACCGAGGTATGCAGCAAAGCATTTGTGAAGCCACAACACGCACAACCTTGAGGCGGATGGGCTACAACAGCAGAAGACCCCACCGGGTACCACTCATCTCCACTACAAATAGGAAAAAGAGGCTACAATTTGCACAAGCTCACCAAAATTGGACAGTTGAAGACTGGAAAAATGTTGCCTGGTCTGATGAGTCTCGATTTCTGTTGAGACATTCAGATGGTAGAGTCAGAATTTGGCGTAAACAGAATGAGAACATGGATCCATCATGCCTTGTTACCACTGTGCAGGCTGGTGGTGGTGGTGTAATGGTGTGGGGGATGTTTTCTTGGCACACTTTAGGCCCCTTAGTGCCAATTGGGCATCGTTTAAATGCCACGGCCTACCTGAGCATTGTTTCTGACCATGTCCATCCCTTTATGACCACCATGTACCCATCCTCTGATGGCTACTTCCAGCAGGATAATGCACCATGTCACAAAGCTCGAATCATTTCAAATTGGTTTCTTGAACATGACAATGAGTTCACTGTACTAAAATGGCCCCCACAGTCACCAGATCTCAACCCAATAGAGCATCTTTGGGATGTGGTGGAACGGGAGCTTCGTGCCCTGGATGTGCATCCCACAAATCTCCATCAACTGCAGGATGCTATCCTATCAATATGGGCCAACATTTCTAAAGAATGCTTTCAGCACCTTGTTGAATCAATGCCACGTAGAATTAAGGCAGTTCTGAAGGCGAAAGGGGGTCAAACACAGTATTAGTATGGTGTTCCTAATAATCCTTTAGGTGAGTGTATATATACACACATATATACACACACACAAACACACATACACACACTGATCAGGTCATAAAGTTATGCCTATCTTAATATTGTGTTGGTCCCCTTTTTGCTGCCAAAACAGCCCTGACCCGTCAAGGCATGGACTCCACTAGACCCCTGAAGGTGTGCTGTGTTATCTGGCATCAAGATGTTAGCAGCAGATCCTTTAAGTCCTGTAAGTTGCGAGGTGGGGCCTCCATGGATCGGACTTGTTTGTTCAGCACATCGCACAGATGCTCGATTGGATTGAGATCTGGGGAATTTGGAGGCCAAGTCAATACCTCAAACTCGTTGGTGTGCTCCTCAAACCATTCCTGAACCATTTTTGCTTTGTGGCAGGGTGCATTATCCTGCTGAAAGAGGCCACAGCCACCAGGGAATACCGTTTCCATGAAAGGGTGTACATGGTCTGAAACAATGCTTAGGTAGGTGGGACGTGTCAAAGTAACATCACATGGATGGCAGGACCCAAGGTTTCTCAGCAGAACATTGCACAAAGCATCACACTGCCTCCGCCGGCTTGCTTTCTTCCCATAGTGCATCCTGGTGCCATGTGTTCCCCAGGTAAGCGACGCACACGCACCCGGCCATCCACGTGATGTAAAAGAAAACGTGATTCATCAGACCAGGCCACCTTCTTCCATTGCTCCATGGTCCAGTTCTGATGCTAACGTGCCCACTGTTGCCGCTTTCGGCGGTGGACAGGGGTCAGCATGGGCACCCTGACTGGTCTGCGGCTATGCAGCTCCATACGTGATGCACTATGTATTCTGACACCTTTCTATCAGAACCAGCATTAACTTCTTGAGCAATTTGAGCTACAATAGCTCGTCTGTTTGATCGGACCACACGGGCCAGCCTTCGCTCCCCATGTGCATCAATGAGCCTTGGCCTGTCACCGGTTCACCACTGTTCCTTCCTGGGACCACTTTTAAAAGATACTGACCACTGCAGACCGGGAACACCCCACAAGAGCTGCAGTTTTGGAGATGGTCTGACCCAGTCGTCTAGCCATCACAATTTGGCCCTTGTCAAACTCGCTCAAATCCTTATGCTTGCCCATTTTTCCTGCTTCTAACACATCAACTTAATAATGTTCATGGTCATAATGTTATGTTATATATATATACACTCACCTAAAGGATTATTAGGAACACCATACTAATACTGTGTTTGACCCCCTTTCGCCTTCAGAACTGCCTTAATTCTACGTGGCATTGATTCAACAAGGTGCTGAAAGCATTCTTTAGAAATGTTGGCCCATATTGATAGGATAGCATCTTGCAGTTGATGGAGATTTGTGGGATGCACATCCAGGGCACGAAGCTCCCGTTCCACCACATCCCAAAGATGCTCTATTGGGTTGAGATCTGGTGACTGTGGGGGCCATTTTAGTACAGTGAACTCATTGTCATGTTCAAGAAACCAATTTGAAATGATTCGAGCTTTGTGACATGGTGCATTATCCTGCTGGAAGTAGCCATCAGAGGATGGGTACATGGTGGTCATAAAGGGATGGACATGGTCAGAAACAATGCTCAGGTAGGCCGTGGCATTTAAACGATGCCCAATTGGCACTAAGGGGCCTAAAGTGTGCCAAGAAAACATCCCCCACACCATTACACCACCACCACCAGCCTGCACAGTGGTAACAAGGCATGATGGATCCATGTTCTCATTCTGTTTACGCCAAATTCTGACTCTACCATCTGAATGTCTCAACAGAAATCGAGACTCATCAGACCAGGCAACATTTTTCCAGTCTTCAACTGTCCAATTTTGGTGAGCTCGTGCAAATTGTAGCCTCTTTTTCCTATTTGTAGTGGAGATGAGTGGTACCCGGTGGGGTCTTCTGCTGTTGTAGCCCATCCGCCTCAAGGTTGTGCGTGTTGTGGCTTCACAAATGCTTTGCTGCATACCTCGGTTGTAACGAGTGGTTATTTCAGTCAAAGTTGCTCTTCTATCAGCTTGAATCAGTCGGCCCATTCTCCTCTGACCTCTAGCATCAACAAGGCATTTTCGCCCACAGGACTGCCGCATACTGGATGTTTTTCCCTTTTCACACCATTCTTTGTAAACTCTAGAAATGGTTGTGCGTGAAAATCCCAGTAACTGAGCAGATTGTGAAATACTCAGACCGGCCCGTCTGGCACCAACAACCATGCCACGCTCAAAATTGCTTAAATCACCTTTCTTTCCCATTCTGGCATTCAGTTTGGAGTTCAGGAGATTGTCTTGACCAGGACCACACCCCTAAATGCATTGAAGCAACTGCCATGTGATTGGTTGATTAGATAATTGCATTAATGAGAAATTGAACAGGTGTTCCTAATAATCCTTTAGGTGAGTGTATATGTATATGTATATATGTATATATATGTATATATATATATATATATATATATATATACATACAACATATTATAATGATTTCTGATGGATTGCGACACTGAAATCTGGAATAGTGATTCAGAAAATTCTGCTTTGAATCAGGAATAAATTACATTTGAAAATATATTCAAATAAAAAACGGTTATTTTAAATAGTAATGACAGACAGACAGACAGATAGGTAGAAACAAAAGTCATGGCCAATTTTGGCTAGTTTCCCATCATTATGATCATTCTCCCTGCAGAGCCACGTTAGCTGAGAAGGTACCGGGTTTGTCCTGTCTGTCTCTCTCTCAGAAGGACTGTCTCACCTCCTCCACCAATAGTGATGCCTCCAGTATCAGCAGACAGTCATCCGTCTCCAAGAACAAACTGGACACAACCACCGCCAACTACTCCTGCACTATGGTACTGTAGAAAGGTCCATCTTTAGGCTTCAGTCATATCTATAGACCGTTGAAATCACATGACCAGCTGAATACTTCTCACTTTATCTCAATAACTTTCAGTTACCATATATGCTGCTGGTTTATTCTCACTTGCTGAAGCTTCATTATGGATCTATATTTTAGTGTGTGTGTTTATATGTGTGTGTGTGAGATTACAGGTAATGGGAGAAGTGGAGCTGGACCTGATTGAGAACAGGTCAAACATGTCTAAAGTGTCATTTAGAGGCTCTTCTAGACAGCGGATGCTCAAATGCTCCTCACTGCTGATAGAGAAGGTGAGGTTTAATTCACTGACATACACTGAAACATTATATAAAGTTCAAAATGAATGTACAGGAAGGGGCATGTGCATACAATTCAACCACTCACCAAGCGTGTTTGTGTGTGTGTTCCGTAGCCTCCGGTACAGATGAGAGAGTCGCTCAGTCTCTGCGAGCGAGATCTCATCTCCGGTTCCCTCGCCATGGCAAGCACACCGATGGATGTTTACACTAAAAAGAGCAGGAGTGCTGAAATGACCTCTGACCTTCCATTTAACCCTAAGAATGACTCCATGACCCACAGCTTCTCAGACACTCCCACAATTATCATTAGTCCAGCCTCAGAGAGCAACATGAGAGAAGATACAGTTGGAGAAGAAAAGTCTGGATCTCAGGACTCAAGGAACTTAATGTTCGACCTGACAAACATAAACTGTCCGGCAGAGTTAATGGAGAATATGGAGAGATTTCTCACATGAACCGACCAAATCTCTGTTAAATAAACTCTCTAAGTTTCTAGGTAACTTACGGTTTTAGGCTTTAATGCAGTGTAAATGAGAGGTGAAATTAGAGGTGTTTTTTGTGTATTTGTTTTTAATGAAAATGAAAATTTTTTGTCAAAAGTTTTTGATTAAAAATCATATATTTGTACTTTCCACATGAATCTCATTGATCAGGAACATTTCTCCATGCATAGTGACAAACAGGTTTTTAGGAAAGTGGTGTGGTGGTGTTTATTGATCAGTGTTGTGGGAAAACATAAAATCTGTGTTTTTGTATTTGTCTTGTCCTCTAAAATATGTAGTATATAATATGCAATTTTAAAGGTACACTATGTAGCGTAGCCTATCTTTTGCCCCCCTACCGGTTAAAATACATAACGCATTTTGCGGAACAACACTGTTTTGGTTGTGCTTCGGCTCTGCGTGACTGCGGATGAATATGGTTCTTTATCATAACTTAAAAAACGAGAGAGATTATCCTACTACTCATAAAACATTCACTAGACAACCAGTTTAGAGGGAAAGGATCTCAAGCTGACTAGCTGAGGACGTTACTGTATCTTTACCCATTAATAACACGGTACTTCCTTGCAAATAAATTCCAGCACAGCGCTACAACAACCATAATGAAACGACCCTTCACAATAGACAATGTTTTACAATTAACTCTGTTAGAGAGTTACATATGGCAGTTTATCTGTGCAATAAAATACCTTACTTGAGTAATAAAAACGCCATCTCTGCATCGCTTTTACAACGTTTCAAACCCCTCAGTTCTCGCCATCTCTGAAAAGCCAAGCCATGTTGATCCTTGTTTTAGTACGAGCTCTATCGCGTTCTCCTTTTGCCAGAGACTCTGTTCAGCGGTTTTCCCCCGGAAGTTGTAGATTTAGCACTCCATGTCAACCTTTCTCGCTTGTTGTGACGTCTAACCTACGCTACTGCCACACCATAAACGTGTCAAACTATGAGCAACTTTTCTGTATTTACGGATATGACGAGACACGCACGGGCAAGTGATGTAGGCTATGTACACAATATCCCGCGAAAACCGTCCCAACAGGTATAAAATATAAACACTTATAATAGGCTTACCATAGTGACTCAGGGGGTAGGACAAAAACACGTTTTGGAAGAATTATTGATGATGTATTGACTCACTATTTACATTTTGTTACTTTTGAACAAAAAACGTTTCATAGTGTAGCTACCTTTAAACAGATTTCCAATTTTCAATTTCATACCGCACTGCAAATAAAACTTCTGTTATATGAATCTTATGTGGTGGTGCTTAATAAATAGCATACTTTTGAATCTTAAATGTCCTGAAAATGTAATCTGTATTCAATACATTTCTATACAAAATACATACAAAAAATCTATAAAATGAATTTAATGACCAAAAAGTACATTTACTACATGTATTTGTTTAATAGATTTTTATCTAAAGCAACATACAAATGACAAAGTAATATTTAGCTGTGTCAGACGTTTTGTGGCAGGATAAACTGAAAAATTGATTATTCCATGAGATTGTGACAAGAAGTGTCATCATTCTACCTCTTGACCGGAAGGAATGTACAGTAAATAATTCAGTTAAATTGTCTCTATTTTTACACAAATCTTAGAGTTGACAACATTAGTCAAGTGCATCAATCCAATCACGCTAACAGGTTTGAGTGAACAGGTTTGATATATATAAATATAGCCAATAAATACAAGCCCCTAATGAGTTGTATCTTATTTTAGACAAAGACTATATATATAACATAAAAGGTCATTCCATATTGACACCCTTGCCAAATTTAATACAAATGCAAAGTGTAACGTTATTGTGAAGCCTTTACTGTATATTGTCATTACACTGGCCATTGGACACCCTACTCTCTAGATATTGATATTTAATTATAACATTTATTTAATACTTAATTGTTTGGGAAAAAGTTTTAATCTCACATATTCATGGAAATTGGAAAATATTCTATCTTCATGGTCATTATCCATCCAGCAGAGGACGCTGCAGTACCTGTCATTATTCTCATGGGCTCATAAGCACATTTTGACCTGTATAAATGATTAACAGTATAACTTTAATACAGAATTGAATAACTTTAAGTAAATAGTGTAACTATTGTCTCACTGTCAAGTACCTTCATATCAGCAACGCTGCCTGTGCTTCAAAGAGCACATTGATAAAACAGTCTAAACAGTCCCCTCATTTGTCTCTGTTGCTTTATGAGTGCATTACCTCAGAGCATAAAATAAACTCTAATCGCTCAGACTGCCCTTTCTACATTTAGCTGTTAGGAAAATTAGAGGATAGTTTGAGCCAGAGTACATTATTGATCCTCATTCTTTGTACAGATGCTAATAATAGCTTCTTTATGCACTGCCATTGGTCTGTGTTTACACTACATCCTATTTAGCCCCCATTAACATCAATGTGCATGCTTTTAGACTGTCTATATGGGGGTTTTAACCTTCGTCTAACATATCAGATTGTTCAAACAGTCTCTAGTCTTTGTAAAAGCTGTCATACTGGGGATGGAGGATGAGGCCAGACAGAGCCTGTATGTTTAGGTATATGTCTTGCTGTGATGACTGTTATCTCTCTATGAAGGCAAGGTTTGTTCTGTGTCATCATTAATCATTACTTACTTGAGTGATTCAGTATGGCAGTCTCACTTTTTCTCACACCAATATACTTTCACATCAAGCTTTTTATTTCTTTATTAGTTTTTAAATCTGAGGCCACAGCTCTGTGTGCTTTTAAAACAACACTGTAAAACTATTACTGATGGGGAACCTAAAAATGTGCTTCATGGATTTAATTTATTTAATTTTATTTATTTAATTGTATTTTATTTTTATTACGCACTTTGCCAGGACAATCTATTTATAACCATACATTGAATTCGTAAGTTATTTTTCATTTTATTTTTGTTAACTTTATCAGTACAATATATAAAAAAAATGTAATTCAGCTATACTTTGAATTGTTTTTGTTTTATTTTACTTTAATATTTTATTTTTAATTTGTACACACAAATTGCCAGGACATTATATTTATAATTGGTATAATAAACCATAAAATAAATAGTTTTTAAGTAATTTTTTTTGCATCATATAAATTAAATATTATGTATAAAATGTAATTCATGTGCTACACACACTGAATAGTTTGCTTCATGTTTTTTTTATTTTTTTTATTCTTATATTACAGAACTTATTGCATGTAGTAGTACACAATTTAATAAGCTTTGCAATGTAGCGTCCATATAAAGAAGTCTTCATATACTTTTTTCATTGCAGTTTTAACAAACGGATACAATAACACACAAACAATCTTTCAGACAATAAACAAGTTATGGTTCAATAGTCAACAAGAGAAATTATATAAAGAAGCCTAATTAGTTTCATATATTTCTCCAAGTGTGGGTATCTGCAGGTTGGACTAATGGGCGTGACGAAAGGTAGGGGCGTGTCGCTGGACTCGCCCATGTTTAATGATGTCACTCGCGGAGGGAACATGAACCTCGCAGCTCCGCGCAGATGCACAGACGCGCACGACGCGACGCTACACACAGGTTAGTGCAGGTTCATCACATGACACGAGAGGAGAAAGTTTTAAACTGTCATAGGAGCGCAGCTGGGGCATGTTGTCACTATAGGTGGGGTAAGTTGTAACACTGACTGATTTAAGAAGAATATGTGTTGTTTGAAATGTGAAAATAAGCAAATTTCACCACAGCATGTCTGTAAAAAGGCTTTTCAACCAAATGTAAACAGTAGGACAATTTTGACAAATAATGTGTGAAGCAAATGTATGTAAAAAGATACTAAAATATACTATTGTTTGGTTAACAAAAACAAAAAACACATGAACAGCATGTCCTTATATAAATGTGACAACTTGCCCCAAGCCTAATATAGATGACTCAAAAAAATGTTCTCTTTTTACCTTTTGGTTTAAATGTTCCTTCATTATCTGCATTCTTGTAATGTATGTTTTTTTGTGTTTACTTGTTTACCCAACAGCTATAGCAAATCTAGGAGTAGTTAGGTTTTCATCTTTGTGTTGAATTCAAGTTGCTCAATATTAGTAACCACAACAAATGGAGTGAATTGAGTAAACTGAAATCAGCAGTGAAAGCGATTAACATTTGGTTGTGTTGAGGAGCCTTAATGTCTCATTGATGTCTCAGGGGGCCCCATATGGACGGGGTGGATGACATATGTTATGCAAGCTGGGGGCGGTGTCTGTCTTCACCCCCTCTGGATGAGCACATTAGATATGCAGCAGATGAGAAAAAATTATTTCAAATTCATCAATTCACTATATATGAAAAGGAGATTCTTCAAACAGATATCTTTTTGAATGGTTAAGTTAACCTAAAAATGTGCTTCCAGTTGATTTTTTAAAATTTTTTTTATTTAATTAAGACAGAATCAATCTGACTACATTAAATCATATATTTGGTATTAACCATACTTTTTTTTTTTTAACTGTATCAGCACAATATATTAAAAATACAAATTATATCTTACCTTTTTGGAAAAACTGTTTCTAGCTTCTTTGCAATGTCTGTGCCAGTTTAGCATGGAATTTTTTTTTGAATGAAACTGCAGGCATGCATCATTGTGATCACTGACTCTTTTACACATACATGCACTGCAAGCAGATGCTCAAATGTACAGACACGGTTTCATTATTTATTTTTAGCATGTAGAACATTGATTGGTCCTTGTGAAGATCTGCTCACTGTTCCAGGAACTACTGCCTTTTGGGGGTTTATAGTTATTAGTAAGTCAAGCATTACTATTACTGTTGCTCATATGTAGAGATTTAAACAAACCTCTAACCCTGAGTATTAAACCTAAGTGTTTAATCTGTCATGCAGTGTTTAAGAACTATGCCTTAAATAATGCTGTTGCTTTTCTATGCAGTTAGACGTCCAGGTTTGGAAGTGTTGTGTGAGTTGTCAGCAGGTATCAGACGAGTAAATTAGTTGCTAGTCTGGTGTAATTGCCTTGATTCAGTGCAGACAGATTGGGATTAAATTAGATTATTGTTGAGCCACATATAGCCACACAGTTTGTTTGTGTTCATGTGCATTATATTTTTTATTTAGAAATGTCTCACGTACACTGTAATGGTGGGTTAATGTAGTTAAATTACTTTGTAATGCTAATGAATCAGATGAAATGCAAAACAATGCAACAATCTGTTTTCCTTGTGTCTCCCAAGTCACTGGATCTATAATGGCATTTTGGTTGAAAAAACTGTAAACCAGAAAGGCTATTATGAGCACACGCGTGCGCGCACACACACACACACGCACACAAGAAGCATGTATTGTTCTTGTTTTGGTCTCAGCTGTTCTCACTCAAGCTTAAGCTACTTACTGCCATCACTCAGTGTGCATCCAAATGCTCTATTGTGTGTCTTTGCATATATCATTTATCACAATGTGATTTCCTTATTGTGTATGGGTGCACTTCTGTGGCAATAGAGATGAGTGAGTGTGTGTGTGTGTGTGTGTGTGTGTGTGTGTGTGGTTAAGGTAAACCCTACGTTACCCTACAAAATGTCCCCACAAAAATGGTAATATCTGAAATCCTTGTCCTTGTGGGGACATTTTTTGGTCCCCATGAGGAAAACAGTTAATAAATCAGACTAAGGGATGTTTTTTGAAAATGTAAAAATGCAGAAAGTTTTCTGTGATGGGTAGGTTCAGGGTTAGGGGAGAGAATATACAGTTTGTACAGTATAAAAAACATTATGTCTATGGAAATTCTCCATGAAACATGGAATCCCAATGTGTGTGTGTGTGTGTGAAGAGAGGAACACATGGAGTGTGATTAGTTTTAAACTATTGATATTAGATCTGGGTCAGATACCGGACAAACCCCTCACTCAACACACACGCACACGCACACACACAGTGATTCCCAGACTGCCTGAGGACTGACCTTATGGCTTCTTACTGTATTCAGACTTTGTGTGTGTGTGTGTGTGTGTGTGTGTGTGTTTGTGTGGATATATCTCACTGTCTGTCTGTCAATTAATAGCCTATCCATCTATCCATCTCTTATCTATCTCCTATCTATCTATAGGTGGTCAGACTGACTAACAGAGATGAATAGATTGATAAAAGACACATTTTTTATTTAGTATAATTTTATATGGTATAAACAGCATAGGTTAAACATCACTAACATTACTATAATTGTCCATTATTTGTATTTGTTTAATGAGTGGGACATTTGTCTGATAGCTGACGAAGAGCCATCTGAATAATGCGTGATGACAGTACGGATCACATGTGGATGTCATCTCCATTCTAGTGTTTACAGCAGTCTTACTCTTTTCCCATGGTGAATTCTTGGATAATATGAGCAGTAGATAGAGATACTGGCCGGCTAAAGCGTTCCCTCTTAAAATGTGCCGAGTACAGGACGCCCATCTGACCCGTGGAACATTCCAGCGTCTGATCCTGATTGTCTAATCTCAGAACCTTTGTTTTGGGTTTCTAGTGGCTTTATGACGGTTTCTTCTTAATGTCTGGCAGCGTGTCTAGGGTCCATTCCCAAAATATCAATGCGTAAGCCTAGCACCCCCCATCCCAACCCCCAAAATACACACACCCCCTCTAATAGATGGGTATAAAATGACAATCTGCCATCTGTGTGGGTCATTTTGTGTCGGACCTTTAGACCTGTATTGTTCGCTGTGCTGCAGAGGAGCTTGTGTTTCGTTTAGTCAAGAGTGTTGCTTTCTGAAGGTAAATGTATCTGGATTAATTATACTGTTGTTGCCAGGTGTTCGATTAACATGTGTGGAATGTTTACTTCACTTTGCATGGTAACTTTTTTTTATTGACTTATTGATATTGTATTATTACACTACCGCAAAAATTTGGGGTCAGTAAGTGTTTTCATTTAAAGAATAATTAAAAGTTTAATTTAGCAAGGATGCCTTAAATTGATAAAAACTGTCAGCAAAGACATGTATAATGTTACAAAAGATTTGCATTTCAAATAAATGCTATTCATTTAAACTTTCTATTCATCAAATACTCCTGAAAAATATAAATATCTCATAAGCAGCTGATGCTGAAAATTCAGCGTTGCATCACAGGAATAAATTACATTTAATATATTCAAATAGGAAACAGCTATTTTGAAATGTAATAATATTTCACTGTATTACTGTTTTTAAATAAATGCAGCCTTGGTGAGCAATAAGAGACTTCTTTCAAAAACTTTTAAAAATCTTACCGACCCCAAACTGTTTTTTTAAAATGACATTGTTCTCAAAAAAATATGCCTTTAATATTGCTTTCTGCTACTAATCAAATCATTAGTAGTGTTTCATAAGGCAAGCATCACTATTTCTTTTGCTCTCTATTAAAACTTTCCTTCAAAATAAAACCACCCTGAACACCTTAACAACTGCATAGCAATACCTGGCAACCCTTGTGTTTTGCAGAGACACACCACTTATAATTTATTTAGAAAATGTAAAAAAGTTCTAAATCCTACACTTTTTCAACAATGTCTGACTGAACATTCTCTCTGTCTTTCCAGGGCATTCTGTGAGGAGTCTCTAAGTGTGTGTTTGGCAGCCTCTGAGAGTGTGTTTTATATCAGACAGCTATGAGTGGTAAATACAGTGTGGTGTTACAGGGTCCGGCCCCCTGGGGCTTCAGACTGCAGGGGGGGAAAGACTTCAACATGCCTCTCTCCATTTCACGGGTGAGTACGAACACACATGTACACACTCATTCAAACACGATACACCCCTTCTGACCCCCGACACCATCTGTACCCTTTAATGATCTCTCACACCCCTCGTTCTTCTCTTTTTGTCTGTTTTCTCTGTTGCGTTTGACCTCGTCATTATGCATAGGGGAGAGTGGGGTAAGCTGCGATTTAAAACGGTGCCCAATGTTTATCATCTGACCATATTTTTTAGAAAAGGCCAGTCATTTACAGACATTTGTTTTTATTTCAAATAATATTTTTTCAGGTGTTAAAACATACACTACTGTTGTAAAATCTACACTAAGTTTGGATAGAATTTTTTATGTTTTTCAAAGAAGTCTCTTACGCTCACCAAGGATGCATTTGATCAAAAATACAGTAAAACAGTAATATTGTGACATTTAAAATAACTGTTTTCTATGGTAGCACATTTTAATTTATTGTTTTAATAATTTAATAATACTTTTTAATACATTTATTTAATACAGTAAAAGTTGTGAATTATTATTACAATTAAAAATTGTTGTTTCCTATTTGAATGTTTTAAAATGTAATTTATTCCTGTGATCAAAGCTGAATTTTCAGCATCATTACTCCAGTCTTCAGTGTCACATGATCCTTCAGAAATCATTCTAATATGCTCAAGAAACATTTCTTATTATTATCAATGTTGAAAACAGTTGCACTGCTTAATAATTTTGTGGAAACTGTGATGCATTAATTTTTTTACAGCATTCAATGAGTATAAAGTTCAAAAGAACAGCATTTTGTAACATTATAAATATCTTTACTGTCGCTTTTAAACAATTTATTGCATCATTGCTGAGTAAAAGTATAAAAAAAAAACGTACTGTCCCTAGACTTTTGAACAGTAGTGTATATCGTATGTTGGTGAATTGCCACTATATCAGGCCATTAAAAATATTTAGATAAAAATGAATCATGAATTAGTAAATTAAGCATTTATCCCAAAATGATAACTGTGGGCAAAGGGTTTCTGATGCTTATTTTACCAATATTTTTTACTGTTACAAATATTGTCCCTAATATTCTCAGTATCAAACCCTTTCTTTGCCAGTTCATGAAAATGCAAATAATGTGCATTAGTAAATAAATTTGGTAAAAAGATAATTTTAAATGTATTTATTTTTTTTAAATTTAATTTGATAATAAGTACATTTTTTAAAAATCATTTTTACATTGTTGATTCCCAAGGAATGCATGAACTGAAAAGATGTATATCTTAAATGCAGAGCAAATTTCTTTGGATAAATGCATCTGCCAAATGCAAATATGAATGTTTCTGTGTTCATATATTACATCTTATATTTTGATGTGATGCGTCGTACTTCTAATGTGAGCCACTAATTTCTGAGAAGTCATATTTCAGTGCCTCTATATTTATAGGCGCTTTCTTCTAATGTCATTTGATAGCAGATACACTATTTGTTTTAAAGTATAAATAAGACTTAATTTGTTTTATCCCCATCTAATTTCTTGTTTATAGGACAAACTTATTTATCTCTATCTGTTAAGTGATCTATGTAACCTTTCCTTTCCACCTGTTCATACTTTTTATTTCGTAATGAGTCTTCCACACTCTATCTACAGTATCACACACACACAACACACACACAACACACACAACACACACACACACACTCAAATGCACTTATGTCACACACCCGTTTGGACTGCCAATGTATGACAGCTATTCCCACAATGCCATCTGGCAGAGGAGTGATGTAAATGACCTTCTGATTGATTTTCCTTGCATCTCTCTAGTTCTTTCCCTCCCCGTCTCCAGGCTCTTCCTTCTTTCCCTTTGCCCTCCCTGTCCTCCTTGCTGTCTCTAAGTGTTTCATTTTTAATTGTGCTGTTATGTGATTTACAAGCTTACACTGATTTTTCATTCATTCATTAATTCATTTATTCATCTCTGTAATATTACTAATTTGGATCTTATTCTACCTTAAAAGTGTTACTTACAAGCTTATAGCAATGTGATGTGCTTTTGAACTATTGGGCAATTTCATAATCATTATTTCTGCTAATGATTAAGGCAGTCAGGCAGTGATTCGTCACATCGGAGTTTGTGATGTGGTTCGTCTCGCTGCTGGTTGGTTTGGTTTGTGGCTTAGAGCACTTTATACAGGAAGCCAGTGAAAATATTTTATCAATTGTGCGAGAGCTCTCTCGGATCCCGCTACAGACGTTACTCACACTCAATAAAAGAT
This sequence comes from Coreius guichenoti, assembly GCA_039654105.1. Classification (NCBI taxonomy): domain Eukaryota; kingdom Metazoa; phylum Chordata; class Actinopteri; order Cypriniformes; family Gobionidae; genus Coreius; species Coreius guichenoti. Next base: position 5,452,189 of record CM077169.1, on the reverse strand, counting down.
GTTATTTCAACTTCAGATCCCTTAGTAAAAACTGGGAGCGCAGCCGTCAGCTAGCCAGGGTTCAGTTCTGTCCCAGGGTGCCGGACACATCATTAATCTGTGATTTACAGTCCTCTCATCTCTATTCAGCATTGTTGGGGGGAGTAAGAATTAGTGATGCTTAATTCTAAATGCAGTAGTGTGAGAGTAGCTCAACTGTTTACAATAGGGCCAGATTTACTGACAGCTTGCGGCAGTGCAAACCCTCTTTTGGCGTTAAGAAACGACTGTCAGGATTTACTAAAGACACGCAGTGATAAATTAGCGCTGAAAAGGTGTGGACAGGGTTATTTTTGCGGCTGACTTTATTGCATATGCATTTGTAGGAGTTTCCCTTTCAGATGCAAAATGTATGTGAGGAGAGTATTTAAATGAATCACGCAAGGTGATTTACTAAGGTTTGCACTTGTCAATTTACTGGTGTTTGCGGCATTATTTAAACCCAACTGTGTTCTTTAATTTGTGTCATCAGTAGATCACGTGCAGAACTTTCCACTCCAATCGGTGCTTTTATGGGATTGCACTCTCACGCTAGTTTGCCCTGTTTAGTAAATCTGGCCCTAAGTAAGTAATAATTTATAGTTAGCAGTCATTTTTAAAATGAATCCCAACAAGGTGATCAGGTTCCCATTATCCCGCTTATAACGTGACTACTTACCAGATAAATAAATGGAGGGGAAATATTGGGTTTAAATAATTGTATCATGTGAGAATAAAGAAAGCGAGGGCTGATACTAGAGATATAAAACCAGCACAGCAATATTAGCAATAATTATGCAAATATATTCGAGAAGATTGGCCAATCAGAATAAAGTATTCTAGAGACCCATGTATTAATTTGTCAGCAACTAGCTGTAGTTTAACTACTTAAAACAGACCTGCTGCTTCAAGTTTTGTCTTCCAGCTCTCATGACATCATCTCCAGAGGAGTGTATATGTGTGGGTGATAAACCTTTCGTCGATGATAAGATAAAATGAGAATGTTCCAGTTCATGCAATGATAAAACAAGCTGCTTTCTCAGAGGTTCTCTGCAGGCAGTCAAGTGTTTCAGCCGTCAGGATTAAGCTGCAGCTTTTCTGGCGAGAACTTGTAGATTGCAGCTGCAGTATTTCTTCAAGTGTTTTTGCTCATCTGCTGATTTCAGACGGGACGGGCGCTGGGACAGGTTTAGACTGTAAATAAATGTTTGAGGGGAGTGTGTTGGGTTTGGATGCGGACAGGTCTGAGGTTATGGGAGTGTGATTTTTGTTTTGTGTGAAAAGCGGTGGGAAGTTTGGCAGCGGTTTGGGCCTCGCTGTACCCCAGCCAGCTTTACAGAGATTTAATATTCTAAGTTCTGGTTTATGGTGGGATTTAATACAGGGATCTGGTCTAAACTAGGCTTTATAAGACTGTGGTTTGGAGCTGCCGTTACATGCTGGTTAGTGTCAGTACACAGGATCACAGCTGGGTGTGTGTTCTGTGTCAATGTCAGTTTCTCTCTCTTTCTTTCTTTCTTTCTTTCTTTCCTTCTGTACTTCTGTACCATCTGACACTAACATTGTGCCATGGTACCACCAGTTTTCTGTACTGTGTTTGTCTTTCTTTCTCTCTCTAGGTTTGAATCAAATGTATATATGTGTATAGCCACACACTGGGTTAAAAACAAATATAGGATAGAACACATGTTGGGTTAATTTTACCCAGCTTAATGGGTTAATTTTGTTTTTATTATAATACTAGCTTATTTTTTTAATGTTTGACACTTAAATCCACTAAACTTTTTTAAAATACTCCACACAACCACTGGTTTGCATGATAATTCCTTTATTTTTGTTCATATTTTACAGTATAGCATATTTTATATCTTTTTTATACATATTGCCTACATTTAAGCTTGTTTAACAAATATTAGAAGTAAAAATTAAACATTTAGAAGTAATTCAAGTGTAATCAACCAGTCTCTGTTGTCCCGTTTCCACCGTGCCGGAGCTTGTGTCATGTTCAGCGGGGGAACTTCTAACTTCAGACCGCCGCCCTGCGTTTCTCTCATAGCCAAAATATGCAGTGACTGGCTCCATAACCTGTCCATAAACAATCAGTGTACAGTTCTGAGAACATATTTTAACATCCTATGGATTTCATCAGGCATTTCCATCATGCGAAAAGGCCAACGTGACACTTGTTTAGGTGACTCACATCGCGCCCCTGTATGTTGCTATACAGCACAATAACAAATGTATAGATAAAATAAAACAAACCTGTATTTTACCGAAGACATGCACCAATTTGATGGAGCTGCACTGCTCTCTTCTGAAGAGGTCGCGATAAATAACTCAACCCCTGGGTTGTAACTCAACAACTCACCCCAGGAGCTGGGTGACACAAAAACTACCCAAACACTGGGTTGTTACGTCTGACCCAGGATCTGGGTAACACAAAAACTACCCAAACACTGGGTCGTTACGTCTGACCCAGGATCTGGGTAACACAAAAACTACCCAAACAGTGGGTCGTTACGTCTGACCCAGGATCTGGGTAACACAAAAACTACCCAAACACTGGGTCGTTACGTCTGACCCAGGATCTGGGTAACACAAAAACTACCCAAACACTGGGTTGTTACGTCTGACCCAAGATCTGGGTAGCACAAAAAATACTCAAACACTGGGTCGTTACGTCTGGAGACACTGAAAAAATAACCCCAACAAATGACCCAAAAGGCTCAACCTAGGATATGGGTAGAAAAAAATAACCCAAGAATTTTTAGAGTGCATGTAGGTGTATTTTGGCAGCAAGTCTGTTTTGTATTTATAGAAACATTATAGTCACACTATCACTTTATTAATATTATAGTCAAGTTTGTAGAAACACACACGCACAGTAAAGAACATGTATCTGTTGGATCCGTTTAATTGCCCTTATGGGAAAACATTACAGTTTAATGAAGATGTCTTTGCTTTCCATGAAACCTGATATGATGTCATAAATCATTTAGCTGAATTGTTAATGATATGGCCATTAAGTACAAGCTGTACCACTTCTCCTGATCAAGTTAGCAGATTGTGCTTCCAGTCTCACCAATAAATCTGCTCGAAACCCACCTGTAAGATTCCACATGTGAACGTGAGATGGGCAGGAAACAAACTCAACCATTCATTCAGCCATTTATGCTATTTGATTACGCAGCACTTTGGAGTACTTGATTCTGATTTGAGCTACAGTAGCTCGTCTGTTTGATCTGACCACACGGGCCAGCCTTCACTCCCCACGTGCATCAATGAGCCTTGGCCGCCCATGACCCTGTCGCCGGTTCACCACTGTTCCTTCCTTGGACCACTTTTGATAGATACTGACCACTGCAGACCGGGAACATCCCACAAGAGCTGCAGTTTTGGAGATGCTCTGACCCAGTCATCTAGCCAGCACAATTTGGCCCTTGTCAAACTCGCTCAAATCCTCACACTTGCCCTTTTTTCCTGCTTCTAACACATCAACTTTGAGGACAAAATGTTCATTTGCCGCCTAATATATCCCACTAACAGGTGCCGTGATGAAGAGATACTGGGCCTCATTTATGAAACGAACGTACGAAAGAAAACTGTGTGTACAGCCGTTTCCACGCAAAACTTGGCATTTATCAATATGGATGTGAGCGGTGGCTACGATCAAATTTCACGTCAGGTTTTAGCTCATGCACGCAAGGTTTTGAGTTAGCGTGAACTTGCGTGCAGCAGCAAATCTGGCAGAGAATTTTAATGAGAGCATTTTGCTCATTTAGATTTATTTTTCTGACTAACAACCAAAGCTCATTATCGACCATTAACCCTTAAGATTAGAATGTCAAAATAAATTAGCATAACAACAGAACATGAGGATTCACACATCGTAACATCACACACCTACAGCGCTTCTGTGCGCTAAATGATCACACATGCAGGCGCCTCACACACACAACATATCAGTTCTAGCGTTGTTAACTTGACATTTCAGCTATTCATCATCAAATGCAGTCAACCAAACATAAGTTACACTGCTCAAATTAAATGGTCCGCTGTAAAAATCTGCGTGCCCAGCGCCCAACCAAACACGTTTTTGCGCATGTGATGCTGTTTTCCATGGATATTGGAACACGAGTAAAGTACAAAGTCTTTACCTAATAGCTTAGCAACCTAACGTTTCATGGCAAATATGGAAACATATTTATATTCATGCCGAATGAGAGACTAGCCCAATACCGTTTAATTTTCGTTTTAAATAAATTCATTTTGGCTTGAATGCCACTATGACTAACTTAATATCTAAATATATTTTAATATATATTTTTATAGGTACTTATTTTTCATTCATGTACTGTTCTGAAAACCATTAAATTTAAAGATTTATCAATGTTTTTGAGTCAATCCCATCCTTCATACGATGGGATTGACAGCATACGAATGTTTCATGAATCACACGTGAACCCTGTCGTAAGATGATTTCTGTGCTCGGATCTGCGCTCGTTTCTACGTTAGATTGATAAATGAGGCCCAATCAGTGTTATTCACTTCACCTGTTAGTGGTCATAATTTTATGCCTGATCGGTGTGTGTGTGTGGGTGTGTGTGTGTGTGTATATATACACTCACCTAAAGGATTATTAGGAACACCGTACTAATACTGTGTTTGACCCCCTTTCGCCTTCAGAACTGCCTTAATTCTACGTGGCATTGATTCAACAAGGTGCTGAAAGCATTCTTTAGAAATGTTGGCCCATATTGATAGGATAGCATCTTGCAGTTGATGGAGATTTGTGGGATGCACATCCAGGGCACGAAGCTCCCGTTCCACCACATCCCAAAGATGCTCTATTGGGTTGAGATCTGGTGACTGTGGGGGCCATTTTAGTACAGTGAACTCATTGTCATGTTCAAGAAACCAATTTGAAATGATTCGAGCTTTGTGACGTGCATTATCCTGCTGGAAGTAGCCATCAGAGGATGGGTACATGGTGGTCATAAAGGGATGGACATGGTCAGAAACAATGCTCAGGTAGGCCGTGGCATTTAAACGATGCCCAATTGGCACTAAGGGGCCTAAAGTGTGCCAAGAAAACATCCCCCACACCATTACACCACCACCACCAGCCTGCACAGTGGTAACAAGGCATGATGGATCCATGTTCTCATTCTGTTTACGCCAAATTCTGACTCTACCATCTGAATGTCTCAACAGAAATTGAGACTCATCAGACCAGGCAACATTTTTCCAGTCTTCAACTGTCCAATTTTGGTGAGCTCGTGCAAATTGTAGCCTCTTTTTCCTATTTGTGGTGGAGATGAGTGGTACCCGGTGGGGTCTTCTGCTGTTGTAGCCCATCCGCCTCAAGGTTGTGCGTGTTGTGGCTTCACAAATGCTTTGCTGCATACCTCGGTTGTAACGAGTGGTTATTTCAGTCAAAGTTGCTCTTCTATCAGCTTGAATCAGTCGGCCCATTCTCCTCTGACCTCTAGCATCAACAAGGCATTTTCGCCCACAGGACTGCCGCATACTGGATGTTTTTCCCTTTTCACACCATTCTCTGTAAACTCTAGAAATGGTTGTGCGTGAAAATCCCAGTAACTGAGCAGATTGTGAAATACTCAGACCGGCCCGTCTGGCACCAACAACCATGCCACGCTCAAAATTGCTTAAATCACCTTTCTTTCCCATTCTGACATTCAGTTTGGAGTTCAGGAGATTGTCTTGACCAGGACCACACCCCTAAATGCATTGAAGCAACTGCCATGTGATTGGTTGATTAGATAATTGCATTAATGAGAAATTGAACAGGTGTTCCTAATAATCCTTTAGGTGAGTGTGTGTGTATATATATATATGAATATATATATATATATATATATATATATATATATATATATATATATATATATATATATATATATATATATATATATATATATATTCATTTTTATTAAATCTTTTTTTATATATTTGTATGAATTATAACAAGAATTTCTATTAAAACTATAGAATAAGTGATTTGGTGTGATTTTTCTTGGGCAGAAAAGTGCCCTTAATTGAATAATCACCCAATTTGTTTTCACCCAATTGTTTTAGTGCCAGAAACAAACACAACCATTTATTACAACCCAGAACCGAATAAAATGCCTCTCTGTCTGACTTTTCAAACACATGACTTAATTATTTGCGTAGATCTGTTCGGTGTAACGTGATGAAGCAAATGGTATCTGTCTCAGACACTTCATCTGAATATTACCACACACATTTTCTCAGCAATGACGTTTCTTGACAGTTTTGGCCGGTCTCTATATACAGACTGCGTTCTGCTCAGAGTATTGATTGCGACAGCACTCGCGCCATACCTCAGACACACACAGGGCGTTTTATGAGCATTCACAGCTAGTTTATGTGTGTTTAGATTAAAGTTAATGAACGCACATAGTTTAACTGCATGGGGCAGTGTCTCTCTGAGGGACATTTATGAAGCTGAATAGACCTTCTGTTCACCTAGCAGCCGTGCAACACCTTCAGAAACAGTAAAACCACTGATGCTGGAGTGGCGGGCCATCTGGATGCGATATGACATCACAGTTACGCTGTGTAAAATCACCACCTGTTATATTTCAGGTTTATATGTGCAATTGTGTGATTGGGAAATTGAACACATTCATTCAAAACATGAGTGAGACTATATTTGTTTCTTTTATAATACTTTTATGTCCTTTTTGGTGCCTAGCATCCTGATACCTGCATGCTTTCGTTGTATTTTGCTAAACATCTCCTTTGTGGTCCATGCTTATGAATGATTCGTTTAAAGGGGACATATCATGAAATTCTGACCTTTTCCGTGTTTAAGTGCTATAATCGTGTCCCCGGTGCATCTACCAACCCAGAAAACGTGAAAGAGGGCAATCCAGTAACTTTGTTTTGGTAAGCCTCTATCTGCAAGCGTGTGAAAAAACGAGCCGCTCAGATTTCGCTCATCTAGTGACGTAGGAAGGAGATCTTATTATAATATTACCGCCCCTTAGCAAGATGACAACATAAGTTATAACCGTAATTAAACTAAACAACCTGTTCTATCTTCATGCAGCAGATATTCTCTGGCTCTGAAGGCATTTTACAACAGTTCCCACATGAGCGATTTATAGATTATCATGACAGAACATGCTAATCGATGACTTGAAGATAGTTCACATCAGCTACATAAATTCATCAACTAACCATTCAGAAACGTCCTGTTGCATTCTACATTTTGACAATTCTTCTTGAGTCTCTCCATCATTGTCCGACTCCGGTTTGAACATAAAAGGCTGAACAGTTTCTGACATTTTCAGTGGCTATCTGCGTTAGGTAATCGGAGCTGCTAACATGAGCTCTTGAAGCTCCGCCCTCTTCCTGAAAGGGGGCCAGGAGCAGCAGCTCATTTGCATTTAAAGGGATACACACAAAAAGGGCACGTTTTTGCTCACCCCTTTAAAAAGTCACAATTTTAACATGCTATAAAAAAATTATCTGTGGGGTATTTTGAGCTAAAACTTCACATAAACACACTGGGGACATCAGAGACTTATTTTACATCTTGTAAAAAGGGGCCCCTTTAAAGAATCACCCAATTTCTATGCTGTACTAAGTGTTGATTGTCTCTTGAGCAAAAGTGTTTGAATCCACTAACACAGTAAAACATTTGCAACACTGAAACCAGCTGCCCTCTAATTACTGGTGTGGCGACTTGACGTTCTAAACCACCGTCACACCACATGAGTAATCAAGTCGTGAAAATATTTAACACCATGCCGAGCTAAAATGTGATACACACCAAAATTTGTGTTTGCTTACAGGCTGTGTGTGTAAGCTGTTGTTCCAAACCTCTATGACTTACTTTTTTCCATTGAGAACAAAAGAACTAAGGATGTAGCTTTTTCCAAGCAATGGAAGTATACAGGGACCAAGGTCTGAAAATGGTCAGAAAGGGCCTTCATACGACCTGTGCGAAATATTCCAAGTTTAATGAGGCCTGTGTATCAGCGCTGTGTGAGGGAAAGACTGTAATTATAGTGGCTTTTAGCTGAAATGAGAGCTGAAATTAGCTGCCAAATATTGGTTCTCGTACGTCACATGCATGAGCTCATTAAGCTCATTTATGCTTCCGCATCTACATTTTTTTTTTTAAAAAGGTACACTGTTGACGCTTTTCCACTGCATGGTACGGCTCGGTACGGCTCACTTAAATAGTACCACCTTGAGGTTCCAAGCGAGCCGTACCGATGCTAAAATGTGATGTGTAAACACTGCAGATCACTGATTGGTCAGAGAGAATCGTCACTACCAGCGTCATTGGATTTGTGACATGAGACACCAAACCTGCTAGAAACAAACTTCTTCCTCTAGCAGTGAAAAACATCCACATGCTGAGAATCAAGAACACCATTCAATCGATATGCTCCTGTCACAAATAAATGTCACATTTACGATTATGTCACGGCAGTAGAGGCGCCGCAACTATAACGATCAGTCTATAGTCCCACCCACTTTGAGGTGGTTCCAAACTGCAGTGGAAAACCAAACCGAGCCAAAGCAAAGTGAGCCGAGTCGTGCCGAGTCGTACCACGCAGTGGAAAAGCGGCATAAGTAACTTTTGGAAAAAGAAAAAAAAAACTGCATGCATTTGGCTCTGTGTGACTGTGCGGATGAATATGGTTATCTTACTGATCATAAAACATTCACTATTAGGGTTAAGAGATATAACCAGTTTAGAGGAAAAGGATCTCAAGCCGACTAGCTGAAGACGTTACTGTAGCTTTACCCGTTAATAGACACGGTACTTCCTTGAAAATAAATTCCAGCACAGCGCTACAACAACCATAATGAAATGAGCCTTCATGATATAATGCTTTACAATGAACTCTGTTAGAGAGCAACATATGAATTTATCTGTTCAATAAAATACCTCACTCACCTGTTGAGTATTAAAACACCATCATCTCTGCGTCGCTTCAACAACATTTCAAATCCCTCAGTTCTCGCCATCTCTGAAAAGCCAAGCCAATGTTTATTCTTGTTTTATTATGAGATCTGTCGCGTTCTCTTTTTGACAGAGACTCTCCTCTTGTTTTTTTTAAACGGGTGATTCCCCGGAGGTTGGAGATTTAGCTGCTTCAAGTGTGACATCTAACCTACGCCATTCCCACACCAAACACGATACACGAAAGTAACCAAAGCAGCTTTTCACTATTTACGGATATGAGAAGACACGCAATGGTACGCAATTTTCTGCAAAAAAACCATCCCAACAGATCTAAAATATAAACAATTATAATAGGCTTGCCATAGTGAATCAGGGTAAGACAAAAACACGTTTTGGGAGAAGGATTGATGATGTATTGCTTCATTATTAAAATTTTGTCAATTTTGAACAACAAAAAGTTACATAGTGTACCTTTAAAGAAATTAATAATTTTATTCAGCAAAGATATCTTAAATTGACCAAAAGTGACAGTAAAGACATTTATAATGTTTATTTATAATTTACAATTATTTATAATGTCAGATTTCAAATAAATGCTGTTCTTTTGAACTTTCTTTTCAACAAAGAATCCTGAAAAAAATACGAAGCAGCAGAACTGTGTAGCGTGTTCTGTTTTAGTTTAGTTTTCCCTCTCTTCCTGTTTTCCTTCCTAGTTCCTAGTTAGTTTCCCTGTTTGTTAATTAGTTTCATGGTCCGTAATTCCACACACCTGTTCTGTTTCTATTTGATTACGTTCTCTGTGTGTTTAAACCCTGAGTTCTGTCTGTTCATGGTTTCCTCAGTTTAACCTGGTTGTGTCTGTTTATTTCTCCTATGATCCCCTGTGTATTCCTGGTTGGATTTATTAAAGACTATTTTTGTTCCTTCTGCATCATGCGCTTCATTAAACCCACAACCATGACAAACTGTTTTCAACATTGATAATAATAATTAATGTTTCTTGAGCAGCAAATCATCATATTAGAATGATTTCTGAAGGATCATGTGACACTGAAGACTGGAGTAATGATGCTGAAAATTCAGCTTTGACCACAGGAATAAATTACATTTTAAAACATATTAAAATAGTTATTTTTAATTGTAATAATAATATTTCAATTCTTTACAGTTCTTACTGTATTTTTGATCAAATAAATGCAGCCTGGGTAAGCAGAAGACACTAAAATCTTACAAACCCTGATCTATATATTTGGAGTGCATAAGCCGCTGGCTTGTGAGTCATAAGTACCAAAATACATTACATACAAAATTATGTCAAAATGCCTGTCTTGGCAAGTATTCAGTTAAACAGAGTCAGTTTTGGAACATTAAATAGTTGAGAAAGATAACGCACGTTGTGTAACAGTGTATTGGATCCGTGCATAAACTCTTAAAGGGACAGCAGCCTAATATTCCTGCTGCTCTCTGTCATGTTAATCAAAGAACAAAAGACAAAGAAAATCACTCTCTTCTCTTGACTGAATTAAGTTTTATAACTTTAATTGTAATGATTAATCTATATTTAATTTTTACAATGAAGACTATCCATTGTTATTTTACATTTGATTTCTTTCTGAAGTATTTCTTACCTGAATAATAACCTACTGTTAGACCCACCTGAAAAACTTTCATAGCTCTCTTTATTCTATTGCATTTATATATGCTGTTGTTTGCAATTTGTTTATTTGTTCTTATTTTATTACTGACTTTTTACTTGTGTTTTTTTTTTTTTTTAATGAAAACTTTGCGTTGAGATTTTTTACATATGCCGTCAATTATAGTTCTTAGAAAAAAGCGGAATCGGTCAGAAATCGGTATCGGCAGGTCACACTTACAAAAAAATTGGAAATCGGAATCGGACAAGAAAATTGCAACCGGTGCATCTCTAATTTCTGCAACTGTCTGTTCTGAAATTCTGCAAGTCACTGGATAAATACATGAATTTTAATTCATTATTTCCTCTTTAAAGCTGCAGTTAGACTCAAACCAGTGTTCCTCCCTGCCCTACAGACGAGTCAGGACCTTGAAAGGCCTGGGAACAATGCAAAACTGACCTGAACCCATTCACTAAACATAAATACATTTGTACACACATTCACACACACACTCTCGCCTTGTTCTTCATCAGATCTCATATTGGTCCCATTTCCTTTCCTTTGAAACTTCTTCCGTACACGTCTTGATTTCAGATGTGTTTATTGTGTGTGTTGATGTGTGTGTGTGTGCAGTGTCCGCTGTTGTCCTCGAGGGCACAGCATACATCTGTTCTTTAACTCAACTAAATCAAAGACTTACACACCACATGTTCTCAAATGCATTAATGAGAAAACCCAAGAAGCTTTTACAATCGCACACGATGGCTAAAAAACACCCCCAAAACACGTGTTTGTGAGTTAATTATTTGTTTCCACCTCCAAACTGGCTTTTGCTTAACTTACGCGAGATTGTGGTTTCGTGAATAACGGCATCTGTGTTGTCTTTAGCCATTTTTTGGGTGCTGTTGTGCTGTAATTGCTCTCAGATGCTCCTTGTGTTTTATTTCTGTTTACTCTCCAGTGGAAACAGAAGTTATGACAGAAATCAAAGAACGCGGCGGGCTTTTGTGTTATTGCGGCCTCAAACCAGCGATGCTGCATACTTATAACACATGTTTTTGTCTTTTCGCCACATAAATGTTTTTCTCGAGTGCATTTCAATGATGTGCACTAGAAAGAGTGCCGCTTTCATGACATAAGCTGGATTGTGGCAAAACAATGATGAATGAGATGTAGTCTCAAACGTTTACAGTGTCTCGTATAAAAGGCAGCTGAGCACACATGAAAGCATATGTCTGCCATCTGCAGGGTTTCTGTTTATATAAGATAATCTTATTAAAGAGGTGGTCATGTGATAATTGAAGAGCACTTGAGTGGTTTGACATTGAAAGCGGACTGCGGTCTATGAGTTTGCAGCCCTGCTGTAATGTCACGCTTGACTTGGCATCAGGCTGGGATTTCAGAGTTATCTTTTCTTTAATTCTGTTTGAATTGGCCCGGCCACACCGGCCTCAGGTTCGCAGGGAAGTCCGTTGTGATTTACACATGCACCACTTGAACTGGATTTGTTGCACTAAACATGAACTTTTGTCCCGTTTCAGAGCTGAGTTGTTTACTGTTGAAAGCTCAGCTGTCTTTGAAGTAAATCTCTACGTGACTTCTTTTACTGTTTCCTAAAGCTTTCACAGTGAAACCCAAGTTCAAAAGTGCAGCTTATGTCTGTTTTAGATACTTTCATTTGAAACTTTTGACCGGTAGCGCATTTAAAAGAGCAACCCCAAATCAATCAATTTACGGAATAATATGACTATGCATAATGCAGATAATGTCAATCAGATAGCAACAGAATTTGAAGGTGATGTGTGTAGTTTTACTATCAGCACAAAAGGCAATTGCAATCTGTTTGTATGAGCATCTGGACTACAGCAGGCATAACAACGCTGTAGTCAGAAGTCTCCATCTTGCACTCGAAGGCTTCTCTATGTGTCACTATGTTGTTTTTAACCATTAGCTTTGTGTCTTTTCAGCTGATGGATGGAGGAAAGGCTGCTAAAGCGGGAGCCGCTGTGGGAGATCTGGTCCTGTCCATCGATGGCATCAGCACTGACGGCATGAACCACCTTGAGGCTCAGAATAAGATTAAAGCCAGCACAGACAAACTCAACCTCTCTTTACAGAAGTAAGAATATGCATGCACTGCTTTGGTGATAGGCAAAAAAAAAATTAAATACATTTTGGACACTCAGATATAGGAAATAGTACTGTCCAGTATTCAAATTTGGGTTGCACTTTTATTTTACAGTCCTGTTCAACATGTACATACTATGTACTTATTGTAGTAGTTGCAATAACTGGGTAATAACTAGGCACTAACCCTGAACCTACCCCTAAACCTAACCTTAACCCATGTAGTTACCTTATATTACCCAGTACTTTCTTAGGTTTTTATAAAAGTCTATGTTCTGAATATTTCTGCAGTATGTATATGTGCACAGTATGCAAATATGTATGCACAGAATACACAAATAACCTACTACCTTTGCCAAAATGTGCAGTATATAACAATGCATGGAATAATGTATCCCACAATGCAATGTGCTTGCATTGAACTTCCACTATCAGTGGACTACAGAGAAGTAATATTAACTGTTAATTTTTAAATTTCTTTCTTGATTCATTATTTGATATTTTTAACATTTTATTTATTTTATTTTATTTTATTTTATTTTATTTTATTTATTTATTTATTTATTTATTTATTTATTTATTTATTTATTTATTTATTTATTTATTTATTTATTTATTTATTTATTTATTTATTTATTTATTTATTTATTTATTTTATTTTATTTATTTTATTTCCTCAAGGTGATAACTGAATTCCACTCACTGAATTTATCATGTGACAGCAATAGATCATTCTACTGTTTGGAATGTTTATCATTTATTTATTTATTTATTATTTTTGATTAATTAATTTATGTATTTATAATAAAATAATAATAATAATAATAATTATTATTTATATTATTGTTTATTTATTTACTCTCAAGGTGAAAACTGAATGCCACTCGCTGAATTTAACCAAAGTCCCTTTAAGACAAGTCATTTCACTCGGCGGCCATCTTTAAAACGCCTCTTGGGCATGCAAGTGCAGCTCCTATCTCATTGAATAGAGAAACATCAAATTCTCTAAAACTGTTCGCCAAGCTTACGAAATTAAATTTCATATTATTTGAAATCACCAATGAAATCTGACAACAGCTGTCTCGTAAATTTTGTTTCTAAACGCTTGAATCATTATAAAAAACTGCATTTTTCAGCCTGGACAAAGCTAATGCGCATGCGCAATCCTAAACGTGTGTCTCAGAACACTGTCTGTTTCTATAGCAACCGGAGCTTCTAATGGCAGCTGCACTGACGCGATGACTTTACTAATCAACAATTGGCCCTTTCATTTAGAAGACGGGGCTTATTCACCATATTGCACTTTCTCCCATTCATAAGTAATCAGAGTGCACTGTCTTCCTATACACTCACCTAAAGGATTATTAGGAACACCTGTTCAATTTCTCATTAATGCAATTATCTAATCAACCAATCACATGGCAGTTGCTTCAATGCATTTAGGGGTGTGGTCCTGGTCAAGACAATCTCCTGAACTCCAAACTGAATGTCAGAATGGGAAAGAAAGGTGATTTTAAGCAATTTTGAGCGTGGCATGGTTGTTGGTGCCAGACGGGCCGGTCTGAGTATTTCACAATCTGCTCAGTTACTGGGATTTTCACGCACAACCATTTCTAGAGTTTACAAAGAATGGTGTGAAAAGGGAAAAACATCCAGTATGCGGCAGTCCTGTGGGCGAAAATGCCTTGTTGATGCTAGAGGTCAGAGGAGAATGGGCCGACTGATTCAAGCTGATAGAAGAGCAACTTTGACTGAAATAACCACTCGTTACAACCGAGGTATGCAGCAAAGCATTTGTGAAGCCACAACACGCACAACCTTGAGGCGGATGGGCTGCAACAGCAGAAGACCCCACCGGGTACCTCTCATCTCCACTACAAATAGGAAAAAGAGGCTACAATTTGCACGAGCTCACCAAATTTGGACAGTTGAAGACTGGAAAAATGTTGCCTGGTCTGATGAGTCTCGATTTCTGTTGAGACATTCAGATGGTAGAGTCAGAATTTGGCGTAAACAGAATGAGAACATGGATCCATCATGCCTTGTTACCACTGTGCAGGCTGGTGGTGGTGGTGTAATGGTGTGGGGGATGTTTTCTTGGCACACTTTAGGCCCTTTAGTGCCAATTGGGCATCGTTTAAATGCCACGGCCTACCTGAGCATTGTTTCTGACCATGTCCATCCCTTTATGACCACCATGTACCCATCCTCTGATGGCTACTTCCAGCAGGATAATGCACCATGTCACAAAGCTCGAATCATTTCAAATTGGTTTCTTGAACATGACAATGAGTTCACTGTACTAAAATGGCCCCCACAGTCACCAGATCTCAACCCAATAGAGCATCTTTGGGATGTGGTGGAACGGGAGCTTCGTGCCCTGGATGTGCATCCCACAAATCTCCATCAACTGCAAGATGCTATCCTATCAATATGGGCCAACATTTCTAAAGAATTCTTTCAGCACCTTGTTGAATCAATGCCACGCAGAATTAAGGCAGTTCTGAAGGTGAAAGGGGGTCAAACACAGTATTAGTATGGTGTTCCTAATAATCCTTTAGGTGAGTGTAAATAAAGTCTTTCTTTGATTTAACATGCAACATGAGATCATGTGACAACAACAGGTCATTCTACTGTTTGGAATGTTTATTTTGGAATAATGCCTTCTGTTCCACTTTCTTTTTATATATACTATTTTTTAAAATGATCTGTCAAGCTGCAAACATGATAAAAATTACCATAAATGTAGTCCCTATAATATTCCAAGACATCTGATAGCTTTGTGTGAGGAACAGAATAACATTTGAAATGTTACTGAAAATCTTACCTTTACACAAATTTAAAGAAAGTCCTGACAAATAAAAAGGTAAAAAAGGAAACCATTTTTTAAATTATTTATACAATGCTTTAGTTTTCTTTTATTTGTCATGCCTTGATAATTAAGTGAAGGCTAAGACCTCATGAAAGATAGAACGATCATCATAACACTGTCTTTGAGCCGTGTCGGGTTGGAACCGTTTGCTAACTCATCTCTCAGACCCAGTGTTGTCACGCAAACACTCACAATCTATAGCAAATGCAGAGAACTAGTGGAGAACAATTATCCAAACTTTGGACTGGTACGGTATGTGTTTTGGGACCAGAATAAGTGTGTGTTTTGTTTGCATGTGTGTGTGTGTGTGTGTGTGTGTGTGTGTGTGTGTGTGTGTGTGTGTGTGTGTGTGTGTGTGTGTGCCAGCTTCCTGTTTCCCTGTTTTGTCCACTAATGGAAAATTTAGTCTCACTGTCAAGCCATGGGAATCACACACACATGCTGACACAGCCAGACTCAGTGTGCCCAGTGGTGACAGAAAAACGCTTATGGATTGGTCTAGTGGAAGTGAAAACACCAAGAGAGAGACTGGCAGTGATGGACAGATAAATGAGCTGTGTCAAACACAATGAATATGGGAGAAAATCAGATACAGGCCTAAATGCAAGATTTATGTTTCTGAATTGCTTATAAAAATTTCCATCCATTTGGATTACTCAGTTTTAACATAATCAAACTAATAAATTTAATGTGATGCATATTTGGCAGTCATACAGGTGAAACTGGTAAGAAACAAATAAGATTTCCATAGTAGTACTAATATACTGAATGTGTTTTAAATAACCAGGTTTAGATATTTAGCATCAACAATTTGTTTTAATCTCACAATAATAATAATAACCTTTTTACTTTTTAACTGAATAAATTCAATTGTTTTCACAATGAACAGATTCATGCTGATTCTAAGCAATTTGAATCAAAATATGATTATTTAAGGTCATATTATGCCCCTTAAAAGTCTTGATTTTGTTTTTGGCTCTATTAGAATAGGTTTTCATGCTTGAATGTGGAAAATGTGTTTTTGAACATATTCTCCATTGTTGCAGCTCCTCTCTTCCCAGTCTGTCAGTAATGCTTTGTTTAGTTCCTGTCTCTATGAAGCCCCTCCTTCTGAAAAGCACAGTGTGCTGTGATTGGTCGGCTGGACCAGTGTGCTGTGATCAAGTGCTTTGAGCAAATTTGGGAAATGTCCCGCCCCTTACACTACTAACTCAACCAGGATTCGGCCATTTATTCTGCTTATGCCTTGGGCGGGGATTATTTAAATGAGGTATATAGTGACATGTTCATTCCTGGAAGAAAACTCAGGAATACAATGGAGGCGTTGGAGTTCAGAAACAGTGCTAACTGATATAGAGAATAACTCCCTTTGGAGTGACTTTGTGCTTTGTAACTTTGCAGACTTTTTTATGTTGAAACATGTAAAAAAGCATAATAGGTCCTCTTTACATAAAAGCAAAAAGATGCAAATAATTAATAATAAACTATGCTATGCTTTTTTAGTGCAGAAATCTTACCTGTTTCATTTATGTATGACTGACAAATATGCATTAGGTTTATTAGTTTGTTAAAACTGTGTAATCCATATTTTATATGCAATTAAAAAAAATAAATAAATAAACTCTTAAATGTAGGCCTAAATATGTAAGACAATTGACTTCATCTCACCCGTTCAAATGCAGAGTGTTGTTTTGATATATAGTGATGGTAAAGTAATCACCTTCTCTTGATTTTACTGGCTTATTAATAGAACTATACCAGCATCAGCACCATCTGAAACCAGCAGTGTGTGTGTGTGTGTGTGTGTGTGTGTGTGCATACTTATTGAAGTATGTATGATATGCAGATCTTCATGTTTTATCTGCTGTGTACACACATCTTTATGCAAGTATGTGAAAGCAAACACTTCTATCATGAGGTTGATTTCATGCATTGTGGCTTTCTGAAATGCGTCAATGCAATTAGTGTTGCAATCTCAGTGTTGCCTATAGGGGAGCTATAACGTGCATTAGCCTCAACTGTCTTCTTCCAGTCAGTTTTTGCTTTCAGGTCAGGAAGGATTTTCCAGAGCAATTTGGATCTTTGGATGTTTATAGCAGCTACCTGAATATTAACACATCTGCTTTTAACTGAAAGCGACTTGCACTGATATATCTTAAAATATGTCAGTGCCATTGTTTTGTCTCAAGATGCACACCAGTAATGTTTTTTTCTAAGGCACATTTATAAAAGCTACTTAAATGCCATAATTAAACTAAGGCCTAATCCTACATCTGTGAAACCGGGCCTTAATGGCACCAGCATTGCCCACTTGAGTAATTACAGTATATTACATTTATGCAATGATGCAATTTTTGTCAAAGAGCCAACAATATTCATACTATACAATTTCAGGTTTATTAGTTTACACAAGAACGTTTAGTATGTTTAATGAGGCCACAGACTTGCAATGCACTGGTGAGGCATTTCACATTTGTGTACTTGCATCGAGTACGTTTCCATCAGAAGTGTTATTATTCAGGTATAAAGTTGTTGGCATAATGTCTCTCCACACTGTTTCTCTGTAGTTGACCTATATGCAGACTTTCATTAGAAGCCTTCATGAGAAGTCCCTTGCAACAACACTGAAAATGCAAGAAACACTTTCGTTGCATGAATTGCACTCTGATACATTCATGCATGAAATCTAGCTTACATAGATAGAAGTGTTTGCATTGGTCTAATGTAAAGAGTCCCATTCAACAACAGTTGTGTATTCTGACCATATCACTTTTTTTGGAAGCAACATAAATTGCAAATTTTTGCATATCAGTGGATTTTGCATGAAATAGGCTAATATTTTTCCAGTTTTCTCCTCAGCGGTGATGCACTTTAGTCTGGGTTACCAGGTTATGTTGCGGTTAGGGTTTAGTTTTACCTCTTAAACACATTTTATCTGTTATTTGTAATTCCAGCCGTCTGCAGGTAATGAGTAATTTTATTCATTAAATTGCTTTTGTGTAAATCGGAAACTGTAGAGAATTAAACGTTTTTGAGCAAGACACTCAAAAACCAGATTTTGTGTGTTCATGTGTGTCTGTGGGCCTTGTTTTTAGTGCTAATAGAGGACGCTTGAGTTTTATTGGAGAGTTCTGTGGAGATGCCAGACTCGGCTTTAGCTGCAGTTATGGTGGAGAGATTTGGAGTTTTACAGGCTTTCTGTTGATTCTCATAGATGACAGTAGATTACACAGACAGAACGAGTGGCTCCATGTTAATTAAAAGCACATGCAGTGGATTATTTTATTGATTTCTTTTGGTTTTGTGTTCGTTGTGAGAGGGCCAGTGTCACTGCTGTACTTCATCTCACTTACCATCAGATCAACTCACTCAGATGGTCATATCAAGTCCATTTGTTCATTTCTTAAGGTTATTTATTGATTTAACTTTTTATTTATTCGTTTATTTTACCATTAAGTAAGTTAGTTTATTTATTTATTTATTTTTAATCCATTGTTTTAGTCCATTGTTAATTTCTTAAGGTTATTTATTTATTTATTTAATTCATTTATTTATTTTCCAAGAATTTATTTATTTATTTACTTACAAAGAAGTCAATTTATGTATTTATTTATTTTTCAAATAATTGTTATTATTTATTTCCTTACAAAGAAGTCCATTTATTTATTTATTTATCCATTTATTCATTCATTTATTTTCAAAGAGTTTAATTAATTTACTTACAAAGAAGTTTATATATATATTTATTTATTTATTTTCAAAGAATTTATTTATTTACTTACAAATAAGTTTATTTATTTATTTATCTATTTTCCCTTTTTAGTCCATTTACAATGTTAATTTCTTAAGGTTTCTTGCACCAAAGCAGTCGTGGTTTAGTTTTAAATGACAGTTTCCACCTTCTTTCTGACCCATAGAATTAAACATCTTAATTGTTTAAACTGATTTTGCAGCTTAATATAAAGGAAAAACAAGTTTATTTTTTCTAGCCCCATTGCAAATATTTTCTTATAAGCTTAAAATGTTATCTTGTTTTAAGGATACTTTCACTTACAGTATTATTTTATTGCGTATAAATATGAACATTTTGCATACTATGCATGTGAGCTCAGGTGTAATGTGTGCACTATGACATTAGAGACAGCATAGGAGGAGAGATGGGCCTCTAGTAAAAAAAAATGGGAGAAATCATTGTGCTTTTATTTATTGTAGACCGTGCATTATGCTATTGTTGATATGACTGGTTGGATGTTTTTGAAACGTAATTTTTACAGTCATTCTTTGAGATTTCGGCCTTTCCATATTCAAGTAGACAGGAGCTGTACTTGCTGGACTCGTAACCAAGATACCCAACAAGTGGACTGACTTTCCTCGTTGACGTGTGTTGTGTTTGGAGGATGTTTATATTGGCCGCTCTGAGACACCGCAGGCTTCTGTTTTGACATTAATGAACTGAAATGAGTTTATATACACTGAAATAACAAAGAATTGTCTTGTTTTTTTGCCCTTGAACGCCCTTTCTCAACAGCTTGAATCACGTAAACTAAGCTAAACAACAAATCTTCTCAGCTTCATGAGAACCTGTAATTCTTTATTCCCTTTTTGCGTGTGTGTTCTTGATTGTGTGCATGTGTTGTTTATGCATCTGTCTGTTTTTGTGTTACGGTCCATGTTTGACGTTTTGTTAGGCCACATCCACAACACGCAAATGATCCTCACTGGTTCTGAATGCTTAAACACACACACGAGTGCCAGATCCTAATCAGAGCTCAGATTAAACTGACCACACAACTTCTTGGGCACAGAATACGTCAAACATAGCATCAGATTCAACCATTTACAGCAGGGTTGAATGCAGGTTACTTGATTACATGGGTTTGTGGGAGGTGTTTTGCTGACTGATTGGAGGAAAAGTTTAGCTTGATTTAATTAAACCATTTAAACTCCATCCCAATCCACTTTTGAATAACCTCAGGACCATAACAAACCCTGACATGGGTTCATATCCCCAGAGAGAGAGAGAGAGAGAGAGAGAGAGAGGAAAAAGAGCTATTCTCTCTGTTTTTATCATATTAATGTCTTTTCTTTTTTGACTTAATTTTCGCTCTTGATGTCTGTAACTCATTATTTTAATTTGTGCAATTGTTTTTTTTTTTTTAAATTTTGACATCATTTTCCTAGATTCATCTGATACAAATTAAAACCTGGTGCTCTTCGTTCACTTTTGACAGAGAGTTTACATTGATTTTTTTTTTTTTTTTTAAACATTTTTTAATTAATCGAATTAATATGACACTTGGTGATTTTTGTGGTACTTGCTATGTGAACACACACACACACACACACACACACACATACACACAAAATAGGGGACATATTTTGAAAAAGTTAAATGGCCCTAAACAAAATAGCTACACTTGTACTCCTCATGGTCAAAAAGGACTGCCATAGAAATGAATGGGAAATAAAAAAAAGATTCAAAAATACTGAGAATTTTTACAATCTACAAATCAGCCACAATGCAGAAAAAAGCACGCAGCCAATGAAGGGGTTAATTGAAAAATAATGTAAAAAAAATAATAATAATAATAATAATTTAAAATTCTATTTGAATATATTAAAATTGAACATATTCAATATTATTGAACAAAAAAATATATTACATTGATTTTTTTTTTATTTGGGGAAAAAAGTTACATTTGAGGTGTTTGGCCAGTTTTGACCAGGAGGAGTGGTTAAAAATGTCTACTTTCCAGTAAATATGTCTACGTTCCTGGATGACTTTCTCCCTAAATTAACTTGATTTTGATTAGTGCAGATCTAAAATGTGGACTGTTAACTGTCCCAAATGTCTGAAGCATCATTCTGAAAGAAAAACAGTTTGAACATTTGCACACAGATGCAGAGAGAACACACATTTTTCTTGTTTTCTGTTTAATCTATTCTGACTGATATTTCATTAGCTAAATTTATAAACAATAAGAAACGGAATGAGTAAAAGATGCCAGATCTATCTGCTTGCTTCATATTTTGGTGTGTAGTAATGAAAAAACTAATTCTTTTTTTTAATGTGTATTGTTTATTTTAATGACTCATTTTATGTGTGCACATTCAGAGTGTAATACTAGCTTACTGTGCAGTACACACTGTACACTGCATACTGTATACAGCATTGCGGTCACGTCCGAAATCACATACTGTATATTAGGTCTTTGGTTTGAAGCATACTTTGTGACAGTTAAAAAAGTATGTATTTGGCCATACTACTCTGTTGGCGTACTGTTTTTTGCATACTTTATAGTAGGTAAGTATTTGATTTAGGTAGCAGCGTGCATACTAGTGTTTTTTTTTTTTTTTTTTTAATAAGTGAAACAGAATGCATTATTACATGATACACATTTCAAATAGAATGCTACATTGTTGTAACATTATTTCAGCAAGTGTTGTCCAGTTATCATCTTGAAAATAAAAGGTTATTTTGCATTTTTAATACAGTTTTGTGTTGAACTATCATTTGGCAGTCTAATGAAATAATGAATCAATGAAGGAGATAATTATTCCTTCCTGTTCCCTTCTATCATTAGTGGAAATTAAAGGTTAAGTGTATTGTATTGTGGAATACAGTTATACTGTACAGTTACTTTCTGTTCAATTGCATACTGACTCCTTAGAATAAGTATTACAATTGGAAAATGTGCTATCCCTTGTATACACTGAAACATTGGTGTAGCTTTTCCTAGTATATTTCACAAATAATTACAAAGAAACAAGTAATGCATTGAAAGCATGAAAAAGCATGACATTTTGAAGCAGAAAGACTGATTTTTTTTCAAATCATCTTTTTAAAATGTAAAATGTACTCCAGTAATCTTTGTTTTATTTACAACTTGCAATTACAGCTTCTGTGCAATCTTCATTTCCTGGCTCAAACAAGAAATCAGACAGGTTTAATGTTAAAATTTGACAGTATCAGGGTCTTGTTAAGGTCTTACCAGGTTTGCACAGATCTTTAAGGCAAAGTAGTGTGAACAAAAAAGAGAATGCAAGTCAACTGATTTCAGCCATCAGGTCTATTAGTTGTTGCAAAACCTGCGTTTCTTCTCAGTTTCTGGAGTGTATTAGATGGTCATTTTGCCCTCACACGAACAAGCCTCATGCATCATTTATTTGGCATGTTTTTTTTTTTCTCATGACAGCTTTCAAAGCATTAAATTACTCTGTAAACCTCCTGCACTTATATCTCTAAACTCTCTCTCCGAGTATATTCTGAGCACTCAGCTGTCTGAGGACTGAAAGCGTAAGCTGCAACACACACTGTCTTGCACTGAGCACATCCCTGAATGTGTGTGTTGGCGTTCACAGGATATCACAGCTGGATAAAATCCCATTTTCCATTAGTGAGATACAGCAGGATAAAAATCAACATTTGGAAGAGAGTTCAAAGCGTAATGAAATTTCCACCAACATAGAAGTTTTGTAATATTTAATGCTTTCGTACTTGAAAAGAATATAATAATTACCCTCCTTCATGTGCTCTTGCTCTCTTGATTGAATACTGATATATTAATTTCCGATTTCAACATTGCATCTTAAAGGATCAGTTCACCCAGAAATGAATATTCTGTCATTATTTACCCTCATGTCGTTTCAGCCCTGCATGACTTTCTTCTGTGGAACACAATGGAAGATGTTTAGCATAATGCACAAGTTGCTCTTTTCCAATTGATAAAATTACAGAAATGTTGAAAAAAAAAGAATAAATGATGACAATATTCATTTTGGACTAACTGTCCCTTTAAAGCTGATGTGAATGATTTCTGCATTCCTAGTGTCAACACATGGTATTGCAATTTTTAAACAGGTTTCCCGAACACTCTGCCATTGGTCCATTTATCAGTACATACTGTTCTTGAGTTGAGCTATATGGAGGACGTTGTATGTTCTTTAGATCAGTGTATTGGTTTCTTGGGTTCTTTAACCCTGTAAGGCCTGTCATATGAAATAATCACATTTTTTGAAATGGAACATTTTATAATCCTAGACTAAAAAAATCTAAAGATGCATGTCAAGTATCATATTTTATACATCAGGCTTTTATGGCTCATATAGTGTGATATAGTGAGAATATGTAACTCAGACTCAAGGAGGAAAAAACACCAAACTGAGCAAAAATATGAAATTTGGTGCTGTTGATGAAATTGAAATGGCAAGATGAAATTCTGATAGTTTGTAATGTAAATCAGTGAGATCTTTATAACAGTATAGCAGCCTACTTGCATAAAATGCATATCAGTTGTCACAATATTAGTAAGAAGAGTAATTCGTTTATGTTTAAAGCTCTGTAGTTTTTATTAAATTTCTTAAATGTAAGAAAGTTATTCTTACGTGTACTTTAAAAAAAATCAGTAAATATTTCACAGTAACGCTGCATTCACACGGGGCATCTGCGTCAACGCTTGATGGAGGGCGTGTCTGAAGTTTGGTGACCGTCATAGTGACAGCAGCCAATCATACTACTTTTCCGGTGTTGCATGAACGCAATTGGCTAGCGTCTGCGCTAGGGTATTTGCATAGGCGATCTGATTGGCTGACGCCTGCGTTGGTGCTTGAAAAGTTGAAAACTTTTCAACTTCTGCCACGAGCAACGGCAGTGATGCGACGCAACAGAACCCACAATTCAGTTCGGCAACGCATGACGTCACCCATTCAAAGTAAATGAGAAGCGTTGACGCCGACGCCCCGTGTGAATGCAGCGTAAAAACCACGAGCTGAAGGGGGACGTTTTTACAATTATACTAAAAGGCCTTTTACTTGCTAAAAAAAGTATAAACTATCAATCAGACAACAGAAGGTAGATTGTGTACAGCTGCTTTTTTAGCAAAGTTTTGATTATGTTGATAATTTAGAGCCCTTGGAAATGTTCATATCAAATCTGATACAGTAGGCTAGAGAATAAAAAGTTCTGTAACTGGAGGTAATATTGCAATTGCAGTTTCATTTGAATATGTGAACATATGACCTTGTCTGTTTTTCTCCCTGTTTAATCTCATTGTTGTCTTGGAGAATCAGTGTATATAATAGAGATCTTATTTTTGACGTTTGGTTCCTGTGGGTTGTTTTTAATAAGTCTTTCTCAAGCAGACACATTCAACAGAGTTTGCAAGAGTTTTAGTTATTAATGAAGGAAAATCAACGAGTCATGCGTCAGACCGCAGTGTGAGATATAAATGAGACGTCAAACAGATGCTCTGAGAGAGTGCGAGACCTCTGCTGTTGTGATGATGTCACTGTACGGTAGATGTGCACCATTGCACCATTTGCGCTATACAGACATAAATGTATGGAAATGTAAGTGTAATCAGACATATGATATTCACTTAGTGTATGATCAAGTATAGGTTAAAAAATCCATTTATTGAAGGAGAAACCTGTTCCATACTGTATTTAGAGACCAGAACATCACAGAGACTTGATAATAGACCAGTAAGCAACCATCCAGAACACCCTAGTGAATAGAAAATACTGACGAAATGAGTGTTTTTCTAATTTTATTAACTTCTCAGGACATATTTTTTTAGCAATATATTTACAGGTGTTAAGACAATGCATTGACACTTCTGCATTAGTGTACTTGCATTGTAGCTAACAAAAATATGTTCTAAGAATGTTTTCCTAACACATCTAGAAATAACGTTAACGGAAACGTAATTTCTTAACGAATATTCAAAACTGTTTTAAAAACTTTTTTGGTTATGTAAACATTAAGGGAGCATTCCATTTTAGCATTTTGCAAAAATTCTGGGAATGTTACTATTGAATGTTCTCTGAACATTCTGAAAAAATAGTAACATTCAAAAAAGAACGGAATTCGGAATAAAATAAAAAGAAATAAAAACGGAAACATTCCATGAATGACATATAAATAACGTTTTTGTGCTAACGTTTTGAGAACATTATTAAAGAACAGATAACTCTGAATGAACGTATTGATGTTACTGAAAGAACATTTGTTCATAACGTTGAGAGAACGATCTGAGAACATTCCCTGTTTGCTGGGACAGCATATGTTTCTGGCTGAATACACACACACACACACACACCGCAGTACTGTTCATTTGAGTGCAGTAAAATGGTCTAAGGAGTTTAAGAATGTAAGAATGACTTTGTTATAATTCAATTAAATACTATTAACTTCATAAATAGTTCTACATGTAATTAAAGAATGACTACCATTGCAGAGTTATTACATGTGTGGGTATTTTTGTGTGTGTGTGTGTTTTCACTTTGTCTCTCTGTCATGACAGAATGTTCTAAGAATCTGAGTGATGCTGATGCAATTAGTTTTAATTTTCTTTTAACATAATTTCTCTGCATTTCTCTAGATATTTCACACTATTTTGCCATTCAAATTCAAATTGATGAGTAAATAATCCAGAGATTATGTTGGAGAGGGCATCTCTGAGATGTCGGAACATCTCTGAAATATCAACAATGTAACATCAAGATATGTCTAGAAATAATATGCAGGCTATATAATCATTAAACCAGTAAGAATTGTAAATTATGCATTGAATGACTTTTCCTCTAAGTTTGGTCCCTTGACATATGTTTTGTGTGATGCATGTTCTTTCAGTCAGTTCATGAGCATAAATGACTTTGCTTCATACCACAAATCATTTTGGCTCGGTGTCGGGCAGAATTTCAAACACAGAAGGAAAGACTCAGAAGCGCCTGTGTCTACTCTGGAATTGTTTGCTATCACGCCCTTTATAATCAACTGAGCTTTCAACACCAAAAGCTCCCAGCTACTCAGGCCACTTTATTTTTATCCATTCATGTAAAGTTACTTTTTTTCTACAAATATAATGTGTAAATTGTTTGCTAATCATTACATATTTAAATAACTTCTGCCAGTTAGACCACCGATCAAAAGTTTGGGATTAGTGCGAATTTTTTTTTTTTTTTCCAATGTTTATGAAAAAAGTCTCATTAAGGCTGAAAAACACAGTAAAAATTGTAAAAAAAAACATTTCTATTTGAATATATATTGTAAAATGTACTTTATTCCTGTGATCAAAGCTGAATTTTCAGCATCATTACTCCAGTCTTCAGTGTCACATGATCCTTCAGAAATCATTCTAATATGATGATTTGTTCAACTTTTATTATTATCAATGTTGAAAAAAGTTAACTGCTTAATATTGTTGTGAAAACTGTAATACTTTTTTTTCAGAATTATTTGATGAATAGAAAGTTCAAAGGAACAGCATTTATTTGAAATAGAATTCTGTTGTAACATTATTAATGTCTTTACTGTCACTTGATCAGTTTAATGCATCCATTCTGAATATAAGTATTAAATTTACAAAGTATAAGTATAAATCCTACTGACCCCAAACTTTTGAATGGTAGTGTATCTCATGCTGTTCTAAAAAAAAAGTCTGTTTTATTATCTGAATTTGCTTATTTCATTCCATATAAGATCTTGGCACCTTAAAATAGTCTATTTTATAAATATTTGGACCTTTTCTAGGAAGGACATTGGTTGTCTCCAAATTTGATTAATTAAATACTACTGGGTTTGATAAAATAACTACTTCATAAGTACCAATCAGTGCATTTAATACAAAGGATTCAGTTAAGTAGCATGAATTAAAGCAAACTAGTTTCTCTCTTTCTCTCTCTGGCGGTGTTCTGGCGGTCTTCTGTGTCCTGTGGATCTATATTGAGTGTACTGAGAACAGATTATTAGCTCATAACTGCAGCAGTGTGACCACTCATGTTCATCTGACCAGATCAACTGTGCTAAACCCGACCCGACCCGCTGGATCTCACTCTAAAGACATCGGTGGAGGGATGAAGTCACGTGTACGTGTGTGTGTGTGTGTGTGTGTGTGTGTGTGTTTACATAGAAACAAAGATGCAAAGGCTCCACATATAGGAGCAAGTCTCCTGTTATATAATACACTCTTCAAGATGTGTGTGGCTATATTTTACGGACAAAATTATACCTAGAAGTTAAATCTGATAAAACTTCCCTTTGGGAAAATCCTTAACTACTAAGAGATGTGTGAGATTGTTCTAGAAGGTCTTGAGTTCAGATTCTCAGAGATGGTAACTGATACTCGATCGCTCTGCCAGCCTCACACACAGACACACACAGCAATATCGCTTGCTGTCAAACCATAGTTTTAGTTCAATAACACACCACATCTTGCAAGTTTCAAACCAAACCAAACCTGACCTGGTTTCTTTTAATTGACGCAAACCTAATTCTGTTCTCCCCTGCAGGCAAAATAATTTCATCAGCGTTCAACAAACTTCCATGCGGTTGTTCCATGTCATTATGAATACAGGACTATGATTTTATTGCAAACCACAGTTCGACGTTCCCTATGTAATGCCACTGCCAGCACTAGATGTGGTCAAGGCACAGTCATTAATGTTTTTATGCATTGTTTGTGTTCCAACAGAGCTTCCAGTCTTCCAAAACCAGATGTGTCAGCAAAGGTATGAGATTTACACTCGCATACAGCCAGCGGGAGCGCACGACTGGAGTATTGTGAATGTATTGTGTGTGTGTGTGTATGTCATTATGCCCCTCTAAGACAGACACACAGCTCTATACGTATGCATGGGTTTTAGTTTTGCATGTTTATAGCAAAAGTGTGCCTACTCTGTTGTTATCTGTCTTGTATCGATTGTGTTTAGAATAGAAAACTAGAACTGCATACTGAACATTTAATAATGTATACTACCTATTTTTTTTTTAAAAATATTATATGAAACAGTATGCAGTGTGCTATACTGGTGTCACATGCTTCTCATTACGCGTCATGTTTTATTTAGAAAGTTCCTGTCCATTTGTAATCTCTGATAGATATGGTTTATGCATTGCATTTACATGCATGCATTTGTCAGATGCATTTGTGACATGCGTTGCATTCAAGCTGTTCGTTTAAATCAGTTCATGCATTCCCTGGGAATCGAACCCATGTCATTGGTGTTGTAAGCACTATGCTTTACTGTTTGAACTACAGGAATGCATTATATGTCATTTTATTGTCAGTTTATACATCTTATTGTAAATAGTCAAGCATACGGTCTAAATATTTTCAATATACAGTACACATTCTGCTTTACAAAATAATACGTAGAAAAGTGTGTATACTATGAAGAGTATGTAAATGATCAAAAATAGCTTGATGATTTCAAGTGACTAAAAATGGCCAAATCACCTCAGTAATCCTCACTGTTGCTTCATGTCAGCAAAAAATGTCTGAAAATGAATGAATTTCTGGTGCTTTTTCACTGCAAGTCATGTGACAACAATATCATTACATAATACATGTACATTCTGTTTCACATACTATTTTTAAGGCAGCGGCACTAAGTGAAAATAGCATATTTTCTTTGCAATGAGTGTAAATAGTAGTAGTAGATGCTATTTATACTTATAAATAGTGGCAGATACTATTTTCACCTCAGTGTTGTTGTAGATGCAATAATATATGCAATAATAACATAGAGTGTAAATTATTATGTTTATTAAAATTGTTAAATGAATGCCGCCTTATTGGGACAATAAAGCCCTCCCTACACCTACCCCTACCCCTAACCTATAAACAGTTTATTATTAAACACACGTTAGACACGTTATATCCACTTTTCGAATATTGAAAATAAATGCCTTTCCGATCTAATATGTGATGGGAAAAGGGAGTAGAGCGAGTTTGGCAAAAGGTGGATTTGAACTTGGGTCGATTTGCATCAAAACTTTCTGCCACGTGTCTTACCCCTACACTATTGCTACTGTTGACAATGCAGTGTCTTCCGTAATTTTGCCTGACCCAACCAGACGTCAGTGGGTGGAGTTAGTGTAAATAGCCTCTGCCAACAAGGCGGGCTGTTTGCACAAATAGACACTACGTTTTTTTTAAATAGTATATACTGTGCAGTATTCAGTAAGTAGTCAGCTAGTATTCCATTCTGAACATATTGCCAAACATTGTTTAGGTTATCAGCTGTGTAGTAGCATCTGTTGTATAACCCATTCGTTGTTGTGTGCTACTGTATCTGTTGATTTGTTGCATTACTGTTGTCGTTTTGTTTGAGTCCTGCATGTGCTTCCGTTTAGAATGATTCTGTGGAAATCATCAAACCCGTTCCATTGGCAACCTCCATTCCATCATCCTCTGACATCACAAACTCCACCCACATCACTTCATCCTCCAATAGGGGCGCTCGTCTGTTTGGAGGGGTGAGGTCACCGCACATAGCCTCCATTCCCTCTGCCGCATCTGCTTTTGCACTCGCCTCCTCAGCTCAAAGCCCTAATCCATTGGCTCCGCCTACTCCTACTGATGGCTCACCAAATCATATACCGTCGGTGCCCCGCCCTTCTGTGTATAACACGCCCATCAATCTCTACTCCAATGAGAATGCCTGTGAAGTTGCCATGGGCCAGAGGCGGGGCCTGCTGGAAAGCCAGGGTGAGAGCTCTCAGCTGAATGGGTAAGAGTTTGATTGACAATTTGATTCCCCGCCCACCCTATAAAAATATGCTGCCTTCACATGCTATCGGAAATTTCCTACTTCCCACTTCTGAAGTCTTAATTACGAGCTTGTCGCATTCAAGTGCTTGGTTTTCGGAAAGAACAAGAATCATGGAGGACACCAGGTTTATTCTTGACTATTTATTGGGAAAATCTTATTAAAACCAAGCAATATTAATTGACAACCAAATAAATATTCACCACACTATCTAGATAGTCAGCTTGCTGACCATTCTGGAATTTCGTTCAAATACAGGCTATTTCCGCTGTGTATAAAACAAACAAAATGCTTCAAATGGTTATTCATATATGTAAATATGCACTACTTTAACAACAATTCAAGGTGGTGTAGCTGTCAATAAAGAATAGCAGTCACAGCAGCAATTGTTCTCCCCTCCGCCATGTACAACTCGGGAACTTAGGTATCAAAATTATCCCCGAACTTCCCAGTGGTAAATACGACTTGAGAGGGCTTTCATGTCCAATTTTTAACTAGGAAGCTAGATAACTCCGATAGCATGTGAAGGCAGCCATAGAGCTCAAAAGTGACACCAACTTTTTCAGAGGTCTGGGTTCTGAAAGTATATTTTCTCCATAGACGTTTCAGAAAATACACAACCTACCAGCTCCAAGATGAATCACAACATTACAGCACTTGATTTGAGGGAAAAACAAATGGTTATATAAAGACAAAACTGTCTACTTATTAATTAAGAGAATTAATAAGCTACTCCAATAAAACATTGTAAATGATGTAATTAAATCAGGCTATTGTGTTTTCCCTGCTGAAAAAACTATCATTTAAACCATGCTGCAGCATAAGCAGGTTTGCTGGGTCTCTCAGCATGGTCAGACTGATCTGTTGCCTGGTTTTAAGGAGGATTTGGGCACTTTTCAGACGGTCAGATTGGGAGACCACCTGGTTCATCTTGCTTAACCAACTGAGTAACAGGGTTGTTATAGTTAACTAAAACCATAAACCATTTTGTTACTTGAAATAAAATAAAAGTTTACTAAATAAAAACTTAAATATATTTTATTTCAGCTAGTTGCCAAGAAACATTTCTCATTTTAATTTAGTTTAACTTGATGTACTAAAATAACTAAAACTGATATAAAAATAAAATAAATAAAACCTATATATATGTATATATATATGGAGGGCTTGACATTAACACCCGGCAACCCGCCAAATGCAGGTGTATTTCAGCAGTGGCGTGTAACGCAGTCACTCCTACTAGCTACTTTGGCTGGTTTAATTTTATATATAGCCTAAATATAAATTTTTCAATTGTAGTCTTTTAAAAAGGCATCTGAAATAATAAACTAAGAGCAATGTTGTCAAAAATATTTAATTTTCAATACATATCAATACTGAAATATCTGAAACGCAGAATTAGATGCACGATGCCAGCTGCTCTTTCTCTCTCTCTCATCTCTCTGACAGTGAGTTACACACAAACCCGCCTCCTCTCACTCACTCGTTTCATTTGCTCCGGATGAATATTGTTGGAGTTACAGGGCTTGAATTTCGGCGTGGGATTGTGCGTATTGCGCATAATTTTACTTTATCCCACAGATTTTGTGCTCACACCCAAAGTGCGCACACATAAAGCCGCCTCTCAGAACTAAATTGAGTTCTTTTTGCGCTTAAACAGTCAAATACGCACAAAATAATGTCAAAATGCCGGTCTTGGCGAGTATTCACGTAAACACAGTCAGTTATGTTTTAAGTGAACGTAAACAGTTGAGAAAGAAAACGCATGTGTAACAGTGTAATGGATCCGTGCGTCAGGTCTTAAAGTGACAGCAGCCTAATATACCTGCTGCCAAATTATGAGATAATATCAAACATATCTAGATGGCCGTTTTTTCCCCATGGTATCTATCAAAATTGTGGCCAGTGAAAATGCTGAGCGGCTAGTAACTTTGGAAAACCACGAACCACAGCGGCTGGTGAGCAAAAAATTGAATGTATAAAACTAATAAAAAGGACAAAAACACACAATAAAATTACTAAAACTTTAAAATTAAAATTAAAACAGAAAATAAAAAAACTAATTTAAACTATTAACATTTACTGTGAACTGAGCAGCTCTGAAAACAAGTTATTATAAGCTGCAAACGTGTAAATGAACACAGCACCACTCTTCACTCTGAAACACACAGCGCAGCAGACTACGCATTTCATTAATTAAATACAGCCTTTTATTTGATAATGATTTGATATTTGATTTAGATTTTATACATTTTGTTTTGATTAATTGTGCAGCCCCATTTGTTTATTTTAATGATGCATTCAATTTAATTGATTTATTAGCTTTTCATAAACTCACAAATCCTCGTTTGGGAAACAATATTAACACATTAATTAGCATCAAAATGGAATGTTTGGAATCTGAATGTTTTCAAACGAAGTTTGAAATAATTTGACTTACAGTTTATGTACTTAACTATTGCACTTAACTATTTTCCTTTTTTGAAGTGATTCCAATCATATTTCAGTCATATTCAAAGCCATCATGGCGAACAGTGCGCATCTGAAGTGTCTCAGCTGAAGGAAATAATCCATTATTTATTGGCTTTAATATATTGGCCAACTTTTTTTGATTGGGCCGATAACGATAACATTAAAAATGAACATATATCGGCCGATGCCAATATGGTGGCTGATATATTGTGCATCCCTAATGCATATACTATTTTTTAACAACCTTGGAAATCATGGTTGGTCGATCTGAAAGGTTCATATATTGGTGTTAAAAATCAGTTTCACTGATCAGTTTCACTTTCGAATGCCATTTCTGCTTCCATAACTCACTTTTGAGCTCTATCATCCCTGTTGAATTCCAGGCTGCTGTTTTTGGAGGTCTAAATGCCGCCAAAAAATGTAGATATGCATCATATCCAAAAAATCATTTGAATATGAAAGTGTATTTAGTTGGTTTCCATGATGTACCTCTCCACCTTTTTTGTAATGTGGTTTAGTCTAAACATGCACTTTTGCTGGTTGGATTAGACCACAAGTCCACAACAGCTGAGTTTTGAATACTTGGAAGAACAGCATGCCACGTCATATTCATTTATCAGAAGTCATGCCAACATTTAAACCCAGCTAAAGTAGGAATATTTACATGCTCCCTCATTTTTGTAGTTTTGCTTATTTGTTTAATTAATATATTTATTGGGGGGTCTTTGGATCACTAAATAATATTCCAGAATGTCTTTTCGTGGTCTGAAGACTTTGGCAGCATCTCTCTGTATCTCTTTTCATGCAGTGACGTATGTGAGATTTTGTTCATTTATGTGCGGGTGTCAGTGGCTCTGATGTACGTGTGTATATTTAGATCTGCGTAATGGTATCCGTTGTGTGTTTTGGTGTGTGTGTGCATCAATTCTCTCCCTTGGATAATGCTCAGATGTATTTTGAGTGTGTGCAAACCTCCCTCCTGGGTTTCATATTTTAATGATGGATTTAAAGTGCTGATTGACATTATTACGCAGAAGAATTACGTGTCTAATTACTCGTGCTGATGCACACACATATTCTGGGACACACACACGTCTCATCAGATCAGTGTGTTTGTTGTTGCGATGCAATACGTTTGTTTCTGTGTACTAATAACTTAATAGTATAATATCAGCCTGATACCAGCGCAGATTATAGTTTAATCACCCAATAAACCCGTTCTGCTTCTCGTTAAGTGGTTAAAATGGCATACTATTTTTGCAATATGCAGTATGTGTATATAGCATGCATGGGACTCTGGGTTGACCTTCTACAAATGCCAAAATATGCAGTATATACTGTGCAATATGCTAGTATTTCATTCTGACCATTTGAGAGCATAATATTCACTAGATAAAAAGGACAGAAAGAGGAAAATATTAGAGACGTGGGAGAGAAAACTGATGAAAACCAAATGCTCCTCGTCATACTGTGCACTCATCTAATGGTTTCTCCTCCCTCTCTTGTAAACTCTGATAAATCCTCCTCATTATCCTCATACAGCTGTACATTTAAAGTATCAAATCAGTGCCAAGCCTGTGTCTGTGATTTTTATAGGCAACTGTCGAGAAAACATTCCTCCTTAATGCAACCCTGTGTGTACCTGGTTCTGGATACTGTACTTTGTTTGAATTTGTCTTGCTATTTGTCGACCGATATGGTGTTTTTTAATGGCTGATGCTGATATCAATATCTTAAAAGCAGGGTGACATATATATCGGGGATATATGTAATGTAATTTACAATTGCTTTATTTACACAATATTTAACTCACAGAATACATTTGAGAACAGAAAATGTGCACAATCCATTGACAAAGCTGTAGATTTTGGGAACTGGTCTGGCCAATATATTGGTCTATCACATTTTTATATTTGTCTACCAAACATAAAAAACAACTGAAAAAGTCATTTTGACTTAAGACTAGATATTTTTTTAATCTCAAATGTAAGTCAGATTGCAATAAAAAAATATATAAAAATTAAAAAATATAATTACATTTTACCCAAATATTAATATGTTATATTTACAAACCCGATTCCAAAAAAGTTGGGACACTGTACAAATTGTGAATAAAAAAGGAATGTAATAATGTACAAATCTCATAAACTTAGATAACATATCAAATGTTGAAAGTGAGACATTTTGAAATGTCATGCCAAATATTGGCTCATTTTGAATTTCATGAGAGCTACACATTCCAAAAAAGTTGGGACAGGTAGCAATAAGAGGCCGGAAAAGTTAAATGTACATATAAGGAACAGCTGGAGGACCAATTTGCAACTTATTAGGTCAATTGGCAACATGATTGGGTATAAAAAGAGCCTCTCAGAGTGGCAGTGTCTCTCAGAAGTCAAGATGGGCAGAGGATCACCAATTCCCCCAATGCTGCGGCGAAAAATAGTGGAGCAATATCAGAAAGGAGTTTCTCAGAGAAAAATTGCAAAGAGTTTGAAGTTATCATCATCTATAGTGCATAATATCATCCAAAGATTCAGAGAATCTGGAACAATCTCTGTGCGTAAGGGTCAAGGCCGGAAAACCATACTGGATGCCCGTGATCTTCGGGCCCTTAGACGGCACTGCATCACATACAGGAATGCTACTGTAATGGAAATCACAACATGGGCTCAGGAATACTTCCAGAAAACATTGTCGGTGAACACAATCCACCGTGCCATTCGCCGTTACCGGCTAAAACTCTATAGGTCAAAAAAGAAGCCATATCTAAACATGATCCAGAAGCGCAGGCGTTTTCTCTGGGCCAAGGCTTATTTAAAATGGACTGTGGCAAAGTGGAAAACTGTTCTGTGGTCAGACGAATCAAAATTTGAAGTTCTTTTTGGAAAACTGGGACGCCATGTCATCCGGACTAAAGAGGACAAGGACAACCCAAGTTGTTATCAGCGCTCAGTTCAGAAGCCTGCATCTCTGATGGTATGGGGTTGCATGAGTGCGTGTGGCATGGGCAGCTTACACATCTGGAAAGGCACCATCAATGCTGAAAGGTATATCCAAGTTCTAGAACAACATATGCTCCCATCCAGACGTCGTCTCTTTCAGGGAAGACCTTGCATTTTCCAACATGACAATGCCAGATCACATACTGCATCAATTACAACATCATGGCTGCGTAGAAGAAGGATCCGGGTACTGAAATGGCCAGCCTGCAGTCCAGATCTTTCACCCATAGAAAACATTTGGCGCATCATAAAGAGGAAGATGCGACAAAGAAGACCTAAGACAATTGAGCAACTAGAAGCCTGTATTAGACAAGAATGGGACAACATTCCTATTCCTAAACTTGAGCAACTTGTCTCCTCAGTCCCCAGACGTTTGCAGACTGTTATAAAAAGAAGAGGGGATGCCACACAGTGGTAAACATGGCCTTGTCCCAACTTTTTTGAGATGTGTTGATGCCATGACATTTAAAATCAACTTCTTCCCTTAAAATGAT
Organism: Coreius guichenoti; assembly: GCA_039654105.1. Classification (NCBI taxonomy): domain Eukaryota; kingdom Metazoa; phylum Chordata; class Actinopteri; order Cypriniformes; family Gobionidae; genus Coreius; species Coreius guichenoti. The sequence goes on along the minus strand of CM077169.1, from coordinate 5,416,046 downwards.
ACATTTTCTCAGTTTAAACATTTGATATGACATCTATGTTGTATTCTGAATAAAATATTGAAATTTGAAACATCCACATCATTGCATTCTGCTTTTATTTACAATTTGTACAGTGTCCCAACTTTTTTGGAATTGGGTTTGTAAATATTAATATTTACCTAAGTATTCTATATTATTCTGGAAATCTTTCTGGTCACTATATAATTACTAGATGTAAATACATAGTTAATTTAGCTGTTGTTTAATAATTCCTGAGCTCATTTGTTTGTATTTGTGCCTCAATCATCCACATTTGACAGTTTGATTGTTTTAAGTGATGTATTGTGTGTGTGTGTGTGTGTGTGTGTGTGTGTGTGTGTGTGTGTGTGTGTGTGTGTGTGTGTGTGTGTGTGTGTGTGTGTCTTCAGCTGTTGGTCTGTCTCAGAGGGGTTTAGGAATCAGTGTTGTGTATACTGAGCCAGTGATGATTGGGTGTTTAATGGTTATTTTCTCCTTTGTGCTTTTCCGCAGATGACTCCAGCCACAAAGTCAGTACCATATAGATGCTCCTTTCATTGTGTGTGTGTGTGTGTGTGTGTGATTGTGTGTGTTTCTGTGTGTAGTGTCTGTGACAGTTTTGTTTTGCTTTGTTTTGTTTTTCCACTTTGCTTTCATTTAAATGAATGAAACACTGAGACTTATGATTTTCACATGACCGACGATTAAACAAAAAATAAGTCAAAGTCACTAAGAAAATGGTCCCACTTTATGTTAGGTGGCCTTAACTACTAAGTACTTACATCAAAAAATAAGTACAATGTATTTATTGTGTTCATATTGTATTGCAAAACACCTTTGCTGATATTGAGGGACAGGTGTGGTGGTATGGGTAAGTTTAAGGGTAAAGTTAGGGACAGGTGTGGTGGTATGGGTAGGTTTAAGGGTAAAGTTAGGGACAGGTGTGGTGGTATGTGTAAGTTTAAGGGTAAAGTTAGGGACAGGTGTGGGTAAGTTTAAGGGTAGGGTTAGGGACAGGTGTGGTGGTATGGGTAAGTTTAAGGGTAGGGTTAGGGACAGGTGTGGTGGTATGGGTAAGTTTAAGGGTAAAGTTAGAGACAGGTGTGGTGGTATGGGTAAGTTTAAGGGTAGGGTTAGGGACAGGTGTGGTGGTATGGGTAAGTTTAAGGGTAAAGTTAGGGACAGGTGTGGTGGTATGGGTAAGTTTAAGGGTAGGGTTAGGGACAGGTGTGGTGGTATGGGTAAGTTTAAGGGTAGGGTTAGGGACAGGTGTGGTGGTATGGGTAAGTTTAAGGGTAAAGTTAGGGACAGGTGTGGTGGTATGGGTAAGTTTAAGGGTAAAGTTAGGGACAGGTGTGGTGGTATGGGTAAGTTTAAGGGTAAAGTTAGGGACAGGTGTGGTGGTATGGGTAAGTTTAAGGGTAGGGTTAGGGACAGGTGTGGTGGTATGGATAAGTTTAAGGGTAAAGTTAGGGACAGGTGTGGTGGTATGGGTAAGTTTAAGGGTAAAGTTAGGGACAGGTGTGGTGGTATGGGTAAGTTTAAGGGTAAAGTTAGGGACAGGTGTGGTGGTATGGGTAAGTTTAAGGGTAAAGTTAGGGACAGGTGTGGTGGTATGTGTAAGTTTAAGGGTAAAGTTAGGGACAGGTGTGGGTAAGTTTAAGGGTAGGGTTAGGGACAGGTGTGGTGATATGAGTAAGTTTAAGGGTAGGGTTAGGGACAGGTGTGGTGGTATGGGTAAGTTTAAGGGTAGGGTTAGGGACAGGTGTGGTGGTATGGGTAAGTTTAAGGGTAGGGTTAGGGACAGGTGTGGTGGTATGGGTAAGTTTAAGGGTAGGGTTAGGGACAGGTGTGGTGGTATGGGTAAGTTTAAGGGTAGGGTTAGGGACAGGTGTGGTGGTATGGGTAAGTTTAAGGGTAGGGTTAGGGACAGGTGTGGTGGTATGGGTAAGTTTAAGGGTAGGGTTAGGGACAGGTGTGGTGGTATGGGTAAGTTTAAGGGTAGGGTTAGGGACAGGTGTGGTGGTATGGGTAAGTTTAAGGGTAGGGTTAGGGACAGGTGTGGTGGTATGGGTAAGTTTAAGGGTAAAGTTAGGGACAGGTGTGGTGGTATGGGTAAGTTTAAGGGTAGGGTTAGGGACAGGTGTGGTGGTATGGGTAAGTTTAAGGGTAGGGTTAGGGACAGGTGTGGTGGTATGGGTAAGTTTAAGGGTAGGGTTAGGGACAGGTGTGGTGGTATGGGTAAGTTTAAGGGTAAAGTTAGGGACAGGTGTGGTGGTATGGGTAAGTTTAAGGGTAAAGTTAGGGACAGGTGTGGTGGTATGGGTAAGTTTAAGGGTAGGGTTAGGTCTAAGGGAAGTGTCAACAGTGTAACTATAAATGTAACTACAGAAATTAATTACAGATGTAATTACATGCAGGTATGTTTTAAAATGTAAGTACAATGTAAAAACATGTATGTACACAATAAGTGTATTGTATCAAATGATTAATTTAAATGTTAGTACATAGTAGTTAAGGCCATCTAATATAAAGTGGGTCCAAGCAAATCATTAAAGTTTTGCATAATCCCTTACAAAAACTTAGTATCTCATGGCAGTATCTTGATGGTATTATGTCAAAAAAAAAAAATTACCAGGGTAATGAATGACCGCCATATTCCTGTAGCATATGTAGGTATTTATAGTACTATCAAAGATAATAATAAAAAATTGTAGTATTAGTACTTTTTATTATTAAAGCTGCAGTCCGTAACTTTTTTTGGTTAAAAATGATCCAAAATCAATTTTTGAGCAAGTACACAACAAGCCAGTATTCAAAACTAACTCCTTACCTTAGCCCGATTCACAACGGTAAGCTTATAATAATGTGTTATAATTAGAGTGGTACTGGTGGATTTCCGCGGGAAATTCAAGCATGTCTTTGTGTCATTACGTCACGTCTGTATATATAAAGAAAGAGTCCGGCTAGTAGTAGTAACGCACGCGAGGAGCATGTTCTTCAGCGGATCATTTATAGCCTTTTCTCACAGCAGCTGGAGTAATTAAACTTATCATTTTGATGGCGGATTGTAATCCAGAAAGTCCCAAATGACATCATCAGTGACAACTGGAGATTCACCCGTAGTCAAAAGCAAAAGTTTAGACTACAGAAATTGAAATGTACAGGTAACGCTAATACACACTAAATACACATAGTCACGCAATGCTAATGCTGTTAATATTAACAATTTGAGAACAAAGTATAACAATAATAATAATTTGCACGGTTTGATGTTATACGAGCAATCGTTAGATTTAATCACCGTTGGTAGCGCGGTTTATTGTAATGTTTTGTTCCCAAAAGTGGCAGACATGTTACTTGTTCAGATGACATTTTCTAGTGAAAATCCTTATTTAGGTTATACTCCAAGACGTAGAATCTGTGATTCTGAAGCACAGTATCCACACCGGTGCGGTGAATGAATGACAGCCACACAAACTCCTCAAAACATTAGATTCATCCGCGCTGAGGAGCCATGCCGACGCACAATTCCCGTAAAAATGATAACTCCGCAAATAACTGCAATTGCAGGTTTCAAACAGAGATGGCGACACAGAGGCAAAACTTACGGACTTCAGCTTTAATGTAGTATCGCTGATAATGTAACAGTGACTTTTTAAAGGATAGTTCCCCTAAAAGTGAAAATTCTGTCATCATTTACTCGCCCTCATGTCAAAACATTCCAAACCCGTAAGACTTTCGTTCATCTTCGAAACACAAATGAAGATCTTTTTAATAAAATCTGAGAGCTTTCTGTCACTCCATTGACAGCTACGCAACTACCACTTCAAAAAGTTCATAAAGAGATCGTAAAACTAATCAATATGCATCCAACGGTTTATTCCAAATTTTTCTGAAGAGCCTCGATCTCTTTAAATGATGAACAGATTAAATTTAGGCTTTTATTCACATATAAACATTCATCAGCAAACATTTACAAAAGCTTAACAGACGTGTGAGAATGAACCTCATTGGTTCTTGCTGAAGCTCAAACATGCTGTGTAACACGAGAATGAACCTCATTGGTTCTTGCTGAAGCTCAAACGTGCTGCGTAACACGAGAATGAACCTCATTGGTTCTTGCTGAAGCTCAAACGTGCTGCGTAACACGAGAATGAACCTCACTGGTTCTTGATGAAGCTCAAACGTGCTGCGTAACACGAGAATGAACCTCACTGGTGCTTGAGGAAGCTTAAACGTGCTGCGTAACACGAGAATGAACCTCATTGGTTCTTGATGAAGCTCAAACGTGCTGCGTAACACGAGAATGAACCTCACTGGTTCTTGATGAAGCTCAAACGTGCTGCGTAACACGAGAATGAACCTCATTGGTTCTTGCTGAAGCTCAAACGTGCTGCGTAACACGAGAATGAACCTCATTGGTTCTTGCAGAAGCTCAAACGTGCTGCGTAACACGAGAATGAACCTCATTGGTTCTTGATGAAGCTCAAACGTGCTGCGTAACACGAGAATGAACCTCACTGGTTCTTGCTGAAGCTCAAACGTGCTGCGTAACACGAGAATGAACCTCATTGGTTCTTGCTGAAGCTCAAACGTGCTGCGTAACACGAGAACGAACCTCACTGGTTCTTGATGAAGCTCAAACGTGCTGCGTAACACGAGAATGAACCTCATTGGTTCTTGCTGAAGCTCAAACATGCTGCGTAACATGAGAATGAACCTCATTGGTTCTTGCAGAAGCTCAAACGTGCTGCGTAACACGAGAATGAACCTCATTGGTTCTCACACGTCAAGCAAACATGCTTGAGCTTCCGCTAACCACAACTGATGTGTGTTGATGAATGTTTACATGTGAATAAAAGCCTAAATTCAATCTGTTCATCATATAAAGTGATCGAGTCTCTTCAGAAAATTTGGACTAAACCGCTCAATTCATATGGATTAGTTTTATGATTTCTTTTATGAACTTTTTGAAGCGTCAAAGTGGTAGTTGTGTAGCTGTCAACGGAGGGACAGAAAGCTCTCAGATTTCATCAAAAAGATCTTCATTTGTCTTCCGAAGTTGAACAAAAGTCTTACAGGTTTAGAATGACATAAGGGTGAGTAATTAATGACAGAATTTTCCTGTTGGGGTGAACTAACCCTTTAAAGCCGAGCGTACTCAAGCAAAGCAAAACTGGGTTTCCATTGCATGAGCTTGTTGATGTGAGTTTGATGACATGCATGTTATGCTCCAACTGTGACGTGTTTTATCGCGGTGGTGGTTGTCAGGTAGTCAGCTTTTTTTATTCACACATACATATCAGTTTGTCAAACACACTGAGTGAGCAAACGAGCCCTGCCAACAGTCTTTCTTCACACACACGGTCCGTTCACTCACAGCCTGACAGCGTTGATTTATTGACAGCTTTTGAATGTTGTACGTGTCAGTACAGACGGGCTTTGGCACAATCAGTGCGTACCGGACGTAAAAATGTTTTTTGAGAGATTTGATTGACGTATCTTGAGTCCAGAGGAGCTCAGGCTTCATATGCCTGTTGCATGTCTTTTATTCCATGTGCAGCAGCGCCGCCATCTTCTGGTCTCAGGCATTTTAAACTTTCATTTCCTCAACTAAAAAGTTTTCATTTTCTTTGAGGATTTTAGAACTCAAAAGCTCATGTTTCTGTTTAAGATGATGTATTTACTTGATTTAGGCAACCACACAGGTCAAAATACCATAGTTACAATAGTTACACTACAGTAAAAAATTGCAAATGTTTCTTTTTAAGACTATTAATTATGAGCCTGTTGCATGTGTTTCATTCTATGTGCATCTGGTCTAGTGCATTTCTAACTTCATTGCTTAAACTACATAGTTGTTTCATTTTCTTGGAAGATTTTGAAACTAAAAAAACTCATCTTTCCGTTTAAATGATCTATTTACCTGATTCAGCATTTCAGAGACTTAAAATAAGCTTTTAACTAAATGAGTGCTTTTTAAAATCAAGTTACATCACAAAGATTACCTATGGTGACCACACAGTTGGCCAAAATACCATAGTTACTTGCACTTGATATTAAAAATTACAGGACAATTGCAAAAGTTTAATTTTAATGCTCTATTTATTATGAGCCTGTTACCTGTTTTATTCCATATGTAGCAGCGCCATCTACTGGTCTAGTGCATTTCTAACTTTAATTTCTTCAACTATTGAGTTCCTTATGTAAATGTACTTGATATTAATACTTACATGAAAATTGTGAGCCTTTTTTAAGACTCTGCTAATAATTGTACAGTAGCCTAGTGACAACAACTGTTTTTAGCAGTATTTTGGCAGAAACTATGGTTATCATGGTACATTTTTGTATATTTTAATTGATGCCTTCAAAAGCTTTCCGTTATGTAATGACAATATTTGATTTTATTCTTCATAGTGGTCCTCCAGCTGTGTCTAAGTGAGTACATCTGTAATGTGTGTAAAACTCCTCTGGTAGAGAATGATTACAATGTTTTAACTTTCTTATTCCTTTTCTTATGCCTCTTTTCTCGTTCAGAAAACCTCCAGTTTACAGGTAAAGGGGGATAAGCAGCAATGTCCTTGTTTCTCAAATACTCAGCTGCTTAAATTGTGCATTTGATGTGCAGCATGATTACATGTAAACGAGACTGACAGTCAGTATCTCTCTTTGTGTGTGTGTGTGTGTGTGTATGTGTGTGTAGACTTCCTCGTAAGCCTATCACAGAGACAGACATTGAGTTTTACCACATCCCAACTCACGGTGATGCCAGCAGGAAACGCATCATGGAGGACACAGAGGACTGGCACCCACGGACAGGAACTTCACAGTCCCGCTCGTTCCGTATCCTGGCCCAAATCACCGGCACTGAATCTGAACTCGGTGAGAGTGGAAAGAGATTTTATTTTATTTTATTTTATTACTCCTTTTGTTTTATATTGATTGATCAGGGAAAGAAGCTATTTAATCCGTTGTTTTTTATTTGCAACACCTGATTTATTTCTTTAAAAATGCTGTTCTATTGTATGTCCACTTATTTAATTTATTTAGATGTAGAATTTATTAATGTATTGATTGAATTAAATTCAATTGTTCAATATAAAAGAGCAACACACTTTTATGTTACAAAAAATATGCCCTCAAGAGTATTCTGGAACTGATATTGATGCATTATATACATTTTGGGCCTTATTCATAAAACACAGAATGCATTTCTGTGTAAATCATTCATAAAAACTTTCTTAGATAAAATGTCACATGCTTTTACAAACCATTTACACAGACATTTATTCTGCTCGTGTTTCATGAATGAGGCCCATTGTGTGCAAAACCTTCAATACTGATTCTAAGATTAAGATTGAAATTGACATTTTAAATAAAAACGTTGATGTTTTAAATTAAAGTTCAGTGAACAGGAGGAAGTAAGAGAATGTGAATGTGTCTTTACTTTCATTACACATCTATCTATCACATGAAAGTGTGTCATAATAAATGATTTCTGTGTCATGTTTATCTGTTTCAGATCAGTCACAGGAGGCTGAATCAGCAAAGAAGACAACAAAGTAAGTTCCTCTTCCTGCCAGCTGTTTTGGAGTGTGTGTGTGTGTGTGTTTGTGTTTTTTCATTGATTTGTTCAGGGTTGCTGTGCTGTTTGTGTGCCGTTATTGACCTGTGTGATTTTGGCCTGTTATTTTCTGGTGTTTGTGTTAAAGCTCTGGCTCCAGTTAACCGGCATGTGCAGATCACTCACACTTTTTTCACAAATAGAGCACAAAATATGTTTTTCTTTATTTCTCGACACTGAAAGGACCTTTAGAAAATGTTGATCATCAACCTCAGAAGGTCAAACTAAATATTGCATGAGTTGTTTGTAATTCTTGCAACCTTTACTAGATGATTTGTGTGATTTTAGTCATTTTGTTGTGATAACCATTAAATATTTAACCCTGCAAAGCCTGATATATAAAATAATAGTCAGATTGTTTTTAAATGGAACGGTTTATTAAATCTTTACAAAATAGATATTTTTTTAAAAATGTTTTTTGTTGAGTATCATATTTGATACACCAGGCTTTTATGGCTCATTTAGTATGATAGTGAGAATATGGAGTTCATATACTCAATATATCTCAATTTTCTTCAGAGGCCCAAAATGAGCAAAAATATGTAATTCAGTGCAGTTGTTATTTATATGCCCCAAAAAATATATAAGTAAAACATACTTCTTACATAAAATGCATATAAATATCAGCTGTCACTCTATATCTCCCAATAATACTGTATGTCTTTGTAAAATGGTATTTAAATGCTTAGTTTTATGATCAAAGCTCTGTAATTTTAAAATATATAATGCAATACAATGATGATTGAGAGATGAACAAATAAACGTTCCTCAAAAGCCTCATATTTGACTCACATTTTAACATAACTTTTCTAAAACACGATGTATGGATTATTAAGTAAACCAATGTTGCTTCAGTCCAGTAAGTGTTCATCTTGAAATATTAATAATAATATAAAAGTTATTCTTATGTTTACTTTATAAAAATCAGTTTTGTTAAAAAAGTATAAACTATCAATCAGACGACAGAAGGCATGTAATAGATTGTGTGCAACAGGTTTTTCAGCAAAATTTTGATCATGCTTTATGAAATTTGTGCATCAAATATGATACAGTATAGGCATTATAGTGTTAAATTATATAGAGAAAATGTTTTAAAGTTATTTTGTAGTTACTGATAAACATATTCTCATAAATTAAAGATCAATTCAAAATATTCATATCAGGGTTTCATGGTTGAGCTTGATGAATGCAGTCAATGCTACAATTTGTGTAAAAATTGAGAAACTGGCATGAGATTATTATCTTGCACTTCCATGTGTATAAGCGATATTGAGAGCTGTTGTGCATCTTACATACAGTAAATAAATTAATTTTTCAGTCCGTTTCATGCTGTCATGCAGCGTTCAGAATGAGGAGTGTGTGATAGCGAGTGTGTGGTTGGTTGCAGTTGAAGTTGTCGTGTGATAACTTGTCTTGTTTTTTGGGGGGTTTTGTCTTTGCTTCCTCAAGAAAATGCACCACGGTCACCATAATTTCCAACCATATTTTCTAGTTATTGTTGCCAATGCAAAATTACACATAAAAATACATTTTCTGAATAAAAAAAAAGGGTTCTAGGGGTTTGTTCAAATTACTAACCCTAAATAGTGAGCAATAATGAAGCTCCCCTTTGCGAACACCAGTAATAAATTAGCGTTTTGTGTAAATGTATTAACAATAACTGTAGTAAGTGTGGTTTAGTTGCACCAAAATATAATACTTTGGTGAAAACCATGGAGAATTTTTGATGTGGCTGAAATACGCCCTGCTCTTTCTTTATCATTGTGACCGTTTAGATGGAATATAAACATAGAGACAGATAAACTCTGTTTTAAAACCTAGTGAAGTGGTCAGTATTACCTGGACAGAAAGCTATCGGTTAGCTCAGTGAGAGTAGAAATATTTTATTTTATTTTATTTTATTTTATTTTATTTTATTTATATTTACTGCCACCTTTTGTTTCTCTGATCAGGGTAAGATTTTTATTTATTTGCAACATCTGATTATTTCTCTAAAATGCTATTCTATGTCTACTATCTAATTAATTATTTGGAGGCAAAACTAATTTTAATGTATATTTATCTCAGTGGTGGCATTTGATTTGCAATCACAGATTAATAGTGACCAGCTCAATGGGGAACAAACTATGGAAGCTTATTTCCACCATAAAAGGGTAATAGCGACTTTTTATCTCACAATTCTGTCTTTATAACTCGCAATTCTGTCTTTATATCACGCAATTCTGACTTTATAACGCAATTCTGACTTTATATCACACAATTCTGACTCTATATCACGCAATTCTGACTTTATATCACACAATTGCAATTCTGACTTTATATCTCGCAATTCTGACTTTATATCACACAATTCTGACTTTATAACGCAATTCTGACTTTATATCACGCAATTCTGACTTTATATCACACAATTCTGACTTTATAACGCAATTCTGACTTTATATCGCAATTCTGACTTTATATCACGCAATTCTGACTTTATATCACACAATTGCAATTCTGACTTTATAACACAATTCTGACTTTATATCACACAATTGCAATTCTGACTTTATAACACAATTCTGACTTTATATCACACAATTGCAATTCTGACTTTATATCTTGCAATTCTGACTTTATATCACGCAATTCTGACTTTATAACGCAATTCTGACTTTATATTTCGCAATTCTGACTTTATATTTCGCAATTCTGACTTTATATCACGCAATTCTGACTTTATATCACGCAATTCTGACTTTATATCACGTAATTCTGACTTTATATCTCGCAATTCTGACTTTATATCACGCAATTGCAATTCTGACTTTATATCTCGCAATTCTGACTTTATAATGTAATTCTGACTTTATATCATGCAATTTTTACTTTATATCTCGCAATTCTGACTTTGTAATGTAATTCTGACTTTATAACGCAATTCTGACTTTATAACGTAATTCTGACTTTATATCTCGCAATTCTGACTTTATATCACGCAATTCTGACTTTATATCACGCAATTCTGACTTTATATCTCGCAATTCTGACTTTATATCACGCAATTCTGACTTTATAACTCACAATTCTGACTTGATATCGCACAATTCTGACTTTATATCACACAATTGCAATTCTGACTTTATATCTCGCAATTCTGACTTTGTAACGTAATTCTGACTTTATAACGCAATTCTGACTTTATATCTCGCAATTCTGACTTTGTAATGTAATTCTGACTTTGTAACGCAATTCTGACTTTATATCACGTAATTCTGACTTTATATCTCGCAATTCTGACTTTATATCACGCAATTCTGACTTTATATCACGCAATTCTGACTTTATATCTCTCAATTCTGACTTTATATCACGCAATTCTGACTTTATATCACGCAATTCTGACTTTATATCTCGCAATTCTGACTTTATATCACGCAATTCTGACTTTATATCACACAATTCTGACTTTATATCTCTCAATTCTGACTTTATAACGTAATTCTGACTTTATAACGTAATTCTGACTTTATATCACGCAATTCTGACTTTATATCACGCAATTCTGACTTTATATCTCGCAATTCTGACTTTATATCACGCAATTCTGACTTTATAACTCACAATTCTGACTTGATATCGCGCAATTCTGACTTTATATCACACAATTGCAATTCTGACTTTATATCTCGCAATTCTGACTTTATATCACACAATTGCAATTCTGACTTTATATCACGCAATTCTGACTTTATATCACACAATTGCAATTCTGACTTTATATCACGCAATTCTGACTTTATATCTCGCAATTCTGACTTTATATCACGCAATTCTGACTTTATATCACGCAATTCTGACTTTATATCTCGCAATTCTGACTTTATATCTCTCAATTCTGACTTTATAACGTAATTCTTACTTTATAACGTAATTCTGACTTTATATCACGCAATTCTGACTTTATATCACGCAATTCTGACTTTATATCTCGCAATTCTGACTTTATATCACGCAATTCTGACTTTATAACTCACAATTCTGACTTTATATCACGCAATTCTGACTTTATATCACACAATTCTGACTCTATATCATGCAATTCTGACTTTATATCACACAATTGCAATTCTGACTTTATATCTCGCAATTCTGACTTTATATCACACAATTCTGACTTTATAACGCAATTCTGACTTTATATCACGCAATTCTGACTTTATATCACACAATTCTGACTTTATAACGCAATTCTGACTTTGTCACGCAATTCTGACTTTATATCACACAATTGCAATTCTGACTTTATATCACGCAATTCTGACTTTATAACGCAATTCTGACTTTATATCACACAATTGCAATTCTGACTTTATATCTTGCAATTCTGACTTTATAACGCAATTCTGACTTTATATTTCGCAATTCTGACTTTATATTTCGCAATTCTGACTTTATATCACACAATTGCAATTGACTTTATATCTCGCAATTCTGACTTTATATCACGTAATTCTGACTTTATATCACGCAATTCTGACTTTATATCACGTAATTCTGACTTTATATCTCGCAATTCTGACTTTATATCACGCAATTGCAATTCTGACTTTATATCACGCAATTCTGACTTTATATCTCTCAATTCTGACTTTATATTTCGCAATTCTGACTTTATATCACACAATTGCAATTCTGACTTTATATCTCGCAATTCTGACTTTATATCACGTAATTCTGACTTTATATCACGCAATTCTGACTTTATATCACGCAATTCTGACTTTATATCTCTCAATTCTGACTTTATAACGTAATTCTGACTTTATAACGTAATTCTGACTTTATATCACGCAATTCTGACTTTATATCTCGCAATTCTGACTTTATATCACGCAATTCTGACTTTATAACTCACAATTCTGACTTGATATCTCACAATTCTGACTTTATATCACACAATTGCAATTCTGACTTTATATCTCGCAATTCTGACTTTGTAACGTAATTCTGACTTTATAACGCAATTCTGACTTTATATCTCGCAATTCTGACTTTGTAACGTAATTCTGACTTTATAACGCAATTCTGACTTCATAACGTAATTCTGACTTTATATCTCACAATTCTGACTTTATATCACGCAATTCTGACTTTATATCACGTAATTCTGACTTTATATCTCGCAATTCTGACTTTATATCACGCAATTCTGACTTTATATCACGCAATTCTGACTTTATAACGTAATTCTGACTTTATATCTCTCAATTCTGACTTTATAACGTAATTCTTACTTTATAACGTAATTCTGACTTTATATCACGTAATTCTGACTTTATATCACGCAATTCTGACTTTATATCACGCAATTCTGACTTTATATCTCGCAATTCTGACTTTATATCACGCAATTCTGACTTTATATCTCTCAATTCTGACTTTATAACGTAATTCTGACTTTATAACGTAATTCTGACTTTATATCACGCAATTCTGACTTTATATCACGCAATTCTGACTTTATATCTCGCAATTCTGACTTTATATCACGCAATTCTGACTTTATAACTCACAATTCTGACTTGATATCGCACAATTCTGACTTTATATCACACAATTGCAATTCTGACTTTATATCTCGCAATTCTGACTTTGTAACGTAATTCTGACTTTATAACGCAATTCTGACTTTATATCTCGCAATTCTGACTTTGTAACGTAATTCTGACTTTGTAACGCAATTCTGACTTTATATCACGTAATTCTGACTTTATATCTCGCAATTCTGACTTTATATCTCGCAATTCTGACTTTATATCACGCAATTCTGACTTTATATCTCTCAATTCTGACTTTATATCACGCAATTCTGACTTTATATCACGCAATTCTGACTTTATATCTCGCAATTCTGACTTTATATCACGCAATTCTGACTTGATATCGCGCAATTCTGACTTTATATCACACAATTGCAATTCTGACTTTATATCTCGCAATTCTGACTTTATATCACACAATTGCAATTCTGACTTTATATCACGCAATTCTGACTTTATATCACACAATTGCAATTCTGACTTTATATCTCGCAATTCTGACTTTATATCACGCAATTCTGACTTTATATCACGCAATTCTGACTTTATATCTCGCAATTCTGACTTTATATCTCTCAATTCTGACTTTATAACGTAATTCTTACTTTATAACGTAATTCTGACTTTATATCACGCAATTCTGACTTTATATCACGCAATTCTGACTTTATATCTCGCAATTCTGACTTTATATCACGCAATTCTGACTTTATAACTCACAATTCTGACTTTATATCACGCAATTCTGACTTTATATCACACAATTCTGACTCTATATCACGCAATTCTGACTTTATATCACACAATTGCAATTCTGACTTTATATCTCGCAATTCTGACTTTATATCACACAATTCTGACTTTATAACGCAATTCTGACTTTATATCACGCAATTCTGACTTTATATCACACAATTCTGACTTTATAACGCAATTCTGACTTTATATCACACAATTGCAATTCTGACTTTATAACACAATTCTGACTTTATATCACGCAATTCTGACTTTATAACGCAATTCTGACTTTATATCACACAATTGCAATTCTGACTTTATATCTCGCAATTCTGACTTTGTAACGTAATTCTGACTTTATAACGCAATTCTGACTTTATATCTCGCAATTCTGACTTTGTATCACGCAATTCTGACTTTATATCACGTAATTCTGACTTTATATCACGCAATTCTGACTTTATATCACGTAATTCTGACTTTATATCTCGCAATTCTGACTTTATATCACGCAATTGCAATTCTGACTTTATATCACGCAATTCTGACTTTATATCTCTCAATTCTGACTTTATAACGTAATTCTGACTTTATAACGTAATTCTGACTTTATATCACGCAATTCTGACTTTATATCTCGCAATTCTGACTTTATATCACGCAATTCTGACTTTATAACTCACAATTCTGACTTGATATCGCACAATTCTGACTTTATATCACACAATTGCAATTCTGACTTTATATCTCGCAATTCTGACTTTGTAACGTAATTCTGACTTTATAACGCAATTCTGACTTTATATCTCGCAATTCTGACTTTGTAACGTAATTCTGACTTTGTAACGCAATTCTGACTTTATATCACGTAATTCTGACTTTATATCTCGCAATTCTGACTTTATATCACGCAATTCTGACTTTATATCACGCAATTCTGACTTTATATCTCTCAATTCTGACTTTATATCACGCAATTCTGACTTTATATCACGCAATTCTGACTTTATATCTCGCAATTCTGACTTTATATCACGCAATTCTGACTTTGTATCACGCAATTCTGACTTTATATCTCGCAATTCTGACTTTATATCACGCAATTCTGACTTTATATCACGCAATTCTGACTTTATATCTCTCAATTCTGACTTTATAACGCAATTCTGACTTTATATCACGCAATTCTGACTTTATATCACGTAATTCTGACTTTATATCTCGCAATTCTGACTTTATAACGTAATTCTGACTTTATATCACGCAATTGCAATTCTGACTTTATATCTCGCAATTCTGACTTTATAATGTAATTCTGACTTTATATCATGCAATTTTTACTTTATATCTCGCAATTCTGACTTTGTAACGTAATTCTGACTTTATAACGCAATTCTGACTTCATAACGTAATTCTGACTTTATATCTCACAATTCTGACTTTATATCACGCAATTCTGACTTTATATCACGTAATTCTGACTTTATATCTCGCAATTCTGACTTTATATCACGCAATTCTGACTTTATATCACGCAATTCTGACTTTATAACGTAATTCTGACTTTATATCTCTCAATTCTGACTTTATAACGTAATTCTTACTTTATAACGTAATTCTGACTTTATATCACGCAATTCTGACTTTATATCACGCAATTCTGACTTTATATCTCGCAATTCTGACTTTATATCTCGCAATTCTGACTTTATAACTCACAATTCTGACTTGATATCGCGCAATTCTGACTTTATAACGCAGTTCTGACTTTATATCACACAATTCTGACTTTATAACTCGCAATTCTGACTTTATATCACGCAATTCTGACTTTATAACTCACAATTCTGACTTTATATCACGCAATTCTGACTTTATATCTCACAATTCTGACTTTATATCACGCAATTCTGACTTTATAACTAGGTTTACTAGGATTACTAGGTTTAGGACTGAGTTACAGAAGTGAGATCGAAGTCGGCATGAAATGGAAGCAGGGCGGGGCTTGATTTTGTCCATGGGGAATTGATTGGATGGTTGTGGTTTGCTATTGGTGGATCTCATGTGAGTGACAGGTTGTCCCTCCGATGTGTCAGTAAACACATCATCAGAGAAGACATGAGATGAGCTGCAAGAGGGAGGGGAAGTTATTTTGATTAAAGATTATTAGGGGAACAAGAGTTATAAAAAACGTATTTATAATAAATACTGCAATATTCCATTAAATTAAAAATTAGTAATTGTCAATTTAGATTTAGTGTTGACTTTAATGTGTGTGCAGTGGCGTTTTCTGTCTGCATGGTTTACCTGTGTGCCGTTGACATCCACTTCTAGAGCTTTTCATACTGTCTTCCTGTTTCTGTTTTTCTCTCTCTTTTCTCTTGTTCATTCCCTGTGAACAGGGTTGTGAAGATTAATCCTAAGATTGGACCCAAATATCATAAGCTCAGAGACTGGCACCATGGAGTGTCTGCCCGAACCCTTAACGTCCTCAGCCTGTTGTAGGAGTGTGTGCATGCGTGCGTGTGAGCAGGTCTGTGTGGGATGTTTCTGTGTTGTAATCTAAGGAGAGACTGTGACTGAACTGAAGTTTTATCAGAAAAACTTTAAATCATGAGCTCTATAAAGTGTGTATGTGTAGATTTGAGGAAGCGTGTGAAGATTCAACATGCATCTCCAACTCTGTTCTTGTGGATTTAGTGACTTTTATTAGTGAAGTTTATTAGTCGCACTACAGTATTGTATTACACGTGTGGCTTGGATCAGTTTCTGTGATGTTTCAGCTTTAGTTTTTTTGGTTCCTATTTGAAGGAACGTTCTGGGCTCCAAACTAGTTAAACTCCATATACAGCATCTGTCGATTAACACTGAAAATAATTTCACATCATCTGTCAGTTAAAACAAATAAAACTAAAATAAAGCATTTACAGGAATGCACTTATGGAAACGTTCTACGGTGAAATGTGCAGCCCATGTTTTTGTGAAAAGGCTTAATAGTTTTAGTTCTTTATTATTGCATTATTAGTTTGGTTAAAATGATTCTTCTTAACAGAATGTATCTTAATTGCATGCCCATGACAAGTTTTAAATGCAATTTTATGACATTACTCCCATGTTAGCATGTTTATGCATTATTGTTATATTTTCAAAATTATGTTTATTTTAATATTTATTTAGTGCCCTACTGGCTTCTATTGTAAGTGCATTACTGTAAATATAATGTTTTATTGTCTGTTAAGCATGTCACAGATGCTTTTCAACAAAGTTTTAGACCCAGAACATTCTTTTAAACACTGCTGAATATTATTATATGCTTGAAAATGTAAAATTTATTTTGATTTATCATTTAATTCCTTCCTCAATGAGTTTTCCTTATAGATCAACATTAGAATAAAGTGGCCTGTATTTTCTGCCTTGTATTTTCTCCTCCTTTGTGTCAGTGTTTTTATCTATTTCTTTCTGTGTGTCCCTCTGTTGCAGCACTAAAATACATCATATCCAATGAAATTCAATCCCAGTCGGTTCTGTTCACTGTTTTTGAGTAAAGGTCATTGGATAATTTAGCACAGCAGATGATATTGATATTGTTAATGATATTTAACTGATCATTTACATAAGTAATGGCAGTAATGGACAGGTTAGCCAAATCCACAAACCGTTTGAAAGCAGGTCTTTTAAATGAACACAGTACAAAGATCCAGTAATAGTTGTGATGACTTTTGAGTGTCCAGATGGGTCACAAAAATTAGGAACTGTTTTATTCACATTTCATGCATTTAACTTCTGTAACCCCCCATTCAGGCGACTTTGGTTTAAGAGACGGAGAAAGTGCACAGTAACTCCAGGAATATGTTTTATCATAATAGGGCAAGTTTTCACTCCAAGAAATAATATTTAGCTGCTGCTGCAGTGATCATGTGTCGCCACTGGAGGGCAGCACTGACTCATTCTTCACAGCAGATGATATGAGAGTCAGTGGACAGTGCGATCTTCACAGGCTTCACTGGTGAGATGATGACACAATGTGATGTCTTAACATCTCTTTTAATTCTCCCGCACGGCTCTATGTGATGTTACATTACCCCTGACACCCGGGCCATCGACAGACAGGGACGACTGGGAACACAGGTTCAAATGCACTCCTTGCATGTTTGTTCATTAAAGGCAGGGTAAGCAATTTTTTTTAAAAAAAATTTTTGTTATACTGGTTGAAACTCTCTTCACATCCTGATAACAATCAATACTAGAAGTGGTCTAAATGTTCAAACGTTTACATATATCTTCTGTGGAAGTCTCAGGACCAAAAAATGTTCGTCCATTCATTGCATTCAGTCCGATATCCTATTTACCTGTCAACATATGTATTTCCATACCTCCGCACACCTGCTCACACAGACATCACGTCATCAGCGCGTGTTCTTTAAGGCTATGCAGAGTTGTAGGCAGACAGTCACCGAGCGCCAAAAACAAACAGCAGCCGCCTTTTACAGTTCCTCCTGAACCAAAACAAAAAGCTTGTGCTGCGTTCATGCCATGGCATAACTGTAATTACAAATTTGAAGGAGGCGTGGCTTTGGAGATGCTCTGAAGGGGGGGTGGAAGCTTATGCTTTCAAAGCTAGCTTGCTATTGCTAGCCTCTCTGAAATTGCCTACCCTACCTTTACGGCAAGACACTGTAGGCAATGCTATTTTTTTTTCATGCACTAGTCAATTTTAAGATTTCTTAGCAATTTTGCTTTCATAACTTGCCTTTTATTTCAGACTAGTGGAAAGAAAACATCCAAAATGTCTGTAGATTTCAATTTCAACACAAATGAGTTTTTTTCTCCTGCACTGAGGCAGAAATCTCCACTTCAGCAGCACTTACTTTTACAGCTTTACTCCTTTCTATATTCTGAAGGTTTTTACACAGGGTTTGTTCATATATAATTTACATTATTTATATAAGTAAAAAAAAAAAAAAATTCACAGCATTTTCTGATTTCTAGTATAGTGATTTATATAGAGTGATAAAAAGAGATCTCCAAAATCCCCTAAAAACTAATATTTGAACAAAATGAAACAAGAATTTTGAACCTGGCTGTATTCAATGTTCAAATTTTTTGTTCGAAATGTATGAAAATTAGTGCATATTGAATTAGATAACCTTATAAATGCAAAAGAGGCATTTTTAACATGGATAATAACCATGCATGTTTCTTGAGCATTAAACCATCATGTGACCCTGGCCCGGACCACAAAGCCAGTCATAAGTCGCACGGGTGTATTTGTGGCAAAAGCAAAATTATCAAAATTATCAATTTTTCTTTTATGCCAAAAATCATTAGGATATTAAGTAAAGATCATGTTCCATGAATATATTTTGTAAATTTCCTACCGTAAATATATCAAAAAATTATTAGTAGTATTAATATGCATTGCTAAGGACTTCATTTGGGCAACTTTAAAAGCGATTTTCTCAATATTTAGATTTTTTTTGCACCCTCAGATTCCAGATTTTTAAATAGTTGTATCTCGGTCCTATCCTAACAAACCATACATCAATGGAAAGCTTATTTATGTATAAATCTCAATTTAAAATTTACCCTTATGACTGGTTTTGTGGTCCAGGGTCACATATTAGAATGAAGGATCATGTGACACTGAAGACTGGAGTAATGATGCTGAAAATTCAGCTTTGATCACAGGAATAAATTAAAGCAAGAATCCGACATGGAGCGGAGTGCCTAAAACCATGTTCTTAATTCACTGTAAACCATGGCTTCACAGGGCTTATTACTTTTATAAAATGGTTAGTCCATAAAAATATTTATTTTAATTCAATCAGAATCAAGGACCGGAACTATCCTTTTTAAAATACATTGTAAATCGTTTATAATACATTGTAAATTTGTAATAATATTTCACAATATTACTGTTTACTGTATTTTTGATCCACTAAATGCAGCCTTGGTGAGCAGAAGAGACTTCTTTTAAAAACATAAAAAACCAACCCCAGACTTTTGAATGGGAGTGTATATGTGATAAATGGGGTCAGATTATCACTGTGTGCAGGTTTACAGTATGACAGATTTCATCCCATCCTCTGCTCATGGATGGATGGATGGATGGATGTATGTGATGGAGAACTTCCTGTATGTTTTGTGATCGCTCCTCTCTCATTCGATTAGCCTGCTGTGCTGCTTCAGTCTGATTGGATTATTTGCTCTATAATGAATCTGATTGGCTGAGAGCAGTAACGATCGGTCTTATAACTGGGGAGACGGGACATGTGAAGATGTGTCTGTTTTCTGTCGTGCCTGTGTGCTTGTGTGCACCTCAATTTGTTTTCTACACAGAATAAAGTCGGCTGATTCATGTGTACTGCTGTGCCCTCCTCTCACCATGAGTTATCTTTTCCTTCTTCCTCTAATACTTTTTTTTTCTTCTGATGATCAATGTGCTAGCGTTGGTCTATGTCTCCCATTCCTTACTGAATATGGACTATGGAGGATTATCAGTTTCACTAACAAAAAGTACCAAAAGTGTTGTGAAACTACCTTTCGATGGTACCTTGGACATGTTAAAAAAATACATAGAGTACTGTTTAGCATTACCATCTGATACCATCAAAGTAATTTCAAATTGAAATATAAATAGACATTTAGGATGTGTTGACACTTGTAGTTTGGTCCGGACCAAAATTAAAAATGAAGTCCTGGTCCATTTAGCATTCACATTGGCATTTTAAAACCAAACCTAAACTGAACCACAGCCTGATTGGTCGGCTTTTATTACATATATTTTGCACAGGAACTTACAGAACGTCCAAAACAATGCTGTGTGCTGGGCTGAATGCGCTTGTTGTATGTGTGTAGCTACATATGATGGTATTTTGACCAGCTGAGAACTCATGAAGATCTTATAAAATGTGTAAAGGAGTCAAAACAGTCACACACACAAACCAAGATCTGCTGTGAGGAGACGCAGTTCTGACGCCTGTACCGAACTGTGATGGGCAACATCACGACTATGATGAGAAAAAACAGGTGTGCGTGAGCATTCTGTCCTTTTTAGGGTCACATCTTGTGACATCATATCCTGTTTTTGGTTTGTTTGCATGTCTTTGGTCTGTGTTGCGTTCATATTTCATTAGAATCGCACCAGATTTTGTTTGTTTGGTGCGGATGGCAGCGATCACACTTATTCAAATGAACCGCACTAACAGAGCAATCACAGCAGGGTTCGTTTTAATCTAAATAAACATGGCAAGTTTGAACACACTCTTAAAGTCAACATGAAATGGAAGTTGTGATCATCTTTTCTTCCCTATTGTGACGTATATCCGAGTGAAACGGCTTCTCGAACTAAAACAAATGTAGGGCGGGACTTTATTTTGTCCATGGGGAATTGATTGGATGGTTGTGGTTTGCTATTGGTAGATCTCATGTGAGTGACAGGTTGCCCCGCCCTCACGCCAGTAAACATCATCAGAGAAGAGATGAGCTGCAAGAGGGAGGGAAGTTATTCTGATTAAAGATTAAGAATTTAAATGGATAAAACGTTTATAATAAATACTGCAATATTCCATAAATAATAAGAATTGTCAATTTTGATTTCATGATAACTTTACATGATGAAATGGTTTGTTTTAATTAATGTTTAGCAATGCAGTTAAATACATCAATAAAACAATGCATTTACTTTAACTGATTTCATTAAAAATTTAAATATTATGTATTATTATTTAATACTATTTTTATATAAATAGAATTTTATAGAAGGTATTTGCCAGTAGCTTTATTAATTATTTATTAATTAAGTTTGATTTAGTTTTTTCTCAAAGTGCCATTCCTTGACCTCCATACATACTGTGAAATGCTTTCTATGTTTTTAGGAAAAGCAGTGACCAAAAAAAAGTCTGAACATCACTGCGTAATACTGTATAACAAAATATCAAATAAAGTGTCTGTATCTGCTTGTCTCAAATGCATTTTAATGCATATTTAGTTCAAGTTCACACAGGTGTAGAGAATCACATTAACCACAAACAAATACAAAGTCACACAAAACTGACTGCTTTTGTGAAGCTGCGTGGGCGTGTCTCGATGTGGAATATTTCATCAGTATCCAGATTCAGAGCTGAATGGTGGTCCTTTCGGTTTCTATGGCTGCCGTTGCCATAACATTCTGTCTCCGGGGGCTTGTAATTAGGCCGGAGAGATTGACAGAGTGCAGTTGTGTGGCAGAGAATCAGGGTGGTACAGTACGTGTGGGTATGAATGTGTGTGTTTGTGTTGGCCACCCAAGAACCAAACTTATGTCTCCCTGTCCATCAACAGTCACTTCCTGCCTCACTAAATTTGAGCTGTTGGACAGACAGACCTGCTGAGTATTTAATGAGCGTCATGATGGAATGTCTGTCTGTACTGTAGGTACAGTAGAAATGAGCTGGATCTGGTGGGAGTGTGAGCTGCGTGTGACTTTGGCCGTGTTTACCGTTGAGTGCTAGCATACTGCAGTTTGCAATAAGCATTTTAAATACGCTCAAAAATGCAGTGCAGTGGTGTGTAACGCAGTCACTCCTACTAGCCACTTTGGCGGGTAAATTTTATATACAATATATATATTTTTCAATTGTAGTCTTTTAAAAAGGCATCTGAAATAATAAAATAAGTGCAATGTAGTGTTGTCAAAAATATAGATTTTTCAATACATATCAATACCGAAATATCTGAAAAGCTTCTAATACTAATTTTTCCACAGAATAGATTCACAATACCAGCTGCTCTCTCTCTCTCTCTCTCATCTCTCCGACAGCGAGTTACACACAAACCCACCTCTCATCACTCACTCGCTTCATTTGCTCCGGATGAATATTGTTGGTGTTACAAGGCTTGAATTTACTCATAAAGTTTACTCATTCCCGCAGATTTTGTGCTCACACCCAAAGTACGCGCGCATAAAGCCGCCTCTCAGTGCTAAATTGAGTTCTTATTCACTACTTATTGCGCTTAAACAGTCAAATACGCACAAAATAATGTCAAAATGCCGGTCTTGGCGAGTATTCACGTAAACACAGTCAGTTACGTTCTAATGAACGTAAACAGTTGAGAAAGAAAACGCATGTGTAACAGTGTAATGGATCCGTGCGTCAGGTCTTAAAGTGACAGCCTGCTGCCACATTGAGATATTATTAAAAAATATCTATATGGCAGTTTTCCCCCTTAGTATCGATGTCAAAATTGTGGCCAGTGAAAATGCTGAGTGGCTAGTAACTTTGGAAAACCAGTAGCCACAGTGTCAGGCATTCAATGTCAAGCCCTGTGTGTGTGTGTGTGTGTGTGTGTGTATATATTTTATATATATATATATATATATATATATATATATATAATGTATATGTAGGTATATACAGTGGGGAGAACAAGTATTTGATACACTGCCGATTTTGCAGGTTTTCCTACTTACAAAGCATGTAGAAGTCTGTAATTTTTATCATAGGTACACTTCAACTGTGAGAGACAGAATCTAAAACAAAAATCCAGAAAATCACATTGTACGATTTTTAAATAATTTGCATTTTATTGCATGACATAAGTATTTGATCACCTACCAACCAGTAAGAATTCCGGCTCTCACAGACCTGTTAGTTTTTCTTAAAGAAGCCTTCCTGTTCTCCACTCATTACCTGTATTAACTGCACCTGTTTGAACTCGTTACCTCAAGCCAGCGCATGTCCAGGCCCGTCTGAAGTTTGCTAGTGACCATCTGGATGATCCAGAGGAGGAATGGGAGATGGTCATGTGGTCTGATGAGACAAAAATAGAGCTTTTTGGTCTAAACTCCACTCGCCGTGTTTGGAGGAAGAAGAAGGGTGAGTACAACCCCAAGAACACCATCCCAACCGTGAAGCATGGAGGTGGAAACATCATTCTTTGGGGATGCTTTTCTGCAAAGGGGACAGGACGACTGCACCGTATTGAGGGGAGGATGGATGGGGCCATGTATCGCGAGATCTTGGCCATCAACCTCCTTCCCTCAGTAAGAGCATTGAAGATGGGTCGTGGCTGGGTCTTCCAGCATGACAACGACCCGAAACACACAGCCAGGGCAACTAAGGAGTGGCTCCGTAAGAAGCATCTCAAGGTCCTGGAGTGGCCTAGCCAGTCTCCAGACCTGAACCCAATAGAAAATCTTTGGAGGGAGCTGAAAGTCCGTATTGCCCAGCGACAGCCCCGAAACCTGAAGGATCTGGAGAAGGTCTGTATGGAGGAGTGGGCCAAAATCCCTGCTGCAGTGTGTGCAAACCTGGTCAAGAACTACAGGAAACGTATGATCTCTGTAATTGCAAACAAAGGTTTCTGTACCAAATATTAAGTTCTGCTTTTCTGATGTATCAAATACTTATGTCATGCAATAAAATGCAAATTAATTACTTAAAAATCATACAATGTGATTTTCTGGATTTTTGTTTTAGATTCCGTCTCTCACAGTTGAAGTGTACCTATGATAAAAATTACAGACCTCTACATGCTTTGTAAGTAGGAAAACCTGCAAAAACGGCAGTGTATCAAATACTTGTTCTCCCCACTGTATGTATATGTAGGTATATATGTATGTATATACATATATAAAATATTTTATATAAAAAATATACATAATATATATTTATTCACAGTCTGATCAAATATTGAGTCAAGAATTAAATAAAAATTGTGGACGATATTCTGGTTTATTTTCACACTAGAAATGGTGGGATGCATTGTTGAATGCATTGCATTGTGGGATACATTATTTCCCCAGCGAGTGTGCTCTGGTTGTACAGTGTGCTGCACATTGTGGCAAATTTAGGATGCTGAGTTTCACAAAAACATGTCCAGGTCTCATTTCTCAGAATCAAAAAACATTATTCTGCATATAAAATACAGCCAATGTTAGGATTAAGATCCTAAAACATATGAATTTCTTCACAATTAATTAGATGTTTTACTTTTTTGTAATTCTTATTATTCTCAACAAATCCTAACTAGATTCGTATTACTTTGGTACAGTATTTCAGAAGAAAATAAATACTGAAATTATCTATAATACAGTACACTACCATTTGGTGTCATGATTTTCAGCAAGCATGCATTAAATTGATCAAAAGTCACAGTAAAGACATTTGTAATGTTACAAAAGATTTCTATTTCAAAACATTCTATTCATCAAAGAATACCGAAAAAATTGTTTTGTTTTTTTACAAAAATATGAAGCAGCACAACTGTTTTCAACATTGATAATAATCAGAAAAGTTTCTTGAGCATCAAATCATCATATTAGAATGATTTCTGAAGGATCATGTGACACTGAAGACTGGAGTAATGATGCTGAAAAAATTACATTTTAAAATATATTACAATAGAAACTGTTGTTTTAAATTGTAATAATATTTCACAATATTACTGTTTTTACTGTGTTTTTAATTAAATAAAAGCAGCAGAAGAGATTTCTCTTGAACGACCCCAAACTTTTGGACGGTAGTTTAAATTAAAGACGTATATACAGTGTGTCGTAGTGCATAGACATCATAAATTTAAAAAAAAAGAAAGTAAATTCAATTAAAAAAATATTTTGTTTGATTTTGATGCAAAATCTGGCACGTCTACTGGTTTCATAAAGTACTGTTCATAATCTGTTCATAATTGTATGCATACAGACAGTTCATATACTGCACAAAGTGTATAAACTGCATACTCCTTTCTATAAGAAATAGTAGGTAGTATGCAATTTGAATTTCTCTATCACTTTCCTTGTCTTGCCCTTATAAATGTCTCTTTCTATCTGTGTGTGTGTGTGTGTGTATGTGTGTGGTCTCTCAGCGAGGAGCTGGATAATTCTCAGCCCAACGCTCATGTCACCTCTCCTGTTAAGACCATGATCAAAGCCCCAGGAACACCTGTCAGAAACACAGCAGGTAAGACCCTGAGTATCAGCACATGACTGAAGGTTCAACCTCTCTCCTGTCCAGATACAGATAAGCACTGTGTAGCCTATATAATGCTGCACTGTATATACTCTACTTTACCAATCTAATGTTTAGACACACTGCACTGATAAAGTTACAAAGAATTTTTTTTACAAAAATTACAAAGAAACGGTAAGCAACACACACTGGATTAAAGTCTGCATGAAACGGAAGTTGCAATAGTCTTCCCTATTGTGGCATTATATCAAAGTGAAATGGCTTTTTTGTTTAAATGTAGGGCGGGACTTTATTTTGTCCATGGGGAATTGATTGGATGGTTGTGGTTTGCTATTGGTGGATCTAATATGAGTGACAGGTTGCCCCGCCCTCACGCCAGTAAACATCATCAGAGAAGAGAAAAGATGAGCTGCAAGAGGGAGGGAAAGTTATTTTGAATAAAGATTATTAGGGGAAAAGGAAAAATAAGAGTTGTCAATTTTGATTTCATGATGGCTTTAACTGCCATTCTTCCACTAGAAGACAAATTGACATCTGTAAGGTTAGGATTAAGTAATAATACTTCAGCCTTAGGTAGCGGACGCACCTTAAGACAAGCCAAAGCTCTAATGAGTGTTTGTGTCTTTTGGCAGGTCTCATTACTCCCACTTTTGGTGTCATGAGCAACAGTACACCTTTGGGCCCCGCCTTAGACCGCCCCATGCCCCGCCCACACCCAAAAGACGAAGCCTCATTGGTCCAGATGGCAGAACACATCCCTGCTGGAACACGCACTCCTATGTGTGCTCACTGCGACATGGTTATCAGGTACGCAAACAAGTATTCAATCAAATAGTCCATTTTTGCTTTGCTTTGTAAGATGCTGAGTCAGAATTGGTCCAAAATGAGGTATTTTATAAGGCTACACAATGATGTTTACCATTTGAAACACCTACAGTGCTGTCTAGGTAGGAAACTCACTAGCTTTTGGAATTAATATACAATATAAAAAAAACTGTGTAATGCAAAATGAATGTGATATCTGAAAACATGTTTAACAACTGGCACTATTGCTTCATTGTTGTTGTCAGTCCAGAAACGTTATTCCAGTTTTAATTGAACACATAATGACATTGACATTTCGTTTTCTTTGCACCTCTAGCACAGTGTTACAGGATGTCATATTCATAGAATCACAATATCATTAATAGAGTTTCGCCATGAAAATGTCACGTTCATACTGAATAGCTTTCCTCACAGGCCTCCATATGACCTCTCACTTACCCTTTTTACCCTCAAATCTGCTGCTCTTTATGATTATTTTCTAATACATAGTGAGCTATGTAGGCAGCATTATAAGGCATAATGGGTGCTTGTCTATCCAAAAGATTCCCTTCTAAAGCCCAATTTATACTTCTGCGTCGAGTGTACGCCGTAGCTACATTGTAGGCTGTGTGTTGCACGCGTAGCCTACAACGTACCCTGACGTGCACCTCTCCAAAAATGTAACAACGCGTCAATTCTACGCGGACCGCAAGTGCTGTGATTGGTCTGCCAGAACCCCTCCCTCAGGGGTACACATGCTCCCTCTGCATGTGTAATTGCACGTCGACGCGGACAAGGACGCAGAAGTATAAATTAAAATCGACGCATAGCCCACGGCGTAGAGGCTACGGCACACGTCCGACGCAGAAGTATAAATCAGCCTTAAAGCAGCATCTCATACTGTATATCCTTCATGGAGAAAGCAATCTCATAATTCCTTTATTATTGTATTATTAATAATAATATAATTATTATTAATAAATTCATCAAATGAAGTTTAGTGTAAGGGGATAGAATATACAGTTTGTATAGTATAAAAATAAATAAAAAACAATATTATTATTATTATTATTTAAAACAATATAACTATTATTAATAAATTAATCAAATGAATTCAGTAAAACATATTTATTAAAATAATTCATATAAATTAAAATTGAATATTTCTTACAATATTTGTATAATAATAATTAGTATAATATATGAATAAAATACTGATTCTTACAATATCTATAATTATTAATAATAAAATATATTAATATAATTAATTAAATAACAAACTATTGATAAAAAACATTTATATAAACATAAATGGGCTATTTCTTCCAATATCTGTCTAATTATTGTCAATAGAATATATTAATATAATTATTCAACAACAAAGTATTTATAAAAAAAGAATTCATATAAACATAAATAGTCTAATTCTGACAATATCTATCATTATTAATAAAATATATTAATATAATTAATTCAGTAATAATTTAAAATTATATAAATAAATACAATTATTTATATTAACATAAATGGGCTATTTCTTCCAATATCTGTATAATTATTATTAATAGAATATCATTAATTCATTAACAAACTATTGATAAAAATTCATATAAACATAAATGGAATATTTCTTCTGCTATTTGTGTGGGCTAAATATTTTTGTGCTTATTAATGTATTGTGTTGTTAGTTTAGAAACAAGCTACTGTAAGTAACTCTATACTAAAATCAATGGAGCAACAATCAGGTTTCAGAAGTTTAAATCTCATTCATTATCTTCATAGATAAATTGTTTTGTGTGACTGACTGACTCTCTAGGTTTTGAACTAGAGCTTCTGTTTCTCCATCTTTCCTCCTGCTGTCTCTCTCTTTCACTTTGAAAATGAGATGATTAGCTTAAGAGCGATATTTAATAACAATAGTCACTCTAAACTCAACTCTTACTTTCACAGAGCGAACGACGGCCACCTTATCCAACAAGAAACACGCACCTGTGTAACACACACCAGATACCACACCACACACTCACGGCGGCAAAGGAGATAAGAAAGTGTAGACTTAGTTACCTGTGTGTGTGTGTGTGTGTGTGTGTGTGTGTGTGTGTGTGTGTGTGTGTGTGTGTGTGTGTTCATGTTTTTCTATCCCGGTGGGGACTTGAACCTGAATACAAACAGACTCATAGGGACTCAATTGAGGTCCCATGAGGAAACAAGCTTTACAAATCATACGTTTTTTTTTTTTTTGTTTTTTTTTAAGTTTTGTGTGATGGGTAGGTTTAGGGGTAGGATTAGTGTAAGGCGAGAGAATATACAGTATGTACAGTATAAAAACCATTACGCCTATGGAGAGTCCCCACAAAGATTGTGTGTGTGTGTGTGTGTGTGTGTGTGTGTGTGTGTGTGTGAGACAGTAATTAGGATCAGTCTCCTCTCACAGAGCCTTCATTTAGCAAATTAAACCCTGAATATTTATTCCACATGAGAATAAGCATTACACCAGACTGTCACACACACACTATTCTTTTTTTCACCAGCACACTAAATTACCTCTGAGATTCAGATCTTTGCTGAAGCCATTAGTGATTAAAGGTGAAGTGTGTAATTTATGTGCAACTAGTGCCAATAAAAATGCAGTCTGTTTGTTTGTGGCACTACCTGTCCGTCTGATCAATGGAAAACAGTCTTTATTGTGACAATTCCTCTGGCCAAGTCAAGTTTATTTCAATAGCACTTTTCACAATACATAATGTTTCAAAGCAGATTTACAGAAAATCGTGATCATAATGTTTATAATATGTTACTATCTTCACATTTCACAGATTAGAGCTGGGCGATAATATAGCAAGTATTGAGATTTGCTATAGTATATTGTGTATATATTATATATTCAGATAAAGTTGGATATACTTAAATATGCAACTTTATATAAAGAGATATATGAGTGTTCTGTTATGTATATGCAAATAAAGCTGGATAATTTTTATATTATATATATATACACACTGTATATTGTACACACTGTATACAGTGGGGAGAACAAGTATTTGATACACTGCCGATTTTGCAGGTTTGCCCACTTACAAAGCATGTAGAAGTCTGTAATTTTTATCATAGGTACACTTCAACTGTGAGAGACGGAATCTAAAACAAAAATCCAGAAAATCACATTGTATGATTTTTAAATAATTAATTTGCATTTTATTGCATGACATAAGTATTTGATACATCAGAAAAGCAGAACTTAATATTTGGTACAGAAACCTTTGTTTGCCTACATTTCCTGTAGTTCTTGACCAGGTTTGCACACACTGCAGCAGGGATTTTGGCCCACTCCTCCATTAAGACCTGCTCCAGATCCTTCAGGTTTCGGGGCTGTCGCTGGGCAATACGGACTTTCAGCTCCCTCCAAAGATTTTCTATTGGGTTCAGGTCTGGAGACTGGCTAGGCCACTCCAGGACCTTGAGATGCTTCTTACGGAGCCACTCCTTAGTTGCCCTGGCTGTGTGTTTCGGGTCGTTGTCATGCTGGAAGACCCAGCCACGACCCATCTTCAATGCTCTTACTGAGGGAAGGAGGTTGTTGGCCAAGATCTCGCGATACATGGCCCCATCCATCCTCCCCTCAATACGGTGCAGTCGTCCTGTCCCCTTTGCAGAAAAGCATCCCCAAAGAATGATGTTTCCACCTCCATGCTTCACGGTTGGGATGGTGTTCTTGGGGTTGTACTCATCCTTCTTCTTCCTCCAAACACGGCGAGTGGAGTTTAGGTGATCAAATACTTATGTCATGCAATAAAAGGCAAATTAATTATTAAAAATCATACAATGTGATTTTCTGGATTTTTGTTTTAGATTCCGTCACTCACAGTTGAAGTGTACCTATGATAAAAATTACAGACTTCTACATGCTTTGTAAGTAGGAAAACCTGCAAAATCGGCAGTGTATCAAATACTTGTTCTCCCCACTGTATGTGTATTGTCCCAATATACATACACACGAGTCATTTTATATATATTTATATATATATATATAATTATCCAACTTTATTTGCATATACATAACAGCACGCTAATATATATTATTTGTGTGTGTTGGATATATATTGTTACATAAATAAATAAATATATATATATATATATTAGGGCTGTCAATCGATTAAAATTTTTAATCGCACACTTATAGCGTGAAATTAAGCATATGCCGTTTATCTCATTAAACACATTCATTTTGTCATCATTTGCTATATCCAGCAAAGTAAACAATCAGATTGAAGGGTGATTCTCACAAAGCTGTATTTTCTGCAAGCTTCAAGGATCATTGGAGACTCCAAAAGGACACCAAATAACCAAATATAAGGAGTCCATATCATTTTATTATATAATAAATTTACACACCTAAGCACCCATGAAAAAAACATTACAGAAAAACTACAGAATTCAGTGTATAGTATGTGTACAGAGCAACAACAACGAGACTGTTTTCGTTTCATTTTAGACGAGTCAAGCTGCGATATCGAACAGGACCACACGGAGACGCCAGAAAAACTCCTAAATCAACCGCTTTGACTGCATAAACCTACGATTACTAAACATAACAACGTACACATGACAAATCAAACATTATCCTAACTGAGTGTGTGTGGAAACAACGCGAATGTACTGAGATGTGTCTGTATTTTTTTTACCGTCTATGGTCTGTACATGAATGCAGCGTGCGATCAGTGATCGAGAGCGCGCACATACACAGTTTGTTCTTTGTGCATCAATATAACAGACACTCATGCGCTTACTGTACAACTCTTGTATGTCACCAAAATTGCGCTCTTCAGAAACAATAGCAGAATACGACAGAGCTCGTGTTGTAAAGCAAAGCACACACTGGAATGAATAATTCACTAAAAACGCCATGTGAGTCTTTATTCCTTCTGATATGTCTGATGTAATCAGCCTGGCCTTCTTTACATTAGGGCTGTTTTGGACTGTTTTGACTGAATTCGATTCATGGGGTCCGTTCTTCGTACCTCGCTTAATACACCTGAGATGATTTGACAGATCTCAGATCTTTTAATCGTGATAACTGATCTCTTACTAATTTGGTTCTTCAACGATTTGCGGATTGGATTAAAATATCTGGATTAAGTTATCTGAGATTACTGCGCGTTCCTGTGTTCCCTGAAGAGGGCAGATGCATGATACTCGAAACCACGATCAGTAATGCAGAGATTGGCTGGCAGCAAGACAGCAACGTAATGCATCATGTAATTAAAAAAGCCACCTGGCGAAAAACTTCACAAATTGAAAAAAAAAAAAAAAAAAAAAACTACGAATTTCTGGACCTTTATAAGGAAACAGCCAAATGACCAAACCAACATAAAAGTTATAATAGATAAATGAAATGTGCACTGTTTATTTTAAACATGATTCCCAATTATTTATGTTCACGATTTTATAGTATTTGTACACCTTTTACATTTTTAT
Source organism: Coreius guichenoti (assembly GCA_039654105.1). Taxonomy (NCBI): domain Eukaryota; kingdom Metazoa; phylum Chordata; class Actinopteri; order Cypriniformes; family Gobionidae; genus Coreius; species Coreius guichenoti. The sequence goes on along the minus strand of CM077169.1, from coordinate 5,383,872 downwards.
TTCAATCTTGTAATTAGCAATTCATTTAATTTTTAATTCAATTTGAAGCAGATTTGTTACGTACAGCATTAATTAATGTTTCTTAAGGGTCAAGATCAAGTTATCTGCATCTCCTGCGCTACATCAAGCCACTCCCATAATATCCGTCATCACTCAAATGAATGCATGGCTCAGATTAACGTTACAGCATGTGTGTAAAACTTTAATAAAATTATAAAGTAATTATTCTATCAAAAATAAATCACTCAATCAAGTGGCTGTGTCTATAGTAGTATACACAACATTATAATATTATTTTCAAATACATTTTTATATAATTATTATTGTTATTATTTAAAATTATTGCCCCTGGTTCAGTAAGGAACTCTTGTAATAAAGTAGTAGTTGCTGGGACAGATTTTAAGTATCACCTCCGCTTAAAAAGATGCAATCTAATCCTGTTTACATTAAATAAACCCGAGCAGGTTTAAGATTACGGTCCTGTTGCTATGACAGCAAGTCCAGGATGAGCTTCGAAGAACCAAACAATCCAAGATCATGCCAAATCGTCAACAGTCAAATCCAGCTAACTGAGTTAGCGACATACGAAGAACGAGCCCCGGGATCACTGAAAACTTTCCCAGAGTTTACCGGCTTAAAATGGCCTGATCACAAACAGAGAAGCAGAATCGGGTTAAAGAGTTAGAATGGAAATTTCCTCCTACCAGGGTTACAGGTACTGTAGATGCTCAGTGTGATTGTGATAAACTCCCGACTTCTAAAATCATCTAACTGCGTGACGAAAATTACGTTAATGACGCAGCTTCACGTACTTCTGTAATTTATTTGCGTTAATTGCGTTAAATTATTTTAATGCGTTAAGGACTTTAAATCATTCGCACGCGTTAATGGTGACAGCCCTAATACCCAGCATAATTTCATGAGTAAATCCACAGTTCATTCACGGGTCAAAATGGACCCGAACACAAAAGGTGTAACAAGTTAGTTTAAATGATTATAAATCTCTTTATTTATTTATTTAAAAAAAAAACATTATGTGCATTTTGACAATCTTAACATATATCCAAAGTTTCATTTTCGTACTAAAAACTATGGATTTTTAGAATTTTTTATCTACCTCGTCCTGGTCAAAACGGACCCAGATGCAATAGGAGGGTTAAATATTGTGTAAGCAAAACAGACTGTGGTTGGTGGCTTATTAGTCTCTTACCATCCAGGTGGGCTTTCCTTTGCCAGAATAAGCTGCATATTTGGACCAGAAATTGGACCATCACAGCTAAATATTCATCCAGTGTACAATACACAAATCTGTATTTCTGTTTGATGTGTGTGTGTTTTATCATTGATATGCATGCATGTGTCTTTCAGAGGGCCGTTCCTAATGGCGATGGGGAAATCATGGCACCCGGAGGAGTTCACATGCGCTCACTGCAGCGTGTCTCTGAGCGAGCTGGGCTTTGTGGAGGAACAGGGCTCCATCTACTGCCAACACTGCTACGAAGAGTTCTTCGCTCCGACCTGTGCGCGCTGCCAGCACAAAATCCTGGGGGTCCGTGACTGTGTGTTTCATAAACATGAGATATACTCAATCTCTAACTGCCTGTCAAATGCTTGAGCTTTTGGCTCGGTTATACAAATATATTCACACACAGAGAGACATTAATATGTCTTTTAGGACTGTTTGAACATTCTTTTCTTCATTTTATGTGCATGTACAATACCGTTCAAAAGTTTGGGGTCAGTAAGATGTTTTTTTTTAATAGAAATTAATACTTTTATTCAGCAAGGATGCATTAAATTGATTAGAAGTGACAGTAAGACAAAAGATTTCTATTCTGTCCTCAAAAAGTGTATCACAGTTTTCACAAAAATATTCAGCAGCACAGCTGTTTTCAACATTGATAATACTAAGGAATGTTTTTGAGCAGCAAATCATCATATTAGAATGATTTCTGAAGGATCATGTGACACTGAAGACTGGAGTAATGATAATTATAATAATTTGGCTTTGATCACAGGAATAAATTACATTTTAAAATTGATTAAAATAGAAAACAGTTCTTTTAAATGGTAATAATATTTCTCAATATTTATATTTTACTGTATTTTTAAATCAAATAAATGCAGCCTTGGGTGAGCAGAAGAGACTTTTTTCAATAACAAATCGTACCGACCCAAAACTGTACGGTAGTGTATATGTAACGATGATGATGATGATGTGTTTTAACAGGAAGTGATCAATGCACTCAAGCAGACCTGGCATGTGTACTGCTTCCTCTGTGCATCCTGCCAGCAGCCGATAAGAAACGATACTTTTCACCTCGAGGATGGAGAGCCGTACTGCGAGAGAGGTGTTTGTTTGTCTATTGCTTTCTGTAGACTTCTGTTATTTATAGATAACTACCTTTCTGCATGAAATTCAGTTCAAGTCAAGTTTATTTGCATAGTGCTTTTCACAGTACATATGGTTTCAAAGCAGCTAAATTTGTTTCAAAAGTATTCTTTTATCCACCAGAGATGAATGTATCAAAGTAATGTCCATTAGGCAGTGATATACGGCTATAATTTAGTATGTTATGTGGTTAGTTAACGTCATGCATACATGAAATATACATTTACTTGATTAAGACATTTTTTTTTTTTTTTGTATTTTTGAACCTTTTTCCTCATGGGGAATGTTGGCAGCTCCTCACAATGTAGATGATTGCAAACAACAAGAAGATCCTATACAGATCACACACTAGCAGATGAAAACTAAAATAATCATAGGAAAAAATGATGTATTTTTAATATTGCAATTATTTCTCTTAGACAGTTATGAGTTAAATGAAGACTTGCTGAAGTCTCTAGCTTCTCAGATGCATCTCCTGAAAAAGACTCCAGTAATGTGCTTTTAAAAGAATCTTAAAGTCGCCATGAAATCAAAATTGAAGTTTTTTGGCTTTTAGTATGAATATGTTAGCCTTACACACTAGCTTAATGTATAAGTTAGTGTGCTCCAAAACAATGACAACATTTGCATTTAGAAGGTATAAGCATTCAAAACGTACAGTCTCTCACTTCCGCCAATATGGATCAATGATTTTGATGACATCACGCTGCATTTCAGCTTCTCATCAGATTTTCTGTCCAATCAAATGCTCTCTAGAATCTGAAGCCCCGCCCCCTACATTATAAATAGACGCTGAAGCTGTGGCTGAAATCGGACACTTGTACACATATTTACTATTTTCTACATGGTGAATGGTGCGTAGTGCACTATATAGGGGATAGGGAACGATTCAGACAGTGTAAATATGCTTTCCATTGGGGTGAATGAAGTCTAGCTTCACGGTAGTGTCACGTGAACCGCCGCAGCTCCAGTCCAGAGACACGATAGCACAGAGCAAATCATATGCGCTAGTCGGCGCAGATCAGAAAACGTATCGGACTCATTTGAATTCTGCACAGAATGCTGTATTTTAAAGCGACATGGAGGAGATTAGGAGGAGAAACGGTTAGAGATTAGGAGGAAACTGCGGCTTCACTGAGCTCAACGGCTCTGGCCGAGCTGTGATATAAACTAAACGCAATTGGCTATTTAAAAAAAGGGGGAGGAGCTGTTCGATATGTCCCGCCCTGTCTTCCTGTTTCAGTGGAAATTACGTCAACACACTGAATAATGCTGCGCGTTTCAAGGCACTTCAGTGGGCCTTTAAGTGTCACAAATTGTCCTCACATTTGCAAAGATATCATAGTCTGCAGAGATTTCAGTGGAAACATTTCTGCCAAGACCAAATGATCTGAGCTACTCTACCGATCAAAAGTTTGGGGTCTATAAGATGTTTTAATGTTTTTAAAAGAGGTCTTTTATGCTCACCAAGGCTGCATTTATTTGATTAAAAACTGTAATAATGCTAAATATTATTGCAACCTAAAATAACAGTTTTCTGTTTGAGTATTCTTTAAAATGTAATTTATTCCTGTGATCAGATCCTTCAGAAATCATTCTAATATGCTGATTTGCTGTTCAAGAAACATTTCTGATTATTACCAATGTTGAAAACAGTTGTGCTGCTTAATATTTTTGTTGAAATCGTGATAAATTTTTCCAGGATTCTTTTGATGAATAGAAAGTTCAAAAGAACAGCATTTATTAGAAATCAAAATCTTTCATAACACTATAAAAGTTTTTACTGACACTTTTGATCAATTTCATGCATCCTTGCTAATTTATCTTAATTTATGGCAACAATTGTCTCTTTTATGTCCATTTTAATTTCTCCTGTGGAACATCAGAGACAAAGCTGATACTTAGAGTGTCTGTGAGCACTGCAGATAAAGTCGTTGACACTGTGAAGACAATCAGGATGTGTTTTCTAATAGTTTTGTAATTGTGTTTTCAGATTACTACAGTCGGTTTGGGACGGGTTGCCGTGGCTGTGATTTCCCAATAGAAGCAGGAGACAAGTTCCTCGAGGCCCTGGGCGGCACCTGGCACGACACCTGCTTCGTGTGCTCAGTAAGTGTGCGTTCAGGTTTGTCTGTGAGTGTTTGTGTATTCATTGAGTGTTTTGTGATGAGTGTCTGTTGTTCTCTTCAGGTTTGCAGCGTCAGTCTGGAGGGCCAGACCTTCTTCTCCAAGAAGAACAAACCGCTTTGCAAGAAACACGCTCACACTCTCAAAATATAAATACACTACATAACTGTTGAAGTATAAGCAAAAAATAATGTAAAGAACACATATTTACAACAATATAAATGACAAATACTCAAAGTCAAAGCAGTTCTGCTGAGGTTTGAAATGAAGAATGATCTGTTTGAAGGTGATTGTGTGAAGAGCTGGTGTTTGAAACTGTTATTTTATCAAATGATATGAGGTATCAGAGGCAGTTTTTCTTTCTTTTCTTTTCTTTCCTCTCTCTTTTAACCATCTCACTTCACAGCAATTTGTGCATTATTTATAAAATACACTGTAAAAAAAAAGAAGGTTGTTTCAACTTAAAAAAAGCTAGGGCCCTATCATACACCTGGCGCAATGCAAGTGTTTTTTGCTAGTTTCAGCCTGACACAGTTATCATTTTCACGTTCTGCGCCCATGTCATTTAAATAGCAAATGTACTCGCGCTTATCTGTTTGTCCATGGACGTGCTGGTCTGAAAACGAGGTGTGTTCAGGCGCATTGTTGGCGCGTTGCTATTTTGAGGAACTGAAAACGACTGCGCCATTGACCAACAAAAACCTGGTCTAAAGTCAATAGCGCAGTATTTTTTGTGTTATTTAAAGGGTTTAAATGTGCCTATAGACGCGTACACTATGCTTATTGCACACACAGGGATGCGCAGCAGCACACAAACATTTTTAAATATTAAAAATAAAAGGATTCCTCTTCGGAGAAGCGCTCAGTCTTTCCACTCGCAAATTCCACCATGTAAATAGCGAATCCGCATGGTGCGAGCGCAACTGGCTTTTAAAGGGAATGGGAGATGAGACTCTGATTGGTTTATTTCACGTTATGCCCAAAACACACCCATTACTCATTAAGAGACTAGGGACAACCCTTTTAGACCACGCACCAACCATTTTTCCCTTCGTTAAACTAGCAAAAGTGGATTCAGACACGCCCTAAGTGCACTTGCGTCGTACGCTTTAGACCATGCGCTCAGATCGTTAAAATAGGGCCCCAAGTGTTTGTGCTGCTCTAAAATTGTAAGTTTAGTCAACTTGAAATGTGAAGTTGTACTATGTGACAACTTGAATATTTGAGTTGACTAAACTTAAAATTTTAAGGCAGCACGAACACGTACTTTTTTTAAGTTGAAACACTTTTTTTTACAGTGTAAGGACCAAAACAATTGGAATGAGAACATACTTGAGAGTAAATGCACATTAATTTATCTAATATTGTGCTGCTGTGATGATGTATTTTTGTAAGCTGTAGCCAACGCAGAAGTTTGCATCACTTTGGTTCCCTCGTCAAAAAAGCAAATAGGATTGTTTTATTGGCTTTAGGATTATTGCAATATTGGACTATTGCTCTGTGACCAAAATGAACACAAATTTAATGAATTTTGAAGCCTAAATCCAATCACCAGAAGCAAAAGCTAAACAAACTACACCACGGTCGCATAACTTAAACGTCACCTCCACTAAGTTTCCAACAACTCTTTCAATCTTTATTTAAAATCTACAAGTTGGAAAGTTTGAGTGAGAATAGTTTGCAAGAGTGCGATTATAAACGCAGTGAGGCAATGAAAGCGACTAGTGTGTAGATGAGTTTATGGTCACCGTGATTTTGCCAAGTAAGACATGTTCCTGGAACAACATATATTGTTGATCTTGGAACAACATTCCTGTCTGAAAATTTTTGTCCTACCCCTAAACCTAACCCTACCCATAACTTTTCCCTCAAATCAGAGGGAAATGATGGTGAATAACACTGATGTAGAAGCACCTAACCTGTTTGTAAGCCTAAACTTGACACAAACTGTAAACTGATTGTAATCTGATTGGTTGATTGGAATGTTGTTCCAGGATCAACAAAGATGTTGTATTTGGTGAAATCACGTTCACCATGAGTTTACCTGTTCGGCTGATGATGTTTAAAGGGTTAGTTCACCCAAAAATTCTGTCATCATTTACTCGCTCTCATGTCGTTCCAAACCCGTAAGACTTTCGTTCATCTTCTGAACACAAATGAAGATCTTTTTGATCAAATCTGAGAGCTTTCTGTCCCTCCTTTGACAGCTACACAACTACCACTTTGACGCTTCAAAAAGTTCATAAAGAGATCGTAAAACTAATCCATATGAATTGAGCGGATTAGTCCAAATTTTCTGAAGAGTTTTCATCAAAAAGAGTAATAACATATAATGAAATGATCTGCTGTTCTTAAAGGAATAATGCTGTCAGAAATGTAAATTCTGTCATGATTTACTCAACATCAACATCATATTCACTTCCTTTCTTCTGTGGAACACATAAGGGGTTTATAGAAGAATATGGACTCATTTTACGGTGCTTTTTGTGTAATTTCCAGAGCTTGACACAGCCTCTTCCAAACTGCTCCTTTTGTGTTTCACAGAAGAAGGAACATCATATGTATTTGGAAAAGTGAATTAAAGGGAAATGTATTTATTTCAAGCTCTGGGATAGTGGGGTAGTATCATGTGAAATGCTTGTTTTTATGTTTATTATTTTGCTTTTTGATTTTGACAGTGATAATAAAATGTTAGATTTGCACTTTTAATGATTTCTGTTTTTGTAACACTGTTAAAACTCATGTTTGCTTTTATACAAGTTTAATAAAAATCAAATGTCAGCACTTTGCCGTCTTATCCATTCATTCTTTTACCTCTTATTTGTAGCTTTTCCTACAATTATCACTCAAGCAGAAAATGTATAACAAAACGTATATGGAGAACTGTACATTTTCATTTGATTGTTTAACTTTTTACGTTTAGTTACTTGTTTTAACATTTTATTAGTGAATTTTCAAGAAAATGTTTTGCGTAGTATAAAAAGAGACATTGTTTATTGTTTACATTTCAGTAGCTACTCAGTCCGTTTCTCCCGTATGTTAGAAACGGATCTTTTTTAAATATCAAAATGAGAGTCAATTCCATGTTGGGGTAAGTCGGGGCAAGAAAAAACGTAATTTTTCCTCCTGACCATAGATGACACTCATCTCCGCACTTTTGATGAATTGCTATGCTATTTTTGATATTCATTTCATCTGAATATTTGTGAGATTTAGTCAGCCGAAACAGTTCTGAAGTTTATTGATCTAATTTTGTGTCTCTGGAAAATAGCGATCTATGACAATGTATTATGTTGAATATCAACGTTTTTTGTGTCTATTTGTTAATGAGGAATTTGTGGACACATCAATGTTTTTAGATTTATGGAGTAAAAGTTAAAGTTTATAGTATTTTAAACTAAAAAGATAAAATTAGACCCTTGGGGTAAGGTGAGCCACCCAGAATTGGCAAGTTGTTACTAGTGTTATTATTTTTAAATGTAATAATTATCGTAATTAATGGGGTTATTATTCAGTATTCTATAAATTAGATGTAAATTTTTTCAGACATTTTCGCTTTCATTAAAACCTTTTGGTTAGTTGAGTGAAATCATTCAATTTGCGTTCATAGTGTTGCTACTATGACATATTTTTAAATTAAAATATGGGATATTAAATATGGAAATGTTCATATGCCTATATATAAGTCACAGAATAATTAGATAAATCTCTTTTACTGGGATTCTGCTTTGTCTGTCATCGGTTATTCAGTTATTCAACTAAATTGTCAAAATAAAATGTTAAATAGAATAGTTGATTTAGTATTTTAGATTAATGACACTTTAAAAAATATATAAATATTAATAAGAATTATATCAAAAATCATGTATACATTCTGTAGAAGTTTATCCAGGAGAGGCTTCTTATCTCATCTTACCCCTGTTTTAATATTTGATATTTTGTGCAGTAACTAAATTAGCAAATGCTTCCTATTTGTTTCCTATAATAACACATTGGCTGATGCATCATCATCCTGCATATGCTAAACTTATATCTAAATATGTTACAGATTAAAAGTAAATGCACATTGTTCTTAAGGGGGGCATCTTCCCTCATGTTACCCTATATTGTAATGACTTTAAATAACTTTCTAGGCAGCATCAATGTTATTGCTCATACTTGGCCTTAAACCCCTAACACTAAATATAAACCTCAGAGTTTGATCTCAAACTGCAGAGTTTGTGTTCCAGACATGAATGATTTCTCGAATCATGTGTCTTATTGAAGAGAGGTGTGCTGTTACATCACAGATCAAACCGAATAACGGGCAACAAATCCCACAGATTTACATTGAAGGAGGGACCTGAGCCATATAATCACAGTCCACTTGATGGTGGACTCTTTTGGGCTGGTAAGAAACCACCACAACACCCCAGCAACAGCAGGTAAAGTGCTGTTATGTGTGTCTCTGTCTGTATTTCTCTCTCAGGTGAGTGGTTTGTCTGTAATGTCTGTAACTCACACCAGCACATGAGCTCAGGGGTCGTGACCTCTACTACACACATGCATGAGATATTCACTAAGGCCACAAAGAACACCTTCTCTCTCTGTCTTTTCTCCTCATCCTCTCTCTTCTCACTGGTCTGAGAGAGGTGGTTGGATTCATCTGAAGATATGAAAGCTTTACAAACACAAAAATACACATATTTTGATGAGTGACTCTGAGATATGCTTATTTGAAGTTTTTAAAGACTGTTGAGAGTATATGCTATAACTTATGTTATATATATATATATATATATATTTATAAGTATATACATTTAAGTTATTCTTCTTAAGTAGGCTAATAATGATATAAAAGTAATAAAGCAGTCTTCTAAAAATATTTAATGTATTAGGCTATTTAATAAAAACAAACAAACAAACAAAATCACAATGGAAAAGGTAATAAAATATAGGCCATTTAATAAATTACAATAATATAGTATTATATTATAGTAATTATAAATAGGCTCATTTTATAAAATAAATATGTGAACAAAATACCCTTCATCAGATAGTTGTTTCACAAAACGCATTCACATATTACATGTATTTAAATAGCTGAGTAGGTGAGTTTGTCGGTCAGCGCGTGTCCGAGTCGGTGATGTGGTGAGCGCGCGCCGCCGGTAGTAGGTGTCGTGGAGTTCCCGCGCGTCTGGAGCTGCTGATGTTGACGAACGCTGAAGACATTTGTGTTGAACTGACACATCATTCACTTCACACGGACCCACGGACTCCGTGGAACTTTTACACGAACTCACGGAGACCTTCTCTCTTCAGGACGGGTAAGAATTCAGTCAATCACGTCTTTTTGAACCAGGGGAAGTGATCGGATAGGTCTCGTGATGAATCTGACAGAACTGCGATTGATTTCCATGAAATTTGGTGTTAAACCGGTGCGTCCTGATGACGATTCGTAAAACTAGCTTTTGGGTAGCACTTTACATTATTACAAACATTTACCATGGTAAATTTCCGCCGAAATAAGTTACTATTGTACTGTATAATTCCTAAGAGAACATACTTAGGAGATATCTCATTAACTTAGGCTATATGAGCTACATTATGTGCAGTTGCTATGGTATTTTAGGAAAACTTATGGTTACCATGATAAATAATTGTTATATAGAGAGTAGGCTACATGTTTGAACCAACAGTTTTCACTATTACTGTCCTTTTTAACAACATGATTCAATGTAATGTTGAAATGCAGTAAAACCAATTTACTACGGTTTTTATTTATTTATCTATTTTTTAATCATATACAATGGTTATGGGTATTCTTTGTATTATCTTGCAGAGTACCACTACCATGGTATATGAATATGGTAAATACATTTCAATACCATGGTGTATATCACAATACCATGGTATCTGATACATCATTGTAGTTCATGATAGTTTGCATTTTACACTTTAACTTTTCAAACTGCTAAAGTTTGCAATTTCTGTGTCAGTATGTCAAAAATAATGGCTGTTTTCAAACAAGTTTCCCATAAATGTCTTCCATTGGTCAGACAAACAGTGGGACATTCTTCTAACTTGTCTATTATTTTATAATTTAAAGCTGTGCAAATCATCAAATTTATAGGCGTTTTAGAGTTTTAGGTGTTGCGTTGTCATGGCAACAAAGTTGTAAAATTGGACATAACTTTACTCAAAAAAGTAAGTTAGTAAGTGTTTGGTATTTCAATTATTTGAAGTTGTTTAAATATTTTTTTTACAGTCGTTTTACGGTTTATGGTGTGTGCAGTCATGGCAATGAAGTTGTAAAATTAGATATTACTATAAGTTAATTTGCATTTCTTTTTCATGTTAACATGCATATCGTTTGTGTCTTGTGGCTATACTATTGAAACAGATGTAGTGAAATGGCTTCTCAAACAAGAAGAAATGTAGGGCAGGACTTAATTTCGTCCATTGGAAGTTGATTGGATCGTGGGTCGTTGTCATTTGCTATTGCTGCTGCCATCTCATGAGTGACAGATTATGAGGGCACATGAATCTTTAAAAAATGATATGCATGGATAAATCATTTATAATAAACATTGCAATAGTCCGTACAAAACAAGAATTGTCCATTTTGAGTACATGGTGACTGATCTTCCCCATTCACTTCCATTGTGCCTCACTGTAACCCAGATTTTTGCTTTATTTTCTTAAGAAAAGGAGGGACAATTGGGAATTTATTTTCGTGGAGGTAATCAACATTATGCCATAAATGCTGTTGACTGAGCTCAACTTGTGCTGAAACCAGAATATTCCTTTAACAAACTGGATCGGTTTGCACTGGTGATTTTGTCATGATATATCGTGTCCGGGACACGTCTGGTGGGAATATGATACAGCGACAGAAACTTTTAACTGCTCTGATAAGGAGTTAACTCACACTATCTTGATAGCCTCTACTCTTTCAGCACTTAGAGAGTAATCCCAACAGGAGCAACTTTCTCTAGGGATAATAGGGGAATTGGACTGTTTGTGTCCATTAGACATCTTGATTTTTGACTTTTATGAACCATCTTTTCCATGAACACAAGAAACAATTGTTGACTCAAGCCCAGTTTACACTATGTCATTAGTGTTTAAAACACTATTAGTGTTTTGATTTCACTATGTTGCATATAAGTTGCTGTTTGTTTGCTTTCACGATTGTTTAATTGTAAAACATGTTAAAGAAACATGTTAGAATATAGTATATGAGGTCAGTGTTTCGCAAAGGATTTCTCTCATTCTAGGGGGGTCCCGGGGCATGGCCCCCATAAGAAAATGTTGTACATTTTAAAGTAGGGCTGCATGATATATATCGAAATTATCGAAATATTGCAAATGTACATATTGCGAATTTGCAATATGCATATGGTAACGACTTGTGATAACTACATGGTTTTAATACTCCAAAATATTACAAAAAGTCCAAGTTTTAGGTGGACACAGACAGCAGAGAGTAGACTGGACACATGACTGTTACATACGTGTGACATGCTTAATGTTATTAAATGCAATAAGCGAAGTACTCACACACACAGGAAGCGGCCTCATGGACAGCGCGTGTCCCGAATTCTGTTGTCTTCCGCAGCTTAAATAGCCAAATACACACAACATTATTTTGAAATTCCCGTCTTGGTGAGTATTCACGAAAACACAGTCAGTTATGTCTTAAAGGTGCACTGTGTAAATTTTAGCGGCATCTAGCTGTGAGGTTGTGAATTGCAACCACCCCTTTGCAGCTCACCCCTCCCTTTTGAAGCACATAGAGAAGCTACAGTGGCTGACACAGGACAAAGATGTCGTCGTCTGAGACAGCAGAGAGTAGCTAGCGCTCTTTAGAGCAGTTTGTCCGTTTAGGGCTATTGTAGAAACATGGCGGCGCAAAATGGTGATTTCACTGTAAGGGGACCCACGGTGTATGTAGATAGAAATGGCTCATTCTAAGGTAATAAAAACATAACGGTTCATTATGTAAGGTCTTTATACATCACTGAAAACACAGTTATGTATATTATATCGCATTTCTGTCAATAGATCCTCATAAATACTACACACTGCACCTTTAAGTGGACTAAACAGTTGAGAAAGAAAGTGTGTAACAATATATTGGATCTGTGCAGCTCTTAAAGTGACAGCAGCCTAATAAACTTGTTTCCATCTGTGTTTTTAAATGTTAATCAAACAACAAAAGACAAAGAAAATCACTCACTTATCTTGAGTGAATAACTTTTGTAGTTTTAATAAGAATCAGTTTCACGATATTGGATTTTCGCAGATATCTAATATGCCGATATTTTTCAGTTCATTTTGGCGGTTAGCCGATATGGATATACTTTTTGTTTGGAAACAACACCAAGTCTGTCCTGTGCAAAAGTTATAAATGAATTATTTTTCATTTCAGTTAGTATTGACTATTCTGGTTTCAGAGTTCTGAGGTCTCCTTACCAAAAGGTTACTTGTTAGAGCTAAATAAATGTTCTTTTCATAATAAGAGTACATTGAAAGCTTTGAAAATGACAATAATAAAGTCAGTCACTGCTGTTTTTTTTTCAGACAGATGCAGTTGTAAAGTATTTCATTTTGTAAATGATCTACACAGCATCACAAGCTACGATCATGAGCTGATGGCATGAACAAAGTGCGCACTTCGCTTTGAAACACACAGCGCAAACAGGCTACAGTGGGGAGAACAAGTATTTGATACACTGCCGTTTTTCCAGGTTTGCCCACTTACAAAGCATGTAGAAGTCTGTAATTTTTATCATAGGTACACTTCAACTGTGAGTGACGGAATCTAAAACAAAAATCAGAAAATCACATTGTATGATTTTTAAATAATTAATTTGCATTTTATTGCATGACATAAGTATTTGATCACCTACCAACCAGTAAGAATTCCGGCTCTCACAGACCTGTTAGTTTTTCTTTAAGAAGCCCTCCTGTTCTCCACTCATTACCTGTATTAACTGCACCTGTTTGAACTCGTTACCTGTATAAAAGACACCTGTCCACACACTCAATCAAACAGAATCCAACCTCTCCACAATGGCCAAGACCAGAGAGCTGTGTAAGGACATCAGGGATAAAATTGTAGACCTGCACAAGGCTGGGATGGGCTACAGGACAATAGGCAAGCAGCTTGGTGAGAAGGCAACAACTGTTGGCGCAATTATTAGAAAATGGAAGAAGTTCAAGATGATGGTCAATCTCCCTCGGTCTGGGGCACCATGCAAGAGCTCACCTCGTGGGGCATCAATGATCATGAGGAAGGTGAGGGATCAGCCCAGAACTACACGGCAGGACCTGGTCAATGACCTGAAGAGAGCTGGGACCACAGTCTCAAAGAAAACCATTAGTAACACACTACGCCGTCATGGATTAAAATCCCGCAGTGCACGCAAGGTCCCCCTGCTCAAGCCAGCGCATGTCCAGGCCCATCTGAAGTTTGCCAGTGACCATCTGGATGATCCAGAGGAGGAATGGGAGAAGGTCATGTGGTCTGATGAGACAAAAATAGAGCTTTTTGGTCTAAACTCCACTCGCCGTGTTTGGAGGAAGAAGAAGGATGAGTACAACCCCAAGAACACCATCCCAACCGTGAAGCATGGAGGTGGAAACATCATTCTTTGGGGATGCTTTTCTGCAAAGGGGACAGGACGACTGCACCGTATTGAGGGGAGGATGGATGGGGCCATGTATCGCGAGATCTTGGCCAACAACCTCCTTCCCTCAGTAAGAGCATTGAAGATGGGTCGTGGCTGGGTCTTCCAGCATGACAACGACCCGAAACACACAGCCAGGGCAGCTAAGGAGTGGCTCCGTAAGAAGCATCTCAAGGTCCTGGAGTGGCCTAGCCAGTCTCCAGACCTGAACCCAATAGAAAATCTTTGGAGGGAGCTGAAAGTCCGTATTGCCCAGCGACAGCCCCGAAACCTGAAGGATCTGGAGAAGGTCTTAATGGAGGAGTGGGCCAAAATCCCTGCTGCAGTGTGTGCAAACCTGGTCAAGAACTACAGGAAACGTATGATCTCTGTAATTGCAAACAAAGGTTTCTGTACCAAATATTAAGTTCTGCTTTTCTGATGTAGCAAATATTTATGTCATGCAATAAAATGCAAATGAATTACTTAAAAATCATACAATGTGATTTTCTGGATTTTTGTTTTAGATTCCGTCAGTCACAGTTGAAGTGTACCTATGATAAAAATTACAGACTTCTACATGCTTTGTAAGTGGGCAAACCTGCAAAATCGGCAGTGTATCAAATACTTGTTCTCCCCATTGTATTTCTCTATATCTTAATTGTTTTGTCAGTTTTAGTAATTTTAGTGCTTCATCTTACACTTATTTCAGTTAGTTTAATATTCATATTTTATTTTATTTCAGCTTTATTTTAATTACGGAAATGCATTTTACAACAGTATCATTGCCGTTGTATGTGATATCAAAACAAGTTCACTGATATGACTGTAGGTCCAATGTCACGGATGAACAGAGAGAGACCTGAAACTATGTGAGCTTTCACACACATACACAGGCACTAATCATGTCCAGCTGTGTGTCAGTGTGTTATGTGGAGTTCACGTTGGAGAGTGTGTGACCATATGGCATAAAGCGTCCAATTCTTACCTCACCCCCCACCTTTCGTCATGGGACTAGGCAGGAAAGACTCAACGACCAGCCAGAGTCGAACAGCAGATGTGAGTGTGTGTATGAGAGAGAAAGATGGAATGTGTGAGTAGCAGTACACCCCATCTACAGTGCAAGCGCACAAATTTGACAAAAACTAGAACACTTAAAGTCGAACTGAATTCAGAAGTGACTTTGATTGTTACTGGTCTTATCGTGAATGATTCTTTGGTGCACATGTTTTTTAAAATGTTTTTTGACCTTGTAAATTTTAATCAGAATGTCTTAACTTGCTCTTCCTGTGATACGACTCTAGACATCTGTGACGTATTCAAGGCCGCACTGCAGTTAGACCAATCGCATTCAGATCTGCTTCCATTCCATTATACATCTCTCACTTTTCACAATCCAATCAAAAATCGATAAGTTCGATAAGCAGTGTTCTTTTATTACTATTATACTATTTATTACAATTTTGAATTATCTTTTATTTTTATATTTTCAGTTTTCATATTAATTTAGTTTGTGCTTTTGTCATTTAAAAAAAAAAAAAAAAAAAAAAAATATATATATATATATATATAGCTTTAATTAAATCTGCAGTCCGTACGTTTTGCCTCTTTGTCGCCATCTATGTTTGAACCCTGAAATTACAGTTATTTGCGGCGTTATCATCTTTACGTGGGTTGTGCATCGGCACGGCTCCTCAGCGCGGAAGAATGTTGAGGTGTATGTGTGGGTTGTCTATCAATGCACCAGTTGTCAACGATGATTGTCGTTTTGAACTTTCTGGATTACAAGCCGCTATCAAAATGACATTCCAGCTGCTGTATAAAGAGGCCCCAAAGATCCGCCACCTGCAGCATCCACACACGCGATATAGCCTACTAGCCCGGACTCCTTTATGTATACAGATGTGATGTAATGATGCAAAGACGAATGGCGGAAGCTCGTATTTCCCGCGGAAAACTACCAGTACCACTCAAATTATATCACATTATTACAAGCTTACCGTTGTGAATCGGGCTAAGGTAAGGAGATCGTTTTGAACACTGGCTGGTTATGTACTTGCTCAAAAAATTTATTTTGACGGACTGCAGCTTTAATACAATTTTAATACTTCAAATTTAGCCTATTTATTTCACTTAGTTTCTAAATCAACATTTCTGATTTTCAAGTTTAATTGGCCGTTTACATAACACCGTTTTCAATTAAAAACGGAAAACTTTTTATGCGTTTTGATCGTTCATTTACACAACAACGGCATTTGAAATGGGTTTCAAAGTGCACGTTTTTGAAAACGATACTGTTATCGCCTCCATGTAAACTACAAAAATTTGTGAATTTGTGTAAACGCTGACATCATGCGCATGCGTATTATGTGTTCAGTCTATTGGTGTGTAGGGTTTCCTTACAAAATGACATCGCCACCTACTCGCCTGGCAGCAGAATACAGTGACTTTAGTCATTTTTACGGATCCGTGTGAATGGGGATCGTTTTAACAGTGTTGTCATCTGTACGTTAAACTTATCAAAAATGCAAAGAATTTTTTTTTTCCCTGTTTTTAGTACATCATTGTCGTGTAAACGTACCCTAATTTTATCAATTAATATTTACATTTTATTTCAGCTTTATCTCAATTATAATAATATAATATTGATTGCATTGTGATATGTAAATATCGGGTGAAGAGTTGTTTGGTGCAAAATGTACAGTAAAAGTTTGGTTGGTGTTTAAAATTTTTGTATATTTGTTATCTTGCTAAGAATATAAAATGATTTTATATATATATATATATATATATATATATATATATATAAAATATATAATATATACTGGAATTATTTAGAGTTATATAAGGGGTGGAGGAAAAAAAAGCTTCTGCTTCATCCCGCTCCTTTTTGAACAAATTGTAATTGTTATAATGCATTATAAATATTGTTTTTTCCTTCGGTATGGTACAACATACGGATTGTACTTTTTTTTTATATATATTTTTTTTAGTTGTGTCTTTTTTGTTGCTCGAAATAAAAAATAAAGATAAAATAAAGAAGATAAATTAACAGAATTTAACAATTAAAATTACCAATTTTTAATATTGTTAACTAAAACTTAAACTAACAACACTGTTAACAACACTTATATACAGTCAATATGGCTGCAACTTCCATTTCTTGCTAACTTTAAATTATAATAATCAAAGTTGTTTATATTACTGTCTCAACTATAAGCATAGATAGTAGGGAAAACAACAGTAGAACACTTGAGTTAATCAACAAAGCTGCCTACATTGCAAGTGTGCAAAGTCGACAAAACTACTGAAAACTACTTTTTTTTATAGAGATTTATTATTATAGTTTTATTTTCATAACTTAACAGCTAGTTGCCAAGGCAGTTCTAATTTTTGTTTAGTCTAAGTTTTTCATATAATACTTATATTTTATTTCAGCTTTATATTTTATAGTTCGGTTCATTTAGGCATATATGAAAACGGCAATCGCACTCGGATCCGCGCCAAAACAATCACTTCGAGATCGCCTGAACGAGCTGGTCTCGGCCCAGTTGAAAACAAACTCTGGGGCAGCTCAGTTGAGGTGAGAAAGCAATCCGAACCAAGCGGTTTCATAATTCATAACGGGAGTGTGTCTGATTGTTTGAGTGATCACATTAGTTATCACAGCTGGAAACCAAAGAGTGCCTCTTCATCTTAAAATGTTGTGTAATTGCTCTTCTTCGTGC
This sequence comes from Coreius guichenoti, assembly GCA_039654105.1. Classification (NCBI taxonomy): domain Eukaryota; kingdom Metazoa; phylum Chordata; class Actinopteri; order Cypriniformes; family Gobionidae; genus Coreius; species Coreius guichenoti. The sequence continues at coordinate 5,365,972 of CM077169.1, read as the reverse complement.
ATTGCAAGAATGCTGTCCCGATGCCTTGAGTCCCGCTCTAACTGCATTATAAATTTTATATATATATATATCTAATTCATCAGTCAGAGCGGGAATCAAGGGTACAATCGTAAGTGTTTTCGAGTGTTACGACAGCTACAGATGAAGCCACAATAAGCCCGCGGAGTGAACTTGTCAATCTATCTTGATGGATGACGCAGGGAACGTAACCAGGTGAACTCTGACTAATAAGAGGACAGTTTTACTCTCATGTGACTTGCATAAACACATTTTAGTACGCTTTGAAATGTTGCCTTGCGAAGGTGAACTGAACCAAGAAGAAAATGCAATATTGTAACAAATTATGTCCCTGTTTCGGAACAAAGCAAACGGTCTACAGGTCTGAAAACGCCCTTAGTTTTAGTTAACAATAGCAACACTGCCAAGCTGTCTGAAGTGCAATTGTGCAAAGACATCATAATTCAAATGCTTCAGTTTGAATCAACAAAGCTGTCTACATTTGCAAGTGTGCCAAATTGAAAAAAAGAATAATAATTGGAACACTCTTGTTATTATCAACAAAGCTCACTGTCTAAACTGCCAGTGTGCAAAGTCAAAAATTGTTTCACTTCCTTTGGGTTTAGCATGCTAATATGACTAGCAGAATGTAACACAGACATGCTGTGTGTGTATATAATTGTGGTTGCGCATGTGTGTGTGTGTGTGACTCAAAGGGAGTCTCTGTTTGAGCTCCATTAATCTCAACCTCGCCCTGACACTGCTCACATTAACTCACACACACTCACACACTTTATATTGATTGCATCATTTGACTCAAGAGAGGTGTCAGGCCCAAAAGTTCAATATTTATTGGATCATTATCTACTAGTGCTCATACATTAACATATTCATGTAGTATGTAGGGAAAGTGTCACATGTGGATTTAGGCGTATTTAATTGTGTGTTTTCTCTTCACAGGTGATCTGCATTCTGATTGACTGCAGGCTGGTTATGGAGAGTCCTTATCTTAGAAAGGTGAGGAGTATTGATTGATTCTCAACCAGGCAACCAGTGCCTACAAGGGGGCCTCAAGGTGAATTGATTTAAAATGAGACAAAAGCTTTGAAATAAGTAAAAACAGCTAAAAATATATTTCTTATTGGTCATCTTCTTAAAGCCACAATATGTAATTTTTCGCTGCTAGAGGTCGCTTATTCAAAACAAAAGCTTAGCTTGATGACGCCTTGATTTTCGCTTTTATTATGCCGCAGACAAGCTCTTCCGCTTCTTCCGCTCATGCGTATGTGGGGTAACGCAGCGCTGTTTTATCATATTAGATACATTATTTGAGTGTGTTGAAAGTTATGTTATAATGCTACTCTGTGCGTTCGCTCGGTGACTTTGAGACACTTGTTGCACACTGCAGTGAGCTAGATCGATATTAGGCATGGTAAAACATGGTACTCGCGGTAAATCAAGAAAACAAGATTTAAACAATAAGACTAACTGTTGAGCTATATAACAATGATTAGTTTTCTGTCGATGAATGTATCCAAACAGTTGCGCACCTGTCTAATAAAACACATCATATATATTAAAGCGGCTTTGGTGTTTCCATGGTTTCTACAAAATAAAACCAGAAATCGAGGGTAACGTGGGTCATTGATAGGCGACGCACAGACACGGTCTGTGTCCTGGTTAAAATTGCTTATTTCTCTGAATTTAAACATTCTTGGAAACATTTGGGATAATAAGCACACGAGTCAACAAAATATATAACATTGTTTTAGTTGTTTTTGGATATCAAAAATCTTTGCCTTTAACAACTGTCTTTTTCTTTATTTTTATTTTTTATTATTTATGTAAGTGTTTTATTATTTTTTAAAGTATGATTTACAGATCTGGAAAAGTGCCATGGACATTTTTAGAATTAATATAATTTTTTCTAGTTGTGCCAAGCTCAAACATATAATATTTTATGGGGTAGAAGTTAGGTGTGTGAGTCTTTGGTTAGACAGTGAATCAAGTCGATTCACAATTCATAGGTTTTCGATTTGACTCAGGAATGTTTTTTGCAAATTCAGAATGATTCAATTCACAAAGAGATTTGATTCAGTTTGATTCGATTTCAATTCATTATTTTGATTCTGTATTTTTAAGTGCATTCATAGTAGGGGGTGGGCGTTATTTTTTTTCTCTTGTTCATGAAAGGTGCAGAGGTGTCTTTGAGGGTAAGTTGCGAGGGTGTGAAGGGTGTCACACTTCGCCAAAATCCCAAAGTCAAGTCATTTCACACGGCGGCCATCTTTGAAACGCCTCTCGGGTAGCTATTTCAGTCATGCAAGTACAGCTCCTATCGCTTTGAATGGGGAAACATCAAATTCTCCAAAGCTGTTCTCCAAGCTTACGATTAAATTTTATGTTTAAAATCATAAATAAAATCTGACAACAACTTGTCTTGTTTCTAAATGCTCAAATCATGACAAAAGGCTACTTTTCAGGCTGGACCAACCAATGCACATGTACAGTCGTATGTGTGCATCTCAGAACACCGTTTCTATAGCAACCAGAGCTTCTAACGGCAGCTGCAGTTACGCAATGACTTTACCAATTGGCAATTGGCTCTTTTATTTAGAAGGCGGGGCTTATTCCGCCATATTGTGTACTTTCTCCTATTCATAGTAATACGAGTGCACCGTATATCTAAAGTCACGATTCACAATTCAAAAATCCGCATTTCATGATCAGTGCATATGCATTGGCAGGATTTGCAATCGATGCATCAGGAAAACAAGTGAATCATTACACCCCTAGTAGTAATTTAAAGTAAAAATATTCTGAAAAATCCTTAATCCTTAGCCAGTAAATTATAAACTGCTGGAGAATGTCAAATTTATTGAATTTATTTACTCACCCACCCACCCTCATGTCATTCCATGGCATTCAGTTTGCTCTCTCTAATCTCGTTGTCTATGAGAAACGATTGAGATATAGTAATGAGATCTCATTTGTGATTTTCTTTCCTACGGGATCAGCCGTTGTTCTGCAGGCCTCAGTAGCTCTGCTGAACCCCAGTTGATAAAGCTACAGATTTAAAGCATTTGAGAATATCCAATCTGGAGTTTAGCGAGTCTATAAAGGCTTCAGGTTCAACTGAGTGATTTATCATACAGGAAATAATGTTATCATGGCACATTCCTCAGGTAATATACGATCACACACACCTCCCATTGACCCAGGTGTGTGTGTGTATAAGCGAGTGACAGAGAGATCACTGGTGTCTGCAGGGCTGATATTATCGCTTGCTGAAAAGAGATATAGATCAAGAGGAAATTGAGCCATTTAAATCCCAGGAGCGCTTTATGATTAATGGCTGTCAGATATTATACTGTCTCTCTGAAAAGATTTGGCAACCAGCCGAATAAAACACCACACACACACTCATAAAAGTCAGTCATTTTTCCATTGTCCGAAAGGAAAATACTCTCTGCAATCCACCCACTGCGGGTGGGCGGTATGAGCCAAATCTTATATCATGTGGTATGAGTAATTTTTTATGACGGTAGCAGTCTTTTTTTTTTTTTTTGTGGAAAAAATGGTTTATATATTAAAACATGTGGTAATATCTATTTCTGGATACTTTAGAAATGAAACCTTACTTGATTATTCTCTCTTGATTTAAAAGTAAATGAAAAGATGATAATTCATATCACAAATAGTAAAATATTATACTGTGAAATAGATAGTTCTAGCGCTTGATTTTGATTGAATGAGATTGAATGATCGCGATTGAGGTTATGCGATCCTTATATGCTCGCCCATCAGTTGAACTCTATATTAATGCGTCCAATTGAAACTAAACTGTGCTTTTCATCTTTCTTCGATACGCTCATGTGTATATAATGTAAAGCAGTTTTGTCCACTCATAGCTGTCCAAATTTGTCTTCTGCGGTATAAACAGTAAATCAAAATGACACGTTTCTACCTCTGTGAGTAATATACCATAAAACCACACATCCCTATGACCTACAAACATATTTTCTCGCTTTGAGGAGAGAGATAAAAGAAAGAATTACAATCTAGAAATGACTAGCTTCCCAGCAAGCAATAGCCGTCATTTCACCGTCTCGGTTAACTATAGACCTGATATAGTCTCTGACTAATGAGTAACCCACTTATAGCCAAAATAACCTTGAAATTGGTCGTTTTTGCCAAAATACCTTGCGAGATGTGTGATATTCCATGATGTATGAAAGTCAACAGTGATTACAAGGTGTTTTGTTTCATTTCTTTGACATGTTCATGTTCTAGATGACTAGTCTATTCTTGGGCTTTGGTTTGATGTCTATTAAATTTTCACTGACAGCCCAAATTTTGCCTTGCTTTAGTCTAGACATCAGGGCTGTGTTTGGACGGCTATTAGACGTCTTTTAAACGCAAAATTGCTTGCTGGGTTTCGTGATGCCTGTGCATACAGAAATACTTTATGATTGTGAGATTAGCACTGTTTAACTAAAATAAATAAATACATATATTTAAATATGTATTTAAATGTTGAAATGATGTATGCAAATCAGCATATTAGAAGGATTTCTGAAGGATCATGTGACACTGAAGACTGGAATAATGATACTGAAAATTCAGCTTTGCATCACAGGAATTAATTACATTTTAAAATATATTACAATAGAACATAGTTCTTTTAAATTGTAATAATATTTTACAATATTACTGTTTTTACTGTATTTTTGATCAAATAAATGCACCCTAGCATCATAGCAGTGAGTTTAGCACTGGCAAGCAACATTCACATTTGCTGCAGAAACTGTAATTTAGTTATCACATGGGACATTACACAGATGCCCTGCTGTGCTCTTATATGTTCGTGATTGGCTATTAAGATTGATTTAGCACCTTTCCGGTATGCCACACCCCTCACTCCACTGCTCACGTCTGTTAAAGAGCTTATGCTAGTTGAGTTTCATTACTTCCTGTCTCAGGGGCTTGACTGCTGATCATGGCTGTATGTGTGTATGTGTATGTTTGACACTACTCACATATGCACTTATAAAGTTATAGACTGCTGACGGATAGCCCTCACATAACCCATTTATCCTGCGTCCCAGAGATGCAGTATACATAATTTTCACATGCACATAAACTCACCCGCTCGCTTGTGTGTCATGCAGGGAGGCTGATGGCGCTGCCTCCATCTGATATAGTTTCAGCATCTATCAGCATCTATTCATCCAATTTGTTCTCTTCAAATTCCCACTGAAGTGCCTTGAAATGTGCAGCATTATTCAGTGTGTTGACGTAATTTCCACTGAAACAGGAAAACAGGGTGGGGCATATTAAATAGCTCCTCCTCTTTTTCGAAATAGCCAATAGCGTTTAGTTTATATGGGTCCGATACGTTTTCTGGGCTGCGCCGACTTGATCCGTTCTGTGCTATCGTGGATAGTGTCTGTGCTAGTGTGCTCTGTTTGGAGCACACTAGCTTATAGATAACAGTAAGGCTAACAAATTCATATTCATACTAAAAAGCCAAAAAACTTCCATTTTGATTTTATGGGGACTTTAAGAAAATACATTTTTGTGGTAATCAACTCTGAATATTCTTTAATACTGTTATAAAAAATAAGTGCTCATTTAATAAGTATTTGAACAAAGTCTAATTTGCTATCATTAAGTTGTATAAGATTTATTTAGGATTTAAAATAGCAAAATTATATATCTTAGAGAGTGTACAACCCGAGATGCTTTTCTGATTGGCTCCTTTAGCATTCTTTTGCTGGTTGACGTTTTATTGGGCTCTTCAGATATCACCATAGATAAACTCATATCGGTGTACTAGTTTGTAACGTGTAATAGGCTGATATATTAGTGGTGTTGTGAAGCTTTGCTGATGCCGTCTATTGTTCTGGAGTATCTACTTGAACAATAGCAGCTTTCAACAGAGCCAATGTTGTTCTGTGTGTGTTAAAGCTCAGCGTGAAAGAAGAGATGCGAGTATAGTCCTTCAGTGACTCGCGCTGAAATAGAGACGTCTGCAAGACACACACACACACTTAGGGACTTCTGAGGGAATCCTCAGAGTTTCCAAGGTGACCGGTGTTCCGGTGCTAAGGATTAGAGTGCGTCATCAGACGGATTCTGAGTCTGATCAGATTCACCTCACTCTCAGGAAGGTTTATCTGAAGATGTGGTCTTGTGGTAAACCATCGGGAGCTGTTGAGCTGTCTTACGGTTTGGACAGGTTCGCTGTGATTTTGCTTTCCGTGCCAGACGTTCTTCTCAATGAGGGTCTTTGTGCCGTGCTGCTAATTTTAGCTCCGGAATATTTTACCCAACTGCCAAACGGGACGGCCGTAAAAGCCAATTCACTGTGAAGTCTTTCCCCTGTGGTTCAGCACGACTGAGCTGTGTGTGTGTTGTCCTGACTGCATTGGCAGGATTGTGTGTGTGTTTTTCCCCCTTCCCTCTAGAGTGTTAACAAACACACCTAGTTCTGTGCTGTGCATTTTTTGCGATTTATACTTGGCAGATGATAAAATAGGCCAAAAAGTTCTCACAGACGTTGAGACATGTTGCAAAAGTTCAATATGTGGCTGGTTTGATGAACTATTCAAAGCAGAAAACTTGATTCCTGCAGATTTGCTGGCTGAGTCATTCAGGTTCATGAGCAGAGAACTGTGGGTAACTGCGAAATGGAGGGTGTGCACCTGTCTGAGGCACTTGTCACCACTAAAAGCATCAGAAAATGAGATGAATTGGGAGATGTGTTTTGTCTTTTCTTTTGTCACACACTCTATGAATAACAAGAAACACAAATATGGACACCACAAGTGTCCTTTTTATGCTTCATTTGAATTTGCATCATTCATTTGTGACATATTAAAGATAGTTCTAATTTACAGTGGCCCCAGAAAGTATTTGGACACTTATGTTACACTTAAAGGAGTAGTTCACTTCAGAATTAAAATTTCCTGATAATTTACTCACCCCCACATCATCATCACCAAGATGTTCATGTCTTTATTTCTTCTGTCGAAAAGAAATTAAGGTTTTTGAGGAAAACATTCCAGGATTTTTCTCCATATAGTGGACTTCAATGGGGTACAACGGTTTGGTCCAAATTGCAGTTTCAATGCATCTTCAAAGGGCTCTACACGATCCCAGACGAGGAATAAGGGTCTTATCTAGCGAAACGATCGGCCGTTTTCTAAAAAAATTATATACTTTTTAACCACAAATGCTCTTCTTGCTCTGATCTGCGATGCACCATGCATTACTTTGGAAAGGTCACGCGTGACATAGGCGGAAGTACCGCGGTAGGGCGAAAAACTCTAATTTACTCCAACTTCAAAATCGTCCGAAATAGTTGCTTTACCTTTTCTCTTTGTAAACACTTGATCGGTGCTTTTGCATACATCACGTGTGACATTTCCAACGTGATGACGTAATGCGTGGCGCATCGCAGATCAGAGCAAGAGGAGCATTTGTGGTTAAAAAGTATATAATTTTTTTTCTATTTTTTAGAAAATGACCGATCGTTTCGCTAGATAAGACCCTTATTCCTCGTCTGGGATCGTGTAGAGCCCTTTGAAGCTGCATTGAAACCATTGTACCCCATTGAAGTCCACTATATGGAGAAAAATCCTGGAATGTTTTCCTCAAAAACCTTCATTTCTTTTCTTGGATGATGTGGGGATGAGTAAATTATCAGGAAATGTAATTCTGAAGTGAACTACTCTTTTAAAACTGAATGGCATTGCATTAGACACAAAATATCAACACAAGTGTCCTGTATTAAAAAAAAAAAAAATTGTATCAAAGCAAGTGTAATTTATAAAAAAAAAAGTGTATATATATATATATTATAATATATTAATATTTTTTTTAAATATATATGATGTTTTGTATCAAAGCAAGTATCATTTATTTTAAATATATAATTTTTTGTATCAAAGCAAGTACAATTTATTTGAAAACAAAAAAAGTTTTTTATCAAAGTGTCCTTGTTTTAAAGATATATTGTTATATTTTGTATCTAATGCAATGATATTCAGATATTTTGGTAACACTTTACAATAAGGTCTCATTTGTTAACATTAGTTAATGCATTAACTAACATGAACTAACAATGACCAATATATTCTAACAGCATTTATTAACCTTTGTTTATGTTAGTTAACATAAAACTTTCAATCTTAAAAATGTAGTACATGCTGAGATTAACATCAGCTAAGATTAATAAATGCTGTAGAAGTATTGTTCATATGTTTGTTCATGTTAAGTAATGAAGTTGACTAATGTTGATGAATGAAACCTTATTGTACAGTGCTACTGATATTTCTAAGTGTTTAAGTGTCCAAATACTTTATGGGCCCACATATAAACTGATTCAGTTTTCACTGATAAACAGCAGTAAATTCTGTGTGTGTGTGAGGCAGAGAGAGCCGTGAATGTACAAAAAATATTTGTTTTTGCCGTACACGTTCTAGCCCAGACTGAATTAGAGCTAATGTCTTTAACTCATTTAAACACCCTCTTGCTCTCTCTCTCAGTATGAAAGGGTTTTCTTTCACAGATTCGATTACATTGACTGACTTGTGACTGGTGCTGATGTGGTTGTGTCTGAAGTCTTGTGTTTCACATTAGATGTTTTCTTTATCTGATTGGTGGAAACATGCAGTGACATGACATCAGAAATCACCAGCATCAGGCAGCTAATAATCAGCCAATAACCCTTTAACCGTTTTCCCAGCCGATTGGTGGGCCATATACTACCTGGCCAAAAAAAGTCGCTGTTTGGATTTAAATAGGCAAATGTTTAAGAGTCTATGATTGGATTATTATCGCAGTGATTATTATGTTTCTAGCATGTTATATGTTTGGCAACAGTTCTTCTAACCCTAATTGATGGAGTGTGTAGCTTTTCATTTCTTAAGCAACCATGTAGGAAGACACATCATGGCCATAATCCTGGATGACAATGTCAAGATTCATCAGGCTCAAACTGTGAGAGAAAGGTTGTGAGGGAGCATGAAGAATCATTTTCACCTCCAGACCTTAAATTCATTGAGAGTCTTTGGGATGTGCTGGAGGAGACTTTACAGAGTGCTGGACTCTTGCATTGTCAATACAAGATCTTGACCAAAAATGGATGCACCTCTTGATGGAAATAACATCACAACAATTTTTGGTCATGATCTTGAATTGACAATGCAAAAGTCAAGCACTCTGTATTATTTTTTCTAAATATTTTAAAAAAAGATTTTTTTGTAGCTTTATTTAAATAGGAGCTGATAATGCTAGATTTCACTAGATGAGGGTGTTCTGGGTGATTACTGATTGATTCAGATAAAAAAATAGTCTAAAAGCAAGTGTCATTTATTATTTAAAAAGGTATTATGATATTTTGTTTCAAGCAAGTGTCATTTATAAAAAAAGTGATATTTTGTGTGTAATGGAGTGACATTCAAACATTTTTTGGGCCAGATTTACTAACCGCTTGCCCAAGTGCAAACCCTCTTTTGGCGTAAAAAAACTACTGTCAGGATTTACTAAAGACACGCAGTGAAACATTAGCGCTGAAAAGGCTTGGACAGGGTTATTTTTGCGGCTGACTTTATTGCATATGCATTTGTAGGAGTTTCCGTTTCAGACACAAAATCTATGGGAGGAGAGTATTTAAATGAATCACGCACGGTGATTTACTAAGGTTTGCGCTCGTCAATTTACTGGTATTTGCGCCATTATTTACTGCCCAAAATAAGCATGTCTTAAACCAGACGCTAATTTGCGCTGCTCTTGGTAAATTGTGTTGGTCATTATGGAAATGATCTGGCTGTGTCTGTGTTCTTTAATTTGCACGTCGTCAGTAGATCACGCGCTGAACTTTCCACTCTCATCTGCGCATTTATGGGATTGCGCTCTCGTGCTAATTTGCCCCGTTTAGTAAATCTGGCCCTTAGTGTGACTTAAGCTTCCATATACTTTATGGGATCCCATAAGTTGTATTTGTTCAAATAGATTTGCTTGCCTTTGTAATTGTAAAACAATGGTATTGTTTGTTCCTACAGATTTCCATTGCTCAGTGTTCGATGGTTCGTGGGAGCTAATGTATGCGGGACAGCGATACCTGCGCAGGTAAACACAGTCACACACACTCAACACAACTTTACCTTACATACGCGTTCACTGCTGGTCGAGACCCTGCTGTCACCGGTAAAGTTTATACCACCGTAATGTGATGATCGCGGAAGCTTTAGGTACACCATAACCTATATGTGCGCAAATACACTCCGTATTAGCAGAGAGAGTGGGCAGGAGTTTCATATCTGTGGAGAGGAAGAGAGGTCAGAGGTCATGCTCGGGGGGCCCTGAGGTGGTTTTATGTTTCTGGTGAGTGTACAGACAACAGACAGACAACACTACACACGTGATACTGCTCTGAATGCCAGTCTGTGGAGGGCAGATAAAGACTGTAGTGTGAACGGGAGAGAGAGGGTCGACTGTGGCATGATATGAGATCTGCATCTCGTAGTCGGTGACACGGACGCTCTATATTTGGGAGCTGAAGCACGACTGCTGACCCCTAGATCCACTCTACCACCTGCTCACACACACACCAGGGTTGTGTGTCATTGGGAACAGAGCATAACAGTCAGGTTATGGAAGTAAAATCTCATTCATCTCCTTTTGCGGAAGTGATTTGTGATGAAAATGCATAAACGGTTCAAGACAGATCTGAGACTGTAAAAGGGCTAGTTCACCCAAAAATGAAAATTCTGTCATTAATTATACTCACCCTCATGTCGTTCCAAACCCGTAAGACTCAACCGAACCTGCTTGATGCGCAAGAACAAACCTCTTGCTGAAGCTCAAACGTGCCACGTAACACGAGAATGAACCTCATTAGTTCAAACGAACATGCTTGAGCTTCTGTTTACCACAACTGATGTGTGAATTGGTTTATATGTGAATAAAAGCCTAAATTCAGTCTGTTCATCATATAAAGCGATTGAGTCTCTTCTGAAAATTTGGACTAAACCGCTCAATTCATATGGTTTAATTTATCTCTTTATGAACTTTTTGAAGGGTCAAAGTGGTAGTTGCGTAGCTGTCAATGGAGAGACAGAAAGCTCTCAGATTTCATCAAAAAGATCTTCATTTGTGTTCTGAAGATGAACGAAAGTCTTACGGGTTTGGAACGACATGAGGATGAGTAAATGATGACAGAATTTTAATTTTTGGGTGAACTAACCCTTTAAGGGATTAAAATGCTTTCAAAGAAACCAAAAGTCTGTTTAATTTTAGCTACACTACCCTCAGTCTGTTTGAAGAACCTCATTACCAATAATCCAAAAGAACTCAGTAGCAGCCGCCCACTCCCATGAAGCACTGCAAATAACATAATCAGGTTGGTCTCTTTGCACTTTTCATCTGTTTATATATTTGTATATATTTTAATACATATATGCTACTTTTGAATGGCTTTTGAGTGAGAAAGACACTTTATTTGGTATCAATATATGGTAAGTAGCGCATCTTAACCAGCAGGGGCTAACCAGACAAACCTCAATGCCCAGGTCTGATGCATATTGCTTTAAATATGGCAAAAATTTATTTGGCTGGATTTGGGCCACAAATTTGAGAAGTGCACACATTTTTATGAGTTCGGTGTGAATCAAACTTGTCACGTTTACAAATTCCCAGGCTGCTATGCAGTTGCATGAAATCTTTGGACGATAATCAAAATTTCGTTTGAGGCATTTGGTATCAAGTAAATTCCTTTTTTCCATATCTGTATATGGTGTGATCTATTTTAAGCCCCCCCCCCCCCCCCCCCCCTTTAAATGACATGCAAAGCAAAAACAAAGTGGTTGGTGCATTTACATATCGCTCAAACAATCTCTTCCTGTGTAAGTGGGCGGGTTGTGGTCAGACTAAGCCGACTGATATAAAGACATATGCACGCTTCAGTTCCTCATCCTTTCTCCTCTTGATCTCTTTACTCCATTCATCTGTCTTTCTTTTCTTCCGGGTGGGATATTGTATGTTTTCACAGGCAGTCGACTTTGTCACAGTGCTCTGACTGACTGATCCTAAGACAGAGGTCGAAGGTCATGTTCAGAGGTCCTGACCTCCAGTGGAATGCCTGTGTGGGGGTGGTTATCAGAGCTTTAAGTAGGATCCATTTGCGTATTTTTTTTTTTTGAGACGTGCAGGTGTAAAAACAGTTGAGGTTTTATGTCCAGACTGAAACATGTCTGAGCTATGTTTATGCCATTACCTGATTTGCTTCATTTTTTGTGTGAATTGGGCCTAAATGACACTATAAGTGGCTACAATTAATTCTTAGTGAATTCATCATTGTTTAACGGCCGATATTAGAGATTTTTTTTTATTTATCAGGATTGATGTAATTTCATTTCCTCTATTTTTACATTTAGATTACCTTTGCCATCATCTAATGCTTAAAGTTAATCTTTAAATGTTTAATAAGTTTAACTTAAGTTTAATAATGTTCAATAATAAGTGTTAAATGCTGATTCAAAATGGGTTAGTTATCAAAAAATTTAATTATCACCCATTTATCAGTTTTGGGCCATATCAAGAAATGTATTTTTGGCTCATTTAAAGGTACACTATGTAACTTTTGTTTGTTCAAAATTGGTAAAATTTCATTAACATCATAAATCCATCTTTCAAACCATGTTTTTGTCTTATCCTGGATCACTACGGTACGCCTATAAAAAGTGTTTATATTCAGACTATTTTAGACCAGTTGGGACGACAACCGCTGCAAGGTAGCCCAATACCTGCATTTTGTTTATTAACCACTAGAGCACCAAATACCTTTTAAAGGGTAGTTCACCCAAAAATGAAAATTATCCCATAATCTATTCACCCTCAACCCATCCTAGGTGTATATGATTTTCTTCTTTCAACCAAACACAATCTGAGTTATATTAAAAAAATATCCTGGCTCCTCCAAGCTTTATAATGGGAGTGAATGGTAACTTATATTTCATACGGCTCCAGGGGGTTAATAAAGGCCTTCTGCAGCAAAGTGATGCATTTTTTGTAAGAAAAATATCCATATTTAGAACTTTATAAACTATAATCACTGGCTTCCGGTAATGGCCGTACGCGAGTCTAGTTCCGGCAGAAGAGTGACCTCTAACCCGACACATGACGTATTGATGAACATGGAAGCGCAGAGAATAGAGCAAAACAAAACACCGGTCACAAATTAGAAGTCTAAAACGAGAATTTTTAAAGAGAAATGTGGGAGGAGCTTGAGTTTGTTGCCCAGCCCTATTTGTTTGAACCATGAGCAGTTGCGGCTGGTGGGTTTTAAAATAGAGGAGGCACACAAAATATTGCAGTCGGATCCCATCGCAAGGATTTTTTTTAACTGCTTTAAAATGGCTTTTTTGGTCACTTTTAGACAGAAAATGTACAGAAAACAACACTTATACAGCAAAAGAATATAAATATCATTTCACTCACCTAGCCTATCACTTGAATCACCTAGCCTGTCCTTTAAATGTCTGTGTTAAAGGAGCACGTTTGGCCGTTTAGTGAAGCTGATTGCTGTAGCCTATATCTTAGCTTAGCCTATAGGCGTGGGGTCTTCCTTCTTTTTTAATTTGTGGCTGTTGTTCGATAGTTTGATCAATTTGTTTGAGAGCAAATATTCAATATCTCTACTCTCCATATGTAGTTGGTACCTCAGCGGTAGCAGTTCAATCTAATATCACATAATTTAAGTTTTTTTGATTGTTTGGTTGATATACCAAGGGAGGCTAGCCTCCTCTGCCATGTTACTTTTCTCAACACCCCTAATCGCTGAAAGTGAAATACTCGATGGTGATTGGCTAATTGTTTTTTACCAACAGAGGCACAAGTTTCCGGCTATGGATTTGCCTCGCCCTCCCCTTCTCTATCCCCTCAGACTCGCGTTTCGCAGATCCGGCACATTCGGGGAAGAGCGAGGTGGTTACAGTCAGAGGTGTAATTTCAACAACAAAAACAATAAATACACATTCTGAGACATGAAATTAATAACTGGGAATTTTGTTAACATCAAATCGTCATTTTCACCATTTTGGGTAGGCTGTGCCTCCCTTGCCTCCCCTGACGAGTCGCCACTGACTGCGACAGCCGTCTACTCTCACCTAAGGTTACGCTACTCCTACATCCAATGTCATATGTCAGGTCAGAGTTCACTCTTCCGCCGGAACTCGACTTGCGTACGGCCGTCAATCCCTTTATGATTATAGTTCATAAAGTTATAAATATGGATATTTTTCTTACAAATATACAAACCCGATTCCAAAAAAGTTGGGACACTGTACAAATTGTGAATAAAAAAGGAATGCAATAGTTTACAAATCTCATAAACTTATATTTTATTCACAATAGAATATAGATAACATATCAAATGTTGAAAGTGAGACATTTTGAAATGTCATGCCAAATATTGGCTCATTTTGGATTTCATGAGAGCTACACATTCCAAAAAAGTTGGGACAGGTAGCAATAAGAGGCCGGAAAAGTTAAACGTACATATAAGGAACAGCTGGAGGACCAATTTGCAACTTATTAGGTCAATTGGCAACATGATTGGGTATAAAAAGAGCCTCTCAGAGTGGCAGTGTCTCTCAGAAGTCAAGATGGGCAGAGGATCACCAATTCCCCCAATGCTGCGGCGAAAAATAGTGGAGCAATATCAGAAAGGAGTTTCTCAGAGAAAAATTGCAAAGAGTTTGAAGTTATCATCATCTACAGTGCATAATATCATCCAAAGATTCAGAGAATCTGTAACAATCTCTGTGCGTAAGGGTCAAGGGTCGGAAAACCATACTGGATGCCCGTGATCTTCGGGCCCTTAGACGGCACTGCATCACATACAGGAATGCTACTGTAATGGAAATCACAACATGGGCTCAGGAATACTTCCAGAAAACATTGTCGGTGAACACAATCCACCGTGCCATTCGCCGTTGCCGGCTAAAACTCTATAGGTCAAAAAAGAAGCCATATCTAAACATGATCCAGAAGCGCAGGCGTTTTCTCTGGGCCAAGGCTCATTTAAAATGGACTGTGGCAAAGTGGAAAACTGTTCTGTGGTCAGACGAATCAAAATTTGAAGTTCTTTTTGGAAAACTGGGACACCATGTCATCCGGACTAAAGAGGACAAGGACAACCCAAGTTGTTATCAGCGCTCAGTTCAGAAGCCTGCATCTCTGATGGTATGGGGTTGCATGAGTGCGTGTGGCATGGGCAGCTTACACATCTGGAAAGGCACCATCAATGCTGAAAGGTATATCCAAGTTCTAGAACAACATATGCTCCATCCAGACGTCGTCTCTTTCAGGGAAGACCTTGCATTTTCCAACATGACAATGCCAGACCACGGGTACTGAAGGATCCGGGTACTGAAATGGCCAGCCTGCAGTCCAGATCTTTCACCCATAGAAAACATTTGGCGCATCATAAAGAGGAAGATGCAACAAAGAAGACCTAAGACAGTTGAGCAACTAGAAGCCTGTATTAGACAAGAATGGGACAACATTCCTATTCCTAAACTTGAGCAACTTGTCTCCTCAGTCCCCAGACGTTTGCAGACTGTTATAAAAAGAAGAGGGGATGCCACACAGTGGTAAACATGGCCTTGTCCCAACTTTTTTGAGATGTGTTGATGCCATGAAATTTAAAATCAACTTATTTTTCCCTTAAAATGATACATTTTCTCAGTTTAAACATTTGATATGTCATCTATGTTGTATTCTGAATAAAATATTGAAATTTGAAACTTCCACATCATTGCATTCTGTTTTTATTCACAATTTGTACAGTGTCCCAACTTTTTTGGAATCGGGTTTGTACATGGCTTCGCTTCAGAAGGCCTTTATTAACCCCCTCGAGCTGTATGGATTACTTTTAGGATGGAGGGATGTGCTTTTTTCAAAATCTAGTGTACCATTCACTCCCATTATAAAGGCCGATTGTGTTTGGCTGAAAGAAGAAAGTCATTTACACCTAGGAAGTCTTGAGGGTGAGTAAATTAAGGGATCATTTCCATTTTTGCATGAACTAACCCTTTAAATCACCCATAATTTTAATATCAGCCCAACGTCTTGGTTACGTATGTAACCCTCGTTCCCTGAAGGAAGGGAACGGAGACGTTACTTCAGTTACTGACGGAAAGGGGGTTTCGCTTAGAAGCCAATCGCCTTCGAGATCTACAAAACGAGCCAATGGCATGAAAATCGTGGGTATATAAGGAGTTGCGTTGCACTCTCGCATTATGTTTACCTGCTGAGGAGCCGAGGCCAGCGGTACAGCGGTTGTGGCATGGGGACGTAACGTCTCCGTTCCCTTCCTTCAGGGAACGAGGGTTACATACATAACCGAGACGTTCCCTTTTAGTCAGTACGCTACGAGTTACGTCAGTTACTGACGGAATGGGGGTTCCCAATTCAATCTCGCCACAACGGCTGTCTTCCAGCGTCCTGTGCTGACCTGAGCTCCCTGCTGTGAGACTTTGCACGAACGAGGGGCTAGGCTCAACTACCAAGGTACACTGGGAAGCATATCCCACGTGGAGAAATGCAAGACAATGCCTGCCCGAATGGAGGACTTAGGAATACACATATGACCCAAGTATGGGCTGCATATGGAGCACTCTGGAGTATCCAACCGCAGGTGGAATCTTTCAACCCCAGGAGTGGCAAGGGTCTTGCCAAGGGAAGACACGTGCTCGAAGAGACTTACCGTGGAAATACACATGTGGGGGTTGCCCAACTGGGGAACCATGCACATGGAGGCACCTGGCCTTACACGAGTGCTGACCAAGCGGGCATGCACTCTGGTGTCGGCGTCAACAGTGCTGGAGGAACTCAGGGCTTACTGAGAAACTCACCTGAGTGAGAATGCGCACGCATCCAGTCCGTAGAGTGGAATGGCGCAGCAAGCGATGACACCTGAGCCTGTCCGGTTACTGGCCACTTGGCTCCACTCGGAGATTACTTAGAATCTTGCGAATGTGTAGGGTGTCGCCCAGCCTACAGCTCTACAAATGTCTGTTAGTGAGGCGCCATGCGCTAATCCCAAAAGGAGGCAACACTCCAGTGGAGTGTGCCTTGACCCCAAGGGGGCATGGCATGCCCTGAACCTGATATGCCAGGACAATGGCGTCCACTATCTAGTGAGACAACCTCTGCTTGGAGAGAGCCTTCCCTTCTGCTGCACTCCGTAACAGACAATAGCTGGTCTGAGGTACTGAACACTGCGTCCGGTCTATGTAAGCGTGAAAGGCGCGTACTGGACAGCGCAGTGTCAAGGCTGGGTCTGCCTCCTCCAAGGCAGCGTTTGCAGGTTCACCACCTGAAGTGGTGGGAACCTTGGGCACGTATCCAGGCCGGGGTCTCAGGATCACGTGAGAGTTAGCCGGCCCGAATTCCAGGCACACTTCGTCAACTGAAAATGCCTGCAGGTCTCCTACCTTCTTGATGGAAGCCAGGGCAATAAAGAGCGCCACTTTCATTGAAAGGAACTTTAACTCAAAGGACTGCAAGGGCTCAAAGGGAGCTCTCTGCAGGGCAGATAACACCACTGCGAGGTCCCAAAAGGGCATCTGTAGGGTGTGAGGTGGATTTATCCTCCTCGCCCCTCTAAGGAACCTGCGGGTCAGGTCGTGCTGGCCTACCGTTTTTGAGTCCACCAGGTCGTGGTGAGCCGATATAGTGGCCGCATAAACCTTCAGGGTGGAGGGAGACAGCCTTCGCTCCAATCCTTCTTGGAGGAAGGAGAGCACAGACCCGAACAGGCATTCCCTGGGGTCTTCTCACCGAGAAGAGCACCAGGTGACGAAGAGGTTTCACTTCAACGCATAGGCCTGTCTCGTGGACAAGGCCCTAGCGGAAGTGATGGTAGCCACCACCTGTGGTGGTAGGGTACTCAAACCTGCCGCGTCCCGTCCAGGGCCCACACGTGTAGGATAGATTGGGACGTGGGTGCCAAGGGTGCTCCGTCTCTGAGTAAGGAGGTCCTTCCTCAGAGGGATCGACCAGGGAGGTACTGTCGCATGGAGTAAGAGTTCGGAGAACCAGGTCCGGTCGGGCCAGTACGGGGCGACCAAAAGGACCTGCTCCCTGTCCTCCCTGATCTTGTACAGAACCTGTACGAGAAGGCTCACTGGGGGAAACGCATGCTTGCGTGTGCCCCGCGGCCAGCTGAGCGCTAGTAGGCAACGGGAAGAGTCGTGGGAGGCAACAGATCTACCTGTGGGTCGCCGAACTGTTCCCAGATCAGCTGGCCGTCTGGGGATGGAGTCTCCATTCCTCCGAAGCACGGGCCGCCCCCAGATACCGATCGTCCAGCCTCGAGCGCTCAGGACAAGGCGGAGGGTTCCACTCAAGCCCGATCAGACTCGGGCAATGCTGGGACTCCCGAGGGAGGCAGCACAGCCGAATCCTCATCTCCGGAGGAATCCAGCCCACCCTGTGATGTGGTGATCGACATGGCGTCATCCGCCGGCGCCCCGAATGAGACGCTGGGCCCAGGACGAGAAACACCATCGCCATCATCCGGCAACACCACGGGTTGCAGTGTGCTAGAGGGGGGTGTGCCCCGAGGAATATTTGTCGGGTTGGTCCACACCGTCACCCTCAGATCACCAGCCAAAGTATTGCCTCTCGTGGAAGGGATAGATTGGGGTGTGGTAGAGGGGACCCTCCCTCCTAGACGGAGATCATGGAGTCTCGATCGCAACACTGCGATGGTCATGTTCCCGCAGTGAGAACATGACTCATCCATGAATGCGCGCTCGGCGTGCACGAGGCCCAAGCACGCAGCGATCATGCCCGTCAGACGGACTAACCAGCCGACCGCATCCAGAAAAAGACGTGCCACGTGTATCTCTTTTAAAGAGGAGTTTTGCTCTGCAGAATGCCAAAGCGCCCAGGGAGAACACACACGCTGTGCTAGATAACTGCACAGATCAGAGAGGAATGTGGAACTTGCTGGAACGCGCCGTAACACCGACACTCTGGAGAGACGCTCGCCTTGAAGAGAAGAAAGCTCAGGAAGGCAAGTAACACTCGGCTCCGAAGCAAAAACAGAAACATAATGCGAGAGCGCAGCGCAACTCCTTATATACCCACGAGGTGGGGTGGAGTTGCAATATGCAAATTCCGCAGACCCATGGCATTTTCATGCCATTGGCTCGTTTTGTAGATCTCGAAGGCGATTGGCTTCTAAGCGAAACCCCCATTCCGTCAGTAACTGATGTAACTCGTAGTGTACTGACTGAAAGGGAACCATACATGCCATTTTTGTCTTGAACCCTTTCCAGGGTCCGAACCTACAACCTTTCCGTTACCATCCTAATCTTTAACCGCTATACCACCCATCCAGAAAGATTTAGGGTGAATAGGGGCTTCCTTTGACCACTTTTAGCACTTTCACAAATGTCAAACATTTGCCCTTTAAACTCCTGACGATAACGAGGAAAAAGCAAAAATAGATCAAATAGAGAGTCTAAACAGACACATTTCTGTCTTGTCATGTGTAATTGCCATCACTTCCTCTTGCCTTGTTGTCTGTCTCTTTCTCTCTCTGTTTGTTTTCTGCCCTCTGAGACCCTTTGCTTTTGTATCATTCTTTCTTTTCCTCTAATTGGCACCTCGTTAGGGAATTCTTAATTGGAGGGATGAGCCAGGTGGCAGCGAAGCCACTATGGCCCTCGTTAGTGTGTGAAAGTGTGTGCGTGTTTGTCTTTGTTTAAGCAGAATAAATATAGCGCATGTGTTGATTATGTTCCATTCACCCATGTTGAACTCTAACACATTCCCCTCACGGCCCACTAACACACGCACACACTAACTCTGCCTCACTGTCTGTGTGCCGTTGACCATTTCGATTTGATTCTAGACAATAATAAAATGCAAAACAACAAGCATTTAGTGTTTTGATAAATGTAAGTGTAGTGTTATGATAAATTTAGATGATGAACTGTTGATTGTTTTCATGCAAAAATGGGAATTCTGACATTATTTACTCACCCTCTTGTTGTTCAAACAATAGTGTCACATGACCTTAATATGTGCATGTTTTTTAATGGTGCCCAGTCATCACTTTGGAACTAAGGCAATAATATCTGCACATTTTGCAGTTTTTGCATTCAAAACATTAAGTAAGAAGGTTAGGTGCATTGCATTGTGGGATACTACTACATTTCTAGTATCCCTGATGTGCGGTCTGGTTGTGTCCTGTACATGTTGTAGTAGTGAGTATACCATGCTCAGTATTCTGCATTCTGTAAAAATAGTATAGTAGCCATTCCGAACATAGCTTAGATTCAGTCTGACTCATTGTGACCAATGAATTAAAAAGAATCAGTTCAAATGAATGATTCGTTCACAAATTGGACGTTGCCTTGTGCTTCATTGCTTATTAATAGCGGTGAATTCAGTGGCTCAATAGTGGTCCAGAAAACACTGGTGTATATTGTGTGTGTGATGGTATGTGACCAAACGGATGATCTCAAACAGGTGTGAGGTCGCTGAAGCTCTTCAGGTCATTACACTGACCTCTAACCTTTCTCTCTGCAAACCCTGACCTTTGAGGTACTCTCTCGCACACGCATACACACAGAAGCTCTGTTCCAAAGCATAGTGAGCAGTATCATATGTAATGTTATACTCTGAAAAAGAAAAACCACATTAATGTTGAGCAAAATAATATATTTAATTTAAACCTTTTATTGATGCTTCTTGGTATTAAAACATATGTTTATAATTAACTTTTCTCTCACTTTGTCTGCCAGTGTTTTTTCCCCATTGAGCTTGTTGCAATGCATTGCTTTCACTGCAATCCCAGATAAATGCAATGCTCCCTCCCAATTTGACCAGGATATCTTTGAGTACAGCCTTAAAATACGACCTACGTAGGCAGCTCACTAGGTTTAGGAACATAGCCATTGTCTGAGCAGCTACGGGCTTAAACTGTTTATGCTTTTATTAGTTTCAGTGCTATTTAGGATATCACAGTATTAGAAAGCATGCGTGTGTTGTTCAGACAGCTGAAGGTCTATTTTTTGCTGCTGATTCATACACCTCCACATTTGGACAATCAACACCTCGCTTTATGACACACACCACATAATGGCAGCGACAGCACACTCACCGCTCCTAATGGCATCAAAACACACACTCACATGAACCAAAAGCTGACAAACCCTCCTTTAACAGACTAACGCATCGCTTCTGTCAGCTGTGAAAACAGGAGCAAACATTTGGATGATTAGTTTGTAGTGTGGGCCGGGTAACAGATGGAACGAATTGGCCGGTGTTAGTCAGGGTGTCGTTGCCATTATGGCTTTAGTGGGGAATGTGTGTTTGTTGATTTAATGCATTGGATTTGTAATTTGATCATCATACACAGACATAAAATAAATGAAAACACTAGTTCTGCTCAAATCCCTAAGCTACCTCCCTACATTTTAAAATAACATAAGATTACTAATGGGGATTCGACTCCAAAAAAGTCGATTCCTCGACTCTGAATAGCCCTAGAGTTGGGGTCGACTCCAGCACAGGAATCTACCCTTGTTGTTGACTTGTTCATTCATTCTCTATATAGAGCACGGCAGTTAACTATATCAGCAAGGAGTGAACGAAATGAAGCGAGGAATTTGTGAAATTCATTAATATATTACTTTCTTTCTTGTTTATTTATTCAACCACAGCTGTTTCTCGTGACTTTTACCTGTGTAAAATTAGGTATTGGCAACAACTAGGTAACAACGTTGAGGCTACTCATCATTTCGAGGTAATGTCATTGCTAAATTTGACTAATTTGGACAGACACACTAAAAGTGTGTTGTTTTATTAAGAGGGATTTAAGGCTTTGTATCGGGGGGGAAAAATACATTTAGTGTGTTATAATGGCTGCAATCTTGTATTATTCCTGACCCTGTTTTGATGTAAAGAGTCGAGGAGTTGATTGTGAAAAAACTGGAATCGAACACCCATACATGAAATGGCGTTTAAAAACTATTTTTCCTCTGTTTTGTGATGTATTTACAGGTGAAATGGGATATTTAAACAAAAAAATGTAGACTGGGATTTGATTTTATCTGAAGGGAATGATTTCTGAAGGAAAATCATGTTTTTCATTTGAATAAAGTTTATTTTAATGACCTCATTGGCAGTTTTTCTTGTTTTGTTTTAAGCAGTCACTTAATTTTAAATTAGATTTTAAAGACTTACTTAATACCTTGAAGTCAACATACTGTATTTTGATATAAGAATGTATTTGTACTGAAAAACAAGACAAGACAATTCTAAGTAAGAAATTCATTTTATTGCAGTGTCACAAACTAGGGCTTTTCATTGTTCTAAACCCCGCTATTAACCTCGGACCAAGGAATGTTTTACACTTTTTACCCAAGTTTTGAAACCCTGCTCCGGAGCGGGGTTATGTACCACTGCTTTTGCGCTGTGAAACGTGTGCAGTGTGAAACGAAGCAGTGTTAGGATGCTTTCACTATGGCAGAAAGATGAAAGCAACACAGACTCAGCTGCGCTCTTAAAGTAACCTGCACATGCGTTTTAGTCGATGAACATGTATTTAGTTCAATAAAACACATGTAAGCCCAGGTAAACCACATATATTATCCAATCAAAATAACAAAATATGTATTATAGTGACAATAAAAAAAAGAACTGAACTCGAAAGCTTGAACTTTTTGATTTGTTTCTGTCGGCTGCATGACCATACAATTTGCTTTCTCATATCACTAGCATTAAATGTGCAACTTCACTGGCTAACGAATGTATAAATGTATAGATGGCAACAATCGTGACATTAATCATTTGGGTCGGACTTGGTTGTATTTTAGTCACATTGTTTTAACCGCTTGAGGAACTACTAATGTTTGCATCCTCTCAGCCTTGACAGCAAACATACTGCTGTTCTTTCTCTACTAATGCAGCATCAAGTCAACAAATTAATTAACTGAAATGAAAACGTCTCGGTTACGTATGTAACCCTCGTTCCCTGAAGGAGGGAACGGAGACGTACGTCAGAACTGACCGACGAATTGGGATCTGTTTTCAGAGACCAATCTACTTCGAGTGATTAAAAACGAGCCAATGGACATTGGCATGCGGTTGACGCATTCCACGCACAGCCCCGCAGCGCGGGTATAAATACGGAAGTGGAATACCGCATCATTGCTTTTCAACTGAGGAGCCGAGACGAGTGACTCGCCCTTCAGCTGAAGCACAGCACCTGGCGACGGGACGTACGTCTTCATTCCCTCCTTCAGGGAACAAGGGTTACATACGTAACCGAGACGTTCCCTTTCAGTCGGTCACGTTCGACGTACGTCGGAACTGACCGACGAATTGGGATCCCTACCAACACGCCAGGGATGCTGCCCCTTCCAGCGCCCTGCTTGAGCTAGCTGGAGTGCTCCTAGGTTGGAGCAGGAGTCAGGGCTCCAAGCAGGGAAGGTCCGTCACTGCTGTTTCTGCAAGACCCACTCAGTGTGACTATTGGATAACGCTGGGAAAGCGTGCCCGTCTCGTTGAGATGGTACGCTGCGGAGCCACGTCCTTCAATGGAAGGAGAGGTGGCAGAATACACATAAGGACTAACCTATCAGGGTAGTACTACATATGGCAGTCTCTGGGGTGGATCCAACCTGATCCCAGGGGGGAAATAACACTACCAGAGACGACAGAGCGGGCTCTGTCAAGGGAAAGACACGGGGCTAGCCAGGTAGCTGGTACCGTGGAGAATACACATATGGGGTTGCCGTTAGGGAACCGCTACATATGGACCCCAGTCTACACACACGTTCCACAAGCATACGGGTGCAGGCCTGGCGTCAGACGGCCGCAACGTCTGACACCGAAGGGGTGTCGGAGGAGCTCGACAGGGTTAGCCATTTCTGGGGAACACAACTGGAGACAATAGACGCACGTATCCGGCCCAGCGGGCGGGAGTGGCGTTGCAAGCCGACACAAGAACGGGCACTTCGCGCCTACCGGCCACTGGGGGCGAGTACACGGGAAGAAACCGGCTCTACACGGAGGCTATAAAATCTAGCGAACGTGTTAGGTGTCGCCCAGCCCGCAGCTCTACATATATCTGTCAGCGAGGCACCTTGAGCCAGCGCCCAGGAGGAAGCCACACTTCTGGTTGAGTGTGCTCGCAACCCGAACGGGCAAGGCATGTCTTGCGATTGGTACGCTAAGACGATAGCATCCACTATCCAGTGGGCTAACCTCTGCTTGGAGACAGCCTTTCCCTTCTGCTGGCCTCCGTAACAGACGAAGAGCTGCTCTGAGGTCCTAAAGCTTTGACTCCGGTCAGCGTAAGCGCGAAGAGCGCGGACGGGACATAACAAAGCCAGGGCTGGGTCTGCCTCCTCCGAGGGCAGCGCTTGCAGGTTCACCACCTGGTCCCGGAAGGGAGTGGTGGGAACCTTGGGCACGTATCCGGGCCGGGGTCTCAGGACGACGTGAGAGTTAGCCGGCCCGAACTCTAGGCACGATTCGTTGACCGAAAGTGCGTGCAGGTCCCCTACCCTCTTGATGGAGGCCAATGCAGTCAGGAGTACTGTCTTTATGGACAGAATTTTTAACTTTACAGATTGCTAAGGCTCAAAGGGAGGGCTCTGAAGTGCTCTGAGCACCAGAGTTAAGTCCCAAGAGGGTATCGAGTGTGGCACCTCTGAGGAACCTGACGATTAGGTCGTGCTTCCCTAAGGACTTACCTTCAACTGCGTTGTGATACGCCGCTATTGCTGCGACGTACACTTTGAAGGTGGAGGGAGACAGCCTTTGCTCCAGCCCATCTTGCAGGAAAGAAAGCACGACACTAACTGAACACCTTCGACACCACCTCAACAAACAGGTTCCACTTCAGGGCATAGAGGCGCCTCGTAGAGGGGGCTCTAGCAGAAGCGATGGTGTCTGCCACCGCTTGTGGCAGGCCACCTAGAACCTCCGCGTCCCGTCCAGGGACCAGACATGGAGTTTCCAGAGGTCTGGACGCGGGTGCCATAGAGTGCCCCGTCCCTGAGAAAGCAGGTCCTTCCTCAGGGGAATTGGCCAGGGAGGGGCTGTCGAGAGGAGTGTGAGTTCGGGGAACCAGGTCCGGTTGGGCCAGTAGGGCGCAACTAGCAAGACCTGCTCCTCGTCCTCCCTGACCTTGCACAGGGTCTGTGCGAGAAGGCTCACTGGGGGAAACGCATATTTGCGTAGGTCCCGTGGCCAGCTGTGCGCCAGTGCATCCGTGCCGAGGGTGCCCCCGGTCAGGGAATAGTACAACTGGCAATGGGTCGAGTCCAGAGAGGCAAACAGGTCTACCTGCGCGGCTCCGAAAAGGTCCCATATCAGCTGGACGCTCTGGGGGTGGAGTCGCCACTCTCCCGGAGGTGTCGACTGACGAGAGAGCTCGTCGGCTGTCTGGTTCAGCGCACCAGGGATGTGAATGGCCCGAAGCGACCTCAGATGCTTCTGACTCCACAGGAGGAGATGGCGGGCGAGTTGCATCATGCGACGGGAGCGTACACCACCCTGACGGTTGATGTACGCAACGGCCGCAGTGCTGTCCGTACGGACCAGTACGTGCTTACTCTGAAGCGGCTTTTTGAGGCGGCTTAGGGCAAGACGTACTGCAAGCAACTCCAGGCAATTGATATGCCAATGCAGCTGGGGCCCCGTCCACAGACCCGAGACTGCATGCCCGTTGTACGTGGCCCCCCAGCCGGTGGACGAGGCATCCGTGAAAACCACAGCATGCCTGGACACTTGTTCTAAGGGCACTCTTGCCCGTAGAAACGAAGGGTCTGACCACGGGCTGAAGGTTTGGCGACAGTACGGAGAAACTGGGACCCGGTACTTGCCGCTCTGCCACGCCCATCTCGGGACCCGGCCATGAAGCCAGTGCTGAAGCGGTCATCGAGATAGTTGAGGATGCGAACGCCGCGTTCTCTGAGCGGAACAATGGCTGCCTCTGCGACTTTCGTGAGCCGCGAGGCGACAGGGACAGCCCGAAGGGCAAGACTTTGTACTGATATGCCCTCCCCTCGAACGCAAAGCGCAGGAACGGTCTGTGTCGAGGAAGGATAGAGACATGAAAGTACGCGTCCTTCAGGTCGATCGCTGCAAACCAATCTCAGTAACGGATGCATTCGAAAATGCGTTTCTGCGTTAACATCCTGAACGGAAGCTTGTGCAGGGCCCGATTCAGGACACGCAGGTCCAAGATTGGCTGTAACCCACCCCCTTTCTTGGGTACAATGAAGTAGGGGCTGTAGAACCCCGACCTCATATCGGCTGGAGGAACCGGCTCGACCGCGTCCTTCGCCAGTAGGACATCGATCTCTGACCACAAGACGTGGGCATCGCTGCTCCGCACGGAGGTGAAGAGGATGCCCCTGTACTTGGGGGGCCGGTACGCGAACTGAATCGCGTAGCCGAGTCTGATAGTACGGATGAGCCAGCGAGACGGCCTGGGGAGCGCTAGCCAGGCCCCCAGAGATCGTGCAAGCGGGACCAATGGCACCACAGACGTACCCGGGGTGGGGCAGCGAGGTGGAACGCTCAGACCCGACCCGGACGGCCCGGAGGCGACCCGGAGTGTTGTCTGATCGTTCCAGGGTGGGGCAGTGTGTGGGAGAGAAGGCCCGGGAGCGTCCTCTAGCCTCACACCGCTCCCTGGCGAAAAGAGGGGGAGCCAGGAGTGGCAAGGCCCGGGGGTGTCGCACACAGCCGGCTTGGCCCTCTTGGGGCCCAGGGAGGGAGGAAACTGCTCTGAGAATGTGGGTACCGAAAACCGAAAAATATTCTCCCCTCGGTCCTCCTCCGGGGGAGGGAGGGGTGCGGACACCGTCTCCCAGAGAGCATATCCCCTTTTCACTGGGCTGCCCATTTCAGGGCCGCTTGCCCTTGCAGGGGACTTCACGGGACCCTGGACGGGTTGGGCGCCTTCCTTGCGCCCGGCCACCTGCTGCCTGGGTGGAGGCTGCTGCTTGGCTTAGCAGGGGCGGAGGCAGATGCAGGGGGACACCCTCGGCAACAAGCAGGCGGAGGCGCTGCGGCCGACGACTGGGTGGAGGCAGCAGCTGGTCGTCGGGGCAGGATGTTTTTTAAACCGCCTCCGTCTGCTTCTGGGCCACCAAGAACTGCTGGGCGAAGTTCTTGATGGCGTCGCCGAAGAGGCCAGCCTGACAGACAGGGGCGTTGAGGAACCGCACTTTGTCGGGCTCACGCATATCTGCCAGGTTTAACCCCAGGTGACATTCCTGGACCACTAGTGTGGACATCGCCTGACCCAGGGAGCGTGCAGTGACTTCCATCACCCAGAGAGCGAGGTCCATCAGCGCACGCAGTTCCTGGATAACCCCTGGGTCTGGACTACCCTCGTGCATGCAGGACAGAGGATAGTGAGAGAGGGAAAACTTATACAGATTATGGCCCTTTTGGCGTTCCATATTTTGACACCAAATAGTTCCACACTGCTAAATTTTTCCGATGCACATCCGGGAAAAAAAGACAGGGGCAGGCAAGGCGTTTTACGCGTTGCACTACGCCTCAGCCACCCAGGAAAGCATGGCTGTCAACTCTGAATCTGATTCAGCATGAACATACATTATTATAGTGTGAAACTCAGCATTATCATTTCCAGTGCATAACAGCCCTCTCTCCGATGCAGCAATTGACATCTGTCCTCTGCCAGAGCCCCAAATGAAACGCTGGCCCCTTTTTTTTTTTTTAGGACCAGCAATCCCACCTGTAAGCTACCAGCAGGCATGTGAGACAGTGAGCGTGGCCGTCAGACTCAACGGCACACGGCGTGCTGAACACTCAAGCCCCTATGAAAGAGGCAAGATGAACAACGCGCCAACGTGGCATGTTCTCATGAGAGAACATGAACCACCCACGAACAAAGTCTCAGCACGCTCGCGATGTGATAGAGGAGTGGGGGCCCGAGGAGATGTACCCGGCGGGGAAGCCCCACTGTAATCCTCAGGTCACCAAGGCTTATTAGCCGAAGTAGCCCTTTTCTGGTGCACCAGAAAATAAACTAGATCGGGGAATAGGCGAAGGGACTCAACCCCGTTTGAGGTTTCATAGTCTTGACCGCGCATCTAGAGCGCCGAGTGACGCTCTGGGTTGCTGTGACAACCCCCGCTGTCAGCAGGTGCTCGGCGGCACACGGCGCGCTCAACGCTCAAGCCTTTACGAGAAAGGTGAGACGAACAGCGCCGACGTGATCACTTTCTCCTGAGAGAACATGGATCACCCACGAACGCAATCTCACATGTTTATATGCGAGAGAGATCGTGGCCGTCAAATGAGGACAGGAAACAGCCGCATTCAGAAACACACGATTTGAATGACATCTTGAAAAAGACACAGGGTCAAACCGTGTTGCTCTTTTAGAAGTGCTATGCTCTTTTAGAAGTGCTGAAGCACTCAGGGAGATGGCCGCGGCTCACAGCAGTCCGATTACAAGCCTGCGTGTGAGCACTCAAGAACGGAAACGCCCAGCCAACCAACACAGGAACAAGTGTATGTTGCAGCGGCCACTCGCTGACTCGCGCCATCACACCAGCACCCAGGTAAGTGAGCGATCCTCCTCGAGACTCGTCTAAACACTCTTCGTAGAAACAGCTTGATACAGCAAACCGTTCGGCTCCGAAGTAAAAAAGCAATGATGCGGTATTCCACTTCCATATTTATACCCACGCTGCGAGTTTTAATCACTCGAAGTAGATTGGTCTCTGAAAACAGATCCCAATTCGTCGGTCAGTTCCGACGTACGTCGAACGTGACCGACTGAAAGGGAACATGTACTGTAGTGTACTGTATACATACGTTTTCTGTTTTAAATCCGCACCTGAAGTGTCCCGCTCACATCTCATGTGTCAAAACAAACTCCACAAGGCGTCAGTGATTTGGCCCCTAGAGCAGTGTTGGCAAGTCCGCAGTTTTCCCGCGGAATTGGGCTACTTTAACACTGTTGCCGCGGGCTGTTTTTCATGTCCGCGGGTTGAAGCGACCCCAATAATGTGATATTTAGCCCCGGAAATGTGAATTTTAGCATGGGAACCCCGCCAAAAAAATGCAGATTTACCCCCCGGAACGCGATTTTTACCGGGGGGACCCATATTTATACCCATATTTATACCCATATTTTTGCTGGAACTATCGTTTATCTGTGCTGATTAATCAGCAAAACCGATCAATCGATCAACCTCTAATCAACATAACCCAGGATTCTGTTTATTCCAGGTTTAGAATTACCCAGGGTTAACTATTTCAAGTGTGAAAAGCCCTTCTGAATGTTTTAAGAGTGAGTTTGGTTGTCACTCTAGTTGATAACTGAACTCTGTGTACAGAACAAGATAAAGTGTCTAGAAGAAGAGTGACAACCATATTTAAAAGGAATGAGTGTGTGGCCTATGTAGGAACACAACTTGTGTGTTTTTTCTTGCATAAGAAGGATTTTGTTTTGTTCCAGCTTCATTTAGACTGGGTTTGATATGTGTTAAAGGTCAACCTAGTACAAATTGGAAGAAGAGTCAAAGGTCAAAGCTTAAAGATGACCTCCATCACAGCTCGTTATGTTTGGCAGAAGTGTGTGTGTGTGTGTTTCACAGATTTACTGGTTGGTTGGTTATCCAGAAGCCTCAGTCAGAGGCAGCCGGGTTCATTTGTTTGACCTCTCTTTCTCTTTGTTTTGCTTGTTTATTAGTTTTAGTTAGCTCTCTCTCTCCTTTCTTGAAGTGTTTGGATTGTTCCGGTCTGCACAGCCCGTTCTGCATTTTTATTGTAGTACCATTAACTGCAGAAACAATTGTATTGTGGTGTTTTTGTTCCTGTAGTTTAAATGTTAATCAACCATCCATTTTTATTTGCATTGAGCTGTCAATCAAGTCACAAGCATGAAATAGTGGCTGTTTGAAATAGCATACTATCTTACTACTATGCATACTATTTTTGTAGTATGCACAGTATGCAGACTGTCCCAGACGATATTTGCCAGAATGTACGGTATAAAAAGACTGGAATACTGTATCCCACAATGCAATGTACTTAACCTGCCATCTTTAATAGAATTTTAACGCTTTAACTATGATCAGGCTGCCAAAAGTCAAGTCAAGTTACCTTCATTTATATAGCGCTTTTTACAAATACAGATTGTTTCAAAGCAGCTTCACAGTGATAATAGGAAATTAATGGAAGAGAGATTGTTTTGGCTGTACAGCAGCTCTAGAAATTTTTTTTTGCTTGATTCATTTCTGCTGTAAAAAATCATTAGTTATTTACTTCGTGGCGACTTACACAACACCATTTTCAACTAAAATAGAAAACTTTTAATGCGTTCTGGCCGTTCATTTGCATGGCAGCAGTGTTTGGTGGCTTGAGAACGCAAACTTTGAAATAGGTTTTGAATTAGTTTTGAAACGATACCGTTATCATCTTCGTGTAAACTTCAAAAAACATGAATCTGTGAGAATGGTGACGGCATGCACATAATAGCATAGTTTTTCTTTACAAAATGACCGCCAAATTACTTGTCTGGCATGCATAATCCAGTGTTTTTAGTCGTTTCCGCGGATCCATGTGAACGGGAATCATTTTGATAACGTTTTTATCTGTACAGAGGGAAAATGAAGTGAAGGAGGCCTTCACGGTCTTCAGTCTAGTTGACACAGTCTCTGCTGACACTTCAGGGTTTAAGACATTTTTCATACACACACACAAAAAGTTTTATACTGCACAGTAGTATGCAGGACACAGTATGCTAGTATTCCATGCAACTGGTGTGTTTGGTTAAAAAAGGCAAAGGGAGGGGGGGTTGAAAATATGGGCGCGTGGTCTTAAAGTGGGGGCGGGGTTTGGCTTAACTACACTGA
Organism: Coreius guichenoti; assembly: GCA_039654105.1. Classification (NCBI taxonomy): domain Eukaryota; kingdom Metazoa; phylum Chordata; class Actinopteri; order Cypriniformes; family Gobionidae; genus Coreius; species Coreius guichenoti. The sequence continues at coordinate 5,335,028 of CM077169.1, read as the reverse complement.
GGCTACTGTGTGTAGGACTGTGAATAATCCCCTCCCCTCTCTCTCTCTCTCTCTCTCTCTTTCACTCTCTCTCTCTCTCTCTCTCTCTCTCTCTCTCTCTCTCCCTCGCTGGGCAGTCAGTGTGAAGCTGTGATTGAGACTGCTGTGGGGTGTGCAGTTTCTCACATTCTGTAGAGGACACACATACACACACTCAAGAGTGTGTTGAGCAGACAGCTGAGGGATTCACTCGCTCCCTGGAGTTGCACACACAGAAGATGGATCTCTTGAGGACTTGCTTGCGTTGGGTCTGCGTGCTGGTCATTGGACTTCTGGGACTCGTGGAGGAGAACTTGGGTGAGTGTCAACCTTCAGAAAATTTAGTGAGTGCGTGTTTCTAATGCAGGATTTGTAATGCAGTTGGTCTCTGCGCTACGGATCGCCACACACATTCACATTCACTCAGATGTTGCTTTTTTATAGCTCAGGATATTTTCATGAAGTTCTCATCTAGATGTTCATCAAGATGTTTCTTCTATAATTCCTTGGGTTCATATTGAGTTCTCTGATTGTTCATTGCAGACTTTGGTATCTTGGCATGATTGAGCACATTATTAAGATAAATTTTGGGACTTTATAGGAGACACATGAAATTACTGGGGTCTTTTTCTTTGGAGAAACATTTAAGAAGCAGGTCAATTCAGTGAAAGTTTCCATTTGCTCTCCATTTAGTCTCATTTGTATATAGGGGCAATCAAATATGCTAGATTGGGGAGAGGAATGAACATAAAAGTTTAAGAATTGACCATTGACGTGTCCTAGTTAATGTCTATGATGGTTACAGCCCTGTATAGGAGAAATGATTGAGATTAAAGAGATTTTATCTGTGATTTGTCTTTCCTATGAAGCTTTGTTAGTGTGTATATGTGCTTTATGGCGTTCTATATGTTGACTTATACAAACCTCATAGTGATGGTGTACCAAATGGTCAGCCAGGTGTTGCTGTGTGTGTTTCTCGTTTTGTAGTGTGGTATAAGCCTCTCAGCTGCCTAACACTTGTTTTACACACAGTTGGAGGTCCAGCTTTGAAATCACTCAGTGTTTAATTCATACAACAGACTCCCTTTCTCTCACACACTTGTTTGTTTTTTGCGTTTTCTAGACAGACCTGTTTTTGTTATATTAATAACCAATAACTTTGCCTTCGAGAAGTAGGTTTAATTGCGTATTGAAGGAATCTTATTTTTGTATTTGCTGTAATAAATGTTAATATATTTAATTTACATTAATATAATATTCATTTAATAAATAATATAAATAATAAAATATTTATATTATTGATTATATTATTAATGTTTATATTTAATACAGTATAATATTGGTGTTCAAATAATATTATAATTTATTGGTATTTATAATATAAATTAAATATAACATTTTATAACTTACATTTTATTAAATTATATTGCGTTTTTTATATTTTAATTTTAATTTGATGATTAAACTATAAATATTATTTAAACATAAATAGTTATAATTTAATTATATTTATCTAATGCAATGTCTTTTAGCCATTTATAAGAGTAATTTAAGTGTCCATATTCTCCTAGGAGCCACTGTATTTTAGTAAAATTGTAACTTAGCTAAACTTTACTAATCTTAACTTTATCTAAGCTAGTGATGGAAATTGACTTGACTGCTCTTATCCTTTTTGTGTTAGCCAGTGTGCACACTTATATTCACCTCTCTCTGTCTCTTTCTCCTCCTGAGCGGTGAAGAGAGAGTGAAGCCATTTCCATCATTTCCCATTCCATAATATCCTTCAGACACGGTCCAGACCTGTCTCCCAACACCCAGACGCACAATGAACTCATCTGCTGTCCACCGAGTGCAGAGGAGCCTGCGGTGTCTCTGTCAGACATTATTTACTGTCCATAGCATCTCACCCTCTCCATCACTCCCGCACGTCACTCCCACTGCCGCCACACAAACTCACGCATGTCGACCAGAGTGTCTGTCTATGATGAGTACGTCCTGTCTGCTCTTTTGACAAGGCCATCATATGTTTGTGTGTGTTTGGATGCAGGTCTGCCGCTTGTGGAATATATAAACTACTAGGACTGCACGATTAGTTGAAGTAAAACCAAAATCACAATATGGCTTAGTGCGATTATCAAATCCATTTAATTAAATAAGTATATGTGCTGCTTGTTTCAGAGTGAACCATCTTCCTAAACTTGTAATGAGAAGCGCTTATTATGACAGCGATAAATATTGGTATTGTAGTTTTATAGTTGTGCTGTAAAAGAAAAGTATTATAGTAATAATAATTATTATTAAATACTTCTTTTTTTTTAATAATAGTAACAATAATAATAATATTTTATAGTTATTTTATTTTACAGTGCATTTATTATTATTAGTCATAGTAGTAGTGATTTTATTATTATTATTATTATTATTATTATTATTTTGCAGTGATATTGATATATTGTTGGCCAAATTGTGCAGCCCTATAAAAAAGCACAGCAAACCTGGAGCTTTCTTTAAATTGCATTTTAAACTTCAACTGCAATTTTTATCCCCTCAAATCTTGCAGTATTTGCATTCCCATTTTGTCTGCCATATCCATCAGGCGTTCAGCCAACACTGAACGTGGGCGTGATGTCTGAGGCTGAGACTAACCACTTCCAGCAGCCTAACCAACAATACATTCTTGGTCAACCAGTTCCACCAAGATGTTTTGCTGGTGAACAGCGTTACTATGTCGGTCCACCAGCTAGATTAACACTAACCAGCCTGGACCAACATTGGTTTATTGAGTTGGATGATTTTCGGTTAAACAGTGTGAGAAACACAGAAAGTCTAAAAGTTTCAGGTGAGAAAATAATTAAGGCCAAAACCTTTCAGTCTTGAGTTTGTGTGATTGTCTTCTCTGGACATCTTCAGTCCTCACTCACACATCTCTGAATCGCTCACTTCCTGTTTGACTTGGAAAGAGGGCATGTCTCGCATCCCAGAGGAAAAACTCTCTCACCTTTACTGCCCTGCTTGTCATCAGCGTTCTCATCACCTTCTCACCTCTTTCCCTGGGAGGTTTATTCTCTGATGGCTCTTATTAATAATGACTGCTATAGGTTTGTCTTTTTACTGTCAGCAACCACCTGTTGGATAAATGAAGTGATTTAGATTTATATTTACAGCACAGTCACTCTTGAAAGTTAATGTTCTGCTTTAAGTTGCTCACGGAGACTATATCATGGGTCCAGCTGCAGTTGGTTTGATGGCTGGAGTCCAGAAGATTGTGATGGACAGCTGGCAGATGCAGCTCTGCACTGGATCTCTGGAGTGTGGGAAAGACAGAGGTGTTGAAGAGAGAACAAAAAGCATGTTTGAAACGGTGAAATACTGAGAACCTGAGATCTGCTTGCATGTAATTTTGTTAGTCTCGTATTTTGATGCCAAGTGGGAACACAGTACAGAGTGTACAAAGTCATACTCAAACTCAAAGTGTAAGGGCCATGACACACCAAGTCGACGTAAAAGAACTAGCGTCGGCTGTGCTTTGAATGCTGACTGTGTTGTCTCCTGTGCTTCGGCCAAAAAGCTGCGCTTGAACACATCAAAAGGACTACAAGCGACTGTCAAGCACGTGCGTTCTGCGCCTGCGTGTAAGGACATAACTGTCTGCATCAGCTGGTATCAATAGCCTATATTCGTCAAATGGGAAACCGGAACTAGGACTGCAGATATACAAACTGTAAACAAAACTGCGCTTGCTTATCATTTTCGCTTGACTTGTTTGCTAAGCTGAACGGCCAATCAGAGTTCTCTCTTTCAGCGATGGTGCCGACAGACGACGAATCAACATGCTCAATTGGCCAAAAAAAAAACTCAGAAGATGTCCAACTAGTGCCGACAATGCGGAACACACCACAAAAACTCGGCGGCCCAACACTCAGCGACAGCCTGACGTTGGCAAGTGCGCAAGCGTAGACGTGAATGCTTGGCTGTCACACTCCAGCACACACTCCTGTACATTTTTTTCATGCTTTTTAATTAACCCTTCACTAATCTCTGCCCCCCTTGGTTACTGTTGCTAACACAGACAAGCTTTACAGTACGTTCCATGTGAATGAACTGGAGATTTCTGTGAAAAGCATGATTTTTTTTTCATTAAAATGTTCTCATAAAGTGGCCAGAACTGATTAGATATCATTCTTATGTGGGCTGGAATGAATTATGACATTGAAAAGCTTTTTTCTCTGCTTTTTTTCTATACTAAAATTGTTAAATTGCACAGTAACATGATTAAAACCGCTGAGACTGAAAATCAATGGAGGTGAACGCTGAGTTCCTTGTATCACTGTTATTATTGACTTGTACTCTTTTTGCATAATTTCTGTCAAATTATGTTTAAAACTATCAAGCCAGACTTTAGAGTGTCAGTGTAGATTATAATATTCTATTAAGATATGATTCCATGAACCTTACAAATCCAGAAAGTACACTACCATTCAAAATATTTGGGGTCAGTATGATATTATCAATGTTGAAAACTGTTGTGTCTCGATTCTTTGATGAATAGAAAGTTCAAAAGAACAGCATTTATTTAAAATTGAAATATTTTGTAACATTATAATTTTGTTGTATAACTTTTTGATCCGTTTAAGGTGTCATTGCTAAATTAAAAAAACAAAGTTACTGACCCCAAACTTTTGAACAGTAGGGTATATTTTGCAGAAACCTCAAAATGAGGAATAATGAAGACAGCAACGACTTTGGTGATTGGTTTCCAATGTTTAAAGGGTTAACCATGTTCAGAGAGGTGAGAGTGTGTTTGCGTTCACCTGTATGAACTCATGAGCACAGAACGAGTCTTGAACGAGCCTCCGGTCTCTGTGTGATAACACACTTAATGGATTTTGAATGCTTCTCAGGTGTGTCTCTGTATATGAGTCAGTCTGGAGCCTGAACTTTCTTGATTTATTAATGGCTTTTTAATGATGGAGAACAGCGGCACTGCATAGAGTAACACTCAGAAACAGCACTCTGTGTGTAGTCATTCTGGAGCCTGTGCTGTAGTGTATTATTAATGGAGGTTAATGATGAGGAGTAACACTCATGTTCACATTCAAACCGCTGAGCTTTTCATGTCTTATTGTAGATTTTTGTACTCTAAAATGTATAATCATTTAAATATATTATATTCATATATTCATTTTAAAGACGTGACATCCGTCCCAGCAAACTCTTTTCCGGTAATCACAAATGACTGTGATTGGTCCAGCCTGACCAGCAGTGAGAAAAGTAATGGGTAACGTGATAACAGCTGTTTTTCAGTTTGTTCAGTCATTTTCCAATTTAATAGACACTATGTAAAAAAAAATACACATTTGATGAAATGTATAAAATATAGTGCTGTCAAATCGATTAATCGCATCTAACAAACGTTTTTAAATAAAAGTGTGTGTATGTATGTATGTGTATATATATATATATATATATATATATATATATATATATTATATATACACACACACACACACACACACACACACACACACACACAGACAGGGTTATCGAACCTGACCAGTTAGAGACTAATTGGTTCATTCTTTAGCTTTAGCATAGACAGGGTCATCGAACCTGACCAGTTAGAGACTAATTGGTCCATTCTTTAGCTTTATAGTATTTCAGGGATTCACAAACTTTTTTGTCAGCTAAACACCTTTAACATAAAATATTTACTAGAAGTACCCCCTGAGATTTGAATTTAGTATTTCAATCATTTAAAAACACATTTGCATGTTAGCGGTTCTCTGATGTCGATTAATGGTCACATGATACTTATATCAGTGCCTTCCATGTGACCAAATCTCAACTGCTTGATTGCTTGTATCTTTGCAAAATGTAAACTATATCATAGGCCAGCTCTAATCTGCAAAATGCCACTGTAAGGCATGAAGATTTTTAAGATATTATGAACATTAAGGTCATGGCTTACTGTAAATCTGCTTTGAAACATTCTGTATTGTAAAAGCGCTATACAAATAAATTTGACTTAGCTTAAATATTAGTTTTTATGTTGATTTTGTTTTTGTTTTTTTGTGTAAATGTATTTTTATTATATTAATTTATTTAAATTTTAAATTTTTAAGATTTAATCATTAGGTTTTCATCAATTCACAAACCCCAGTTTGGGAAACTCTGTTTCACACTAACCCAAGTGCATCATGGGAAGGAAGCAGCTGGATTTGGTATTTGAAGGTGTTGTGTGTCAGTCCATCTTAATGCCTTTATCTTCTGTCCTTTATAATCTGCCCTTCTTTCATCTCTCTATCTTTAGTATTGACCCCGTCCATGGACACACCTGTTCCGACCTTTCATTTCTTGCTTGATACGTAAGCTGAGCGTTCCAGCGCCCCACCTGGACGACCAGCTGAGGGTTTACGTGCCTTCTTTTATTTCAGTTTGTGCTGAAAGCATCTGATGCAGGAATCATGAACAGATCTCACAACAGAGAGTGAGAAGTGTGGAGTTTAGCAGTAGTGAAATATTCGCTGTTAAAAAACCTACTTACCTACTTTTTTTCTAAATAGCCAAAAACTTTGTTTTATATCATAGCTGTCAGCCATGACTTGCTACTTATTCACTGGTGGTGTTAATGGGAGGGACATTCTCTTACTAGAAAGCATTTGATGCTTGGATATGCCCATTAGTGATGATTAATGAGTTATCAATATTTGTAGTCTTGGAGACTGCACATTTTATTGTCTTGTATTGAGGACTGTACATTTTAAACAGGCCTCTGCTAAGTTATTTTTTTAAAATACACAACGAAGCTGATAGACATTGTCTGAAGACTTTGATTTCTTGAGTTCTTTAAGTTGGCATAAACAGAGAGTGCTTTTTTGTATTCTGTCTAGGGTTGGGTATCGTTTGGGATTTTTACGATACTGGTGCCAAATCGATACTTTTAAAACGGTACCAGTACCTAAACGGTGTCTGAACCAATCCTTTTTTTTTTAAAGAGCCACAAAACGATGGTGGATGACATTTAAAGAATGGCTTTTTATTGAAAAAAATATTACAATTTTAATTAAAAAATGTATTAAAAGTTTAAAGTATACTTAAATATTAGTGCTGTCAACGTTAACGCATGCGATTTACATTTTTTCCAATTTAACGCATTAAAAATATTTAATGCAATTAACGCAGCATCCGTTTTTTCTGTCTTCGTGCAAAACCATTCAAGTGCGACAAGACAAAAGAGAACACGCTTGTTATATTTGTTATATTGTTATATTTTTTATAGCCTAATAAATGTTAAAAAGCTTTCAATTACACTGTAATGCTGAATGGCTATAATTAATGTTTAAAATTGGGGGGGAAATCAATTTCATAGAGACATCAGTAGTTGTATTATCAGTGATACTGGCCTTCATTCATAAAAAAGATGCCATTAAGCAAATATTTAAAATATACTGTCGTTATGTTTTTTCTACATTTATTTGGAGATTAACTGTAAAATTATTACATTATAAAATATATTAATAACGTATAAAAACGTAAGTGTTTTTAATTGCGATTAATCACAGAAAAAATTTGATTAATCTAGTTATTTTTTTTAATAGATTGACAGCACTATTAAATATATAAATATAAATAAACACAAAACACAACAAATTTACTTAACAAATTTACAATAAAACCTAACCCAACTACAATAGGACTAATTCAACACCCCAAAGTAGTCGGTTTTCTTGGTATGCTACAAACCAGCTTCAAGTTTCAGAAATTCTTTTGCAGAAATATGACCATATTGCCTTCTCTGGCTAAATATTTTAGAACGCATCGTCTTATTATTTCCATGGCGACGCGTCATGCTTCTCACGTGACACACCGCAGCCACAATAGTGCTGTATGACAGATGTATCGCTTTTTATTGCGTTTTTTTCTTTTTTATTCAAAATATTCACAAACTTGTTAACCAATATCATGAACTATCTGATATTCCGATTTTCAAATGTGTGTAAGTGAATGTGTTTTGTCATTTGAAACCCTTTATAATGATTATGTTAGTTGATCTATAGTGCGCAATGGGTGCCACCAAGTTAGTTTGCGCCTCAGATAATCGGATCTGTCGGATTTACATCACGTAAATTCATCCACGTCTCACGTCTCAACTATATAATGTGTATCTGATATAAATAAGACGTAGTCAAATTATAACTGAAAGGATTGTGATTGCCTCTTCCATAGACATCAGTGTGTATTTAACAAACTATAAATGTATTTTTTGCTATATCAGATAGTTCATGATAAGCAGGGTTTTTTTTTTTTTTCACAGTCCAAAGACATGCAGGTTAGGTGGATTGGATATGCCAAATTGTAGGATTGTGTGTGAGTGTGAATGTATCCCAGCACTCTCAGTGCTGGGTTGTGTCAGGAAGGGCATCCGACGTGAAACCTGTGCCAAATCAAAGGTGTGTGTGAAGCAGACCCTGCAAATGAGCGGGAAAAATGCTAGGTAGATGAAGAAATGTATTTTTTGCTAGTACTTATGTGCATTTAAATGTCTGAAACCTAAAATAAACATTATGTGGTTGAAAACACTGAATAGTTGTGATATATGACAAGAGCTGAGCACGTCTGTCTCTGGCTCGGCACCAGCCAAAGCGCGAAAGCACATTTGAATTTAAGTGGCACCGAAATCTGCGTTCTGATTCGGTCCGGTTACATACCGGTTATATAGGGGTTTCGGTACCCAACCCTAATTCCGTCTGCACTGTTTTATAATTGTTTTTCTATATATACGTGTTATGCACCATGTAAATTGCACTTTTTGGACATCTCAATTCAAAAGTTCTTATTATATTGCACCAATTTCAGTTTTTAAATGATGGACCAATCAGAAGCAACAATGTTGGGGTTCCCACACGACCTGGAAATCCTGGGAAAATAATGACCAATTTTCCAGACCAGTTTTCAAAACATGAAAATGTCCTGGAAAAAAAAAAAATATTTTTTAAAAATTCGCCAAATAACAGTACATGTGACTGCAAGATATAAGAACAGGTCCTGTGTGTACACCCACTAATTCTTAGTCTGGTAGTGAAAGATGCATTAGTAAAGTTTAAGTAGAAACCCTTTCTCTTTCTGTTTCCTTTTGTGTTTGCTCTCAGTTTTCGCTATTGGCCAGAGGGTCTTTCTTGTTTCACTCATGTCATTGAAAGAGTCTTGAAATGGAAGTATGAGTTTTCCTTCTACTGTTTATTTGAAAGTGCTGTGTTTATTTTATATTTCATAGAGTGTTGCGTCTGCGGTGTGTGTGTGTATCCGTGTGAAGGGTTGCTGGAATGTTCAGGGTCAGGTGATTGAGTTTCAAGATGACCTTGTAAATGACATCTCGGCATAAATACACACACAAAGCAATGGTTTGCACATGAACCTTCTGCACAGTCATCCCTCAAGCTCACGGTGTGTTAATAGCAGCGTTCAGTGGGTGTTTGCTGGCTTAATATGGTGTCTGTGGGTGTTTATATGAACTTCTGCTGCCTGTGTGTGAGTGTCAGATAAAGGCAATTGCGGTCTCATCACCCTACAGCAACCTTATGCATTCTCAAGATGTTTAATCGCTTCTAGTAAATTGAAATCAAGGTTATCACTGTCACACCAGCTAATTAACGTAGAAAGTCTGTTTTTACCAAGAGTCAAAATCACTTGGAATTCCAGACGCCGTTTCATTCCAGATATGAGTGGAATTTTCTTTATTTACATAACAGACAGTTGCTGAACTCTCTTAGGAGCCATGGAAACAGACGAGTCTGAAACCAGGGGCGCATTTCAGACATCACCGAACAAGAGACACGGTCAGCCTGTTATGATTGCAGATGTATGTTACATGTATGTTCTAATTAGGTATGTTCTAATGTGTTTAATATACCAATACCGTTACAATGGAAAGCTGTCTAATCAAAGTAGGAGTATCACATTTCTAAAACTACACACACACACACACACACACATACCGTAACATTAGTAACACATCCAGAAGTTCGTCTTCTTAGAAAAGTAGTCTCATCTTTAAAGGACTTTTTAGACAACTTTAGAGCTCAAATAACTATTTTTATTTATTTATTTATTTATTTTTATTAAAATGTTAGCGCTTTAACCAAAATAGAAGCTTGACATTTCTAAACTCCACACGTTTGTATAACATCTGTAATACATAACCAGAAGTTTATCCATTTAGAAAAGTAGTCCTAAGCTCAAATTGACTTTTTAGACAAATTTACAGCTCAAATAACTATTTCATTTAATTTCTAAAGATTTAATTTCATTTTGAAATATTTAATTTGATTTTGAAAGATTAAATTTCATTTAGAAATGTTTAATATAATTTTGAAAGATTTCATTTCATTTTGAAACATTTCATTTAATTTCAACAGATTTCATTTAATTTCAAAAGATATCATTTCATTTCAAAATATTTCATTTCATTTTGAAAGATTTCATTCCATTTCGAAAGATTACATTTCATTTCAAAATATTTAATTTGAGTTTGAAAGATTTCATTTCATTTTGAAAGATTTCATCTAATTTCAAAAGATTACATTTCATTTCGAAAGATTACATTTTATTTTGAAAAATTTTATGGTTTGTTACTTCTGGTAAGAAACAAAGTCTCAGCTTTCAAATTCTGTCCATTTTGTCACAAAATTCAAACAATAAATAGTGGTTATTAAATGCGCTCTTAAATGTGACGTGACCGATTGCTGTAGCGCCTCAGTTCAAACAGTAGCACGGTGCGCGAGTCTTTTCTTCCACTTTAATACAGGTTATAGCACGGAAAAACATGCATGAACATCAGAAGGTATGTTGAAAGATACAGTACAACTTACTGAAGTGTATCATGTCTCATGTAATTGCTCCAATCAGTGTTTCAACTGCGGAAAGACGGCAATAAAACAGCTTGAGAACAAAATATGTCACAATATGTAACATTGCAATTACCACATTAAAGTTATCCAATGTTTACAGTTCGTTTGTTAGCTATATAAAAAAAGCTTTTTTACTGTTAATTAAATATATATGTATAATAATGTACAGTGGGGAGAACAAGTATTTGATACACTGCCGATTTTGCAGGTTTTCCTACTTACAAAGCATGTAGAGGTCTGTAATTTTTATCATAGGTACACTTCAACTGTGAGAGACGGAATCCAAAACAAAAATCCAGAAAATCACATTGTATGATTTTTAAATAATTAATTTGCATTTTATTGCATGACATAAGTATTTGATCACCTACCAACCAGTAAGAATTCCGGCTCTCACAGACCTGTTAGTTTTTCTTTAAGAAGCCCTCCTGTTCTCCACTCATTACCTGTATTAACTGCACCTGTTTGAACTCGTTACCTGTATAAAAGACACCTGTCCACACACTCAATCAAACAGACTCCAACCTCTCCACAATGGCCAAGACCAGAGAGCTTGTTTGGAGGAAGAAGAAGGATGTGTACAACCCCAACCATCCCAACCGTGAAGCATGGAGGTGGAAACATCATTCTTTGGCGATGCTTTTCTGCAAAGGGGACAGGACGACTGCACCGTATTGAGGGGAGGATGGATGGGGCCATGTATCGCGAGATCTTGGCCAACAACCTCCTTCCCTCAGTAAGAGCATTGAAGATGGGTCGTGGCTGGGTCTTCCAGCATGACAACGACCTGAAACACACAGCCAGGGCAACTAAGGAGTGGCTCCGTAAGAAGCATCTCAAGGTCCTGGAGTGGCCTAGCCAGTCTCCAGACCTGAACCCAATAGAAAATCTTTGGAGGGAGCTGAAAATCCGTGTTGCCCAGCGACAGCCCCGAAACCTGAAGGATCTGGATAAGGTCTGTATAGAGGAGTGGGCCAAAATCCCTGCTGCAGTGTGTGCAAACCTGGTCAAGAACTACAGGAAACGTATGATCTCTGTAATTGCAAACAAAGGTTTCTGTACCAAATATTAAGTTCTGCTTTTCTGATGTATCAAATACTTATGTCATGCAATAAAATGCAAATTAATTACTTAAAAATCATACAATGTGATTTTCTGGATTTTTGTTTTAGATTCCGTCTCTCACAGTTGAAGAGTACCTATGATAAAAATTACAGACTTCTACATGCTTTGTAAGTGGGCAAACCTGCAAAATCGGCAGTGTATCAAATACTTGTTGTCCCCACTGTATCTTATATGTATCATGAAGACAAGTTTATTAAAACTACCTTATGTGCTGTATACAAACATTTCAGTGTTATTATTATATCTGAAAGAAATCAGTATTTTAACCTCTAATATTATAGCAATGTACCAAATGAAGAGGGTTCCCTGTATAGTTTACAGCACTATTTGGCAGAGATAATTTTTTTAAGAAAACCAAACTATCTGTATCAGTATCGATATCAGCAGAGATCTTTCTGAATAATCGGCTATCGGTATCGCCGGAGAAATGTAGTATTTAATTTCTAAAACATACAATTACATCAATAAGAAAAAGTAGTCTCAGTTCAAAAGGACTTTTTTGGCAACTTTACAGCTCAAATAACTTTTTTTTTTTTTTTTTTTTTTTTACACAAAAGATTTCTTGTTGGTGCTTTAACCAAAATAGGATTCTTCACATTTCTAAAACTCTCCACCTATAGGAATTACGTCAGTAACACATAATCAAAAGTTCCTCGAGCTTAAAGAGTACCAAGCTTATAATTTAACATTTTTTACTAAAGAATTCATTCAAGTGCTAGAGCAAAAATGCGTCTGCATTTCTTCCTTTAAACCCTCTGGCCTGCTTGTCTGCTATTCTTCCATTGTAAGTGCATCACTGCAGGCACGTTTCCCATTTGCTTTTACAAACTGAGGGATGAGTCGACATTATTGTCTGTGGTAATCAACAGCATTCCCAAGATGCGCTATATAGACATTAGGCTCCTTTAAATCTTCATTATAGATTCACACACGTAGACAAGACTGTGAATGTGGAGCGGGAAGCAGATTTCCGGAGCAGTCGGGCTTCTCTGACAGATTCGCAGTGATTATTTGGCTGAGTGAAGGAATGAAAAGTGTCTCTTTGTGTGAAAATCTCTGTCCTCAGGGGTTTTATTCAACCATCAGACTGACAGAGAGAGAAAAGAAGATTTTGATTGAGTTCAGGCGCATTCAGACGGCCGGTCTTGCTTGACAAAGCCCAGCAGATAAAGACACAGTTGTAGCTCTCTTTTGTCTGCTCTTAATCTATTATCCTGTCTTATCTTTTCTTCTGCTCATTGCAGTTTCACTTTCTTGCATCTGTTGTATTGATCTTTTTGTTTTCACCCGTGTACGCTCATTATCTCCAGACCCCTGCGGGTTTGATTGATGGCTCTAGGTTTTGATTGACAGGGGTATAAGGCTTGACTGTGGCATACTGATGTGGTTGGATTTTGGTTTGGGTTAAAGGTCATACCTCTTTCTGGTGGAGCGTATGTGTGGATATGTTACTTCAAACGCACACACTCACATGTGCGCCTTGCTGTGTAATTGGGGGCACCCTGTCGACTTCTATTGTTATTTAATTCAGCTAATTATAATTACTATAGAATGTCCTAAAATACATCTAAGCCCATAATACTAAAATCCAACTTTTTTATTTTTGGAATTTGTGAATCAAGACATTTGAGTCATGTACTTAATATAGTAATAACAGTAAATTATGCATAATTACAAGTAACTAACCCTAAACGTAGCTCTATAGTAAGTTCATGTAGTTAATTAATATTACTCCATACTTATAGTAAGCCATGTATCTACGCCACCTTAAAATAAAGTGTAACCAACCATTTTACTTGCATTTTTAAATTTATGTTATTTTTATGTTATTTTATTTTGACTTGTAATTACTAAAATCTTCTACTAAAATCTTAATCCTCTAAATACATTTTTTAGATGGGATGGACATATTTAGTCCCTTTATAAAGCATTTTTACTTGGGATGTCCCAAACATCGTTTGATTGTTTATTTTACTTTTTTTTTAAGATTAAAAAAGTAGCTTTTTTGAACACAATATATTTAGGATGTATTTAGATACATGTTAGGATATATATATATATATATATATATATATATATATATATATATATATATATATATATATATATATATATATATATATACAGTGGGGAGAACAAGTATTTGATACACTGCCGATTTTGCAGGTTTTCCTACTTACAAAGCATGTAGAGGTCTGTAATTTTTACCATAGGTACACTTCAACTGTGAGAGACAGAATCTAAAACAAAAATCCAGAAAATCACATTGTATGATTTTTAAATAATTAATTTGCATTTTATTGCATTACATAAGTATTTGATCACCTACCAACCAGTAAGAATTCCGGCTCTCACAGACCTGTTAGTTTTTCTTTAAGAAGCCCTCCTGTTCTCCACTCATTACCTGTATTAACTGCACCTGTTTGAACTCGTTACCTGTATAAAAGACACCTGTCCACACACTCAATCAAACAGACTCCAACCTCTCCACAATGGCCAAGACCAGAGAGCTGTGTAAGGACATCAGGGATAAAACTGTAGACCTGCACAAGGCTGGGATAGGCAAGCAGCTTGGTGAGAAGGCAACAACTGTTGGCGCAATTATTAGAAAATGGAAGAAGTTCAAGATGATGGTCAATCTCCCTCGGTCTGGGGCACCATGCAAGATCTCACCTCGTGGGGCATCAATGATCATGAGGAAGGTGAGGGATCAGCCCAGAACTACACGGCAGGACCTGGTCAATGACCTGAAGAGAGCTTTAGTAACACACTACGCCGTCATGGATTAAAATCCTGCAGCGCACGCAAGGTCCTCCGCTCAAGCCAGTGCATGTCCAGGCCCGTCTGAAGTTTGCCAATGACCATCTGGATGATCCAGAGGAGGAATGGGAGAAGGTCATGTGGTCTGATGAGACAAAAATAGAGCTTTTTGGTCTGAACTCCACTCGCCGTGTTTGGAGAAAGAAGAAGGAGGAGTACAACCCCAAGAACACCATCCCAACCGTGAAGCATGGAGGTGGAAACATCATTCTTTGGGGATGACAACAACCCGAAACACACAGCCAGGGCAACTAAGGAGTGGCTCCGTAAGAAGCATCTCAAGGTCCTGGAGTAGCCTAGCCAGTCTCCAGACCTGAACCCAATAGAAAATCTTAGGAGGGAGCTGAAAGTTTGTATTGCCCAGCGACAGCCCCGAAACCTGAAGGATCTGGAGAAGGTCTGTATAGAGGAGTGGGCCAAAATCCCTGCTGCAGTGTGTGCAAACCTGGTCAAGAACTACAGGAAACGTATGATCTCTGTAATTGCAAACAAAAGTTTTCTGTACCAAATATTAAGTTCTGCTTTTCTGATGTATCAAATACTTATGTCATGCAATAAAATGCTAATTAATTACTTAAAAATCATACAATGTGATTTTCTGGATTTTTGTTTTAGATTCCGTCACTCACAGTTGAAGTGTACCTATGATAAAAATTACAGACCTCTACATGCTTTGTAAGTGGGCAAACCTGCAAAATCGGCAGTGTATCAAATACTTGTTCTCCCCACTGTATATATATATATATATATATATATATATCCTAACATGTATTGCCCAGCGACAGCCCCGAAATATTATATTACTCCATATATATAATATTAATATTATATATTAAATTATATATATTATATATAATATATATAATGGGGCGGTTTGCAGCCAAGTGTGAAGCGGCTGGGATGAGAATCAGCACCTCCAAGTCCGAGGCCATGGTTCTCAGTCGGAAAAGGGTGGCTTGCCCGCTTCAGGTTGGTGGAGAGTTCCTGCTTCAAGTGGAGGAGTTCAAGTATCTTGGGGTCTTGTTCACGAGTGAGGGAAGGATGGAACGGGAGATTGAGAAACGGATCGGTGCAGCTTCTGCAGTAATGCGGTCTGTCGTGGTGAAGAAGGAGCTGAGCTGTAAGGCGAAGCTCTCGATTTACCGGTCGATCTACGTTCCTACTCTCACCTATGGTCATGAGCTATGGGTCATGACCGAAAGGACAAGATCCCGAATACAGGCGGCCGAAATGAGCTTTCTCCGCAGGGTGACTGGGCGCTCCCTTAGAGATAGGGTGAGAAGCTCGGTCACTCGGGAGGAGCTCAGAGTAGAGCCGTTGCTCCTCCACATCGAGAGGAGCCAGCTGAGGTCTATTTCGGATGCCTCCTGGACGCCTTCCTAGGGAGGTGTTCCGGGCACGTCCCGCCGGGAGGAGACCCCGGGGAAGACCTAGGACACGCTGGAGGGATTATGTCTCCCGGCTGGCCTGGGAACGCCTCGGTATTCCCCCGGAAGAGCTGGAGGAAGTGTCTAGGGAGAGGGAAGTCTGGGCGTCTCTGCTTAGACTGTTGCCCCCGCGACCCGGCCCCGGATAAGCGGAGGATGATGGATGGATGGAAAAACAAATTAATTATAACATAAAACATAAACATAAAACCATTTATTCTTTTTGTTAAAATGTTAATTTTATAACTTTTTTATATTCTTTTTTTTTTATTTTATATTTTATTTTATTATATATCTTTTATTTTAGAATTGTTGATTTTATCATTTTTATATTCTATATTTTTCTGTTGAACATTTCTTGCGTTTTTGAAGCGAAACACAAAGACCCAGATAATGGTATTATTCGGTCAACACATACTTTTTGCTGAACACAATGGAATATGTAATATATTTAATGTTTTTCTGTTACTAATACATTAGCTGTCTATGTAACACTTCATGCTTTTAATAAAATAAAGTTTCTAATATTGTGTTTGTCTATAATTGCTGAGTATAATTGCTTTAAATGTACTGTATGTTCAGAACAAATTTGTTTCAGTCAGTAGGTAGTAGCTTGCACGACCACTCATTTTTACTAATTGACTAGTCATCCAGAAAAGTAGTCAAATAGTTGGCGTGTCAGTGTTTACATTATGTAAATGACTCACCACACAGCTCTGACAGCCAGATGGAGGGTGAGAAACGAAGTATTGCGTATCTCCAATGCCAGATTCATGTCTCTTGCGTGTTTATAAACAGAGCCAAAAACAGCCATGTCACTAGTTTATTTCTGTTAGTCTCTGGGTTAGTTAAAGGCTCCCGCAAGTTTTAGAGGGAAATTATTTTAAAGAGCCCCTATTATGGATTTTTGAAAATTACCTTTCATGTAGTGTGTAATATAGTTCTAAGTGAATGAAAACATCCTGCAAAGTTTTAAATCTGAAAGTGCACTGTATATAAAGTTATTGTCTCACAAATGTAAGAGTCGACTCTGAGTCAATTAAACGAATCATTTTTTAAACGAGTCCTAAGCCGTTTCGTTGTGACGTCAAGACGAAACATTAGCATATTGCCTGTTCACTTATTGCGTGCGCACGCCGCACAGAGACCAGGGAAAACTTGAACCCCCTCAAACACTGCAGCGGATGCTGGATAGCGTCATGTCGAGAAGACGCTGTGCTCTACAATGTGTTTATTATGTTTCATATTGTGTAGGTCTCTGGCTAACCGGCTAACTCACGTTATTACTGTCTTACTGAAATACTACTGTAAATCTGTGGGCTGCAGTATTACCTAAAACTTTGTCTATTAATGCAGATTGTCTGTCATTCTTACTACTTTGAGTAAAGATAAAGGATGGAGCAAGATTTGTTTTGCAAACGTTAATGTTTACATCAGTCATTCACATTAGTGCTCGGCTAACATACTGTATGTGCTGTTATTGATACAGTTCCCGCATGTGCACCGCAATACATTAGACACACACACACACACACACACACACACGCACACGCGCGTTACTGCAGATGGTGAGGAATTACAGCTGAAACATCTCATAATGTACCTCAAACTGAGTAGCATCACTGAGAAACATCCTGCTCAAGGTTCGGGTTGAATAACTAGTTCTTCCAATGTTTCATCGATTCGGACTTGCGCTGGGATTGGTGTAAAATTGCATCCTCGTTACTTTCTTTACAGTGTGTACTATCGAAGCCTCCGGACACTTTGAAATAGCATAATAGGGGCACTTTAATACAGAGTTAGAAGTTTGTAGTAGAAGTAGTTGTGAAGAAAGTGTGAAATCAATAACTATTCAAGCAAAGACCAAACAAACTAAAAGCTCGATCTGCAGCACGTTGTTGACTGTATATGTTGTGCGTCACTGTAAGCTGAACGCTCTCCGGTTAGCGGTTATAAATGAGCTGTTCTGTTTATACGTTACGTCTCGCAGCGGTGACTGTGTTTACGACTGTTTTCACAGGGCTTTCTTAACTATGCAAGCAAGGGCCAAATCCGTCTGCGTTTAT
The DNA here is from genome assembly GCA_039654105.1 of Coreius guichenoti. Lineage (NCBI taxonomy): Eukaryota > Metazoa > Chordata > Actinopteri > Cypriniformes > Gobionidae > Coreius > Coreius guichenoti. The sequence continues at coordinate 5,316,665 of CM077169.1, read as the reverse complement.
GTGTGTGTGTTTCATCAAGTGCGCATATGTGAAAAGAATGGATCAGACAGGGATGGGATGAGATATTGAGCAGTGCATCAGACTCACGGTGTGTGGGAAACCGTGAGTGTTTATGTCCCGGGGCCCCTTACATCCCTTACATGAATGAGTCTTACTGTATACATTCACATGTCTGTGTATGTGTGTCTGTACTTTGTAGGATTAAAGTTGTCCTTTAATTATGTGTGTTCGACATACTAGGATGCTTTTAGACACACACACAGACTAGCCTCCATTCTTTATCCAGACTAAAGCAGTGTGTTCGGTCTGCAATATAAGCAGTGCATTAGTGAGTTTAGACTAGTGATGGTTTGTAACAGAGAGTGAAAGACAAGAATAGTTTGTTGAAAGAAATGTTAACACACTAAATATAACATAATGTACCGTCAGAAGGTCATTATGACAAAATAAACCCAGACTGGGTGAGCAACACAACTGTTATGTAATATGACTGTACATTATGGACATGAAGTATTGATTTGAGTTGAAATTTTATATTATAAAAATATATAAATGTATTTTATCTATATTAAATATCTTATTATTCCAGAAAAAAATAAAAAAAATAAAAAAATAAATATATATATATATGTATATATATATAGTGGGGAGAACAAGTATTTGATACACTGCCGATTTTGCAGGTTTTCCTACTTACAAAGCATGTAGAGGTCTGTAATTTTTATCATAGGTACTCTTCAACTGTGAGAGACGGAATCTAAAACAAAAATCCAGAAAATCACATTGTATGATTTTTAAATAATTAATTTGCATTTTATTGCATGACATAAGTATTTGATCACCTACCAACCAGTAAGAATTACGGCTCTCACAGACCTGTTAGTTTTTCTTTAAGAAGCCCTCCTGTTCTCCACTCATTACCTGTATTAACTGCACCTGTTTGAACTCGTTACCTTTATAAAAGACACCTGTCCACACACTCAATCAAACAGACTACAATCTCTCCACAATGGCCAAGACCAGAGAGCTGTGTAAGGACATCAGGGATAAAATTGTAGACCTGCACAAGGCTGGGATGGGCTACAGGACAATAGGCAAGCAGCTTGGTGAGAAGGCAACAACTGTTGGCACAATTATTAGAAAATGGAAGAAGTTCAAGATGACGGTCAATCTCCCTCGGTCTGGGGCACCATGCAAGATCTCACCTCGTGGGGCATCAATGATCATGAGGAAGGTGAGGGATCAGCCCAGAACTACACGGCAGGACCTGGTCAATGACCTGAAGAGAGCTGGGACCACAGTCTCAAAGAAAACCATTAGTAACACACTACGCTGTCATGGATTAAAATCCTGCAGCGCACGCAAGGTCCCCCTGCTCAAGCCAGCGCATGTCCAGGCCCGTCTGAAGTTTGCCAATGACCATCTGGATGATCCAGAGGAGGAATGGGAGAAGGTCATGTGGTCTGATGAGACAAATAGAGCTTTTTGGTCTAAACTCCACTCGCCGTGTTTGGAGGAAGAAGAAGGATGAGTACAACCCCAAGAACACCATCCCAACCGTGAAGCATGGAGGAGGAAACATCATTCTTTGGGGATGCTTTTCTGCAAAGGGGACAGGATGACTGCACCGTATTGAGGGGAGGATGGATGGGGCCATGTATCGCGAGATCTTGGCCAACAACCTCCTTCCCTCAGTAAGAGCATTGAAGATGGGTCATGGCTGGGTCTTCCAGCATGACAACAACTCGAAACACACAGCCAGGGCAAATAAGGAGTGGCTTCGTAAGAAGCATCTCAAGGTCCTGGAGTGGCCTAGCCAGTCTCCAGACCTGAACCCAATAGAAAATCTTTGGAGTGAGATGAAAGTCCGTATTGCCCAGCGACAGCCCCGAAACCTGAAGGATCTGGAGAAGGTCTGTATGGAGGAGTGGGCCAAAATCCCTGCTGCAGTGTGTGCAAACCTGGTCAAGAACTACAGGAAACGTATGATCTCTGTAATTGCAAACAAAGGTTTCTGTACCAAATATTAAGTTCTGCTTTTCTGATGTATCAAATACTTATGTCATGCAATAAAATGCAAATTAATTACTTAAAAACCATACAATGTGATTTCTGGATTTTTGTTTTAGATTCCGTCTCTCACAGTTGAAGAGTACCTTCTGTAAAAATTACAGACTTCTACATGCTTTGTAAGTGGGCAAACCTGCAAAATCGGCAGTGTATAAAGTACTTGTTCTCCCCACTGTATATATATATATATATATATATATATGTAATTCATTTTAAAGTTTATATTTTGTATGCACACTAATATACATATACCATTAGTTTCCACTAAACATATGTTAACCAAACTTTGCATAATTTTTTTATAAACATGATTTTGTAGCATAATTATACAAGAACATTTGACCACTGAATGCCACAATTGACCTATCAGAATCTAATGTTCCAGAGAGCCGTGAAATAAGCAACTTTATTTTATGTCTTGATGTCAAAATTATATACACCATCCCTCAGCACCCCCCTCTCTCTTTAACAGCTCACAGATGTGGAGTTATTTTGACTGAAGGGTGTTTGGTCAGCTTCTATAAGCACTTTTGTGGCCATTTAAAACTGTGTGTGTGTGTATGCGTGTGCGTTCAGTCGTATGTGCAAGTTTTAGAGGGAGAAGAAAACACACACATCAACTTTACAGCCCTGTATCATAATTTTGTGTTTCTCATTTTTCACCCAAAGTGACTTACCATGCACTAATTACAGCAGCAATGACCTGGGGTTAAGTGTCTCGCTCATGGAAACAAAAGCACAATTGTGCTCTCAGCAAGGTTATTAAAGTTTATATATCGTTTTTAAATTTGTTTTATTTAGTCTTTATTTTGCCTTGTTTTTGTCGGTTTTATTCTATTAAATATAATTCTATAATTTAAATATATTAAATAAATGTTTATGTATATATATATAATGTATGTGCGTGTGTGTGTTATATTTATTAACATTTTATTTTGCCAAAGTTAACACTTAAAACTAATAATTCATGATTATTTTTTATTTTATTATTTTGTATTGAGGAATTGAAAATTAAATTTTAGTTTAAATTTGTCCAATTACTGTTTTTATTTCGGTTTTACAAAACAAAAATCACTTACGCCACTTAATGCCGAATTAATCTAGTTTATCACCACAATTTTTTAGGATGGAATCTATGGATTGCAGCCTAGATCCTTTTGATCTGCCACCACTTCTTGTGTTCTGAAACCTTGAGATCATGAGAAGTCAAATTAGGGCTGTGTGATTGTTTTTAACTGTTTTGATGAATATTGTTGGAATATTGACTGTGGTATCATAATCATTTGGGTCCACGCTTGAAATATCCTGATGACATGATCATAAACATGTCCAGTTGTTTCATGTCCAATTAAAACAAATAGCTTTGTTTTATTGAGGGATGCACAATATATCGGCCACCATATCAGTATCGGCAAATCGAAAATTTGGCCGATATATTAAAGCCGATAAATAATGTATTATTTCCTTCAGCTGAAACACTTCAGATGCGCACTGTTCGCCATGATGGTTGTGAATGGCTTGAAATATGATTGGAGTCACTTCAAAAAAGGAAAATACAGTTAACAGTTAATACAGTTAACTGTCATATAGGCTACATAAAATTATAATGAGAACATTAGAATTGTGTGCTTGGGACATGGCTTTTAATGGTGAGACTTTTAGGCTCTTAAAAATCATAAAAATTTGGATTTAGATTTATCGGCCAATATATCGATTATCGGCTTTTAAATATAAAGAGTTATCGGTATCGGGCAAAATGATATCGGTGCATCCCTAGTTTTATTTGTTTGAATAAACTATCTTGAAGTGATTTTTTTTTTTTTTACTTCGAAAATGTTTTCCACATAAACAAATCAGTAGTACTTTTTGCACATCTATCCTTGACATCCATCTGTCCTTGACTGCTCGCAAGTTCAGCATCCGTTAACTTCAGTGTTTGAGCAGTTCTTCTTCAAACAAACTCAAATAACTTCTTCATATCACTCCAAAACAAATGACAGATGTTCCAACCTTCATTTCCATCTTTTAGTTTAATTTGTAAAATGTCTCAGGGCCTTTTCTCCCAGTGAATATTTGAAGATGAAAGAGTGAGAATGATGTGATATTTGTAGCCATATTTCCCCAGGTGCCATAAATTTCATACTTCGAAGCTGTGTGTTTTGATCCTGAGAGTCTGGAAATCTGGAGTAATTATTCAGTTCGGTCTCTCATCACTATTTTTTTTTTCGTCTGTAAACAGGAAGGAAGGAAATAAAGGACATTTTTGAGTTGGATAAATGTTGTGTGAGTTTCTGAAAGATGTTTTGTAAGGCAGATAACTAACTTATTTCCAATTTCTGTTCGTCTCCAGCTAATGTTCTGGACACCATGCTGCTGAGGAATTCTGGGAAGGTGGAAGAACATCACGAGACAGGAAGTGATGTGCTGGCTCTACCTCAGCGCTTCCTGTGGTGTTACTGTTATCATCACTGCCCGGAGGACTCGACTAATAACACATGCAGGTATTAGGACACATTCCACCAGACTTACTGCACCACTTGCACACGTACTGTACGCAGTATTACATGTGTGTCGTGTGTTCAGGACGGACGGGTACTGCTTCACCATGGTGGAGGAAGAGGGTGGAACGGCTGTGCTGACGTCAGGTTGTCTGGGTCTGGTCGGATCAGAGTTTCAGTGCCGAGTGAGTCATAAACTACTCTAATTTCCAAAATAAACTACTTAAATATTGGTGCATCAGTCCTCAAGCACTGACAAAACACACGCCTTATATAACCGACAGTGAATTAAACGCCCACTTTACAAACTCATGTGTTGCTCCTCAACTGGCACAGCTCACCCAAAAATTAAAATTCTGTCATTTATTCACCCGTGTGTTGCGGAGTAAAAAAAAAGAAAGAAAGTATAATTGCCACTTTATATCTCACAATTCTGACTGTATGTCACTATGCAACTTCATGTCTTAAAATCTGCGAGAAGTAAATCAGAATTGCGAGATATATACTCAAAAATAAGTATGTGCGGCAAGATTAGTTTTGACAACAATATTAAGCGGTACAACTATTTTCAACATTGATAATAATCAGAAATCAGCATATTAGAATGATTTCTGAAGGATCATGTGACACTGAAGACTGGAGTAATGATGCTGAAAATTCAGCTTAATAAATTACATTTTAAAACATTCAAATAGAAAACAGTTATTTATATTAATAATATTTCACAATATTACTGTTTTTACTGTAATTTTGATCAAATAAATGCAGCTTTGATGAGCATAAGAGACTTCTTTTAAAATCTCCAAACTTTTAAACAGTAGTGAACCCTTTTTATTTATTTTTTTTATTCCGTGGTGGAAACGTGCTTCCATACTCATGATTTTCTTTCTTCCATGAAAAACAAATGAAGATAGTTTAGCAGTTAAACAGCTGCTCTTTTCCATATTATGAAAATGAATGGTTATTTATACTGCCAAAAATACTCCAAAAATCACCATAAAATGAGTCTACATATTCTGTACATATAGTACATATTTTGAGTGAACTATTCCTTTACACTTCTCTTTATCATAACACAAAACAAAATACATTCCAAAACTTAATACAACATAAAATACAAAACCGATCCTATTTACTATCTTAAAATATATCCCTTGTCTTATTGTGCAAAAATGATGTTAACCAATAATATCACATTATTTTTCTCCACTCATTTTAAGTACCACCCCTACTGTACAATTATCTCATTCTGCGTGTTCTGTTTCACTCGGAATATGTCACATTAAAGAAGTTAAAAAGGAGTTGCTCATGCGGTTTCATTGTGTCTATTGCTGAACCTAAAATATCCTGATGTGTTAATATAATATGTGATATATATATATATGTATATAATTTTTTTGTTTTTTTTTTGTTTAGGACACGGGGAACTCTAAGCAGCGGCGAGCACTGGAGTGCTGCACAGATCAGGACTACTGTAACAGAGACTTACACCCAATACTGCCTCCCCTACGAACACCCAGTGAGTTCACATACACACACACACACAATAACACACACACACAAATAATTTTACATTTTCAAAAAAAACATCATTTAGTATGTTTATTAATTTATTTCCCCTTGTGGGGACCGCTGGCTGGTCTTCACAATGTAGGTGATCTCAGGTTTTACTATCCTTGTGGGGACATTTGGTCCCTACAATGTAATATAAACCTGTACACACACACACACACACACACACACACATAGACACCCACCCACACATACACACACAGACATAGAGAGTCCATAGACATAATGATTTTTATATTGTACAAACTGTAAATTCTATCCCTTACCTTAGCCATCACAGAAAACCTTTTACATTTTTACTTCTTTTTTTAAACATAATTTATTATGATTTATAAGCTGTTTTCCTCATGGGGACCAAAAATTCAGGTTTTACTATCCTTTTACTACAGCTATTTAGTAGTGTTTGTTCAGGTAAGCATTATTATTACTATTGTTAATATTTAGTTAGTGATTTTAACCTCTAACCCTAAGTTTAGCAACAGCATAGCAACATGCTAAATCCTCTCAGAGATTCTGCCATGGTTGCAACACAAAAATTACTAACTGGAAATACTGGAAATAAATAAAAACTAAAACTGAAATAAAAATACATTTAACCGGAAAAGTAAAATTACTAAAAAAAAAAAAAAAAGTAAAAAAAGTTTTTTTTTTAAACTGCTAAAACTAAAATTAAAATAAATAATAATAAAATCTAAAAAATAAAATGAACATTTAAAAAAAAAATCTAATTCAAAATATTAAAAACAACTCTTAAAACTATAATATATTTTTATATAATAATAATAATGTAGTCTTAATTACTATAAAAAAGTAAAAAATAAAATAAAAATAAATAATAATAAAATAATAAAATAATTATTTAACCTCTTTAGTTATTTTTTCTTTGGGCAACATTCCTAGAAAAAAAATGTCTGATTTGTTCCCAAAAGTACATCTATGTCAGAAGCCCTTACACACCTGTAGGGTTTATTATTTATTGTCACTATACAACTCTTATCAATCAGCACAGCAGAACAGAAGTCTCTCTGTCTGTCACTCACTCACACACACACACACACCTGTGTGTTCACACCCTCTCACCTGTGCTGTGACATACAGAGACGGCTCTGATTTCACTCAGCTCTGTGTGAAGATGCAAGAGTTGCGTGTTCAACCTTTGGTCTCTTTGACATGTAATAATACGTGTGTGTGTGTGTGCAGGTTATGTGGTTGGAGATATTCATCATATCGCTCTGCTCATCTCAGTGACCGTCTGTAGCTTCATCCTCACCTTCATCATCATCTTCTGTTACTTCAGGTGTGTAAGTTACCACACAGACACACTGACTTTGGTTGTTCTTAAATAAAGCTAATTGCAATTACTATAAACTAAACTTTACAGACTCCTTAACTTAATCAGACACATTATTTTAACATTAATTTAGGAAGTTGTTTTTATCATGGTGACCTCAATCTAAATCTCCATGTTGTCTTTGTGTGGAGTTTTGGTCATTTTGTCTCGTGTTCAAGTCGTCTGTGTGGTGTTTCAGGTATAAGCGTCACGAGTTGGCCCCGCGCTACAGCCTTGGCCTGCATCCTGACGAAACTTTGATTCCTCCCGGAGAATCCCTGCGGGATCTCATAGAGCAGTCCCAGAGCTCTGGCTCAGGGTCAGGACTCCCCCTTCTGGTGAGAATCACACACCGCACACAGTCACAGATTACATGAAATCAACATCCATTAGGGCCCTATGAAATATGTACACTTGTGATATGGACTAGTGTCTGTGAGTATTAAACTGCAGAAAGATTGCTATTTAAACATGAAGTGTGAATGAACGACAATTTCAGCGTCTGGCATCTCACTATATGAGGACATGAACACATGAACTTGATCTCCAGATCTATCTATCTATCTATCTATCTATCTATCTATCTATCTATCTATCTATCTATCTATCTATCTATCTATCTATCTATCTATCTATCTATCTATCTATCTATCTATCTATCTATCATCTGTCTGTCTGTCTATCTATCTATCGTCTGTCTGTCTGTCTGTCTGTCTGTCTATCGTTCAATCGTCTGTCTATCTATCTAACTGTCTGTCTGTGTATCTATCTGTCTGTCTGCCTGTCTGTCTGTCTGTCTATCTATCTATCTATCTATCTATCTATCTATCTATCTATCTATCTATCTATCTATCTATCATCTGTCTGTCTGTCTATCTATCTATCGTCTGTCTGTCTGTCTGTCTGTCTGTCTGTCTATCTATCGTTCAATCGTCTGTCTATCTATCTATCTATCTATCTATCTATCTGTCTGTCTGTCTGTCTATCTATCATCTGTCTGTCTATGTCTTTAGGTGCAGCGCACTATAGCGAAGCAGATCCAGATGGTGACACAGATTGGGAAGGGCCGTTATGGAGAAGTGTGGATGGGTAGATGGAGGGGAGAGAAAGTAGCTGTGAAAGTTTTTTTCACCACAGAGGAGGCCAGCTGGTTCAGAGAGACGGAAATATATCAGACTGTCCTCATGAGACATGAGAATATACTGGGTGAGACTTTCTTTCGCAGACATACACACACACGGTTCTCTGATCTTGGTTAATGGTCACATGCTGGTAAACAAATAAAGTCTTGAATATTTTTAGTAAGTGCTTTATTTTATATTTATTTTAAAATTATTTGTTTAATTTAAAATGTATTATGATTTAATTATTAGCTTTTTATCGTCACAAAACTCCTGCAGTTCCCTTGCAAACCTCAGTTAGAGTCATTGTTATACTATGATCTATGTTAGTACATGTGTGTGCAAAAGTTAATAAATGCCAAGTTTTGCGTGGAAACGATCGTACGGCCAAGTAATATGTTCATTTTGTAAATGAGGGCCAATGTTTTAAAGACAAGAAAATATGACAAGGCATATCTCATCCTCGGATTCACCAGGACAACGGTGGGTAATGAAGAGAGACCAAGTGTGTTGCGTGCCTCAAAATATTAGCTTCTGATAGTATGAAGCCGAACAAGATGCCACAGAGACTTAACATCACGAACACAAAGAGAGGCACGGTGAAGTTGAGAAGTTGTACCTGGGCTCAGACTAAAGGAGTTTTTAAATCTTAACCGATTGTGAAATCTGGTTACATTACGCACATAAGGAGAATCTTCACAGATTTTCTTCTTTCAAATCTCAAACCTGCACACACTACAAGATTTGAAAATCGTGGTGCATCTTTCCCTCACAACCAAAAACACACTTCTTTAGTGACATTGTTGATTTCGTGGTCTAAAAACAAAATGAAAGCGCCGCCGACTGCTTCTGTAACCCAAACGCAGCTCGTTGATGGACGTGCTCTTGCTCTCGCTCTGGTTGATGTGCGCCCGCGCTCAGCCGAGAGAAGTGCCCATACAAGCAATTCCACTCTTTATGGTGTTATATAGGGCCATACTTTCCGAAACTTGTTCAAATCTTGAAGGAGAGTATTTGGCACAGAAATACTCCATCATACTCATTTTTTGAAATTTTGGCCATGTTAAGCATGAGAATCCAACTCTTTAACAGTGTAAATAAGTCAGAATGCATGAAATAGCATTAGACCCCCCCTTTATTATCATGGCAGATTTAGCACTTCACGTGATCTCATGGGGAAGCAGATGTAAACAAAATGGATACTGTGTGGATAGATACAACTTGCTGTATCAATAATTATTCTTTGTAGCGAGAAAAAACAGCCGTGTTGTTGCCACATTTCGACCAGCCATTCCTCCGTCTTCGTCCACCGGACCCGTACAGCTGCTTGTTGTTTCGCGGTCGCCATTTCAAAAGTTCTGTCACTTCCGTCTCCTTGTAGACTTGTCTCTCACTGGCTATTGTGGAAGTACTGACCTAATCATAGTTGTAATCATCCCGATTTAAAATCCTAAATATCAAACATGTTTGATGTTGTCAGGGCGGCCCGATGTATCTGCAGATTGGGAGGTTTAAGATTTGGTCTTTAAACGCCTCACATTATCAGATAATCTGGGCCGATCATCGCAACCGACCGATGCCTTGGACTCACTTTTTTTTCTCCGAATGTCGGGAGTAAATCGGGCATAAATCGGCCTGAAACTAGTATTAATTATAATGTTTCAAATAAATCCTTTAGGATTTTGCAAGCAAGGTCATGTCTGAGAGTCTTTATGTGGGTGCATGTTGGTGGGGAGCTTGAAAAATATTTTCTCTACAAAATTTGGGAACCACTGTGTTAACCCAAATCCTCAGCATGTCCATGTTATTTGTCAGCTACTCATTTAACTAAATATTTTAGACATATTTGAGTGATCGCTCAAATTAATCAGTGAAGTTAGTTAATTAAAGTGAACCATCCCATAAAAATCAGTTCGCTATAATTAATCGCTGGAGGACAGTTACTCTGTGTTTGATCATTGCCTCAAATCACTCGGCTGTAAAGCTCCGCGCACAGTACAGTGTGATGCAACAAACAGCATCATTGCATCTTTTCATGCTACGTCGCTGTTTGTTAGAAAAAATAGCAATGCTGTTTTCAGAACAGCAGAGCTACTTGCACAGAACTGAAAAATGTAGTTAAGTTAGCAGCATCTCTACTGTTATTTAATTATTCCTACTGGTGAACATGTAGTCGGTAATTACAGGAAAATGAACCGTGCACGATTGAACCGTCTTGATTAGCCTTGATTAGTCATTTCAAATTAATTAAGATGATATTAGATTAATTATAACATTAAATTAAGCGTGGCCTTGCTCAGACTATTTTTAGCCTCATGCAGTAATTTTAACCTCAGCGACTCTCTCCTCAGGGTTCATAGCGGCCGACATTAAAGGCACAGGCTCATGGACTCAACTCTACCTCATCACCGACTATCACGAGAACGGCTCTCTGTACGACTATCTCAAATGCACCACCCTGGACAGCCGAGCCATGCTGAGATTGGCATACTCCTCTGTCTCCGGACTCTGCCACCTTCACACGGAAATCTTCGGCACGCAGGGCAAACCGGCCATCGCCCACAGAGACCTGAAGAGCAAAAACATCCTGGTGAAGAGGAACGGCGCCTGCTGCATCGCTGACCTCGGCCTGGCCGTCAAGTTTATCAGGTCAGAGTCGAGTTACTTTGGTTAACTTGTCTTGACTCGTCTTGCTGAGTATTGTAGGCGGTATTAACAACCAGTTAAAAAATTATTATTTTAAATATTCATTTGAGTGATTGGTCAAAAGTATTCACAGAAGTCCCTGCCTGACATGTTATAATTTTTTTTGTAGCCAAGTAAAATTGTAATAATTACTGCTGATATTTAGTACACAGTTAGCTGATTATAACTTGGCTGAATACATGTTTAAAATAGTTTTATTAGTTTGTATGTTTAATGTGTTTAGTTTTATTGGTTACTATTTAATGTTTTTTTATGTGGCTATTGAGATTTATTCTGTCACTAATTAAGGTGATCGTTTCTTTTTGTTTTTTTTAATGATCAGATTCATAATGCCCTGATAATTGAATACTATTCTATAAATAAAACATTACAATAAACATTTTAGGGCTGTCAAACGATTAATCGCTTCCAAATTAAAAGTTTGTGTTTACATAATATATGTGTGTGTACTGTGTATAATTATTATGTATATTTGAATACACACACATAAATGTATATATTTAAGAAATATTTTCATGTATATACTGTATATATATTTATATAATTTATAATATATATAAATATAAATATTTTATATTTTTATATTTATTTTTTTTCTTAAATATATACATGCATGTGTGTGTATAATAATAATAATAATAATAATAATAATAATCGTTTCACAGCACTAATATATATCAATATTTTATTGTTAACTAAAACCAAAACTATTAAAAATAGTTTTCGTTATTTGAAATAAATCTGAAATAAAACTTAAAAAATAAAAATAAATTAGAATAAAATCAGTTTAACTTAAAGTACTAAAATTACTAAATCTGAAATAAAAATAAAGCTAAATAGAAATATAAAAAATAATAAAAATGACAGAAGCACTTAAAATTTTAATTTAAAACTTTAATTTAATTTAAATTTAAATGAATGCTGAAAATATAAAAATAAAAGCTAATTAAAAGTAATATATATATATATATATATTAATTTATCAGACTTTTCACAAGCAATATGCCATAAGAGCCAACAATATTAAATAATATATAGATAACTGTTAGATATGGTAAACATTGCCCCTTATATAGCTTCAGTGTAGTAAGATATTCTTCATTAGTAAATTATAGTGTAGCTAACTACTTTACAAAAGGGTAGCTTGGTAACTTTTTAACCCACAAAAATCATTTGAACTGCTGAAGATTATATGCTAATAAAAAGAGCCCTAGTGCCTAAAGATGTCAGGATTGAAATACTGTATTAATACTGTTGTGTCTCATGGAACAGCGACACTAATGAAGTGGACATCCCACTGAACACACGTGTGGGCACCAAACGCTTCATGGCTCCTGAAGTTCTGGACGAGACTCTGAACAGGAGCCATTTCCAGTCCTACATCATGGCAGACATATACAGCTTTGGCCTCATACTGTGGGAGATTGCCCGCCGATGTGTGTCTGGAGGTACACATCTGCCTTCTTCAATGAAGAACAATTACATATTTCATTTAAGTGTCAACTTTGTCTCAGTTGTTTGTCATAACATTATTTAGTGGAGTGCAAATGGAGATAATGATATTATCTTAATATAAATGTATATATATTTATATACATTTATATTAAGATCTCTTGCAATCTGTTAACATGCGGCGGAGCACTAGTGACCCATTTCTGTTTTCCTTTATATTTACTGCATAAGTAATAATAAGTCTTTATTTTATCTTGACAAACTATACATCATTTAAAAGGTAAAAGCCCTGAAATTTAATTGTTTGTATAATTTTTTTATTTATTTGACGTAAAAAGAAAAAGATCTGATGCATGTCTGTGTATTAATTGTTTTTTGGATGTTTCTGCAGGTATCGTCGAGGAATATCAGCTGCCGTATCACGATCACGTTCCTAATGACCCATCATATGAAGACATGCGAGAGGTCGTCTGCATCAAGAGAATACGGCCGTCTTTCCCCAACCGCTGGACCAGTGATGAGGTTAAAAACCAGTCTACTCACTCTTCACACGGATTTCATATTTTACATCAATTAACAATTACCCTTACACACCTGCAGGTAATAGATAGGTGCGTAGGAGAAAAGACCAAAAATCAAAAACAAAAGAAAGTCCCGCACACTATCAGTACATGCAAAAGTTCAAAATAGCTTTATTCGCCTCAATGTTTCGGTCCCATGACCTTCATCAGGCATATTTTAAATCACAAAAACACTCAGACACAAACGTGGTGTTCATGTTTACATTTTTTCATAGCCATAGTAATTGTTTTTTTAAATTCCATCATGTCATATTCATTGATTTTATTCCGTTTTACTGACATTTTATTCCGTTTTATTCAACAAAATAACTACACTTATAATAACAACATCTACACTTTTAAAAATAAAGGATCTAAAAGAAGGTTTTCGCAGTGATGTCATAGAAGAACCATTTTGTTCTTAGAACTTTTTAGTAATCTGAAGAACATTTGTCCACGTTTAAAGAAATGTTGAGGTTCTATGAATGTTATTCATGGAACCATAGATACCAATAAAGAAGAGTGTAGCATTTACAAAGCTGAAAACATTTTAGCTGACATTTAGTTGCTGATAAATTACAAGAATGTTTGTCAAACTATACAGACAATAAAGTAAAAATCTGGTTAATGTTTGATCTGTGCAAATGTAAGTTGAGTTTACCGGTGTTTATGTTCCATGTACATTGAAAGAAAAAAGTGTGTTGAATTTACATGATTTAATCATACATCAGTACCACATGAATCAGTTAAGCTACATCAACATATTGTTGAATTCAATAATTCTTAGTCAGGAATCATAATTTGTTCATGTACATTGAACATCAAATTATTTTTAAGTGACCCAAGTACCCTCAAAGTGATTTTACATGGTTTCCTGACATGACTAATTTATTCAATTTCATACAATATTTTTGTCACATCACTGAATTATAAGATTGTTCTAGCTAGCTAATTATTAGCGTGCAATAACACATATTAATACTCTAGTAGATTCTCTATGTTAGGGAATTATATTAACCAAAAGGAAATAAATCACGTTTAGAAAAGAAACAACTTTTTGCTGTTTAGATTATATTTAAAAAAAAATATATATATATTTTATAATTAATATCTGGCAGCTTTTTTCACATTTTTTTTTTTTTTTTTTTAAATCGGTAACACTTTACAAGAAGTTCTCATTTATTCATTTATTAATGCATATACATATACAATACATTTGTTACAGTATTTATTAATCTTGGTTAATGTAAATTAATAAAAATCCAGCTGTTCATTGTTTGTTCATGTTAGTTCACAGTGCACAGACTAATGTTAACAAATACAACTTTTGATTTTAATAATGTATTAGTAAATGCTGAAATGAACATTAACTAAGATTAATAAATGCTGTAGAAGTATTGCTCATTCTTAGTTCATGATGTTAACTAAAGTAGTTAACTAATGAAACCTTATTGTAAAGTGTTACCAAAAAAGTTTATTTCATTTTCATCAGAAACTTTATTGACATGAGTAAAAGCTTGTCCACACCAAGAACGATAGCTGTAACAATAACTATATGACGTTATGTTTATTATAAGCGTGAACTGCTGCTTTAAATGCTCGAGCTCTTTAAAGCAGGATTGATTCTGATTGGCTGTCAATGTATTGTTCATCAGCTGAAAAAAAAACATTTTGAAAGTGATTCCAACAATATTTTTCCTTTGTGCCATTATCGTTATAGTTGTGATGTAGACTGCTATTATTATTTATTTTTTATTATGTCATTTTTGGGCATTTTTGCCTTTATTGGAAAGCACAAGGAGAGACAGGAAGAGATAGGGGAGGAGAGAAAAGACCACTAGCCGAGACGGCTATATAGGCTATGGCTTTATCAATATAGTTATCGTCCTTGATGTGAATGGGCTTTAACGCTTGCCATTGTGTTTGATTTCAGTGTCTCAGACAGATGGGGAAGCTCATGACGGAGTGTTGGGCTCACAACCCTGCCTCTCGGCTCACCGCCCTTCGCATTAAAAAGACGCTGGCCAAGATGTCCGAGTCCCAGGACATTAAAGTCTGAGAACAGCCCAACAGCAGCACTGACGCTAACCCCGAACTCAGCACCTGCAACGGCCCGCCGTGGGTCCAATCGGTGAGTTTTGCCATGCAAACAGACTCACCAATGGCGAAAGACGCCAAAGATCTCCTGCGGTCAGAGCTCATGGCGGCACGTCTGAGGCCAGATATACAGCCCTGTGAAATGTGACGTGGAAGAGACTGCCGGCCACTCTCGGTCTGCTGTCGTAATGCTTCACTGGACGAGGACCTGCAAACGGTCAATGGGACGAAGCAGGACCTCATCGAGCGAGATGTCCGGTGTCCATCATAAACACTCGGGCTTCAGCTCATGACTCCCTTGAAGTTTTCTCCTTTCACAGTCCGTTCAGCTCGTACATGACGATGATTTTGGCTCGTGTTTGGAACTCGCAACAAGTGTGATGGTTGAAATTAAAGTCATAAGAGCTGCGGCTTCCCTCCTTAATGGTAGGCTGTGCCTTATTTATTGTGTAAATAGCTGAAAATGAGAGTGAAGCATTAATGTACTTGAATAAATGTTCTAATAACACTGAATTTTTGTTTTTTTTCTTAAGGCCTTTACAAGTCACCTTTAAATGTATAGCGCTTTATACAATACAGATGTTTCAAAGCAGCTTTACACAAACTGTTCGATTCTGCTGTAAAGCGGCTCTAAAAAAGACAATATTGTCATTATTCAGCTGAAGTCAATTCAGTGTTACTGCAAATGAATCAAAAAGGTACATAGACTTTCGTTTTGAAAAACACTTTACAGTTCAGAAAGAGCGATTGATTTTGCTGGATTCAGAAAACCAGCAAAAATATTTGTGTAAATTATCAAACCATTCTTACATAACCTTACATTGATGTAAACGGTCCGGTTTTCAGCATTTGCTCAGTCTTTTCTAATATAAATATCTGTATCTGTAACATGAATATCTGTTTTTAAAGTTCGTGAAAATTACAGTTGAAACCTGATTATCCATGTTATCCCAGCATAACAACCAATCACAGACTTGCTTAGATTAGGTAGATAGAAAGCAGAATCCTTAAACTTGTATGATTCATATCTGTATTAAGATATTAAGAATTAATCACTTGGTTAATAAGAACTAATAATTTTAATAACTTATTTTGATTTATAGTCAATCTTTTTTTAATGAATGCAGTATATTTAAGCTTCTTAAAGCATCAATTTCAATGCTAAAGAAGGCAGGAACTTCAGATGAGTAAATGGTAAACCATCATTATTACAAAAATATTCATAATTTAAATTATAACGGCATAATTATGGGATAAAAAGTTGAAACTTTGACAAAAAGTTAGAAAAAAACTTTCAACTCATAATTGTAACTTTTTCAGTTTCAACGTTTGCCAAAATTTCTACTTTTTTATTATAACTTAGTCAAAATTGTCATGAGATAAAAAGTTACAATTATGACGTCATAATTGGCAAAAAGTAGAAATTTTAACAAACGTTGAAAAAAAAAAAAAAGATGAGATACTAATAAATAGAAATAAGTAGAATTTTTTTTTTTTTTTTTTTAAAGTTGAAATTATGAATTATTTAAAAAAAAAAATGTTGTCGTCATAAAAAACAAATGACATTTTCTTTGCCAGAGCACAGAACTGTTTTCTACACTGTTGCATTGGTTGAACAAAAATAAATGAAAATAAAATCTGGTCCAAGTGCACAACCAAAGGAAGCATTATTGACTCAAACAAAACAACCAATAAAACTTTAACCCATTGAATCCCGTTTTACTCCCTGGACAGCCCAATGAAACAAACAGCATGGCTTACTAAAAATTTTCAGAAAAGTTCCTCTTCATACACTTAAAGCGTGACCCTCTCTTTTGGTTATCATGGTAAATGTTTGCTAGGACAGTCATGTTAAAGATTATTCAAGGTCAAAGTATTAAATAAAAAAATCAGATGCAAGGAATCTCCAAAAAAACAAGGCCACTTTCAGCATTGATTAAAAATATAATTTATTTAAAAAAATCCTTTACATACATTTTATACAGCGGACATATTAGCGTTTTTGATTGCTGTTTTAATGAAGCTTTATTCTATGGATTCGATTCTCTCTGTACACGCAAGTCATAAGAATGCACATTTGCCAGCGGTTCTGTCAGTCCTACACAGAAGCAAACGTTGCATAGTTGGCACAGCATTTACACCAGACAGAAACACTCAATGTACTGCTGCTCTTCAACCTTACAGAGGGGCTTTCTGCTGCCTTGTTTTGCTCATTAATTTGGCTTTTATTTTCCGCACAGATCCTCGCCTCTTTTGGAGACGTCGTGGATTGTGGGAAATGGCAGTTCGTTAGAGGCTTTTACACGTTGGTCGGGTGGCAGCGGCTGCAGGCGGTGATACTGCAGACAGATCACAAATAATGAGCCCTGTGTTTCACATCACCGCGAGCACATTTACAAGCACACCAACACTCGCATCTACTGTGACCAATTTATGCAGATACGTTTATGCATAAAATACGCCAGCTGCTTTGCAAAGCGGTTGCATAGACCATCATTAACTGTAAACCGTCTATTCCGGCTGTAAACACATTTAAGATTTGTGAGTTTAACTTTAGGTCTTGCTAAAGACTTCTGTGATTCCCTGCAAATGGGTATTTTATATTTTGAGCTGACATGAAATCAGAACGATCCGGTGCACTTTCATAATACATAATATTCATAATATGTTCCTGGTCCTAATGTAAGGAAGCCAATTGCTGCCACATAAGAAAAAAAAAAATCATAATTATGACCATGACACGGTATAAGTTGAAATTTTGACAAACATCATAACAAAAAAGTTATAATAAAAGAAAAAAAATAAGAAATTATAACATTAAACAAAGTTGAAATATGTCAGTCAAAATTATAAGATAAAAAGTCATAATTGACAGAAGTAGAGATTGTTACATAAAATTTGAAACTGAAAAAAGTTAAAATTATGAGATACTAAGTCATAATTATGACAAGTTGAAAAGTCGAAATTGAGAAAAAAGTTGAAATTATGATATAATGTAAATTTCAATTTTTTATAATAATTCTGACTCATAAAATAAATAAATATGTAAAAGAAAAATGAAAAAAGTTGAAATATGAAAATAAGTCAAAATAAAAAGTTGAAATGTTGACAACATTATTATAACAAAAGTTATAATAAAAGAAAAAAAATAAGAAATTAAACAAAACATTAAACAAAATTGAAATGTCAGTCAAAATAAGATAAAAAGTCATAATTGACAAAAGTAGAGATTGTTACATAAAAGTTGAAACTGAAAAAAGTTAAAATTATGAGATACTAAGTCATAATTATAATAAAAGAAGAAAAATGAAATTATAACATTAAAAAGTTGAAATATAACACTCAAAATAGTCATTAAAATAATGACATTAAAAGTAAAACATTATGAGATACTAAGTCATAATTATGACAAGTTGAAATAAGTCGAAATTGAGAAAAAAGTTGAAATTATGATATAATGTAAATTTCTATTTTTTATAATAATTATGACTCATGAAGAAAAATAGAAATTAAAATATGAAAAAAGTTGAAATACGAAAGAAAAGTCAAAAAAAAAGTTGAAATGTTGACAAAACATTATAACAAAAGTTATAATAAAAGAGAAAAAAGGGAAAAATTATAACATTAAATAAGTTGAAATATGACATAAAAAGTCATAATTACAGCAAAAGTAGAAATTATGATTATAAGCCATAATTATGGCAGTTTTATCATAATTTTGACTGTTATAAAAATATATAAAAAAAATTATAGAAAAGTTAAAGTATGCCAGTCAAAATTATAATAATTTCATTTTTTGTCATAATTTTGACTGTCATGTTTCAACTTTTGCGATTTGTATCATAATTTTGACTTAAATATTTAAACAATTAATAAAAAAAGAAAAGTTGAAGTATGAGTCATAATCTTGATTACAAGATTATGGTCATAATATTGACTCTGCGTAATTATGACATGTCATAATTATGATTTACCAAAGCAAAATTCGTTTTTCTTATGTGGGCTTCCATAGTATGGTGAACGATTTATCAATCAAAATTATTCCTAAGGAAAAAAAGTTCTCAGAATCTTCCATCAGAATGTAATAACTTGCTCCACCTCTGAAGCATCTTTTCATTTGGCTGACATCATCAGGCCCTCTTTCCCCCCCGAGACGTTACTTTCTTAAATGTCACACGTTAATGTGCATGTAAATATGATCAGATAATCTCTCTACAGCAACACAAGCAAATATACTCCAGCTTTTTCAGTCGTGTATTTGGATGTATATACGTTTATTCTGCTGTTCATCAAACTAGAGAGAGTTCTGAGATCTTATTTCCAGTTTAAGAGTCTGGGTGAAGGGATGACAGTGACATCTTTAATATTCAGCAGAAAAAATGATTCCGCCGTACTGGCAGTGTTCATAGGAAGAGCAAAGCCTCAGAGCTATGAAAATCAAATCTCTTCTCACCAGCCTCTGCAACGGCAACTCATACATCACGAGTAACCCACACATCTTTATATTAATCATAAAATATGCTCTGATTGGCTGCGACTGTGTCGTATCGTACAGTATTTTCACTTTGAGTCTGGACAGTAAAATGACTTACGGCAACACTTCAAGCCTTTATGGACAATGC
This sequence comes from Coreius guichenoti, assembly GCA_039654105.1. Taxonomy (NCBI): domain Eukaryota; kingdom Metazoa; phylum Chordata; class Actinopteri; order Cypriniformes; family Gobionidae; genus Coreius; species Coreius guichenoti. Next base: position 5,296,637 of record CM077169.1, on the reverse strand, counting down.
CTTATAAAGGTATTCATAATGTACATTACAATGCATTATATCTTTTCATAAATAGTTAAAATCAGTGTTTGGTGTAATTAGTTACTGTAATTTAATAAAGTAAAGTAAGGGATTACTCTTATTTTTTCTGTAATTTAATTACAGTTACTCCTGATGTAATTGAACTAAATACAATTCTATATAATACAATAGTGGAATTAACATCAAAATTTAAAGTCTAACTTTAAAATGCATGGTTTTATGTGTCTTTCTCACATTTGTAATACTTTGGTCAGTTAATAAGAATAAATTGAATGAATATTTGAATGAATTAAAAGAGCCGTTTCATGTCTGTCCTTGAATCACTTAACTAGTCGAGGTTGATATCAGATTTAGAAAGTAATTCAATACTTTGTGGAGAGAGTAATTTGTACAGTAATCTAATTACACTATTGAAGATGTAATTAGTAACTAGTAAATTCCCTACCAAGTAATCTAATTACTGTAATTGAATTAATTTTCCTTGATAAAGTAAGGGATTACTCTTAATTTTCTGTAATTTAATTCCAGTTACTTCTGATGTAATTAACCTAAATACTGTATTGACTATACAACAATTCTATATAAAACAATAGTGGATTTTAATGTAAAAATGTAAACCTTTTTACACCTTTAAATACTTTGGTCAGTTCAAGGATAAATGTATGCAATTTTATATTATGCATGTAACAGCACATAATGTAAAAACTGCACATAATGTAATAAGTATTACATTATTATTGTAATAAAATGTTCATAATGTAATTATGAGCTAAAGATTTGATTACATTTTGAGAATTATGTAATACAAATATTTACATTATGAGAAATGTATTACATTATAAACTCACCAAAAACATGTCATATTTTCATTTTTGTAATAGTTTTTAAACCATAAAAAATGTATTAGTATACATAAAAAATATTAGTATTCCCTTTGCAATACACAGTCTTAAACTACCTGGGAAATGCAACATTATTATTCATGCTATTATTATTATTACTATTATTAAACAAAGCATTACTACTACTTACTACTACTAGTAGTAGTGTAATGGTGCAAAAGTTCTGATTTTATTCATTTATCTGGATTTAGATTTTTAAAATAATAAACATATAATAATAATTGCATGAATATTTAAATGTTGCATTTCGCAGGTAGTTTAAGACGGCTTTAGATTTTTTAAAAATGTACTGCAAGGGAATACTAATATTTTATGTTTTAAAAGCTATTACAATAATGAAAATATGTTTTTGGTGAGAATGTAATAATTTTCTCATAATGTCCATTTTTTTATTACATTATGAGCTCAAGATTTTATTACATTTTGAGAAAATGATTACATTATGTGCAGTTTTTACATTATGAGTTGCTATAAGAGCAGTTTCATGTCTATTCTTATATTGTTCAACTGGTCGGGTTGATATTTAATAGGTAATTAGTAATAAGTAATCCAATGCTTTTTTGAGCGAGTAGTTAGTACAGTAATCCAATTACACATGTTGAAGATGTAATTAGTAGCTAGTAATTAATGACTTTTTTTTTTTTAGAGTAACTTACTTTTATAATGCATTATATATAAAGGCTTTAAGTAAAGTCTTACCAAATTTAATATAACCAAACTTTCCACCAAACGTTACTACAGTTATAGTTGCTGTAATAAACCTATGGTAACTTGCTATTGGCCTTTACGGTCATAAAAAGAAATTGAACTGAAAGACTCTGAACGATTGATGTGGTTTTATTACATCAATCCAGTAGTAACTACTAGCCCGTTTTTACCGGTGAAGTCATTGTGGTAATTTGACGGTAATTTACTGGGATTGCTGTGTGAAAGGGGCTATAATAACTGGTGTATCCATCACATTCTGGCAGAAACTATAGTCACCACCACCGGACGTTTTTCTTTTTTAATACAAGGGATCAACTGACTCTTTAAAATGCGTATAGTAGAGTGTAATGCATAAATGTTGAGATGAAACATCGATGCACAACAGAAACAGCCCATGCAGAACGCAGCAGTGAAGATCACTACAGTGTGACGTAACATCGCATTCCAGAAAATATCCTCAAATCCCTGCAAGTGCTCATGTGCACTCTTGTTCAACAAAGCAACAGGTATTTTACGTCTTCGGATACCTGCGTTTACAAAAATAATACAATTCAAATCAGATCTGAATGTTAACTGGATTTTAAAGGCCACTTTAAGGTACTCTGTAGACACACTAAACACTGTATTCATGTCTCAAAATATTATATTACATGAGCGTTTGTTGTTTCTGCAACCACTAGATGGCACCACAAATTTCTGCAAAAATGACCACTGAAGGAGACGGGAAGATGATGAGGGAGATTTCTGGGAGAAAAACTGGGAGGTTTTCGAAAGATTTTGGTTGCCTGAAGTGTCTTGACCCTGTTCTTGGTTCACCTTTGACCCCCAGCCCTGCATTCAACCCCAAATTGGCAGCATCCGCGTACATGGACAGCAGTACCGCGTTTCCATGGAAACTGAATAAGAGGTCACAGACTCTCCTCCGTACTGCGGATGCTTTGACTTTGTCTTGGGTTTGATGGTTGTTTCAGCTCGATGAAAGTGGCAGCACAACTTGAGCTCAATTATTCTCTGCTTAGACGTCACCGCCAATGTAAGGGTCATTGTTCCTTCGCCATGGCAGCAATGCTGTTGTCATGACGACCCATCTCCTCCAGAACCGTGGCGAGCTGGTTGAGGTTGCCGTGTGGGAAGTGTTGCGCTTCCCAGAGGTCCAGAATCACACCGGTAGGACTCGTCTTAGTCGCAAAGTAGTTGAGATAACTGTAGGATGGGTGAGATGAAGGAGACATGAGCACAGTTTTGATTTGATTTTAATGTGCTAGTGTGCTATTATATTATTATTATATGCTATTATATTTCTTTATATATAGATATATAGATATTTATAAAGAAATATAACACTATTGCACTGTAAAATAAAAAGATTATGTAATAAAACTATTTTAATGAATAATAATCATTATTGTTATTATTAAATAATTATTTTTAATTTATTAATTTTTCTGATTTAAATAAAATATTTTTTTGAATAAAAAAAATTTATAATAACATAATTATTATTAATTAAAATATTTGTATTATTTAAATGAAAAAAATTAATGAAAAAATACATATATTACATTGCAATACTATTGCACTGCAAAATAAAATTATTATTATTATTATTATTCAACATTTTTTTAAATTCAAATCAGAAAAAAAATAATAAATAAAGAAATGTATTACTAGCGCAATAATACTACTGCACTGCAAATAAACAAGTATTTATTAATAATAATAAGGCGCCTGTTTTCAACTGATGACTGATAGCGACTTCAGATAATCTACCTGAAAATGAATCTAACAAATACCAATATTGATGTCTGTTTTATATCTGTCTTTATTTCTTTGCTTTCAAATATTAAACCATATGGATTTTTGTTTTGTTTTGGAGGAAAACCAAAGTCAGACCTTAAAGCAGTGATGATAAACCTTTTTGACTTGAAGACCCTCTGTTGGTCAACACAATATTCAAAGGCCCGCCATACTACGGAAATATTATGTCTATTAAATGATTTACACATCTGCCACAATGCAATGTCTTATGATCTTCATTTGGGGTCTTTTCTCAGTAAATATTGATACAGGCACTTAATTGCAATTCATTTGATTAATTCATGGTGAAAAAATAGCCAATACACACACCTGTGAGTGTGAATAATGCAATTGAATTGAAGGTGCGAAACCCCTTAATAACAGTTCATTGCTTTGTATTTATGCATCATATAACATCAGATACTGTATTTATCAAAGCTTAAACACACTACATGCAGTCTGAGTTGAATGGAGACTCTATGTTTTGAATAGAAGAAAATCATCTTTGTAAAAAATGTAGCGGCTCTAGAGATCTGGAGTCGATGACTGATGAAGAACTTTGAGAGCCTGTCTTTTTACTTTTAACATCTTTTTCTTCCCAGGATCCTCCTCACTTTATCTCTCTGCTTCCTGTCCCCTGTGAACTCACTCTCTCTCGTCTTCTGCCTCTTTCATGCCTGTTGGTCCTCAGAGGTGAACAGTGTGCTCTCAACCTAAACTCTCTCGTTTGAAATCAGATCTCTCGTTCTTTACCCGTCCTGCAGTAACACCCCAGCCAGAACTCAAACCATAGGGGGCCTTTGCTTTTTTTTTTTTTTTTTTGCCTTTTTCTTCTAATTACGTGAGTTGTGGAGGTGCGTAGAGATGCTGGTATTTTGAAAAGTTGATGTTGGAGAGAGTGAATATATCTCTTGCTATTCTCCAGGCAGAGCCAAAAGAACAACAGGAATTTCTCTTTTGCTCCCCTGCTGTTTTTCTACCGTTAATTTTCTTCAAACTCTCCTGTGAGATACTGTTAGAGCAGATTTGTTTCTCTTCTATCGCTTTTAAAATAAAAATATACACTGCAGTCTCAGCACATTGATGGTAAACAAATGTTCATACTAGGGATGAGATTGGAGTATATAAAAAAACGTTGACCAATAACTATATCCGAAAACTTCTCGACATAAAAATGTATTATATTATATTATACAACTTTCAAAAATTAATAAGCATATAGCTTGCAGTGTTGCAGGGGGACTAGATGGTATATTATTTAATTATTTTTAATTTTTTTAAGCATTTATAATTTATTTATTTAAAACAGAATGCCATGTGTTCCCCAGGTAAGCGACGCACACGCACCTGGCCATCCACGTGATGTAAAAGAAAACGTGATTCATCAGACCAGGCCACCTTCTTCCATTGCTCGTGGTCCAGTTCTAATGCTCATGTGCAAATGTTGGTGCTTTCGGTGGTGGACAGGGGTCAGCATGGGCACCCTTACTGGTCTGCGGCTATGCAGCCCCATACGCAACAAACTGCGATGCACTGTGTATTCTGACACCTTTCTGTCAGTACCAGCATTAACTTCTTGAGCAATTTGAGCTACAGTAGCTCGTCTGTTTGATCGGACCACACGGGCCAGCCTTCGCTCCCACGTGCATCAATGAGCCTCGGCCGCCCATGACCCTGTCACCGGTTCACCACGGTTCCTTCCTTGGAGCACTTTTGATAGATACTGACCACTGCAGACCGGGAACACCCCACAAGAGCTGCAGTTTTGGAGATGCTCTGACCTAGTCGTCTAGCCAGCACAATTTGGCCCTTGTCAAACTCGCTCAAATCCTTACACTTGCCCATTTTTCCTGCTTCTAACACATCAACTTTGAGGACAAAATGTTCACTTGCTGCCTAATATATCCCACCCACTAACAGGTGCCGTGATGAAGAGATAATCAGTGTTATTCACTTCACCTGTTAGTGGTCATAATGTTATGCCTGATCGGTGTATATTATAATTTAAATGTGTGGGGTCAGTATAACTTTTTTTTAACCTTTATTCAGCAAGGACGCATTAAAATTGATGAAGGTGAATCCTGACAAAAATGTATCACGGTTTCCACAAAAATATAAAGCAGAACAGCTGTTTTCAACATTGATAATAATAAATAATGTTTCTTCAGCATCAAATCAGCATATTAGAATGATTTCTGAAGGATCATGTGACACTGAAGACTGGAGTAATGATGCTGAAAATTCAGCTTTGATCACAGGAATAAATGACATTTTAAAATATACTACAATAAAAAACTGTGACTTTAAAGTGTAATAATATTTCACAATATTACTGTTTTTACTGCATCAAATAAATGCAGCTTTGGTAAGCAGAAGAGACTTCTTTAGAATTTTTTTTTTTACAAACTCTGAAAAATTAATTCAGGGGATGAATCATTGTGAGTCTGAAAGCTTGCACATGCAGTGTTGATGTGTGTAAATGTCACCTGTCCAGGTTGAGTTTGTGTGCCAATATTCTCCAGTCGTTGCCGCGCGTGTGCGGGGCGTCCAGGCTGCTGCACAGTTTGGTTCTGATGCTGACCGGGATTCTGAACGCGCTCGGACCGGCCAGCACCGTGATACTGCTGCCTGGGTCCATCAGGGATGTGTCGATGCTCTGGACGTCCTGCAGAACACACACACACACCCTCCTTCAAATAAATGAACTGTTTTGTGTTTCTCAAAGGCAGATTCACCCTCATGTGTAACTCTAGGATGAATTGTAAAGTGAGTCATTTAGCAGATGCTTTTACTTACAGCACACTGATTACAGGTTCAGTCCTTCTGGAGTAACCTGAGATTAAATGTCTTGATCAAGAGCTCAATGGTGATGGTTTATAGGTCACTCTGAGCGGGAAAAGCAACCTTTCAATGATCAGACTTTATCCACTACAAAACCCAAGTTCCCTTATCCAAGCAGAGTTACTGAACACGTCTCTGAAGCTGTAAATGGATCTGTACTAGTATGAGACTTGGACTCTTAGGACTTGAACCAGTAAGCAACCACCCAGAACACATTATAGATGAAATATAACCAGGGCTTGACATTAACACCAAATGCGGTTGAATTTTATATATAATATATACATTTTTCAATTGTAGTCTTTAAAAAAGGCATCTGAAATAATAAACTAAGATCAATGTAAAGTTGTCAAAAATATAGATTTTTCGATACATATTGATACTGAAATATTTGAAACGCTTCCAATGCCCATTTTCACAGAATAGATACATCATACCCAGGGGCGTCGGACTGGGGGTAAAACCAGTACTGATTACCAGGGCCCCAAGGGGAGAGAGGGCCCTTGAAAAGTCTGGAATATATTTTAACATGGAACATGGGGGCCCATCAGGACTGCCTATGCATAGGGCCCGGGATCTTGTGCTACGCCCCTGATCATACCAGCTGCTCTTTCTTTCTCTCTTTCTCTCTGACAGTGAGTTACACACAAACCCGCCTCCTCTCACTCACTTGTTTCATTTGCTCCGGATGAATATTGTTGGAGTTACAGGGCTTGAATTTTGGCGTGGGATTGCGCGTATTGCACATAATTTTACTCTTTTTTACATAATTTTACTCTTTTTACTAAGATTTTGTGCTCACACCCAAAGTGTGCACATATAAAGCTGCCTTTCAGTACTAAAGTAGTTCTTTTTCGCTGCTTATTGCGCTTAAACAGTCAAATACACACAAAATAATGTCAAAATGCCGGTCTTGGCGAGTATTTATGTAAACACAGTGGCTGTGTCTGAAATCACTTATCACTTATTTTGAATTAGTAATTACTTCAAAACCATTCAAAAGTACGTTCTATATAGTATGAATGTGTGTAGTATGAAGGTAATCTGGATGTACTACATTCGCCATGTTGTCACTATCATGTGGCCTACCAGTGTCACCTCCATTCACAAATCCTCTCCCATGGCCTCATGGGATAGTAAAATGTTCATCGTATGCACACTTCAGAATCTCGCCGGAAGTAGTAGGTCATCCGGGTACTTTTTGCCGACTCTTTTATGAGTACTGTGAATTCTGACATACTCCTTTTGTCACATACTGTATTTTGCCTACTATATAGTAGGGAAGTATGCGATTTCGGATGCAGCCAGTCAGTTATGTTTTAAGTGAACGTAAAGAGTTGAGAAAGAAAACGCATGTGTAACAGTACAATAGATCCGTGCGTCAGGTCTTAAAGTGACAGCAGCCTAATATACCTGCACTCAAAAAAATGAACTTTCACTGTTGTTAGTTGCACTCAAATCATCCTTGTTCACATTACTTAAAAACTCATGTAACTACATGAACTTAAATTTACTGAGTTGTTTCTACTAAAAATAAGTATTGTCCGCTTTACTTAAGTGTTTGTTCGGTCAACTTAACATTGCTGAGTAAAACGAATAAACTGGGCAGTAGATCTGTAGTTCCCAGCATGCTTTGCAAGGGACTGCATTAGGAGAGTAAATTTAGGGATTAAAGTGTTATTTTATGTGTTTTTCAGTAAAGGGAAAGATGTTAGTTTATGTTAGTGTTTAATGTTCAGTTATGTTGGACATTTAGAGAAGTTTCTGTGATTTTGTGGTTACCATTATGCAGAAGAGTGGTGCCTGTGTTAGGCTGTGGGCTAATTTAATAGTTTTCCACTTACACTTGTAGAGCAAATTAAATCGATAAATGTGTTCACCTTACATAATAAACTTTTATAAATTTAACATAACATTATTAAGTAAACTGCACATATAAATATTATGTAACACTGACAAATTCAAATGGTTTGTATTTACTCAAAGAAATTTTGTCAGCTTTACTTGAATTTCTTTTGTTCATATAACTAAATTGTTATTTGTAAAAATTACTCAATATAGTTGCGTGGAACCACTTGACGCTGCTTTTTTAAGTAAATTCAACAAGTCATTTTTTTGAGTGTGCTGCCAAATTATGAGATAATATAAAAAATATCTATATGTGACCCTGGACCACAAAACCAGTCATAAGTCACACGGGTATATTTGTGGCAATAGCCAAAAATACATTGTATGGGTCAAAATTATTGATTTTTCTTTTATGCTAAAAATAATTAGGATATTAAGTAAAGATCATGTTCCATGAAGATATTTTGTAAATTTCCTACCGTAAATATATCAAAAATGTATTATTATTAGTAATATGCATTGCTAAGGACTTCATAAGGACAACTTTAAAGGCGATTTTCTCAATATTTAGATTTTTTTGCACCCTCAGATTCCAGATTTTCAAATAGCTGTATCTCAGCCAAATATTGCCCTTATTCATTCAGCTTTCAGATGATTTAAAAAAAATTGACCCTTATGACTGGTTTTGTGGTCACATATGGCAGTTTTTTTTTCCATGGTATTAATGTCAAAATTGTGGCCAGTGAAAATGCTGAGTGGTTAGTAACTTTGGAAAACCACTATCCACAGTGACTGCTGAGCAAAAAAGTGAATGTCAAGCCATGAATATAAGTATTATCAACCTAAAATGTACATTTAAAATGCAATTATAATCATGTGATGGCGAGTGTTTGCTCATAACTTTGACAGTAATGAGTTTGTAATTCTTAATGATAAACAGAGACTAATAACACTTCTGATCACTGACACTTGTGTTATAACGTGTGTTTGTTCATTTGAAAGGCTCGCAGCTCACATGTATCTTCATACGTATAAAATACCAGATTGAGAGTGACTGAATCCGCATCCGTCACCCCGCAGAGTTCGGCTGCTCTTATGGTATTTATAAAAGCTCTCACTGAATCAAGCCTGTTTCACTGCTGGAGATATACTTTGCTTCTTGGAAATAATATCGACTGACATTTCGAATGCATTAAAATCCAAGCTGAAATCTCAATTGTGTGTGAGTGCGTGTGGAGGAGGTGCTTTAATTAAATGAGACTCATTCGTGATATTATTCGCAAAAACCAACACCACCAAATATGCTTCTGCTTTTGTACATCTATAAGAATAAAACTGGAGGATATGAGACGAGTCGCCTTGCATTTGAGTGACAGAGAATATAAAATTATTACTAAATCATTACTTTCGGCAAAAACATTCAAATCTAAACAGGCAAAAAATCATTACTAGAGCAATGGTTTGATGACAATCACTATTTTACTATTTTTCTATTGTTATGTACATATACACATCAAAAGTTTGGGAAAGTAAGATATTTTTTTAAATAAATTAATACTTTTATTCAGCAAGGACACATTAAATTGATCAAAAGTGAGAGTAAAGACATTTATGTTACAAAAGATTTATATTTCAAATAAATGCTGTTCTCTTGAACTTTCTATTCATCAAAAAAAATAAAAAATGTATCACGGTTTGCACAAAAATATGAGATTGTTTTCAACATTGATAATAATCATAAATGTTTCTTGAGCAGCAAATCAGCATATTAAAATGATTTCTGAAGGATCATGTGACACTGAAGACTGGAGTAATGATGCTGAAAATTCAGCTTTGATCACAGGAATAAATTACATTTTTCATTGTATTACAATAGAAAACAGCTATTTGAAATTAAAATAATATTTCACAATATTACTGTTTTTACTGTATTTAAAAAAAATAAATGCAGCCGTGGTGAGCATAAGAAACTTCCTTTAAAAATATTAAATAATCCTCAAACTTTTGAACAGTGTATAATTTTGCACAAAAAATGAAAAGTTATGAAGTTATCAGAAATGGGCGGAATACTTAAGCCAGGTTTTAAAATTTGATTTCTATTACATTCCATTTATTACTACTATACAAGTCTAATTTCTCAAGAAAATGACCAAAAAATTATACGCAAAGCCACATCGACAAAAACTTTTAAAGAAAACCAAAGCCTCGTAGAATCTCCCCAGTTCAGTTTAATTTAATATTATTGTAAAAGCATAAAAAAATTTGCATCTTTGATCAATAAATGCACTTAATCTATTTTTCCTAGTTTAAAACAACAGATGCATTGAAAACAGTACCTGAAGAGGCCGAACATCAGTCTGACAGACGCTTCCGCAGCCCAGAAGGACTCAATTCATCGCAATGCATCCATCTATAATGTTAACCAATCTGTGCTGTTCTTAATTAGACACATTGATTAAAGCCGAGGAGCGCCGGAGTGAGAAAAACTCAGCGGCTCGGTGAAAACCCTTTGTGATGTATAGACAGACAAGTGAGGGTGTTAAGAGCAGAGGAGGCTCTTCTCACAGCCCGTCAGATGGATTAAACAGAAACAGCCTCTTCTCCAGAGACGCAAACACATGGAGAGTGATGGAAAGACCGGCGGAGAGGATGGATCTGTTCCAAACCCCAGTGAGCTGCCTACCTAGACAGCATCTGTAGGCATCATAGACACACAAAGGCTGCCCCAAATAGGCACCAGCTAAATCTCAGTCGCAGAATGCACTGCAACAAGCTACGAAATCATATTCATCCCAATATCTAAAATATATATATTTTTTTACATTTTTGAAGAGAATGTGGGCAGAAATGACCAGGGCATTGCTATGTGGTTGCTTGGGTAGGGTGCACTGGATCTAAAGAGGCTGTGTGATTGATGACAGCAGAGGGCGTGAGAGGGCATGTTTCTGTACCTCACTCAGGGTGGTGTAGAGCTGGAAGATCTGACCTTCTCCCTCCACCTGTCTGACGCACAGCTTACAGCACAGCTCACACACACTCACACTCTGACGCTCCAGAGCGAAGGAGCAGTGCAGCCGCCGCACAGATCCGCTCCACACCTGAGAGAAACACAGCTCCTGTACACACACACACACACACACACACACACACATCACATACATCACATACCTCTGTACATGTCATAATACTGCTACTAATAATAACAAATCATATAATAGTAATTAAAGTAATTAAAATATTAAATATATTAAAATAACTAAAAATAAAGTGAATCTGTATAATAGTGAAGTTTGTATATATTTATTAATATAGAAGTATGTAAGTATTTCTGACTATATTATGACTATATTATCAGGCTACCTCTTTACTTGATTTCTGTATATATTTAATAATAATAATAATAATAATAATAATAATAATAATAATAACAACAACAACAACAACAAATTATATTAAATAAACTAAGCAATAAATGACTTTATATTAAATGTTATATTAACTTAATCACCTAAATTAAAATTATATTTATATTATAATTATAAATATATATATATATATAAATTATATAAAATTAAGTAATATTAAATTACTTTATATTAAATTGTATATTATATTAAATTAAAATAAATAATTATAATTAACAAATATTAATACTGGCATCTGTATATATTTATTAACAATAATAATAATTCTATTAAAATTAAGTCATATTAAATTACTTTATATTAAATGTTATATTAAATTACATGTTATATTATAATAAATAAGTAAATAATTAACAAATATTAATATGGCAGTCTGTATATATTTTATAATAATAATAATAACAATAATTCTACTAAAATTAATATACAATTATTTTATATTAAACGTTATATTAAATTACATGTTATAATAAATAAATAATTAACAAATGTTAATATAAGTCTGTAAATATTTTTAATAATAATAATAAATTATATTCTAATACTAATATTGAAGTCTGTTTATATTTTTAATAATAATAATAATAATAATGATAATTATTATTATAATGATAAAAATATATATATTATTACATAAAAATTAAGTAATAATAAATTCGTTTATATTAAATGTTATATTATATGAAATGACTTCTGGCCCTCATTAAACGTCATTCTTCCAGTAGATCTAGTCCCTGACAATATCGTAACCTAAATGAAAGTTAATAGTCTCTGTGCTCTATAAACAATGTCTTGACTTGACATTAAGAATATCTTTATAATTCAAAACATTAAACATGCTTCAAATAAACAGTTCTTTCTTTACCTGGTATTTGGTGAGTAGTTTGCTCTTCCACTGAGAGTGGATGTCATGTATTGACAGTCTCAGGTTGTGGTTGCTGTGACTGAAGTTCAGAGACTTTGGTTCATCGAGTAGTTTCCCGCCGATCTGTTTTTCTATCTGCAGCACCTCCTGTCCGCACACACACACACACACACACACACACATACAGTACATTTACACTGCATCATTTGTGTTTATAACACAATCATAGTCATGTACAGTGGGGAGAACAAGTATTTGATACACTGCCGATTTTGCAGGTTTTCCTACTTACAAAGCATGTAGAAGTCTGTAATTTTTATCATAGGTACACTTCAACTGTGAGAGACGGAATCTAAAACAAAAATCCAGAAAATCACATTGTATGATTTTTAAATAATTAATTTGCATTTTATTGCATGACATAAGTATTTGATCACCTACCAACCAGTAAGAATTCCGGCTCTCACAGACCTGTTAGTTTTTCTTTAAGAAGCCCTCCTGTTCTCCACTCATTACCTGTATTAACTGCACCTGTTTGAACTCGTTACCTGTATAAAAGACACCTGTCCACACACTCAATCAAACAGACTCCAACCTCTCCACAATGGCCAAGACCAGAGAGCTGTGTAAGGACATCAGGGATAAAATTGTAGACCTGCACAAGGCTGGGATGGGCTACAGGACAATAGGCAAGCAGCTTGGTGAGAAGGCAACAACTGTTGGCGCAATTATTAGAAAATGGAAGAAGTTCAAGATGACGGTCAATCTCCCTCGGTCTGGGGCACCATGCAAGATCTCACCTCGTGGGGCATCAATGATCATGAGGAAGGTGAGGGATCAGCCCAGAACTACACGGCAGGACCTGGTCAATGACCTGAAGAGAGCTGGGACCACAGTCTCAAAGAAAACCATTAGTAACACACTACGCCGTCATGGATTAAAATCCTGCAGCGCACGCAAGGTCCCCCTGCTCAAGCCAGCGCATGTCCAGGCCCGTCTGAAGTTTGCCAATTGCCATCTGGATGATCCAGAGGAGGAATGGGAGAAGGTCATGTGGTCTGATGAGACAAAAATAGAGCTTTCTTGTCTAAACTCCACTCGCCGTGTTTGGAGGAAGAAGAAGGATGAGTACAACCCCAAGAACGCCATCCCAACCATGAAGCATGGAGGTGGAAACATCATTCTTTGGGGATGCTTTTCTGCAAAGGGGACAGGACGACTGCACCGTATTGAGGGGAGGATGGACGGGGCCATGTATCGCGAGATCTTGGCCAACAACCTCCTTCCCTCAGTAAGAGCATTGAAGATGGGTTGTGGCTGGGTCTTCCAGCATGACAACGACCCGAAACACACAGCCAGGGCAACTAAGGAGTGGCTCCGTAAGAAGCATCTCAAGGTCCTGGAGTGGCCTAGCCAGTCTCCAGACCTGAACCCAATAAAAAATCTTTGGAGGGAGCTGAAAGTCCGTATTGCCCAGCGACAGCCCCGAAACCTGAAGGATCTGGAGAAGGTCTGTATGGAGGAGTGGGCCAAAATCCCTGCTGCAGTGTGTGCAAACCTGGTCAAGAACTACAGGAAACGTATGATCTCTGTAATTACAAACAAAGGTTTCTGTACCAAATATTAAGTTCTGCTTTTCTGATGTATCAAATACTTATGTCATGCAATAAAATGCAAATTAATTATTTAAAAATCATACAATGTGATTTTCTGGATTTTTGTTTTAGATTCTGTCTCTCACAGTTGAAGTGTACCTATGATAAAAATTACAGACCTCTACATGCTTTGTAAGTGGGAAAACCTGCAAAATCGGCAGTGTATCAAATACTTGTTCTCCCCACTGTACATCTCAAATGCCTCTTAATATCTTTTAAAATAAAAGAGTCTGCAAACTTTAATTCTACAGGTTAGAGAGGGTGGGAAATGATCCAGAAAAACTAAATGACTATTTTTGGCGAAAGAAAATTCATAAGTGGGCTTCAGGTGAAAAACAGAAAGGCACAGGAGTGTTTTTACGCACTTTGAGTGTGTCCTGCGTGTCATCGAGGCAGTACACTCTGATGTGATAGTCTAGACCTGATGTGACCACAGGCCCAAAGACGGCCAGTTTGATTCGCTTAGCCGCTGACGGACAGATGCTCTGGCCAATCAGACAGTAGGATCCTAGCGTCTCGGTCAGGATGTGACAGGCCTCCTCTCCCAGCTGCACGTAACAGGAAGTAGTGAAGTTCTCCTCTCCAACCACAACCACGTCCTGGACACAGAATACACACATCATTTACATCAGTGTCTCATCAAGACTGAGTCACATTTGCCCATCCATCCATCCATCTATCTATCTATTAGTGGATGATTAATCTTAAAGTAAAAAAGCAATACATTTTATTAGAGATTAACCACAATCTGCAGTGATACAGAAATAACAAATACAAAAATGACAGAAAATTGACAAACAAAAATTACAATACATAACATATTTTGTTGCATTAAAGGTGCAGTGTGTAAATTTTAGCGGCATCTAGTGGTGAGGTTGTGAATTGCAACCACCCACCGCTCACCCCTCCCTTTCGAAGCACATAGAGAAGCTACGGTGGCCGACACAGGACAAAAATGTCGTCGTCGGCGAGAGCAGAGTGTAGCTAACGCTCTATAGAGAAGTTTGTCCGTTTAGGGCTACTGTAGAAACATGACGGCGCAAAATGGCGATTTCACTGTAAGGGGACCCGCGGTGCATGTAGATAGAAATGGCTCATTCTAAGGTAATAAAAACATAACGGTTCATTATATAAGGTCTTTATACTCCACTGAAAACACAGTTATGTATATTATATTGAATTTCTGTCAATAGATCCACCTGCACCTTTAAATTATTTTTCCTTATTTTAAAATTTAAATGTAAAATGATCATTATCATGTATTTTGTTTTTATTTGAAGCATTAAAGGAAATATAAAATTAATACAAAATAATCTATTTTATTTTAACTTCTCTTGTCAAGAAACATAGAACAAAGTGCTTCCCAAGACAAAAACATATTCAAGAGCAATTAATAAATAAAATAAATAGATTACATCAATATTTATTCTCATAAAAAATACTGTAAAAAGCACTTTAATATGTCTAAATGTTTTATATTTTTAATCTTAATAAATTAAAGGCAGTACAACCAATACTGCAATGATGTAAAAAAAATACTTTTTGTTACAGTCATTTTTGCGGGGTGGAGGAGGGTTGTACTTTCATAAAAATAACATCAAAATGCAAACACTTTTAAAAGTCCTAAAAGTAGGTTTCACTTTCTTTGCACAAAATAAATATTTCTTATTATTTCTTCTTTTGATATTTTTGACAGGTTTTCTATATCCCCACAACGCGGGTTCTTCAGGACATTTGGTCCCCATAGAAATAAAAACCTGTCCACACATACATTGTGAGGGAATCCCGGCCCTGATAAAGGAAGCAGATTCCTCCTGATAAATACACCCCATCCTTTTTCCCGCTCCACTCTTACAATAATTGAATTTTGTGTTGTCTATTTGTAGAACCCTGCCATGCACAGCAGGCCAATTTACCCTGCCTGCCTTCACTGATAGTTACATTTATTTTCCAGTCATGTTTCCCTCTCTCTGCAGGATAAGTAGTTTATTGAAATGGAGCAGCTCATCTCCAGAGTTTCCCTGACCTGATTCCTCTCGCTGTGATGCTTTCATTCAGCCACTGGCTGTCCTATAGGCCCGTATTAAAATTCCTCACCTCCCATTGGTCCTGCTGCGTGTGGCTCTTGAGGATGATTTGCCAGTTGTCAGAGTGGGCGTGCAAGCAGTGGTGTAGAGTGAGGATGACGGGACGGGTCAACAGGGCACCCGCAGGACCGCAGCTGACCACAGCGCTGAGCACGGCCTCCCCGTCACCGACCACTGGCCTGAGAAAGACAGATATTTAAGACATGATTTGCCTACGTCTGTTTGCCTGTTTTCTCACTGAAATCACTGTAGAAGGTACAGTAACACACCCAACGACAACCAGCACTGTTTGAAAGATAATAATGAATTAATCTACCAGTCAAAAGTTTGGGAAAAGTAAATTTGGTGCTCAATTATCATACGTTTTTATTGGAGCTCAATTATTAATAATGATACTCATTATTATCAATGTTGAAATGAAATATTTTTGTGGAAACCGTGATACATTTTTTACATTTCAGGATTCTTTGATGAACAGAAAGTTCAAAAGATCAGCATTTATTTGAAATAGAAATCTTTTGTAACATTCTAAATGTCTTTTTTTGTATTAAAAGTATTCATTTCTTTATATTTTATCTTACTGTATCTCAAACCTTTAAATGGTAGTGTTTAATTAAGCATTTAACACATTCATGCCATTTTTACATTTGTGATGATGTGTAAAATTGTGAATTTATAATATTCTACCTGGAAAACAACAACATTTCTCCACTCAGTGGGATGTGTGTTGAGATGTGTGTGTGTGTTGTTTTGTGTGATGGGTAGGTTTAGTGTAAGGGGATAGAATATACGGTTTGTACAATATTAAAAACAGTACGCCTATGCATTTGTCCCCGTAAACCACCTATACCAATGTGTGTTTGTGTGTGTGTTGTGTTATTTTTTTTACCTCATGCTCTCTGTCCTCTGTACGGTCACAAACATCTCGTACACACGACCCTGAGGAATCGCACCGGCTGGAACCAACAAACTCACACCTGATAGATAGATAGATAGATAGATAGATAGATGTCAGAGGAGTGTTATGTGTCAATTTATAACATGAATTACTAGCTGCCGCTGATCCTGCCATCCTCTCAATTAATTTATCACTGTCACTGCATCCTCATCACGAGATTGTGAATGTGACATTTCCATTGCATCTTACTGGAATCCATTCCAGCCATATGCCTTAATTAGACTAATGTAGGACTATCAACACAATCAATTAATCATCATAAATTACATCACACGGTGATTCGTAAATATGTTGGACACTCAGTGAGGACCAGAGTGTGAATGTGCATCATAAATCACTCATAAATGAGACATGTGTGCATGCCTGTCCGATCTCACCTGAGTTGGGTATGATCAGATGACCTCCCAGCGAGTTAAACGACCCTAACGCTGTGCACGTGGGATCCCGTGTGCGTGCCAGTGTCTGGTTGCGTGGGGTCATGGGGTCGCTGTCCAAAAGAGAGTGGGTGACTTTGGGAGACAGGGTGGCGGAGAGATCAGAGGTCATGTCCTCTTGAGGGGTCACCGTGCCGGAGGAGTTGTAGACTTTGATCTTGAGGTTGGGAAGCGGCAGCGGCTCCAGCAGAGGGGAGCTGGTCATGGGGATTTTGTCCGAGATGTCATGGAGGGCATATACTGGACCACGATACAGCGCCGCCGCTGTGGACAGGTCAGGGGTTGCGGCCAGCAAATCCGCTGCAGACAGACACACATGAAATTACTATAAAATATTATGAATAACATTTGAAGATTGAGGGAGGGAGGGATGGATGGAGGGAGAGGGTTGGATGATGGATGGATGGATGGATGGAGAGGGTTGGATGGATGGATGGATGTAGGGAGGGAGCAATGGAGGGAGAGGGTTGGATGGATGGATGGATGGATGGACGTAGGGAGGGAGCGATGGAGGGAGAGAGGGATAAATGGAGGGATGAATGGATGGATGGATGGATGGATGGATGGATGGAGGGAGAGGGTTGGATGGATGGATGAAGGGAGGGAGGGATGGATGGAGGGAGAGGGTTGAAGGGAGGGAGGGATGGATGGAGGGAGAGGGTTGGATGATGGAGGGAGGGATGGATGGATGGATTTAGGGATGGTTGGATAATTTGGAGGGAGGGATGATGGATGAGGGAGAGAGGGATTGATGGATGGATGGATGGATGGATGGAGGGATGGTTGGATGGAGGGAGGGAGGGAGGGATGGATGGAGGGATGGTTGGATGGAGGGAGGGATGGATGGATGGATGGATGGAGGGATGGATGGATGGATTTAGGGATGGTTGGATGGAGGGATGATGGAGAGAGGGATGGATGGATGAGGGATGGATGGATGGTTGGATGGAGGGATGGATGGAGGGATGGTTGGATGGATGGAGGGAGGGATGGATGGAGGGAGAGGGTTGGATGATGGATGGATGGATGGATGGATGGAGGGAGGGATGATGGATGGATTTAGGGATGGTTGGATGGAGGGAGAGAGGGATAATTGGAGGGAGGGATGATGGATGAGGGAGAGAGGGATGGATGGATGGATGGATGGATGGATGGATGGATGGATGAGGGAGGGATGGATGGATGGATGGAGGGATGGTTGGATTTTTAGTTTGTGTGTATTTTTGATTAAAGTTTGTTGAATGTTCGCTGGTTCCCGCCTCCTTCCCATATCCACAAACTGTATTACAGTAATTTATTCCTGCGATCAAAGCTGAATTTTCAGCATCATTACTCCAGTCTTCAGTGTCACATGATCCTTCAGAAATCATTCTAATATGATGATATGATGCTCAAGAGACATTTCCTATTATTACCAATGTTGAAAACAATTGTGCTAATATTTTTGTGGAAAAATTTTGTGATACATTTATTTCTGGATTCTTTGATGAATAGAAAGTTCAAAAGAACAGTAACTGTTCATTATAAATGTCTTTATTGTACCTGTTCATCATCATTGCAGAATAAAAGTAGTAATTTCTTTTTGCCAAATCTCTTGATGTCATTCTTCATATTTAAACTGATATACTGTATTTGGTTATTTTCATATGCAATAACCAGTTTCATTTCGTCTACACACTCTAAGCCGCGAATAATTTATTACATTACATAAAAAAGCCACAGTGGCTACAACTTTCATTTTCATTTCCCTAGAAGTGACAATTTTTAAACAACTTCATTCAGACGAAACACTGCTTTATTCATAAATGTTTTTTGAGATATTCTGCATAACACAACTTGGATGTGAACAAAGCAATGATCCACTTTTATTGGCTGGAACGGAGAAGCTCGGTGACTCTGCGGAACATCTCCTTCTGCGCTCCATGCAATGCAAAAAGCCATACGTGTTTGCACCAACATAACAGAATGCAGAATGACTTTTTTGGGTGACATATTCCTTGTATGTTTTTCTGTTGTGTGCTATTTTGAAATGAAATCAGTGTGTGTGAGAGAGAGCTGGTAAAGGACTCTTATAGCCAGCGGCTGGTAATCTCCATACTGATTGCTCATTAACATTCAGCTTCCAACAGTGACTAAACAGAGGATTGTCACTTTGCACACCAGCTCTCTTTCTCTCTCTAGTTACTCAGGTGTGAGCATTACTCACTGCGTGTGCCACGCTCACACTCCTGACGCTCACGTTAAAGTTATTCATCATGATCGGTGAGACAGTGTAAACCGCACTGCATTGCATCACACCTGCCGATGTAAACGCATCCAAATCTGCAGCCTCTGGCGGGAAAGATCTTCAACGGAGGAAAACAGGAGAACTGACGGATGTGGGACGTCTCGCTTTACCATCAAAACATCTCCTACCTCTGTATTTATCAAATCATTCGTTAACGTCCTCCACACGGCGCTTTCGGCCTGACAGGGTGCCATTTACACCTACAGCCCGCTTCATGTTTAATTAACAGAGGAAACGAGTGAGGAAATTGGGAGAAAAGCGAGACAATACGAGAGTGAGCAGAACGACGATTCTTCATTAATGATAACCTGTTCAGGTTGGAGAGTGACAGGCATTCTAATGTTCTTCAGATGAAATGTCACCTGAGTTTCTCTCTCACTCTCACACTCACTCACACACACACACACACACACACACACACACACACACACACACCTCACAATTTAACACCGGAACACTGCCTTCCATTCCGTTCACCACTTGATTGGAATTTTAATCATTCCTGTGTCTTACGGTGACACACACACACACTCCCACAGTTCCTTGCTGAAAGTGTTGCATTGACTGAAATCAGCAGTAAGAGATTCTGTCTGAATAGCGCGTTTGAATGTTTTACTAAAGCAATAATCCACTCAAGGATGTGCGTTTTAGTGATTTGCATGTAATCAGTGCCGGTGTTGTGCTAAATTTCGACCCCCTGCTAAATTATTACCCCCCCCATTGAAGTCGCTACCTGATTGCCTAATCCCAACCCCACCCCTAATCCTAACCCCTCCCCCACACCTAATCCTAAAGACACCAATACTAAAGGGTAATAATCTGGCAGGGGGTCAGAATTCGGCACAACACCGGTCCTCTGTATACGCAAAGTATGCAAGTTGTGTAGGGCCCCCGAACCACCAGGGGGCCCCCTTGCTCTCAAAGGTGAGTTACTGACTAGGGATGCGATTAATAGAATTTAAGTTTCGATTTGATTTTGGCTTCCAACCATTATGAAAACATGCCACATTCCATCCATCCAGTCGCCCTTCCTACGTAACATCCAAATCAGTCAAATCATGTAATATGAATGTCATAATATACAGTCTCCTGTCAGACATGCTTGATACTAAAAAAGAGTTAAAAACATATTGGGCAGAGACGGCTTTCTGAGCACACAATTTGAGACATGGACAAGTAACGTTATATGCTACTTTGGGCTTCAGGCGTGGGGTTAAACGGACAAACACACAAAAAATGTCCTTCTTGGCTAGTTTTCACTTAAGTAAACGGTTATGTCTTAAGTAGGGATGTGCGAGACTAGCCGACTAGTCGATTAAACAACAGTGCTGCTGCTAGTCATCTTGGAAAATCGGGTGTTCCATCAGGTTGAGGTCAGGACTCTGTGCAGGCCAGTCAAGTTCCTCCACACCAAACTCGCTCATCCATGTCTTTATGGACCTTGCTTTGTGCAATGGTGCGCAGTCATGTTGGAACAGGAAGGAGCCATCCCCAAACTGTTCCCACAAAGTTGGGAGCATGAAATTGTCCAAAATGTCTTGGTATGCTGAAGCATTAAGAGTGTCTATTCACTGGAACTAAGGGGCCAAGCCCAACCCCTGAAAAACAACCCCACACCATAATCCCTCCTCCACCAAACTTTACACTTGGCACAATGCAGTCAGGCATTCGACTTGTACTAGTCGTTTACTATTTTTTTTTGCACATTTAATGTTTTGCTTTATATTTTTACATCATTTTATATCAGGTTAATGTTACATTTTGAAATTAATATATTATTTTGAAAAGTGTACATCTGCAGCAAAACAAAATCATTTAATTTTACCTCAGGTTTTGCATTTGTTGGTTTTCTCTGGCGCTCGCGGCGGCTTCAGAGAAATCTCCACTCTGAAGATGAGCAAGTGAGGGAGGATTTTGAAAGCTTACACAAAACTTTTCTGTTGTCTTCTGCCATGTCAAACTAGTATAACAATTAAGCTCGCTTAGGCTTGTTATACTAATGGTTATGAGGGACATACAACGGTATGAAATTTTATATCGGATTAAAGGAGAAACATTATGAATGAAACTTACTTTACACTTGAACAGTTGCTAAATCAACATCCTAACAAAAATATGGTTAAATAATGTATAGTTGTCAGTACCCGTCAAGCTTTTCTTGTGATTTGGCTGCCCGTCATGTGTACAGATATTTTTCAAACAAGAGCACGTTTAAACATTCAAACGCAAGGCTAGCACGTTGCACGTCTGATCTATTTTTAGCGGCATTCAGTATAGGATTTGACTGTTCATAGATTGAACAAGTGTTCTTTCAAATGGATCGCATATTCAGACTGTCTCCGGGAGGCGGGTTAGACTAGACGACTAGTCGATTACAAAATTTCCGTTTAAACGGTTTTGAAATTAGTCGTTGCGCACATCCCTAGTCTTAAGTAAACATAGACAGCTGGGAAAGTAATGGAATGCTTGTCAGTGTATTAGGTCTGTGTATTTGGTCTTAAAGTGACAGCAGCCTAATAAACCTGATGCTGTCTGTCATTTAATGTTAATCAAACATAGTGCTTTATGTCAATGTTAATCAAAGAACAAAGATAACAGAGAAAATTACTCACTGCTCTTGATTAAATAACTTTTGTAGCTTTAATAAGGATTAAACTATATTTAATTTATAATTTATGCAGTGCAGACTGTTTGATAACTTTATCCTGTATGATTCTGTATATTTCTTACCTGTTAGACAGGAAGGGCAAAGGTAAATATGACATTTATTATGGGTTTATTTGAGGATTGTTTTAAGTTCACTTAAATTAAAAGTTGTTATATTTTATTGAAGTCTAATAAATGTAAAAAAAAAAAAAATTGTACAGCTTTCATGCTTACAGCTTACACTGTAATGTTGAATGGCTCTAATTAATGTTTAAAAGAGACTGAGACATCAGTAGTTGTATTATCAGTGATACTGGCCTTCATTTATAAAAAGATGCCATTAAACAAGTATTTAAAATATAATATTTTTTCATATTAATTCGGAGATTAACTGTGAAATTATTACATTATAACATATATTTAAAAACATATAATCGCTTATAATCACAGAAAAAAAAGTGTGATTAATCAAGTTAATTTTTTTAATCGATTGACAGCACTAATCAAACAACAAAAGAAAACGGGAGTATAAGAGTTAATGTATATTTAATTCATACGGTGAAGACTATATGGAGTTTTATTTTTACAGTTGATTACTTTATTCAATTTCTGTATAGGATTATTATTAGTATGGTAAATTGCTTATTTCACTTGTATCTTTTTTCTATTGCAGTTGTCCTATTGTTTGACATTTTATTTTTTATGGCATTACTGACTCTTTCCACTCACTGTTGTTAGTTGAGAGTGAACCTGCTCTGAAAGAACAGATTAAGGGGTTGGGGGGTCATTTTGGGGTTTTTATGAACGCATTGACAGGGGCCCCCTTACAAAGTTTTGCTTAGGGCCCTCAGAAATCTAGGACCGGCACTGCATGTAATGCAGTGATTTACAGTGTCTAAAATCCCCTTCAACCCAGTAAAAACAGCAATATGACAAAAGACACCATTTACATTTATGTTTAAAGGGGTAGTTGTGCAGAACACAATTATGTGTTTTGTTCTGCAGACAAAAGAAAGTCTGCCGATAATTCCAAAGTCTAAGTTCCAAATTCTACCAACTATGGAAGCTTGTTTCCGCCACAGAATAAAACATTTTAAAAAAAATAATTGCAACTTTTTATCTCACAATTGCGAGTTCGCAATTCTGAGAAAAAACAAAATTTTGACTTTATAACTCACAATTGCAACTTTATATCATGCAATTCTGAGATAAAATGTCAGAATTGCGAGATGTAAACTGGCAATTACGAGAAAAAAAGAATTGTGAGATAAAAAGTCGCAATTACCTTTTTTCTTTTTTATTCTGTGGCAGAAATAAGCTTCCATAACCAACAGTCATTTCAGTGCATAATAAATATTTATGGTTTAAATATATTATAATTATTTTTTAATAAATTGAATAAATTCATTTTGTGACCCTAAATTGTATTTTGTACATTACCGTTCTCTTATGTTCACTAAGGGCCAGTTCACACCAAGGACGATAACTATAAAGATAACGATAAAGATACAGTTCTAAAAATCGGTCTAAAGAATAGCAGAGTTCACACCACAGCTATAACGATATAGAGAAACGATATTGTTGGAATCATTTTCAGAATGATTTTATCCAGCTGATGAACGATAAAAACAGTGACAGCCAATCAGAATCCATCCTGCTGCAACGAGCTCGAGCATTTAAAGCGGCAGACAAGCACGCGCTTAGAATAAACAGAACGATATCGTCCACTGGTTTGGGCGCTAAGATAGTTATCTTTATAGTTATCATTCTTTAAGGGCCGTTCACAACAAAAACGATAGCTATAAAGATATAGTTCTAAAAATCGTTCTCAATATTAATGAATAGCAGAGTTCACACCACAGCGATAACGATAAAGATATAGAGCAACGATATCGTCCACTGGTGTGGACGCTTATATAGTTATCATCTTATCATTCTTGTTGTGAACGGGCCGTAAGGCTGCATTTATTTGATGAAAAATACAGTAAAAATGGTAATACGGTGAAATATTAAAATAACTTTTTTAAAGATTTGCTGCTCAAGAAACATTTCTGATTATTATCAATGTTGGAAAACAGCTGTGCTGCTTCATATTTTTGTGGCAAACATGTTTTTTCTCAGGATTCTTTGATGAATAGAAAGTTCAAAAGAACAGCATTTATTTGAAATAGAAACTTTTGTAGCGTTATAAATGTCTTTACTGTTACTTTAATGCATCCTTTTTGAATAAAAGTAATAATTTCTTTACACAAATGCTTTCCTTATAATTGCTAACCAATCACTAATCCACCACTGACGGTTGAATGTCTCACCTGAGCGAGCCTGTTTGATGCTGACAGGCTGAAAGCCGCCGTTCAGCACAGACGAGTCGATGATGTCAGAGTGAAAGCGCCGGTGCGTCTTGCGGTACACGAGCAGAGCCACGATAGCAGAGACGACCAGACACATGACCACCGCCATGACGATGCCCACATACAGCGCCACCTCATCTCCACCCGGCGCAGCTGCAAGACAGACAAACACAGCTGATGTTCAGAATCAATACTAGCAGTATAGACTGTACTATATACTGCCTGCTATTTAAAAAACAGTAAGTGTAACAGTAGTCATTACTCCATGGTGAAATGTTTGAACACTAGTATGCTACATTACTGTCAGATGATCTCATCATGTTTAATTCAGCATTTCTTTTCATTTGTCAAGTTATAATATTAGAAGATAATTTGAATTACATTTTTTGTGCAAACATCTTAACTTTTGGCGGTCCAATTGATTTACCTTGGAAATGGCAGGTGAAGTTGAGCACATTGCATTGTGGGATACAGTATTCTGAGCAGTGTGCCCTGTCTACTGAACATTTTGGCAAATGTAGTATATCAACTTATTTAGTGTTGTTATTGTTAACTAAAACTGCCAGTGACGAAATTTTCTGGCTTTCTGTGTTTTCAGGGTAGAATGACATCTTCTGTCATGTAAAATCCTTATTTATAATATTCTTTAGTAATCAAATATTACTTTATCATGTCCAAACACAAATGAACAAAGTTGAAAAAAGTTCAAGAAATATGGTTTCACATACAATACTGTGCAGAATTGCTAACATGCTGCATAATGCTGTATATGGCTTAACAAGAATTTGCATGAAAAAAACAAGGCAATGTGCAGCTTTAATTTGTGTAGTTACCCTTACGAAAAAGAAGTTTATTCAAGTGTGCTATTAGTATACTTCTTTTAAACTAAAAATAAGAAAGTATACTTTCAGTCTCTTTTTATATACTTCTCAGAAATATACTTAAAATTGCACTTAAGTATGACTTATACTGACAGAAAGGTCTAAGTATATTTGGCCTATACTTGTACTCAATCTTTTGATCGAGATGTACTTAAAAGTATAATTAAGTATAAAGTATACTTGGCTTGTAATTGTGTTTAATCTTTTGATTGAGTAGCTTATTAAATATACTTTTACATAGTTTTACATACAGTCTTATTAAACTTACATTGTTTGAAACTATTGATTAGAATATTGATATAAAACAGATATGTTCCCTTCAAATCTACTTTACTCTTTCCACTGACTGAATATTCCAGCTATCCATGTTTTCCCTGTTACACGGTAGGGGGCGCTATGACACATCTTCTGAAAGAGGACAGAATCTTCAGATCAAAACACAGGCAAAAAAGTAGCAGAAACAAGCGATAAAAGCATTGCTTATGCACGTTGTAGTCTTTGAAAAGAAAAAAAAGTTCCAAATGTTGCTTTTTTTTAATGAAACTTACCCACATTCAAGTGTTGATAAAAAAAAATGCATGAAGCTAGAATAAAACGTTTTTTTTTTTTTTCTTTAAAAGCAGAGCCTCTGTTCTTTCTTTTGATATAATGCATGTTCAGATATTTAACAAAATATTCTGGGGGCCATTACATTTTTGTAAAAATTATCAAAAATGCTGGTGCTGGCTGTCAACTTAAAAAAAAAAAAAAAAAAAAAAACGCTGGCAGGGAAAGAGTTAAAAATGTTTACATTAACTGAAATAAAGCTAGAATAAAATAAAACAAAATGTAAATATTAGATGAAAGCCTTAAACAAAAATTAGAAATGCCCCCTTGGCAATTAACCAAAATAAAATGAGTTTAAGTTGAAGTGCTAAAATTACTTAAACTGAAATAAAAATAACCAAAATAAAAATAAATTAATGCTGAATAGAAAAAAAAAAAAAAAATGAAAATATAAAATAAAAACAAATAAAAGCAATTTCAAAATATTAATAAATACAATAATGGTATATAAATAATACTAAAATATCACTGATCCGGGCATATAATGCATACAGAAAATTAAAAAATTTACCTACCATATAGTGCAGAAATACTAAATATTAGTATGTTATTATGCCACCATATTCAAATGGACAAAGTCAAAGGTTATATTCATACTTGTTTTGCCAAAATTTAATTAAAGCCAACAAAGCATTTTTTGCAAAGAGGATAACTAAATGCCTATCACAAGCAATGTTATATGATAACAAAGTAGCACACTATCGTTTCAAATGGTTGAATAACGCCTACTGATTCACCAACTATTTTTAACACTCAGTGCGGTATTTCATTTCAAATGACACATCATCGTAGTGGCATATGGGTTAAAGGTCACGCCCCAGAATGGCCTTTAAAACAATGGCATTAATCAGTATATAAACCCTGTGCATCAATCATTAAAAAGAGTTTTCACAGTAAGAGAGAGAAAATTAGACCGCCAACTGCAGGAAGATGAAAAAAGCACCCTGAAAATAGACAGTCAGATTGCGAGAGAAGAGAATCCAGTCCTTTAATTTAATGAGGCTATAAATTATTACATGGCATATTGCTCATCTTCCTGGAAATCAGCCTCATTCTTCAGCAGACTGCAGGAGAACAATAGTGACATGTTCATCCGACCTCTTTTCCTGTGGATTCTCTCTCTCTCTCTCTCTCGCTCTCTCTCTCTCTCTCTCTCTCTCTCTCTCTCTCTGTGTGTGTGTGTGTGTGTGTGTGTGAGTTCTGAATTTGTGTATGTGAAGATTAAAAGGGGATCAAGGCCAAAATGAAACCGCAGCTCTGAAACATCAAAGAAAGAAGCAGCCAAAATCGTCACAGTCTCTGATGTTTAAAGTGTGTGTGTGTGCTTAAATCCCCCCTTACGTATCTATTGGATGTATAAAAGCACATGCTGGCGCTCATCACTCATTAAACTGCAACAAAGGTACACAGATTAAAACTCCACTCATGCTTCAAACATCTGACTTATCAGGCTGACATTGACAGCAGCATGTCTTAAAGAGAGACTAGACTCAGGGTTATGAATATTCATTATGATCCTTCCCAGACTTAAGCCCATTGGTTAGGCCCACACTGATCCACCGAACCAGCAGAGGGCGCAAAACTGATGTAAAAATACTAACACATACACAAAATTGTTTCAAAGCAGGTTTACAGAAAAAAAGGAAGTTGATGTTTTTACCTTAATATCTTCATGCCTTATAGTCGCATTTAGCAGATCAGAGCTGGGCGAAAATATAGTTTACATTCTGCGACAATACAAGCAATCAAGCAGTTGAGATTTGCTATTTTAGTACATATCACCCTATGTTGAGTATATACAGATAAAGTTGGATATACTTATATATACAACTTTATATAGAGAGCTAGGCGATAATTTAGATACATTTTACGATTAAATAAAAATCAGGCAGTTGAGATTCGCTATGTGACCTTGGACCACAAAACCAGTCATATGGGTCAATTTTTTGAAATTGAGATTTATACATCATCTGAAAGCAGAATAAATAAGCTTTCCATTGATGTATGGTTTGTTAGGATAGGACCGAGATACAACTATTTGAAAATCTGGAATCTGAGGGTGCAAAAAAATCTAAATATTGAGAAAATCGCCTTTAAAGTTGTCCAAATGAAGTCCTTAGCAACGCATATTACTAATAATAATACATTTTTGATATATTTACAGTAGGAAATTTACAAAATAATCTTTACTTAATATCCTAATGATTTTTGGCATAAAAGAAAAATTAATTTTGACCCATACAATGTATTGTTGGCTATTTCCACAAATATACCTGTGTGACTTATGACTGGCTTTGTGGTCCAGGGTCACATATAGTATATATCACTTTATGTGAGTGTATTGTATGTATACACCGATCAGGCATAACATTATGACAGGTGAAGTGAATAACACTGATTATCTCTTCATCACAGCACCTGTTAGTGGGTGGGATATATTAGGCAGCAAGTGAACATTTTGTCCTCAAAGTTGATGTGTTAGAAGCAGGAAAAATGGGCAAGTGTAAGGATTTGAGCGAGTTTGACAAGGGCCAAATTGTGCTGGCTAGATGACTGGGTCAGAGCATCTCCAAAACTGCAGCTCTTGTGGGGTGTTCCCGGTCTGCAGTGGTCAGTATCAATCAAAAGTGGTCCAAGGAAGGAACAGTGGTGAACCGGCGACAGGGTCATGGGCGGCCAAGGCTCATTGATGCACATGGGGAGCAAAGGCTGGCCCGTGTGGTCCGATCAAACAGACGAGCTACTGTAGCTCAAATTGCTCAAGAAGTTAATGCTGGTAGTGATAGAAAAGTGTCAGAATACACAGTGCATCACAGTTTGTTGCGTATGGAGCTGCATAGCCGCAGACCAGTCAGGGTGCCCATGCTGATCCTGTTCACCGCTAAAAGCACCAACAGTGGGCACATGAGTATCAGAATTGGACCACGAAGCAATGGAAGAAGGTGGCCTTGTCTCATGAGTCACGTTTTCTTTTACATCACGTGGATGGCCGGGTGCGTGTGCGTCGCTTACCTGGGGAACACATGGCACCAGGATGCACCATGGGAAGAAGGCAAGCCGGCGGAGGCAGTGTGATGCTTTGGACAATGTTCAGCTGGGATCCCTTGGGTCCTTCCATCCATGTGGATGTTACTTTGACACGTACCACCTACCTAAGCATTGTTGCAGACCATGTACACCCTTTCATGGAAACGGTATTCCCTGGTGGCTGTGGCCTCTTTCAGCAGGATAATGCACCCTGCCTGGTTTAAGGAACACAATAACGAGTTTAAGGTGTTGACTTGGCCTCCAAATTCCCCAGATCTCAATCCAATCGAGCGTCTGAGGGATGTGCTGAACAAACAAGTCCGATACATGGAAGCCCCACCTCACAACTTACAGGACTTAAAGGATCTGCTGCTAACATCTTGGTGCCAGATACCACAGCACACCTTCAGGGGTCTAGTGGAGTCCATGCCTCGACGTGTCAGGGCTGTTTTGGCAGCAAAAGGGGGACCAACACAATATTAGGAAGGTGGTCATAATGTTATGATTGGTGTATATAACGTTGCTGTGATGTAGAGTTTACATTTTTGTGACAATATAAACAATCATGCAGAAAGTTGCTGCCTTAAATTTTTAAGTATAATCAACTTGGATGTTCAAGTAATTTCAACTTAAATTACATTAAACTGGCTTAAAATATAGCTGAATCTTGTATAACTTATAAAAAAAAAGTTGGAAATTTGCTTAACTTATTTTGACGAGTTAAAGCAATGTAAAA
This sequence comes from Coreius guichenoti, assembly GCA_039654105.1. Lineage (NCBI taxonomy): Eukaryota > Metazoa > Chordata > Actinopteri > Cypriniformes > Gobionidae > Coreius > Coreius guichenoti. The sequence continues at coordinate 5,266,562 of CM077169.1, read as the reverse complement.
ACATATGCTGTCATAACTTATTGATCATACAATTTTTTTTACAGTGTACTGTATGTATGCAAGTAAAGTAGGATGTACTATATGCAACTTTTGCTGGGCAAAAATATATATTTAGTATACATGCACTTAGTATTTTTGTGGGTACTAGATTTATAACAACTATATTTACATTAACAGTAAGTATGGGCAATTATAATAGAGATGCTTGACTTAGTAAACCTAAAATAACTAGACAGTGAAATATCTATCCAGTAAATCCCATAACCTTGAAAGCAAAAGAAACTGTGTGTGTGTGTGTGTTTACAGTATAAAACTCAAAAGCATCCGTTGAAGTGTGTGTCACAGCAGGCGGTCGCACTAAAACACAGCGTCGAGCACGCGACCTTTCATCATCTCTCATGTCGCTTCGTAGTTTTTCCTCAGTGACCGCAGTATCATCTTATCATCTCTCCTCTGCATTATTGATTTGCTTACACCCATAATTAATTTACAATTAGTGGTAAAAATTGATCACAGCTGTGTCCTAATGACTAATATTATTCGATTACTGACTGTGACCAAACATGATTGTCATTAGTTATTTCTCTCATTAACCATTACGGGCTGATCTGTATCTGTGTGTGTGTGTGTGTGTGTGTGTGTGTGTGTAATAACGATATGCAATGTACAAATTATACAATGACTTTCAGGTTGAGTCGACTTTGTTGAAGGAATTTTTTAAACAGATAATTATTTATATAATTTTGCACTTTACAATAAGGTGCCATTAACATCAATTCATGCATTCACTAACAAATATTTAAATATTTTACAGCATTTATTAAAAATACAGCTGTTCATTGTTAGTTCAATGTCAGCTCAGGTATAAAATAATGTTAACTGATATAACTTTTGATTTTAATAATGTATAGTAGTAAATGTTGAGGTTAACATTAATTAATATAATAAATGATTTAGAAGTATTTTTCATTGTCAGTTCTTTTTAGTCTCTACAAAGACTCTACGTTTTTTTTCATTGGAATAACATGCACTAAAGATTCGTTCACAATAAGATCAGAAACACGCAATATGAAAGCAAAAGATAATT